>OV702299.1:69884918-71134918 GCA_916181665.1 Avena sativa | reverse complement strand
TGGTGTGCTCGTCGTGATGTTTGCCTCGGAGGCATAGATGATAAAGCGATATTTGGGAAAGAGTGGGTGGTGCTGATGGATTGGTTGTTGCAAACCAAATCAATGACTTTATAAGTGGAGAAAACCTTCACTTCATTCAATTTTGCTTCTGATGGGAGATACTTGGAAGTTGGCCATAATACACCAAAGAGTTCACCCATACTGAGTTTCTTACACGTGATCGATCAACTATAGTACATACAAAATAAAGCGAAATATCTTGTAAATGAAGTACCATATTCCTTACTGCAATGGCTTGCTTCTTTATACACTTATTGAAATAACTGATGATCTCCTTTTCCCGTGCAGGATAATGTCTTTGTTCAACTGATATGTACAATTCAGTACCAGGTTGTTAAGGTGAACACGGCTGATGCATACTACGACCTGCAGAATCCCGAACAACGAATTCAGTCCTATGTCTTTGGTGCTAAATATTAATATCTTGCTGGGTTGTTTAGACTGTGATCTAAAAAATCTACAAAATAGTGGTTCGAACAAAAAAAAATGATGTGTCAAAAGATGTACTTGAGGAGATTGAGAAGGTAAATCCATTGGCATGTTTTCTTGTTACATGTATTACTTACTACCATTGTCTACCATAGCATGTGTTCAAGTCATTCTACTAGATTAGTTAGCAATTTGTTTTGCATGCTACACCTTAACCGTGTTATTTCGTTACCCATGAATGATACGACATTTTGGAACTAATTGGGTCTATAGTTCTACCATTGAAAACTTTCACTCTGGCTTTTCTTCTCATGCTTAATCTATCTGTTCAATGTTTAGGCGCTAAGTAACCAGCCAGTTGTGTTATTTGGATGTATACTCACTTTATGAACTCATGTCACAGCCCAACGGCTCCAGCTCGCAAGTGTATACAAAGGAGAAGTAGAGAAGATCCATATGTTGAAGAAAGCGGAAGGTGAAGTCGAGGTCAACTTCTCGCACACTGTGTCGGGCACTATTGCGAAGAAACATGAGAAAAATGATTGTCCATGACCTGGCCAATGTGGAATTTAGAAAAAGCTAATGTGCTAAAGAAAAATCTCTAATGCAGGAGAGATAAAGAAAAGACTCTGATGCAATAGAGATATCGTGGTTGCCTGGTGATGGAGGATCAGAGGAGACTGACAGCAGGTGTCAGGACCGGTGACGGTTCCATCACCCTCTTTTGATCCGGTCCATCGAGACTGGATCGAGTCGCCATGGAGTTAGATTGAAGACGGGTCATGAGTCGAAGGATGAAGCCAGGTTATCGGCAAGCTCGAACGTGATGGGAGAGACCTTATATATCACGCGGGAGTTATTGTGACATAAAGAATGCATTGATCTTTGGCAGCGTGATTTTGACTGCGTGATCGGCGTGGAAGGAGCGATGGAAGAAAAACGAGCGTTAACTATGGGTATAATTATTATTATTGATTGATCATTAACCGAGCGTAACGCTGCGTGTTGGGTTAGGCCCATTTGGGAGCGCAAAGAGGAGCCTGAAGGAAAGGACGTAGTGGCCCATATAGACGCGTTCGGGATGAGGTGAGCGAAGAAACATGCGACATAGTGGGATCTAAGTAGAAAACGAAACTGTAAAATTCTTTTTAGATAGTAGATATTAACCGAGCGTAACACTACGTGCTGGGTTAGGCCCATTTGGGAGCACAAAGAGGAGCCTAAAGGAAAGGACATAGTGGCCCATATAGATACGTGCAGGATGAGGTGAGCGAAGAGTGGGATCTGGGCAGAAAACGGAACCGTGAAATTCTTTTTAGATAGTAGAGATAATAGAGAAGTAAGTGGATTCTCCTATACAACTATCCTCCATGCATGGTTACCAAGCGGGGAGAACCGAGAGGGAATGCAACTTCCCATAATTTATCAAACAAGAAATTGTGATAAAAAGGAAAGAATGCAAGAGTAGATTACTTTTTTGCGAAATTACACCGATCTATTAAAAATCATCAACAGCAGTACAAAGAGACTTAAAAATAATAAAAATTACAAATAGGTCATTGGACCATCTAGAGACGACTACAAACACTAGCGTGAGCCGAAGGCGCGTCGCCGTCCTCATTCTGAGTAACTCCTCAACCTAGGGTTCCGCCGGGAGAAGCAGGGGCTGCAGTAGCTGCCGAATCTTCTATTGGTACATGGACAACTGTTTGGACTGATGGACTTACCAGCCTCCATTACCGGAGCTGGACAAAGCTTGTCGTAGTAGAGCTTGTTGTAGTAGACTAACGGGAAGTCGTCGTGCTAAGGTCACAATGGACCAGCGCACCAGAGCAGCAACCATCACCAATGATGACAACCGTAGATCGGAAGAGACTAACCTAAAATCACGCCAACGAAGACGAAAACAAACCGGATCCCAGGAGATCCGCCGAACAAACGACTCCACGCGTCCTCCGTCGATGCTAGAAACACCACCAGAGCGAGGATAGAGCGGGAAGGTGAAGGGGTTCGCAGCATAGAAAACAAAAAATTTCCTACGATGGGAACTAAGTACCAAGATCTATCTACTAGATACAAACAAAGAGCGGATGTATATCTATAGAGAACATACCCTTGAAGACCGACAAAGCTTAACGACTTGAACTCGTGGTTGATGTAGACGATCTCTTGCCGATCTTAAGATCGAGGGGAAGTCGTAGCACCGCAAAGCAGCAGCGTATCCGTGCTCGCACACACGTACAAGACACCGAGCAACCTCCGCCTCCTCGCTCCAGCGATGCAGCGGAAGCACAACCCTTTGGCCAAAATAGCCACCGGGAACATGTATCTCGCTAGTCCGAGACCATGGGGGATAAATTCGAGAGGGGGAGAGAGATCCTTCACAAGGAGGTGTGAGTGAGAGAGAGAGGGAGATGGGTGCCTTTTATAAGAGAGGGGGGGAACCCCAAGGGGGTGGCCGGCGCATGGGGGCTGCCTCTTGCCCTCCCCTCATTCATGTGGGTGGACACTCCACTCACAAAATTCCATTAAATTCCCTCCACTCAAAATCCCACTCAAAATTGCTATTAAATTTCCACCAAATTTAATGCAAACTCTCATTAAATAAAACTCTTTTTATTTATTCAGAATTTTTTCAATTACTTTAATGACAAACATTCACATATAACCCCTTGCTAGAATTCCATTTCACATGCAAAAACACTTTCCGCAATTTCACCCGAAAACCTGTTTCGGTATCTAGTGAAATAAATTCCTGCGCTTGTTATTCTTTCCGGCATGAAACTTTTGCTCGAATTGGATGTCAGTGTCCCTTAAGTGTGTCACCCTACAGTTCGCGAATAATGCGGACATGATCGAGACACTTCTCCGATCAATAATCAGAAGCGGACCTAGAGATCCATACTGACTCCCACACATTCAACGATGACTTTCCTGTGATCGTCGGAATCTTTTACGCTAGTATCTTAATCCCTTTGTTTCACGATATATTACATGTCCGAGATTCGATCATCGGTATCTCCATACCTAGTTGTAGGGTTTCGTAGCATGGAAAACAAAAAATTTCTACCGCATACAAACAAACAAGCCAAGATCTATCTACTAGATTGTAGCAACGAGTCGATGGAATAACTCACCCTCGAAGATTCCAAAGTGTTTAACGAGAGCGGATTCTCGTGGGTGATGTAGTCGTACTCTTCCCGATCTCAAGATCGCGTAGACGATCCTTCTGGCGCTGCGTTCCGGCAGCGCTCCCGCAGTCGGTCACACGTTCGGTACTCGACGAAGACCTTCCTCTCCCTTGTTCCAGCAGGCAGCGGAGGTTGTAGCACTCTCCTCGTGATTCCGGCAGCACAACGGCGTGGTACCGGAAGTAGAGGGGAGATCTCGCAGGGCTTCGCCTTAAGCCGGAGCGAGTATGGTGGAATATGAGAGAGCTCCTCGGCGATCTAGGTTTTAGACACACCAAGGAGGAGGTGCTAGAGCCGGCAGCTAGGGTTTGGGGCACCCCAAGTCGGCGGCTAGGGCAACCCTAGGAGGCGGCGGCAGCTGCAGGAGGTGGTGGCGCCAAGCTAGGGTTTGGAGGAGAGGGACTTGTGTATGCTAGGAGGGAGCCCTGCCCCTCCTTATATAGGTGGAGGGGCCGGCGGCCAAGGGGAGGGAGTGGAGTCCCTCCCCAACTCGGCTTGGGTGGTGCGCCGGCTTGGGGAGGAGGGACTCCCTCCCCAATTCGGTTTCCCCTTCTCCCTCTTTTCCACTTTCCAAATTTAGCCGTTTGACTTTTCAATTTAGCTATTTGACTTTTCAAACTAGGATTTGAATTAATCCTTTATTTGGAACAGCGATGACACTTGGTACATGATGCAATCATACCAACTTGATACAACACATTCATGTACCCTTCCCCTCCGGAGTGCCGGACATTCCGGAACATTCTAGAACATTCCCGATGAAAACACCGGAACCATTCCCCAACTCCGAAACAGGACTTTCCTTATATGAATCTTATTCTCCGGACCATTCCGGATCTCCTCGTGATATCCCGGATCCCATCCGGGACTCCGAACAACATTCGGTCTCTTTCTCATCATTCCATAACTACTCAAACAACGTCGAATCCTTAAGTGTGTCTCCCTACGGTTCGTGAATTATGCGGACATGATCGAGACACTTCTCCGAACAATAACCAATAGAGGAATCTGGAAATTCATATGGCTCCCACATATTTCTACGATTACTTTGCGATTGAATGAACCACTTACATACGATATCAATTTCCCTTTGTCTCACGATATGTTACTTATCCGAGGTTATGATCGTCGGTATCTCTGCATACCTAGTTCAACCTCGTTACCGATAAGTACTCTTTTCTCGTTCCCGTGATATGTGATCCCTTGTGAGCCAGTCACATGCTTGCAAGCTAATTGGATGACATTTCACCGAGAGGGCCCAGAGTATATCTATACGTCATATGGATGGACAAATCCCACTCTTGATCCATGTGTTTCAACCAATACTTTCCGAACACTCAATGCCACCTTTATAGCCACCCAGTTACGGTGTGGTGTTTGATGTCATCAAAGCATCCATCCGGTAAAGGTGATATGCATGATCTCATGGTCGAAGGAATTAGATTACTATGTATCAGAAAGCATATAGCAATTGAACTATTAAAATGACTTGATCTTTATGCTACGCTTATCTATAGGAGTATGTCCATCATATCATTCTCCTAACGATATGATCTTGTTGTTAATAACATCTCAATGTTCATGATAGGGAAACCACAATCATCTATTAACCAACAAGCTAGTATTATATAGAGGCTTTACTAGGGACTTCAAATTAAGTTTACAAATCACACAAGTATTAATGTTTCCTTGTTAATACTATTATAGCATGAATGTAAACATTTATCATAAACACAAAGATATAATAATAACTACTTTTATTATTGCCTCTAGGGCATATCTCCAACAGTCTCCCACTTGCACTAGAGTCATCTAATCTAGATTACATGGTAATATACCGAACACCCATGGCAGTTTGGTGCTGGTCAAGTTTTGCCCTCGGGAGAGGTTTAGTCAACGGATCCGCCACATTCAGATCTGTGTGTACTTTGCAAATCTTTATATCCCCATCTTGGATATGTTCTCGAATAGCGTGAAAACGTAGCTTGATATGCTTCAGCTTCTTGTGTGACCTTGGTTCTTGCGCATTGGCTATGGCGCCCATGTTATCACAGTAGATAGACATTGGGTCCAGCGCACTAGGAACCACACCCAGCTCTGTAATGAACTCTTTCATCCATATCGCTTCTTGTGAAGCCTCCGAAGCAGCCATGTATTCCGATTCAGTTGAAGATCTCGCCACAACGCTTTGCTTTGCACTCCTCCAGCTAACTGCTGCACCATTCAAAATAAATACGTATCCAGATTGTGATTTAGAATCATCCGGATCGGTGTTCCAACTAGCATCGGTGTAACCATTAACAACGAGTTGTTCATCACCTCCATAAGAAAGAACCATATCCTTAGTTCTTCTCAAGTACTTAAGGATGTTTTTGACCGCAGTCCAATGATCCACTCCTGGATCACTTTGATATCTGCTAGTTAAACTAACAGCATATGCAATGTCAGGTCTAGTACATAGCATGGCATACATTAGAGATCCTATGGCTGAGGCATAGGGAGTCTTACTCATCCTTTCTCTATCTTCTGCCGGTGTCGGACTTTGAGTTTTACTCAAGGTCGTATTGGGCAACATGGGCAAGAACCCTTTCTTGCTATCTTCCATTCCAAACCTCTTTAGAACTTTGTCCAAATATGTACTCTATGACAATGATATTTGGCGTTTCGATCTATCTCTATAAATCTTTATGCCTAATATGTAAGCTGCTTCGCCAAGATCCTTCATTGAAAAACTATTATTCAAATATTCCTTGACACTATTTAGAAGGTCTACATCATTCCCAATCAATAATATGTCATCCACATATAGTATTAAGAATGCTACAGAGCTCCCACTCACTTTCTTGTAAATACAAGCTTCTCCATAAGTTTGTATAAAACCAAAACTTTTGATCACCTTATCAAAACGTTGATTCCAACTCCGGGATGCTTGCTTCAATCCATAGATGGACCGTTGAAGTTTGCATACCTTGTTAGCATCTTTAGGATCGACAAAACCTTTGGGTTGCATCATATACAACTCTTCATCAATGTCTCCATTGAGGAATGCTGTTTTGACATCCATCTGCCATATCTCATAATCGTAATATGCAGCGATTGCTAACATAATCCTCACAGACTTTAGCTTCGCTACTGGTGAGAAAGTCTCATCGTAGTCAACTCCTTGAATTTGTTGAAACCCTTTTGCGACAAGTCGAGCTTTATAGACAGTCACATTACCATCAGCATCTGTTTTCTTCTTGAAGATCCATTTGTTCTCGACAGCCTTCCGGCCATCCGGTAAGTCCACCAAAGTCCATACTTGGTTTTCGTACATGGATCCAATCTCGGATTTCATGGCTTCTTGCCATAAATTGGAATCTGGGCTCAGGGTCATCGGTGTTGTCTACCAACATGACACTCATAACGGGATCATACCAATCTGGAGTGGTACGAGTTCTCATTGACCTGCAAGGCTCTGTAGCAACTTCAACCGAAGTTTCATGATCATCATCATTAGCTTCCTCTCTTATTGGTGCAGGCACCACAAGAACTTCTTCCGGTGCTGCGCTACTCGCAATTTCGAGAGAAGGTTTGACAACCTCGTCGAGTTCTACTTTCCTTCCAGTCACTTCTTTCGAGAGAAATTCCTTCTCTAGAAAGGATCCATTCTTGGCAACGAAGATTTTGCCTTCGGATCTATGATAGAAGGTATACCCAATAGTTTCCTTCGGGTATCCTATGAAGACGCATTTTTCCGCTTTGGGTTCAAGCTTGTCCGGCTGTAACTTCTTTACATAGGCTTCGCATCCCCAAACTTTAAGGAACGACAATCTAGGTTTCTTCCCAAACCATAATTCATACGGTGTCGTTTCAACGGATTTAGACGGTGCCCTATTTAAAGTGAATGCGGCTGTTTCTAATGCATAACCCCAAAATGATAGCGGTAAATCTGTAAGTGACATCATAGAACGAACCATATATAAGAGAGTTCGATTACGATGTTCGGACACACCATTACGCTGTGGTGTTCCCGGCGGTGTCAACTGCGAAAGTATTCCGCATTTCTTCAAATGCTCGCCAAACTCGTAACTGAGATATTCACCTCCACGATCAGAACGTAGAAATTTAATCTTCTTGTTACGTTGATTCTCTACCTCACTTTGAAATTCCTTAAACTTCTCGAAAGTTTCGGACTTATGTTTCATGAAATAGATATACCCATATCTACTCAAGTCATCCGTGAAGGTAAGAACATAACGATAACCACCGCGCGATGCTACACTCATTGGACCACACACATCGGTATGTATGATTTCCAATAAGTCCGTAGCTCGCTCCATCATACCAGAAAATGGAGTCTTAGTCATTTTACCCATCAGACATGCTTCGCATCTTTCAAGTGATTCGAAATCAAGTGATTCAAGAAGTCCATCGGAATGGAGTTTCTTCATACGCTTCACTCCAATGTGACCAAGACGACAGTGCCACATATAGGTCGAGTTATCGCTCGATTTCAAACGTATAGCCTCAATGTTATTAATATGTGTATTTCCACTATCGAGATTCAATAAGAATAGACCATCTATCAAAGGTGCATGTGCATAAAACATATTACTCATATAAATCGAACAACCATTATTCTCGGATTTAAACAAGTAACCGTCTCGCAATAAACAAGATCCCGATATAATGTTCATGCTTAACGCAGGCACCAAATAACAATTATTTAAGTATAAAACTAATCCCGATGGTAGATGAAGGGGTAGCGTGCCGACCGCGATCACATCAACCTTTGATCCGTTTCCAACGCGCATCGTCACCTTGTTCTTCGCTAGCTTCCGTTTATTCTGCAACACCTGTTTCGAGTTACAAATATGAGCAACCGAACCAGTATCAAATACCCAGGCACTACTACGAGTACTAGTGAGATACACATCAATAACATGTATATCAGATATACCTTTCTTCTTGATGTTGCCGTTCTTCAAATCCGCCAAGTACTTTGGGCAATTCCGCTTCCAGTGACCTTCTCCCTTGCAGTAAAAGCACTCAGTATCAGGCTTAGGTCCAGCCTTGGTCTTCTTCGTCGGCGTGGTAACTTTCTTACCACCCTTCTTGAAGTGTCCCTTCTGCTTAGACTTGCCTTTCTTGAATTTGGTGGTCTTATTGACCAACAACACTTGGTGCTCTTTCTTGATCTCCACTTCTGCAGACTTCAACATGGCAAAGAGTTCTGACAACGTCTTGTTCATGTTTTGCATGTTGTAGTTCATCACAAAGTTCTTGTAACTTGGTGGTAGTGATTGGAGGACACGGTAAATCCCCAAAGTATTGGGAATCACAATACCCAAGCTTTGAAGTTTGTTTGCGTGCCCAGACATCTTAAGCACATGCTCGCTGACGGAGCTGCCCTCTTCCATCTTGTAGTTAAAGAACTTTTCAGAAGCCTCATAGCTTTCAATTGCCGCATGAGTCTCAAAGATCAATTTGAGATCCTCGACAATATCATATGGGTCTGAATTCTCAAACCTTTTCTGAAGCTCCGATTCTAAACCATACAAGATAGCACACTGAACTGTGGAGTACTGAGTCTTCCGAGTGAGGTAAACATTCTTTACTTCATCGGAAGCATCAACTGCAGGTGGGTCACCCAGCGGTGCATCCAGCACATAGATCAAATTACCAGCTGTGAGGACAATCCTCAAATTGCGGAACCAATCCGCGAAGTTGCTTCCATTGTTTTTCAACTTTTCTTTCTCTAGGAACGCATTAAAATTGATGGTAGGGGCTGCCATTGATCTACAACATATTTGCAATAGTTTAGACTAAGTTTATGACAAATTGAGTTCAAATTAATGTTAAAATTAATCTAGGTGAACTCCCACTCAAAACAATATCCCTCACATTGTTTTAGTGATCACATGAACCAAATCCACCACATCAACACCGATCATCACGAGAGTTGATATAGTTTCAATGGCGAACAATCAACATGTTCATCATATCTACTATATGATTCATGCTTTACCTTTCGGTGATCCGTGTTCCGATACCATGTCTGTACATGCTAGGCTCGTCAAGATCAAACCTTAGTTTCCGCATGAGCAAATCTGGCTTGCTCACGTTGTATACACTTGCGGAATCTAACACACCCGATCATCACGTGGTGCTTCGAAACAACAAGCTTTAGCAACGGTGCTAACTAAGGGTGAACACTTTATGACTTGAAATTCATGTGCATGAGGGATCATCTTATAATGCTACCGTTGTCTACTAAGCAATACAAGATGCATAAAGGATTAACATCACATGCAATTCATAATATGTGATATGATATGGCCTTTCTTCTTTATGCTTCCGATCTCCATCTTCTAGCACGAACATGATCTCCATCATCACCGGCATTGCATCAAGGTCAATGACGCTTCTCCATGGTTGTCGTCCACCGGCTTCAACTATTACAACTACTTTGAATAGACACGCGGGTCTTAACATAAATTAAAGACAACCATATGGCTCCTGCCGGTTGCCAACTTACAATAAGGAACATTGCATACATCAAATATAATCACAATCATGGCCATATCACATCACAGCACACCCCTGCAAAACAAAGTTAGACGCCTCTACTTTCTTTGCATGTTTTACGTGGTTTAGGGCTTTCAATAAGTGTTGTTCTAACTTACGAACAAGAACCACAACAGTGATACTAGTATTATTAATCACCCGTTGTAAATTGGATCTTAACTATGCTAGGAGAAACAGGCACCCGCAAAGCCACTTATGCAATACAAGTTGCATGTCAAGCGTGGAGCAAGTCTCATGAACGATGTCATGTAAGGTTAGCCCGGGCCGCTTCATCCCAACATCCCGCAAGATGCAAAGTACACAAGAAGCAATCGACAATAAAAGCATCAACGCCCACAATGACCATTGTGTTCTACTCGTGCAACAGATCTACATATAGACACGACTCTGATACCACTGTAGGGTTTCGTAGCATGGAAAACAAAAATTTTCTACCGCATACAAACAAACAAGCCAAGATCTATCTACTAGATTGAAGCAACGAGTCGATGGAATAACTCACCCTCGAAGATTCCAAAGTGTTTAACGAGAGCGGATTCTCGTGGGTGATGTAGTCGTACTCTTCTCGATCTCAAGATCGCGTAGACGATCCTTCCGGCGCTGTGTTCCGGCAGCGCTCCCGCAGTCGGTCACACGTTCGGTACTCGACGAAGACCTTCCTCTCCCTTGTTCCAGCAGGCAGCGGAGGTTGTAGCACTCTCCTCGTGATTCCGGCAGCACAACGGCGTGGTACCGGAAGTAGAGGGGAGATCTCGCAGGGCTTCGCCTTAAGCCGGAGCGAGTATGGTGGAGTATGAGAGAGCTCCTCGGCGATCTAGGTTTTATAAACACCAAGGAGGAGGTGCTAGAGCCGGCGGCTAGGGTTTGGGGCACCCCAAGTCGGCGGCTAGGGCAACCCTAGGAGGCGGCGGCAGCTGCAGGAGGTGGTGGCGCCAAGCTAGGGTTTGGAGGAGAGGGACTTGTGTGTGCTAGGAGGGAGCCCTGCCCCTCCTTATATAGGTGGAGGGGCCAGCGGCCAAGGGGAGGGAGTGGAGTCCCTCCCCAACTCGGCTTGGGTGGTGCGCCGGCTTGGGGAGGAGGGACTCCCTCCCCAACTCGGTTTCCCCTTCTCCCTCTTTTCCACTTTCCAAATTTAGCCGTTTGACTTTTCAATTTAGCTATTTGACTTTTCAAACTAGGATTTGAATTAATCCTTTATTTGGAACAGCGATGACACTTGGTACATGATGCAATCATACCAACTTGATACAACACATTCATGTACCCTTCCCCTCCGGAGTGCCGGACATTCTGGAACATTCTAGAACATTCCCGATGAAAACACCGGAACCATTCCCCAACTCTGAAACGGGACTTTCCTTATATGAATCTTATTCTCCGGACCATTCCGGATCTCCTCGTTATATCCCGGATCCCATCCGGGACTCCGAACAACATTCGGTCTCTTTCTCATCATTCCATAACTACTCAAACAACGTCGAATCCTTAAGTGTGTCTCCCTACGGTTCGTGAATTATGCGGACATGATCGAGACACTTCTCCGAACAATAACCAATAGAGGAATCTGGAAATTCATATGGCTCCCACATATTTCTACGATTACTTTGCGATCGAATGAACCACTTACATAGGATATCAATTTCCCTTTTTCTCACGATATGTTACTTATCCGAGGTTATGATCGTCGGTATCTCTGCATACCTAGTTCAACCTCGTTACCGATAAGTACTCTTTTCTCGTTCCCGTGATATGTGATCCCTTGTGAGCCAGTCACATGCTTGCAAGCTAATTGGATGACATTTCACCGAGAGGGCCCAGAGTATATCTATCCGTCATATGGATGGACAAATCCCACTCTTGATCCATGTGTTTCAACCAATACTTTCCGAACACTCAATGCCACCTTTATAGCCACCCAGTTATGGTGTGGTGTTTGATGTCATCAAAGCATCCATCCAATAAAGGTGATATGCATGATCTCCTGGTCGAAGGAATTAGATTACTATGTATCAGAAAGCATATAGCAATTGAACTATTAAAATGACTTGATCTTTATGCTACGCTTATCTATAGGAGTATGTCCATCATATCATTCTCCTAACGATATGATCTTGTTGTTAATAACATCTCAATGTTCATGATAGGGAAACCACAATCATCTATTAACCAACAAGCTAGTATTATATAGAGGCTTTACTAGGGACTTCAAATTAAGTTTACAAATCACACAAGTATTAATGTTTCCTTGTTAATACTATTATAGCATGAATGTAAACATTTATCATAAACACAAAGATATAATAATAACTACTTTTATTATTGCCTCTAGGTCATATCTCCAACACTAGTTTGATCTCGTTATCAACATGCACTCTTTTCTCGTTCCCGTGATATAACATTCTAGTGATCAAATCACTTGCTTGCAAGCTAACCAATGTGATATCACCCAGAGGGCCCAGAGTATATCTATCCGTCATTGGGATGAACAAATTCCAATCTTGATCCATGAGCCTCAACATAACACTTTAGTAGTTTTGAAGCCATCTTTATAATCACCCAGTTATGGTGTGACGTTTGATGTTATCAAGAAACTCTTCCGGTGTTAGTGATTGACATGATCTCATGGTCTAAGGATTAGGATCACTTCGTAAGTTGTTTATAGCAATAAAACTCAATGACTTTGATCGTAATGCTATACTTCGGATGAATGTTCATCACATCATTACAATAATGTTGTGATCTCGTTATTAACAACATCCAATGTCTATGATCAGGAAACTGTGATCATCTTGTTAATCAATGAGCTAGTTTATGAGAGAGGCATAACTAGGAACTCTCTGTTTGTTTATTAAACACTCATGTATTAACGTTTCCGTATAATACAATTATAGCATGCAAAATAAACATCTATCATATACTTGGAATACACATAATAAACACTTTATTATTGCCTCTCGGGGCATATTCCCTCCAGTCTCCCACTTGCACTAGAGACAGTAATCTAGTTACATAGTGATGTATCTAACACCCATGGAGTTCTGGTGTAGATCATGTTTTGCTCTAGGGAGAGTTTTAGTCAACAGATCTGCTACATTGAGATCCGTATGTAATTTACAAATCTTTATATCTCCATCCTTGACACGCTCGCGGATGGAGTGAAACTGGCGCTTAATATGCTTGGAATGCTTGTGAGACCTTGGTTCTTTGGCATTGGCAATGGCACCATTGTTGTCACAATAGATCACCACTGCGTCCAACGCGTTTGCAACCACACCTAGTTCGGATATGAACTCCTTCATCCAAACTGCTTCCTAAGCCGCTTCCGAAGCAACAACATATTCGGCCTCCATTGTTGACCCCGCCACCACAGGTTGTTTGGAGCTCCTCCAACTAATCGCTCCGCCATTCATGAGAAATACGTATCCGGATTGAGACTTAGATTCATCTGGATCAGTGTCAAAGCTAGCGTCGACATAACACTTAGCGATGAGCTCTTCTTCACCTTCGTATACAAGAAACATATCCTTAGTTCTTCGCAAGTACTTAAGGATATTATTGACCGCTTTCCAGTGTTCCGAACCTGGATCCGATTGGTACCTACTAGTCAAACTAATAGCATGTGCCACATCCAGTCTTGTACATAGCATGGCGTACATTATATAGCCTATGGATGAAGCATAGGGGACTTTGTCCATTATCTCTCTTTCTGCCGCCGTAGCCGGACTTTGAGTCTTACTCAATGTCATGCCTTGTGTCATAGGTAAGAACCCCTTCTTACTTTCGTCCATTTTAAACTTCTTTAAAATCTTATCAAGGTATGTACTTTGCGATAGCCCTATTAGGCGCCTAGATCTATCTCTATAGATCTTTATGCCTAATATGTCTGACGCTTCACCTAGGTCCTTCATTGAAAATTTGCTATTTAGATAACTTTTAACACTGTTTAAAAGATCTATATCATTTCCGATCAATAATATATCATCCACATATAGTATCAGAAATGCCACATTGTTCCCACTCACTTTATTGTAAATACAAGCTTCTCCATAAGTTTGGATAAATCCAAACTCTTTGATCACCTCATCAAAGCGGAGATTCCAACTTCGTGATGCTTGCTTCAATCCATAGATGGATCGCTGAAGATTGCACACCTTTTTAGCATCCTTAGGATCGACAAAACCCTTTGGTTGTATTGTATACAACTCTTCTTCAATATTACCATTGAGAAACGCGGTTTTGACATCCATCTGCCATATCTCATAATCGAAATATGCAGCAATTGCTAACATAATCTTAACTGATTTTAGCATCGCTACGGGAGAGAATGTCTCATCGTAGTCAACTCCTTGAATTTGTCAAAACCCCTTTGCGACAAGTCGAGCTTTATAGATGGTCAAATTACCATCAGCATCAGTTTTACTTTTGAAAATCCATTTATTCTCCATGGCCTTTTGGTCGTGAGGTAAGTCCAAGAAGTTCCAAACTTGATTTTCATACATGGATTCCATGTCGGATTTCATGGCTTCTAACCATTTGTTGGAATCCGGGCTCATCATCGCTTCTTCATACGGCGTAGGGTCATCATTTTCATCAACCATGAAATTCATGATAGGATTTCCGTACAGCTCGGGAGCTGCACGCATCCTGCTAGACCTGCGAGGTTCGGTAGTACTCTATTTTGGAGTTTCATGATCATTATCATTAGTTTCCTCTTCAACTGGTGAAGCTAACTCCGGAACGACTTCCGGCGCTGCGCTACTCGTCATACTTTGAAGAGAAGGTTCAATAACCTCTTCGAGTTCTACCTTCCGACTACTCACACCTTTCGTGAGAAACTCTTTCTCTAGAAAGGATCCATTCTTGGCAACAAAACCTTGCCCTCAGATCTGTGATAGAAGGAATACCCAATAGTTTCCTTAGGGTATCCTATGAAGACGCATTTTTCCGCTTTGGGTTCGATTTTATCCGGTTGAAGTTTCTTCACATAAACATCGCATCCCCAAACTTTAAGAAATGTCAGCTTTGGTTTGTTTCCAAACCATAATTCATACGGTGTCTTTTCAATGGATTTAGATGGTGCCCGATTTAAAGTGAATGCAGCAGTTTCTAGTGCATAACCCCAAAATGACAACGGCAAGTCCGTCAGAGACACCATAGATCGAACCATATCCAATAAAGTACGATTACGATGTTCCGACACACCATTTCGCTGTGGTGTTCCGGCAGGTGTGAGTTGTGATACAATTCCACACTCTTTCATGTGAGTGCTAAACTCGTAACTTAGATACTCACCTCCACGGCCGGACCGTAGAAATTTGATCTTTCTATTAAGATGATTTTCCACTTCATTCTGAAATTCCTTGAACTTTTCAAAGGTTTCAGACTTGTGTTTCATCAAGTAGATATAACCGTACCTACTCAAATCATCCGTGAAAGTAACAAAATAACAATATCTACCTCGCTGCCGACACACTCGTTGGACCACATACATCAGAATGTATGATTTCTAATAAATTTGTCGCCAGTTCCATTGAACCGGAAAACGACGTTCTAGTCATCTTGCCCATAAGTCATGGCTCGCATGTATAAAATGACTCAAAATCAAGTGATTCCAAAAGTCCATATGAATGGAGCTTCTTCATGCGTTTAACACCAATATGACCTAGACGGCAGTGCCACATATATGTGGATATATCATCATTAAGTTTAATCCTTTTAGCATCAACATTATGAATATGTGACATTATTATCGAGATCCAATAGAAATAAACCATTCATCATCGGTGCATGACCATAAAATATTTCATTCATATAAATAGAACAAACATTGTTCTCGGATTTAAATGAATAACCACTTCGCATCAACTACGATCCAGACACAATGTTCATGCTCAGTGCTGGTGTCACATCCCAAGATTTTCCAAATCTTGTAATGTGAAAAAATAAATAAACAAAATAAATAATTGTTGAAATTTAGGGTGAAAAGAAACTTTTGTTTCTAAATGGAAACTTAAAATCCCATCTTGAACAAACTTTGGCTAATGTTTGAATCCAAATAAATTCAAATCAAGTGGAATGCATTCCTCTTAAAATGCATCTTGAAATTTAAACACTTGGAGAATAAACCAAAACTCTAAAACCCTAATAGAAGAAAATCATTTTCAAGTTATCTCTAAGACTATGGATTTGATCCATATAAAATTTTGTCAACAAACATTTACAAATGATCAAGAATGACAAATAGAAATATTATAAAACCATAGAAATTGGTTTCACCTAATTTGGAGCCATAGATAAAATCTTATGAATTTAATAAGAAAAGGAAATTGAATTTCCAAAGCTAATAAATCACCTATCTAGAAATCCATACCAAATGGTGAGCAAATAATCCTAAAAAGATTTAAAAGGATAAACAAATATTAAATAAGATTTTACAAATTGGAATCACCAAGTTTGGATCTATAAATAAAAAGATATGGACAAAGAAAGAAATATTAGATGAGGAATGTTTAAAGACCAAATTAAATCTTGGCCTAGTCCATAAGCAAATGGAATGATTATAATCCAAATCCAAATAAAATAATGGATAAAGAATTTTTCCAAAATAAAATAATATGGCAAAACCAAATTCTATTTGAATAAAAGAAAAATCCAATTTTAAATGATTAATAAATCATATTAAAAACTTTTCTAAATAATTCAAGTTGAATTATTTTACACCCTATTAAGTAAATAAAACCTACTGAAAAGATTTGGAAAGATTTAGAATTCAAATGGAGTTTGAAAAACATTATTTAAATCTTATTTGAATAAATGCAAATGCCTATTTTTAAATAATTAAAAGACCCTAAAAAGAATAAATTATTTATTCTAAATTTGACTTCAGATTATGGTATTAAACAGTGTTTGATTATTCACAAATTTTGGCAAAGGTTTGAATTCAAATGAGTGTTTGAATTGTTTAATCAAAATCAAAACAGAATAAAAGAAATGGAAAAAAAAAGAATCAGCACAAAAAAATGAAACGGAGGAGCCTAGCCCAGCTAAGCCCACCTGGCCCAGCAGCCCACTCCCTCTCTTCTCCCGTAGGAAAACGTTTCGAACCAGAGAAGCCACCCGCAAAGACACTGACGGTTGGACCCCACCTCCCCTCTCTCTCTCACAGACAGCCAGGTCCCACCTCCCCAGTCATCTTCTTCCCCGTGAAGACCCCGCCTCGACGCCGTTTCTGCCGATTGAATGCGCCCTTGATTCCTCTTTAACCGCGTGTTGATTCAGCCCTGTGATCACGCGTACATAACTGCCTGCCCCTCCTCTCCACTTCCCCTCTCTCACTCGCACCAGCTCGCCACCCGGCTGCACTAATTTCGCCAGAGACCACGCTCTGGTCCGGCGAGCACTTCCACCAATTCTGGCCACACCTTGTCGTGCCTCGCTCTCTCAACCACGCAAGCATCATCCCCATCACTCCCTGAACCTCCCAGTGGCCTCATCTCACTCGCGCTCGGTCCAGAACATCGGCAACGTCTTCACCAGTGCGCCACCGAGGACCCCGCAACTCCGGTGAGCCCTAGAACTCGAATCCGTGCGCGCCTCGACCAGTGGATCATGCCGTTTTGTTCGCCTGTGTCTTATGCATCTCTAGGTGCTCGCCAATCAACCGCGCGCGATCTACAACCTCATCTCTGACCACGACAGTACGAGCCCGTCGCCAGGCATCTCTCCGGCGAGCAATCACCGTCACCCCCGTGTGCCCCTGACCCTATGGCGACCACGTCGAGAATCAGCGCAACCCTGCGAACCTGGTGAGCTTCTCCCCACCCTCTCTCGCTTCCTGCATCGCCAGCAATGCCACCGCCAGACCGCTCCGCCGCCAGTCACCGCCGCCAGCACCGCTAGTAAATGGTCAGTGGTTGTGCACCGTCGGATCTAGATCGTAGCGCTGCGATAGATTTTTTAAGCGAAGGGGTACGAGAGCCTCTGTGCCGTGCGATGCAACTTAAATCTAACGGCCCGTATCTGCTTATCCGCACGAAACGGTACGCGCCAGTAGGAAAACAACGTGTGTCCCAGAGTCTGTTTTAAAAACAGGATTTGTTCTATTAGATGTTAAATTTTGAAAATTGCATAACTTTCAAACCACACGTCCAAATTTTACAAATTTTATATCAATGGAATCAGAAAGAGAAGCCCTATCCAACCATGCCCTTTGTTTAGTAAATTGCTTCTGAAAAAAATGTTTGTTTTTGCAGAAACTTGTGTAGGTATATTTTGGATATAAAAATTGCTCTAAAATCTTTGGCAAATGGTTTGTTTTTGTCGTGGTGGTGGCACGGCAGATGCCATAGGTAGGCTAAAGTTTGGGGCCAATGGATGCTAGAGGGATCTGGGGAGGGAAGATGTAGTTAATTCTACACACAGAAGACTAAGGCAAAGATCTTTATTTCTCGTTCTTTGGGCTACAAGTGCTCCTTGAGCTGTATACAAGGAGAACTTTACCAGCCTAACGGTACTAAGAATGAGCCGATCCCTTCTTCAGGGTCCAAGCCTCCCCTTATAAAGGAGAGCCTTGGGTTCCTTTAGGGCTGATGTGGCAAGCATATTCGAGGAATATGCTTGTCCCAATATAGTAGTTCGGCGCCTCCCTTTCCCTGTCGTTCCCCTAACGGTGGCAAGGTTGCAGAGGGCCCCTCCTGCACGCCTCAGGCTTCAGGACTATCTCCTCCGTGACCTCTTCTGCCTCTCTGTCGCTCTGCGTCTTCGTCCGTAGTGCTTGGCTTCGCTCTGATTCTCCCTAGCCTGCAACTAGGGTTTGACTTCAGCTTCTCCTTCTCCTGCAAGCTTTGTATCATTCGGCCCTGACTCCCGTAGTTCGGCCTGTCCTTCATCTGTATTAAGATTACTCGGGCTAACCCAGCCGACTTGCGAAGTATCTCGGCCAGGTAACGTCTTGCCATTATTATGAGGGTCCTGCCCTTTCCTATCTCGGCCGACCTCTACATGATTCGGCCGGCTCAGACCGTAACTCGGAAACTAGACGGGGAACACCCTTTCGTCTCTCCCCGTCTTTACCCTATCCGGGGTCATCTCCCCAACATTAGTCCCCGAAGCTGGTATGGCCCCGCCGACGACCTCGGCCGGGTCGTATCAGTTTCATGACACACGTCCTGTATCGTTTCCGAGTTATCCCTTGCTTGTTCGAGGTATTGTCGTATCTTCTCGTGTACGCCTCGTCCTACGTGTCATCCCCATCATTACTTCTCTAGTTTTTTGTTCCGCTACAGTATTTACTGACAGGCTACAGTTACTACTGTGCCTGTCACGCCGGCGCTGCGTCGCCTCGTGCGCTGTTTCCGTTGGGGATCGTGATTTTCTATGCTACCGTGTGGCCCTTGGTGTGGTTCCGCTCAACGACGTGCGGTCGCGCAGCACACACGATCTACGCTGCCAACCGCCACACCATGATCCCACTACCTTGCTTGCGGCTAGGTTATAAAGTGGGGCGCGGCGCTGGAGGATTTACTTTCCCCTTTTCGTTCGCCTGCGCCCTTCTTCTTCCTCTCGCTTCCGCGCCTACTCGCAGCTCCGTCGCCGCGCGTTCATCAGAACCTCTGACGGTGAGGACTCCGCCGCGTCGCTCCGTCTGCCTCGTCCGCGTTCGCTAGCTTCGACGTCGTCGCCGGTGAGTTCTTTCCGGCCGCATCGCCCAGGCTTTATCCTAGATTTCCCTGTATCGATTTTGTATTCGTGCGGCAGTTCCTCTGCTCCTCCGCCGCCGTTCCTGTGCAAAATCACGACGGGGCCTCGTAGTTCTAAACTTTCCTCCGCCGCTAGTTCTTCCTCCATCGATCTTTCCGGCGAATTCATGTCTAGCTCCTTTAGTGGTGCCCTGGTAGAGGATGACGATGCTGGCTCTGGGCCCGAGCGAGGCTCGTGGCAGGGCTCCTCCGTTACACGCCGCGAGATCGAGTGGATTATCCGAACTCGGAGGATTCCCGCCGAGGTCTCCTGTCGCTTACCCGGCAGCGAGTCCTCTCCGGATATTAGGGAGGGCGAGTATGTAGTTTTTATGTCGCATTTCTCGCGCGGCTTTGGTCTCCCTCTTAGCGACTTTGCCAGAGAGTTTCTCGACTACTTCGGCCTTCAGCCGCATCATCTTCCTGCAAATGCCATCGCTTCTCTTTCTGCTTTTATCTCCGCCTCGGAGGGATATTTCGGCCTATGGCCGTCCGTGCACGTCTGGTCGAAGTTCTTCCAGATTCGTTCTAACGTAGTCCCTGACAAGTCTCTGCACCCTTCCGAGAAACTGCTCACTCAATGTGGGGCAGCGTCCATCACACCTCGGAGGAAGTCCGTATTTCCGCGTGTCACCGGGTTAGAGTCGTGCAAGAAATGGCACAAATCCTTCTTTTACGTCAAGAACAGAGGGACGGAGGACAAGATTCGGCTTCCTGCCTTCTCCATTGGTCCGCCTTCTAAGGTGAATTGGACTTATAATCCGAGGAAGAGTCATGCCTTGGCCGAGGCCTTTGAGATTCGGCTTAAAGAGCTGATCCGTGCCGGGTTATGCGGCGAAGATCTGATGGCTACCTTTATCAGTAGCCGAATCTGCCCATTCCAGAAACGGACTCACAAACTGTGCTACATGAGCGGTCCTCTTGACCCTAACCGAGTCTCGACCGTGGAGCTGGACAACTATCTTATCTATAAGCGTGTCCGAGCTATCTTCAAGACGGAGATGCCTGAGGATTGGGCTTGGGGATTGAAACCGTTCACTCGCGATCGTCCGCCTCCCGAAGTAAGTTTAATCACTAACTCTTCGCTTTCCAACTGTTTCCGCAACTGTCTTCGCTAATTTTCCTCCTTCGTGTATTACAGAGGTTCACAGAATAGAAGGGCGAAGATGCCGAGGTTCTGTCACTCCCGTGGCCTGCGGACCGGAATACCCCGGACATTGGGGAGCCGGACTCAGAAGAATTCGTTCCCAAATCGGACCTCGCCCCTGCTCGCGCTCGTGGCAAGATTTCGGCCCACGAGGAGGAAGGTGATTCGGATGAGGTCCAAGTTCTATAGGTAGTTGCCTCAATGCCCATTTCTTATGCATTTCCGGCTTCTACTTTCCCAGCTAATCCGGCCGGTCAGGTTCACGACGCCGAGCCTATTGCTTCCCGGCCCCCTGTTACCTTGGGGAAACGTGGGGCTCCTGCGAGTGCCTCTGAGGCGGTCCCTAAGAAACGAATGAAGAAATCCGCTCCGAACCCTCCCAGGCGTAAGACCATGCCTGGAGTCGCAGGGTAAGTTCCTTTTGCCCGTATTTCTTGTGTCTCTCTTTCTGCTTTTCCTCCTGACGCCCTTCTTTCTTTCTTATTCTTGTAGTGCTCCACTCTCTGTTAAGCCCGGCGGTCCTAGCATGACTAGCCGCGTGACTCGGCAGCCATCTCCTCCGCCCGCTGAAGATATCAGGATTCCCAGTCCTGCCCGTGTTGCATCTCCTTCAGCTCTGAATCAGTCGCCTCCTCGTCACGATGTGCCTGAGACTCCTCTCGTTGACATCGATCCCACTCGGCCCTCCGAGTTTTCCGCCGAACCCGTTGCCCCCTCTGTGGATCCGAGCGCGTCTACTAAGCCTCTATCTGCCCCGCAGTCTCTACAGCAACTCCAGCCCCGGCCGAAGAGGTCCTTATCTCGGCGCCTTCTGCGACCGTGACCCCTTCTGCTCCTAAAGACACCATTCCCATTATCGAGGTATCGGCTCCTGCTGATGCCTCTTCTAAAGCAAGAAAGACTGTTGCCACCAAGGCCTCCACTTCCCAAAAAGGTCTTGTCAGCTCTTCTCAGCCGAGTATTGCCGATGCGCTGCGCAAAGGAACTGTGCCTATGCAGCATCCCAATTGTCTAACAATTGCAATGCTACTAGCCTAGTCTATATAATGGCTACTTCAAATATATAATTGTTGCATCATCATTATATCATGCTCATGTCATCATGCCACCTTGCATTTGAGCATCATATAAAACTCTTTTCCTTTTGGTTCTTATCTCATATGCATTATTAATTGTATTTGCCTCTTGATATTGTATTTGGTTCTTGATATGTTGTTTAAATGCCCAAGTTGAGTTGGGGGCATATCTCTTATTAACTCCACCACCTTTTCTTTCACCACCTTATAATTCCACCATCCAACTAAATATGAGCTTGGCACTTATTGGTTTTACCTCTAGCTCATGTGGGTTGGGATGGATCCAATTCTTTTCCACATGCTCTCATCTTAGCATCATGTTGTTTTCACTTCATTGATATATGGGAGCCACATGGCCACCTTTGCATGCCTTGTGAGTGGAACCCTTTTTTCCTAGCTTCCATATGGATTATTATGGATTTATGCTCATGTGGGAATATTTTTGGGACTATTAAACACCTAGTGGCATATACACACTAGCAAGTCCCAAATATAATCCAATGTGATCATCTCCATATACTCCACTTGGAATTCTTTCTAAATTCTTTTGCTTGGGCCTTACTCCAATTTTTGGATGCATAATAATAATGCCATGAAATAATTATTGTTTTCACAAGAATCATCATGGCATTAAATATTTTGCATGGGCCATGCAAGTACCCCTTTAGCTTGACATTTGATTTTATTTGATTTTTTTGAGTGGATCATCTCTATCTCTATCCTTTCTTTTGGCTTGATCTATGTTGATCTTGCTTAAAACCCCAATCCACCATACCCCCCATCTATACCTAAACCCTAAGTCTACCCCCTCTCTCTCGGCCTCCTCTCTCTAGCCTAGCTACCAAACCCTAGTTTGACCATCTCCTACCACATGTTTGCTCATATCCAAGTGGTTACACCCCTCTCTCTCTTTCCTCCTAAACCCTAGCTACCCTCTAACCTAACCCGAGCCATACCCTCTCTCTCTAACCCACCCTAGTTAACCCTAGCCGCACCACGAGCTCCCCTCCACCCTTGGTCCCTCTCTGCCCTCTCTCAGCTACAGGACAAGAAGGAGGAGAGAAAGCAACCCTAGCCCGATCACCTCTCCCCCTCACCTTTTTCAAAGCCATCACCCCCATGTGATCCTCTCCCTCCCCTCTTATCTGTAACACCAGCCCCCACGTGCCTACTCCCCATCCAGATCGAGACCCAGGAGGCGCCCAGACCCCCTCTCCTTCTCCGCCTCCTTCCTCCCCAAACTTGCAAGCTTGCAAGCATGCCTAAACCCTAGCCACCACCCCCCCTCTGCCGTCGCTGATCTGGTGGACGCCAAGACGTACCAGGAGTACCAGGCCCCCCCTCTGCTTCCTCTTCTTCGCCCTAGAGCGCCGGAACCCGCTGGACCTCGCCGAAGAAGCCCCGCCGCCGCCGTGCCCGTGAGCACCAGGACGCCTCCGGCCTGCTGCCTCCTCGTCGATCCACGCCACCCCGAGCCCGCTAGCTGCACCAGAGGGTCGCTGGTGAGATCCTCGACCTCCTAGACATGGCCCCTACTCCCCTCTCGCCGTAGAACGTCGCCGCCCGGCGTCGAGCACCCTGCGCGCGCGCGCGTCGCCGCAGTCGCCGCCAGCGTGCGCGTCAGCAGCAGCTGCAGCAGTTCTGTCTGCCTCTGTTCCTCGCCCTGCCCCGCGCGCTGCAGCCCTCCCCCGTGCTAGCTCCCTGAATGAAAGACGTAGCCCTAGGTCCCCTCTTCAGATTTTGTTTTAGCCGCGTCGTGTTTCGTACAGCGGCGGCGTCGCCATCGTCGCCGGAAAACCGCCGGTTCCGTCGCCGTCAGTGCCGCTTCTGTCAGCGAGCAGCGGCAGCCGCTGACAGTTTTACGCAGAACCCCCTCCCCTTTTTCCCGCCTAAACCCGAGCTCCCTAGCGCCCCACCTGTCAGCCAGCCTGTGGCTTTTCTAAAAACACCCCTAGGAGAAGCAGACAGTCACAGACCGATCCCTCCCCGCGCCCTGGGATCGCCCACGTGGCGCGCGCCGGCTGGTGCACCCGTGAGTGGCCCCGCGGCCCGGCTGGACCCATCTGTCTGCCTCTGCGGCTGGCAGCAGCTGCGGTGAGAAAAGTTTTCGTGTGCGTGTGCCGCCTAGTCAGAAGATGACCCCACCCGTCGGTGTCTCTGGCTAGAAAAGTCTGAGTACAAAAAGGTTTTCAGTTTTCGGTTTTAAATTCAAATCTTTTCCAAAATTAATCCAAATTCAAATATATCTCTGGTTTTAAATATCTTTTCAAATATAAATCCAAATAATACAAATAATATATGTTTTCAAATCAGGAAAATGTGAGGATTTCAAATATAGCCTTCAAAATATATTTTGAACATTTAAAATTCCAAGTTTATTAAAATTACAATAAAATGCCCTTTTGCCTTAATTAATTAATAACTTTTGTTTTATAACTCCAAATTTAACAAATAATATGTCTAAAATGATTAGCTCGACGAGACCTTTCTATTTATGCATTCCATGGTTTGTTTTGAAGCATGCATCATATAAATATAAAGAGTACAGCAACTTAATTGAGAATAAAATGGGGCCAAAACTAAATAAAATGGTTTATTCTTGTGTTCCACACCTCACCCATGCCATGCTACTTAATTGCCATGCAAATTGTGCATCATTCATCATGGCATGATTGTTTGCTTGATGCATTTATTCATATGCTTGTGCACTTTATTTATGTTGGCCCTTGTTTGTTTGGTTCTTCTTCGAATAGACGCTGAGCAGGGGATATACCAAGAGAACCAGGAGCACTACCCAGACCCATCACTTGCTTCAACTGAGCTGCCAGGCAAGCACTACCACATGCTTGCATACATATAGTACCTATTGCCTCTATCTTATTCTTGCATCATCGAGTCGCGATTGCATTAATTTGAATCCCAAGCATTGCATAGCCTTTACTTTTAAACCCCACCGAAGCTTGTTCCTCCATCCCATGAGCCATTACTACAGGAGTTGTTTGAGCCATGCGAGTCGTAGAACAGCATGTGTAGGGTATGTGAGTGTCTGATGGATAACAAGGTACCTAAACAACTTAACCTGAGTAGTAATGGGATAACTAATGAAAGTGGCATCGGTGAGCCATATCTGCTATTTGGTTTTTCAGGCTCACTTGTGTCCCGTAAGACCCCGAGTACTTGATTCCTGTTCCAAGAATATTCGCGCTATCCACATCCAGGAGGCCTTATGGACCCCCCTGAACCAGAGCTTGATTCATTCTTATTTCTTGGGGCCACAAACTAGTTTGAGGTTTTATTTACTATCCTGTACTTATGCCATGCTTTACTGCTTTAATTTAAGATTGTGCGAGGTAATGCACACTGTACTGTTTAGGTCCGTGACCCGTTTACGCTGTATCGACAAGCCCAGTCACATTTTCGGGTTCCCAGTCGTTTACAGCCGGCCACACAAACCTTGAGTCCGTCTCGTAGCCGGCCAGCTTCGTCGCAGGTAGCTTAATGGGGTGGCCCCCTGAAATATTTCTGAATCCTGTAATTGCTTTGTCGTGACTGCCTCGTTGGGTTTTGATTTGGTTTTTCCGAGGCATATCGAGTGTGTGTTGCTATTTGTGCACCCCTGCAGGGTAAAACTTTCTGAAAGCCGTGTCCGCGGTTATGGACGACTTGGAGCACAGTTTCTCGATCATAGACAAGCATAACTAAAGTACCGCTTTTAAATTTGACTAAATAGGTACCTGACTAGTAAATAGTGCAACACTCATGGAATGGATAATAAAACTGCCAACGGATGGGGGTTGTTCGTCCGCTTCCTCGTCGGTAAGCGAGGAGGAGGATGGATCTGTTAAGATTACCTTTATTACTGTTATAACTGTTGTTACTAATTCACGGACATCCGTCTATCTCTGGTTAGGCGGATGGTTAGCGAGTATCTATAGAATTGCTAGGTTTACCTTTTGCTGCAATTGCGTCACCCCAGGTTGTGTCCCCTTTAGAGGCATAAAGACTTGCTGAGTACCCCTAGGGTCTCACACGATAAATTATTGGTTCAGATGAACAGGTACACTCGCAAGATGGATACTGGGTGGAGGAGACGGACGATGTGGGCAACGATCATTCGGTATAGAGATTTCGGGAACGAGGATCCGTGAGATCTGTGGGCGGGATGTGCTTATTTATGGGGCATCTTATGCCGATTTGCTTCTTATCCGTACTCGTTTTTTGTCTTCCGCTTCCGCTTGATACTCTGTTGATTGATGTATGAGGAGATATCCTAAACTATTATATCTATCTAGGATATTTGGATCTTGCCGTATGGCGTTGCTATATTTCCTTTCTTTTTAGATGGAATGGCTCTGATGTACTATTGTATGGTGGCTTGCATACATACTCATTTGTGTATGTAGTTGATCCCTTCGCCTGCCGATTACGCCGCCTGTTCTAGTCCCGATGTTTGGAAATGATTGGGACGGCCGAAAGGTCTACCTGTGAGTGGCATTTGGGCCCCACCGTACTATTTCAACCATTTCTGATCATCCAGGCTTGTACTAGGAGCGTAATTCACCGAGGTAGTTACAATTGGTATCAGAGCCATCCCGACCTTCAGGGTCTCAGCCAAATGGTCGTTGTCTGTCTAGCAAATATTTTTGGTAGTTATGTATACTAGGAAAAAAACAAAACGTGAGAGTAGGACTGCTTCCACTTTTCTTCTTACCCAATCACCACCTTTTCTGGTAAGGAAGTGTAACGTTTTTAGCCCTCTTCTTAAACTTCAAACTAGGATTCACGTGTTCTGGGTTTCCCTAGTACCATAGGTTGTGTATCTGTGTGTGTGTGTGTAATTCTTTGTCTATCTGTTGCATCCGAGTTGTTATCTTATCGGCCTTTTGGTTATCAACTGTTGGTACATTCCATACTAACAGGCTTTTGCAAACCGACGAGATCTATCTGATTCGTTGTATACCGGCGCGATCTATCTGACTCCTTGTTAACCGGTGCCATCTTCTTAAGGGCGTTCTTCCTTCCAGCAACTCCACCTTCCATGCAAAATCACTTATCAGGTAGAGAGGTAGAGTCGCTAATCTTGTTTTGTTATCTGATTTTGCGCATCTATTGGTATTTTAATGCCGAAAAATGCGGGAAATTTTTCTTTGATACATCTGTGCTTCCACACTCCTTTCCAGTCGTGTGCGAAACATTATCTATCCGTCTTTTATCAGCAGGTCCATGCTCACTCATTCTTTTGTCACCGACGCTCAATCCAGAGTTTCCCAAATCACTACGGAGGTCTATCATCTGTCCATCATGCTGCACATCTTTTGAACTCCATATCTGCACATCTTTTTCGTCTCTGATAGCTCATACCATAAGCAAAGCTATATCATCGGTTCTTATCCAAGATCTCTTTATCTTTGTAAACGGCGATCCGATCGACAATGTGAATCAGGTGACATCTCTTCTTCTTCCGAAGGACCAGATAATCTATTCTTCCAGTGCATCTTCTTCAACACGAACCCGTGCTCGTAATAATGATCTTTCAAAGAGCGTTGAGCTTAGAAAGTGTTTCGAGCATTTGTTCGTTTCTCTCGCCTTTTGAACTTGATATTCTGGGAATATCTTGTTAATCCATGGTGGTATATGTTGATAATATGCTTGCCTATTCGATATCAATGGAAGAACATGGAAGATCATCTATGTCTCTTTCTCTCAAGCTTCGTGAGCACTGCCTGTGTGCAAAGTCTCAAAGTGAGAATTCTGACTTTTTGAAGTCACCTATCTCGGCCACGTCCTTCTGCTAAATACATTGCTTCAATCCTGGAATCAGCAAGTCCATTGTTAATTCCATCCTCCATCTTCAACCAATCCGGAGTTGTTCCTTGTTGGCAAGTTATCAACGTCGCTCCGCCGTAGATTTCCTCAAAACTGCTAAATCTCTCTCAATCATTTCAAGAAGAACATGGAGTTCTTTCACCTCTATCTCGTTAAGTAATCTCTTGAAAACCCTCTCGTTCTATCGTCTATGCTCAATCCACCAGAGGCCATGAAGACTTTTCAGATCTTTCGTATTCCTTCTGCTCAAGTTGGTGCTATCTTTTCTGTAGTTGTTGAATCTTGCAGTTGTTCCCCGTAATCTTCCGTCATATCTTTCCGGTGGCTTGGTACTTCCGACAAGACGACGACATCATCACCCTTATCTATCTTGAATCCGGCGTATCGTTTGCATCTATCCTGGTTTGCTAACGGAGTTCCAGAGTTATCCTTGTCAATACCTTCAGTCTGTTTCGGTAGTTGGGTTGCATGGTTTTCTTATTCATGTGCGGAGTAATGCTTTGAGTGCGGGATGGAGTAGCTACCATACCACTACTCTTATCATTCGCTCTTGTACATTGAATTGGTGAATTAATGTGATTCCACTCTTTCCACGGAAGTTAGAAGTGGCCTTTATCCCTCGATACTTTTACTTCCGTCCTTGTTTTTCCGGAGTGCTCTCTCGAAGGAAGTAATCAATAATCTCTTGTTGGTGATCTGTCTATTCTAGCCGGAGCAAATCTACAATTATCTGGTGGAAACAAACGCAAACTCTTTTCTATCCTCGTCTTGCTACCGGTGCTCTACATCCCCAAACAAGATGAAAGGAAACTCTATATCTCTCTTTGTTCATCAATTCTTTGCTGTGGTAAAAACCAATTATGGTTGATGCCATCAGCCGCAAATCTATTGCGTTAGCCTCAAGGCTAAAGAAAGCAATAAGTATCTCTACAATAGACTCCAGACCCTCCATCTTCGTTGCTCTCAGGGTTCCACCATGATCTGGCTTCACATCTGTCTCTAGAAGTTATATCTGCGCACCTCAATTGCGTGATCCTTTGGTTCTTACCGGCGTAAGAAGACTCTAATCCGACGATGTCTAGCTAAATCTCTCTGTCGATATCAAGGGACTCTATTGTTTGAAGGCAATATTGTTTCCAAAATTCATTTCTAAAATCCGAGAGAGAATACGATGCTATTGTCATAGTGCTTCAAAACCTCTCCAATCTAGCTCTTTTCTTCCGGCAAGACAAAGATTCATCCTCTCTAGTATCGGTAAATCTTTAATCTTAATGGTGTGTCTTACTTTATCCATGATGCATCATCTTGTCCTTTCTTTCACCAGTGGATCTTTTTTGTTTATCATGTTTCTTGAGAAAACCGGAGCTATGTCCATCCTAACCTTCTTGTCTCACGACAATCCTTCAACTCTTCTACCCGTTGTTTCTCAAGCAAAACGCAAGACTCGCAACAAGTCTAGCAAGTTTTGCCAGGTGCAGTGGTCGCAGCATTCCGTTCTTCATCATCTTGGGAACGTGAGGGTCACCTTCGTTCGAACACCCGCCTCTCCTTGTGTTGTTTTCTTTTTCCTAGGAATCTCGGGGCGAGATTCTTGTTTAGTGGGGGAGAGTTGTAGCATCCCAATTGTCTAACAATTGCAATGCTACTAGCCTAGTCTATATAATGGCTACTTCAAATATATAATTGTTGCATCATCATTATATCATGCTCATGTCATCATGCCACCTTGCATTTGAGCATCATATAAAACTCTTTTCCTTTTGGTTCTTATCTCATATGCATTATTAATTGTATTTGCCTCTTGATATTGTATTTGGTTCTTGATATGTTGTTTAAATGCCCAAGTTGAGTTGGGGGCATATCTCTTATTAACTCCACCACCTTTTCTTTCACCACCTTATAATTCCACCATCCAACTAAATATGAGCTTGGCACTTATTGGTTTTACCTCTAGCTCATGTGGGTTGGGATGGATCCAATTCTTTTCCACATGCTCTCACCTTAGCATCATGTTGTTTTCACTTCATTGATATATGGGAGCCACATGGCCACCTTTGCATGCCTTGTGAGTGGAACCCTTTTTTCCTAGCTTCCATATGGATTATTATGGATTTATGCTCATGTGGGAATATTTTTGGGACTATTAAACACCTAGTGGCATATACACACTAGCAAGTCCCAAATATAATCCAATGTGATCATCTCCATATACTCCACTTGGAATTCTTTCTAAATTCTTTTGCTTGGGCCTTACTCCAATTTTGGGATTCATAATAATAATGCCATGAAATAATATTGTTTTCACAAGAATCATCATGGCATTAAATATTTTGCATGGGCCATGCAAGTACCCCTTTAGCTTGACATTTGATTTTATTTGATTTTTTTTGAGTGGATCATCTCTATCTCTATCCTTTCTTTTGGCTTGATCTATGTTGATCTTGCTTAAAACCCCAATCCACCATACCCCCCATCTATACCTAAACCCTAAGTCTACCCCCTCTCTCTCGGCCTCCTCTCTCTAGCCTAGCTACCAAACCCTAGTTTGACCATCTCCTACCACATGTTTGCTCATATCCAAGTGGTTACACCCCTCTCTCTCTTTCCTCCTAAACCCTAGCTACCCTCTAACCTAACCCGAGCCATACCCTCTCTCTCTAACCCACCCTAGTTAACCCTAGCCCCACCATGAGCTCCCCTCCACCCTTGGTCCCTCTCTGCCCTCTCTCATCAACAGGACAAGAAGGAGGAGAGAAAGCAACCCTAGCCCGATCACCTCTCCCCCTCACCTTTTTCAAAGCCATCACCCCCATGTGATCCTCTCCCTCCCCTCTTATCTGTAACACCAGCCCCCACGTGCCTACTCCCCATCCAGATCGAGACCCAGGAGGCGCCCAGACCCCCTCTCCTTCTCCCCCTCCTTCCTCCCCAAACTTGCAAGCTTGCAAGCATGCCTAAACCCTAGCCACCACCCCCCTCTGCCATCGCTGATCTGGTGGACGCCAAGACGTACCAGGAGTACCAGGCCCCCCCTCTGCTTCCTCTTCTTCGCCCTAGAGCGCCGGAACCCGCTGGACCTCGCCGGCGAAGCCCCGCCGCCGCCGTGCCCATGAGCACCAGGACGCCTCCGGCCTGCTGCCTCCTCGCCGATCCACGCCACCCCGAGCCCGCTAGCTGCACCAGAGGGTCGCTGGTGAGATCCTCGACCTCCTAGACATGGCCCCTACTCCCCTCTCGCCGTAGAACGTCGCCGCCCGGCGTCGAGCACCCTGCGCGCGCGCGCGTCGCCGCAGTCGCCGCCAGCGTGCGCGCCAGCAGCAGCTGCAGTAGTTATGTCTGCCTCTGTTCCTCGCCCTGCCCCGCGCGCTGCAGCCCTCCCCCGTGCTAGCTCCCTGAATGAAAGACGTAGCCCTAGGTCCCCTCTTCAGATTTCGTTTTAGCCGCGTCGTGTTTCGTACAGCGGCGGCGTCGCCATCGTCGCCGAAAAGCCGCCGGTTCCGTCGCCGTCAGTGCCGCTTCTGTCAGCGAGCAGCGGCAGCCGCTGACAGTTTTACGCAGAACCCCCTCCCCTTTTTCCCGCCTAAACCCGAGCTCCCTAGCGCCCCACCTGTCAGCCAGCCTGTGGATTTTCTAAAAACACCCCTAGGAGAAGCAGACAGTCACAGACCGATCCCTCCCCGCGCCCTGGGATCGCCCACGTGGCGCGCGCCGGCTGGTGCGCCCGTGAGTGGCCCCGCGGCCCGGTTGGACCCATCTGTCTGCCTCTGCGGCTGGCAGCAGCTGCGGTGAGAAAAGTTTTCGCGTGCGTGTGCCACCTAGTCAGCAGATGACCCCACCCGTCGGTGTCTCTGGCTAGAAAAGTCTGAGTACAAAAAGGTTTTCAGTTTTCGGTTTTAAATTCAAATCTTTTCCAAAATTAATCCAAATTCAAATATATCTCTGGTTTTAAATATCTTTTCAAATATAAATCCAAATAATACAAATAATATATGTTTTCAAATCAGGAAAATGTGAGGATTTCAAATATAGCCTTCAAAATATATTTTGAACATTTAAAATTCCAAGTTTATTAAAATTACAATAAAATGCCCTTTTGCCTTAATTAATTAATAACTTTTGTTTTATAACTCCAAATTTAACAAATAATATGTCTAAAATGATTAGCTCGACGAGACCTTTCTATTTATGCATTCCATGGTTTGTTTTGAAGCATGCATCATATAAATATAAAGAGTACAGCAACTTAATTGAGAATAAAATGGGGCCAAAACTAAATAAAATGGTTTATTCTTGTGTTCCACACCTCACCCATGCCATGCTACTTAATTGCCATGCAAATTGTGCATCATTCATCATGGCATGATTGTTTGCTTGATGCATTTATTCATATGCTTGTGCACTTTATTTATGTTGGCCCTTGTTTGTTTGGTTCTTCTTCGAATAGACGCTGAGCAGGGGATATACCAAGAGAACCAGGAGCACTACCCAGACCCATCACTTGCTTCAACTGAGTTGCCAGGCAAGCACTACCACATGCTTGCATACATATAGTACCTATTGCCTCTATCTTATTCTTGCATCATCGAGTCGCGATTGCATTAATTTGAATCCCAAGCATTGCATAGCCTTTACTTTTAAACCCCACCGAAGCTTGTTCCTCCATCCCATGAGCCATTACTACAGGAGTTGTTTGAGCCATGCGAGTCGTAGAACAGCATGTGTAGGGTATGTGAGTGTCTGATGGATAACAAGGTACCTAAACAACTTAACCTGAGTAGTAATGGGATAACTAATGAAAGTGGCATCGGTGAGCCATATCTGCTATTTGGTTTTTCAGGCTCACTTGTGTCCCGTAAGACCCCGAGTACTTGATTCCTGTTCCAAGAATATTCGCGCTATCCACATCCGGGAGGCCTTATGGACCCCCCCTGAGCCAGAGCTTGATTCATTCTTATTTCTTGGGGCCACAAACTAGTTTGAGGTTTTATTTACTATCCTGTACTTATGCCATGCTTTACTGCTTTAATTTAAGATTGTGCGAGGTAATGCACACTATACTGTTTAGGTCCGTGACCCGTTTACGCTGTATCGACAAGCCCAGTCACATTTTCGGGTTCCCAGTCGTTTACAACCGGCCACACAAACCTTGAGTCCGTCTCGTAGCCGACCAGCTTCGTCGCGGGTAGCTTAATGGGGTGGCCCCCTGAAATATTTCTGAATCCTGTAATTGCTTTGTCGTGACTGCCTCGTTGGGTTTTGATTTGGTTTTTCCGAGGCATATCGAGTGTGTGTTGCTATTTGTGCACCCCTGCAGGGTAAAACTTTCTGAAAGCCGTGTCCGCAGTTATGGACGACTTGGAGCACAGTTTCTCGATCATATACAAGCATAACTAAAGTACCGCTTTTAAATTTGACTAAACTAGGTACCTGACTAGTAAATAGTGCAACACTCATGGAATGGATAATAAAACTGCCAACGGATGGGGGTTGTTCGTCCGCTTCCTCGTCGGTAAGCGAGGAGGAGGATGGATCTGTTAAGATTACCTTTATTACTGTTATAACTGTTGTTACTAATTCACGGACATCCATCTATCTCTGGTTAGGCGGATGGTTAGCGAGTATCTATAGAATTGCTAGGTTTACCTTTTGCTGCAATTGTGTCACCCCAGGTTGTGTCCCCTTTAGAGGCATAAAGACTTGCTGAGTACCCCTAGGGTCTCACACGATAAATTATTGGTTCAGATGAACAGGTACACTCGCAAGATGGATACTGGGTGGAGGAGACGGACGATGTGGGCAACAATCATTCGGTGTAGAGATTCCGGGAACGGGGATCCGTGAGATCTGTGGGCGGAATGTGCTTATTTATGGGGCATCTTATGCCGATTTTCTTCTTATCCGTACTCGGATTTTGTCTTCTGCTTCCGCTTGATACTCTGTTGATTGATGTATGAGGAGATATCCTAAACTATTATATCTATCTAGGATATTTGGATCTTGCCGTATGGCGTTGCTATATTTCCTTTCTTTTTAGATGGAATGGCTCTGATGTACTATTGTATGGTGGCTTGCATACATACTCATTTGTGTATGTAGTTGATCCCTTCGCCTGCCTATTACGCCGCCCGTTCTAGTCCCGATGTTGGGAAATGGTTGGGACGGCCGAAAGGTCTACCTGTGAGTGGCATTTGGGCCCCACCGTACTATTTCAACCATTTCTGATCATCCAGGCTTGTACTAGGAGCGTAATTCACCGAGGTAGTTACAGCCTACCAAAGCCTCCGTTACTCCGGCAGCCGGCACCCAGCTTGCTCTTCATAAAAGCCCTGCGGCAGCGGTGGTTACACAACATGTCTGGGGTAAAGTCCTAACTCAGACGGCTAGTGGGAACAACCTCGGCTCGCTGGTGGAATATGCCAACAATTGGAATGCTGCCGATCAGTTTGAGGGTAATCCAATCAGTCAGCCCTTTCAGCTTTCCGACATTAGAGGCCGTTTCGATCAAGCCGCCAAGTTCATCCTTGACACTAACAAGATGAATGAGGTAATCGCTGTTTTGCTATACGCAAGTTTAGATTAATTCTCCAGATGTTACTATACGCTCTAGTCCCCGAAACTTGCAAGGAAATAACTTGTTATATGCTTGGAAGTTTAATAATGCTTTTCTTAATCTAATTTTATCTCTAGGGTTCGAATTTATATCCGACTAGATCTTTCTTAAAGCTTGCTTGACTTTCATTTAGTTGATCTTGGAATATCCAGCCACCTAAATTTGGTTTTAGTTTCTCTTGACTCGGATCTGTTTTAGCTTCGAATATCCAGCCACCTAGATACGGGTTAAGTTTTGCTTGACTCGGATCTGGTTTAGCTTCGAACATCCGGCTAGCTAGATCCGGGTTAAGTTTTACTTGACTCGGATCTGGTTTAGCTTCGAATATCCGGCCACCTAGATCCGGGTTAAGTTTTGCTTGACTTGGATCTGGTTTAGCTTCGAATATCCAGCCACCTAGATCCGGGTTAAGTTTCGCTTGACTCGGATCTGGTTTAGCTTCGAATATCCAGCCAGCTAGATCCGGGTTAAGTTTTACTTGACTCGGATCTAGTTTAGCTTCGAATATCCGGCCACCTAGATCCGGGTTAAGTTTTGCTTGACTTGGATCTGGTTTAGCTTCGAATATCCAGCCACCTAGATCCGGGTTAAGTTTTACTTGACTCGGATCTGGTTTAGCTTCGAATATCCGGCCACCTAGATCCGGGTTAAGTTTTGCTTGACTCGGATCTGGTTTAGCTTTGAATATGCATTCATCGTTTTGCTCCATTGTTCAGGTTGCACATGACCGGAGGACTGCCGAATTTCAAAGGTTGCTTTTTTCGCACCGCAAACTGGAAGAAAAATATGAGAAAGTCCTTCCTGTGGTAAAAAGGCTGGTAGGTCGATAGTTCCTTTTCGTCATTTTCAACGTTCTTATTGTTTTGTCCGCGAGATGTCGGCTCACTTTTTTGGTGAACAGGTAATATCAATAATCTCAACATTCGTCTTGAGAAAAAAGTCAAGAGCTTGGAAGGTTAGTTCCCCTTTTATCTTACACCTTTCCCCCCTTTAAGATGTGCGCTAAGCTTTTTTTATTTCGTTTGGCTTTGGTAAAGCCGAGTTGCAAACCTTTGCAGCATCTCACCAAGATTGCACGCCCATGCCTGACGTGATGCTGCATTTTTTAGAACAAAACGCTACTCATTCGGTGCAGCTAAAAGAAAAAGATGATGAAATAGCTCGCCTGCGGGCTGAGGTGGAGACTCTTAAGCTCTCTCAGAAATCCGAACTAGAAAAGGTCGATCAGGAATTCTCTGAAGAGAAGAATCGGCTAGCTCTAGAGCTGCAGAAGAATAAAGAGCTCCTCGAGGCTGCCGAACTGAAAACTCGTGGAATGAGTGAGGAGATTGCTTGCTTTGAAAAGAACAAGATCATCTGGGCTAAAGACCTTCAGATAATGTTGAGCTATATTCATTGTAAGTTTCTTAGCACAGCTGGATTATGTTTTTCTCTTTGTTCCTGCTGCCTGCTGACGCATTCGTGTTTTGCGCAGGTCATTTTCCAGAAGCTAAGCCTGTGAGTTCGAAAGCAGTTCTTGCAGCTCGTGCGCGCCGAGGTGTCCCTGCTGACGTTGACTCAGAGTACTCGATGGAAGATTTCCTGGTCGCTGTCGGCGCTGCAGTTGGTCTGATGAAGATTATGGGCAGGGACTTGGTGCAGGCAGCTATCCGAGCCTACCATGTTCTCTGGCCGAATACCTTTGGGACTGCTATTATCAATGAGGTCGAATTGCTGGTGAAAAGATTGATGGCCTCTGAGAAGCAACTAAGTCTCTGGAGGGAATCAGCCGGGCGAGCTGGCGCTGATATGGCCCTCATTGTTATCATGTCATGGTATGAAGACATTTCTCTTGATATCCTGAGAAATTTGCGCACAGGTTCCCGTTGGGTTGAGGACCCCACTTTTGTTGCTCTTTGGCAAGCTCGCGCCTTCCAGCTCGTTGAGTATGCCGACGTGCATACCTGGAATGAAGGTCCGAGCTTCCTCCCGAACTCGGACGATGAGGTTGTAGTCGAGGATGCATCAGACAATAACTCGGCTGAACAAGGTGAAGGCGAAGATGATTCGGCTTCCTCTGGTGACTCCAGTTCGAGCTCGGATGGCAACAGTGACGCGCGATCCTCCTCCAAAGGTACTGGGCATTCAACTGCGCAAACTGATGCCCCTCAGCAGCCTCAAGCTTCAGCCGAAGTTGCACCTGGGTCTGTAGAAGGCGAGGCAACCTCGGCCGAGGCTCCGCCTATCTCGGAGCATCCAGCCCCTGACCCAACTATTGCCTTTCTAGCTGAAAATCTTTAAGTTATTTCTTGTCCCTGGTATGCCGGGCGTACGATGTACGTGTAATATTTGTTCGTTATGACCTGAATTCTCTTTTGCCGTGTACTGCTGCGACATATATGTTTGTAGTTGTTATAACTTTGTTTAAGTGGGGTTTCATCCGAATTCTTGCTTTGGTGACCTGCGATTTCCTGTTTTTAGGATGTATCTTTGTCTTTGTATTCTCGTGGTTTAGCCGAGTGATCTGGGTGTGAGCTTCGGATATCATACGAGATTGATCTGCTCTTATTTTGGGTGTCGAAGTGTGATACCTTTCTTGTATCAAAGGTTGACTACTACTTTGGAACAATATATGGCAGTCCCCGAATCACTGCCTATTGCACCGAAGTCTAGTGTGTAAACCAAATTTCATAAATAATATAAGACCGATGCCGAGGCGCTGCTCAGGGTGTCGAGTTTTAGTGCTCAACATAAAACTGGGGCAGCATATGGCAGTCCCCGAGTCGCTGCTTTGGATGCCGAGGTTCAAATACATAATATGAAATTGAAATAACATACGGCAGTCCCCGAGTCACTGCTCTGGATGCCGAGGTTTAATACATAAGATGAAATTGAAATAACATACGGCAGTCCCCGAGTCACTGCTCTGGATGCCGAGGTTCAAATACATAATATGAAATTGAAATAACATACGGTAGTCCCCGAGTCACTGCTCTGGATGCCGAGGTTCAAATACATAATATGAAATTGAAATAACATACGGCAGTCCCCGAGTCACTGCTCTGGATGCCGATGTTTAATACATAAGATGAAATTGAAATAACATATGGCAGTCCCCGAGTCACTGCTCTGGATGCCGAGGTTTACTACATCATTGGTTCTTGACCTTGAGATACTATGCTACGAGTAAAATGGACGAAGCAAAGCTACATTCCATGGCCGCTTCGTTTCTTCGCCAGCTTTCTCTGCCTTGTTCCTTCCGGGGGATTGAGCGTCAATTAGATAATAGGCATCATTATGCAATGCTTTGCTCACGATGAATGGTCCCTCCCATGGAGGTGACAGCTTGTGCATGCCGGCCGTGCGTTGCACCAGTCGGAGGACTAAATCTCCTTCTCTGAATACCCTTGGATTCACCTTCTTGCTGTGATATCGTCGCAAGTTCTGCTGATAAATAGCTGATCATGATAGTGCCAGTTCTCTGGCTTCTTCTAGCAGGTCTACAGTATCTTGCCGAGCTATTTCGTTTACCTCTAAGGTTGTATACTGAGTAACCCTTGGCGAGTCATGTATTATGTCGGCTGGAAGCACGGCCTCTGCCACGTATACCAGAAAGAATGGTGTATAACCTGTTGATCTATTCGGAGTAGTCCTGAGGCTCCATAATACGGCTGGGAGTTCTTCAATCCAACATCCTGCCGACCTTTGTAGTGGTTCAACAAGTCGTGGTTTTATTCCTGACAATACTAGTCCATTAGACCTTTCCACTTGCCCATTAGATGCTGGGTGAGCCACAGAGGCAACATCTAGTCTTATGTGTTTCTCTCTGCAAAATCTAGCAAAGGCTCCTTCTGCAAAGTTTGTGCCATTATCTGTAATAACACTGTGCGGATACCCATATCTTAAAATAATATATTTGAGAAATTTCACTGCTGTGGGCCCATCGCATTTTTTTATTGGTTTCACTTCAATCCATTTTGTGAACTTGTCCACCATAACCAATATGTGGGGCATTCCCCCTCGGGCCGGCTTAAATGGTCCCACCATATCTAAGCCCCACACAGAAAATGGCCAAGTGATGGGTATTGTTTTTAACTCGGCCAATGGCATATGTATCTTGGTTGCATATCTCTGACACCCATTGCATTTTTCAACCAACTCTTTGGCTTCTTTCAACGCCGTCGGCCAATAAAATCCATGCCTGAATGCTTTGGCTACCAAGGCACGAGATGAGGCATGGTGTCCACATTCTCCTTGATGTATATCCAGGAGGATCTCCTGGCCTTCTGCCGAACTCACACACTTTTGCAATGCGCTTGTGACGCTTCTTTTATATAGCTCATTGTTTATGATTGTATAAGCTTTTGCTCTCCTTACAATTTGTCTTGCTAATACTTCATTGTTCGGCAACATCGAGTCTTTAAGGTAAGAGAATATGGGTTGCGCCCATAGCGGTGTGACTTTTTCTGGTGTGGTCTCACTGTCTATTTCCATGTTTTCTGCCGACATACCTACCTTGGCCTTTTCCATAATTGTGCTTACTTCCACTATCCTCCTCTTGGGGGGTTCCGAGTCATATTGTTGGTCTACTTCCATCGGCGCACTATCTTCTGCTGAATTTGCCGGAATAAAGATAGATTCGGATTCTGGTGATGGGATTATTGATGGTTTCCTGAGGTGTTCCAGGGCAATACCCGGGGGAATTGACTGCCGGGTTGATCCTAGTTTTGACAACGTGTCTGCGGCATCATTTTCTGCCCGAGGTATGTGGTGAAATTGACATCCTTCAAAGTATCCACTGATCTTTTGCACATGAAATTTGTATAAAGCCATATTAGCATCTAATGCATCCCAATTGCCTGAGACTTGCTGTACTACTAGATCCGAGTCCCCATAGCATAAGATTCGGCGTATGCCAATCTCTTTTGCTACTTTCAACCCATGGACCAGTGCTTCATATTCGACTACGTTGTTGGATGCGGCAAAATGTATTTGTAGCACATACTTCAGCTGATCTCTTTTAGGCGAGGTTAACACTATTCCTGCCCCCAAACCATTTCTTAGTTTGGAACCATCGAAATGCATCATCCAATAATTTGGGTCTGGTAATGGTGGCTCATACTGCACTTCGGCCCAGTCTACGAAGAAGTCGGCGACCGCTTGAGATTTGATTGCTTCTCTCCTATCAAATTGTGGAGCGTACGGTGACAACTCGATTGCCCATTTTGCTATTCGGCCACTTGCATCTTTGTTGCTCAATATGTCGGCTATGGGCGCTTCACAGACCACTTTGATGGGATGCTCTTCGAAGTAATGTTTAAGCTTTTTTGCCGACATGTACACTCCATAAGCTATCTTCTGATAATGTGGGTAATTCTGCTTTGAAGTGGATAACACTTTGCTTAAATAATACACCAGCCTCTGTACCGACTTATCATCTTCAAGTCGTTCTACTACGACTACAACACTCACTACTCTGTTTGTAGCCGCTACATAGAGTAACATAGGCTCTTTTGATAATGGAGAGGCCAAAATGGGTGTTGTGACCAACATCTTTTTCAACTCATGAAATGCACTGTCTGCTTGTGGAGTCCAAATGAATTTATCTGATTTCTTCATCAGCTGATAGAGTGGTAGCGCCTTCTCTCCCAGCCGACATACAAACCAGCTGAGCGAGGCTAGACAACCCGTGAATTTTTGTACATCATTTAGACATCTCGGCAACTCCATTCTTTCTACTGCCCTTATCTTTGTTGGGTTGGCCTATATACCTCGGCTAGATACAAGAAAACCGAGTAATTTTCCTGCCGGCACGCCAAACGTGCATTTTTCTGGATTAAGCTTCATTCAGAACCTTCTCAGGTTCATGAAAGTCTGCCGTATATCATCCAGTAACGTTTTGCTTTCCTTGGTTTTGATGACCACGTCATCTACATATACTTGTACATTTTTTCCTATCTGATCGTGTAGACATTTTTGCATGCATCTCTGATATGTTGCTCCTGCGTTTCGCAGGCCGAATGGCATTGTGCGATAGCAATAAGCCCCGTATGGGGTAATAAATGCAGTCTTTATTTGATCGGCCGGATTTAACGGTATCTGGTGAAAACCAGAATACGCGTCTACAAATGACAATAACTCACAACCAGCGGTCGAATCAATGACTTGGTCTATTCTAGGTAATGGAAAAGGATCTTTTGGACACGCCTTGTTCAGGTTCGTGTAATCGATACACATTCGCCATACAATGACTACATTCGGATCATCTTTCTTCTTTTCTACTAGCACCGGATTTGACAACCAATCCGGATATAGCACCTCCATGATGAACCCGGCTGCGAGGAGCCGAGCTATTTCATCCCCTATTATTTTTCTCCTGTCTTCGGCGAAGCGGCGGAGAGGTTGCTTCACCGGTCTTGCTCCTGGCCTTACATTCAAAGAGTGCTCAGCCAACTCCCTCGGAACACCTTGCAGATCCTGAGTTGACCATGCAAATATGTCCCAATTCTCACGGAGGAAGTTGGTGAGCTCGCTTTCCTATTTAGCATCCAGGCCTGCACCAATGGTAACAGTACGCTCTGGGAATTTCTCATCTATCTGAAACTTCTTTGTTTCTTTAGTCGGCTGAAAGGAGACACTGCCATGCGGATTGGCTAGTGCTGGCATATTCAGCTGTGCCGACTGAGCGAGGGCTGCTACCTCCTGAATCCTTCTTTTTCTCTCGCTATAACCAATGATTCGGCCAAATTTGACCCGGCTGAAGCACACTCCATTGACTTCTTGTAATCCCCTGCAACTGTTATCACTCCTTGTGGTCCGGGTAGCTTCATTTTCAGATAACTTATATGACAGCTACCCATGAATTTGGCCAACGCTGGCCGTCCGAGTAAAGCATGATAACAACTCTCTAGATCCACCACCTCAAACTCTAAGTTTTCTGCTCTGCAGTTATCTCTTGTGCCGAATAACACATCCACTCGGACCTTACCAATGGGTTCACAAGAAAGTCCTGGCACTATCCCATGGAAAGTGGTCCTCGTGGATTGCAACATGTTCTGCGATATTCCGAGTTTATGCATGGTATCTTTGTACATGATGTTGATACTGCTTCCATTGTCAATGAGTACTTTTGAGAATTTCACATTGATGCTTGGTCCAATGAATGTCGGATCCAACACGAGTGCATATGATCCGGGATTCGGCATTATCTTGGGGTAATCCTTTATGCTCCAAGTTACCTCCTGATCTGACCAAGGCACATATCTTGGTACTGCAGGCATAACTGCATTCACTTCCATATGCCGGTGATGCACACTCTGTTTGTCTTGCTGTTCCGTTGTGAACACGCAATAAGACTGATGATGTTCTCTGTAATCATTGCGTCCAGTATTCGCCGGATTTGTCCTTCCATCCTGGGCTTGGTTCATCACTTGATGTACCGCGTCTCTCCGATCCGAGTTATCGTACCTCGGGGGAGGGGGCGGTAACATCGGTTGCTGTGCATTTGCTCCGGTCAACTGTGGTTGATGCTGCTGATGTACTTGATGGGGTGCCTGAATACCTGCAGGGTTCCCCATTGCATTTTTCATCCATGCACATTGGCGGGTCGTATGGTTAGCTGGCCTGGATGGGTTTGACGTGTGAAATTTGCACGGCTGATCTAACATAGATTCGAACATGTACTTCGGCCTCTCCTGCCACTGTTTCTTTTGTTCTGGGGTCCACTGCCTTTTTCCTTCATTCCTTGGTGTCCACTGCTGAGGACCATTCTTTTGCCGTTGAGTCGCTCCGTGACTCGGTGGATCTTGCGCTACTGCCGCCACTTGGGCCGAATTATATCTATAATCCGGCCTCTCCTCTCTTCTTCTTCCTCTGAAATCACTGCGCCTGGATGACCCGGCCAAATCTTGTGCATAATGGTCCTGTTGCTCCCGATGATCCGCCGACATTAATTCTGGTTGCGTTGGGTCTCCTAATGCGTAGGAATCCGCTATTCTGATAGTTTCTGCCAATGTGGTCGGCATATCTCTTTGCAGACGTTGCCACAATACGCTGGCATAATGGCATCCTTGTGCGAACCAAGCTATTGCTTGCGATTCTATAACTCCTTTACATGAGTTTCTCAGGTTACACCACCGAGTTAAAAACTCTCTATCTGTTTCATTCGGCCTCTGCTTGCACATGGCTAACTGTTGTGGCCTGTTTGGCCTCTTGTATGTGCTGGTAAAGTTGCTGACAAACATTTCTTCAAAATCCAGCCAACAGTTGATACTGCCCGCTGGTAGATTATTCAGCCACACCCTAGCTGGTCCTTCCAGCATTTGTGGGACATACCGTACTGCCCATCGTAAGTTTCCACCTGCTATTTTCACAGCAGTGGCATAGTCAATCAACCAATCTTGTGGTTTGGTACTCCCATTATATGTTTTCGTGCCCCTTGCTAGCTGAAAGTTCGGCACAGGTGGTTCGCCCATGATCCGTGGTCCAAAGCATGTCGGACCTGGTGGGCCCTATTCCTCTAACAACTCGGACCTGTATAGCCGGTCCAGCTTCACTCTCGCATCATTTGATGGCAAATCTCTATACAGAACTCTGTCTTGTATTCCATAGTGGTTATTTCCGCCATGGATCGCATATTCCATCTCGGAATAACCATCATTGTATCTTTCATTAACTTGATTGTGGCGAACATGCCTTGTTTCTCTTTCCTGCCGGGGTTCATGCCTTGGTTGTGGGTTGAGTGGCAGTTCTCTCCTTACTTCGACCGGGGTATTGTTCTCATGATTGCATCTTCCGGGTTTTCTTCTGCCGAGATCTCCATTGCCTCGGCTTCCGCCATCTTTCTCAATACGGCCGGAGTTCCTCTCCCCACTGTTACCTCAGCCTGCATTGCATCTGTTCTCATTTGCCTTTCTGGCCATTGCAGGATCATATGGAACAATTTGCTTGTTTCTCTTTCCTGAGGTTACTGCTTTGTCCCTCCGTGCATTATTTCCGTGTGAAGATGCTGCTGCCACGGACAAGGCAGGTGCTGCTCCTGCCGAGTGAACCATTCGCGAGGCCCCCGGCCTCGCCGGATCTGCCCTGAGCATTTCTTCGTTTTGCTGGTTCGCGATGCGCACCAGCTCGTTCACTCTTTCTTGTTGTTTCTGCCGGGCTTCGCCGGTCAACCTCTCTAACTCCAACGCTGCGGCATTTGCCGCTCTTAGGTTTTTTGCCGGGGTGTTGTACCTCGGCAAGCCCAAATCAACTGACTCTGCTTTATGAGCATCATGCTCTTTGTTGATATCATCTATGAGGTTTTTCCCTCTCAACCTTAATTCGTCCACCCGTTCAGGCGCGACGTCTAGCTTATTAGCTTTGGCATATTCTTGCAGAGTCCTGTTTAAGGACTCCCGCAAGGCCGACACCTTTTTGGCCTCTACCAGCACCTTTTGCCTGGTTTCTTCTAACTCTGCCTGAGCATTCGCCGGATCAAGTATCAGCGCTACAGGCATAGTCAAGTTCTCTATGGTCGCCTGAAGAATGTTCTCTGGCCTTTCCAGAGGTGGCCCTCTTACTCTTGGTGCCTTTGGGGTGGTGTCCTGCACCTCGGTCGGGTTGGTCGCTGGCGTGATTACCTCGGTGGGTTGTGGTGCTGTTTGCTTGGGTGCGCCCTGTACACCGGTGGCCGGTTTTCTGGTTGACCCGGCAGCCGCTGCTCCTGTTTGCACTCCGGCCGCGACCATCACCTCGAGCTGCCTACAGGATGCGCTCCGCGCGGACGGCTCGCAGTGTTAAGAGGTGGATCTCCTGCAATAACAACTTGGTGAGGATAAATGCCGAAGATGTCGACACCGACGTAGACCCTGTGCCCGCCCAGGCTGATGAAGACTCCATTGCGCGGGGGAGTTTTTCCCCTGAAGCTGCTCGCATTGTCGCTGACGTAGTCACAGATATCAAATCTCTGGACCAAGCCAGAAACAACGCGCTCGCCCGTGTTGATGAAGTTTCCCGTCCGGATCATAACTCCAGCTAGCACCGCTGCTGGCCCCAAGGTGGGCGCCAACTGTCGTGGTGGTGGCACGGCAGATGCCATGGGTAGGCTAAAGTTTGGGGCCAATGGATGCTAGAGGGATCTGGGGAGGGAAGATGTAGTTAATTCTACACACAGAAGACTAAGGCAAAGATCTTTATTTCTCCTTCCTTGGGCTACAAGTGCTCCTTGAGCTGTATACAAGGAGAAAAGGAGAACTTTACCAGCCTAACGGTACTAAGAATGAGCCGATCCCTTCTTCAGGGTCCAAGCCTCCCCTTATAAAGGAGAGCCTTGGGTTCCTTTAGGGATGACGTGGCAAGCATATTCGAGGAATATGCTTGTCACAATATAGTAGTTCGGCGCCTCCCTTTCCCTGTCGTTCCCCTAACGGCGGCAAGGTTGTAGAGGGCCCCTCCTGCACGCCTCAGGCTTCAGGACTGTCTCCTCCGTGACCTCTTCTGCCTCTCTGTCGCTCTGCGTCTTTGTCCGTAGTGCTTGGCTTCGCTCTGATTCTCCCTAGCCTGCAGCTAGGGTTTGACTTCAGCTTCTCCTTCTCCTGCAAGCTTCGTATCATTCGGCCCTGCCTCCCATAGTTCGTCCTGTCCTTCATCTGTATTAAGATTACTTGGGCTAACCCAGCCGACTTGCGAAGTATCTCGGCCGGGTAATGTCTTGCCATTATTATGAGGGTCCTGCCCTTTCCTATCTCGGCCGACCTCTACATGATTCAGCCGGCTCAGACCGTAACTCGGAAACTAGACGGGGAACACCCTTTCGTCTCTCCCCGTCTTTACCCTATCCGGGGTCATTTCCCCAACAGTTTTGAACCTACTGACCATAGGAATCAATTTGTGGTTTCAAAAATATATTTGGTGAAGCAAAAGAATAAATCTTTGATTTAGACCATTTCTAGTCAAATAAAAATATGGTTATTTGTTAAAAATGCTTTTTGGAGAAAACCTTTGGGAAATGTGTTGATTTAAACTCTCTGACCCTAAACACCAAGTTTTATGATTTGAAAATATATTTGGTGAACTCTATAAAGATTATTACTTTGCTAAAAGCATTTTCAATCACATAAAATATTGATTTGGTTTAAAAATGATTTATAAGTAAAATCTTTTACAAATGGTTTTGCCACTTTTATAAAATGACCAATAGGTGTTTTAGAATGTTTATAACCTATTAGAAACCACCTTTCCAAATAAAACCATCTTTTGCATGCTTGCATGCATTGTTTCGTTTCTATTATTTTATGTGATGTTTGCTTGAATGGTAGTTTGAATTCTTGCCTGCTTGATTGAATTGTAGTGGATTTTGAAGAGTGTGATCATTGCAAAGACAAGGAGTGAACTTATATTCTCTACCAAAAAGGCAAGTGATGCTTCATACTTTTGTCCCATTATTTTCACTATGCATTAGTGATATTTCTAAAGTAGGACTTGCATGGAATTTTTGCTAAGTGTAAACTATGCCATGGGAAATCCTAATAGATGAAACCTTAGTAGAAATTTCCTAAGTTAAGATTCCTACCACTATGATGCTTAGCTTAGCTAGTAGAAAAACAAGGGTGGATTATATTTCATGTTATGGAATATTTCTAAGTCAAGGACTTGTGTTTTGTTTAATAAAACAACTAAGTGAATGAATCACCTGGGTGGAATGGAAAGAATGGTTTGTGTTGAGTGGTTATGCAAGTCCAGTATGCTGGGCAAAACTTGGGCATCACCAAGTCCAGTATACTAGGGAAACATGATATCTCACTTGTGGAAAGCCACCCAGGGACAAAGAGATTTGAGATGTCAAATGTTGAGAAGCTTCAAGTGCAGCCACTTGGCATTATGGGCTCTGCCTGGATCATATAGGTTGCAATAACTTAGCCAAATGGACAGTTGGTGGTAGGGGAATGATAGGTTGGAACGCATCCATTCTAGTCTAAGGGAAGGCTTCTGAAATATCTTGTCTTGGTGAAATCAAGTCTTGTGGGGAAAGTGCACCACCTCTGAAGAGTGAAAAATCTAAGTACTTAGCCATGTCCCTGGTAAAGGACAATTGAGCATCAAGACATGGAAGCTATCAAGAATCTCCTCATCCCAATTTCTAAGTTAAAATCTTGTGGTTGAACAAAGGATTGAAAGGATCACCAATTTCTATTGGGAGATGCCTTGGGAAAGATTTTGTCAAGCAAAAAATTAGTGTTTTTCAAATGATAAGGAAAAACTAGTTTGAGCAAAGCAAGCCTAAGCTCCACTTAGCCAAATGCATATAGATGATAGACTCCACTATACTACCATAGTATCACTTGCCAATACAATTCAAATGTATTGACCCTTATGGTTGTAACTTGTTCTGTTGTAGGTTTGTTTGATATTAGTGAAGTGTGTTGAATTAGGATTACAAGTCTATAACCAACATGTTTGCATGTGGCACTTTGAAGATGAAGGACCCCATGCTATTGTTATATTCTGCTGCACTGTAATGAGATATCCAAATGAGCTATGTAAGATGTAATAAATTATATTATTCCTGGTTATAAAGTTGTATTATGACCTTTGTTTCTTGATATTACATCTTAACTGTGGATGCTAGCTATTGATCTAGGGACTAGCATTGTAAACACAGGGATCTCTACCTTATTAAAGGTTGGGAACCTTATAGATGGTATCAGAGCATTGTGTTGCCTGCAGGATTGTAAACCTAGGATTAGACAAACCCCTTAGAAAAATAGGAGTTGTATTTGTTCCAAAACTTATTTACAAACAATCTTGTATACTCTTTCCTCAACCTTTTTAGTTTTGATTCTACATCTCTTCTATTTCAAACTTGATGGACAAAGCCTACCCCATGGCCAAAGACTTCAACATGAGCAAAGGACTTCACCAACTCAAGTGATTTCAACCTTATTCTCAACAAGGACTTCAACTTGGATATCACTAAGGATTACAAGTGAGACAAGAAATATTACTCAAGACTTGAAGACTAAGGAAACACAACTTAGAAGGAACCATCATCACCTTTGAAGTTTTGTGAACAAGACACAAGAATTTTCCCCAAGGAAACCATGATCTCATTCAAGAAGAATCAACAAAGGAGGATGGAATGATCTCAAGTGAACCATATAGTTGGACCACCACATTTAGTTTAAGTTAAACCCACCAAACTTATGTGGTGTAGCAAAAATATTTTGTTGCTTAAAAATGTGCTTGAAACTTTGTTGTTTGATTGAAATGTTTGTTGCTTGCACATTGTTTGTGTGAAATTATTGTGTGTGATTAGAATTGTTTCCTTATAAATATTATGCCTATTCTAATCCCAATCCAACCCAAACAGATGATTACCCCAAGGAACTCCAACATCAAGGATGGTTACAACAACAACAACCAAGAGACCAACATGAGAGAACTCATAGTAACCCAAACCCAGTTGAACCAAGTGACAACTCAGTTTTTAGCCAACACCAGTGAGTTAGATCCAACCATGCAAAGGTTTTTGGAAACCCAAACCCAATGCCCCATCTATTCCATAGTTCAACAAAGGAAACAAGGTGGAGTGCAACAACTGATTGCAGACTACTATGAGAAAACAACTTCTACCAAGAAGGATGAAGACAAAGGAAAATCTCAGCTTGCACCTCCATGCAATATGACTAAATTTGATGGACCAAAGAGGAGACATATGTATTATCTAAGGAAAAGATCAAGGAGACTAGGAAACTTTCCTACCTTTGAGATAAGATATGCAGAACATGAATTGGAAGCACTCCTAGCTTTAGAGAAACCCAAGAAGAAGAAGGACAAAAGCCAAGTGCAATGTTGCCATTGCAAAGAGATGGGACACTATGCCAATGAATGTCCAGAGAAGAAGAAAAAGTATAAGGAGATTAGCCAAGTATGGTGCAACAACTGCAAAGAGTTAGGCCATTATGTGTCAACTTGTCCACAGAAGATACGTGAAGAACTCAATCTTATCACATGTTACAATTGTGGTAATCAAGCACATTATGCAAGCAATTGTCCAAAAAAGATGAAGCACAAGATAAAGCCTATGAAGGATCTCAGCCTTGTCACATGTTTCAAGTGTGGAAACAAAGGGCACTATGCAGATGTTTGCCTAGAGAAGTTTCCACAAGATTCCAAGCAAGCCAAGAAGTAATCTAGTTGGAAAATTTTTAAGGGTGGTAGTCCCTAGTTGCTTTGAGACAACTTGTAACCCTATCCTTCCCAAATCTCGGGACGATATTTATTTTAAGGGTGGTAGCCTGTCACATCCCAAGATTTTCCAAATCTTGTAATGTGAAAAAAAAATAAACAAAATAAATAATTGTTGAAATTTAGGGTGAAAAGAAACTTTTGTTTCTAAATGGAAACTTAAAATCCCATCTTGAACAAACTTTGGCTAATGTTTGAATCCAAATAAGTTCAAATCAAGTGGAATGCATTCCTCTTGAAATGCATCTTGAAATTTAAACACTTGGAGAATAAACCAAAACTCTAAAACCCTAATAGAAGAAAATCATTTTCAAGTTATCTCTAAGACTATGGATTTGATCCATATAAAATTTTGTCAACAAACATTTACAAATGATCAAGAATGACAAATAGAAATATTATAAAACCATAGAAATTGGTTTCACCTAATTTGGAGCCATAGATAAAACCTTATGAATTTAATAAGAAAAGGAAATTGAATTTCCAAAGCTAATAAATCACCTATCTAGAAATCCATACCAAATGGTGAGCAAATAATCCTAAAAAGATTTAAAAGGATAAACAAATATTAAATAAGATTTTACAAATTGGAATCACCAAGTTTGGATCTATAAATAAAAAGATATGGATAAAGAAAGAAATATTAGATGAGGAATGTTTAAAGACCAAATTAAATCTTGGCCTAGTCCATAAGCAAATGGAATGATTATAATCCAAATCCAAATAAAATAATGGATAAAGAATTTTTCCAAAATGAAATAAAATGGCATAAACCAAATTCTATTTGAATAAAAGACAAATCCAATTTTAAATGATTAATAAATCATATTAAAAACTTTTCTAAATAATTCAAGGTGAATTATTTTACACCCTATTAAGTAAATAAAACCTACTGAAAAGATTTGGAAAGATTTAGAATTCAAATGGAGTTTGAAAAACATTATTTAAATCTTATTTGAATAAATGCAAAGGCCTATTTTTAAATAATTAAAAGACCCTAAAAAGAATAAATTATTTATTCTAAATTTGACTTCAGATTGTGGTATTAAACAGTGTTTGATTATTCACAAATTTTGGCAAAGGTTTGAATTCAAATGAGTATTTGAATTGTTTAATCAAAATCAAAACAGAATAAAATTAATAGAAAAAGAAAAAGAATCAGCACAAAAAAATGAAACGGAGCAGCCCAGCCCAGCTAAGCCCACCTGGCCCAGCAGCCCACTCCCTCTCTTCTCCCGTAGGAAAACGTTTTGAACCAGAGAAGCCACTCGCAAAGACACTGACGGTTGGACCCCACCTCCCCTCTCTCTCTCTCACAAACAGCCAGGTTCCACCTCCCCAGTCATCTTCTTCCCCGCGAAGACCCCGCCTCGACGCCGTTTCTGCCGATTGAATGCGCCCTTGATTCCTCTTTAACCGCGCATTTATTTAGCCCCGTGATCACGCGTACATAACGGCCTGCCCCTCCTCTCCACTTCCCCTCTCTCGCTCGCACCAGCTCGCCACCGGGCTGCACTAATTTCTCCAGAGACCACGCTCTGCCCCGGCGAGCACTTCCACCAATTCTGGCCACACCTCGCCGTGCCTCGCTCTCTCGACCACGCAAGCGTCATACCCATCACTCCCTGAACCTCCCAGTGGCCTCAGCTCACTCGCGCTCGGTCCAGAACGTCGGCAACGTCTTCACCAGTGTGCCCTAGAACTCGACTCCGTGCGCGCCTCGACCAGTGGATCATGCCGTTTTGTTCGCCTATGTCTTATGCATCTCCAGGTGCTCGCCAATCAACCGCGCGTGATCTACAACCTCGTCTCCGACCGCGACAGTACGAGCCCGTCGCCAGGCATCTCTCCGGCGAGCAATCACCGTCACCCCCGTGCGCCCATGACCCTGTGGCGACCACGTCGAGAATCAGCGCAACCCTGCGAACCTGGTGAGCTTCTCCCCACCCTCTCTTGCTTCTTGCATTGCCAGTAACGCCACCGCCAGACCGCTCTGCCGCCAGTCGCCGCCGCCAGCACCGCTAGTAAATGGTCAGTGGTTGTGCACCGCCGGATCTAGATCGTAGCGCTGCGATAGATTTATTAAGCGAAGGGGTAAGAGAGCCTCTTTGTGTGCGATGCAACTTAAATCTAACAGCCCGTATCTGCTGATCCGCACGAAACGGTACGCGCCAGTAGGAAAACGCCGCGTGTCCCAGAGTCTGTTTTAAAAACAGGATTTGTTCTATTAGATGTTAAATTTTGAAAATTGCATAAATTTCAAACCACATGTCCAAATTTTACAAATTTTATATCAATGGAATCAGCAAGACAAGCCCTATCCAACCATGCCCTTTGTTTAGTAAATTTCTTCTGGAAAAATGTTTGTTTTTGCAGAAACTTTTATAGGTATATTTTGGATATAGAAATTGCTCTAAAATTATATTAGGGATAAAATCTTTGGAAAATGGTTTGTTTTGAACCTACTGACCATAGGAATCAATTTGTGGTTTCAAAAATATATTTGGTGAAGCAAAAGAATAAATCTTTGATTTAGACCATTTCTAGTCAAATAAAAATATGGTTATTTGTTAAAAATGCTTTTTGGAGAAAACCTTTGGGAAATGTGTTGATTTAAACTCTATGACCCTAAACACCAAGTTTTATGATTTGAAAATATATTTGGTGAACTCTATAAAGATTATTACTTTGCTAAAAGCATTTTCAATCACATAAAATATTGATTTGGTTTAAAAATGATTTATAAGTAAAATCTTTTACAAATGGTTTTGCCACTTTTATAAAATGACCAATAGGTGTTTTAGAATGTTTATAACCTATTATAAACCACCTTTCCTAATAAAACCATCTTTTGCATGCTTGCATGCATTGTTTCGTTTCTATTATTTTATGTGATGTTTGCTTGAATGGTAGTTTGAATTCTTGCTTGCTTGATTGAATTGTAGTGGATTTTGAAGAGTGTGATCATTGCAAAGACAAGGAGTGAACTTATATTATCTACCAAAAAGGCAAGTGATGCTTCATACTTTTGTCCCATTATTTTCACTATGCATTAGTGATATTTCTAAAGTAGGACTTGCATGGAATTTTTGCTAAGTATAAACTATGCCATGGAAAATCCTAATAGATGAAACCTTAGTAGAAATTTCCTAAGTTAAGATTCCTACCACTATCATGATTAGCTTAGCTAGTAGAAAAACAAGGGTGGATTATATTTCATGCTATGGAATATTTCTAATTCAAGGACTTGTGTTTTGTTTAATAAAACAACTAAGTGAATGAATCACCTGGGTGGAATGGAAAGAATGGTTTGTGTTGACTGGTTATGCAAGTCCAGTATGCTGGGGAAAACTTGGGCATCACCAAGTCCAGTATACTGGGGAAACTTGATATCTCACTTGTGGAAAGCCACCCAGGGACAAAGAGATTTGAGATGTCAAATGTTGAGAAGCTTCAAGTGCAGCCACTTGGCATTATGGGCTCTGCCTAGATCATATAGGTTGCAATAACTTAGCCAAATGGACAGTTGGTGGTAGGGGATTGATAGGTTGGAACGCGTCCATTCTGGTCTAAGGGAAGGCTTATGAAAGATCTTGTCTTGGTGAAACCAAGTCTTGTGGGGAAAGTGCACCACCTCTGAAGAGTGAAAAATCTAAGTACTTAGCCATGTCCCTGGTAAAGGACAATTGAGCATCAAGACATGGAAGCTATCAAGAATCTCCTCATCCCAATTTCTAAGTTAAAATCTTATGGTTGGACAAGGGATTGAAAGGATCACCAATTTCTATTGGGAGATGCCTTGGGAAAGATTTTGTCAAGAAAAAAACTTAGTGTTTTTCAAATAATAAGGAAAAACTATTTTGAGCAAAGCAAGCCTAACCTCCACTTAGCCAAATGCATATAGATGATAGACTCCACTATACTACCATAGTATCACTTGCCAATACAATTCAAATGTATTGACCCTTGTGGCTGTAACTTGTTCTGTTGTAGGTTTGTTTGATATTAGTGAAGTGTGTTGAATTAGGATTACAAGTCTACAACCAACATGTTTGCCTGTGGCACTTTGAAGATGAAGGACCCCATGCTATTGTTATATTCTGCTGCACTTTAATGAGATAGCCAAATGAGCTGTAGCATCCCAATTGTCTAACAATTGCAATGCTACTAGCCTAGTCTATATAAATGGCTACTTCATATATATAAGTGTTGCATCATAATTATATCATGCTCATGTCATCATGCCACCTTGCATTTGAGCATCATATAAAACCCTTTTTGTTTTGATTCTTCTCTCATATGCATTGTTAATTGTAGTTGCCTCTTGATATTGTATTTGGTTCTTGATATATTGTGTAAATGCCCAAGTTGAGTTGGGGGCATATCTTTTATTCCACTCCACCACCTTTTCTTTCACCACCTTATAATTCCACCATTCCATTATCCATGAGCTTGCATTTGATTTTCTTTTGGTATTTAATCTAGCTCATGGGAGATAGGATGGATCTCTTCTACAAATTCTGTTGCTTGGCTTTATTCCACTTTTGGGAATGCATAAGAATAATGCCATGTTAATATCATTGTTTTCACAAAAATAAACATGGCATTAATTATTTTGCATGTGCCATGCAAGAACCACCACATTCTAGTCTTTTGGATTTTATTTGAATCTTTGAGTGGATCATCCCCCATATCTCTCTCTATCCCTCTTCATGCTTGATCTTGTTTGGTTCATGCTAGAAACCCTACACCCATCTCCATCCATCCCATCACCCCATTATCTCACCCATATCTTTTTCTTTTAATTAAAACTCTTATGCATGATCATATGAGGCTTATTCTTTTCTTTCTCTCTTTCTCTCCTAGCCTAGTTCTTCTAAACCCTAATCTCCTTCTACCCCCTCTCTCTTTTTATATCTCTAAACCCTCACCACCTTTTATCTCATCCTCTCTTTTAACTAAATCTTGTTTGATCTTGGCTTGTTCTTGCTTGTTTTTGTCAAAAGAAAACACTCCACCTAACCCCTCTCTCCAAACCCTAAACCGAGCCCCCCTAGCTAAACCGAGCCACCCCTCTCCATCCTACCCTAGCTCTCTCTCTCTCGGGCCCTCTCTCTCTCTCCTTGGCCGAGCTACCCTCCTAACCCCAACCCTAGCACAACCCTAACCCGAGCCTCTAGCCCTAGCCGAAGCTAAACCCGAGCCACCCTCCTCTCCTTTCTATCTCGGCCGTGCGACCCCACCAGCCCGAGACCGTCTGCCGTGCCTCCCCTGGCCCGCCTGCCAGCTGCCCTACCTGCCCTAGACGAGCTCCAACCCGAGCACGTGAGGAGGAGAGGAAAAAGGTGGCACCGAGCCACCCTCATCTACCCCCTGCCACGGCTGCTCCTCCTCCCTCCCTCCTTTTTCCTTTCTCGCACGGCTCTCCTCTGCCTCTCCCAGATCTCCCCAGGCCTCTCCCCTTTCTCCTTGCCTTTCCCTACAACCACCTACCCCATCGCTGGCCACCGTCGGTCTCCACCGTTTCCCCCTCTTGCAGCCGGTGGCGAGTTGCTCTGGGTGTCGAGGAAGACCGAGGACCCTCCCCTTCTTCGTCCTGTACGTACCAGCGAGGAGGAGGAGGACCAGAGCCCCCAGGACCATCACCGCTCGCCGAAACCCTAGATCGCCGGTCCGCCAGCCTCGTCGTCGATCCGCTGCTCCTCTGCCCGATCCGACCGCCCCAACAACCTCCCGGTGAGCTCCTCCTTCTCCCTGACACCTCCGTCCTCGCCGTGGCTCCCTGTGCTCGCCGAACCTTTCGTCGAGCGGCCTCTGAGCGTTGGCGTGCACGCGCGTCTGCTCGTTGCGCGCCGCGGTAGCTACACCTAGCCGTGCCGCGCTTACCCTGCATCAACCCCCGCCTAGTCCAGTGGTCGCCGCCGCCTGCGCGCGCGCCCCAGGTCGCGTGTTCGATCCCCCGCCCCGCGCCGCGCACCGATCGGTCGCCAGCGACGCCGAGAAGATCCACAGTACGGCCTGTGGTCGCTTTGCATATAGCCCGTTTTGTTTTTTCGCTCTTAACCCGCGGTACTCGTGGCCCACTAGTCAGCCGCCCGGCCAATCTTGCAGAAAAACCCCCCAGCTCTCCAGCCCTCAACCTGCAGCCCCCCTGGATCCGCGACGTGTCGCCCGCTGGATGGCTGCGCGCGCAGTGGACCCGCGAGATCGCCGGCCCCACCTGTCGGCCTCTTGGTCTAGCCCAGCCGTGGTGAGAAAAACCTGTTCTGCCACTGTGTCGCCCAGTCAGCAGTTGGCCCACTTGTCACTGTCTGTGGCTAGATCTGACTAGGTGACAAAGGAATTTCTGTATTTCTGTTTTAATTCAAACTTTTCAAATTTGTTTTAAATTCAAATTTAAATATGTTTTTAAATAACTTTTGAAATATGAATCCAAATTAAACATGTAATATATGTTTTGAAATCAGAAAAATGTGAGGAATTCAAATATGCCCTCCAAAATATATTTTGGACACTTTAAATTTCGAGTTGATTAAAATTACAATAAAATGCCCTTTTCCTTAATTAATTAATAACTTTTGTTTTATAACTCCAAATTTAACAAATAATATGCCTAAAACGATCAGCTCGACGAGACCTTTCTGTTTATGCATTCCTTGTTTTGAATTGCAGCATGCATCATATAAATATAAAGTATACAGCAACTTAATTGAGGATAAAATATGGTTAAAACTCCATAAAATGCTTATTTCTTGTATTCCACACCTCACCCATGCCATGCTACATTATTGCCATGAAAATTGTGCATCATTCATCATGGCATGATTGTTTGCTTGTCGCATTTTATTCATATGCTTGTGCACTTTATTTATGTTGGCCCTTGTTTGTTTGGTTCTTCTTCGAATAGACGCTGAGCAGGGGATATATCAAGAAACCCAGGAGCACTATCCAGATCCTTCTCTCGCTTCAACTGAGCTGCCAGGCAAGCACTACCACATGCTTGCATACATATAGTACCTATTGCCTCTATCTTATTCTTGCATCATTGAGTCGCGATTGCATTAAACTGAATCCCAAGTACTTTACTTTTAAACCCCACCGAAGCTTGTTCCTCCATCCCATGAGCCATTACTGCAGGAGTTGATTGAGCCATGCGGGTCGTAGAACAGCATGTGTAGGGTATGTGAGTGTCTGATGGATAACGAGGTACCTAAACAACTTAACCTGAGTAGTAATGGGATAACTAATGAAAGTGGCACCGGTGAGCAATATCTGCTATTTGGTTTTTCATGCTCACTTGTGTCCCGTAGGACCCCGAGTACTTGATTCCTGTTCCTTGAATATTCGCGCTATCCACATCCGGGAGGCTTATGAACCCCCCTAAGCCAGAGCTTGATTCATTCTTATTTCTTGGGGCCACAATTAGTTTGGCGCTTTATTACTATCCTGTACTTATGCCATGCTTTACTGCTTTATTTACGATTGTGTGAGGAGAACCTGTACTGTTTAGGATCGTGACACGTTTTCGCTGTATCGACAAGCCCAGTCACACTTTCGGGTTCCCAGTCGTTTACAGCCGTCCACACAAACCTTGAGTCCGTCTCGGAGCCGGCCAACTTCGTTGCGGGTAGCTTAATGGGGTGGCCCCCTGAAATATTTCTGAATCCTGTGATCGCTTTGTCGTGAATGCCTTGTTGGGTTTTGATTTGGTTTTTCCGAGGTTGATCGAGTGTGTGTTGCTATTTGTGCACCCCTGCAGGGTAAATCTTTCTGAAAGCCGTGTCCGCGGTTATGGACGACTTGGAGCACAGTTTCTCGATCATAGACAAGTATAACTAAAGTACCGCTTTTAATTTGACTAAGTATCTGACTAGTAAATAGTGCAACACTCATGGAATGGATAATAAAACTGCCAACGGATGGGGGGTTGTTCGTCCGCTTCCTCGTTGGTAAGCGAGGAGGAGGATGGATCTGTTAAAATTACTGTTATAACTGTTGTTATTAATTCACGGACATCCGTCTATCTTTGGTTAGGCGGATGGTTAGCGAGTATCTATAGAATTGTTAGGTATTATCTTTTGCTGCAATTGCGTCACCCCAGGTTGTGTCCCCTTTAGAGGCATAAAGACTTGCTGAGTACCCCTAGGGTCTCACACGATAAATTGTTTGATTCAGATGAACAGGTAAGCTCGCAAGATGGATACTGGGTGGAGGAGACGGACGATGTTGGGCAACGATCATTCGGTGTAGAGATTTCGGGAACGGGGATCCGTGAGATCTGTGGGCGGGATGTGTTTATTTATGGGGCATCTTATGCCGATTTGCTTCTTATCCGTACTCGGATCTTGTTTTACGCTTCCGCCTGATACTCTGCTGTTTGATGTATGAGGAGATATCCTAAACTATTATATCTATCTAGGATATTTGGATCTTGTCGGATGGCGTTGCAATATTTCTATTTATTTTAGATGGAATGGCTCTGAGGACTGTTGTATGGTGGCTTGCATACATACTCATTTGTGTATGTAGTTGATCCCTTCGCCTGCCGATTACGCCGCTCGTCCTTGTCCTGATGTGTGGAAATGGTTAGGACGGCCGAAAGGTCTACCTGTGAGTGGCATTTGGGCCCCACCATACTATTTTAACCATTTCCGCTCATCCAGGCTTGTAACTAAGAGCGTAATTCACCGAGGTAGTTACAATTGGTATCAGAGCCATCCCGCCCTTCAGGGTCTCAGCCAAATGGTCGTTGTCAGTCTAGCAAATATTTTTGGTAGCTATGTATACTAGGGAAAAACAAAACGCGAGAGTAGGACTGCTTCCACTTTTCTTCTTATCCACCCACCCTTTTCTGGTAAGGAAGTGTAATGTTTTCAATCCTCTTCTTAAAATTCAAACTAGGATTCACGTGTTCTGGGTTTCCGTAGTACCATAGAATGTGTGTGTGTGTGTAATTCCTTGTCTATCTGTTGCATCCAATTTGTTATCACAATCTGCCTTTGGTTATCAACTGTTGGTACATTCCATACCGACAGGCTTTTGAAAACCGGCGCGATCTATCTGACTCCTTGTTAACCGGTGCCATCTTCTTAAGGGTGTCCTTCCTTCTAGCAACTCCACATTTTGTGAAACCATCAGTTGCTAATCTCTACCTGCTAAGTGATTTTACGCATCTATTGGTATTTTAATGCCGAAAAACGCGGAAAAAATTTCTTTGATACATCTGTGCTTCCACACTCCTTTTCAGTCGTGTGTGAAACATTATCTATCTCCCTTTTATCAGCATGTCCATGCTAACTCATTCTTTTGTCACCGGCGCTTAATCCTGGAGTTGTTTTTTTATCTCCAATTCTCTTGGGCTAATTACATAACATGTGTCGATCCGATGCTGGTGATTGTAAATTGTTTCTCAGCTAGCTATAGGACACTTATCATGAGTGGAATATGGAAAATGCAATCACACTATCCTCCAAATGGTGACGGTTATCTCCTGTGATTTTGAGTACACCGTGATCATATCTATGCATATTCAAGCATCTTTGGCAATCCGGAGTTTCTCAAGGCACTACGGCGGTCTATCATCTGTCCATCATGCTGCACATCTTTTTGAACTCCATATCTGCAAAATTCTCTTTGAGACGAGGGAATTGCATCTTTTCGTCTCTGATAGCTTTGCGTAAGGTATGATCTATCATCTTTTCTTTATCCAAGATCTCTTTATCTTTGTAACCGGTGATCCAATCCATAATGTGAACCAGGTGACATCTCTTCTTCTTCCGAGGGACCAGATAACCTATTCTGTCAGCGCATCTTCTTCAACAGGAATCCTTACTCGTAACGTTGATCTTTCAAAGAGCGTTGAGCCCAGAAAGTGTTTCGAGCATTTGTTCATTTCTCCCGCCTCTTGAACTTGATATTCTGGGAATATCCTGCTAATCCATGGTGGTATATGTTGATAATATGCTTGCCTATTCGATATCAATGGAAGGACATGGAAGATCATCTGTGACTCTTTCTCTCAAGCTTCGTGAGCACTGCCTGTGTGCAAAGTCTCAAAGTGAGAACTCTGACTTTTTGAAGTCACCTATCTCGACCACGTCCTTCTGCTAAATACATTACTTCAACTCTGGAATCAGCAAGTCCATTGTTAATTCCATCCTCCATCTTCAACCAATCTGGAGTTATTCCTTGTTGGCAAGTTATCATCGTCGTTCCGCTAAAGATTTTCCTCAAGACCGCTAAATCTTTCTCAATCACTTCAAGAAGAACATGGAGTTCTTTCACCTCTATCTCGTTAAGTAATCTCTTGAAACCCTCTCGCTCTATCGTCTATGCTCAATCCACCGGAGGCCACGAAGATTTTTCAGATCTTTTGTATTCCTTCTGTTCAAGTTGGTGCTATCTTTTCTGTAGCTATTGAATCTTGTAGTTCTTCTCCGTAATCTTTCTTCATATCTTTCTGGTGGCTTGGTACTTCAGACATGACGACAACATCATCATCTTTATCTATCTATGAATCCGGCGAATCGTTTGCATCTATCCTTGTTTTCTAACGAAGTTCCATGAGTTTTTGTCAATACCTTCAGTCTGTTTCGGTAGTTGGGTTGCATGGTTTTCTTATTCATGTGCGGAGTAATGCTTTGAGTGCGGGATGGAGTAGCTACCATACCACTACTCTTATCATTCGCTCTTGTACATTGAATTGGTGAATTAATGTGATTTCACTCATTCCACGGAAGTTAGAAGTGGCCTTTATCCCTCGATACTTTTACTTCCGTCTTGGTTTTTCCGGAGTGCTCTCTCGAAGAAAGTAATCAATAATCTCTTGTTGGTGGTCTGTCTATTCTAGATGGAGCAAAATCTTAAATTATCTGGTGGAAACAACGCAAACTATTTTCTGTCCTCGTCATTCTACCGATGCTCGACATCCACAAACAAGATGAAAGGAAACTACCTCTATTTTTGTTTCATCAATTCTTTTTGGTGGTAAAGCCAATTATGGTTGATGCCATCAGCCGCAAATCTATTACGTTAGCCTCAAGGCTAAAGAAAGCAATAAGTATCTCTACAATAAACTCCAGATCCTCCATATTCTTTGCTCTCGGGATTCCACCATGATCTGGCTTCACATCCGTCTCTGGAAGTTATATCCGCGCACCTAAATTGCGTGATCCTTTGGTTCTGACCGGCACAAGAAGAATCTAATCCGACGATGTCTAACTAAATCTTTCCGTTGATATCAAGGAACTCTATTGTTTGAAGGCAATATTGTTCCCGAACTTCATTTCTCCAATCCGAGAGAAGATACGATGCTATTGTCATAGTGGTTCAAAACCTCTCCAATCTAGCTCTTTTCTTCCGGCGAGATAAAGATTCATCCTCTCTCATATCAGTAAATCTTTAATCTTAACGGTGTGTCTTTCTTTATCCATGATACATCATCTTTTCCTTTTCGTTCACAAGTGATCCTATTCTTTTATCATGTTTCTTGAGAAAACCGAAGCTATGTCCATCCTATCCTTCTTGTCTCACGACAATCCTTCAACTCTTCTAGCCGTTGTTTCTCAAGCAAAACGCAAGACTCGCAACAAGTCCATCAAGTTCTGCAAGGTGCAGTGGTCGCACCATTCTGTTGATGAAGCCACTTGGGAACGTGAAGATGAGCTCCGTGCCAAGTGTCCTACCCTCTTTGTGTCTTCTTCTTCTTCCTAGAATCTCGGGGCGAGATTCCTGTTTAGTGGGGGAGAGTTGTAGCATCCCAATTGTCTAACAATTGCAATGCTACTAGCCTAGTCTATATAAATGGCTACTTCATATATATAAGTGTTGCATCATAATTATATCATGCTCATGTCATCATGCCACCTTGCATTTGAGCATCATATAAAACCCTTTTTGTTTTGATTCTTCTCTCATATGCATTGTTAATTGTAGTTGCCTCTTGATATTGTATTTGGTTCTTGATATATTGTGTAAATGCCCAAGTTGAGTTGGGGGCATATCTTTTATTCCACTCCACCACCTTTTCTTTCACCACCTTATAATTCCACCATTCCATTATCCATGAGCTTGCATTTGATTTTCTTTTGGTATTTAATCTAGCTCATGGGAGATAGGATGGATCTCTTCTACAAATTCTGTTGCTTGGATTTATTCCACTTTTGGGAATGCATAAGAATAATGCCATGTTAATATCATTGTTTTCACAAAAATAAACATGGCATTAATTATTTTGCATGTGCCATGCAAGAACCACCACATTCTAGTCTTTTGGATTTTATTTGAATCTTTGAGTGGATCATCCCCCATATCTCTCTCTATCCCTCTTCATGCTTGATCTTGTTTGGTTCATGCTAGAAACCCTACACCCATCTCCATCCATCCCATCACCCCATTATCTCACCCATATCTTTTTCTTTTAATTAAAACTCTTATGCATGATCATATGAGGCTTATTCTTTTCTTTCTCTCTTTCTCTCCTAGCCTAGTTCTTCTAAACCCTAATCTCCTTCTACCCCCTCTCTCTTTTTCTATCTCTAAACCCTCACCACCTTTTATCTCATCCTCTCTTTTAACTAAATCTTGTTTGATCTTGGCTTGTTCTTGCTTGTTTTTGTCAAAAGAAAACACTCCACCTAACCCCTCTCTCCAAACCCTAAACCGAGCCCCCCTAGCTAAACCGAGCCACCCCTCTCCATCCTACCCTAGCTCTCTCTCTCGGGCCCTCTCTCTCTCTCCCTGGCCGAGCTACCCTCCTAACCCCAACCCTAGCACAACCCTAACCCGAGCCTCTAGCCCTAGCCAAAGCTAAACCCGAGCCACCCTCCTCTCCTTTCTCTCTCGGCCGTGCGACCCCACCAGCCCGAGACCGTCTGCCGTGCCTCCCCTGGCCCGCCTGCCAGCTGCCCTACCTGCCCTAGACGAGCTCCAGCCCGAGCACGTGAGGAGGAGAGGAAAAAGGTGGGACCGAGCCACCCTCATCTACCCCCTGCCACGGCTGCTCCTCCTCCCTCCCTCCTTTTTCCTTTCCCGCACGGCTCTCCTCTGCCTCTCCCAGATCTCCCTAGGCCTCTCCCCTTTCTCCCTGCCTTTCCCTACAACCACCTACCCCATCGCCGGCCACCATCGGTCTCCACCGTTTCCCCCTCTTGCAGCCAGTGGCGAGTTGCTCTGGGTGTCGAGGAAGACCGAGGACCCTCCCCTGCTTCGTCCTGTACGTACCAGCGAGGAGGAGGAGGACCAGAGCCCCCAGGACCATCACCGCTCGCCGAAACCCTAGATCGCCGGTCCGCCAGCCTCGTCGTCGATCCGCTGCTCCTCTGCCCGATCCGACCGCCCCAACAACCTCCCGGTGAGCTCCTCCTTCTCCCTGACACCTCCGTCCTCGCCGTGGCTCCCTGTGCTCGCCGAACCTTTCGTCGAGCGGCCTCTGAGCGTCGGCGTGCACGCGCGTCTGCTCGTTGCGCGCCGCGGTAGCTACACCTAGCCGTGCCGCGCTTACCCTGCATCAACCCCCGCCTAGTCCAGTGGTCGCCGCCGCCTGCGCGCGCGCCCCAGGTCGCGTGTTCGATCCCCCGCCCCGCGCCGCGCACCGATCGGTCGCCAGCGACGCCGAGAAGATCCACAGTACGGCCTGTGGTCGCTTTGCATATAGCCCCTTTTGTTTTTTCGCTCTTAACCCGCGGTACTCGTGGCCCACTAGTCAGCCGCCCGGCCAATCTTGTAGAAAACTCCCCCAGCTCTCCAGCCCTCAACCCGCAGCCCCCCTGGATCCGCGACGTGTCGCCCGCTGGATGGCTGCGCGCAGTGGACCCGCGAGATCGCCGGCCCCACCTGTCGGCCTCTTGGTCTAGCCCAGCCGCGGTGAGAAAAACCTGTTCTGCCACTGTGTCACCTAGTCAGCAGTTGGCCCACTTGTCACTGTCTGTGGCTAGATCTGACTGGGTGACAAAGGAATTTATGTATTTCTGTTTTAATTCAAACTTTTCAAATTTGTTTTAAATTCAAATTTAAATATGTTTTTAAATAACTTTTGAAATATGAATCCAAATTAAACATGTAATATATGTTTTGAAATCAGAAAAATGTGAGGAATTCAAATATGTCCTCCAAAATATATTTTGGACACTTCAAATTTCGAGTTGATTAAAATTACAATAAAATGCCCGTTTCCTTAATTAATTAATAACTTTTGTTTTATAACTCCAAATTTAACAAATAATATGCCTAAAATGATCAGCTCGACGAGACCTTTCTGTTTATGCATTCCTTGTTTTGAATTGCAGCATGCATCATATAAATATAAAGTATACAGCAACTTAATTGAGGATAAAATATGGTTAAAACTCCATAAAATGCTTATTTCTTGTATTCCACACCTCACCCATGCCATGCTACATTATTGCCATGCAAATTGTGCATCATTCATCATGGCATGATTGTTTGCTTGTCGCATTTTATTCATATGCTTGTGCACTTTATTTATGTCGGCCCTTGTTTGTTTGGTTCTTCTTCGAATTACGCCTGCCGATTACGCCGCTCGTCCTTGTCCCGATGTGTGGAAATGGTTAGGACGGCCGAAAGGTCTACCTGTGAGTGGCATTTGGGCTCCACCGTACTATTTTAACCATTTCCACTCATCCAGGCTTGTAACTAAGAGCGTAATTCACCGAGGTAGTTACATGATCTATGTAAGATGTAATAAATTATATTATTCCTGGTTATAAAGTTGTATTATGACCTTTGTTTCTTGATATTACATCTTAACTGTGGATGCTAGCTATTGATCCAGGGACTAGCATTGTAAACACAGGGATCTCTACCTTATTAAAGGTTGGGAACCTTACAGCTGGCACTAGATAACAATTATTCAAGTTTATTACTAATCCCGACGGCAAGTGGAGAGGTAGCATTTCGACGGCGATCACATCAACTCTTGATCCATTGCCGACACGCATCTTGACCTCACCCCTTGCTAGCGGTCGCTTGTTCCGCAGCCCCTGATTCAAGTTACAAATATTAGCAACTGAACCGGTATCAAATACCTAGGTGCTACTGCGAGCACTAGTCAAGTACACATCAATAACATGTATATCATATATACCTTTGTTTGCCTTCTTGTCTGCCAAATACTTGGAGCAGTTGCGCTTCCAATGGCCAGTACCCTTACAATAGTAGCACTCAGTATCAGACTTAGGGCCAACTCGGGGTTTCTTTTCAGGCACGGCAACCGGCTTGCCGCCCTTACTTCCCTTCCGTTTTACCTTCTTGTCTTTCTTGAAACCAGTGTTCTTATTGATCATCAACACTTGATGTTCCTTTTTGATCTCCACTTTTGCAGTTTTAAGCATTGATAGAAGCTCGGGGAGAGACTTATTCATGCCTTGCATATTATAGTTCATCAAGAAGCTCTTATAGCTAGGTGGCAGAGACTACATAACACGATGGATGCCTAAGTCAATGGGAATCGATATTCCCAAGGACACAAGCTTATCGGCGTAACCCGACATCTTGAGTACATGCTCACTAACGGAGATGTGCTCTTCCATCATGCATCTAAAGAACTTTTCTGAAGCATTGTAGCTCTCTACAGCAGCATGTGTGTCGAAAATGATTTTCAACTCACCCATTGTATCAACATTGCTGTTTTCGAAACGCTTTCAAAGTTCTGGCTCTAGCCCATATAATATGCCGCAATGAACTAAGTTGTGGTCCTCCTGACGAGTCTGATAGACATTCTTCTCCTTGTCAGGGGCATCCTCAAAAGGTGGGGGGCCTAGCGGCGCTTCTAACACATATTGCTTTTGTGCAGCAGAGAGGAGAATCCTCAAATTCATGGCCCATTTGGTAAAGTTGCTACCATTTGTTGCAAGTTTCTCTTTCTCCATGAACACATTGAAATTAAAAGCAGGTGGTGCCATCTACAACAGAATTTGTAAAGTTTAGACTAAGTTTATGATAGATCGAGTTCAACTAATCCACATTATGAATGAACTCCCACTCAAAAACGATATCCCTCGTGCCTTTTTTGTGACTACATGAACTGAATCCACTACACCAAGTCCGATCATCACGTGAGTCGGTGTAGCTTCAAAGGCGAGCATCAAATGGGCATCATATCTACTATATGACTCATGCTTAACCTTTTGGTTCGTGTTCCGAGACCATTGAAAGAACATTTTGTTTCCCTAGAGATTTTGGTGTTTATTACAACACACATAACGGACTAATTATCTGCCAAGTATTCTACAGGTTGCATATAGAGAATTTCCTGTCCAATGGCACACAAAAAGTCTTGCCTGCTGATCCAGTTTTTGCCTCAGTGTTGTCCGGTAGTACCAGATATTTCATCCAGTACTAACGCTCGGACCTGGCTGCATGTTGGGTACACTGGCCAATGGCCTTAGTACTGAGCGGTATCAAAAAGCGGTAGTACCGCATTTTGGTACCGCTCATGACTGAAGCGCTTGGCAAGCTCGCCAACCTCCTCAGAACTGAGCGGTATCAAAAAGCGGTAGTACCACATTTTGATACCGGTCAAGTCTGAAGCGATTGGCAAGGTTGCCAACCTTCTCAGAACTGATCGGTACCAAAATGCGGTAGTACCGCATTTTAGTACCATTCACTTCTGAGGAGATTGTCCTCTTGTCTCACATGTTTATTCTCCCCTGTATCAATATATGGCACTACCGCATGTGTCCGGTAGTACCGCTCTGAAAGTCTGGTACTACCACCGTGCGGTAGCTTCACACATTGATACCGTGGAAACCATGGGCTACGGCATGCCAGGACTGCACCTCCGGTACCGGTCCGGTAGTACCGGGTTTTTCCGGTACTACCGCATGGAAAGTCCGGTACTACCGCATCATTAAATGCTGCAACGGTCAGATTGGTGCTTGGACTATAAATATCAGCTCACCTACCTTGGGATAAGGTGCTCATTCGCATTAAAGTCAAGACCACCATTGGAGCCACCAAATCCGCAAGATCTCTTCAATCCACCACCCAAAGTCCTTGATCTTTGGGGAATCGAAGGAGGAGGCCTTGATCTACTACTTCACCAAAAGAGATCTTCATTTCCCCCTCATTCAATTGAGGGCCTCTTTTGTTCTAGTGTTTTCTTGGAAACCCTAGTTCTTGTTTTGGTTCTTACAAGCTTGTGTTTGATTGCTTTGACAGCTTGCTTGTATTTGGGAGCCTCCGATTAAGTTGTGTATGTGTGCCCCAAACTTGTAAAGGTGCCGGCTTCCACCTTGAAGGTTGCCGATATAGTGGAAGGTGAATCGATCCCGTTGGGGTGAGATTCATCGGAGAACAAGGGAGGCCTCTCGTGGTGTTGGTGGTTTGAAACCACCCCCTCTACAAACGTAGACGTACTTACCCTCAAAAGGAAGGAACTACGGGAAACAAATCCTTGTGTCTCCGCGTCCACCACTTTGGTCACTTCTATCCTTTACCGCACTTTACTTACTTGTTCTTACTTTGTGTTGTGGTAGCTCGTGCACAATTGTCATATAAGTAAATTCACCTTAGTTGCATTATCTAGAGAATTTACCTTATTGTCAAACCTTAATTTGAAAAAGAAGAAAATTTGAAGTAGCACCTATTCACCCCCTCTCTAGGTGCCCATACGATCCTTTCAATTGGTATCAGAGCCTCGGCTCTTTATTTGGGCTTTACCGCCTGAGAGAATATGGGTAGCCAAGAAGGGTAAGGTGATGGTGAGCATACTACAGTGACCATGGAAGATCTCAAAAACTTGGAAACAAGATTGAGCTCTTCCTTGGTCAACAAAGTCAAGAAGATGCTTGAGCAACTTCTTAAAGACAAAGATGGCTCATCATCCCCTTCTCCTCAAGGGGATCCTCCATCTGTTTTACCCAAAGGGGATACTCCCATATCCCCCGAGGATATAATGGTTAGGGGTAAACAAGACAACACTAATTCCTCCACACAAAATTATGGTGGGAAGGGTGAGCACCGTGATTCATGGTACTCTCCCGACCCTCCAATCCCTCACCCTCATGTATACAATAGAGGTGACCCACCTAAGCTTGAAGAATCCGCTACCTTTGCTCAATGGCAATCACTAATGAGAACTCATATGCAGAGCTCTTGCATTGAACTATGGAACATCATCGAGCATGAACTCTTTATTGGGGATCCAAACAACTTGACAAGAAGAGAGGTTGTCAATAGTCAACTCAATGCCACTGCTTTTCATATGATTCAACAAGGATTGGGGACAAAGGATTATCCACACATTGAGCACTTTAGCATTGCCAAGGAAGCTTGGGATGCCCTCACTGTATTGTTTGTTGGAAATGAGAGTATGAGGAGGAACCGATATATTGCTCTAAGCAATGAAGCCGAAGGCTTGAAAGAAGGTGAAGATCACGAAGACATGTACCGAAGGCTCAAGACCACCGCCACCGCTTTTAGAAATGTGGGTGCCTCACATGTGGATGATGCATGGATAAAAAGGAAATATGTGAGTGCACTCATGCCTTTTGAGCCCACCGACTTGAAGAGCCTACAAGGAAGACACAGCTACCATCTCATGACCTCAAATGAAGTTATGCAAGAGATGGCCGCCTTCAAAGTATCCGCCAAGAATGCCAAAGATGCTCGTGCCCGTGCCCTTGGTATGAGCAATGTTGTCAATGTTGCGTTGAAGGACAAAGTTATCGACCATGGGGATGAAGATGATAGTGATGAAGGCCTCTCCATGGACCATCCCGATGAAGTCAAGATTTCTCATGGTTAATATATGGCCTTCTATGCAAAGAACTTTTGGAAGAACCCCGCCAAGGCCAAGATGGAAATGCAATGGAGAAGCAACCCAAATGGGAAAAGAGAGAATACCACTAGGTTGAGAACTTGCTTCAATTGTGGTGATCGCTATCACTTTGTGGCAAGTTGCCCCTATGAGAAGAGAGAATATCATGGTGGTAATCTTGTGTTGAAGAAGACTCTCAAAGGATCTTACAAGAAACCCTTCATCGAGAAGAATCCCATCAACAAGAAGTCGGGAGAAATTGTCTTGATCACTCATGAAGAATACTCCTCCGATGATGAAGATGATGAGGAAGAAGAAACGTCTAATAATATGGCGGCCCTAGCCACTACTTCTACTCCGACATTCTCACTCTTTGATTCTCCAAATGAGAATTACCCCATCAAGAACGTCACTTGCCTTATGGCAAGAGGAACGGAGGTATCCTCATCATCTCACTCTACTCCCTTAGACAATGATGAAATTGATGATGAGATGTCTATTGATGTTAAAAAGGAATTAATTGCCTTTGATGAGTTTATGACTAATCTACAAGGAGATGCTAAGATACATTTTGGAAACATCTTAGATCAACTTTCCCATACACAATAGCTTCTAGATGTAAGATGTAAACTTGGGCATCAACACATGATTGAGCTAGAGGCTTTAAACAATGCTCTAGAAGAAGAACAAGAAACTAGGTTGTCACTTGAATTAAAACTTGAAGGGCTTGATGAGGCCAATGACACTATTGTTAACAAACTCATCAAAGAGCGTGATCATGCTATTGCTAAATACAAAAGGGCTAAAAGGACAAGATTGAGTTTGGTGTGGTTCATGAAAAACTTGTCGAGGACTTCAGTTTGCTTAACAAGGCTCACAAGGCTTTGGAAAGTGAACTCTTGTCACTCACAAAGTCCCATGAAACGCTTCAAACTCAATTGGCCAATATTCCTTCACCTAGTAACTTCATTCCATCTAGTAGTACAACTATTTTTGAAGAAAATGATAGGTTGAAGGGGGAGCTTGCCAAGGCCACATTTCCACAAGGCAACAAGTCCATTGATGATCTCTTAAGTAAGCAAAGACCTTGTGGTGAAAAAGGGGGCATTGGTTTTGTTTCCAAAACCAAGAAGAAGAACAATAAGAAGAAGAAGGCCAATCCCGCACAAGATACCAACAAGACCATTGTGGATAGTAAGACCACAAGTGGTAAAACTATGTCTCATGATGACTTTGCGGGAAGTGCTAACCCTCACTATGTTCTAATGCGTGATTATTATGGTGATGTGTATGCACAATATGTTGGCCCTTATGATGGTTATATTGCTTGGTCTATTTGGGTTCCCAAGACCCTTGTTGCTAACAAAAGAGGACCCATTGAAAAATGGGTACCTAAAAAATTAGTTTGTTTTTTTGTAGACTTATGCTTCCGGGGGTCAAAGTGGGTGCTTGATAGTGGTTGCACAAGTCATATGACCGGAAGCTCGTCTATTGTCAAGGAGTTAAAGCCAAATGATGATAAAATCTCCGTGACATATGCCGACAAATCAAAGTCTAAGGTAATGGGTTTCGGCAAGGTAGTGGTTGCTCACGACATTACACTCATGAACGTCATGCTTGTTGAGACCCTTGGATACAATTTACTTTCAGTCCTTGCTCTTGGAAAGATGGGATTTGCCGTCTTTATTGATGTTGATATTGTGGTCCTCTTGTGGAGCAAGTCTCTCAAGGTCGCTTTTGTTGGGTACGTCGAACATGACTTGTATGTGGTGGACTTTTCGGAGCAAGCCACTACAGGTCCGATGTGCTTATTCGTAAAGGCCAATGTGGGTTGGCTATGGCATCGTCGACTAGCCCATGTCAATATGAGAACTTTGCAAAGTCTCCATAAGGAGGGCCATATTGTTGGACTAAAAGAAAATGTTTCCTTTGCCAAAGATCGTGTTTGCAGGGCATGTGTTCTAGGGAAGATGCATGATTCTCCTCACAAGCCTAAGAACCGCATCAAGTCAACCAAGATCTTGGAGCTCCTCCATGTGGACCTCTTTGGTCCCCCATCTCATGCCAGTCTTGGTTGGAAGAAATATTGTTTGGTGATTGTTGATGACTTTTCAAGATACTCGTGGGTATATTTATTCAAGTTGAAGAGTGAGACCCAAAAGACCTTCATCGACTTCATCAACATGGTCCAACGTCAATACAATCTTCCCGTGTTGACTATAAGAAGTGACAATGGCACCGAGTTCAAGAACTACACCTTGAATGATTTTCTTAGTGATGAGGGGATAAAACATCAATATTCCACTGCATACACCCCTCAACAAAATGGTGTGGCCGAAAGGAAGAGCCGGACTCTTATTGAGATGGCTAGGACCATGTTGGCGGAGTTTAAATCTCCATACAACTTTTGGGCCGAAGCCATCTCCACCGCTTGCCATGCTTCAAACCGGCTCTACCTCCGCAAAGAAATCAACAAGACTCCATATGAAATTCTTACCGGCAACAAGCCCAACATATCTTGCTTTCGGGTGTTTGGTTGTAAATGTTTCTATCTCATAAAAGGTGTTCGTTTGTCCAAATTCGAGTCTAAAGCATTAGAGGGTATTTTTGTTGGCTATGGTATCGAATCTCACACATAGAATCTATGATAAGCTCTCCGGAGCCGTCATAGAATCTTGTAGTGTGACCTTCAAAGAATATGATGGTCCCCAAGGGGGCGTGTTGATGATTGTGATGCCCTCAGGATGCCATAGGAAGAATGTGTGTGGGATATATCTGCCCCGTTGAGGAACCCCTTATGGCGGATCGAGATGAACTATGCTCCACTCAAGTGGAGCCCTCATCTTCACAACCTCAACATGCTCCATCCACCGAGGAGGACAATGACTCAAGCCAAAGACAAGATGTGTACCCTCAACATGGTGATCAAAGTGTCGACTCTAGTCAAGGGGAGCTTGATTCATTCGCCGGGATGTCAAGTGGTGCCAAGGAAATTACGCAAGGAAGATCCGTACAAACTGCTTTGAGACAAGCTCAAAATTGATGCTAGAAGAGCACTTGATCAAGACCAAGGTCAATCTTTGCCTACAAATGTAGAGAATGATTTCGATGATGACCAAGGTCAAGATGATGGTCAAGACGAGGATCAAAATGATGAAGAGGGTCCCCCAAGAAACAACACGGAGATCCACGCTCGTCGCGAATCTAGAAAGGAAAGAATGTTGGAATTAAGAGACCACTCTCTACAAAATGTTGTTGGTGACCTATGGAAAGGCATTTCCACAAGAGCACAATTGAAGAGGTTCAGTGAACATCAATCTCACATCTCCATGATTGAACCTAAGAAAGTGTGGGAAGCGTTTGAAGATTCAGATTGGTTGGAAGCTATGAACAAAGAGCTCAACAACTTTGAGAGAAACAAAGTATGGAAGTTAGTTGAGAAGCCAAAGGATTGCCGCAATGTTATTGGAACAAAGTGGATATTCAAGAACAAGCAAGATGAGCATGGAATTATAGTAAGGAACAAGGCTAGATTGGTTGCACAAGGGTATTCTCAAATTGAAGGCATTGACTATGGAGAGACTTATGCACCCGTGGCTCGCCTTGAGTCCATCCGTATCCTTCTTGCTTATGCGGCACATCATAACTTCAAGTTGCAACAAATGGATGTAGAAAGTGCATTTCTTTATGGCCCATTAAATGAATTAGTATATGTTAATCAACCCCCGGGATTTGAGGACCCCAACTTCCCAAACCATGTCTACAAACTTGATAAGGCGCTCTATGGGCTCAAGCAAGCCCCACGCACGTGCTATGAGCACCTTAGAGAGTTATTCTTTGACCGTGGATTTGAGGTTGGGAAAATTGATCCCACTCTTTTTACTAAGAGAGTCAATGGGGAGCTTTTTGTATGCCAAATATATGTTGATGATATTATCTTTGGCTCATCTAACAAAGCTTTTAATGATGAATTCTCAAAGCTTATGACTAGTAGGTTCCGGATGTCTTTGATGGGGGAGTTGAGAGTATTTCTTGGCTTTGAGATCAAGCAAGTTAGAGGTGGGACATTATTCAATCAAGCCAAGAATACTCAAGATATTCAAAATGCAAGATTTAAATGGAGCTCCTACTCCCATGGCTACAAAGACTCATCTAGAACAAAATCCAAATGGTAAAGATGTGAATCAAAAGGTATACCGGTCCATGATTGGTTCTTTGCTTTACCTTTGTGCATCTAGACCCGATATTGTGTTGAGTGTAGGTGTGTGTGCAAGATATCAAGCGGCTCCTAAAGAAAGCCATTTGATGGAGGTTAAGAGAATCTTTTGATATTTAGTTCATACCCCACTTTATGGTCTTTGGTATCATCGAGGCTCAACATTTTCTCTTTGTGGATACACGGATTCGGATTGGGCGGGTGATAAGGATGATAGAAAATCAACATCCGCGGCTTGCCAATTTCTTGGTAGGTCCTTGGTATGTTGGTCTTCTAAGAAGCAAATTTGTATATCTCTTTCCACCGCCGAAGCCGAGTATGTGGCAGCCGCTAGTGCTTGCAATCAATTTCTATGGATGAGGCAAAATTTAAAGGAATACGGTGTCCATTGTGACAAAGTGCCTCTTCTATGTGACAATGAAAGTTCCATCAAGATTGCATACAACCCGGTGGATCACAAAAGGACAAGGCATATTTAGATTCGCCATCACTTCATTAGAGATCATGTTGCTCGAGGTGATATTGATCTATCCTATGCATCAACCAAAGATCAACTTGCCGATATCTTCACGAAGCCACTTGATGAAGCAAGGTTTTGCTACTTGAGGAATGAACTAAATATCGTAGATTCAAGGAGATTGACTTGATTATCTTACATTCTCACCTAATATTCGACCCATATTTGGTTTAGGTGTAGGCATGGACATAGGGGGAGTGCGGTCCTAATTGATTGGACCATCCCTCCCCCCATTATGCGCAAAGTAAACAAAATCATTCCTCTTAATATCACTTTGTGATATGTGAGCTTAATGATGAGTTTCGGTAATGGACCCAAGATATATCTTCGTGGTGCCAAGCCGAGTATACTCAAACATGGTGGCCTAGGCCACCGCCCCCTCTCAATCGAAAGGTTGATGTGCTTACTCGTGTTTGTCATTTTTGAATTGGTTTTCCTTCCTCGGTCAATGCACTCTTGTTTGGTTCTCCACATTTGCGGTTGATGTTTTATTCTTTAGAGTGCATAGGTCCAGATCAGTATAACTTAAACCAAGCCTTCCTTATCTTATGAAAAAACTCATCTACTCCGCACAAGAACCCTCATGTTTTCACCTTGGCTGTCTATTCTGGTGGTTACGGTACTACCGGCTCAAAAACCGGTACTACCGTAAGACGGTACTACCGCAAAAATGAGCGGTACTACCGCACAGGGACCTGTTTCTAGGCTGCTTGTCTGAAAACTTCCCAGGTGCGGTACTACCGGCCGTTTTCTACGGTACTACCGCGTTTTAGTCTCGGTACTACCGCTGCGTGTATCGGTTAAGGGTGGAGACGCTAGGAGAGGCACCCCTCAGTGCCTCATTCCCCCGTCTCCACTTCTAACCAACGCCGCCGCCGGAGCCTAGACCGCCGCCGGTGCCTTGCCCCTCCCTCCTTTCCATGGATCCTCGTCGGATCCGGCTTTCTCGCGGGCTCCTCCTCGTTTTCCACCGCCATGGACACCGGTACTACCGTCCTTCCTTTCTCCTCACTTGTTTTCCCCATTGAATCTATGGACACTTTGATTCTTGGTTAAAACTTGTGATTGTGAGGATGTATCATGTGTACTTACATATCTACGATGGATTCTCTCTTTAGAATAAGTTTTGCTACCGGTCCCTGATCGATATCACTGGATCTGTGCTGTTATCGCACAACCGGTAGTACCGGATGATTCTCCGGTACTACTGCCGTGCGGTACTACCATAAATTGACCGGTACTACCGCTCAGTACTGATAGCAATTTTTTTCTAAAACTTGAAATTCGTCTTCTACTTGTTTCGGGTTCTTGTGCCCTTATCCCTCTGCTACCTCCGTTATTCTTTCACATGTGCAGGGGGCTCCCAGGGATCACCAAAAGGTCCAAAGCTCGTCATGAGATAGATGACTTTGAGTCAGAGACACAATCAGAAGACGAGGTCATGCCGCAACCGAGCAGCCGTCTGAAGCTAAAATCCACTCCGGGCCGATGTGGAGGGGGAGTTAAGATAACTGCTGGTCGAGGGAGTGCTCCTCCTTCTCCTCCTCGCACAGGTCGCCGCAAGAGTTACAGTTCAGGGCCATCTGGGTCAAAGAAGTTGTCTGACATTCCCGAGGTTGAGTTTCTTGCTCTCCGATCTGACAATCCCTATGTTACTGCTCGCCATGAGTCTAGGGACAAGAGTCTATTTTACACCGACTTCGAAGAGCGGGTCTACTTTGAGGTTCTCATGACAGGTGAGAAGGTTGTGGTTCCTCAGAAGTGGATAGAGATGAACCATGTGAACAAGAATTTGCACTACTTTGGTGAAGCACTTGAGATTTGCACAAACATTGGCTTACTTCCCATTATGCAATTCAAATGCGACTATGACCCCTTGCTCATTTCACAGTTCTATGCCACAGTTCATTTTGCCAAGAACCAGACTCAGACCTTCACCTGGATGACAGAGGGAGTTGTCAAGTCCGCAACATTGGCTGAGTTTGGGGCTATCCTTGGATATGAGGACCGTGGGAGAGATACTCCGGTTGGCTTCTGTTGTCACAACAACGAGCGTCCCATGAAGAAGGATGTCCTTCTTCCACTCTACATCCGTGGGCGTGGTGTTGCTGGAAAGATCAAGGGGCTTCTCCCAACTTATGATATCTTGCATCACATTTTTCGTGAGACAATCTCTCCCCGGTCTGGCAATGTTGATGAGATGCATGGTTTCATGGTGGACATCATGATCACTACTCACCGCCAACGTGATTCAGGACAACCAATGGATGTGATGGACGTGATTTGGAACGAGATGGTTCAAGCTACTCACACTCGGCGGGTTCCTCCTTTTGCCCCGTACATCATGGCACTTATTCTTCACAAGTGCCCATCTCTTGCTCGGAACATTTCCTCCCAACGCCTTACTACTCACCGGTGCAAGAATCTATTGATCAAGACCCATCTTAAACCATGAAACGCGGATGGTCAATTTGTTGATGAGGAAGGGAACCAGCTTGAGGATGGCTCCGGTGATGATGATGATGCCCACGATGCTGATTTTGTGGCCTCACGCCGCAAGACTGCCCAACCATCATGGGCCAAGAGGATTGAGGCTAAGCTTAAGAAGATTTTCTGCTTCCAGGTTGACAATCAGAGACATATGTATGAGGCCCATGTCTATGCAAAGAAAGCCACTGCACGTCAGAAAGAAGTAATGCAAGCTCAAGGGTTGATCACCTCTGAAGGATCCGAGGACAACATCACTCCGCAAGAGCAATGGATCTCCAAGCACAGCCACTGGGACGATGATGCCTCTTCCACTTTCCATGCTCCACCTCCGTATGGGGAAGACTCTGATGATGACTACCAGTGATCTCCGGGACATTAGAGTTGCTCTTGTCCCTTTTTGGTGCCTTGATGCCAAAGGGGGAGAAGAGTCACATTAGGCATGCGGGATTTGCATGGGAAAGTCACAAGCTCGCTCTTGTCTTTGATTTTTAATCGCTTGTGAACTTTATTCGCTACTTGCCTCTTATTATGTGTGAAACTTATGAACTAACTATTTGTGCTATGTATGCAAAGACTATGTGGTTATTGTATGGATCCATCATGTGTATGGTTTGGTTATTATCTTTTTGGATCAATCTTATGTGGTGTGTGATGACATTATCTATTCCTCATCATTGTGGTTCTCATCACACACGTATTTGCGAAGGTATGTGTACTATGTGTGACTATGCACTCATGTACCTTGTAAAATAGTATGGGGCTTGTTTCTACTTATCTAGGGGGAGCCCCATCTCTGTTTTACAAAATCTTACTTGTCATCTATTATATCATGCAAAATGTGTGTTATCATCTAACACCAAAAATGGGGAGATTGAAAGAACATTTCGTTTCCCTAGAGATTTTGGTGTTTATTACAACACACATAACAGACTAATTATCTGCCAAGTATTCTACAGGTTGCATATATAGAATTTCCTGTCCAATGGCACACACAAAGTCTTGCCTGCTGATCCAGTTTTTGCCTCAGTGTTGTCCGGTAGTATCGGATATTTCATCCAGTACTACCGCTCAGACCTGGCTGCGTGTTGGGTACACTGTCCAATGGCCTCAGTACTGAGCGGTATCAAAAAGCGGTAGTACCGCATTTTGGTACCGCTGATGACTGAAGCGCTTGGCAAGCTCGCCAACCTCCTCAGAACTGAGCGGTATCAAAAAGCGGTAGTACCGCATTTTGATACCGGTCAAGTCTGAAGCGATTGGCAAGGTTGCCAACCTTCTCAGAACTGACTGGTACCAAAATGCGGTAGTACCGCATTTTAGTACCGTTCACTTCTGAGGAGATTGGCCTCTTGTCTCACATGTTTATTCTCCCCTGTATCAATATACGACACTACCGCATGTGTCCGGTAGTACCGCTCTGAAAGTCTGGTACTACCGCCGTGCGGTAGCACCACACATTGATACCGTGGAAACCATGGGCTACGGCATGCTAGGACTGCACCTCCGGTACCGGTCCGGTAGTACCGGGTTTTTCCGGTACTACCGCATGGAAAGTCCGGTACTACCGCATCATTAAATGCTGCAACGGTCAGATTGGTGCTTGGACATAAATATCAGCTCACCTACCTTGGGACAAGGTGCTCATTCGCATTAAAGTCAAGGTCACCATTGGAGCCACCAAATCCGCAAGATCTCTTCAATCCACCACCCAAAGTCCTTGATCTTTGGGGAATCGAAGGAGGAGGCCTTGATCTACTACTTCACCAAAAGAGATCTTCATTTCCCCCTCATTCAATTGAGGGCCCCTTTTGTTCTAGTGTTTTCTTGGAAACCCTAGTTCTTGTTTTGGTTCTTACAAGCTTGTGTTTGATTGCTTTGATAGCTTGCTTGTATTTGGGAGCCTCCGATTAAGTTGTGGATGTGTGCCCCAAACTTGTAAAGGTGCCGGCTTCCACCTTGAAGGTTGCCGATATAGTGGAAGGTGAATCGATCCCGTTGGTGTGAGATTCATCGGAGAACAAGGGAGGCCTCTCGTGGCGTTGGTGGTTTGAAACCACCACCTCTCCAAACGTAGACGTACTTCTCCTCAAAAGGAAGGAACTACGGGAAACAAATCCTTGTATCTCCGCATACACCACTTTGGTCACTTCTATCCTTTACCGCACTTTACTTACTTGTTCTTACTTTGTGTTGTGGTAGCTCGTGCATAATTGTCATATAGGTAAATTCACCTTAGTTGCATTATCTAGAGAATTTACCTTATTGTCAAACCTTAATTTGAAAAAGAAGAAAATTTGAAGTAGCACCTATTCACCCCTCCTCTAGGTGCCCATACGATCCTTTCAACCATGTCTATACATGATAGGCTCGTCAAGTTAGAACCTTAGTATTTGCGTGTGTAACTATCTTACACTCGAAATATGGTCGTGGATCCAAGAACACCCGATCATCACGTGATGTCTTGGAGCGATGAAAACATTATCGGTGCATACTAAAGGAAGAACACATTCTTATCTTGATATTTAATTGAGGGATCATCTTATTATGCTAATAAAGTGCTAAATAAGCAATATAAGATGCTATCAAATATCACATGTTTATTAGTGAAATGATATGGTTCCTGCATATGATCTCTATCATGTGCATCATGGTATGATCACTATCATACCTTTATGTATAAGGCCAAGGTCTATGGAACTTACACGTTATGTGTGTTGTAAGAGTATCATATCATACTTCTACTTACAACAACACCATATCATAACACTAGCCCATCAACAATCTAAACTAGACGCCTCTAATTTATCCATTGCAAGTTTTACGTGGCTTAGGGATTTCGAAGATAGAACCGTTCTTACCTACGAACATGAACCAAAACAAGGATAACCCTGCTTACGACGTCGATCTCAAACCTGCTTAAACAAAGGGGTGCCGACAAAGGGCAAAGGAAAAAGAGAGAGCGGTCAGTACTGAGGCCAGTACACGGCGAGACTAGAATTCGGCGGTCCTCGCCTACATAGGTATGGTGGTCTGAAGCGGCAGCGCAGCATGCACTAACAACCTATAGAGACTCGATATAACTGGCGGCTATCAGAGAGGGATAAGAAAGACCTATTCGGAACCATCCTGATACTACCACCAAACATACCCATCCTGGTATTTCCCCCTCGAGACCAAACGAGGAAGTCAACCGAGGAACTCACACAGTTGGCAGTTTTATTTATTCAGTTATCGTTGCAGCAATTACTAGTCAGGTATAGATAGTCATCCTGATGTAATAAGCAGTGGGCAGTTTTAGTTAACCATTCCGTTGTAGTTGCAACACTTACTAGTCCGATATAATAAGCATGAGATATCCCAAACCCAGCAGTTGTTGGTACTTTTATTTAGCCATTCCGTTGCAGTGGAGCTGATTACTAGTCATATCGGATACAAGTCAAATTATAACAGTAACCTTTAGTTATAGTTGTCTATGATCGAGAACTGTGCTCCAAGTCGTCCATAACCGCGGACACGGCTTTTCGAAAAGATTTAACCCTGCAGGGGTGCACCAAAGTATCCACACGCACTTCGACCCTTTTTGCCAGATCATTTAACATACACCCATCGGTATGTCGGCGGGGCCTAAGTCATGATGTTTCCCATACCCAAAGCAAGTACATGGGAGCCACCCCACTAAGCTACCCGCAACGAAGTTGGCCGGCTCCAGAACGGACCCAGGGTTTGCGTCAGTGGCTATAAACGACTGGGAACCCGAAAGTGTGACTGGGCTTGTCGATACCGCGAAAACACTCCGCTTTCCTAAACAGTACAGGTGCAGTACCTCGCACAATTTTAAATAAAGCAGTAAAGCATGGCATAAGTACAGGTTAGTAAATAAAACCTCAAACTAGTTTGTGGCCCCCAGCACAGTACTTGGAATCAGGTACTAATCGATGGGGGTGCCCACACACCCCACCTGTGGTTAGCGCGCTCGATCTCGGAACAGGTGTCAAGAACTCGGGGTCCTACGGGACACAAGTGGACGGTTAACAACCAAATAACATCTATTGCCCACCTGTGCCTCTGCATTATTTACCTACTTCAATTTTAGTTATTAAACAATAATTAAAGTCTTGATCATCTCCAACATTAAACCTGCGGCAATACTCCAACAACTGCGGTACTTGACGACACGCAACAGCACTTGAGCAAGCGACTACGACGCGCAAGTCCAACTATCTACCAAACAACAGGTAATAGAATGTGTCCAAGGCAATATAAGGTTGCAAGGGATATCACGGGTACGAAAACTAGAGCATCGCAACACAGATAGCAATAGATCAACAGGGGGAATAAATACTATAAAAGTAAGATAGGTAGATGGGGGAGGTGCTCGCCTGGAAAACATTGCCGAAGGTTCATCCGAAGATCGGGTTGACACTCGCATCAACTCATCGGCCTAATCCGTGAAGAAGCAAAGCACTAGAAGAAACACCGGATGCACTATTTAATACTACGGTAGAAAATCGGGCATGATGCATGTATGATGTATGACATGGAAAAGGTGCGATGCAATTAGGCAATATTAAGCGGAACCGGGGTCCCGACAACCAATTAATAGGTTCAAGTTATTTAGATACCCTGCAATTTAAATGTTGTCTTAACAAGGCAAAATTATATCACCGGTTCGCTACACAAATTTAAATGGAACCAATATGAGACTAGAAATGTCCGCATATGGTCTCCATATTTAATTATGAGGTGAATCGGCATAATGCCCCCAAACCACACAAATATGCATGCGAGTATGAACAATTTAATATGCGACAGACGATAATGTCATATTATAAAAATAATGGGGTCTCGGATAGGGAAATCACATTAGGGTTCGGCGAACTTGGGCTCCGAGGGGTTCGGGGTCGGTCTCAGGGTCCGGATCTGGGGTTCGGTCTCGGCGGGATCGTTCTCGGATAACAGAGTAGATCTTGGCGTTCCGCGAAGAAGGACTTGGTTCGGCGTCGGGGCGCATCGGATTCGTCCTGGTCGGTGTCGATCTTGTCGTTGCGAAGATCTTGTCGGGTCCGCGCCATCGAGTCGGTCTTGGCATTCGGGATGAAGAACTTGGCGTCCTCGAGGAAGTACTTGGCGTATCCGTGTCGACGACCTGGGCGTCCGGGTTCTCGGGCATCAGATCCGGGAAGAAGTACTTGTCGCATCTGTGGCCTTCGGGTCGAAGAATTTGGCATGCCCGGGTTCGGTCTTCGGGTCAGTGTCCATGCGCTCTGCGTCCCGTGTTGGAGATCATGGTATTCCGGGTCGGTTGTCGATGATGTACTTGGTTTGGCGTCGATGCGTCTTCGGGTCCGGGACCGGGGTCCTTTGAGCCTGCGAACAAGTACTTGAAGTTCCGTGACGAAGATCTTGGGAGGGGCATCGCCGTGTCCAGTTCCGGTGTCGACGAACGGGTTGTCCGTGAAGATCTTGGCATTCCGCGAGGGACAGCTTCGAGTTCGGGGTCTTGATCCTGTAGGGGTTCTCGGCTTCGTGGTCGGTGGAGAACTCGGTCTGGGCCACAGCTTGTCGGATAGGTCCAGTTTGTCATCGGTCTTCATGTTACAGTTGCAGAAACCGAAGTAGCCGAGTAACCACAGCACACGTTCACCAGATCAAAACCAAAAACCGAGACGGCCGACAACAACTGGAGAGCTGTGGTGCCATATAGAGACACGCGAGGGGTAGCCTGCGCGGGCTCTGGCCACGAGACGACGCGAGTGGGCCGTAGCAGGGCGGCACCAGGGCGCGTCCGCGGGATGGCAGCCAGGCGGAGGAGACAGAGGCCGCGACAGAGCGGCAGCCGGGGCGGCAGGACCATCGCCGGGGATCCCCTGGCTCGTACGGGCGGCCTAGGGCGGATGAGGGCGGAGGAACGGCGAAGGGGCGAGATGCGGCCGGCGGGGTCACACGAGGCAGATGAGGCGCGGGGCTCGGGTGCAGAGGAGATTGCGCAGGACGCGGAGGACGCGACGGAGCCTCGTGCTGAAGAAGGGCGACCGGCGGCGGGAGACCTCACTGCAGGGAAGCACGGAAGAGGAGGGCTCGGGGGCGAGCGCGACGGCGACGGGGGTCAGAGGCGGCGCTGGAGGAGCGGAGGGCCGGCGCAGCGACGAAGAGGCGCGGGGCCGCGCGGGGTGCAGAGGACGGAGCCGCTGGTTGGGGGCGCGGCCGGTGGTAGGGCCGAGGCGAGGCGGCGGGGAGGCCAGGGTCGCGAGGGCGGGGCGGACAGAGGGGGTGCCTGGCGGCGGTGGATCCTGGCGAGGGAGATGGCTCGAGGACGAGCACTCGCTCCGAACAGGGAAGGGGAAGACGGAGCGGAAGGCGGGCGGAAAGAGGGGAAAACAGAGAGAGGCAGCGGCGGGGCGCGAGGTCGGGCCGGGGATCGCCGCGAGCGGGGCGGGCGAGAGGAGAGGACGACACGGGGGTGAGGGCGATGAGATCGAGGTGGGAGATGGTGGGGCCAAGGGCACGCGGTGGGGCCAGGGTGGTCGGTTGCTGCGGCCAGCGACTGCGGCGTGCAATGTGTGCGGTTGGTCGGGTGGGCCCAGGGAGAGAGGCAGGCTCAGGTTGGTGGCGTGATGGAGATGGGGAGTGGGGTGAGGTGGCGCGGTGTGAGTGGGTGGGGGATTGGGTCATGTGATGTGGAAGGTGGTGGTTGGCTGAAGGAGGGATGATAGCTGAGGTGGCGAGCACCGATTGGGTGGGATGAGGTGGAGGAAGGTTGGGTAGATTAGGTTGGGGTAGGAAAAGGGTTTAGGTAGTCCGGTTTTGTACTGGGGGTGGCCGACTAGGTCGGATCGGCCCGGTACGGCTGCCCCTAAAAATAAAATAAATATTTTAATATTTAAAATGGGGCTTTTGAAAACCGTTGGTAGACAAAGCAAAATATTCCGGAGGCCCGGGTTTTGGATTTGAAATAAAGGCGGGGTATTTAGAAAACAAAATATGTTTTTCGAAAAATAGTTTCAGACAAACAAATGCATGATGATGACGATGCTCAAATGCAATGTGGCATGATGACATGAGCATGCGGTCATGACGATGCAATGCACAAAAACAACGCGATTTTCTAGTAGTGGTTTTTGCGGGGCGCCACAATTCGACACCACTAACAAAGGATCTCGCCCTCGAGATCCGCCTCATGGTACCGGAAGGAAGGTCGGCGATCTGCGTCTTCTCGCTTCGTGTAGATCCTCGCGACACCACTAACAAGAGGTCGTTGTCCGTGATCGTCGAGAGAACACTCCGGGAACAAAAGGTCGAAGGTAGAGGTATCAACAAATAAAGCCACCTCTAGCTTCGATAGAAAGAGGGAACCGATGCATTCTCATCCACTTCAATGTACAAAAGCGAATAGAAGGGGTAGTCGGCATGGGGGCCAATCCATCACGCACCCAAACTATTACTCTACACAATCAGTAGAAAAGCGTGCAACCATTCTCGGAATCAGACTGAAGATCTCGACAATCGAGATTCAGAAAACAAAGGAGTGATGCAGACTCTGCATCGGATCTGGCGTAGATGATGTCGTCGCGTCGGAAAACACCGGAAGGCACGAGAAGGAACAAAGAGAAGTCCACCAGACGGAGGATTCCTCGGATAGCAGGTAGACCAGACGTAGCAACACCGTTACCAAAGGAGGAAACGAAACCCTGAAGGTACGATGGAACCCAACCACGAGAAATCCTGGACTCGAAGAGAGAGAAGAGAGCGGATTCAAACACGCAGAGGTGAGAGGAGAGCAGCAGAGGGGTAAGGAGTAAAATCAGACCTAATCAGAACTATCCAACCGATTTTCCAAAATAGTTTTGACACTCTACTTCGGCCGTTAGCTAGGTTATCCTACAGGCTGGACTTGTGGGGTATCGCAACTGCTGAGCTCTAATACCACTCTGTAACACCCTCAGAATCGGCCCTATGCAAGTTTTGGCGATTCCCGCCAAACCCGCATAGAAACGATTCAAAGGTGCCCACCAGGCACTTTCGTGCGGGTGGAAAATGAAGTAATACCATTACACAATAGTCCACGATGGGACCCACAGAACATATATATACAACAGCGACTCAAAGAGTCAAGAATTCAGATATACAATACAAAGATCCAAATCACCTGGAAAACGATATAGCGTCCGAGTACGGACAAGATGCAAATTGAGCTAAGAGCTCTGAAGAATAACCAATGACGTCCATAACCCTGCCCAGGCCAAGCCGGAAGGGTAACCCTGCTTACGACGTCGATCTCAAACCTGCTTAAACAAAGGGGTGCCGACAAAGGGCAAAGGAAAAAGAGAGAGCGGTCAGTACTGAGGCCAGTACACGGCGAGACTAGAATTCGGCGGTCCTCGCCTACATAGGTATGGTGGTCTGAAGCGGCAGCGCAGCATGCACTAACAACCTATAGAGACTCGATATAACTGGCGGCTATCAGAGAGGGATAAGAAAGACCTATTCGGAACCATCCTGATACTACCACCAAACATACCCATCCTGGTATTTCCCCCTCGAGACCAAACGAGGAAGTCAACCGAGGAACTCACACAGTTGACAGTTTTATTTATTCAGTTATCGTTGCAGCAATTACTAGTCAGGTATAGATAGTCATCCTGATGTAATAAGCAGTGGGCAGTTTTAGTTAACCATTCCGTTGTAGTTGCAACACTTACTAGTCTGATGTAATAAGCATGAGATATCCCAAACCCAGCAGTTGTTGGTACTTTTATTTAGCCATTCCGTTGCAGTGGAGCTGATTACTAGTCATATCGGATACAAGTCAAATTATTACAGTAACCTTTAGTTATAGTTGTCTATGATCGAGAACTATGCTCCAAGTCGTCCATAACCGCGGACACGACTTTTCGAAAAGATTTAACCCTGCAGGGGTGCACCAAAGTATCCACACGCACTTCGACCCTTTTTGCCAGATCATTTAACATACACCCATCGGTATGTCGGCGGGGCCTAAGTCATGACGTTTCCCATACCCAAAGCAAGTACATGGGAGCCACCCCACTAAGCTACCCGCAACAAAGTTGGCCGGCTCCGGAACGGACCCAGGGTTTGCGTCAGTGGCTGTAAACGACTGGGAACCCGAAAGTGTGACTGGGCTTGTCGATACCGCGAAAACACTCCGCTTTCCTAAACAGTACAGGTGCAGTACCTCGCACAATTTTAAATAAAGCAATAAAGCATGGCATAAGTACAGGTTAGTAAATAAAACCTCAAACTAGTTTGTGGCCCCCAGCACAGTACTTGGAATCAGGTACTAATCGATGGGGGTGCCCACACACCCCACCTGTGGTTAGCGCGCTCGATCTCGGAACAGGTGTCAAGAACTCGGGGTCCTACGGGACACAAGTGGACGGTTAACAACCAAATAACATCTATTGCCCACCTGTGCCTCTGCATTATTTACCTACTTCAATTTTAGTTATTAAACAATAATTAAAGTCTTGATCATCTCCAACATTAAACCTGTGGCAATACTCCAACAACTGCGGTACTTGACGACACGCAACAACACTTGAGCAAGCGACTACGACGCGCAAGTCCAACTATCTACCAAACAACAGGTAATAGAATGTGTCCAAGGCAATATAAGGTTGCAAGGGATATCACGGGTACGAAAACTAGAGCATCGCAACACAGATAGCAATAGATCAACAGGGGGAATAAATACTATAAAAGTAAGATAGGTAGATGGGGGAGGTGCTCGCCTGGAAAACATTGCCGAAGGTTCATCCGAAGATCGGGTTGACACTCGCATCAACTCATCGGCCTAATCCGTGAAGAAGCAAAGCACTAGAAGAAACACCGGATGCACTATTTAATACTACGGTAGAAAATCGGGCATGATGCATGTATGATGTATGACATGGAAAAGGTGCGATGCAATTAGGCAATATTAAGCGGAACCGGGGTCCCTACAACCAATTAATAGGTTCAAGTTATTTAGATACCCTGCAATTTAAATGTTGTCTTAACAAGGCAAAATTATATCACCGGTTCGCTACACAAATTTAAATGGAACCAATATGAGACTAGAAATGTCCGCATATGGTCTCCATATTTAATTATGAGGTGAATCGGCATAATGCCCCCAAACCACACAAATATGCATGCGAGTATGAACAATTTAATATGCGACAGACGATAATGTCATATTATAAAAATAATGGGGTCTCGGATAGGGAAATCACATTAGGGTTCGGCGAACTTGGGCTCCGAGGGGTTCGGGGTCGGTCTCAGGGTCCGGATCTGGGGTTCGGTCTCGGCGGGATCGTTCTCGGATAACAGAGTAGATCTTGGCGTTCCGCGAAGAAGGACTTGGTTCGGCGTCGGGGCGCATCGGATTCGTCCTGGTCGGTGTCGATCTTGTCGTTGCGAAGATCTTGTCGGGTCCGCGCCATCGAGTCGGTCTTGGCATTCGGGATGAAGAACTTGGCGTCCTCGAGGAAGTACTTGGCGTATCCGTGTCGACGACCTGGGCGTCCGGGTTCTCGGGCATCAGATCCGGGAAGAAGTACTTGTCGCATCTGTGGCCTTCGGGTCGAAGAATTTGGCATGCCCGGGTTCGGTCTTCGGGCCAGTGTCCATGCGCTCTGCGTCCCGTGTTGGAGATCATGGTATTCCGGGTCGGTTGTCGATGATGTACTTGGTTTGGCGTCGATGCGTCTTCGGGTCCGGGACCGGGGTCCTTTGAGCCTGCGAACAAGTACTTGAAGTTCCGTGACGAAGATCTTGGGAGGGGCATCGCCGTGTCCGGTTCCGGTGTCGACGAACGGGTTGTCCGTGAAGATCTTGGCATTCCGCGAGGGACAGCTTCGAGTTCGGGGTCTTGATCCTGTAGGGGTTCTCGGCTTCGTGGTCGGTGGAGAACTCGGTCTGGGCCACAGCTTGTCGGATAGGTCCAGTTTGTCATCGGTCTTCATGTTACAGTTGCAGAAACCGAAGTAGCCGAGTAACCACAGCACACGTTCACCAGATCAAAACCAAAAACCGAGACGGCCGACAACAACTGGAGAGCTGTGGTGCCATATAGAGACACGCGAGGGGTAGCCTGCGCGGGCTCTGGCCACGAGACGACGCGAGTGGGCCGTAGCAGGGCGGCACCAGGGCGCGTCCGCGGGATGGCAGCCAGGCGGAGGAGACAGAGGCCGCGACAGAGCGGCAGCCGGGGCGGCAGGACCATCGCCGGGGATCCCCTGGCTCGTACGGGCGGCCTAGGGCGGATGAGGGCGGAGGAACGGCGAAGGGGCGAGATGCGGCCGGCGGGGTCACACGAGGCAGATGAGGCGCGGGGCTCGGGTGCAGAGGAGATTGCGCAGGACGCGGAGGACGCGACGGAGCCTCGTGCTGAAGAAGGGCGACCGGCGGCGGGAGACCTCACTGCAGGGAAGCACGGAAGAGGAGGGCTCGGGGGCGAGCGCGACGGCGACGGGGGTCAGAGGCGGCGCTGGAGGAGCGGAGGGCCGGCGCAGCGACGAAGAGGCGCGGGGCCGCGCGGGGTGCAGAGGACGGAGCCGCTGGTTGGGGGCGCGGCCGGTGGTAGGGCCGAGGCGAGGCGGCGGGGAGGCCAGGGTCGCGAGGGCGGGGCGGACAGAGGGGGTGCCTGGCGGCGGTGGATCCTGGCGAGGGAGATGGCTCGAGGACGAGCACTCGCTCCGAACAGGGAAGGGGAAGACGGAGCGGAAGGCGGGCGGAAAGAGGGGAAAACAGAGAGAGGCAGCGGCGGGGCGCGAGGTCGGGCCGGGGATCGCCGCGAGCGGGGCGGGCGAGAGGAGAGGACGACACGGGGGTGAGGGCGATGAGATCGAGGTGGGAGATGGTGGGGCCAAGGGCACGCGGTGGGGCCAGGGTGGTCGGTTGCTGCGGCCAGCGACTGCGGCGTGCAATGTGTGCGGTTGGTCGGGTGGGCCCAGGGAGAGAGGCAGGCTCAGGTTGGTGGCGTGATGGAGATGGGGAGTGGGGTAAGGTGGCGCGGTGTGAGTGGGTGGGGGATTGGGTCATGTGATGTGGAAGGTGGTGGTTGGCTGAAGGAGGGATGATAGCTGAGGTGGCGAGCACCGATTGGGTGGGATGAGGTGGAGGAAGGTTGGGTAGATTAGGTTGGGGTAGGAAAAGGGTTTAGGTAGTCCGGTTTTGTACTGGGGGTGGCCGACTAGGTCGGATCGGCCCGGTACGGCTGCCCCTAAAAATAAAATAAATATTTTAATATTTAAAATGGGGCTTTTGAAAACCGTTGGTAGACAAAGCAAAATATTCCGGAGACCCGGGTTTTGGATTTGAAATAAAGGCGGGGTATTTAGAAAACAAAATATGTTTTTCGAAAAATAGTTTCAGACAAACAAATGCATGATGATGACGATGCTCAAATGCAAGGTGGCATGATGACATGAGCATGCGGTCATGACGATGCAATGCACAAAAACAACGTGATTTTCTAGTAGTGGTTTTTGCGGGGCGCCACAAGGATGTATATCCGTAGAGAACATACCCTTAAAGACCGACAAAGCGAAACGAGTTGAACTTGTGGTTGATGTAGACGATCTCTTGCCGATCTCAAGATCGAGAGGAAGTCATAGCGCCGCAAAGAAGCAGCGCATCCGTGCTCGCACACACGTACAAGACACCGAGCAACCTCCGCCTCCTTGCTCCAGCGATGCAGCGAAAGCACAACCCTTTATTGCCGAAATAGCCACCGGGAACATGTATCTCGCTAGTCCGATACCATGGGGGGTAAATTCTAGAGGGGGAGAGAGATCCTTCACAAGGAGATGCGAGTGAGAGAGAGGGAGAGGGGTGCCTTTTATAGGAGAGGAGGGGGAGGACCCCAAGGGGGTGGCCGGCGCATGGGGTCTGCCCCCTTGCCCTCCCCTCATTCATGTGGGTGGATACTCCACTCACAAAATTCCTTTAAATTCCCTCCACTCAAAATCCCACTCAAAATTGCTATTAAATTTCCACCAAATTTAATGCAAACTCTCATTAAATAAAACTTTTTTTATTTATTCCGAATTTTGTCAATTAATTTAATGACAAACATTCAAATATAACCCCTTACTAGAATTCCATTTCACATGCAAAAACACTTTCTGCAATTTCACCCGAAAACCTGTTTCGGTATCTAGTGAAATAAATTTCTGCGCTTGTTATTCTTTCTGGCATGAAACTTTTGCTCCAATTGGATGTCAGTGTCCCTTAAGTGTGCCACCCTACGGTTCACGAATAATACGGACATGATCGAGACACTTCTCCGATCAATAATCAGAAGCGGGACCTGGAGATCCATACTGACTCCCACACATTCAACGATGACTTTCCTGTGATCGTCGGAACCTTTTATGCTAGTATCTTAATCCCTTTGTTTCAAGATATATTACATGTCCGAGATTCGATCATCGGTATCTCCATACCTAGTTTGATCTTATTACCGACATGCACTCTTTTCTCGTTCCCGTGATATAACATTCTAGTGATCAAATAACTTGCTTGCAAGCTAACCAATGTGATATCACCGAGAGGGCCCAGAGTATATCTATCCGTCATTGGGATGAACAAGTTCCACTCTTGATCCATGAGCCTCAACATAAAACTTTAGTAGTTTTGAAGCCATCTTTATAATCACCCAGTTACGGTGTGACGTTTGATGTTATCAAGAAACTCTTCCGGTGTTAGTGATTGACATGATCTCATGGTCTAAGGATTAGGATCACTTCGAAGTTGTTTATAGCAATATAAACTCAATGACTTTGATCGTAATGCTATACTTCGGATGAATGTTCATCACATCATTACACTAATGTTATGATCTCGTTATTAACAACATCCAATGTCTATGATCAGGAAACTGTGATCATATTGTTAATCAACGAGCTAGTTTATGAGAGAGGCATATCTAGGAACTCTCTGTTTGTTTATTAAACACACATGTATTAACGTTTCTGTATTAATACAATTATAACATGCAAAATAAACATCTATCATATACTTGGAATACACATAATAAACACTTTATTATTGCCTCTGACGGCATATTCCCTTCAGAAGGACCTTATTCTGACTTCAGGATGTAGTCATCGCCTCAACATCCCAAAGAATATACTAAAAACTGGCTAAACTAATATCGGAAAACCTCCCGCCGGCGAGAGGCCGTGGTCCGCCACACCTCCAAGGCCCTAGGACCACTAGAGGTGAAATGGACCGACGACATCGCCGGCGAAGGGACGAAACCCTAGATGGGTTTTAGCTAGCTATTTTCCCGGCGACAGCTACGTACCGGTTCCGTGGAGATCGCAAGACTAGATTACTTGGTTCTCCCTACAAACAAGATGAGGTCTACAATGTATTGCTCTTACACAAAACTAACAAATCAATTGGAAGAAAATGATTGAGGGAATACATCACAAAGAGACTACTTGGTATGATTCTATATAAAAAATTCGAACTCCTGCTTTTCTTTAAGAATTACCGGAAATATTTTAACATCGACATGGGAGCAGATTTTTGTATTCCCACATGGAATCTTCATTTGTACGACAAATAATATTCATACAGACAATTAAAGAAGGAAATGTTAGTATACATGCTCAAAACTAAACACAACATCGAGGACATTGTATGAGTAGGTATTAGTTAATGAAAGATAATTAGTTGTGTTCTTTTCTTATGTGCACATCATATTATTCTTTTAGCAAAAAATACAGTCTAAGCAAGGTGAATCTTAATGTTTTTACAATCCTTTGTGTTATATTTTTTACACACATAAATATTTACCTGCATTATATGTGTTATGGTAAAAAAAAACGCTGCAACACACGCGCATTTAGCTAATGATATATAAAGAGATCAAAGGTGGGCATGTTGCTACACCGAAAGTCAAAAAATAAACTCAGGCCACCAACTAAATTTAATACCCAGCCATAAATAAAACTAGGAAAGATATATTTATTGACAGGAGGGAAAATATCATGATTAATAGTATTTCCGTTTTGGCAGCTAGCACGTCTACATACAAAAAGATTGGACAATGGAAAAAACTTGATACCGACATATATATTCGCCTTGCACAGGAGGCCAAGCGCGTATCCGAATTCATTTCCCTTTATAGCAGATCGAATCGCATTCACGCATGCCAAAATAAACGATTTGAAACAGATACGATCGAAGCCAGCACCCCTATAAATTGTGGCGCTGCTAGGAGGCCGGAATTGCGTCTTCCGATCGATATCTCTCTGCAGTCTAGCGCAATGGCTTCCTTTTCTCTATTCACCGTGTTGCTGATCCTGCTCTTCGCCGTTGGAACCAATGCATCGCGGCTCTACCCAACTAGCCAAGAGGTAAGTACAGTACTATATCTGTCATCTGCGTACTGGAATTATTGGCCACTAATTTCATTGTATTTTATTTGATCTGCAGTCCAGCAAAGAAACAAACCTTTTGGTTCAACCTCGTTGCTTCAAGGATTGACGGATACTAGTGAGATTGGTTACATCCATGTCTACGTACGTATGATCTCCCCTACCTTAATTCGTTAGCGTGTATGCCTTTTTTTTCTAATCTGGCCTAATTGGCATCCTCGGTTCATGTAGGGGGCGGATCACCAGATGCAAGGAGAGTACTACGGAGTCAGCGTGACCATGGACGTGTACGACTTCTTGCTGACCAACGACCAGTACACTGTATCCAGTGTTAAAATCTTCAGCGACGAAGGAGATGCTATCCAGATCGGTTGGGAGGTAAGCTTGGTGCCATACTATTTTTAAATATTGATATACTAATGTACACACACAATCTATGTACACTAGCTTATGTTGTCAATGATTTATTACAGTCCACCCGCAATTTTACGGTGGTGATTCAAGCGCCCATTTATCTGCTTTTTGGTTTGTAAAAACCATGAAGGTAGTGATCTTGATAGACTGAGTTAGCGATTTTCCCTTGTTCGTGTATGCACTAATATTTGCTTTTTTTGATGCAGACTGGCGGGTTCCAATATGCTTGCTTCAACACCAACTGTTCTACAGGTTTCCAGCTCTTGGTGACGTCATTGAGCCCGTCTCCGAGCCCCATGGAGCCAAGCAAAATATCACAGTCAAAGTTATTAAGGTAGGCTGAAGAAGTATAGTAGTATATATCTTGGCGGTATAAATTTACAATATATATCTGTTATAGTTATGACCTCATGCATGCATCTTACTTATGGTACAGGATAGTGCATCGGGAGACTGGATGGTGTATTACGGCTTTAACCAGGCTGATCCTATGCTGATCGGTCGTTATCCCAAGTCGTTATTCACCGGCGGCTTGGCAGATCGAGCGACCCACATCACCATCGGTGGTTATGTGGTGGCAGGCAACACAGGCCTCGTTCCCATGGGTAGCGGCTATCTCCCGACCAATGATAATAGGTCTATGGCCGATGCAGCGTCCTTCAGCAACATCCAAATCATGGATCAGAGCGGGAAAGCTTCGCTCTTGACACACGACTTTCATGGTTACACGACCCTGTACTCGGTTAGTCCTATGATCAATGGACAGTTCTTTTATGGTGGGCCCTACCGAACGACCATGTAATTGAGAGTAGGCACAATAATGTTCGATATGAATATAGCTAAAGCTAAACAAACATTTGGTTATCAATAATCATTACGTATTTGGTTTTATATGTACATCTGTTAGTCTGTTTTACAGTTGTTATTAAACTGTGTCGTCATGTGTTTTTACTTTATATTGTCCAACAAATTTAAAGAAAGAGAGATTAGTGCTTTTTGGAAAATAAATCATACATACAACCATCGTGGCCTATGTGACTGTCTATTTCTTTATCATTCCGCACATCGGCACATGCAGTCCTCGCCTTCCTCCTCACCGTCGTCACATGCAGTCGATAGTCGGCACTACACCAACTTAGAGAAATTTCTCCCTCCGTTTTAAAATATGAGATGTTTTAGCTTTGTAAAAGAAGTGTATCTAGACCCCTTTTAGTGTGTAGGTTTAATTCAGAATCTATTCAAACCTATATTAAAAGAGGTCTAAATACACTTATTTCACAAAGCTAAAACATCGTATATTTTGAAACAGAGTGAGTAGATGTTTTTGACGACAAGGTCCCCTATAGGCATCAGAGTTTCATGCATGTTTCTACCATCACTAGTAGAAAACAGGCCATCCGTTCGCGTCCCCTCAGAGCATTAGTCCCGGTTGCGCCACGAACCGGGACTAATGCTGGCACGCGTCGCGGTTCGAGCGGACACGGGGGGCATGCGTCCCGATTGGTAAGGGGGCATACGTCCCGGTTTGTAACATAAACCGGGACTAAAGGTTGGGCGTCAGCCACGTGGCGTGGCACACACCTTTAGTCCCGATTTGTGTTACAAACCGGGACGTATGCTCTCGCCCTCTATAAATGCAACGCCCCAACCCTCTGCCTTCACTCTGTTTTTTCTTGGTGGAAGGTGTGAGGGGTGTGCTAGTTTTTTCCCCTATGCATGCATTCAAGGTGTTTGATGAAATGTTTGAGTGAATGATCCCGTTCAATTTCTCATAAAACAAAAATATAGAAGGTGTCCGAGACGCACTTGAGCTTTCTCCTCTTTATTTTCCTCGATCGAGGTTAGCAATCTTATCTTTTCTCTGTCATTGATACAATACATGTGTCGATGTGAATTGGTCATTTCACTATTTATAATGTCATGTTTTTTGATAAACTTACTTATATGATGCAGATGAACGGTCAGGAATGGATGTACGGTGACCGGCGCGTAGCCGGGTATATGAAAGGCGTGGATAAATTTATCGATGTGGCTACGGCAAACAAAGAGAATGGTTTTATACGTTGTCCATGTGTTCAATGTCGGAACAACAAGGAGTACTCTTCCTCGAAAATCATTCGCGGCCACCTGATTATGAAAGGTTTCATGCCCAACTATAATTGCTGGACCAAGCACGGGGAAAGAGGGATTATGATGGAAGATGGTGAAGAAGAAGGTGATGATAACAACTATCATCATATGTTTCCTGAATACAGTGATACTGCAATGGAAGACAATGGAGAGGAAGGAGGTGAAGAACAGGCATCAGATGAGCCGGCTGATGAACTTGGTAGGATCATTTCTGATGCAAAGCGAGACTGTGAAACAGAAAATGAGAAGTTGAAGTTAGAGGACATGTTAGAAGATCACAAGAAATTGTTGTACCCAAATTGTGAAGATGGCAGCACAAAGCTCGGTACCACACTGGAATTGTTGCGATGGAAGGCAGAGTGTGGTCTAACTGACTCCTCATTTGAAAAGATGCTAAAAATAATGAAGCCGAAGTTTCCAAAACATAACGAACTTCCCGAGAGTACCTACGAAGCAAAGAAGACTCTTTGTCCTCTACGATTAGATGTGCAAAAGATACATGCATGCATTAATGACTGCATCCTCTACCGCGGTAAGGAGTATGAGAATTTAGATAAATGCCCGGTATGCAATACATTGCGGTATAAAATCAGACGAGATGACCCTGGTGATGTTGAGGGAGAGCCCCTCCGGAAGAGGGTTCCTGCTAAGGGTATGTGGTATGCTCCTATAATACCAAGGTTGAAACGCATGTTCAGAAACAAAGAGCATGCCAGGTTGTTGCGATGGCACAAAGAAGACCGTAAGAAAGACGGGAAGTTGAGACACCCTGCTGATGGGTCACAGTGGAGAAAAATCGAGAGAGACTTCCCAGACTTTGCAGGTGACGCAAGGAACTTATGGTTTGGTATAAGTACAGATGGCATGAATCCTTCTGGGGAGCAGAGCTGCAGTCACAGCACCTGGCCCGTGACTCTATGTATCTACAACCTGCATCCTTGGTTGTGCATGAAGCGTAAATTCATTATGATGCCAGTGCTCATCCAAGGCCCGAAGCAACCGGGCAACGACATTGATGTGTACCTTAGGCCATTAGTTGAAGAACTCTTACAGTTGTGGGGCAAACCAGGTGTACGTGCGTGGGATGAGAACAAACATGAGCCATTTGATCTACGAGGGTTGTTATTCGTAACTATCAATGATTGGCCTACTCTTAGTAACCTTTCAGGACAGACAAACAAGGGATATAAGGCATGCACACACTGTTTAGATAAGACTGAAGGTACATATTTGCATAAATGCAAGAAGGTTGTGTACCTGGCGAATCGACGATTTCTTCCGACCAATCATCCCGTAAGAAAGAAAGGCAAGCATTTCAAAGGTGAGGCAGATCACCGGAAGAAACCTGAACTCCCTGCTGGTGATGATGTATTTGGTATGGTCAACGACACAGAAGTAATCTTTGGAAAGGGTCCTGGCGGTCAATCAGTTCCGAACGACGTCGCTACAGGACACGCACCCATGTGGAAGAAGAAATCTACATTTTGGGAGCTGCCATATTGGAAAGTCCTGCGTGTCCGCTCTTCAATCAACGTGATGCACATGATGAAGAATCTTTGCATGAACCTGCTAGGATTCCTAGGCATGTATGGGAAGACAAAAGATACACCAGAAGCACGGGAGGACCAACAAATTATGAAAGGCCCAAAGAACATGCATACACAGAACAAGACGGATAAAGGGCGTCACTTAAGTCGTGCCAGCTATGCTCTTACCAAAGTAGAGAAGGAAATCTTTTTTGAAGTCCTTTACAGTATCAAGGTGCCATCGGGCTTCTCATCTAATATAAAGGGGATAATATGGCAGAGAAAAAGTTCCAAAACCTGAAGTCTCATGACTGTCACGTGATTATGACGCAGTTGCTTCCGATTGCATTGAGGGGGCTTCTACCGGAAAATGTTCGAGTACCCATTGTGAAGATGTGTGCATTCCTCAATGCAATATCTCAGAAGGTAATCAATCCAGATATTCGGCCAAGTTTACAGAAGGATGTGGTACAATTCTTTTTAGTTTTGAATTGGTGTTCCCACCATCCTTCTTCAATATTATGACGTATCTCCTGGTTCACCTAGTGGAAGAGATTGCCATTCTCGGTCCGGTATTTTTGCACAATATGTTCCCCTTTGAGAGGTTCATGGGAGTCTTAAAGAAATATGTTCATAACCGTGCTAGACCAGAAGGAAGCATCTCCAAGGGATATGGAACAGAGGAGGTCATTGAGTTTTGTGTTGACTTTATTCCTGACCTTAAGCCGATTGGTGTTTCTGACTCGCGGCATGAGGGAAGACTAAGTGGAAAAGGCACGCTGGGAAAGAAAGAAATGATATGTAGGGACGGGGATTCTTTCACTAAAGCACACTACACAGTTCTACATAATTCCACCTTGGCAGCTCCGTATATCGAGGAACACAAGAATATTCTACACTCCAAAAACCCGGGGAAGCCTGAATCACTGATTACAGATGAACACATGAAGTCTTTCGGTGGTTGGATGCGGACACATATCTTGAATGACACCACTGTTGGATATCATCTATACTTGTTGGCCGCGTCACCATCTTCTACTGTATTGAATTTCCAAGGGTACGAAATAAATAGGAATACATTCTACACGATCGCCCAAGATAAAAATATCACCAACCAAAATAGTGGTGTCCGCTTTGATGCAATAGACGAGAATGGACAAAAGGACACATATTATGGTTACATAGAGGAGATATGGGAACTAGACTATGGAGTCTCTTTTAAGGTCCCTTTGTTTCGCTGCAAATGGGTCAACCTGAATGGGGAAGGGGTAAAGATAGACCAGTTGTACGGAATGACAACAGTGGATCTCAAAAATCTTGGTTATAGAGATGAACCATTCGTCCTAGCCAATGATGTGTCTCAGGTTTTCTATGTGAAGGACATGTCCTTCAGACCGAAAAAAAGAAAAAATATGCAAACGAATACATCATATGATGAGACAAAGCGTCACATAGTTCTTTCAGGGAAAAAACATCGTGGGAATAGAGGACAAGACAGACATGTCAGAAGATTATAATAAGTTTGATGAAATTCCGCCCTTCACAGTGAAAACTGACCCAAGCATTCCGTTAAGTAAAGAAGATGCTCCATGGTTACGTCTGAAGCGATCATAAGGAAGGACATATGCCAAGAAGTTCATGCTCATATTATGTAACTCTAGTTCATGTCTTTTGCGGTTTGTGGCTTCACCGAAGGATATCTTTCGCGGTTTGTGGTTTGACCGGGACTATATATAGGGGGGCCTTTAGTCCCGGTTTTGTAGTCTCGATTTTTAATATTAATAATGTCTTGAGTGTTAGTCCTGTTTTGTGGCTGGACCGGAACTATGAAGAAGTTGTCCCGATTTGTACTTACCATTAAGATCTGATCTCCAAACGTGCGCGGTCACATATTAGGGAGTGCCTCTATGACCAGTTTCTTGGAGATGCCGGAGGACTGGGATCCGGCGGCATCTCCCTGAAACTGGTCGTAGTGGTGTCCCTGCTCTCAAAAACCATCTTGCAGCTTGTAACTTCTCTAACTAGATCAATACACCTGGGAGCTAACTAATTTCACATATTAGGGAGTGCCTCTATGACCAGTTTCTCGGAGATGCCGGAGGACTGGGCTCCATCGGCATCTCCCTGAAACTGGCCGTAGTGGTGTCCCTGCTCTCAAAAACCATCTTGCAGCTTGTAACTTCTCTAACTAGATCAATACGCCTGGGAGCTAACTAATTTCACATATTAGGGAGTGCCTCTATGACCAGTTTCTCGGAGATGCCAGAGGACTGGGCTCCGTCGGCATCTCCCTGAAACTGGCCGTAGTGGTGTCCCTGCTCTCGAAAACCATCTTGGAGACGCCTCAAACTGGCTGGAGGACTGGACTCACAAGGATGCCTATTTATAGTACAAGCAACTCGGCATAGTGTCGACACTTACAAAATAATGTCGATACTCACCCCTATTATTAGTGCTGACTCGTGTTTTGTCCCGGTTGGTATCTCCAACCTTGACTAAAGGTTCATCTTTAGTCCCGATTGGTGACACCATCCGGGACAAGGTACACGCCGCACGACATAATGTCGACACTCACCCCTATCATCAGTGCTGCCTGGCCCAGCCTGCCGAAATCCCTCCAACCGGGACTAAAGATGAACCTTTAGTATATTGAAAATCCGAACAATGAAAATCCTTCGCGTGGTGTCATATTATGTTACATAGTTGAAAGGAAAAATACCAGACTTGGTATATTGATCATGTTTCGAAAAAACCTTCACAAAATGACCTATCATGTTCGAGGTTTCATGGCTTTCGGTCCAAATGACCGATGTTATGTGTTGAATCACGATATAGTTTGTGATGTTGTGCCCATATTATGAATGCGTGTGGACATTGGTATCGAGAACGATGTTGCAGGAGGAAGTTTTCCTTTTTGTCGCACGGAAAAGCCCTTTTCCATTTTCCGAGCGCAAAAAACGGGTCGTTTTGTGAAGTAACCACCAAAATGCCGTTTCAGAATGCTACCGTCCCATTTTCTTAAAATACTAGACCACCTTACATGGACTATCTCCCAACCGGGACATCTCAAACCTTTTTGTCCATCCCGGATAAAAAGGACAAATGTCTGCTGAATCGGCAGGAAGTGGGTCCGATTTGTACTATAGGTACATGATCTATCGTCCGTGATTTTTTGAAAAAATCATTTTTAGACTCGCAATATGTGGTTTCTTCAGAGATCCAATGCAAGTTCTAACGATGCTCGTCTCCTATCTTCATGCACACCGGTTCGACCATAGTTAGAAATTCAGATAATTCAAAACGGGCATAATAAATTCAAAAAAATCCGAACAATGCAAATCCTTCGCGTGGTGTCATATTATGTTACATAGTTGAAAGGAAAAATACCAGACTTGGTATATTGATCATGTTTCGAAAAAAACCTTCACAAAATGACCTTTCATGTTCGAGGTTTCATGGCTTTCGGTCCAAATGACCGATGTTATGTGCTGAATCACGGCATAGTTTGTGATGTTGTGCCCATATTATGCATGCGTGTGGACATTGGTATGGAGAACAATGTTGCAGGAGGAAGTTTTCCTTTTTGTCGCACGGAAAAGCCCTTTTCCATTTTCCGAGCGTAAAAAATGGGTCGTTTTGTGAAGTAACCACCAAAATGCCGTTTCAGAATGCTACCGTCCCATTTTTCTAAAATACTAGACCACCTTACATGGACTATCTCCCAACCGGGACATCTCAAACCTTTTCGTCCATCCCGGGTAAAAAGGACAAATGTCTGCCGAATCGGTAGGAAGTGGGTCCGATTTGTACTACAGGTACATGATCTATCGCCCGTGATTTTTGAAAAAATCATTTTTAGACTCGCAATATGTGGTTTATTTAGAGATCCAATGCAAGTTCTAACGATGCTCGTCCCCTATCTTCATGCACGCCGGTTCGACCATAGTTAGAAATTCAGAAAATTCAAAACAGGCATAATAAATTCAAAAAAAATCCGAACAATGAACATCCTTCGCGTGGTGTCATATTATGTGACATAGTTAAAAGGAAAAATACCAGACTTGGTATATTGATCATGTCTCGAAAAAACCTTCACAAAATGACCTATCATGTTCGAGGTTTCATGGCTTTCGGTCCAAATGACCGATGTTATGTGCTGAATCATGGCATAATTTGTGATGTTGTTCCCATATTATGCATGTGTATGGACATTGGTATGGAGAACAATGTTGCAGGAGGAAGTTTTCCTTTTTGTCGCACGGAAAAGCCCTTTTCCATTTTCCGAGCGCAAAAAACGGGTCGTTTTGTGAAGTACCACCAAAATGTTGTTTCAAAATGCTACCGTCCCATTTTCCTAAAATACTAGACCACCTTACATGGACTATCTCCCAAACGGGACATCTCAAACCTTTTCGTCCATCCCGGGTAAAAAGGACAAATGTCTGCCGAATCGGTAGGAAGTGAGTCCAGTTTGTACTACACGTACATGATCTATCGCCCGTGATTTTTTGAAAAAATCATTTTTAGACTTGCAATATGTGGTTTCTTCAGAGATCCAATGCAAGTTCTAACGATGCTCGTCCCCTATCTTCATGCACGCCGGTTCGACCATAGTTAGAAATTCAGAAAATTCAAAACAGGCATAATAAATTCAAAAAAAATCCGAACAATGAAAATCCTTCGCGTGGTGTCATATTATGTGACATAGTTAAAAGGAAAAATACCAGACTTGGTATATTGGTCATGTCTTAAAAAACCCTTCACAAAATGACCTATCATGTTTGAGGTTTCATGGCTTTCGGTCCAAATGACCGATGTTATGTGCTGAATCACGGCATAGTTTGTGATGCTGTGCCCATATTATGCATGCGTGTGGACATTGGTATGGAGAACAATGTTGCAGGAGGAAGTTTTCCTTTTTGTCGCACGGAAAAGCCCTTTTCCATTTTCTGAGCGCAAAAAACGGGTCGTTTTGTGAAGTAACCACCTGCTGTTTCAGAATGCTACCGTCCCATTTTCCTAAAATCCTAGACCACCTTACATGGACTATCTCCCAACCGGGACATCTCAAACCTTTTTGTCCATCCCGGGTAAAAAGGACAAATGTCTGCCGAATCGGTAGGAAGTGGGTCCGGTTTGTACTACAGGTACATGATCTATCGCCCGTGATTTTTTGAAAAAATCATTTTTAGACTCGCAATATGTGGTTTCTTTACAGATCCAATGCAAGTTCTAACGATGCTCGTCCCCTATCTTCATGCACGCCGGTTCGACCATAGTTAGAAATTCAGAAAATTCAAAACGGACATAATAAATTTAAAAAAATATGAATAATAAAAATCCTTCGCGTGGTGTAATATTATGTGACATAGTTAAAATAAAAATACCAGACTTGGTATATTGATCATGTCTCAAAAAAACCTTCACAAAATGACCTATCATGTTCAAGGTTTAATGGCTTTCGGTCCAAATGACCGATGTTATGTGCTGAATCATGGCATAGTTTGTGATGCTCTGACCATATTATGCATGCATGTGGATATTGGTATGGAGAACAATGTTGCAGGAGGAAGTTTTCCTTTTTGTCGCACGGAAAAGCCCTTTTCCATTTTCCGAGCGTAAAAAATGGGTCGTTTTGTGAAGTAACCACCAAAATGTTGTTTCAGAATGCTACCGTCCCATTTTACTAAAATACTAGACCACCTTAAATGGACTATATCCCAACCGGGATATCTCAAACCTTTTCGTCCATCCCGGGTAAAAAGTACAAATGTCTGCCGAATCGGTAGGGAGTGGGTCCGGTTTGTACTACAGGTACATGATCTATCGCCCATGATTTTTTGAACAAATCATTTTTAGACTCGCAATATGTGGTTTCTTCAGAGATCCAATGCAAGTTCTAACGATGCTCGTCCCCTATCTTCATGCACGCTGGTTCGAGCATAGTTAGAAATTCAGAAAATTCAAAACATGCATAATAAATTTTTAGACTATCAATATGTGGTTTTTTCAGAGATCCAATGGAAGTTCTAAATGAACCATTTTTCTTCCCGCGATTTTTCTTCCCGCCATTTTTTCCCGGCATTTCTCCCGCCATTTCTTCCCGCCAGTTCTTCCCGCCAGTTTTTCCCTCCAGTTATCTTCCTGCCATTTCTCACTATATATATATGTAGGGTTGGCCTCCATTGTCATTGCACATCTCTATACTCATATCTGCAACCTCATCACTCTTTCCCATGACTTCCACCGTAGCACTAACTCCCAGGGAGGCGGAGGCGCTTTGCGCCTCGAACTACCCCTGCCCGCCGGGCTACTGTGTCCCCGTCGGCTGGATGATGAGCGCCGGAGGCGTGCCGGTTGCTCCTGTCCCTCTAGGTGTGGCGCGTCGGATGGCCATCACGAACCACTACTACTTCGAGCTCACGCCAGAGCAGCGGAGGAATCCCAGATGGCATCCCGACTATTTCCCGACTTGGGAAGCCTTCTTCGTGGATCGGCGTGAGAGGGCGCTCGCCAGGCACGAGGAGGACGACCCACCTCCTCCGAACTTCAACGAGGCCGGCCGTCGGCTGTGGTGGCGCGGCCGGACTCTCCAGAGCGTCATGGCCTATGACACGGCCGCCGACTCTATCCCCCGCCTGCGCTACCCTCAAGTCCAGCCCACTCGTACTCAGCCTTCAAGGTTCAACTACGGTGACCCCAACGACGATAGCGACAACGGCCGCGGCGAGGACGCTGACTACAGTGGCGAGTATTACAGGTGTAGGCAGGAGCATGACTGAATCACTCCAACATTGCAAAACAAGTTCGGCCAATTATGGCTTAATCTGTCCATGTATCTTAATTTTTAGTTCTTCTATGTAACTTTGTGTTAGTTGCGTTATGTATTTTAATTCTAGTTCTATCCTAATAAAATTTTCTTTCCGCCCATTATTTCCCGTCCTTTTTTTCCACCCATTAATATATAAAAAATATAAGTTAATTCAAATCCAAATTAAAAATAGAAAATGGTTTTGAATTATTTATTCAAATCCAAAGACTTTTTATGTTTAAAGTTTTTCTAAATTCCAAATTAATATTAAAAAATATAAGTTAATTCATTTTTAATTGTAAATGGTTCATATTTTAAATGGTTACATTAATTATTTTTTAAAACAGAAAATGGTTTTGAATTATTTATTCAAATCCAAACACTTTTTATGTTTAAAGTTTTTCTAAATTCCAAATTAATATTAAAAAAATATAAGTTAATTCATTTTAATTGTAAATGGTTCATATTTTAAATGGTTACATTAATTATTTTTTAAAATTGAAAATGGTTTTGAATTATTTATTCAAATCCAAACACTTTTTATGTTTAAAGTTTTTCTAAATTCAAAAAATATAAGTTAATTCATTTTTAATTGTAAATGGTTCATATTTTAAATGGTTACGTTAATTATTTTTTAAAACAGAAAATGGTTTTGAATTATTTATTCAAATCCAAACACTTTTTATGTTTAAAGTTTTTCTAAATTCCAAATTAATATTCAAAAAATATAAGTTAATTCATTTTTAATTTTAAATGGTTACATTAATTATTTTTTAAAAACAGAAAAAGGTTTTGAATTATTTATTCAAATGCAAACACTTTTTATGTTTAAAGTTTTTCTAAATTCCAAATTAATATTAAAAAAATATAAGTTAATTCATTTTTAATTTTAAATGGTTCATAGTTTAAATGGTTACATTAATTATTTTTAAAAACAGAAAATAGTTTTGAATTAGTTATTCAAATTCAAACACTTTTTATGTTTAAAGTTTTTCTAAATTCCAAAGTAATAATCATTTAAAAAACATTACAAATTTAAACCCCAAATAAAAATAAGGCGGAAACAGAGAGAAAATTCCTGAAATTTTTTGAAAACAGGGTCATATGTCCCGGTTGGAGCCACCAACCGGGACTAAAGAGCCCTGCGCGCGCCCCTTGGGCTGATGAAAAAAAAGTGGACTATATGTCCCGGTTGGTGGCTCCAACCGGGACGTATGACCCTTTAGTCCCAGTTCGAGCCACCAACCGGGACAAAAGGTCCTTTGGTTATAACTGTTCGCCCCTTCTCCTTCTCCTTCTTCCCCGTTCCTCTTCACTCACCCGCAACAGATCGCCGCTGCCGTGAGGAAAAGCGCTCAGACGCGTCAGAATGCCCAACCGCTGCCCCGCCGTCGGACTCCACTCGCTGCCCCGCCGTCGCGCCTCCACGCGCTGCTTCTTCCTCGACCCCGACGAGCTCCGTCGCGCTCCTCGCCGGCGCTTCGAGCCTCGTCTTTCCTCACCGTCGTCCCCAATCGCTTCAGGGTGAGCCGCTGAACCTTCCTGACCCAGTATTTTCTTCCTGGCGTCGCGCATAGCCGCTGCTCACCGTTCACCCGAGAGCTCCGCCGCAGATGCTCGCCGTCGTTCTTGCTTTGGCAACCACTAGCTAGCGGCGCTAGGTTAGATAGGTTCCTCTCGCTCGCATGGTTTGAACAGACCCAACGACGCTCCCTAGAATCGCAGGAAAATTCGCCGGCGACCACCGCCTGCCGCTGCGGTCGCGTCGTCGCGAGTGACGTGGCCACCACGTGGCCACGGGGTGGACACAGCGTGGCCTTGGGCCCGCTCGTCAGCCCCTCTGGCTAGATCCAGCCTCGGTGAGAAACGCCCCTCCCCCCTCCCCCCCACTTTGCATGTGGGGCTGCTGATGTGGCTCTGGCCCCACCAGTCAGTGGTTCTTTATGATTGCTGGAATTATAAAACAATTTATTGCATCAGCCCTGGGTTCTTTATGACGTCAGCCTGATGTAATAAATTGTTTTATAATTCCAGAAAATGATTAAATATTGTAAAATTCATATCTTATTATTTATAAGTCAGAAAAATACAAATAATATATCAAAATATTCAGAAAAATGAGTTCTACCTTTTTAAGCTATAATCATGCATTGATAATCAACTTTAATGACAAGTTTAATTAGAGAACTAAATCAACCCCTCTCATGTGTTTCCGGAGTTTCCCGAGTTAGGGTTTTCAACCCTCGGAACCCCATCTAAATTGCCGAGCAAGTTTTAGGGTTTCATTTCAATGCAATTCAATTGTCATATCATCATCCTTGTTTGAGCATTCCGCATACCCCTCCTCCCCGACCGCCACAGCGCCTCCGTCTCCGTCCATCGCCACGCGCTCCAGCCGCCCCTTCCCTTTTAGTGTGTATGTATATATTGTGTATGTATATATAGTGTGTATGTATATATTTTTATGTATATATTAGGGTTTCTCTGAATTAGGGTTTATCCATTTTGACTTATCCGTTTTTTCACCTATGCAGAATATATGGACCCACACGACAGAGACGAAGAAAAGGAAGAGTTGATCCAAGGTGTGATCCGCGGGGAAGAAAATTTAGATGTATCGACGTTTCTGAACAACTCCGGTGAGGGTGATCCTCTTTATTCCAGAATAGACGACTTGTTTGAGGTTGAAGGTGTTGCCTTCCGCGAGGGAGAAGGCGATGCCTTGTGTAATTGAGAAGATGACCGCTCTGGCGAGGTGCATGTAATATAATTAATTCATTAGTTCATCATCTGCTATCTATATAGAAATATTAACGACGATCTTTCTTCTTTTGGCCCTCTGGATCGAATAAATCTACTAAAAAGAGCAGCCGAGGCCCAACCAAAAAGTTGGGAGACCATGAGAGGTTCAGGATCTAAGATGTCGCTGAAGACGACAAACCGACGGCTCCCGAAGTTGTCGCAAACAAATTTGTGGCACAATGCGGAGTAATCGTTAGGGACTTAATCTCGATCACCATTCGAAATTGGAATAGGCCTGCTGATGCGGAAGAAGAGGGAACATGTTTATTTGTCCCTAACCACGCCAAAGATTTACTGTGGAAGAGGCTCATGGTTAATTTCAAACTACCGAAGATAGAGCTGGAGCCAAATACGGAGGATCCAGTTGAGGATGCCTTAGAACATGGGAGAGCCATGGAGGCTAAGGTCAGGGAGTGGGCTTTGAAGAAGATGGCCCAGTGTTTCACCAACTAGAAGAAAAGATTGCACCTTGACTATGTCGTGAAAGAGAAGACTCTCGATTTCAAGAATATTCAGTTTGAGAAGATAAAACCATTCTGGGCCTAGTTTGTGAAATACAAGACATCAGAAAAAGCTAAGAAAATGTCTGCAACGAATAAGCTGAATGCTGCTAACAAGAAGTATCACCATACTATGGGGCAAGGTGGCTACAGGGCTGACATTCCTAAGTGGGAGAAACTTGAGAATGAACTGCGTGCTAAAAAGATCACCCCAGAGACAGACGATTGGGTAGAACGTGCAAGGAATTGGTTTTACGGGCATGGGGGCACGTTGGACTCAGAAGGAAAGTGTATATATAACATACGACATAAAGAAGACCCCTTGCCAATCGAGAAGATGAGAAAAGCAGTAAAGGCTGTAAAAGATGGGGACTTCATTCCCGATAGAGAGAATGATGAGCTCACACTCGCCCTTGGAAATAAGGAACATGATGGACGAACACGAGGCACAAGCGTCTCCAAACCATGGAGGACTGGGTTTCCCGAAGAGAGAAAGAAATATCCTGATAGAAGCCGTCAGAGGAGAAAGGACAGGGCGGAAGTTGAAGCAGATATTCAGAAAGAGCGAATGCATATAATTGAAGAACGAATAAAGCAACAACAAGATGAAGTTAACACATTTAAAGAGCAAAGTACTACCGGCCCATCTTAGCAGCACACTGCATTCGATGCTACCGGCCTATCGAATAATCAAAAAAGCAGTGTGGCTTCCACCGAGGTCCCGGGTGATGATAATGGCGATGACGATGATGCACCGACGATGGCTCCTGTTGGCTACCCAATGGATGATATCACAGAGATGACACACTGCGAGCTACATGTCAAAGTTGTGAACATATCAATGAAGGTGGTGGTCGGCTATGCCTTACCAATTGGACACACGCCAACTTACCACTATCGTCCGGTTCCAGAGGGCTACGCTTTTGTCGGGGTGGATGAAATCATGCCCACCTTTGAAGTTTTGGATCTTCACTACCCTGCAGGTGAAGGGGATGTGACTGTACTGGGAGACACAAGAAACGTCACCATTCTATGGCCAAAGGAATGTATCGTGCTTCGAAATCACACGCCAAGGCCATCTTTGCCGCCGCCTCACCCGTCTCCAGCAAGGTCATCGCCGCCGCGGCAGCCGTCTTCGTCGCCTCACCCGTCTCCGGCGCTTCAGGATAAAAAGCGTAAGCATACCGCTACTCTGCGTCGTGGTAAGCGATTGCCAAAATGTAAACACGAGCCTCTTCCAAAAGTACCAAAGGTTCCTCCCAAGAGAGCTTATGACTGTATTGAAGAGGAGATTGCGGCGATCGTTGATGCGGAAACGACAGCGTATTTCGCTAAGCTGAGGCGGACGAAAGAGCCAGAGTTCCCCAGCACCAAAGAAGAAAAAGCCAGAGTGTTGAAAATGCTAAAGACTCTTCATCAACCCGAGCCAAAGCTGTCATCAGACTATGAGCGTTCTATTCTCAAGTCACATGCGGCACAACAAACCTCGAAGAGCAGTACTGATGCAAGCGAGAAATTTGTTGCCCAGCTCGGAGAACAAGCAAAACAGTCTTGCGCCCCTCTCAAGGTGATTTTCCATACCAATGTGGGGTCGAGCAAATATGGGGCCGAGGAACAGTATGATCCTGAGGTAGTTGCACATAACGAAGAAGCTGCCGCTGCTCAAGGTATGAGTATTGCCCAGTACTTATCCCAGTTAGAGTACTTCCTCATGAGTGAAGTAGCATACAAATACTAGTACGGCAAACCTCTCGTCAAACCTGAGGAGGTAAATAATCTTCCAACAAAAATGTGAAGATTTCATAACTGGTACATGCATGCCACAAAGACCGGGGCTAACTGGATAGTGCTGAAGGTTACAAAAAAGCATTATGGGAAAGATATAGATGACATGATATCCATTGAATTTGATGAACTATTTCAATTATTCAATCAAGACGCCTTGGACAAATCGATCATCAGTGCCTATTGTCTGTAAGTACTAATTCTGTAATTAATTTAGTCTCCAGCTATCTCACCTTGTTTATTGCATGTATATAATCATACTGTAATATGCAGAATGAAGATTCTCGAATGAAGCAGAAGACAAATCTATGACATTGGCTTCATTGACCCATATTGGGTTCATGAAGCTAATCTCAAAACAAGCACGCAGGATACGGAGGATAATATAGTACACGCGTTAAGGTTTCAAGAAACCAGAAGGGAAATACTTTTTCCTTACAACTTCGAGTGAGTGTTATTGTCTTCTATACACTTTCTATTTCGCTTACTCGATGTTAAGTATATAATTGATTAGTTATGCATTCGCAGCTTCCACTATATTCTGTTAATCATTCAACTTGACAAAGGGTGTGTACTAGTCATGGACTCGAAACATAAACCCCTTGAGCAGTGGAAGGACATGCAGATGCTTCTCCAGCGGTAATTCTAATCATTACGACACTATATCGGCAACGTTCGTGAATTTTATGATATCAAGTATTTAATAACTTATTTTATTTGTTTTCTTTGCCGGGCAGCGCTTGGAAACGGTTCACCAACAAGGTAGGGGTGTTTGGAAAGTGGAGCTTACATTTCGAGCACTAGATGTAAGCACCACTAGCTATATCCGCGCATCTCTTTGATTCTAGTTTTGATACAGTTATTATCATGCTTGATTATTATTTTGATTGAACTATATTCTCGTAAAGTGCCTGACACAGGGACCAGGTAATAATCTATGTGGATACTATGTTTGCGAGTTCATCCGGCAGACGTGCGATGAGAAGGACAGAAATTTAGAGCAACTCCATGTACGTAAACAATTTCTATAGTTCTTAATTACAATCAAATTGTGTTTAGTTTCATTAATATAGGCTGACTCCTTTTTTAAATCAGATCGAAAGTCTACGGGATGGTCTACTGCCAAAGGATCGCGTACGAGCAATTCAGGAGGAATTGGCGGGATTCTTGGATGCAGAAGTCCTAAACCCAAAAGGGGAATACTATTCGGCTGTGTATAGACAATAGAGATTGTAAAAAGAGCAACTTTTGTATGTAGTGCATGAACTCGATCCGTGTATCGAATGTAATATTGTCATGATGATCTTGTGTAATATAATGGTTCCTTCATTGATGAGTGCAAAACACTAAATAAACAATAAAACAACCTAAATGAATTCTCTATCGCGGCAAAAAAAAGTGGCAAAAATGCTTCCGCGGCAACAAAAGTTGCCAAAATGAATTCTCTGCCGCGGTAGAGAAATATGCCAAATCTCTGCCGCGACAGAAGGTTATTTGTCCCGGTTCGTGTTACGAACCGGGACGGTTGCTCCACCCCCCTCGCCCTCTGACGCCGCCACGTGTACCCCCATTTGTCCCGGTTGGTGGGGCAACCGGGACTAAAGGTTAGGGCTTTAGTCCCGATTGCCCCGTCCCGGTTGGGTAACCGGGACTAATGCCCCTTACCAACCGGGACCAATGGGGCGTTTTCTACTAGTGCATCTTAGTGCAACACCTCTATCTCTACTATAGTAGTACTTGAAAAAAAAATCTTTTTTTCAGTTTCCTGCCAAGCAGCGTTTCGCCTCCCTCCTTCGTCTCACCTCTTCGGCCCTCAACAAACCATTCCGAGCCACACGCACGACCTGAACCTCGTGGCTCCCAATCGAAATACATAGAGCTAATTACACTTTTAGTCCCACTTTTTGTATTCGGTGTGAAAAATAGTCCCACATTTTGCAAAGTGGACAAAAATAGTCCCACATCTTATACACCGGGTACAAATCAGTCTAATTCAAATAATTTCGACCTAATTTGACCGGGTTTGATTGTTTTAGTCAATCCATGGCGAGTGCAGCTCATTTTTATGATTTAGCCAGAGACAAAGACATGAGTGCTCTTTAAATACTCGCAAACTATCACTAATAAGTAAAGTAGTTCGAGTAGGAATCCTAAGCTCTAGGTTTATTTGCAAAAAGACAGGTTTACTTCATCTGAGTTCAGAAGTAAAGAAAACTAGTTTAAAGTTCTACAACACCTAAATGGGAACTTAGTTTTCATGTTCACAACACTGTTATGGTCAAGTCAAAGTCATAGTTCATTTCACAAGTCATTTTGAAAATATCTGACGACGGAACAGTATGGCCACTCCAACTGTCCATGACCGCGGACGCGGATATTCGAATAGTTTGACACTCTGCAGAGGTGGTACACTTTCACCACAACATTCGATACATCCGCCAGGGACAACCCTGAATCAACATACTTAGTATGCGGATAATCAATCCTAACTTTTCAATTACACACCCTAGTATAGGCACCTCCCCTATGAGTTTGGCCTCCCAACCATGACCATCTGTCATCTTGGGTACTGCATAGGTGGACAGTCATCACGAGGTAGCCTCAGCTCAACCTCTTCTGCAAGGGAACCCATACTAAGACATATAAACTTCTAGTCAAGCCCTACCCAATTCAGGTATTGTGGTTGTACGGTAAAATTGGAATGGTATCGCATACGAACCCAACCATCAGTTTTTATGAAGGGCTAAGGCTCATGCCTCAACATTTTCATCATCAAATCATCTTGTGTTCATAACACATGTCAAAACATTTCAATAGAATGAATCTTCATTCCAAGGTTTTCATAATCATTTTCACCAAGTATTCCCATCTAAAGTGATCAACTTTTATGCTTAGCACTAGCCACTAAAGTTGAGGGTATTCACTAATGAGGAGTTCTAGTCAAGTGTGACTATCCAAATCTAGTCTTATGCCTTTTGATGACATCGAGTTCTAACTATTTAGGTCAAGTTTTATGCTCTTTATGGTATCTATAGTATCTTTCCAAAACTCACAAGTCACTAAGTAAAGGTAAAGAACTTTGGTAAAGATAAAAGAATAAAGCTTGCAAGTAAAACTGGGAATTGCTATAATCAAGGTTGCATAACCAAGGCATGCCTAAAGCATCTTGCATAGGTTATCTTGCAACTTGGGATGGCTTGCATAGTTAACTTGTAGTGTTAGGCTTGCCTTGATTGGTGTAGTGGTTGAATTTTTCTTCTTCTTCATAGTACTCCTCCTTCTCGTAGCCCGGTCAGTACTAGCGTCTATAAATACACACGAGGTATACAATCATCAAACAATACTTAACTACCTTAAGTTGGCACATAAAGGTTTACACTAGATGATCTAGCATCATCACAATCATCACATGAAATAAAGACCTAGTCTTATCTTTCTTATTTTTAGAAAAGTAATTTCTACTTATTGAAAGTACTTAAGATTTAATATTCTCCAATTAAAATATGGGATCATGTTGACACATGTCATCACCACATATTCTAATACTTGGGAATGTGATTTAAAGTGGTGGTCATATTTTATAAAGTTTAAAATTACTATTTTATACAATTAAAGTGACTAGAAATGCCTATAGAGCATTATTTTAGTACTAGTCCAAGATTACTGCATGTAAACCTAAATATTTTTAAATATTCAGATAGATCTTGTCAAATGTGATTTTTGAGAGTTAGAATTAACTCAAAAGCATTTATGGTTGATTTTTGAAAATGTTTGAATATTAAAAAGTCTCTGTCTTATTATTTTTACTATAGGTGATCTATAATTTCAAATGTTTTGAATCCAACGGGCTTGGATAGATAACATGAATACCTTTCTAAAAAAATTGTAATCATGCAATTTGGTTCAGTGAATCTTTTTGAATTGATTTTTGAATCTACTAACATAATCTAGTTTTAACTAAAATGAAAAAAGATTATTTGAATCACTGGGCTATGCACGGGAACGATACTGGGCCGGCCCAACTGCACTGCGCGCACGCAGTGGGCTGCTGACGGGCTGGTCCCATGCATCAGCGGCTCTATCTAACCGAAGCGGTATGTTTCAATCTAGGCCCTACGATTAGACTAAGATCTACGGCCGACGTTCGTCGTCTACGTCGGATAGTTCCGCCGAGACCGAACCCTAACGGCGACGGTGGGGGTACGCGGTGGCTCACCTGGGCTCCAACTAGGGTCGGCGATGGGGGCGAACGACGTTGTCGATGACGGCAGTTCGAATGGTGGTCGCGGCGGCTCCTAGGGTGCATTTAATCGGCGGCTCCTCTTCTCCTCTACAGCGGAGGACTCCGGCCAAATTCCGGCGGGCTGGTGCTCGCCTTGCTCCGAGGAGAGGTGTGGGAGGTTCTGTGAGGAGTGGGGAGTGAGATGGTGTGAATAATGGGGGCTGGGGTGGCCTCTATTTATACCCCGGTGAGGGGGGCAAAGAGGCATGGCGCGGGATCGTCGGTGACAATGATACAGGGGTCTAACGGCATGGCTGAGGGCGTAGGACGGTGCAGTGTTTCCTGGCGGTCATCGCACGCTTAATGGCTCCGCATGGGGCGGTCAAGGATGGTCGGGACTGGTCGGTGCTCTGTGCGGGAACGGCGGCGTTCGAGACGTCGTATAGGGGCTACTGGTCGCACGACGGCGAACGGGCATGTCTGGGGGTAGCTAGGGTCGTGGTGAGTGCATACACGCGCGGTGAGGGCGAGGCATGGAGTGTGCGCGCATGTCGGCTGCGGCACTCTGGCGTGCTCTCGGCATGGCGACAGAGAAATGGGCGCGGCGTTTCTCGGGTGGTCCACGGCTAGGCTGCGATCGAGGGGTGGACAGGGAGTGGCGGTGGATGGTGGCTTGTCTCCTAAACATCGTGGACGGGCGCGGGGCTGGCTGCTACGAGTTGTCCATGCTCGACCGGCGAGTGATCGTCAGGCGGCGTGGTACTGGCGCAACAACGAGGAAGGTGGCTGGTCTGCTGGGTTGCTAGCTGCTGGGGGAGACCAGAGGAGTGAAATGGGAACAACTGGTAGACAAAGCATTGATCAAGAACAGTAATAGTTTAGCAGTTGTTACTGTGCTCACGAGGTGTTTGATGAAATGGCCGCATGAATTCAAAATTTGAATTTCTGGATGAATTTTGGTGAGTGATCTTGTCATAAGCTTGGTAGTCTGTGGTTTTTAGGGTTTGCCATGGGGAATTGGTTTGGTTGGTTTTTGAGAAATGGCCATCCTAATACCTATTAAGGATTCAATTTTTGAATGCCTCTCAAATAGATTTTAAAATAGTTTCTGTAAGTTTGTGAGTTTGCTTGGGTTCATTGTTACTTGGTCTAGCAAGCGGTGAAAATAATTGAATTTTTTTCTGTTAGAAATCATTTTATAGAGATGCCCTAAGTGGGATAGTGGTTGATTTTGGTCAAAATGACCATTTGATCATATGCCTTCTTATTTGAATTTCCTTTTGATTTGTTTTGTTTGGAATTGACCTAGATGATATTGTTTTCATCTTTAAACCAATCCTTATCATTCATAGCAATCAAACATGGCAATTGCAATCATTCATGCATTAATCACACACACACATGCATTCATATCAATTTTAATAATAAAAGTTTTTGTTAACCCTAAACTTGGGTGATTAGAACTTGATAATATTGTTTAATATTTTTGAGGTGTTACAATGTGATCCCTACTCCGCCTCTGCACGCCCACCAGTGCCAAACTAAGGTTGCTTGTTCTATGATCAATGTACAGAGGCCATGAGATATAGGCCGTGTTCGTCGTCGAGATATCATGTGGCTGCGGGGACTGCCTCGAGTGCGCGCTCTAGGCCAAACGAACCGCACCCATGTTGTTGTCCAGTGGGCCGACACCCGACGCGACCCCGTCAAGCACGCAATCCGGACATGCCCTATCAATTGCATCCCGTACCTTTTTCAGTTCGCTCCAGGTCTGCTTCTTTCTGTTGTCCACCATGATTCAAATTAAATGGAGTACTACTACTATTTTTCGATTTTTCATCTCTATTGTTGTTAATAACAGTCAGAAAGTCTTCGTGCAGGTGGCCCTAAAGACCAGCTCCCCAGAACTGAAGTCATCACCATTGAACCCTTGAATTGATATGAAACTTTGAACACCAAACATCTAACACTCGTAGACTGAATGAGATTCACCACTCTATGAAAGCGATGGCCAAATGAATTCCCTCCCTACTCAACGCCACCGGCGTGATCACCACTGACGAGGTGGATGAGAAGACATGTATACCTTGTTCTTGTCCTGCACAACGTCGTCATAGCCACCATAACGACGATGCAGGTTGACTAAACTCTAACTTTAGGGAGCCTTATAGAACACCGAGTGCAGGTCGGAGGTCCCCGTTCCCTCCCGCCGTCGGAGCAGTAAGAAGAGGAGGCAGGGCCCGATTCCCGGTCGTAAAGAGTGACGAAGAGGCTGATAGTGGCAGCTGCTAGGGTTTGAACCCTAGCCGCCGCCTCTCTTTCTCCACGTAACATAAAGTGCTTAGCTTGATATTTTTCTGGGTTGCATTCACCATTTTTGTTATGCCATTCGGTTGGTAAATGCAATTTTCAATATATTGTGGATAAGTAACTGATTTCAAACATCTAACATGTTTGAGTGCGACAAGTATTGTTCATTTTCTTGCTTACATTGTGCGAGGCAGCATTTTGATAAATAAAAATGATGTAAGACTACATTTGTACTCTTCAAGTAATTATTAGATCTAATTATTATAATCTTCTTAAATTGGTATATTTTTTGTTTTAAATAAATTATTAACATTATGATGTATGTATAGACACACTTGCACACCAAAATCTGGTATCTGAAAGTTGCTGAAACTAGCATATACGAGTCCGTGTGGTGCGGTGCATGTGTGGTACCGTCCCAAGTCGGTTTCAAGCCGACTTCATTTGGATCGTACACGTCGCAACTCGGATGGAACATGCAAGACCTGATAAGGACCTTCTTACAGATGGGTCAACTTCGAGAAAAAAAATGTCCGAGCTCTCACAAGCCTTTGTTTCTAGAGAGCTTAGAGCTCTTTAGGATAAGATAGGAGGGGTATCTTTCACTTTCAAGTAATTTCAAGACTAAATGATGATCTTGTGGGGTATCCAAGTTTTTTGGATTTTAATTTAGGATTCGTGAAAAGGCGAGAATTTCCATTTCACCGAAGATGCTTCTAAAGGTTTGCCAAGCTATTAACATCGGCTATTATGTGTGTATTGTAATATCTCTGAAGATAATGTATTTTCCATCTCAACTCTCCTCCTGTTTTCAGAGAAAGTGGGTTTTAGTGGAGCAAAAGAAATGATTGAAATGGAGTTTAATAGAAAAGATAGTGTGCGGAAGAATGTATTTCAAAGAACCAAGATAAAGAAGCCAGTTTGCAATTAGCTCATATTTCCAAACCAGTGTCCATTCGATCCTACACATGGATCGGACATGTAAATTTTTATTTTATTTAAAGATTATATATCATTCCGACTTAAGTCACTATGTCATTGTGAATTAGATATTAAAGTTATGTTTGTCGATAATTTTTTCTAAGCGAGATGTATGTTATTATGTTATTATTTAACCAGTAAAGAAATGGGTATTTGGAATATTTCAGTTTTAGTTTCTTGGTATCATGGATTGTTATTTTAACAAATAATTTAATTGTATGTTTGGTAAACCACCAAAATTTTGCATGTTAGACATAGATAATCGTTTGCAATGTGCATACTTCTGCTTTAGATTTTAGATGTTTCGATTGATTCACTGAAAACAATATTTCACGGACCAGTGCATGTTTGGTTACATAAACTTTAAGATTTATTAGTAAAAGTTCTTGCTAGCACACATGAACTAAATGAGTGGTCGCTCGTTCAGTACATTTCAATTATACATAAATAAGTTTTCTGACAATATGATGGGTTCCCTTTGCAGATTAAGTACAAATTGCATTGAATGTTCCCAATTAAAGGAGCTAACTAAGTATACTTTCTTAATACTAGATCACGCCGCATGTAACCAATAAATCCAATCTGATATTGGAATAATGCGTAAATATATACATATCCTAAACTAACTAACATCTTTTTTCTCAGATTTTTGGAGAGGCCGGTTGATTTGTTTGCCAACGACATGTGTCCACTTGACTTGTCTGGGTGTGTTTTCGTGTGAGTGTACCGATTTATCCTGCTGCTACATGTCCTGGCTGGCCCCGCGTCATTGCCCCGGGGAAACCATCATTGGTCTTTTAGGTGTGCACCTAGCTATACCGTGTCTTGGCATTACATGTGGCTGATAAACGTAGTCATGTCTATGCATGTGTGTCATCCATTTTATGTATTTCACTCTTGTCTTTTTGCATGCTTGTTTCTTTCATGTTTATTTGTCAGCGTTCATTTTTTCTTTGCTCTTCATAATTTGTTATCATAGCATTTGTCTTTTTGTTTGTTTCATCATGGCTTCCTTGTCTTTATACATCATAGTTTTCTTTGTTTTTACCGCATCCTACTCTCTCCGTGTTGCCGCTTGTACTCTCCCTTTGCATGCTGGCCGACACGCTGAGGCATGTGGCCGTGTTTCTAACACGTGTTTGTATTGCTTGCTGAGTGATGAAGCATGGCCACGTTTCAACTCGCACGCCGACACATGGACATGCAAAGCAATAGTCACGTGTTGCTTTGCATGTTTCCTTCCGTTTGCCTCTCTACACGGACCATCTCTCTTGATCTTTACGGAAACATCATGTGTTTTCTTTGGCTTTCTATTTATCTTGTCCTTCCAATTCAGAGACAGGTTGTAAGAGTTCACCCGAACTATTCTTTCCCTATAGTCGCCACTTTTCTGTTGTCTTCATAGCTCCAGTTCTACACAGCGGCTCTCGAACCGGTCAGCCGGTTCGTCAGTCAGTGGGTGCGCGATGACCAGCAGAGCCGCCAACACGGAGGGCCAGCCCACCGGACTCCGCAATGAAGTCAAACGCCTCCAGGAACTCCTCACTGCCACCTCCTCCGACCGCGCGACGCTGACGGCACGGGCTTCAGTGGGGTGCTCACGCGACCGCGCACTAGGAGGAGCTCTCCCTTGAGGAGGAGATCAAGGCTCCGAAGGCCTCAGCCGCCACCGCTGCAGAAGAGGAAGAGGAGGAGGAGGAGGAGCAGGAGACTGCGGCCAGGCCGGGTGGAGCAGGCGCAATAGGGGTCACCTACGCTGGTGGGCGGCGGTGCTATCGGCACAGTAGTTCTATGGCCCAAGGTCGACGCCCTACGCTGCCACTGGTTCGTGTGTACGGATGGCCGTTACCGCGTGCTGTCACTACCAACGCTACACGCCGCTGCTGGTTCGCCTGCACGACTGGTCATCCACGCGCCGCCCCGGCCGACACCCTCCGCTAGAGCGCCCGCCACCTCTGTGAGTTTTCCGGCCAACCTCCACGCGCTACCGTAGAAGAGGAGGAGCTCCCGCAAGCTCGCGTAGGACAAGAAGCTAGCAGGGGTGGTGGGGGGGCACGAGCTCCGGCGTGCACGCACAGTGCGCTCTAGGTCATGCGGTCGGAAGAGCTCGGTGGCCTCTCAAGCTCTCCTCTCTGCCGCAGCCAGGACCGAGCACGGCCAAGCCTTGGACGCGATGGCCAGAAGCGGAGGCGAGCGTGTGCATCCTCAAGCTCGCCATGGATGCGATGGCCAGAGGCGGAGGCGACCGTGCTGGTGCACGCCTCCCTCCGCAGCAGCGTCGTGGCAGCGCTCCTGTGCGAGTTGACGGCGTCTGCAGCTATCGGTTGGTCGTGGATGAGCTTGAAGACCCGTGCGGTGGAGGTGGACATCGGGGACGCGAGTGTGCCGGAGGTCTTGTATATTTCTTTTCCTCCCCACTTGGACATTTGGCTTGCTTATAGCGGTAGATGCAAGAGATGATTTCGTATTCTTTGATGTTACTTTTTTTATGAGAAGTTAGTGTGAATATACAACTGATCATACTGTTCTAAATCAAATAACAGGTCCCAGTTGGGATTTTTTTCTAATATCAATCCATTTATTTATGAGGCCAGTTGATATATATATATATATATACTGAAACTGATTCAGCATTTTTTCTAGGCGTACCGGATGTACTACAATGAGGTGATTTATTGTATGTCCTCGGTGGGATTTCAAATGGATGACATCTATCTAATTGCTTTTTATTGTTAATAAAAATATATCCATGTTCTTTTTCAGTGCATTCAGGATATGTAAAATGATTTAATTGGAATGTAGTGTTCCAATAGAAATAGAGGGCTTGAGAATAGGTAAGTTTGTTTGTTAGTACATATACCATATATTTACAAGGGAATATAAGCTACACGGTGGTCCGTCAAGAATAACTTGTTTATTATGCCATGGGTTGAAAAGGAGAAGCTATTTTATGTACTGTAGAAAAGAGAGCAGATGTAGTATTTCTATATTTCTCTAGGCAGATAGATTCAGGCATAAGAAAATCTTTCCTCTATTGCCAGTTGTTTTGCACTCATCATTTTTTCATTTTCCTTTGTATTTTTACTTCAGTATTGGAAGATAATGAATACTGAATATATTTAGAGTACTCCGTCTATATGGCAAGGACTTCGTCGAGTACATCCACGAAGAAGCGATATCGACATCATCAACACGCCGGGCTGGTGTGGAACACTACTACACCGACTTCTCCGACATCAAGGCTTCGACATCATCGCCGCCACAAGGGACGCCTTCAAGCGACGATCATTGCCGACACGCCTACTCCATCATCGTCGACACATCATCACCAAGGTCTGCATCTACATGGTCTTTATCAACATCTTCGTCGACACATCGTCGCTGCCGCTATACCCGTCCAGATGATGGACATACAACTACGACGTCCTCTAACAGTACAACTGCAAGGCATGACGACGGCATCGTCGCGTCCACGACCCCGACGACTGCATCAACAAACCGGTATCACAATTGTGACGCCCCTACGACCGCACATATGGTTCTGGCAAAACCTTGTGTGCTTGGTGGGTTCCTACGGTCCTGACAAACCGGTGGTCTCACTTATGACCGCGTCCAAGAGATGCCCCGACGGTACCTCTACAAGGTGCAAAACGTCAACAACTGCAGCTTCGTCAACGACAACGACAACAACGACAACGACAAAGACAAAGACAACGACGACGACAAACGACGACGACGACGACGACGACGACAACAACAACAGCAGCAGCAGCAGCAGCAGCAGCAACAACAACAACAACAACAACAAAACCGCACAAAAAAATTTGCGCCTCCGGCAATGGCGGCCACACCACTACGATGACTACGACATCGACCACACCTACATCGACCACGGCTACATCACGATCAGATATCTCAACATCAAGAACAACGTTTACAGCAACTCAAGAACTCCAATCAACAGCGTATGCATCATCACTTGCGTCCACGCCACTCCCCCTGTGACTGCGGGAGGGAAGAGAGGCACTAGAAGGGGACGCAGTCACCGCCCCTAGGTGCCCGCCATGATCATGTCCATGCAGGTGATGATGACAGGGAGGTGAAGACGACGAAAGCGCAAGACTTCAAATCCAGTCGCAAGCGTCCGCTTCACTCCCGCTCCGACTGAGGGGGGATGGTAGAGTACGTATACGTACACAACTAGAGATAGACTAGGACTTTAGAGATCATCTTGTATTCCAAGTTATAGGCTTCTTGCCCTCCAAGTTTGTACGTATATATATACTCGTATATATATACTCTCCACGAGGGTCAAACCAATACCCCAAATATTAGGGATTCAATATTTTTCACAGATGTAGGGTGGCGAGATAAGATTAGCATACATGTTATTGTCTTTTTTTCCTCGTCAAGACGATCCATCTTTGCTTATTATTGCCAGTTGTACGGTTACGTGATGTGATGTGCTATCGGACGCTCAAAAATGTTGCCGCACCGACGCATGCATGTGCATCATTGTTTGGCCCTACTCATCATTAGTTTTCTTTGCAGGGGTTGTATTGTCGGTTGCGTGAATTTATCTTATTTATTTGTGCAGCATTGCTTGCTTTTGTTGGGTTGTTTTTCTTCCTCGTGATCATTGTCTTTCTTGGCTCTATGTATCCAATGATGCATTGTGTTGGCCAATTGGTTGTGTAGCTTAGTCAAAGCGGCGCTAGACATGTCCATCCCATGTGCATGCAGAGTCTGGTGGGTTGTACACCGCTTTAACTGGGTTTTGCATGCTCTGCGTGTGTTCATCTAGAACCCTCTGGCTGGTCTCGTGTCAAGCCCCTAAAGTATTCTAGAGGCTCCTATGGTTGTATAAATATCCCTCTTCCAATTTGGTTTGCTCCGCATTCAGTCATTCCTCCCTCCCTCTCTCGCTTTTCAGCTGTTTGGGTAAAACATCATGATCAGCTTCATATCTGGGTGAGAGGATCGAGGAGTCGGAGAGCGACATGGAACGGTGGTTGCTGGGATGATTGGCACGAATTGTTACCCGCCCGAGCTCTCCTCTGTCGCGAGCTCCTCCGTGGCCTGGACGGGGCGGTGATGGTCACCTACGCGGCTCAATCGCTGGGGCAGCAGCTGGTGGGGAACCGGGGGAGCCACAGCCTCCAATCGACGAATGGCGCTCGGGATTCAAGGGCGGGCGGCGGGAGGCTCCAACCAGACCACGGGCGACACAGCCGCACTGGAGCTCGAGGCGGTGTTTCCTCACCACCCACCCCACGCATGCCTGCATGAGCGCACACGACGGCGGCTGGTCGGCTGGCTCTGCTGTCGTGGTTTGAGGCGGCCAAAGCCCCAGGTCGAGTCTGTCGGCCGGATGGACTTCTAGCGCTTGGACGGAGGGGACGCCTGCGGACTTATTTTGCGCTGTCAGGGGATGGCTCGATAGCCGGAGACACCACGATCTAAGGTTTGTTCGAGTTTGCCTTCCACGTTCGTACCTTCCTACTCTATCCTCATGCCACGGAGTGCCAGCGCTACCATTCCTAGCTATCAGCTGTTCTACATCCAATATTATTGTGTTGCGTACTTGCATGTACTTGGTGCCACGGGCAGCAGCAGCAAGCCAGCTGCCTGAGCTAAACTGGAAACACACCTTGATGGATAAGGCTATGTCGTTGTGGTTACATGTGCACTTGTGCAGGCGGTGGCGGCGGCGCCGGTGCGCTGCAGGAATTGTAACACGGGGAGGAGGAACGGCTTGTCCCCATCGGCGAACTCGCCGGCCAAAGTCGAGACATGAACATCGATGGTGGCCTGAGATATGGCCATCATAACACTTATGTGGCCTAGGCCGGCCGCGTCCAGTGCACTGTGGGCGTTCTCCATGGCTGGGACAAGGTATTGGGTGTCGCCGGCCACCTCGTTGCCGACGGAGAGGTACCAGAACGACACAGATGGGTGGGCATCGATGTTGGCGCGGACTCACACGCCCACCACGGATGTGCTGGTGGCCAGGTCCGGGATCACGTAGTTGGGCGTGAAGGAAATATGTCCTAGAGGCAATCATAGAGATGATTATATTTCATATGTATCCATGAGTTATCGTAATGTTTCTTGAATATCCATATCAGGCAACTTGTATTGATTGGCAATTTCGTGAATTATTTGTGAAACTCTATACTTGTATGGTTATTTAAGAGTTGTCCCTAGTCGGAGTTCATGTGAGGACACACGTGAATATTAGACTAGCTCATCGATTGGTTGATGACTATGTTTCGCAAGTCATAGACATGGAGATGTTAAACCAATGATGTGGACACATGTTATGAACATGGGGTTGGACCGACCCAACTTGAGACTGGCAATTAGACTTGCAGCTCTCTCTACACATCGTGTACATTTTGTCCTTAGACCTGAAATTGTCGCATGTACTTGAGATGTGGATCGACCTACTTTGGGGCAATCAAACACTGCACCGTAATATGGTAGTTATAAAGGTAGCTTTCGGGTTTGTCCTGAAGCATGCTGAAAGGCATGGTCAATCAAGATGGGATTTGCCCCTCTCTACTTGAGAGAGATATCTCTGGGCCCCTCGAGTGATCAGATCCAGAAATGCATGGTCGTGCTACATATGGTTAAGAGTTAACCTAGTAAAGGTATTCCGAATCACAGTATCGAGAAAGGGAGGTCAGCATGGAGCTAGACCAAATATCGTGAGGCAAAGGGAAAGACATGTACTAAACCTTGTGATGATTCGTCTGATATGATCTTTGTATGCGTTTAGGAGTTGGCACGTCTTGCTAGAGGCCGCTACCAAATATTGGCAGAATAAGTGTATTCGTGTCATGTCTATACGTATATGAACCTATAGGGTCACACACTTAAGGGGCTGGAAGCCTAATGAGGATTGGATCCGAATTAGACCAGGCTTAGGCTACTAATGGGCTACTAATGTAGAAGCCCACTAGGGACGCCTATATAAGAGAGGGTGGGGAGATCTCACCAGGGTCAGACCTAAGATCATTCCACCCAGCCGCCACTCCTCACGCATGTGTTGCACGCGCGGACCTAGCAGTCCGGCGTCTGACGCTTCCACCCCGCATGTGTGGATACCTCAGAGGTGCTGCATATGTGGCACTTGGACGAGCCGTGCAAGGGGAGCTTCTCATGGGACGAGGACAAGGAGGAGACATAGAACGTCTGCACTGCCTCGACGCGCTTCATCGATTCCGCAACTACGCGTCTAGTGGTAATCACGTGATCTATGACAACAGTAATCCTGGTATACGCGGTAGAAATTTTTTGATTTGCGCTAGTGTAGCCTACCCGTATCCCTTCAGTGGTATCAGAGCCGATGCTGTTCAGTTATAGGTTCGGGATGTTTGCATATGGTGATATGCAGATTGATATGAATGATGTGATCGTTTATATGGCGGTGGTTCAGGATTGATCTATGATCTTGCTTTCCGTGATCGTGATTCTGAGGTTGTTGAACGACTTACCCCTACCGGTTGGTTTCCGCCATCGAGGTAGACAGTGACACATAAATCCTGTTGAATCACGCGAAGATCAATATGATTGATCGAATTGGAACCTAAATCTAAAATCGATGTACCGTGATCAAAGCAGTTTGATTGAATCGGGACAGGAGTCGGTTTATGGTAAATTTGATTTGCCGATCAAAATCCTTAAAGAAAATTGTGAAGATTCGATCTCTCATTTTTCACGGTTTTCCGGACGCCCCTTCAAACCCCGCAGGGGAGACCCCCTAGACCCCCCTTAATCGTAGCCCCTTTTGTATCTCGTTAAGGTAACTAGGTGCTGCGATATCACATGATCCGGTAGAATGCGATTCTATGCATAACTTGTTTTTGCAAGATGTATGTGATCAGTATGGCCCATATATGTATGTGATTCATGTATGAAATTTTGCATGACCTGCGTGTCGTGAGTAGGGCAACACGGCTGGAGCCATATGTGTTGTCATTTATTGTAATGTCCTGCGTGCCAACTTGTGATGATCCCAATACTATGTAATTTTGATTACTAGTTGTTGGAGTAATAGCTTGTGTTAGTTCTTGGAGGACTCATCACTTGGAAGATGGCTCACATGGAACATGAAGATGGAGATCATCATGGTGGACAAGTTCTATGGCGATGGAGATCACCATGAGAAAATGGGTCATACTGTGTCACATCATATGTGAATGCTATTCTTATGCGTTTTACTACTATGCATGCTTAGATGATAGAAGTAGAATGATTCCTCACAAAGTTTAAGTTAAACCATGCCCTCCCAATCAAACCTTGCACCATCCTATGCCATGTACAATCGTTGGTGGGCCTATGAAATTAGGGTGCCGTGGTTTTCCTTGGCTGGATGGGTTTGTATCGGATACCTACACGCATAAGGGTTGGTGAGTTTGACAAGGTCATCTTAACAGTTAAGGACCTTGGGGCATAAAGGTTGGGCGCCTAGTTTTGACATAGAGATTTCACTCAACAACAAGACTCATATGTGATATGATTAGCAAGTGTTTCTTACTGATTTACCTTGTCTTCTAGCAGTGATGCTAAAGCTCACTAGTCGACTTGTTAATTGTGGATCTTGAATCACTTAGTATCAATAGAGAGATATTGATTTAAGTGGGAGTATATGCTATTAAATTGTTTAATATGTTTTACTCTTTCATGGTTACATGGCTTAGTATTTTGCATGTTTTCTGTTGTAGATCAATGACACCGAACACTACATCACCTTTTTCTTTGCGTTCGATTCTTGACAAAGATAAACTAAATGGAACAAACTATTCGGACTAGGTCCGTAACCTGAGAATTGTTCTCAGGTCTGATAAAAAGGAAACGGTTCTGGATACCCCAATCCCCGATGAACCTGCTGATAATGCATCTGATGCCCTCAAGAATGCCTACAAGAGAGCATGTGATGATTCTCTTGAGGTTAGCTGTCTTATGCTTGCATGCATGGAACCTGAACTCCAAAAGAAGTTTGAGGATTAGGAAGCGTACGATATGATCGTCGCGCTTAAGGACATGTTCCAAGATCAGGCAAGGACTGAGAGGTACAATGTTGCCAAGTCATTTGTCGAATGCAAGCTGGCAGAGGGAGCAGCTGTAGGCCCCCATGTGATCAAAATGGTTGGTTACAGTAAGACTTTGGAAAAGCTTGGTTTTCCACTAGGCCAAGAGTTGGCCACTGACTTCATTTTGGCGTCTCTTCCATCTAGCTATGGGCAGTTCATTTCAAACTACCATATGCATGGGGTGGAGAAGGGCCTTAATGAGTTATGTGGGATGCTAAAAACAGCAGAAAGTGACATGAAAAAGTGTGCAGGGCATAGCCATGTGATGGCTGTGCAGAATAAGCCTAGCTTTAAGAAAAAAGGTACTTCTTGGAAGAAGAAGGGCAAGGCTAAGGATACGATCCCTAAGCCTGCACCCAAGCAAAAGGCTGGACCTGTAGATGACACTAAGTGCTTCTTTTGTCATGAACATGGCCACTGGAAGAGAAACTACAGCAAGTATCATGCTTCTTTGAAGAAGAGTGGAAGTAAGAGTACTTCCCACTTAGGTACGCTTGTTGTAAACGTTGTGGACATTCTTCTCGCTGATTCCTATGTTAACTCTTGGGTATTTGATACCAGATCGGTTGCTCATATTTGCAATTCGATGCAGGGTCTAATAAGGACTAGAGAAGTGCAGAAAGGCGAAGTGGACTTTCGCGTCAGAAATAAAGCAAGGGTTGCTGCATTGTTCGTCGGCGTCATGCAACTTCACCTTCCGTCAGGATTTATTATGGAGTTCAATAATTGTTATTACATTCCAATTATGGGTCAAAACATTTTATCACCTTCATGTTTGATGAAGGATGGTTATTCATTCGCGAGTGCAAACAATGGTTGTATAATATCTAAGAATGCTATGTTTATGGTTGATGCTCCCATTGTGAATGGGTTATTTATTTTAAATCTTGATGATGCATCTATTTACAATGTTAGTTCTAAGAAGCTCTCCATGGTGATGGTCTTCTAACTTCGTTTGATTTTGAATCATACAAGACATGTCAGGCTTGTTTACTTGGAAAGATGACCAAGTCGCCTTTTTCGGGTTTACCCGAGAGAGCGACAGACTTGTTGAAACTCATACATACTGATGTATGTGGACCAATGAGCACGACAGTCAGAGGAGGATATCACTACTTCATTACTTTCACTGATGATTTCAATAGATATGGTTATGTCTACTTGATGAGGCATAAGTCTGAAACGTTTGAAAAATTCAAGGAGTTTTAGAGTGAAGTAGAGAATCAACGTGTCAAGAAAATAAAGGCCTTGCGATCTGATCGTGGAGGTAAATATTTGAGTCATAAATTTAGCGACCATCTTAAGATTTGCAGAATTGTTCCACAACTTATGCCGCCCGGAACGCCTCAAAGAAACGGGGTCTCCGAACGGCGTAATCGAATTTTGTTGGACATGTTTCGATCGATGATGAGCCAGTCGGATTTGCCATTATCATTTTGGAGTTACGCTCAAGAAACGGCAGCTTTCACACTTAATAGGGTATCATCTAAATCCGTAGTTAAGACACCATATGAGATGTGGACCGGAAAGAATCCCAGTTTGTATTTTCTAAAGGTTTGGGGTTGTGATGCATTTGTCAAGCGACTTCAGTCGGATAAGCTAACACCCAAATCGGATAAGTGCATTTTCGTGGGATATTCGAGGGAAACCTTAGGGTATTACTTCTACAACCGAGAGAAGGGCAAAGTGTTTGTCGCTCGTAGCGGTGTTTTCCTAGAGAAAGAGTTTCTCACAAAGGGAACAAGTGGAAGGTCGGTGCGACTTGAAGAAGTTTAAGATGAGCCAGTTGGGGATGCTTCTACGAGTGATGCTATTATAGCAGAACAATTTGAGTAACCCATGGCAACAGAAGCACCACAACCACGAAGGTCGGCGAGGCTCCGCGAAGCGCGGGAATTATTATTGTTAGACAATGATGAGCCTGCGACCTATGCAGAAGCGATGGTGGACCCAGACTCTGAGAAATGGTTGATAGCCATGAGATCCGAGATAGAGTCCATGGGAGACAATCAAGTTTGGAACATGGTTGACATGCCTGATGGTTTTAAAGCCATCGAGTGCAAATGGATCTATAAGAAGAAGATTGATATGGATGGAAATGTTCACATCCATAAAGCTCGACTTGTTGCAAAAGGTTTTTGACAAGTTCAAGGAGTTGACTACGACGAAACTTTATCGCCCGTCGCGATGCTTAAATCTATACGGATAATTCTAGCCATTGCTGCACATTTCGACTATGAAATATGGCATATGGATGTCAAGACGGCTTTCCTAAATGGAATCCTAACCGAGGACATGTATATGATGCAGCCCGAAGGTTTTGTCAATCCAAACAATGTTGGAAAGGTATGCAAACTTCTGAAGTCCATTTATGGGCTGAAGCAAGCATCTCGGAGTTGGAACATTCGATTTGATGAAGTTGTAAAGGAGTTTGGCTTCATCAAAAACAAACAAGAACCTTGTGTTTACAAGAAGGAAAGTGGGAGAGCACTTGTATTTCTAATCTTATATGTAGATGCCATATTGATGATTGGAAATGACATTCCTATGCTCGAGTCTGTTAAGACCTCATTGAAAAATAGTTTTTCGATGAAGGACTTGGGAGAAGCGGCATATATTCTGGGCATCAAGATCTATAGAGATATATCTAGAAGGCTAATTGGATTAAGCCAGAGTACATACATTGACAAAGTGTTGAAATGGTTCAGCATGGAAGAGGCTAAGGAGGGGTTCTTGCCCATGTCTCACGGCATTAAACTCAGCAAGACTCAGTGTCCTTCGACTACTTATGAGCGTGAGCGCATGAGCAGGGTTCCATATGCTTCGGCTATTGGATCCATCATGTATGCAATGATATGTACTCGCCCAGATGTTTCCTATGCTCTAAGTGTTACGAGCAGATACTAGGATGATCCAGGTGAAGGTCACTGGACAGCGGTAAAGAACATCCTTAAGTACTTTAAAAGGACTAAGGATGTGTTCCTAGTTTATGGAGGTGAGGATGAACTCAGTGTAAAGGGTTACACAGATACGAGTTACCTTAACGACTCACATGATTTGAAATCGCAATCAGGTTATGTGTTTGTCATGAATGGTGGTGCTGTGAGCTGGAAAAGTTCCAAGCAAGATACGGTGACCTCCTCTTCAACAGAAGCTAAATATATTATTGCCTCGGAGGCTGTAAAGGAAGCTATTTGGATTACGAATTTCCTGATCTCTCTCGGTGTGGTTCAGGGCGCGTCCAATCCCTTGGACGTTTATTGTGACAACAATGGTGCTATTGCACAAGCCAAGGAACCTAGACAACACCAGAAGAACAAACATATTCGCATGCGTTACCATCAGATTCGTGAGTTCGTTGAGGATGGTAGTGTCATGATATGCAAAATACATACGGACTCAAATCTTGCTGATCCCTTGACTAAGCCTCTCCCGCAGCCAACGCATGAAGCGCACACCAGAGCTGGTATTAGATACATTTTAGATTGACTCTAGTGCAAGTGGGAGACTGAAGGAAATATGCCCTAGAGGCAATCATAGAGATGATTATATTTCATATGTATCCATGAGTTATTGTAATGTTTCTTGAATATCCATATCAGGCAACTTGTATTGATTGGCAATTTCGTGAATTATTTGTGAAACTCTATACTTGTATGGTTATTTAAGAGTTGTCCCTAGTCGGAGTTCATGTGAGGACACACGTGAATATTAGACTAGCTCATCGATTGGTTGATGACTATGTTTCGCAAGTCATAGACATGGAGATGTTAAACCAATGATGTGGACACATGTTATGAACATGGGGTTGGACCGACCCAACTTGAGACTGGCAATTAGACTTGCAGCTCTCTCTACACATCGTGTACATTTTGTCCTTAGACCTGAAATTGTCGCATGTACTTGAGATGTGGATCGACCTACTTTGGGGCAATCAAACACTGCACCGTAATATGGTAGTTATAAAGGTAGCTTTCGGGTTTGTCCTGAAGCATGCTGCAAGGCATGGTCAATCAAGATGGGATTTGCCCCTCTCTACCTGAGAGAGATATCTCTGGACCCCTCGAGTGATCGGATCCAGAAATGCATGGCCGTGCTACATATGGTTAAGAGTTAACCTAGTAAAGGGATTCCGAATCACAGTATCGATAAAGGGAGGTCAGCTTGGAGCTAGACCAAATATCGTGAGGCAAAGGGAAAGACATGTACTAAACCTTGTGATGGTTCTTCCGATATGATCTTTGTATGCGTTTAGGAGTTGGCACGTCTTGCTAGTGGCTGCTACCAAATATTGGCAGAATAAGTGTATTCGTGTCATGTCTATACATATATGAACCTATATGGTCACACACTTAAGGGGCTGGAAGCCTAATGAGGATTGGATCCGAATTAGACCAGGCTTAGGCTACTAATGTAGAAGCCCACTAGGGACACCTATATAAGAGAGGGTGGGGCGAGCTGACCAGGGTCAGACCTAAGATCATTCCACCCAGCCGCCACTTCTCACGCCTATGTTGCACGCGCGGACCTAGCAGTCCGGCGTCTGACGCTTCCACCTCGCACGTGTGGATACCTCAGAGGTGCTGCATCTGTGGCACTTGGACGAGCCGCGCAAGGGGAGCTTCTCGAGGGACGAGGACAAGGAGGAGACGTAGAACGTCTGCACTTCCTCGACGCGCTTCATCGATTCCGCAACTGCGCGTCTAGTGGTAATCCCGTGATCTATGACAACAGTAATCCTGGTATACGCGGTAGAATTTTTTTGATTTGCGCTAGTGTAGCCTACCCGTATCTCTTCAGGGCGTGCCCACGATTACTTTGATGCCGGTGCCGCCGAGGGCGGCCAGACCATCGCTGTCCGGCGCATACAGGCGCATGCCGAGTTGCCGATGACAGTGCTTGGCGGCGGCAGGTTGTTGGTGCTCATGCCGTAGCACACCCCCCACCGACGCAGCTCCTGCACTACACGCACATGTAGATCCAATCGTACTTAGTTACAAATTGTAATGGTAAGTGTCGGATTATAACAGCGAAGATAAATATGTATGCACACTTGTGTTTCTAAAGCATATATGCTCAATTGTTGCTCAGATTTATATACCGATCAAACCAAGCGATGAAGCAGTGGAACCCTCCACCAAGAGAATGGGAGGCACTCCATCCTGCAATCTAATTGACTTGTTATAGACCTTTCTTAGATTAACAATACACATCCTTCAGCTTGTATATGCATACTTCTACTTGCATTCAGGTAGAAGATGGTGTAGGGAGCTAGAGTGGGAAAGGAGGTTGACTTGCTTGGAATCTTCATTTGATGTTTAAATTTTGTTTTTATAATAGAGTTAGATTCTTCTCCAAAGTATACATCCGTAAGTTGTTGATTACAAGTATGGATATATATACTTGTTTGAGGCTGCAGTTTGGACAGAATATTTAAAGGGACTATCTGTTGTATATTAGATCTCTTTTATTTTAAATCATTTTGTTCTTCGTCTTGAATGAAAACATTTCTTGCATGTGCAACGTTTTCTCCAAATATTTGTTATGTGTGTTTAATAATACATTTTTTAATCAGTACTAGATAGTGTGGGATAATCCAATAAGAATAACAAAAGAATATGTGCATTCAAGGGTAAGGATAGATGGCGCTAGCTCTGTCTGACATAGGCGATGAGGGAGACAGTCCGTTCCGCGGGAGCGCTCTGTCAGCGACCTGGGTGTGAGGTGGGTCGACCCCCGGCAGATCCCTTTGATAACAAGTAAATCGGCGGAGGAGTGGCGGCAGAATGGTTTCTATTTTGAACGCCAAATTTGGAATGTCTTCTATGTAGTAGTAGGGAAAATTTTGCAAAATAGAAATTGATGGAGGGAGTAATATACTCTCCCATCTACCTGACTATATATTTCTTTCTATTTGTAATATTTGTTGCCTTCGCATGAAAATATTATTATTTTTGGATTTTTTAGCTTTGAGAATAGTGAATTACGCGATAAAATTTTCTCGATGTAATGTTTATTATTTTGAGCCTCAGCTTATCCTAAGACTTACAACAACATAATACATCTTATAGTGAAAACAAGGGCGCGGTGTGCCGCCGCGCCAATCCCAGCTAGTCATTTCTTATTTGTTAGCACTCTAGACTTCTCTACTCCTTTTACGGTAATGCATATCCCTCTACGCCCAACCAATAAAGGTGCAGGCAAATTGTTGGGGAAAAAATATGTGCCTAGATCTAATATCGAGAGATACTGGGTGGTTAACTCACCGGAAGAACTGATAGGAATATTAGAGTGCAACTTTCCATCACTTATCAAATAAGTGATTAGGATCAAAACACGAGAATGCAAGACCAAATTACTTCTGTTTACCCATTTGGTTCTCCTAAAAACGAGCTGAGGTCTAGAACGTATTGCGCTTGCACTTTGTGTAGAAAACTAACAAATCAATTGGAAAAAAATGATTGAGGGAAGAGATCACAAAGAGACTGACTCAAGAGATCAAAATTAGACAAAGAAATCATGATATGGCATGAGACGAAGGCTCTATATATTTCAGTTTTTTCTTGCCATGTTGTTGTACTGATATTTCTTTCCGAAATCCCATTCAATCTCTCAAATCAACATGGTATGATAATAAGGTAAGAGATTAGTGGGAATTATGATCATGATTTCCCTTTCCCCTACCCACTCGAATTCCACAACCCTCTCAAACAAGGGTCTTAACCATGCATATACTATAGACTTAAGCCCGGTGAAAAAGAAGCATTTTGAGGCCATGTGAGAGTATGTGTCCATGACTTGTGGACCCAAAGGTTACGTATCTATGGCTTGTGAACATAAGAATAAAAATATCAAATATGGACCATCTTAAAGAAAATGAGAAATTATCCAAGGCCTATACGAGAAAAAAACAACGAACATAATTAAAGCATCTCTAGCACGTCCAAAAAAAATCGGTGCACAAAAACAGTATTATTTAGCATGGCGGGGCAAAAATCATGCTCTAGCATACGCACAAAAATAAGTCGCACACAAAACAATTTATGAACACACACAAAAGGCCTAATCATGTGCTGCAAATTTGGTCTGCCAGCCAACGCTACCCAACCGCCAAACTAAAACTTCCGCACGTGACCTCCTTCATCTCGCCTCGACGGCCGCCAGCAAAAAATCACCCATGGACGACTATTCCGCCACTCCCCCAACCCACCTTCTCCTCCACCCCCATGTCTGCCGATGGACCAGTTTCGCCGCTCGCAACACCACTACCCGCCCCCTCCCTCGATGCACCCCAACCCTAAAGCCACCAGCGTCTGTGGCTAGATGTTTGCTCCTCCAAGGCCGGCGAATACGCATGCCATCGTCCACCGCCCGCCTTTAAGTCAAGGAATGTCATGCCCAAGAGGCTGACATCTACAGTGGTGCCTGGCTAGAAGAAGGGCAAGATCGGCACGGGTCCGCACGACAAACCTCAAAATATCAAATATGGGCCAGCACAAAGAAAATAGGGAATTATCCAAGGCCTACATGGAAAAAAACCAACGTATATAGTTAAATCATTTCCAGCATACGCACAAAAAAAATTTCGATGCATAAAAAAATGCTATTATTTAGTGCGGCAGGGCAAAAATCATGCTCCAGCAGACGTGCAAAAATAAGTCTAATCATGTGCTGTAAATTTGGTGTTCCAGCCAGCGTTGCCCAACTGCCAAACAAAAACTTTCGCGCGTGACCTCCTGCATCCCGCCTCGACGGCCACCGGCGAAAAATCACCCATGGACGACTATTCTGCCACTCCCCCAACCCACCTTCTCCTCCGCCCCCACATCTGCCGATGGAGAAGTTTCACCGCCACTCGCAACAACCCCCCTCGATGCACCCAACCCTAACGCCACCATCGTCTGTGGCTAGATGTTGCTCCTCCATGGCCGACGAATGCGTATGCCATCGTTCACCGTCCGCCTTTAAGCCAAGAAATGTCATGCCCAAGCGGCCGACATCTATGGTGGTGCCCGGCTAGAAAAAGGAAAAGATCAACGCGGGTCCACACGACAAACCTTCGGCAGGGCCTGCGGCCAGCCACCCCAGCCGCCAACGACTGCGGAGGAGGTAGCGTCGTCTGTTGCACCCAACGTGTTTGACTCAATGACAATAAGACACATAATTGCTTTTTTGTTGTTTTGAATTGTGTAGATGAATAGAAATGATAAAATTTAATATAGTTTGATGTGTGTTAACTTCCTTGCATTGTAGTATGGATGATGAAACGTTTATGTCAACTACGAATGTTAGGTCATCACATTCACATGAGTATTGATCTCAAGTATATGAAACTGAACAACATGGTGATGAAGTTGGCATGGAGAATGGGGAAGGGGAGGGTTTCATTGATGCACCAATGGGTGGGGGGCCAACTACACCATGGAGTAATACATTTTACTATGCAACACATGGTGCAATGTGAGCATGGATTCGACCATGAGCACGGAGCAAACAAGAGACACCTATTGGGTTAGGATAAAGGAGTACCTCGGTACATACAACTAAAGTGGAATTGGGTGGAAGGATATATCTCTTCGTTCCCATTGGTCTACAATTTCATCGAATTGTCAAAGGTGGGCGGCGACATTTGGCAAATGTTGAACGAATGAACCTAAGTGGAACAAATGACAGAGATAGGGCACACTTTATTTTTTATGATTTTCTATATCTTCTGTGTGGCTACTTTGTTCAATTTATTATTGTCCATGACTAATTTTCTCTCTCTTTTGGTTCATGTATCTCAACATTGCCCAAAATTTATTCAACAGATATCCAAAGACGGCCAAGAAGGCAAGATGGTTCAAGGAAGGCCATTCATATTGGCCCATTATTATAAGGAGCTAGAGAATGAAGAGAAATGGAATAACATGATGTCTTGGAAGTGCCAAACATAGCAAAGAAGTCAACTATGGAGGAAACAATCATTGATGAAAATGAAGCATCAAGCGAGGATGGCAAGAGAAGCCCTGCTTCAAACTCGGTTCCAAAAATAACAAGAATGCCCACAAGAAGGAAACATGCAAAATAAAAAGGGAAGTAGACCAGAGATGATGACATAAAGAAATCATTAGACGTTATTGTGAGTGCAATAAAGGAATCTTTTGAGGAGCGGAAGTTATTCGAGGAACAAAGAAATAGAGGAGAGGTCAGAGGATGAGGAGAGGAGGGCTGTGGGCGAGGAGATGAGGGCTGCCGTAGAGGAGAAGAAAATTGCTACCAAAGAAACTATTCGTCTCATGGAACATGAGAAAAATCTCTTCTTCATAGACACAACCAACCTCGATGAAAGGAAAAAGGAATACATCAATCTTTATCGTGATCAAGTCTTGGATCAAAATAGAATGATGGGAAGTTATGTGAATGGATACATGTGAGGTGCTAACATGGGAGTATACATGGGTGACACGGAGCACCTATGGAAGGCATGTGTGTAATGGGTGCATCTATGAGAGGCATGGGTGGAATGAGTGCACCTATGGGAGGCATTGGCGACATGGGAGCACCTACGGGTGGCATTGGAGGCATGGGTGCACCTATGGGAGGCATTGGAGGCATGGGCGCACCCATGGGAGCTACAATGGGTAGCATTGGCGGCATGGGATCACCTTCGGGTGGCATTAAGGCATGAAATCTACAATAGGTGGAAAGGGAGATACAATGGGTGGATTATAGATACCATGGTATATCCCATGCCTCCCATGAGTGGTTGTTTTGGAGCTTCCATGGGTCATGGCACGTTCTCCTAGAATACTACCAACACCATCCAATTTCCATTGATGATGAAGCACAAGATGGAGATGCCATGGAAAGGACAAGGCATGATGATCATAAGCATTGATGTTGATGTTTGATGTGTTTATGTGAACTTAAATTATGAAGAACTTTGTTGTGTCGAATTATGATATGCTTTTAAACTATGCCATGGTTTTGAACTATGCCATGATGATCAAGTCATGATCTTGAATTTATGTGTGTGTGTGTGTTGGGAGTTAGATTTATATGTTCATAATTTTTGTTTGATCTTGGCAAGTTGAGATGTGTTTGATCTTAGCAAGCGACAGTTAGTCGCGTATTATTTTAGTGCGCCTAGAAAACTGTTACATGCAGTGTATTGTATTTTAGTGTGTTTGTAAATACTGTAGCCTGTCGCGCACACTAAAACAGCTAAAATGGCGCCAAAAACCAAAAACTCATGCACTCTTTTAGTGAAAATTTTGTATATGCTCATAATATTGGTAGTTGACGCACCTCTTGCAAGCGTTGAGTTTTCCTTCAGCAATCGCCATGGAATTGACCTAGGCGGCCACTGTGTCATAGCCGGTGATATAGACAGAAGGATATAGACACCCGAGTTCTAGGTGTCGCGTGGTCACCTCTATTGAAGATATTGTCAGGAGCCCAACTATGCGGGAGGTAGGAGAGAAGGTCTACCACACGGTCAAGTTAGAAAAAATTTAGGTCCCATGCCAAAATCTAAAACGGTTATTGAATCTCTCCTGTAGTTCTTGAGGTCTTGAAAACTTGAGCGCGGTTAAATCGAATGTCTCCTCAAGTAAGGGCCAACATGATATGATTCCCCTGGTATCCAAAAGAAATCATGTCTTGTGTGTTGCACTAAACTCAAATAGTCTTACATCCATCAATAAATAATGAAGCGGTGTTAAATAAGTCATACTTTATTCTCCGGATGGCCAGCCGACCGCCTACGATGAGAAGCAGGAAGAGATCGAGAAGGCCCGACTGCTAAACAAGGGCTTGAGTGTCTTATGAACAACGAAACTAGAAACACATGCGTTTTACCCAGGGGTGTCACAAAATAAAACTTCGGTTATTGTATCGTAATAGTCACACTACATGACAATGCTATGCAGACGGCGCGGCGAAGCGCGCGTGTCCATCTAATACTTCTTAAATTCCCATTCCGTCGACCTCACTCCCTCCAACCCAACGTGATGTATACTAGAATTTCAGCCAACATGGAAAGATGTCATAAACTCATAACTAAAGCATTTGACAGAATAACAGTCCTTTTCATGAACAATTATCGAAAATATTTTAACATCAAACTGAGACAGGTTTTTGTATTCCCATGTGGAATCTTCATGCTAATGAAGAATAATATATTTCCATGTAGACAATTGAGGAAGACATTTCATTACACGTGCTCAAGTATCAAGACAAAGAAGCCAAACACAACATCGATTAAATTGTATGAGTAGATATTAGTTTTGTTTTGTGGGGATAGAATAGATATTAGTTGACGAAAGATAATTTCGTTGGGCTCACATTATTCCTTTAGGTAAATACAGTCCAACCCACGTAAACAATATAATCTAAGTAAGGTGGAATATTAATGTGTTTGCAATACTTTGTGTTGTCTTTTTTAATCCACATATAATTTTTACATGCATTATACGTGTTATGATAAAAAAAATGGAGAAACAGTAGCAACGCGAGCTAGTGCCTTTTTTTTGGAAATGAGCATATATTAATATCAGAAGATACCAATTACACTTAGCCTCTGCAACAACGCAATTGCCTAGCGGCTATATGGATGCACACAGCCAAAAAAACAAAGAAAAATTACAAAAAAGAAAAATCCTGCTAATAGTGACCCATTCATTAAAACAGCAGTACTACCACCACCAAAAACAGCACCGCAAGTCCAGTTTCTCCAAAGACGATGCCTTCAAGAGGGGAACAGTGCACAAATACCGTCGTCGCCCAATCAAAGATTTAGGTTTTCACCATGAAAAAATTCTACACTCTCAAAACAATGCCTTCAATAAAGTCATTACCAGGCACACCCAATTAAGGCCAGACCCTGGGTTTTCACCCTGAAAGGTAGGACCGTGAACCTCTCTTGTACAGTCGCTTCCACTTGTATGCCACTGCTTCAAGTCACGAATCACCAAGCCAATTCCTCATCACCACCCAGACTCGAACCACCATTGTTAGTCCATAGATATTGGTCTCCATGACATTCTTCGTCAGCACCATGGAACAAGAACATGCCCCATGATATTAACAGCCAACAAAGCTTTGAAGCGCACCCTCTGAAACCAAACGGTCAGAGTAAAACATGGGTGCGCACGACCGAATCCCATTTGATCCAGCAATCTCTCGGCATGATCGCACTTATGGAGTACACCGGCGGAGCCTTCCAGAACACGACACAGGAACCAGATCAATGTAAACAAACATCAGGCAGATATTCGTCTTGGCTTGAGAGGGATCAAGGACTGCCACCTTTATTGAAACCGAGTCAGTAGCTCCCACGCCACCCACCGGCAACTAGCAGGATCCGCAGCCCGACGGCGAGACCACCCGTCCGACCACTTCGACGGAGAAGGAGGTCACCACCACCATTCCGGGGACAGATGCCCCAAGCTTCCTCATGTCGCGAACATGGCCCGGGAAACCTGAGAGCCGGCGTAGGGCGACGAGCGGACAGCAGATCGCGTTCCGCCTATACCCATCTGGGCCAAGATCGGATCCCGACTCCCGCTGCCGCATGCCGTGACACCACCGTCTCCCGGCCAAGAGCGAACGCCGCCGCCAATCCACGCCGAACGCGGCCGAGGTAACCACCGCCGCCGCCACGCCACTAGGGCTTTGCCCAGCGACGATCTGGACGGCAACGGCGGACGAGAGGGTTGCAGGAGGAGGGACGAGAGCAGGAAGGGAAGGGGCCGCCCGGCGCGGCGCGGCACGGCTCCGCCGCGTGGGTGCGGGAGTCTTTCCTTGACGCGAGCTAGTGCCTGGATTAAACAACTGTGTACCAACTAAGATGAACACATCCACTAGTTTAAAAATTGCTATTTACAATCTTCAAATCTGTCGACAATTGAGCGCAAAAAAAAAATGTGTGAAGACCTTACATATCATAAAAGAAAAGAGTTAAATATAGTAACAGTCCCTGTACTTGTAGGACTGGCTCGATTTGGTTCTCGTACTTGGAATTTGCTGAATTTTGCCCATATACTTGTGAATTAGGCTCGATTTCTTCCAATTTAATGTTTGCCGTTAAATTTATGCTAACACGGACGACACGTGTATTGGAATCTTGCAAGAACGTCCTCTAACATCTGAGAAATTTGCAAAAGCAAAACAAACGTTAGACACCGACTTTTTTTCTCTATTCGTCATTTTATTTTTTTCCTTAATCCCTTCATCTCTCCCATCCCCATTGTTACTCCTTCCTTCGGCCGGAGCTCGGTGAGGCGCGCCGCCCCTCCCCTCTACTTGAGCTTGCACGGCAACATCCCTGCCCTGCAACCCGCCGGCGGCGCACTGATGGTTTGCGAGTGAGGTGCGAGGTTGCGCCCTTGTTCACCCACATGAGCAAACCTGACGGAAACAAGACGGGCACGTCTTCGCCCTCGTGTCAGGAGGCGCAGCCGCCTTTGTTGTACGTATAGATTTTTCCATGCGCCACCGCCATTGCTCCGACGAGCAATTTTCTCCAGAGTAAGCTCCTCTATCAGAAGAGGACTACCCTATACGTCCCACGGATCAAAGGCTCATCATGCCCGTCCGCGACTCCGTCGAGCTTGGATACCACCATAGGGCGATTTCCTCGACAAGAATTAGTCGGCAAGGCACCATCATCATCGATTTCGGTGAATTCTGATGAGTCCGAGCCTAGGATAGCACCCGTATGCGTGCGCGCACTAGCACCTCATTGTTGATGGCTAGCAACGACAGCGCGCCGCCATGGCCGTCCATCGCACCAGAGACGTGGGATCCAAAGGAGGAAGTCATATTGACTTGTCTTGATGAGGGACACGACCAACGGAGCAAGTCGTGTAATGCCCGCCTCCTATTTTTTAAACCCATAGCCCCAATTATGTTTTTTTATAATTTTCTCGGATGCGGTAGGGTGTTCTCGCAAGATTCTAGGCCATGTGTCGTCTGCGTCAGGTCAAATTCGACGACAAACATTGAATTGAACTAAATCGAGCCTAATTTACAAGTACATAAACAAAATTCAGCCAATTCCAAGTACAAGGACTAAATCGAGGAAGTCCGACAATTATAGGAACTGTCAGTGTATTTAATTAAAAGAAAATGTTCGCAAAAGATCTGCCCTTAAACTGTCAGCGCCGTAGACGTGCATCGTCTGCCCACGAGTAGCCTGGTTCACGGTGTGTGAAGACATTTTCACCGTATGCGAAGACACGTGCCGTACGTAAGAGTCTCTCTCGTGGACTCTCTATTTTTTTTAAACAACTCTCTCTGAAGTTCGTGAGTGAGAGGTTTATACATAAATCAAAGTCGTCGAAAAAAATTGTAGAGATTTCGGCAGCCCAGCCTAGATGGCCACCCACACCTGTCCCCTGATGTGAGTCGTTTAGCAGCTGCAGTTCCCCCGGATAGCTGAGTTGGGCCGAAATCGGTATGTTTGGTTGCCTGTAGCCCTTTCACATTGTGGCCCGTGCGCGTCTTAAAGCAAGCCGGAGCTAAGCCTAGGGACAACGCTTGAATTGACTATTTTTCTGTGGCCTAGCTCAGGCCAGCGAAAAAAAAGGCAAATTAAGTGGTGCATTGGTGGGAGAACGGGAGGGAGACGCCACGTCGCTTCTCGCGCACCGCCATAAATCCCCTCACCGCCCACCCTTCTTGCTCACTCTCCTCTATGCGTTGCGGTGACTCTCCCCCCACTCGAAGGTACCGTTCCCAGAGGCGGCAGTGAAGGGCTTAAAGGCAGAGCCGGCTCTAGGGGATCGCCACCCTGGCAACGGCCAGGGGCCCATGGACGTGGGGGGCCAAAATTTTGTAGTGTTGTGTATATGCCATACATTTACAAAGGCCCAATACCGATCACTACTAAGCCCTGATCGCTAGAAGGCAAGAAGGCGCACGACGCGCACGCGCGAGTTACGTGCGATGCCACGCATCTGCCAGGATCGCGTGTCCTGGGTGTGGCTCGCGATCCTTCTTCTCCCCTCCTCGACGTGACGGCTCTGCTCCTGACTCTTCAGCCGGAGAATAGGCCCTGCCGCCCTGACTCGATCACACCAGCAACAGCAGGCCCTGATCGGCTGATCCTCAGACGGCACTTGGCAGACGACAGACAACGGCTGATCCGATCCCCTCTACCCCTGCTCCTGGTATATTAAATCTCAGCCTTGTTGTTTATCGTGTCTTTTGCCTTATGATTCTATTTTTTTAATTCTTTATATGATGTAGTCGATTCCTTCGTAATTTTAGGTATTATGGCGCCAAGACAAATGTCTGGTGCTGCGAAAGGAATAAACAGAAATGAGAGATAAAACTTATTCAATCACAAAAATGTGCTTTAAAAAATATATAATATTTTTTGATATGTCTATATATACATTAGTCTTAGGGTCCATGCCGTCGACTTGGCCTAGGGCCCTCGAAAACATAGAACCGGCCCTGCTTAGAGGGAGGAGACTCCGGCGTCGAGGTTGTTGCTCACAATCGGTGGCGGCGTTCTTCCTATGAGAAACAACAGCGAATCCCGACCCATGGCGGTAAGCTTTCCCCCTTTTCGCCGAGGCATCTAGACGATAGATCTGCTCATAAAAAGTCAAGGTTAGGGTTCTAAATGGCATGCGTTGTAGATCTTCTCGGATATTCCCTGCTCAAGATTTTTTTCGAGGGTTTACTGTTGTAGCATTACCAGGACTAGTTCGTGCGATTTGTGGTGCATTTCTTCAGTAGTATTGAACCAGGATCTGAAAACTGTGCCTAGATGACCATTTGCCGATGATTACAATGGCTAAGGGCACTTTCAGGACGAGGCCAAGATGAGTGTTTAAGGGTTTGTGCATTCCTCCAGGTTCACTTACCCCATCCTTGAAACTGAAAGTCATCTTTACGAACTGCCAATGATTAGGATAGTTCCACATGTAGCAACTTTCTATGGACGGGCTTTAGAGCATATCTACTCGGGTTCCCAGGACGCCAATCCTAGGGTGATTTTTTGGCCCGGAAGCCGAAAATTGGCCTAGCCGCGTTCCTAGGACCCTTGTTTCGTCCAGATTTGGGCCAAATTTGGTCCGGAATTCCTAGGCCGAACCCGGGTTACTGGGAACGCTAGACGGAACGAAAACAACGGTGTTCCAACTCTGTCGGCGACTCTAGGCCGAACTCCCATCCTTTTCTTCTTCCCCCTCCCGCCTTTCCTCCCCATTCCCCCCAACTCTTGCCAGCTCGCCGAACTCCCGCCCTCCGTGCCGCCCAAGGGTTTCATCAAACCCAGAACCAACCTCGGCGAACCGGAGGAGAAAAAGGCGAGGAAACCGAGAGCGCCAACAAAGAGGCCGGACGGATTGACCAACGCCGAGTGGCTGGCCATTCTGCAGAAGAGGAAAGTCGAGTCGGGTGGCCGCAAGGAGAGGAAGGAGAGCGCAAAAGCGGCGAAGGAGCTCACTGAGGCCCAGGCGCTCGCCGGCAATCAGGCGATGAGGGCGAAGCAGGCGATAGGGTCTTGTGCAGCGATGTCGTGCATAAGGCCGTTTGTCCCCCCGGAATACACCTCCCACTGGGGGAACCAGCCAAACGTCAGCTCGCCGGCCGGCTTCCAGGAGAGTCAGGTGAACCCGCGGCAGAGATACTCCTCGTCCCCCAAGTTCGATGGCGGGTTCAACCCGAACATGCTCTTCCCTTACCCCACGCCTCGCCCTCCTTCGGCCTTCATCGTCGACATCAACATCTCCTACTCTACCTCTCCGCATATGCAGGCCCTTCATTGTCAATGCGCTACGGCCCACTTCTATTTGGTGGCAGCTCGTCGCCCGCAACCTTCGGCGAGGCCTGGTGCGGCTCGGTGATTCTAGAGCCTCGTTGGGAAACCCGAAGAGCAAGGTGTGATGAACACAGCAGCAATTTTTCCCTCAGTTATGAAACCAAGGTTATCGAACCAGTAGGAGCAAGGAAACAAATCCAAGGTGTTGCTAACAACTTGGAATCCTGCACAACACAAACTCAAAACTTTGTCCCAACTTACAGTGAGGTTGTCAATCTCACCGGTTTGCTGAAAACAAAGGATTAAACGTATAGTATGGAAGATAATAGTTTCTTATAAATGGTAAACGGTAACAGTAGATGATGTATCAATGGTAAAGATTGGGCTGGGGTCCACGGTTCACTAGAGGTGTTCTCCTTAAGATAGATAACATGTTGGGTGAACAAATTACAGCGGGGAAATTGACAGATTGAGCAAGCATATCAATGCAAATACTAGAAATCATGATTTCTATGAGATTTGATTGGGCATTACAACAATATACATAGACCATAATCCAACTGCATCTATGAATAATAACCCACCTTCAGATTATCATCCGAACCCCTTCCAGTATTAAGTTGCAAGCAACAGATAATTGCATTAAGCAATGTGTGTAAAGTAAACAATACAATTACTCCATGAACAAAAGATTGTTGTTTTCTCCCTAGTAGCAACAACACATCTACAACCTTAGAAATTTCTATCACTTCCCCAGATTACTAGAGGCATGAACCTACTATCGAGCATAAATACTCCCTCTTGGAGTCACAAGCATCTACTTGACCAAGATAACTACTAGCAACAGAGAGCATGCAAGATCACAAACAACACAAACATGATAGAATTAATAATCAATCTGACAAGATAGAATCAATAATCAATCTGACATAGTATCTCAATATCCATCGGATCCCCGCAAACACAACATGTATGATTACAAATAGATGATCTTGATCATGAATGGAGCTCACAAGATCTAAATATGATAGCACAAAGGATGAGAAACAACCATCTAGCTATTATATGGACCCATAGTCCAAGGGTGAATTACTCACGCAACATACCAGAGGCTGGCATGGTGATGAAGAAGGCCTCCAGGATGATCTCTCCCCTCTAGCAGGGTGTCGAGAAGAGATTCAGATCCCCCCGATCTAGGGATGATGGTGGCAGCGGCTACAGACTGTTTCGTGGAGATTTGATCGGGTGCTTGGGCTTTCTGCATCGGGGAACTTTATAGGTGAAGAGGCGAGGAAGGAGGCCAGCCAGGGGGCCCATAACATAGGGACGCACCCTAGGGTGGACCCACGCGAGCCTCGGGTGTGGCCACCTATGGCCCCCCTTCAGCTTCCCTTCGGTCTTTGTGTTCTCTCTAGTAAAATATTGACTTTGGCTTTTGTCCCGCCCAATTCCGAGAATATTTCCTTACTAGCTTTTCTGAAACCAAAAACAACAGAAAACAGGCAACTGGCACTGCGGCATCTTGTTAATAGGTTAGTCCTAGAAAATATATAAAAATACCTCAAAGTATAGACAAAGCATAGCAAAGTTGATACTAAACATGCATGGAACATCAAAAATTATAGACACATTTGCGATGTATCAAGGTCGGCACGCATAACCTGTTCAGCAGAATGTCGGCTGAGGCGTTGATGTCTACGCACTTCTATTCTTGTAGGCAGTTGTTGGGCCTCCAAGTGTAGAGGTTTGTAGAACAGCAGCAAGTTTCCCTTAAGTGGATCACCCAAGGTTTATCGAACTCATGGAGGAAGTGGTCAAAGGTTTCCCCTCTCAAGCAACCCTGAAATCAAGATACAAGAAGTCTCTTATGTCCCCAACACACCCAATACACTTGTCAGGTGTATAGGTGCACTAGTTTGGCGAAGAGATAGTGAAATACAAGTAGTATGGATGTAAGACAACGGTGCCAGAAAAGAGCTTCTAACGGGAGGAAAATACTGGAAGCAAGCAAACATGCAACAGATCTAGTTGTGAACCGTATTTCAATGCTTAGAAACAAAGCCTAGGGATCATACTTTCACTAGTGAACACTCTCTCATATAAATATCTTCTCTTAATGATACTACCCTGAACTACTCTCCGGTTGGAATCTCTAATCCATGGTAGGGCCATAACAGCACACCTCAAAGTCCGCCTTCCCCAATCTAGATAACCCCACACTGTCACCTTGAGCGCTAGATGGTTCCAACAAACACCACAATTTCATAAAGACATCAAACTCCAAATATAACTCATGACAAATATATATGTAATCTAGCCTAAGTGCCACACACGGTGCGCACGCTTTCACTTTCACACACATGGGTAAAAGCATAGATCTATTAAAGCACGATGAGTATTTATGTAGACTCTAGCCTAAGTGCCACCACGGTATGCATGCTGTCACTTTCATACACGTGGGGAGAGCTAGAGATCTATTAAAGCACTTGAGTAGCAAGGTAGATCTACTTGATTACAAAGCTCATGACCACAACAAGATCATGCATAGAGAGAGATGAACACATAGCTACCGGTAGAGCCCTTAGCCTCGAGGAAGAACTACTCCCTCCTCATCATGGGAATCAGCAACAGTGATAGAGATGGTGGTGGAGATCGATGGAGATGGCTCCGGGGGCACTTCCCTGTCCCGCAGGGTGCTGGAATAGAGACTTTCTGTCCCCCGAATCTCACCTTCGGTGGCTGCGGCATTGCGGAACTTTTCGTGGCTTTCTGGTCGATTCTCTAGGCTTTTCTCCCTGGGGGCTTCTTATAGGCGAAGGAGGCAAGGTCGGTGGAGGGCTAGGGGGCCCACACACCCTGTGGGTGTCACCAGGGCTGGCCCGAGCTTGGGGGGTGCGGCCTCCCTGGTGTCCTCCTCCATCTCTTCTTCGTGGTTCCGTGTCATGTCGGGTAAAATAATGACTTTGGCTTTTGTCCCTTCCAATTCTGAGAATGTTGATTTTCTGCCTTTTCTGGAACCAAAAACAGAAGAAAACAGGCAACTGGCATTGTGGCATCTTCTTAATAGGTTGGTACCAGAAAACATATAAAAACACCTCAAAGTATAGACAAAGCAAAGCAAAGTAGATACTAAACAAGCATGGAATATCAAAAATTATAGATACATTTCCAACGTATCAAGCATCCCCAAGCTTAACTCCTGCTTGTCCTCGAGTAGGTAAGTGATAAAAAGAATAATTTTTTAGGTGGCATGCACCATCACAATCATGATCAAACCATTTGCAAAGCATTGAAAGCTGGGATCAAAGTATTCTAAACATGAGCATGAAAGATGAAGTTCTTACAATAAGACAAAGTAACTATGTTGCAACATGAAAGGGTACAAACAAAGATCATGAATAATAATGCATTGAAAGACGTTTGTTTGTTTCACATATAGAAAACATAGCATAGTGGCATTCATCTTGTCCCTCATGGAGTAGCAATAAATGCATAGGACACCTTCAAAGTTCATAAGAGTGACTAGATACAAATAGTTCATGAACAAGCAATATCAACATTATGCATCAATCAATAAGTTTTGGGACAATGCACATAGAACTAAGAATGACAACTATGCTCTCTTAATTGGTGCCTAAGGATAGAAGGTGGAGACTCAATATAATGGTGGAAGAAAGGCCCTTCATAAAAGGGAAGCAGGGATTTCAAGTCTCAAAAGAGCTTCCAAAAATTATGGTACTTATTAGCTTTCAGCTCTCATTTCCCCTATCATAAGCATCTTGAAGTGATTAAGGTTAAAGTGAACAAACTATGGATTATATGTTTGACAAAGTATAAGTTGGAAATCTCATGTCCCTTGAATATGAGGGTCGCTCCTCATGCTACTCAAGTTTAGTTACTTGCAAGTTCTTGTCATAGTAAGTACATGTGTATCATAGAGAACCGCCAATAGGGTAACCCTTGCACATGATATAGGAGCTATCCCATAATCAAACTGACAAGGCAAGCAGACAATGAGCATCTCAGCAATCTTCTTATTTACCATGGGAATATGGTGCTTTTTTCTCTCTTTCCTCTTTTCTCATATTTTTTTTCTTTTTCTCAATCTATTTTTTATATCTCTTTTTTTGTAAGAAGAATGCTTCATAGATGTTATTATGGTGATGTTGCAAGTTTCCACCATGATTAGGCATGGCTTAGGCTAGCGGCCCAGGCGTTTCTCTAACACACATACATAACTCCATGGACTTACAAGCTCTCCTTTCATTTCACACCAATGACATCCATAGACAAAAGAGCATGATATCAACTGTGTACAAAGTACAAGTGCAATGTTGAAAGCGTTCCCCGTGACAGCACGGTTCTACTAATTCCAACGTATAAGTGCAAGAATATACAACATAGATGACACAATGGTTCAAGTTTATTAGGGAAAAGAAAAATAAAGTGTGGCATCAAGTTTGTGAGAGCTTTAATCAATAAGTTTTCACATAACAAAGAGACTTTTTAATTGGAAGATAGATGAAAACAAGAATATACTTGGAATGGTGTAACACACCATGCATAGGAATTTATAGTGGACACTTTGAAATAACTTGGTTTCTTGGGAGTTGGATGCATGAGTAGATCTTACGCATACAAGTGGAGGCTAGCAAAAGACTGGGAGCAACCAACTAAGAGCGCAATAATGGCCATAATCATGCAGAGCGACAAAACATTACTAATCAAAGCATAAAGTGGTACCACAAGTCAAAAACTAAATGACCGTAGAGGCTATGGTGACTGGTTCATAGTCATAACATGGTGTGAGCATGTGCCAAGTCAACCCAAACAAAGCATCAAAGGAGAATACCACAATACTATGCTTTTGTATGCTAAAACAACGCATGATTCTTGCAAGGCATATTAAGCAATCTCAATTGTTTGGAACAAGTCATGCTACAGCAGTAATCACTAAACATCAGGTCAAAACAACATATAGCATGGCATGATAAAGTCTAAGCCACAGTCAAAACAAGCTCCCTTTTGTACCACTATAAGCATGAAACTTCCTACTCTTTTCCAACACCAATCGACTTATTTGAAATAACTCACGAAGATAATAATCAATAAAGATCAGTGAGTTTGTATCACAAATCCACAGAGAAGAACTAAAAATTTCTAAGCAAAAAAGCATAAGAAAACTAAGGCTAAACACAGTGCTAGCAAAAGAGAACACTCACAAAACAATAAGAATGAAAACTAGTGTTCTATGAAATGAAAACACATCGTGTGTCTCTCCAAAAGAAGTGTGATGTGATCAACCAAATTATTGAATCAAGCAAACCAAAAGAAAACTAAAAACAAAAACTAAGACGCTCCAAGAATAACACAACTGTGCATGAAACAATAAAAACGAAGTGTCTAGAAAGACTTGAGATTTTTATTGATGAAGAAGGGGATGCTTTGGAAATCCCCAAGCTTTGACGCTTGTACCTCTTGAATATTTCTTGGGGTGACACGGGGTGGCATCCCCAAAATTGAGCTTTTGTCTATTCTTCATCTCATTACATCATTCTTTCCCTACACCTGAAATTTTTCCTTCATACAAAACTTCACACAATCTTTATTAGCAACATTAGCGCATTCAAAAGATAATAGACCTTTGGGTTTTAGTTTTAAAACAGAAAAACTTTCACTAAAGATACACGCTACTGTAGCAATTCCCTCAAAAATCTCAATTTTCCAAAAAGAACCCAAAAAGGAATCAATAATAAGCAAATGCAAATAATGACAGAAATCTGTCAAAACAGAACAGCAGGTAGAAACCGATTTTTTTGAAGACCTTCTGTTGCTCAAATCAAAAAGTGTTGAACTAACAAAAGTTAGCTAATAATCTGGGAGATTTATGAAGAAAATATCAGCTCAATCCGACTTACAAAGATTTTACATGAATTTTTACGGTGAAGCACAAAAATCTGTTTCGGGACAGCAACTCCCCAAATATTATTTCTCTCTCAATAGAGGTTATTACAGAAGTAATAACTTCCAAGACTCAAGAAAACTATTGGATTATCTCCCAAGAAGTATTTTTCTTTAACGCCTTTAAGTTAGGCATGATAGTTTGAGAAGATGCTCACATAAGAAATATGAATTGAAGTAAAAGAGAGCATCAAGAAGAAAATTCAAAACACATTTAAGTCTAACCCACTTCCTATCCATAGGAATCTTGTAAAGAAACAAGTCATAAAAGCACAAAGCAACAAGCATAGGAAAGCAAAACAAGCGCAACTTCAAGACTTTCAACATAAAGAGGGGAAACTTAATATTGTTGAGATACATAAGACCATGTTTCCCTCTCTCATAATAACTTTAAGTAGCAACATGAATAAAATTAACAATATAACTATCACATAAAATATTCTTATCATGAGCCACATGCATAAAATGATTATTACTCTCCACATAATCATAGTTATTCTTATTAATCGTAGTGGGAGAAAATTCAACAAAATAGCTATCATTATTATTCTCATCACCATAATCATCAAATATAGGAGGCATATTGTAATCACAATAAATTTTCTCCTCAATAGTAGGTGGGCTGAAAATATCATATTCATCATTGTAATCATCATATATTGGAGATTTGGTATCATCATAAGCAATAGAATAGCTATCTTCCAAAGTTGGGGAACTAAAAAGATCATTTTCATAAAAACTAGCTTCCCCAAGATTAGACGTTTCCATAGCATTAGCAATAATGGTGTTCAAAGAATTCATACTAATAACATTGCTATTAGCATGCAAATAAAGTTCCATAAGTTTTTTAATTTTCTCTTCAAACACTTCATGTCCTAACTCAAGATAGATACTATAAAGCTCTCTAATTTTTTTGTTGTTTTCCATTAAGCCTAACTAGTGAAAACAAGAAGCAAAAAGACAAAATTGCAGAATCTAAAGGAAATAACTTCGAGCACTCACACCAGAGGATGTGAGTACCTTTTACCTTACCTCCCCGGCAACGGCGCCAGAAAAGAGCTTGATGTCTACGCACTTCTATTCTTGTAGACATTTGTTGGGCCTCCAAGTGCAGAGGTTTGTAGAACAGCAGCAAGTTTCTCTTAAGTGGATCACCCAAGGTTTATCGAACTTGGGGAGGAAGTGGTCAAATATATCCCCTCTCAAGCAACCATGCAATCAAGATACAAGAAGTCTCTTGTGTCCCCAACACACCTAATACACTTGTCAGTGTATAGGTGCACTAGTTCGGCGAAGAGATAGTGAAATACAAGTAGTATGGATGTAAGACAACGGTGCCAGAAAAGAGCTTCTGACGGGAGGAAAAGACTGGAAGCAAGCAAACATGCAATAGATCTAGTTGTGAACGGTGTTTTAATGCTTAGAAACAAGGCCTAGGGATCATACTTTCACTAGTGAACACTCTCTCATATAAATATCTTCTCTTAATGATACTACCCTGAACTACTCTCTGGTTGGAATCTATAATCCATGGTAGGGCTATAACCGCACACCTCAAAGTCCGCCTTCCCCAATCTAGATAACCTCACACTGTCACCTTGAGCGCTATATGGTTCCAACAAACAACACAATTTCATAAAGACATCCAACTCCAAATATAACTCATGACAAATGTATATGTAATCTAGCCTAAGTGCCACACACGGTGTGCACGCTGTCACTTTCACACACATGGGGAAAATCATAGATCTATTAAAGCACGATGAGTATTTATGTAGAATCTAGCCTAAGTGCCACCATGGTATGCATGTTGTCACTTTCATACACGTGGGGAGAGCCGGAGATCTATTAAAGCACTTGAGTAGCAAGGTAGATCTACTTGATTATAAAGCTCATGACCACAACAAGATCATGCATAGAGAGAGATGAACACATAGCTACCGGTAGAGCCCTTAGCCTCGAGGAAGAACTACTCCGATCCCTCCTCATCATGGGAATCAGCAACGATGATTGAGATGGTGGTGGAGATCGATGGAGATGGCTTCAGGGGCACTTTCTCGTCCCAACAGGGTGCCGGAACAAAGACTTTTTGTCCCCCGAATCTCCACTTCGGTGGCAACGGTGCTGCGGAACTTTTCGTGGCTTTCTGGTCGATTCTCTAGGGTTTTATCCCTGGGGGCTTCTTATAGGCGAAGGAGGCAAGGTCGGTGGAGGGACAGGAGGCCCACACCCCCTGTGGGTGCCACCAGGGTTGGCCCATGCCTGGGGGTGCGGCCATCCGGGTGTCCTCCTCCATCTCTGCTTCGTGGTTCTGTGTCGTGTTGGGTAAAATAATGACTTTGGCTTTTGTCCCGTCCAATTCCGAGATATTCTGCCTTTTCTGGAAGCAAAAACATAAGAAAACAGGCAACTGGCATTGTGGGATCTTGTTAATAGGTTAGTACCAGAAAACACATAAAAACACCTCAAATTGTAGACAAAGCAAAGCAAAGTAGATACTAAACAAGCATGGAACATAAAAAATTATAGATACGTTTCCGACGTATCAGACATACATGTCGGACATTATCACCCAAGGATCGGCATTCGCTGGCAACCCTTCCTTCTTCACTCAAGAACAGTCCTGATCCGATGCCGAACATGTCATCGAGTCTCAGGATTCTGCTGAGGGTCAGGCTGAACAGACGCAGGCAGAGGACGTGGAGGACGCCGAGGGGTCTGCCTTGGCTCCGGCGAAAGGCAGAGGCAAGAGGAAGCTGAGCACATCGGCGCCAGAGCCACGAGTCAAGTGGACGGTGCCTGAGGACCTTTGCCTCGCTGACGCCTAGAAATTGGTTAGCATGGATCCCATCACCGGTGCCAACCAAAACTCTGACAACTACTGGAAGCGCGTGAAGCTAGCGTTCGATGAGCATAGCCTTTGTGACCCGAAGTATAACAAAATTCACATGGAGAGAGGGGAGAAAGCAATGACCAACCATTGGGGGCTCATCCAGTAGGTGTGTAGCAAGTGGCACAGCTATGTGGAGGAGGTTGAACGCACACCCGTCAGCGGTGAAAACATGGACAACAAGGTACTTCACCGACACTAGCCAAAGGTATGACGAGCTCAATCATTTCCTGACACACTTTCTCTTGCATTTGTAGCTCCTTCGTGCACTCGGATTGTACTGGGATGACACAAAGACAGATTTTAAGTTTCACCATGTGTTTACTGTGATCGAGCACTGCGAGAAATGGTTGGACACTCGCAAGACCCTCGCCAAGACCAAGGATGGCGTGTACAATCCAAAGGCTCCTCCCCTGCTACCGGCGAAGGAAGGCCGGAGCTCGGCCAGAAGAAGGCGAAGATGCTCAAAGCCACAGAACCTCCCGCCGAGCACCTCCAGGCTTCTATCGAGAAGTGCATTGCCGACACGAAGTCACATGCCGAGAAGAGGGCGGAGAAGACCGACGAGAGGTGGGTACAACTGCTCCAGAACCAAGACCGCAAGATCGACCTCCTCAAGGCCAACTATGCCGCCAATAAGTGGAACACGGATCTCCAGTTCCTCATGGACGGCAAAGACATGTCGGCGATGAGCACGCCGGTCAAGGCCTGGTACATGGCGCTCCACAACGCCATCCTCCAGGAGGAAAACATCGAGATCACGCCAACAGTTGCGCCAAACGCCTCGGTCGCCACTGCTTCGCCGAGCTCTTCTTCCACCTCCTCCAACCAGTCGGCCGTCCACGCCGTAGGTACGCCCAACCCCGTCGCATCAGCCACGCCGGAGGATCCCATCCCTGTCGACGACTGATCGCCGAGCCATTTTATCCAATTCTGTAATAATTTTCTCACCGAACATTTTGGGCGTACTTCTGTCGAAAACTTTTGGCCGAGAGTTCGATGGTGGGAACGATAAAATTCAAATGTTTTTACGTTTTTGCTTCGCCTGGGAACACGGACTTTGTGTTCTCTCCGGTAAAATATTGACTTTGGCTTTTGTCCCGTCCAATTCCGAGAATATTTCCTTACTAGCTTTTCTGAAACCAAAAATAGCATAAAACAGGCAACTGGCACTGCGGCATCTTGTTAATAGGTTAGTCCCAGAAAATGTATAAAAATACCTTAAAGTGTAGATAAAGCATAGCAAAGTTGATACTAAACAAGCATGGAACATCAAAAATTATAGATACGTTTGCAACGTATCAAGCATCCCCAAGCTTAACTCATGCTTGTCCTCGAGTAGGTAAGTGATAAAAAGGATAATTTTTTGGTGACATGCACCATCACAATCTTGATCAAACCATTTGCAAAGCATTGAAAGCTGGGATCAAAGTACTCCAAACATGAGCATGAAAGATGTAGCTCTAACAATAAGACAAAGCAACTATGTTGCAACATGAAAAGATACAAATAAAGATCATGAATAACAATGCATTGAAAGACGTTTGTTTGTTTCACATATAGAAAACATAGCATAGTGGTATTCAGCTTGTCCCTCATAGAGTAGCAAAACATAAATGCATAGGACACCTTCAAAGTTCATAAGGCTGACTAGATACAAATACTTCAAGAACAAGCAATATCAACATTATGAATCAATCAATAAGTTTTGGGACAATGCACATAAAACTAAGAATGACAACTATTCTCTCTTAATTGGTGCATAAAGAAAGAAGGTGGAGACTCGACATAAAAGTAGGAAGAAAGGCCCTTCACAGAGAAGCAGGGATTGCAAGTTTCATAAAAAGCTTCCAAAAATTATGGTACTTATTAGCTTTCAGCTCTCATTGCCCCTATCATAAGCATCTTGAAGTGATTAAGGTTAAAGTGAAACAAATATGGAGTATATGCTTGACAAATCATAAGTTGGAAATCTTATGTCCCTTGAGTACGAGGGTCGTTCCTCATGCTACTCAACTTTAGTCATAAAAAGTTCTTGTCATTGTAAGTATATGTGTATCATAGAGAACCGCCAACGGGGTACCCCTTGCCCCATGACACAGGAGCTATCCCGTATCAAAATGACAAGGCAACAGACAGTGAGCATCTCAGCGATCCTTTTATTTACCATGAGAATGGTGCATTTTTTTCTTTTTCTCTCTTTTTTTGAGGATGCTTCAAGGATTGCTCACTATGGTGATACTACAAGTTTCCACTATGATTAGGCATGGCTTAGGCTAGCGGCTCAGGCGTTTCTCTAACACATATATAATACTCCATGAACTTACAAGCTCCCCTTTATTTCACACCGTCGACATCCATAAACAAAAGATCATGATATGAACTGGGTAATATGTACATGTGTTGAAAGCGTTCCCCATGACAACATGGTTCTGCTAATTCCCAACTTATAAGTGCAAGCATATACAACATAGATGACACAATGGTTCAACTTTATTATGGGCAATAAAAATAAAGTGTGCCATTAAGTTTGTGAGAGCTTTAATCACTAATTTTCTCATAACAAGTTTAATTTGGAAGAGAGATAAAAAAAGAATATACTTGGAATGGTGTGACATACCATGCATAGGAATTTATAGTGGAATCTTTGGAATAACTTGGTTTCTTGGGAGCTGGATGCATGAGTAGAGCTTACTCAATACAAGTGAAGGCTAGCAAAAGACTAGGAGCGACCAACTAAGAGAGCAATAATGGCCATAATCATGCAGAGCGATAAAACATTATCAATCAAAGCATAAAGTGGTACCACGAGTCAAAAACTAAATGATCATTGAAGCTAAGGTTACTGGTTCATAGTCATAACATGGTGTGAGCATGTTCCAAGTCAATCCAAACAAAGCATCAAGGGAGAATATACCACAATATTATGCTTTTGTATGCTAAAACAACACATGATTCTTTCAAGGCACATTAAGCAATCTCAATTGTTTGGAACAAGTCATGCTACAACAATAATCACTAAGCATAAGATCAAAATAACATCTATCATGACATGATAAAGTCTATGCCACAGTCAAAGCAAGCCCCCTTTTGTACCACTTAAGCATGAAAGTTTCTACTCTTTTCCAACACCAATCAACTTATTTGAAACAACACAGCGAAAACAGGGGTCCAACTAATTTATTCAAGCAAACTAAACAAACTAAAACCAAAAACAAAAACTAAGACGCTCCAAGAACAACACAACAGTGCATGAAACAATAAAAATGAAGTGTCTAGAAAGAGACCTGAGATTTTTATTGATGAAGAAGGGGATACCTTGGGCATCCCCAAGCTTTGACGCTTGTACCTCTTGAATATTTATTGGGGTGACACGGGGTGGCATCACCAAGCTTGAGCTTTTGTCCATTCTTCATCTCATCACATCATTCTTCCCCTACACTTGAAAATTTCCTTCCTACAAAACTTCACACAATCTTCATTACCAACATTAGTGCATTCAAAAGAATAAACCTTTGTCTTTGGTTTCAAAACAAGTAAAACTTTCATTAAAACACAAGATACTGTAGCAATTCCTTTGAAAAAACTCAAATGGTCAAGAAGAACTCAAAAAGAAACTGATTAAGAGGCAATGGAAATGATGGCAGAAATCTGTCAAAACAGACCAGCATGTGAAAACCTATTTTTTCAAAGACCTTCTGTTGATCAAATCTAAAATTGTTGAACTAACTAAAGTTATATACAAACATGGGGAATTTAATCAGAAAATTACAGCTCAATCCTACATACAGAGATTTTTCACGAATTTTTAGAGTGAAGCACAAAAATCTGTTTCGGGATAGCAACTTCCCCAAATCTTACTTCTCTCTCATTAGAGGTTATTCTTGGCACAAAAATCACACAAAAATGATAAGGAGAGGTTATTATAGAAGTAATAACTTGCAAGACTCAATAAAACTATTGGGTTATCTCCCAAGAAGTACTTTTCTTTAATGCCTTTAAGTTAGGCATAAGAAGCAAGAATCAAGTATTTTCAAATGAAGAAGCATTGACATCAAATTTTGCTTTAAAAGGAGGAGAAAGGTAAATTCTCCCTTTATAGGGAAATGTTCTATACCTTTCTTGAATGGGAATTGATATTTAATGGTACCTTCTTTCATGTCAATAATGGCACCAACAATTCTAAGAAAAGGTCTTCCCAAAGTAATAGGACAAGAATCGTTGCATTCAACATCCATAACATAGAAATCAACAAGGACATAGGCATTGTTAACCATAATAAGAACATCATTAATACTCCCCATAAGTTTCTTTTAAGCATTATCATCAAGTGGGACATCTAAATAGCAATCTTCCAAATGTGGAAAATCAAGTATTTCATAAATCTTTCTAGGCATAATAGAGACACTAGAACCAAGGTCACATAAAGCTTTGAGATTAAAATCATTCACTTGCATATTAATGATAGGTTCCCAACCATCTTCTACTTTCCTAGGAATAGAGGCTTTATGTTTCAATTTTTCCTCTTTAATTTTAATGAGATCATTTGTTATGTGTTTTGTGAAATACATATTCATAGCACTAGAATTAGGAATTCTAGCAAGATTTTGTAGGAACATAATCACTTCAGAAATATTCCAGCCATCAAGATCAAAATCAAACTTAGCATCACAGGTAGTAGACTTATTGTTTCCCATATTTCGAAAAATTTCAGCATTCTTATTGGGTTTAGGCATTATTGTAGAAGGAATGGGGACTTCTTGTGGTTTACTAGCATCAACATTGGTGGTGGTAATAGTACAAATACTATTGTTTCTAGAAATTTCATCTTCTCTTTCCCACTTAGCATGCAATTTAGCTAACAGTCTAACATTTTCATCAATAGTAACTTGTATGGCATGAGTAGCAACAACGGTATTTTTCGTGGTTTCAGGTTTAGAAGCCATTTTATTAATTAAAGAGGATTGTGCTTCACACAAAGATGAAATATTTTTCTCAACATTCAAAAGTTTTTCCTCCACAGTCTTGTTGAAAGCAGTTTGTTTACTAATAAAGTCTTTAAGCATGACTTCAAGTTCAGAGGGAGCACTTCTATTGTTTTTGTAGTAATATCCATAAGCATTACCATTATTGGGAGGATAAGGCCTATAATTATTACTACCAAAATTATTCCTATAGGCATTGTTGTTGAAATTATTATTTCTAATGAAGTTCACATCAACTTGCTCTTCTTGAGCAACCAAAGAGGCTAAAGGAACATTATTTGGATCAATATGAGCTTTTCCATTAAAAAGCATAGACATGATAACATCAATTTTATCACTCAAGGAGGAGGTTTCTTCAACAGAATTTACCTTCTTAACATGTGGAGCTCTCTCAGTGTGCCATTCAGAATAATTAACCATCGTATTATCAAGGAGCTTTATTACAACATCCAAAGGAATGGTCATAAAGGTACCTCCAGCAGCAAAATCCAAAAGATTTCTTGAAGAAAAATTTAGTCCTGCATAAAAAGTTTGGATAATCATCCAAGCAGTTAGTCCATGAGTGGGACAATTCTTTACCAAAGATTTCATTATTTTCCAAGCTTGAGCAACATGTTCATTATCAAGTTGTTTAAATTTCATTATTTCACTTCTCATAGATATAATCTTTGCAGGAGGATAGTATTTTCCAATAAAAGCATCTTTGCATTTAATCCAAGAATCAATACTATTTCTAGGCAAGGATAGCATCAATTCTTTAGCTTTTCCTCTCAAAGAGAAAAGAAACAATTTGATCTTAATAATATCACCATCCACATCCTTATATTTTTGCATCTCACAAAATTCAAAAAAAGTTATTAAGATGAGCAGCACCATCATTAGAACTAGCACCAGAAAATTGCTCTTTCATAACAAGATTCAACAAAGCAGGTTTAATTTCATAAAATGTAGCATCAGGAGCAGGTGGAGCAATAGGTGTGCAAAGGAAATGATTGTTGTTTGTGCTAGTAAAGTCACACAACTTGGTGTTCTTAGCAGTATTCATTTTTGCAAAAGTGGATCAAGCCAACAGCAGTAGCAACTAGAGTAGGACTAACTTTTTTTGAGTTTTTTATAAGAAAAAGCAAACCAAGCCAAACTAAATTTTTTGTATTTTTGGTAAAAAGAAGCAAGCAAAACAAAGCAAAAGAAACTAAGCAAAACAAAAACAAAGTAAAGAGAGTGGTTGCGAAAGACTCCCCTTGTAAAGTTGTCCTTAACTCCCCGGCAACGACGCCAGAAAATCTTGGTGCGGCTTGGTGACTATAGAGCCTTGTTGGGAAACCCCAAGATCAAGGTGTGATGAACACAGCAGCAAGTTTTCCCTCAGTTATGAAACCAAGATTATCAAACCAGTAGGAGCAAGGAAACAACTCCAAGGTGTTTCTAACAACTCGGAATCCTGCACAATACAAACTCAAAACTTAGCCCCAACTTACAGTGAGGTTGTCAATCTCACTATTTTGCTGAAAACAAAGGATTAAACGTATAGTGTGGAAGATAATAGTTGCTTGTAAAAGGTAAACAGTAAAAATAGATGATGTATCAATGGTAAAGATTGGATCGGGGTCCACAGTTCACTATAGGCGTTCTCCTTAAGATAGATAACATGCTGGATGAACAAATTACAGCGGGGCAATTGATAGATTGAGCAAGCATAACAATGCAAATACTAGACATCATGATTCCTATGAGATTTGATTGGGCATTACAACAATATACATAGATCGTAATCCAATTGCATCTATGACTAATAATCCACCTTCATGTTATCATCTGAACCCCTTCTAGTATTAAGTTGCAAGCAACGGATATCTACATTAAGCAATGCATGTAAAGTAAACAATACAATTGTTCCATGAACAAAATATTGTTGTTTTCTCCGTAGTAGCAATAGCACATCTACAACCTTAGAGATTTCTATCACTTCCCCAGATTACTAGAGGCATGAACCTACTATCAAGCATAAATACTCCCTCTTGGAGTCACAAGCATCTACTTGGCCAAGATAGCTACTAGCAACAAAGAGCATGCAAGATCACAAACAACACACACATGTTAGAATCAATAATCAATCTGACATGATCGAATCAATAATCAATCTGACATAGTATCTCAATATCCGTCAGATCGCCGCAAACACAACATGTATGATTACAAATAGATGACCTTGATCATGAACGGAGCTCACAAGGTCTTAACATGATAGCACAAAGGATGAGAAACAACCATCTAGCTATTGTATGGACCCATAGTCCAAGGGTGAACTACTCACGCATCATACCGGAGGCTGGCATGGTGATGAAGAAGGCCTCCGGGACGATCTCTCCCCTCCGGCAGGGTGCCGGGAAGAGCTTCAGATCCCCCCCCCCCCCGATTTAGGGATGATGGTGGCGGCGGCTACAGACTGTTTTATGGAGATTTGATCGGGTGCTTAGGGTTTCTGCATCGGGGGAACTTTATAGGCGAAGAGGCGAGGCAGGAGGCCGGCCAGGGGGCCCACACTAGAGGGCGGCGCGCCATAGGGTGGACCCGCGTGGCTCTTGGGTGTGGCCACCCCGTGGCCCCCTTCGGCTGCCCTTCGGTCTTTGTGTTCTCTCCGGTAAAATATTGAATTTGGCTTTTGTCCCGTCCAATTCCGAGAATATTTCCTTAATAGCTTTTCCGAAACCGAAAACAACCAACTGGCACTGCGGCATATTGTTAATAGGTTAGTCCTATAAAATATATAAAAACACCTCAAAGTGTAGACAAAGCATAGCAAAGTTGATACTAAACAAGCATGGACCATCAAAAATTATAGATACGTTTGCGACGTATCAAGGCCAACACGCACAAACTGTTCAGCGGATTGTCGGCTAAGGCGTACATGCCGGACATCATCGCCCAAGGTTCGGCATCCGCCGGCAACCCCTCCGTCTTCACCCAAGAATAGTCCCGAGCCGATGCCGAACATGGCATCGAGTCTCAGGATTCTACCGAGGGTCAGGCCGAAAAGACGCAAGCCGAGGACATGAAGGACGCCGAGGGGTCTGCCTTGGCTCCGGCGAAAGGCGGAGGCAAGAGGAAGCTGGTCACGTCGGTGCCGGAGCCACGAATCAAGTGGACGGTTGTCGGGGATATTACCCCAAATACCCGAGAGTTGAGGTATAAGGAAACCTTTGAAGGTTTACATACGTGTTTTATCAAAGAATACGAAGAAATAAAGACATATCTAGGAAGATATGACACTTAAAGAAGAAGAAACAAATGGAAAAAGAGGAAAAGAGGACTTGGGCCGAACTAAAGCTGATTCGGCATGGTCCATCACTTATCCTAGGCCAAAACCGTACTCAAGGTCTGAATCTCGGCCCACCTAGCCGAACTATAGCTGAATCAGCGCCTAGATCCCGCCAAATCGGCTCTCACCTCGTCGAACTCCCGCCAAGCTCCACCAAGTTTCCCTGGGTGGGCCGGTGAGGAGCAACCCAGCCCACCACGGGGGTGTGCTACCTCGTCCCATCACCGCCAAGCACTCCGAGGTGGGCCGGCAGAAGCCAATCCCGGCCCACCGCGGACTTCGTCGTCACATTGCCCTGGCGGCCGCTCCACCACTACCCTGGGTGGGTCGACACAAGATAAGTCGGCCAACCGTGGGCCCCGAGAGTCGGTTGGGCCTTAGGAACTTATCAGGTTAGGCAGGCTTGACCCGGATAAGGCCATGATGACCCGGTTGGGCTCCCTCCTCGTGGATCCACAAAGGAAATCCTGGCTGGACCTTTTTCCTTATTCGGCTGAGAAATAATTAAGACCCGGCTGGGCCTTTTCATTCCCAGGACGAATCAACCAGGCACAGGCCGAATTACAATTCTGTCTGGGGCATCCGGGCTGAATAAGATCACCCCAGACACCCTATTATCCACTCCCAGACACATTCCAAATTATCCGAAGAGGTTGAAGAGACCAGTACCCATTAAGGAAAGTTGTTTACCCAAAAGAGTTATTAGACAAATAACTATATGACGAAGAAAATTTATGCCGATGTGCAGAACATTTTAATATAAAGTCTATGAGCGATTATACGAGTCCCACATAGACTCGTGGACTAATGTCAGGGATATTACCCCGGGTGCCCTAAAGATAGGTTATAAGTATGTCAATAAGAGACGTATGTAAGGCTAAATAGAAAAGGATAAAGGAAAAAAGCTAAACTGGGCCGGACCATTGATATCTCGGCCCAGATAGATATTTCCCTGGCCGAATTCATTTATTCTTGGGCGAACTAAGATAAATACAACAGGCCGAATCATTATATCCCGGCCCGACAGCTCCAAATGCCGAATCAGAGAGCAACTCATCGCTGATTCCGTGCATGGGCCGGCACGAAGAAGCAGGCCCATCTCACCAGACCTTCTCTCCTGCAGGAATAACACTCCCTCAACTCCAGCGCCACTCCCGCCAAGCTTCCCATCGCAGGTTTCCCGCCAGGTCGCAAGACGAATCGACCCCGCCAGCGCCCTCGCTCCACGTCGCCCGGGTGGGCCGGATTCGGCCCACCAGGGGAAGCCTCGCCAGCACATGCCCCCGCAGCTCGTTGCCCGGGTGGGCCGAATTAAGAGAATCCCGGCCCACCACGGGTCCGCTTCATCAGACGGGCTTACCCGACCACAGGCCGACACAGGGAGACCTCGGCTGGGCTCCATGGACCCGAATGAAGCTTATCCCACCAGGCCGACTCAATGTGTAATCCGGATGGGCCATGGTTGACTCGGCCGGGGAAAGGTTTGACCTAGTTTGGGCCCTATTACTCCCAGGCCGAGTTAACCTCTTTCTAGGACGAATTACCAATAACCCCGGGGCACCCGGGCCGAGTAATAAAGGTCCAGACGCCCTCTTATTCATGTCCAGACACATCCTCGACACCTACAACGACTCTCCATCAGCCAATACGAGGTCCGCAAGTATCGTGCCGGTCTTGGGACGCCCATCGCTCAGACTGGCACATGGCATATGGAATATGCCCTTGGCATCTAATAAGATGCTAGGGAATATGCCCTGGAATCTTCAAAGATGCCAAGGCATATGCTGAGCATCTCCAGAAGATGCCGGGAATATTCTGCCTAGATACCAATCGTGGGGAACAAGATTTGTCCCCTGGGATCCCCTTTATAAGGAGCACCAGGGGGATCGTTCAAGGGAGAGGCCCCGAAGGGCTCTTCCCCTCTCTGCTCAATAGGAGCTCTTCTTCTTCCTCCTCCTCCAATCTCACAGAGAGATCTAGATAGAGGCATAGGAGATACAGCTCAAGGAGCATGATTGTAACCACATGTATGCCAAGATTATAAGAGATTAGATGTAGAGAAAGAGGAGTTATCACCACATGAGAGCCTCAATCCTATATACATTGTGTTTCTCTTTGTTCATACGAGTGCGGTCTTCACTGCATCATCCCTCCCCGGATTCCTCCATGTCCATCGGCCCCAACTTTAGCCTACCCATGGCATATGTCGTGATACCACCACGACAATGGTGCCTAAGGACCTTTGCCTCACCGACGCCTGGAAATCGGTGAGCATGGATCCCATTACTGGTGCCAACCAGAACTCCGACAACTACTGGAAGCACGTGAAGCTAGCGTTCGACAAGCGTAGCCTTTGCGACCCGAAGTATAGCAGAATTCACATGGAGCGAGGGTAGAAAGCAATGGCCAACCATTGGGGGCTCATCCAGCAGGTGTGTAGCAAGTGGCACAACTATGTGGAGTAGGTTGAACGCATGTGGCACAGCTATGTGAAAACATGGACAACAAGGTACTTCACCGACACTAGCCAAAGGTATGACGAGCTCAATCTTGTCCTGACACATTTTCTGTTGCATTTGTAGCTCCTTCGTGCACTCGGCCTGTACCGAGATGACACAAAGACGGATTTTAAGTTTCACCATGTGTTTACCGTGATCGAGCACTGCGAGTAATGGTTGGACACTCGCAAGACCCTCGCCAAGACCAAGGACGATGTGTACAATCCAGAGGCTCCTCCCCTGCTGCCGGCGAAGGAAGGACGGAGCTCGGCCAGAAGAAGGCGAAGATGATCAAAGCCACAGGACCTCCCGCCGAGAGCCTCCAGGCTTCTATCGAGAAGTGCATCGCTGACACGAAGTCACATGCCGAGAAGAGGTCGGAGAAGATCGGCGAGAGGTGGGCGGAACTACTCCAGAACCAAGACTGCAAGATTGACCTCCTCAAGGCCAACTACGCCGCAATAAGAGGAACACGGATCTCCAGTTCCTCATGGACGGCGAAGACACACCGGCGATGAGCACGCCGGTCAAGGCCTGGTACATGGCGCTCCACAACGCCATCCTCCAGGAGGACAACGTCAAAATCACGCCAACAGCTACGTCGAACGCCTATGTCGCCACTGCTTCACCGAGCTCTGATTCCACCTCCTCCAACCAGTCGCCGGCCATGCCGTAGGTACGCCCAACCCCGTCGCATCAGCCACGCCGGAGGAGCCCATCCGTGTCGACGACTGGTCGCCGAGCCATTTTATCTAGTTCTATAATAATTTTGTCACCGAACATTTTGGGCGTACTTCAGTCGAACACTTTTGGCCGAGAGTTCGACGGTGGGAACAATAAAATTCAAATGTTTCGCCATTTTTGCTTCGCATGGGAACATGGCCTAGGAACGCGAGTGGGAAACCCGGCGTTCCTAGGATGAAAAATTGTTTCGTCCGGCCAAATTTAAGTCCGGATTTCGGCCTTGGAACGGCCAACGAGTGGAGATGCTCTTAGTACCTAGTATTTTTTCCCAAAGAGGAAATTTGTGCAGGATACTTGGTACTAAGGGATCATCTATGGAGACATGGTAGATTGTTGTGATCTTTATGTCCATGCTATGTGTGCTACGCTGATGATACCATTTATCACAGAATGTAACTTCAGAGATATCTGATTGAACCTTGTTGTATGTACAAACCCTGTATTTGTGCATATGATTTGGTTGGCTCACGCCATCTCTGAAGGTGACATGCAATTGCCACATTATGTGTGATCAACATTGTCAAATATGAGGCACCAAATTTCTTACTCATTGCTTTGCTTTCTATTCATTGCTTTGCATTGTATTCATTTCTTCGGATTGTGTCCATTGCTTTGCTTTATGTTCATTGCTTTGCATTGTGTCCATTGCTTTAGATTGTGTTCGCGAATTGTGTTCATTGCAGGCTATCAACATCGGTGGCCAGGGAAAGGATCTTGTCAACGGCTCGAACAAGAGGGCCAAGAAATCAAGGATGCCTCGCAATGTTGGCAATTGGGATGAGGCAGAGCCATACCCCATTATGCAATGTATTGGTAGCACCTGCACTGGGATTGCTTCCTATCCCAGACACATTCAGGTCATACTTGGACTGTGTCCCTAACACAGTCACTCTGAAGCTGACGACTGGATGCCAATGGGGCATCACGATCTCAGATGTCAACGGGAAAGATTGCTTCGATCAAGATTGGGCAGATTTTGCAGTAGCTCATGACCTGAAGATCGGTTACTTGCTGGCCTTCAAGAAGATCTACCCAAGGGTTTACAAGGTGCTCATCCACGACTACAGTTAAGCCGAGGTTGTCAAGAGGTGCCCTAAGCACGCTGAAGCTTTCAGGAGGATCGTGGAGCAGCGGTGACTTCTGTCTACATAAAAAGTTGTTCTGATTTGTGTGTGTGGCCGATGAACTAGACCCTTTTTGTGTGCTGTCGTGTACTGTCGTTGATCAACATTTGTGTTTGTTTTTATGTGGTATCTTCACCTCTCTCCCGAAGAGATGACCCTATCAGCAACGCTGCAGGCAACCAAACGCATGTCTTGCTTGTGTTCATAGATGCATGCAAACAAGCAATCAAACATGCACACTTTTATTTTTTGTCGATGTAAAAAAGACATGCATGCTACCAAACAAGTTGTCATTCATGGCCCGATAACTATATGAGGTGTCAGCTGGAATGGAAAAAAATGGATGTTGGCTACCACATCCTTAGAGCATCTCCAGCGGACACTCTAAATTTTGGCGCTAAAAAAACGATTTGCAGCATGCTTGATCGACTTTTAGGGCGCGCAGCCATGTTGAGCTTTTCCAGATGCACTAAAATACAACGCGGAGCAAGCAGCGCTTTACCAGAGGCTGAAAAATAGAGTCTAAAATTTTGCAAAGACAACCCTACACATAGTTTAGGAAAATCAATTGGGCCCTTTACATAGACCACGCTCGTGAAGTTCGCCGATGCCGTCGAGCTGCACCTCGTGCAGTCGGAGACGGAAACGGCGAGTTCCTCCTCGCGGCCATCGCTGTGTCGCGGCGCTCGCGTCCGTGCTCGTCAAGAACCGGCCGGCCCATTGCGGAGTTGGCACGAGCTGATTTGCTTGCTTCGCCTTGTGTGAACTGAACTCAACTGGCACCGTGACAGATGGACACCACCAACGTTACCTTGTGTGTGTGTGGACGTGGGGGACATGTCGTGCGCCATGAAGACCGCCACTTCCATCGGCACTGTAACATCCCAAAAATATTAAACATGGAGCATCAAACCCTAATCACTAAAACTAGGGTTAACAAAAACTTTGATTAATTTAAAATCATATGAATACATGTGTGAATGAGATGATTTGATAAATGCCTGAATGAACTTGTGTGAGTAGCCTAAATAGCAAGAAATGGTTTAAAGATGAAAATAACATCATATAAAACATTTCCATGAAGAAACAAAACAAGAGAAATTCAAAAACAAATAAAATAAAGCAAATGGTCAATTTTGCCAATCTTGCTCACTAGGTCACTTTAAGTGCTTCTAGTCCAAGATTTCAAACAGAAACTTTCCCAATTCTTTTCACCCCTTGATAGAACTAGTATAAGTGAATCAAGGCCCACCTTTCAAACTTGCAGAAACATTTGGCAACCTCATTCAAATCACAATTCAAGATTGAATGTTATTCACATGTGAAGATCATCCATTTTCAAAACCCAACCAAACCAATGCCCCTTGACTAATCCAACTAACCAGATACTCCCTAGCATGTGCCTAGCAAACCCACAAAGTTTGAATCCAAAATTCAAATTTAAATTTCTTGCGGCCATTTCATCAAACACCTTGCAGATTCAAATCAAACAAACATCTAACACTATTTGCAGCAGTAAAATTGGTCTAACTTGTTCCCTCTCTGGTTGCAACAAACATTTAGTAGATCATCTAACCTAGTTAGTAACCACTAACACCACTGTGAGCTTGCCATCGCCATCAATGGTGAGCAGGCTGAGCCTCACCATGCCACCCTATTATCGACAGCAAGCTACGAGCAACACTAAGCCTAGCCAGCATGTCTAGCAAGCACCCCACCGTCCACCGCCACTCTCTATCCCAGCCCCGAGCAATGCCAGCCCTTGTACCACATGACACGCCCATGTCAAACCTCTCTGCGCGCGAGCCGAGAGCACGCCAGTGAGCCATGCTCGACCAGCACCCACAGACCGCGCGCCGCCCTCGCTGCTTGCAGGGATGATCACCAGCACCCAGCAAACCCTCAGACATGCCCGCTCGCCGCAGCGCGGACCACGCGCGCTGTGCGACCTTAAAACCGCCGTCGGACCCGCTCAGAGCACCGTGACGTTTCGAACGATCAGTACCACCCCACGCCTCGCCACCACACCGTTGAGCTTCGCCAGGGAGCACAGCACCGCCGCCTACCGTCGCCCATGCCAGTACTTGCCTGTACCGTCGCCTCCGACGACCTCAGCCCATGTCGTGCTGTCCCTCTCGCTCGCCTATAAAAGAGCCCTCCCCAACACGAATTCGCCACACCATTTCACTCCCCTCTCACCCAGAACCACCCCACCGCACTCCCGGAGCAAGGCGAGCAGCGCATCACCGAAATTTGGCCGGAGCCTGCCGCTGCTGGAGAAGAAGGAAGCCGTTGATTGGAGCCGCCCCAGAAGGAGCTGCGGGTACCAGGAGAACCGCCGTCATCGACTTCGTCGTTCGCCCCCGTCGTCGACCCTCGCCTGAGCCCCGGTGAGCCTCCCACGACCCCCACCTGCCGCGTTAGGGTTCTGTCTCGCCGGCGCTGCCCGACGTGGACGATGAACCGTACCCGTTCGATTAGAGTTAGATCGTGCGGTTCATACTACCTCGTACCGCTTCGCCCCTCCCCGTCTCACTGACGCGTGGGGACAGCCACTTGACCAGACCGCGTACGCGCTGTGCATAGTGGGTCGGCCCAGTAAAACATCCCGCGTGACCCAACAATTCAAATTAAGCTTTATTCATTTAATTTCAAACACAGTTCTATACCTATATTCAAAAATCTACCTAGCTCGATTCACTAAACCAAAAGGCATGAAACGAATTTTTGTAGAAAGGTACTGGAATTCTTAATCCAAGCCCGTTGGATTCAAACCATTTGAAGTTATAGATCAACAATGGTAAAAATAACAAGACAGAAGCTTTTCTGCATTCAAACATTTTTCAAAATTCAACCATAATAGCTTTTGAGTTGATTCCAACTCTCAAAAATCACATTTGATCATACCTTTCAGAATATATAAAAATATATGGGTTTACTTGCAGAAATAATGTTCAAGTAATAAAAGAATGCCACTTAGGCATTTCTAGTCACTTTATTTAATTAAAATAAAAAGGTTAAACCTTATTAAATTGTGACACCACTTTAAATCACATTCTCATGTACTGAAATATGTGGTGATGACATGTGTCAACATGATCCCATGTTTGAGTTAGAGGATATTAAATCTTAAGTAGTTTTTCAATGAGTAGAAATTACCTTTCTCAAAATAAAAGAAATAAGACAAGTGCTTTAATCCATGTGATAATAGGGATGATGCTAGATCATCTAATATGACTTTTTGGGTGATGATTAAAAATAGTTAAGTATTGTTTGGTGATTGTGTACCTCGTATTTATTTATAGACACTAGTACCGACCAAGGATACGAGGAGGAAGGAGGATACTACGAGGAAGAAGCCAAGGAAAACTTCAGTCACTGCTCTGCACAAGGCAAGCTAACACTTGCAACTTAGCAAGTTTATAATGATATCTTAGCCAGCCAATACTTGCAAGCCACTACTTGCTTGTTACTATGCCAACTATATGCCCTAAGCATATGTGATTATACCCACTGGATAAACCATCCTAGTTTTACTTCCAAGCTTAATACTTTAGTTTTTCTTTATCAAGCTTGCTCTTAAAGTTTACTTAAGTGAATTGTAGATTCTAGCAAGATAATTGAAGGTAGCATAAAGAGCATAAAATTTGGCCTAAGTTAGATAATCTTGATGTCATCCTAAGGCATGAGATTGAACTTAGCTAATCCCCACTTGTTTACCACCCCCTCACGAGTCTTTACCCTCACTTGTAGATGCTAGTGCTAAGCATAAAACTTGATCAACTTTAGATGGGAATACTTGGTGAAAATAATTATGAAAACCTTAGAATGGTGAGTCATTCTATTGAAATGTTTTGACATGTGTTCTTGAACACCAGATGATTTTTATGATGAAAATGTTGAGGCATGATCCTTATCTCTTTACAAAACTGATGGTTGTCTGGATGCGATACCATTCCAATTTTACCGTATAACCACAATACCCGAAGATTGGGTAGGGCTTGACTGGAAATTTATATACCTTAGTATGGGTTCCCTCGCGTCCAAGGTCTGAGCTGAGGCTACCTTGTGAAGATTGTCCACCTGTAGAGTACCCAAGATGACAGTTGGTCATGGTTGGGAGGCCAAATTCACAGGAGAGGTGCCTATACTAGGGCGTGTAATTGAAAGGTTAGGATTGATTATTTGCATACTGAGTATGGTGAATTCAGGATTGTTCCTGACGGATGTATCGAATGTTGTGGTGAAAGTGTACAATCTCTGCAGAGTGTCAAACTATTCGAATAGCCGCATCCGCGGTTATGGACAGTTGGAGTGGCCATACTGTTCCCCATCAGATGTTTTCAAAATGACTTATGAAATGATTTATGATCTTGACTTGACCACAACAGAGTTGTGATATGAAATTCAAGTTCCCACTTAGGTGTTTAAATCTATCAACTAGTTTTATTTGCTTCTAAACTTAGTAGAGGTAAATCTGGCTTTTTGCAAAACAACCTTAGAGCCTAGTGTCCTACTACAAAAACCCCCCTTAACTTGTTAGTATTAGTTTGCGAGTACTTAAAGAGTACTCATGGCTTTGTCCCTGGTTATTCCCGTGGCCAGACTATGAAGAGGAGTATCAGGATGACGAACCGCAGGAAGGTTATGATAACTAGGATCATCTCCCATCGTCAGCATTGCCTGTGACCCTGAAGATGGAGCTTCGCCTACGCTATCGTTACCTTTATGTTATTCCGTTGTTTGAGTTGTATTAAGAACTGGATCATGAGATCATTATTTGTGTAAGACCTTGTATGGTTTGTAATGGATGATGTACTTTGATATCCAAATCTGTTATGTCTCGCAAAAATGGTAATCCTGGGATTGAGATGTATGGAATAACAGGCATCTAGGGTTAAAAATCCAGGTGTTGACAAGTTGGTATCAGAGCCATCCTGACCATAGGATACCCTAGTTAGAATGGACGTTTGAATCAAAAACTTAGTTTCAAAACCAAAAGAAGTGAGTATTTACAAAAACTTATTATCATTCTTATCACTTGGATTCTTTCATGAAAATACATGTCCTCAAAAACTCTTGCAAACTTACATAAAATTTGACACACTTGATCACTCTACTAACTTACTCATCCTATATTCTTATAGATGGACGTGAAGTACAACAAGTTTTATCAGTTGGGAAATGGAGGAGAACTCATCTTTGAGCGTGACTTGGACCAGCTTTCGGAACTTCTGGAGCGTTCGCACCCCGAGCTCTTCGGAGCTCAGCTCAATGATCAGGAAGGAGAAGATCTGCAGTGGCTAGTTGTTGCAAGTCTCCGAGGAAAGATTTAACCTCCCACTGCAGAGGGAATTCAGTTCACCTTAAGAGAGAACATCTGCAGTGGCTAGTTGTTGCCAGGGCAATGCAGGAAGCTCTTGCCCGTCTGTGTGGGCAGAGTATCAATCAGATCAAGGGTACCCGCTTTGAGTTCTATCCAAGGCGTGATGCTATGGGACAGCCACTGGAAGCCCCACATCACCCTGAGATGAAGACTTAGTTGGACCACCTTAGCTTCATGATGTATGACCGTTAGAAGGAGTTGGACAATGCCCATTCCTACGCCAACCACAAGTACACCATCACCGCCAAGAAGGATCAGACCATCGCCATGCTAGTGAAGGATCGCAAGTCTCGTCGCAGTCAACTCGACAAGAAGGAGCGCATCATTGCCCGTCTTCGCCACCGGATCACGGATTTGGAGGAGACCATCCACAAGAGAGATATGCAGTTGGTGGAAAGGGAGAATGCAGGGGAAGACCTTCGTGGAGACCCCTACTCCTATCTCAGTGATGATGATGACTTTCTGGACGATCAGGCCATGGACTTCTTCACCGATGAGGATGTCTTTGCCTTCATCGATGATGATGATGAGGATGATGAGGACACTGACTCCGAGGAGTAGTAGCACTTGAGCACTAGCGTTAGTGAGTTGTATCCGGTCCCACTGTATCATAGTTTCCCCAGAATGGTTCTTAAAACCATCTGTTTTTCTTTGTTGTGGTGTGTGTTTGTATTGTGTGCTATGAATGAATGAAAAGCAAGTTGCTAGAAAAATCGGAGTCAAATTTTAAAAACTTTTCAACCACCTTGAACCTTAGAAATTTCCCTCTTTTCTCATGATCTATCTCAATCTTCAGATGCCTCGCAGAGGAAGCAGTTCATCCCCGGACCCGATGTTGCAGATCTTGCAAATGTTGGTTTCTGACCACGAAGCTGAAAGAGCCGAACATCAATCCAACTTAGCCACCCTTCAACAGATAGCTCATATGGCCAACAACAATCAAGGCCATGGAAATCAGGACAACCATGGGTCTAAGCTCAAGAATTTCCAGAACACCAATCCACCTGTTTTCACTAAGTCGGAAGAGCCCCTAGATGCAGATGATTGGCTGCAAACCATGGAGAACAATCTGAAAGTTGCAGGAGTGGAAGCTAACGAGAAAGTTCTGTTCACCACCCACTATCTGGCCGGAGATGCAAGAGCATGGTGGAACAGCGTTGGCGCGATGACAGGAGGTCAGATGATGACTTGGGAAGAATTCAAAGTCAAGTTCAGCAAAACCCATGTGCCACCGGGTTTGATCAAAAGGATGAGAGATGAATTCAGGGAACTAAAGCAAGCAAGGATGACAGTAGTGGAATACCGTGACAAATTCTTTTCATTGGATAGGTATGCACCAGATGAGATAGACACTGAAGCCAAGAAGAAGGAGAGGTTCATGAATGGTCTGCACGATGAGATGCAGACAGTTTTAGTCAATATCCCCTTTGCGGACATTGAAGCCCTAGTGGACTCTGCCATTCAGATGGAAGTAAATATTAACCAGGCCAATGAGAACCGCAAGCGTCGCATGATGCATCAACCAGGAACCCACCAGACACCAAAGTATCGCCCCAACCCATCTCTAGGATTTTCCCCAATAACCAATAGACCCCCGATGAACCGTCCGACCTACCCCAACCGTGGAAACCCAAGGCCCGGACGAAACCACAACAACCCTGGCAACTCTAGCAATTTCAACCATGCACCATCCAAGTTCAACAACAACAATGCTGCCACCAACACCAACACTGCCCCAAGGACTGGAAGCAATGTTGTGCCTGTTGCAGCAAAGGACAAGTCGCAAGTGATTTGTTATGAATGTGGAACCAAGGGTCACTACTCCAGACTGCCCCAAGAAGATTGCCACAGCCCCCAATGCAAATGCCCTAGCTCAGCAGCAGCGTCGTGTTCAGCTCGGAAGAAGGTTTGCCCCAGGGAACTCGCTCAACCGCAACGAACGTCTTTTTCTCATGCATGCTGAAGAAGCCTAGGAAGCGCCAAATGTCGTGCTGGGTATGTTTTCTGTTAACTCGGTACTTGCAAGAGTGTTGTTTGATTCTGGAGCATCGCACTCATTTGTTACTGAAGAATTTGCATGCACTAGTAAGATTCAACCAACCAAATTGAAGCATGTTATGATTATGCAAATACCTGGTTCAACCACCAAATCTAGGAAAATTTGCAAAGCCGTCCCTATCCGAATCCATGGCATAGATTTCTATGCTAATCTAATAGTACTCAGAACTAAAGGTTTGGAAATAGTACTAGGAATGGATTGGATGTCCAAACACAAAGGATTAATTGACTATGCTAAGAAAGCCATAACCATGACCAGTATAACCGGAATATCAGTCGAGCATGTATCTGAAACCCTGCCCCATCAATTCAAGTGCAACAAGAGTATAGCCCAACCTACCATTGATCAAGTTCGGATAGTCTATAAATACCCCGATGTATTTCCAGATGTTTTGCCCGGTATGCCCCCAGATCGGGATATCGAGTTTATCATTGAACTAATCCCTGGAACCGGACCCATAGCCCAGAGACCATATAGTATGAACCCGTCTGAACTAGCAGAACTGAAGAAGCAACTAGACGCCATTCTAGAAATTGGATTGATTCAACCAAGTGTGTCACCATGGAGATCACCTGTTTTGTTCGTGGACAAGAAGGATGGAGGTAACCGTCTGTGTACGGATTATCGGAAGTTGAATGATGTCACCATCAAGAACAAGTACCCGTTGCCCAAGATAGAAGACCTGTTTGGCCAGTTGACTGGTGCCAAAGTGTTTTCTAAGATTGATCTTAGAACTGGCTATCATCAACTCAAGATTCGCGCAGAGGATATTCCAAAGACTGCCTTTACCACCAGATATGGATTATACGAGTATACCGTCATGTCTTTTGGATTGACCAATGCCCCCGCTTATTTCATGAACCTCATGAATAAGATTTTTATGGACTTCTTGGATAGGTTTGTCGTTGTTTTCATCGATGGCATTCTGATTTATTCCAAATCAGAAGAAGAACATGAGCTACACCTAAGGACCATTCTTGGAACCCTTAGAGAGCATAAGCTTTATGCCAAGTTTAGCAAATGTGAATTCTGGTTACAGGAGGTAGGATTCCGAGGACATATTGTGTCAGCCGGAGGAATTGCCGTTGACCCTGCGAAGGTGAAAGATGTCGAAGATTGGTAAGCCCCGACCACTCAAACCCAAGTTCGTGCATTTCTCGGATTAGCGGGATACTACCGCAAGTTCTTAAAGGATTCTTGAGTATCGCCAGACCCATGACCCAATTGCTAAAGAAGGACAAGAAGTTTGAATGGACACACAAATGTGAGGCGGGTTTTTAGGAACTCAAGAGGAGATTGATTTCAGCCCCAATCTTGATCATGCCGGATCTCACGAAGCCCTTTGACGTGTATTGTGACGCATCCAAGATCGGCCTAGGATGTGTGCTAATGCAAGAAGGCAAAGTTATATCGTATCTATCCTGACAACTGAAGCAGCATGAACAGAACTACTCAACCCATGACCTCGAACTCGCAGCCATAGTTCTAGCCCTGAAGACGTGGAGGCATTACCTCATGGGTAACCGTTGTGAGATTTATTCGGATCACAAGAGCCTAAAGTATATATTCACTCAGAAGGAGCTGAATATGAGGCAGAGAAGATGGATTGAGCTAATCAAGGATTATGATCTAGACATTCACTATCACCCCGGTAAAGCCAATGTGGTAGCAGATGCCCTTAGCATATTGCAGTGCCGCTTGAACTCCATGATTTTGAAGGACCAACCAAGTTTGCACAAAGAGATGGAAGATTTCCGAATGGAATTAGTGAGTGAAGGATTTTTGGCTAGCATAGAACTTCAACCCACTTTGATCAATCAGATCAAGGAGGCTCAGAAAGGAAATTCTAGTATCGATGGAATCAAGCATCGTATCGGTACAGGCAAAGTACCCGGATTCACGGAAGATGAAGAAGGAGTTCTGTGGTACAAAGGACGCCTTTGTGTACCAGGAGATTCAGAATTGAAAGAAGTGATTTTGAAAGAGGCCCATGATACTCTTTATTCTATCTACCCAGGAGGAACGAAGATGTATCAGGATTTGAAGGAACAATTTTGGTGGCATAAGATGAAGAGAGAAATCGGAAGCTACATCGCCAAGTGTCATATATGTCAGAGAGTCAAGGTGGGACATCAAAGGCCCTGGACTGTTGCAACCTCTACAGATTCTGGAATGGAAATGAGATTCAGTTGGAATGGACTTTATCACCGGATTGCCCACTTCTAGTAGGGGAAATGACTCTATATGGGTCATAGTTGACAGATTTTCCAAAGTAGCCCATTTCTTACCAGTCAAGACCACATAGCAAAGTTCGAAGCTAGCGGAGTTATACATCGCTAGAATCGTCAGTTTGCACGGAGTCCCCAAGAACATTGTATCAGATCGAGGAACCCAGTTTACCTCGAGATTCTGTAAGAAAGTCCAAGAAGGTTTAGGAACCCGACTAGATTTCAGCACAGCATATCACCCTCAGACTGATGGACAAACAGAGCGAGTAAATCAAATACTCAAAGATATGTTGAGAGCATGTGTGCTAGAGTATGGATCTAAATGGGAAGATTGTCTGCCTTTCGCAGAATTTTAATACAACAATAGTTATCAAGCTAGTCTGCAAACGGCCCCATTCGAGTTTATATATGGAAGGAAGTGTCGCACGCCTTTGAATTGGTCGGAAGTAGGAGAGAGTTAGATTTTTAGACCCGATATCCTACGAGATGCCGAAGAGAAAGTTCACAAGATTCATGAGCACCTCAAGACCGCCCAGTCAAGACAGAAGAGTTACACCGAGAAGAGACGTCGAGACCTTGCTTTCAATATCGGAGATTTCATATACTTAAAGTGTCGCCTTTGAAAGGAATGCAACGTTTCCAGCTGAAAGGAAAGTTAGCCCCCAGATATATCGGACCCTTCAAGATTCTGAATCGTCGAGGAGAAGTATCATACCAATTGGAACTGCCCGAGGAGATGTCAGTCATGCACAATGTGTTCCATATATCATTACTTCGCAAATGCCTTGAAGTTTCGGAGAAGACCAAAGTTTTCAAGAATATTGATCACCGGACCATAGAGATCAATGATGACCTGACATACCCCAAAGTACCCATCTGTATTTTTGAAGAATATTTCAGAACCACCAGGCCCGAAGCATCAAGTTTCTCAAGATTCAGTGGAGCAACCACACTGAAGAAGAAGCTACCTGGGAGCGCGGAGATCACATCAGGACGGAGTTTCCCGATCTCTTTAAATCCTAGGTAATCTTTTTCTTCCTTTTTCAAATCTTGGGACGATATTTTGTTTAAGGGGGGAAGGTTTGTAACATCCCAAAAATATTAAACATGGATCATCAAACTCTAATCACTAAAACTAGGGTTAACAAAAACTTTGATTAATTTAAAATCATATGAATACATGTGTGACTGAGATGATTTGATAAATGCATGAATGAACTTGTGTGAGTAGCCTAAATAGCAAGAAATGGTTTAAAGATGAAAATAACATCATATAAAACATTTCCATGCAGAAACAAAACAAGAGATATTCAAAAACAAATAAAATAAAGCAAATGGTCAATTCTGCCAATCTTGCTCTGTAGGGTTTCGTAGCATGGAAAACAAAAAATTTCTATCGCATACAAACAAACAAGCCAAGATCTATCTACTAGATTGTAGCAACGAGTCGATGGAATAACTCACCCTCGAAGATTCCAAAGTGTTTAACGAGAGCGGATTCTCGTGGGTGATGTAGTCGTACTCTTCCCGATCTCAAGATCGCGTAGACGATCCTTCCGGTGCTGCGTTCCGGCAGCGCTCCCGCAGTCGGTCACACATTCGGTACTCGACGAAGACCTTCCTCTCCCTTGTTCTAGCAGGCAGCGGAGGTTGTAGCACTCTCCTCGCGATTCCAGCAGCACAACAGCGTGGTACCGGAAGTAGAGGGGAGATCTCGCAGGGCTTCGCCTTAAGCCGGAGCGAGTATGGTGGACTATGAGAGAGCTCCTCGGCGATCTAGGGTTTAGACACACTAAGGAGGAGGTGCTAGGGCCGGAAACTAGGGTTTGGGGCTTGCCCAAGTCGGCGGCTATGGGAGCCCTAGGCGGCGACGGCGGCAACAGGAGGTGGCGGCGCCGGGCTAGGGTTTTGGGTGGAGAACTTGTGTGATTGGAGGGGCAGCCCTGCCCCTCCCTTTATAGGTGGGAGGCACCGGCCAAGGGGAGGGGAGTCCCTCCCCAACTCGGATCCCTAGTGGGCCGGCGGTGGAGGAGGAACTCCTCCCCAACTCGGTTTCCCACTTTCCTACCACTTCACAAAATACCCGTTTGACTTTTCAAATTAGCTTTTGACTTTTCAAACTAGGATTTGATTAAACCCTTTATTTTGTTCAGCGATGACACCTAGTACATGATGCAATCATACCAACTTGATATAACACATTCATGTATCCTTCCCCTCCGGAGTGCCGGACATTCCGGAACCTTCTAGAACATTCCCGATGAAAACACCGGAACCATTCTCCAACCCCGAAACAGGACTTTCCTTATATGAATCTTATTCTCCGGACCATTCCGGATCTCCTCGTGATATCCCGGATCCCATCCGAGACTCCGAACAACATTCGGTCTCTTACTCATCATTCCATAACTACTCAAACAACGTCGAATCCTTAAGTGTGTCTCCCTACGGTTCATGAATTATGCGGACATGATCGAGACACTTCTCCGATCAATAACCAATAGAGGAATCTGGAAATTCATATGGGCTCCCACATATTTCTATGATTACTTTGTGATCGAATGAACCACTTACATACGATACCAATTTCCCTTTGTCTCACGATAGTTTACTTATCCGAGGTTATGATCGTCGGTATCTCTGCATACCTAGTTCGACCTCGTTACCGATAAGTACTCTTTCTCGTTCCCGTGATATGTGATCCCTTGTGAGCTAGTCACATGCTTGCAAGCTAATTGGATGACATTCCACCGAGAGGGCCCAGAGTATATCTATCCGTCATATGGATGGACAAATCCCACTCTTGATCCATGTGTCTCAACCAATACTTTCCGAACACTCAATGTCACCTTTATAGCCACCCAGTTACGGTGTGGTGTTTGATGTCATCAAAGCATCCTTCCGGTGAAGGTGATATGCATGATCTCATGGTCGAAGGAATTAGGTTACTATGTATCATAAAGCATATAGCAATTGAACTATTAAAATGACTTGATCTTTATGCTACGCTTATCTATAGGAGTATGTCCACCATATCATTCTCCTAACGATATGATCTTGTTGTTAATAACATCTCAATGTTCATGATAGGGAAACCACAATCATTTATTAACCAACAAGCTAGTATTTATAAAGAGGCTTTACTAGGGACTCTATTTTAGTTTACAAATCACACAAGTATCAATGTTTCCATGTTAATACTATTATAGCATGAATGTAAACATTTATCATAAACATAAAGATATAATAATAACTACATTTATTATTGCCTCTAGGGCATATCTCCAACAGTCTCCCACTTGCACTAGAGTCATCTAATCTAGATTACATGGTAATATACCGAACACCCATGGCAGTTTGGTGTTGGTCATGTTTTGCCCTCGGGAGAGGTTTAGTCAACGGATCCGCCACATTCAGATCTGTGTGTACTTTGCAAATCTTTATGTCCCCATCTTGGACATGTTCTCGAATAGCGTGAAAACGTAGCTTGATGTGCTTCAGCTTCTTGTGTGATCTTGGTTCTTGCGCATTGGCTATGGCGCCCATGTTATCACAGTAGATAGACATTGGGTCCAGCGCACTAGGAACCACACCGAGCTCTGTAATGAACTCTTTCATCCATATCGCTTCTTGTGAAGCCTCCGAAGCAGCCATGTATTCCGATTCAGTTGAAGATCTCGCCACAACGCTTTGCTTTGCACTCCTCCAGCTAACTGCTGCACCATTCAAAATAAATACGTATCCAGATTGTGACTTAGAATCATCCGGATCGGTGTTCCAACTAGCATCGGTGTAACCATTAACAACGAGATGTTCATCACCTCCATAAGAAAGAACCATATCCTTAGTTCTTCTCAAGTACTTAAGGATGTTTTTGACCGCTGTCCAATGATCCACTCCTAGATCACTTTGATATCTGCTAGTTAAACTAACAGCATATGCAATGTCGGGTCTAGTACATAGCACATACATTAGAGATCCTATGGCTGAGGCATAGGGAGTCTTACTCATCCTTTCTCTATCTTCTGCCGTTGTTGGACTTTGAGTTTTACTCAACGTCGTATTGGGCAACATGGGCAAGAACCCTTTCTTGCTATCTTCCATTCCAAACCTCTTTAGAACTTTGTCCAAATATGTACTTTGTGACAATGATATTAGGCGTCTTGATCTATCTCTATAAATCTTTATGCCTAATATGTAAGCTGCTTCGCCAAGATCTTTCATTGAAAAACTATTATTCAAATATTCCTTGACACTATTAAGAAGGTCTACATCATTCCCAATCAACAATATGTCATCTACATATAGTATTAAGAATGCTACAGAGCTCCCACTCACTTTCTTGTAAATACAAGCTTCTCCATAAGTTTGTATAAAACCAAAACTTTTGATTACCTTATCAAAACGTTGATTCCAACTTCGGGATGCTTGCTTCAATCCATAGATGGACCGTTGAAGTTTGCATACCTTGTTAGCATCTTTAGGATCGACAAAACCTTTGGGTTGCATCATATACAACTCTTCATCAATGTCTCCATTGAGGAACGCTGTTTTGACATCCATCTGCCATATTTCATAATCGTAATATGCAGCGATTGCTAACATAATCCTTACAGACTTTAGCTTCGCTACTGGTGAGAAAGTCTCATCGTAGTCAACTCCTTGAATTTGTTGAAACCCTTTTGCGACAAGTCGAGCTTTATAGACAGTAACATTACCATCAACATCTGTTTTCTTCTTGAAAATCCATTTGTTCTCGATAGCCTTCCGGCCATCCGGTAAGTCCACCAAAGTCCATACTTGGTTTTCGTACATGGATCCAATCTCAGATTTCATGGCTTCTTGCCATTTATTGGAATCTAGGCTCATCATCGCTTCCTCATATGTCTCAGGGTCATCGGTGTTATCCACCAACATGATAGTCATAACGGAATCATACCAATCAGGAGTGGTACGAGTTCTCGTTGACCTGCGAGGCTCTGTAGCAACTTCAACCGAAGTTTCATGATCATCATCATTAGCTTCCTCTCTTACTGGTGCAGGCACCATAGGAACTTTTTCCGGTGCTGCGCTACTCGCAAGTTCGAGAGAAGGTTCGACAACCTCGTCGAGTTCTACTTTTCTTCCAGTCACTTCTTTCGAGAGAAATTCCTTCTCTAGAAAGGATCCATTCTTGGCAACGAAGATTTTTCCTTCGGATCTATGATAGAAGGTATACCCAATAGTTTCCTTCGGGTATCCTATGAAGACGCATTTTTCCGCTTTGGGTTCAAGCTTGTCTGGTTGTAACTTCTTTACATAGGCTTTGCAACCCCAAACTTTAAGGAACGACAATTTAGGTTTCTTCCCAAACCATAATTCATACGGTGTCATTTCAACGGATTTAGATGGTGCCCTATTTAAAGTGAATGTGGCTGTTTCTAATGCATAACCCCAAAATGATAGCGGTAAATCTGTAAGTGACATCATAGAACGAACCATATCTAAGAGAGTTCGATTACGATGTTCGGACACACCATTACGCTGTGGTGTTCCCGTCGGTGTCAATTGTGAAAGTATTCCGCATTTCTTCAAATGCTCGCCAAACTCGTAACTTAGATATTCACCTCCACGATCAGAACGTAGAAATTTAATCTTCTTGTTACGTTGATTCTCAACCTCACTTTGAAATTCCTTAAACTTCTCGAAAGTTTCGGACTTATGTTTCATGAAATAGATATACCCATATCTACTCAAGTCATCCGTGAAGGTAAGAACATAACGATAACCACCGCGCGATGCTACACTCATTGGACCACACACATTGGTATGTAAGATTTCCAATAAGTCTGTAGTCCATCATACCAGAAAATGGAGTCTTAGTCATTTTACCCATCAGACATGCTTCGCATCTTTCAAGTGATTCGAAATCAAGTGATTCAAGAAGTCCATCAGAATGGAGTTTCTTCATACGCTTCACTCCAATGTTACCAAGACGACAGTGCCACATATAGGTCGAGTTATCGCTCGATTTCAAACGTTTAGCCTCAATGTTATTAATATGTGTATTTCCACTATCGAGATTCAATAAGAATAGACCATCTATCAAAGGTGCATGTGCATAAAACATATTACTCATATAAATCGAACAACCATTATTCTTGGACTTAAACAAGTAACCGTCTCGCAATAAACAAGATCCCGATATAATGTTCATGCTTAACGCAGGCACCAAATGACAATTATTTAAGTATAAAACTAATCCCGATGGTAGATGAAGGGGTAGCGTGCCGACCGCGATCACATCAACCTTTGATATGTTTCCCACGCGCATCGTCACCTCGTTCTTCGCTAGCTTCCGTTTATTCTGTAGCACCTGTTTCGAGTTACAAATATGAGCAACCGAACCAGTATCAAATACCCAGGCACTACTACGAGTACTAGTGAGATACACATCAATAACATGTATATCGGATATACCTTTCTTCTTGATGTTGTCGTTCTTCAAATCCGCCAAGTACTTTGGGCAATTCCGCTTCCAGTGACCTTCTCCCTTGCAGTAAAAGCACTCAGTATCAGGCTTAGGTCCAGCCTTGGTCTTCTTCTTCGGCGCGGTAACTTTCTTACCACCCTTCTTGAAGTGTCCCTTTTGCTTAGACTTGCCTTTCTTGAATTTGGTGGTCTTATTGACCAACAACACTTGGTGCTCTTTCTTGATCTCCACTTCTGCAGATTTTAACATGGCGAAGAGTTCTGGCAACGTCTTGTTCATGTTCTGCATGTTGTAGTTCATCACAAAGTTCTTGTAACTTGGTGGTAGTGATTGGAGGACACGGTAAATCCCCAAAGCATTAGGAATCACTATACCCAAGCTTTGAAGTTTATTTGTGTGCCTAGACATCTTAAGCACATGCTCACTGACGGAGCTGCCCTCTTCCATCTTGCAGTTAAAGAACTTTTCAGAAGCCTCATAGCTCTCAATTGTCGCGTGAGTCTCAAAGATCAATTTGAGATCACGGACAATATCATGTGGGTCTGAATTCTCAAACCTTTTCTGAAGCTCCGATTCTAAACCATACAACATAACACATTGAACTATGGAGTACTGAGTCTTCCGAGTGAGGTAAACATTCTTTACTTCATCGGTAGCAGTAGCTGCAGGTGGGTCACCTAGCGGTGCATCCAACACATAGGTCAAATTACCAACTGTGAGGACAATCCTCAAATTGCGGAACCAATCCGCGAAGTTGCTTCCATTGTTTTTCAACTTTTCTTTCTCTAGGAACGCATTAAAATTGATGGTAGGGGCTGCCATTGATCTACAACATATTTGCAATAGTTTAGACTAAGTTTATGACAAATTGAGTTATAATTAATAGTTAAATTAATCTAGGTGAACTCCCACTCAAAACAACATCCCTCACATTGTTTTAGTGATCACACGAACCAAATCCACCACATCAAAACCGATCATCACGAGAGTTGATGTAGCTTCAATGGCGAACAATCGTCATGTTCATCATATCTACTATATGACTCATGCTTTACCTTTCGGTGATCCGTGTTCCGAGACCATGTCTGTACATGCTAGGCTCGTCAAGATCAAACCTTAGCTTCTGCATGAGCAAATCTGGCTTGCTCACGTTGTATACACTTGCGGAATCTAACACACCCGATCATCACGTGGTGCTTCGAAACAACAAGCTTTAGCAACGGTGCTAACTAAGGATGAACACTTTATGACTTGAAATTTATGTGCATGAGGGATCATCTTATAATGCTACCGTTGTTAACTAAGCAATACAAGATGCAAAAAGGATTAACATCACATGCAATTCATAATATGTGATATGATATGGCCTTTCTTCTTTGTGCTTCCGATCTCCATCTTCAAACACGAACATGATCTCCATCATCACCGACATTGCATCAAGGTCCATGACGCTGCTCCATGGTTGTCGTCCACTGGCTTCAACTATTACAACTACTTTGAATAGACACGCGGGTCTTAACAGAATTTAAAGACAACCATATGGCTCCTGCCGGTTGCCAAATTACAATAAGGAACATTGCATACATCAAATATAATCACAATCATGGCCATATCACATCACAGCACACCCCTGCAAAACAAAGTTAGATGCCTCTACTTTCTTTGCATGTTTTACGTGGTTTGGGGCTTTCAATAAGTGTCGTTCTAACTTACGAACAAGAACCACAACATTGATACTAGTATTGACAATCACCCATTGTAAATTGAATCTTAACTATGCTGGGAGAAACAGGCACCCGCAAAGCCACTTATGCAATACAAGTTGCATGTCAAGCGTGGAGCAAGTCTCATGAACGATGTCATGTAAGGTTAGCCCGGGCCGCTTCATCCCAACATCCCGCAAGATGCAAAGTACACAAGAAGCAATCGACAATAAAAGCATCAACGCCCACAATGACCATTGTGTTCTACTCGTGCAACAAATCTACATATAGACACGGCTCTGATACCACTATAGGGTTTCGTAGCATGGAAAACAAAAAATTTCTATCGCATACAAACAAACAAGCCAAGATCTATCTACTAGATAGTAGCAACGAGTTGATGGAATAACTCACCCTCGAAGATTCCAAAGTGTTTAACGAGAGCGGATTCTCGTGGGTGATGTAGTCGTACTCTTCCCGATCTCAAGATCGCGTAGACGATCCTTCCGGCGCTGCGTTCCAGCAGCGCTCCCGCAGTCGGTCACACGTTCGGTACTCGACGAAGACCTTCCTCTCCCTTGTTCCAGCGGGCAGTGGAGGTTGTAGCACTCTCCTCGCGATTCCGGCAGCACAACGGCGTGGTACCGGAAGTAGAGGGGAGATCTCGCAGGGCTTCGCCTTAAGCCGGAGCGAGTATGGTGGACTATGAGAGAGCTCCTCGGCGATCTAGGGTTTAGACACACCAAGGAGGAGGTGCTAGGGCCGGCGACTAGGGTTTGGGGCTTGCCCAAGTCGACGGCTAGGGGAGCCCTAGGCGGCGGCAACAGGAGGTGGCGGCGCCGGGCTAGGGTTTTGGGTGGAGAACTTGTGTGATTGGAGGGGCAGCCCTGCCCCTCCCTTTATTGGTGGGAGGCGCCGGCCAAGGGGAGGGGAGTCCCTCCCCAACTCGGATCCCTAGTGGGCCGGCGGTGGAGGAGGAACTCCTCCCCAACTCGGTTTCCCACTTTCCTACCACTTCACAAAATACCCGTTTGACTTTTCAAATTGGCGTTTGACTTTTCAAACTAGGATTTGATTAAACCCTTTATTTTGTTCAGCGATGACACCTAGTACATGATGCAATCATACCAACTTGATATAACACATTCATGTATCCTTCCCCTCCAGAGTGTCGGACATTCCGGAACCTTCTAGAACATTCCCGATGAAAACACCGGAACCATTCTCCAACCCCGAAACAGGACTTTCCTTATATGAATCTTATTCTCCGGACCATTCCGGATCTCCTCGTGATATCCCGGATCCCATCCGAGACTCCGAACAACATTCGGTCTCTTACTCATCATTCCATAACTACTCAAACAACGTTGAATCCTTAAGTGTGTCTCCCTACGGTTCATGAATTATGCGGACATGATCGAGACACTTCTCCGATCAATAACCAATAGAGGAATCTGGAAATTCATATGGCTCCCACATATTTCTACGATTACTTTGCGATCGAATGAACCACTTACATACGATACCAATTTCCCTTTGTCTCACGATAGTTTACTTATCCGAGGTTATGATCGTCGATATCTCTGCATACCTAGTTCGACCTCGTTACCGATAAGTACTCTTTTCTCGTTCCTGTGATATGTGATCCCTTGTGAGCCAGTCACATGCTTGCAAGCTAATTGGATGACATTCCACCGAGAGGGCCCAGAGTATATCTATCTGTCATATGGATGGACAAATCCCACTCTTGATCCATGTGTCTCAACCAATACTTTCCGAACACTCAATGCCACCTTTATAACCACCCAGTTACGGTGTGGTGTTTGATGTCATCAAAGCATCCTTCCGGTGAAGGTGATATGCATGATCTCATGGTCGAAGGAATTAGGTTACTATGTATCAGAAAGCATATAGCAATTGAACTATTAAAATGACTTGATCTTTATGCTACGCTTATCTATAGGAGTATGTCCACCATATCATTCTCCTAACGATATGATCTTGTTGTTAATAACATCTCAATGTTCATGATAGGGAAACCACAATCATTTATTAACCAACAAGCTAGTATTTATAAAGAGGCTTTACTAGGGACTCTATTTTAGTTTACAAATCACACAAGTATCAATGTTTCCTTGTTAATACTATTATAGCATGAATGTAAACATTTATCATAAACACAAAGATATAATAATAACTACATTTATTATTGCCTCTAGGGCATATCTCCAACATGCTCACTAGGTCACTTTGAGTGCTTCTAGTCCAAGATTTCAAACAGAAACTTTCCTAATTCTTTTCACCCCTTGATAGAACTAGTAAAAGTGAATCAAGGCCCGCCTTTCAAACTTGCAGAAACATTTGGCAACCTCATTCAAATCAAAATTCAAAATTGAATGTTATTCACATGTGAAGATCATCCATTTTCAAAACCCAACCAAACCAATGCCCCTTGACTAATCCAACTAACCAGATACTCCCTAGCATGTGCCTAGCAAACCCACAAAGTTTGAATCCAAAATTCAAATTTAAAGTTCTTGCGGCCATTTCATCAAACACCTTGCAGATTCAAATCAAACAAACATCTAACACTATTTGCAGTAGTAAAATTGGCCTAATTTGTTCCCTCTCTGCTTGCAACAAACATTTAGTAGATCATCTAACCTAGTTAGTAACCACTAGCACCACTGTGAGCTTGCCATTGCCATCAATGGTGAGCAGGTCGAGCCTCACCATGCCACCCCATTATCGACAACAAGCTACGAGCAACAGCAAGCCTAGCCAGCATGTCTAGAAAGCACCCCACCGTCCACCGCCACTCTCTGTCCCAGCCCCGAGCAATGCCAGCCCCAGTACCACACGACACGCCCATGCCAAACCTCTCTGCGCGCGAGCCGAGAGCGCGCCAGTGCGCCATGCTCGACCAACATCCACAGACCGCGCGCCGCCCTCGCCGCTTGCAGGGATGATCACCAGCACCCCAGCAACCCCGCAGACATGCCCGTTCGCCGCCGCGCGGACCATGCACGCTGTGCGACCTTAAAACCGCCGTCGGATCCGCTCAGAGCACCGTGACGTTCCGACCGATCAGCACTACCCCACGCCTCACCACCATGTTGTTGAGTTTCGCCAGGGAGCACAGCACCGCCCCCTACCGTCGCCCATGCCAGTAGCTGCCTGTACCGTTGCCTCCGACGACCTCATCCCACATCGTGATGCCCCTCTCGCTCGCCTATAAAAGGATCCCTCCCCAGCACGAATTCGCCACACCAGTTCACTCCCCTCTCACCCAGAACCACCCCACCACACTCCCGGAGCAAGGCGAGCAGCGCATCGCCGGAATTTGGCCGGAGCCTGCCGCTGCTGGAGAAGAAGGGAGCCGTTGATTGGAGCCTTCCCAGGAGGACCTGCCGGTACTAGGAGAACCGACGTTGTCGACTTCGTCGTTCGCTCTCGTCGCCGACCCTCGCATGAGCCCCGGTGAGCCTCCCATGATCCCCACCTGCCGTGTTAGGGTTCTGTCTCACCCGCGCTGCCCGACGTGGACGATGAACCGTATGCGGTTCACAGTGCCCCGTACCGCTTCGCCCCTCCCCGTCTCACTGACGCGTGGGGACAACCACTTGGCCAGCCAGCGTACACCCTGTGCGTAGTGGGCCGGCCCAGTAAAACATCCCGCGCGACCCAACAATTCAAATTAAGCTTTATTCATTTAATTTCAAACACAGTTCTATACCTATATTCAAAAATCAACCTAGCTCGATTCACTAAACCAAAATGCATGAAACCAATTTTTTGTAGAAAGGTACTGGAATTCTTAATCCAAGCCCGTTGGATTCAAACCATTTAAAGTTACAGATCAATCATGGTAAAAATAACAAGACAGAAGCTTTTATGCATTCAAACATTTTTCAAAATTCAACCATAATAGCTTTTGAGGTGATTCCAACTCTCAAAAATCACATTTGATCATACCTTTCAGAATATATAAAAATATATGGGTTTACTTGCAGAAATAATATTCAAGTAATAAAAGAATGCCACTTAGGCATTTCTAGTCACTTTATTTAATTAAAATAAAAAGGTTAAACCTTATTAAATTGTGACACCACTTTAAATCACATTCTCATGTACTGAAATATGTGGTGATGACATGTGTCAACATGATCCCATGTTTGAGTTGGAGGATATTAAATCTTAAGTAGTTTTTCAATGAGTAGAAATTACTTTTCTCAAAATAAAAGAAATAAGGCAAGTGCTTTAATCCATGTGATAATAGGGATGATGCTAGATCATCTAATATGACTTTTTGGGTGATGATTAAAAATAGTTAAGTATTGTTTGGTGATTGTGTACCTCGTATTTATTTATAGACGCTAGTACCGACTAAGGATACGAGGAGGAAGGAGGATACTGCGAGGAAGAAGCCAAGGAGAACTTCAGTCACTGCTCTGCACAAGGCAAGCTAACACTTGCAACTTAGCAAGTTTATAATGATATCTTAGCAAGCCAATACTTGCAAGCCACTACTTGCTTGTTACTATGCCAACTATATACCCTAAGCATATGTGATTATACCCACTGGATACACCATCATAGTTTTACTTGCAAGTGTAATACTTTAGTTTTTCTTTATCAAGCTTGCTCTTAAAGTTTACTTAAGTGAATTGTAGATTCTAAAAAGATAATTGAAGGTAGCATAAAGAGCATAAAATTTGGCCTAAGTTAGATAATTTTAATGTCATCCTAAGGCATGAGATTGAACTTAGCTAATCCCCACTTGTTTACCACCCCCTTATGAGTCTTTACCCTCACTTGTAGATGCTAGTGCTAAGCATAAAACTTGATCAACTTTTAATGGGAATACTTGGTGAAAATGATTATGAAAACCTTAGAATGGTGAGTCATTCTACTGAAATGTTTTGACATGTGTTCTTGAACACCAGATGATTTTAATGATGAAAATGTTGAGGCATGAGCCTTAGCTATTTACAAGACTGATGGTTGTCTGGATGCGATACCATTCCAATTTTATCGTACAACCACAATACCCGAAGATTGGGTAGGGCTTGACTGGAAATTTATATACCTTAGTATGGGTTCCCTCGCGGCCAAGGTCTGAGCTGAGGCTACCTTGTGAAGATTGTCCACCTGTGCAGTACCCAAGATGACAGTTGGTCATGGTTGGGAGGCCAAACTCACATGAGAGATGCCTATACTAGGGCGTGTAATTGAAAGGTTAGGATTGATTATCCGGATACTGAGTATGGTGAATTCAGGATTGTTCCTGACGGATGTATCGAATATTATGGTGAAAGTGTATAATCTCTGCAAAGTGTCAAACTATTCGAATAGCCGCGTCCACGGTTATGGACAGTTGGAGTGGCCATACTGTTCCCCCGTCAGATGTTTTCAAAATGACTTATGAAATGATTTATGATCTTGACTTGACCACAACAGAGTTGTGATATGAAATTCAAGTTCCCACTTAGGTGTTTAAATCTGTCAACTAGTTTTCTTTGCTTCTGAACTTAGTAGAGATAAATCTGGCTTTTTGCAAAACAACCTTAGAGCCTAGTGTCCTACTACAAAATCCCTCTTAACTTGTTAGTATTAGTTTGCGAGTACTTAAAGAGTACTCATGGCTTTGTCCCTGGCTATTCCCGTGGCCAGACTATGAAGAGGAGTATCATGATGACGGACCGCAGGAAGGTTACGACAACTAGGATCATCTTCCATCGTCAGCATTGCCTGTGACCCTGAAGATGGAGCTTCGCCTACGCTATCGTTACATTTACGTTATTCCAATGTTTGAGTTGTATTAAGAACTGGATCATGAGATCCTTATTTGTGTAAGACCTTATGTATGGTTTGTAATGGATGATGTACTGTGATATCCAAATCTGTTATGTCTCGCAAAAATGGTAATCTCGGGATTGCGATGTATGGCATAACAGGCATCTGGAGTTAAAAATCTAGGTGTTGACAGTCGCCGGCCACGGCATCGCCTTCCACTGGAGCCTCCACCTCCCGAACCCGCCGAGGAAACCATGCCCCACCTCCTTCTCCGCCTCGCCGAGGCCGTGCGGTCCATCTCCTCGAAAGCCCCATGGCTGCCGCGGCGGATACCACCGAGGACGAGGAGGATCCCCACGTACACCTTCGGCGCGCGCCCGGTCGCCACCGTGCTGCACCATGCCGTCGGACGAGGAGGATCCACCCAAGGCGAAGGACACCTGCAAGTTGGGAAGACAGACACCGTCGAGGAAACTTCCATTGTTGGCCATCGAGGTGCGCGCGGCTGAATTTTCAGGGACGGTTGCACTTCACGCGTCGTCGAGATTTTTCAGCACGCGCTAGTCCGAACACCAAATATACCGCTTTGGATATCGTATTTTAGTGCGTGCTACAAATTGTTTTGGACGCGGTCTACTTTAGAGCCTTTGCTGGAGCATGTTTTTTTTGTCCCTCAGACGCTAAATCTGTAATTTTTTTAGCACAGCGCTAGTTTAGAATCGTCCGGTGGAGATGCTCTTAGTTCCGTAGGACCACTCTTTATCATCCAGCCGTCTCCGGTTCCGAGCGCAGGGCCAGGTCGGGTCAAACCGCCGTTCGTCATCAGTGACACTCTGACAGGAACTTGGCACCGGACACGCGCGCGCGTTCGCGCCGAGGCTCTGACCATGTCCTTCCTCCACCAAAAGCCAGGTCTTTCACGCAATCCCCTCCCGGCAAATAACTAAAACTAAACTGGAGCAAGTATAACATCTGGCTCTGCCGAGCTCGATCTTTCTCAGCGAACCCTCGACGACGACGACGCTGATCAGCTCCATCCATGCCGTCCAACCCGCTCCCTGCCGGCGCGCTGTTCCTCCTCCTCCTCCTCTCGCTGCTCCCGGCCGGCGGGCGATGCCAGCAGGGCGGCGTGCCCGACGTCGCGCTACCGCCGCTGCCGCCGCCGCCGCCGTCTCCCGTATCCCGCGAGGAGCTCCTCGCCAGGATGGACGCCGTCACCAGCGACCTCACCGGGGAGGTGCAGAGCAAGTACGGCTTCTGCATGTCCAACGTGTATGTCATCTCCCCCCTTCCTCCGCTCTGCTCGCCAGAAGTTTCTGTTTATTTTTGCAGCTTGCTGCTTGTGAGATGATCGATGAATTTCTCAGGGATAATGATTTGAACGAGACATTCAACTTCAACTCCGACCCGAGCTTCATCTCGGACTGCATGGACCAAAGCAACGGTAATGATGACAAATACTAAGTGCGATGTGTAATTTTTTCTTGTGGTACGGTTCTATTTACTACTACTACATGAACCAAGTTGCTAGCTAGGTTTGGGACCCGGAGGAAGACAACACAAGTCTCCTTTCTTCTAGGTCAACCTCTTTACCCGAGGTCAATCCTTCCTTGGTTGAGCACCGTTGTTTCGTGCTCCACTCACATACCTATATTTTTTTTAAATCGGAGACAAAAGACTTGTCTCATTTCATTAACATAGCTAATACCCGTGCGTTGTTACGGAGTAACACAAAAATATTTTAGTGGCATTGCTAAAATAACTGTTATATCCAAGTTTCACATTATGCAAGTTTGTTCCCTTTACCATAGACGAACTCTATATCTTCAGCTGAAATGCCTGTTCTAACATGCTTACTTTCGGTTCATTTTGCAAATCAGCTTGTTTCCATATCGTTTCAGCATAATGAATGCATACAGCAGACTTTTGTGCTAGTTAAGAATTTTTATTCTATTATATATTTGAAAAAAGGAAAGAGCATGATAGTTCATAACAATCTATAAAAACAAAATAATAATAATTTATACATTAACAGCCGATAGATCAAAAAAATCATTAAATTTTTTTTTAACCAATAGCAGAATCTCCCAATTACTCTCATACTATGTCAGCAAAATATCAGCAGACAACAATTCACCAAATAGAAAAATACGTGTAGCACATAGCAATGCAACGGTTTCTCTCTCTATCTCGAACTCTTTGCTGGAGTCCCCCTCGCGTCTCGCGTCACCCCCCGCGAGGGCGACGGAGACGCCACCCTAATTTCCGCCGCCCCCTTCCTCCTCCTCCCCTACCCCCCTGTCGCCGCCGGGGAGCGCCGCCCAGCAAAGTCTGTGCGGTCCGGCGGCGGCGGGACCTCCTCTACCCGAAGCTGGAGTGACCTCGCGGGAGGAAGCTGCTGGCGGCGGTGCGACTTGGAGATGGTGTCAGGCTTGCTTGGCGGCGGCGCGTCAGGCGCGCGGCCCCAGGGCGGTGTGGCGGTGGGATTTCCCCTCGCGGAGGTGCAGGCCTTGGCCGGCGTCTTGTTAGGGGTGGTGCTGCTGCGGCGGCGCGGCCGAGGCCCTCCGACGGCGGGGCATGGCGACTTGGTCTACGCGGCTACGACAGGGCTAGGGCGGCTCGAGGTGCAGGTCGACGGCGGCGTGGCAGCCCGGCTGCAGCAGCACAACGGCGGAGCAGATGGGGCTCGATCTGGGCCTGATCTGGGCCTGGCCGGGCTTGGCCGGGCCTGATCTATGCCTAGTTGGCACTGCTGCTGTGCCCGGACGGCAATCGCCGTGGGCGATGGAGGGCGGTTCCCCTTCTCCAGGCGGTCGTGTGGCTTGATACTTGTAGCCCTGATGTTGCCATACCGCGTCCTACCCGGCGACCTTGCGATGTACCGATGGTTGGAGCTTTGGCTCGAGCTCGTGGATGCCGGGGCGGCGGCCCCGGAAGGTGGTCTGCACTGGCGCTTCGACGGCAGGGTGGCGTTGCGGTGGTGATGGCGCATCTCCTTGGTTCACGCGGGTGGCAAGGATGGGCAGCGGGAGCTCCTGGTGGTGGCAGCACCCAGATCGCGTTTGGAAGCTCGGCTCGAGGAGTAGGCGGTGGTCCGAGGTGCCAAATGTGGCGAGAGTTTTTCCGGGCGAAAGCCCAGCACTTTGGTGCCGATAACGGCGACGCTTGTAGGCGTCGTAACCCTCTTGGGGGCGTTGTTGTGGCTACTCTCGCACCATTAGGGCTCCGGGTGAAAACCCTAGACCCCCGTGGTCTTGGCGACGACGACGCTTGTGGCGTCGTTACCTTCTTGGAGGCGTTGTCGTGGAGCTCCGGTCTCCTTAGTCTTGTCGTCCTCGGTGGCAAGCTAGATGCTTCTTAGACTTAGTAGTTTTATCTTTGATCTGCTTATTAGAGGATTTCCTTATCACTACGTATCGGTTTGGTCGTATGGCTTTATCTATAAAGCGGCACGATATCTATGCATGTCTGTCTCTCTCCTCGTAGTAGCACATAGCAAGCAGGACCTGTTTCCACGGCTTCCTCTTTCCCCTTCTCATTCACCCACTACGATGGTGGCCTCCCCCAACCCAATCCCCTTCCATCTCTCCTAGAATCAGCAATGGCGCCCCGCCCCTCTGCCTCCTGCCGCTCTCCATTAATCTTCAGCCTAGCAGTACTCAAAATTTACAGATAAAATTCCGAATCATCTACTACAAACAAACGCACATGCAACAGCAAAATGTGCGGGCAAGAAATCAACGAATGGAAAGTTCAATGGGACGAAAGGGTTAACACCTCGCCGATCTGGACTTGTTTGACAGCCATCGCTCCCGGCCACGGGAGGACTCGCCCAGATCCGACTTCATGTTACTCCCAACAGTAAAACTCCAATTAACGGGGCGGCAGCTCGGTCGAAGGATAGTACAGCATGGAGGGCCTGGTCGGAGGCGGAACCGGCGGCTGCAGGGAGGTTGGGGGCGGTGCCGGCGGGCAGGGGCTCCGGGGGAATTGGAAAGAGGGGCGATCGGAGCGGTAGTGCGCCACCGGCGGGAAGGCCATGCCGCTCGAGCCCGCTACCTCCTACCGCCGCTCACCTTCCCCAGCGAAGCACCGCCTCCCTCCTCCGGTTGGTGAGCCGCCGATGGCTTCCTCTGTGACGCTTGAAAAAACACGAGAGGGAGGAGGACGGCCAGGACCAGATCGACGGCAGGTCGTCCAGGAGGCGGTGGTAGCTCGGCCTGGAGAAGGGAGGCCGAGCTGGCGGCGAGCGAGGAGCTGGGCCGGCGGTGAGGGGAGAGCTGGAGGCGGGGCGTACGCTGGGACGGGTCGAGGCCGGCGGAGATAGAGGGGCGAGGCCGATGGCGAGTGGGAAGCTAGGTGGGCCGCATAGGATAGGAAGTAGTCAGCGAGCAGAGGTAAGGGTCGACCCGTTTATTTCGTCGCCAACTTGGCGGTGGCAGGAGGGTTATTTTTCCGAACCGGCAAGACAAAAGCGTCAATCTACGGCAGACGGATTTTAAGAGTGACGAACGGTCTCAATCTTTTTAATAGTATAGATATAGATAGAAGGATAGTCATGACATGATAAAGGACAACCAAGAAAAAGATAAGGCAAAGGTTTCAGTATAGGATTACTCTCCTAATATTACATTACTCAACAAAATGGTACACACGAACACCCGAAGTCTAGTCTAGCCTCCCCTTTTATGCTCTCTAGAAGGACTATTAGCGAAGCAGCTTTTTTATTGAAGATTCTCGTATTTTGCTCCTTTCAAATAGTCCAACATGTAAACATGACGAGCAAGGTCAACACTTTTAATTTCTATTTGTCATTGTTTTAGCCGTCATCATAATCCACCATGTATGACTCACATACATTCACATTCAGGCGTGGTAAATCATACGTTCTCCTTTCTGCACGGAATAATATAAACCCTACATCCTACAACAGTTATCTATTATGCGGCTTGATGTAGTGGTGTTTTCATGGAACGTACTCCGTATGCGACTATAATGCACTGTCGTGACTCTGCTCAGATGTAACTTCAAAGTGGGCAGATAATAATAGAGTAGTTAGTATTTTTTTTCTTATTTATAATAAATGTTGCTGATTTAGTTTAGTATTATACTAAATCAGTGACACTTATTATTATACTTCCTAAGCCATATTTATTACGAGTATGAATTAGAGGAAGTACTAAATCAGTGACAACTATTATGAATCGAAGGAAATAGTAATAGTAAAACAGTAAAATTTATAGAAAACTAAAGAGCGAGAGATGATTATCAATGCAATGTCAAATAAAAAAAGTCTTGACTGTAAAATGTTCCTGCGGATCCAAACACACCCAAAAAAAAAAAAGAACGGTGCCGGACGCTCTGAGGCCTGTCACGCCGATGCCGACGGTGACGCACGCTCAGCGCTTAACCCATTCGACGGCGCCGACGCCCTCCGGGGCCCGGCTCTGGTCGTGCGGAGTCCAGACCGCCCCGCCCCTCCCCCTTCGCCTACCGCGCCATGGTGGTGATGAAGAGCACCGCAGGGGCTCCTCGCGAGCCGTGGTAATTCTCCGCCCCTTGGCCTGGGGAAATTTTGCGGAGATACCCTAATCATTTCTAGCTTTGTGGAATTGTGGGTGGAAGCGATGGTAGATCAATGCGTCCTTACAGGGTTCTGGAATCCACGGAAGAATGATTTCTGGGGGTGAATGCGAGGGAAGGTTGTGGGGTTTGGGCCGTCAGTCTTTGGTGCCGAACGAACGCGGCAAGGGTACTCTCGGGGTCGTGAGGCGGAGTATCCCAATGTGTAGCAAAACGCGTACACACTCCGCACATTTTGGACCATAATTTTGTCGCTCTGCTATTTCAGTCTCGCCTGAGAAATCTGTGTCTTGACTCGCTGAAAGTGCGATATATCCTCTTGTCTACTTTTCATGATATTTCGATGAATCCTGTTGCTTTCTACAGTATAAGATACTGCGTTGCTTTGACTAGAGCTAGAGTTGAAGTACATGCCTACATATTGATTCGTGAAGAAAATGCCTCAAGAATGTTTTCATAATGTAGTACTAGAATAATTTTGTCGTGTATGCAGGGCAAATGGTTACAATGCTGTGCGGCAAAGCTGAAATGGAGTTATATCTCAGCAGCTTGGGAAGCAAGCGCGTTGGAAGAATTAATAGGAATTGCAACCAGAGCTCTTGGGCACCTGGTTGCCAATCTGGCTGGGCTTGCTCAGCGTTGGATCCCAATGGCACCTCATTTGATGACTCAGTTCCATCCAGAGCACAGATGTGCAGGCCATGCTGTCCAGGTTTCTTCTGTCCTCTTGGCCTGACCTGCATGATGCGTAAGTGTATCTTTCCAAGCAAATTACCCCCAAGAGGCTAAATTAATTCTGTATGAAGTCAATAGCATTCCCTACCCCCTTAGTCGCTTTCAAAAATTGCTAAGAAGTTTGAATGCCAAATGTGGGAACAGTTCTTGAAATTGTTGGATGCACTAATTTAATATTTTTACCTCTAAATTTAGTCTTCTTTTTTCCAGCTTGTCCTTTGGGCGCTTATTGTCCTCTTGGGACACTCAATGAAACAACCAATCTTTGTGACCCGTAAGAGTAATTTACACTTGCCATGCTTCATTTACCATGTAAAACTCTTCACAAGAATTTCATAGCACATGATTGTTTGTTTGTTTGTTTTAAAAAATGGCAGGTATGCTTACCAAATAACTCCTGGATCTAACAGTACATGCGGCAGCGCAGATTCTTGGGCTGATGTGATTACTACTAATGATGTCTTCTGCCCTCCAGGGCACCACTGTCCAACCACTGTCCAGAAATTGAACTGTAGCAAGGGGTACTGTGTTAGCCTTTTCTTTTTGTGATATGCTGTTCTGTCTTTAATGATTATTCATAGCCTGACTTTATGTTTTCAGGTCCTATTGCAGGAAAGGTTCCACTGATGAAAATGGTATGCATCTCTTATTTTCTGAACTACCCCCATTGGGAAGCATGGTCTGCAAGTAGTAGTACTTATCCAATAACTGCTGCTTTCTAGTTCAATTTATTTGTGATTTGTCAAGATCCATACATGATTGTAACGCTTCGGTTTTTAACGTCTGTCATCACTTTTGCTGCTTAACAATTAACATACCTCTTAAACTAAAAGGTACATAGCCTAGAGCACTTGATTCGGCCAAAGTATCTGCAGGGACATATGTTGCAATATTTATTAACAAGCTGCGCAAGGTTAAAATAGCTATCATCTGCACTTTTTCCCAGTAATTTCATATAATTTTGCAGAGTGTATCTGGAAAAGCAGATGTGAGGAAAATTCAACCAAAGAAGATATCGCTTTGTTTGGTGGTATATTGATTGTAAGTATCCTATTTTCGCTCAGAAGTCAGTTCATAGAAAATCACACAACTTAAATGGGAGCATCTAAATTAGTATCAGTACCAATTTACTTGGAGCCTATTAAGTTTGATGCACGAACTGGTAGAACCAAAAGTACAAACTGATGGAGAAGGTTGGGCAGTCCACATATACTTCAACAGAGGACCATCTTGTCCACATTGTTTAATGATAGTTTTTCAAAAAGGTTAATTTACCTGTGATCTTGTTTTTGCAGGTTGTCTTAAGTGTTGTATTACTACTGGTGTACAACTGCTCTGATCAGTTCATTGCAATTCGAGCTAAAGTGTCAGATAAATCTCGTAAAAAGGCTGCTGAAATTGCACAAGGATCAGCAACAGCACGTGGCAGGTGGAAGTTAGCAAAAGAACTTGTACTAAGGCATGAGATGGAGATGTATGATTCTTCTGATACACCTGAGCAATTAGCTACATCTTCTGATGGAATAATGCATGCCAATAAAGGTAACGGTAAGAGATCCAAAAATCGCAAAGAGCTAAATGTTCGCACTGAAAGGTTCAGGCGTGCATACAGTCAGATTGACAAGGAAAGAGCTCTGCAACTAGACAAAGACAAAGTAACACTCTCTGGAATTGTTTCTCGAGCTTCTGTAAATAGACCACAAAGGCCAATGCTTGAGGTTGCTTTCAAAGGTCTGACACTATCCATTGGAAAAAAGAAACTTCTGCAATGCGTTACTGGAAAACTTTCGCCAGGTAGGATAACAGCAATTATGGGTCCTTCTGGAGCAGGAAAGACCACATTTCTCAATGCTGTGTTAGGTAAAACATCGGGTTATAAGAAGGATGGGTCGGTCCTTGTAAATGGAAAATCTGGATCGATGCAGTCATATAAGAAGATAATTGGTTTTGTGCCACAAGATGATATTGTCCATGGGAACCTGACGGTCGAGGAAAACCTGTGGTTTAGTGGATGCTGCAGGTATTAGATACATATCAAAAACGATTTCCTTGCTTTCCTAATTGACTCTTTTTGGCTGCCTCTAAATGTTTCGATACATAAGTTTATGAAAGTCAGTGACATAGCATTTCAAGAGTTCATATACAAAGAAGTATTGAGGTGCAGAATTCAACAATATTTTCTTCATGGCTTTCTTCATGTATTGTATTGAAAATAATATAATTTTTTTCCAAATATGGTACAATGTGATTATTGAAGTGGTATATCATTTATTTAACTTACTTTTTTCATGTCCCCTCCTTCAGATCCATAAAGTAATCTTATCTCTTATATGCCATAAGTTATGTGCCTAGATGACTTCTAGTAGTTGCGGTTTATGCTCTTTACTATGCATGCCGAAAATAAAAATGATATCACATACGAGTTTATTTCAGCAATTCTTTTGATGATATCCTTATTTCTTTTCATAAGGCAAACAATTTCCTCTAACAGTCACTGTTGTTTCACGAAACAGGTTAAGCAAAAGCATGTCAAAAGCTGATAAGGTTCTCGTTCTTGAACGAGTTATAGGGTCACTAGGGCTCCAAGAAATCAGAAATTCCCTTGTTGGGACAGTGGAAAAGCGGGGCATTTCTGGTGGACAAAGGAAGCGCGTAAATGTTGGAATTGAAATGGTTATGGAACCATCTCTTCTGATATTAGATGAGCCAACTACAGGCTTAGATAGTGCTTCCTCTCAGCAACTTCTAAGAGCTCTTCGTCATGAAGCATCACAAGGAGTGAATGTTTGTGCAGTAATTCACCAACCAAGGTATCTCTGTAAACTTTGAATTAATCATGCCTTTATTTCCTATCAGAAAGAATCCTTTTATCTAATCTTGATTAAAAGGACTTAAGTCTGCAAAGGTTTCTTGCAAATTATGTAACAACCATTGATCGGTCGAGCAATACACTGCATTACATTGTCCAAGGTCACTTATCAGTTGGCGTTACTATTTTGATGAAACTAAATTCATTGACATGCATAATTGCTCCGCTTTAATCTATATAACATGTCGTAGAAACATGACTAAGCAGTCAGTCATTTATTCTCACGTAACTAACACTCTATTTTACTTTATTAAATTTGAATATTTATCTAACATGTATTAACATTTTATACAGCTATACTTTGTTCAACATGTTTGATGACTTCGTTCTTTTGGCAAGAGGTGGCCTTATTGCTTACCATGGTCCTATATGTGAAATTGAAAATTACTTCTCAGGCCTGGGGATCAAGGTTCCTGACCGTGAGAATCCTCCAGACTATTATATTGACATCTTAGAGGGAATAGTAAAGACAAATATGAGAGGGCATGTCACTCCTAAACATTTGCCACTTCTTTGGATTCTACATAATGGATATGAAGTTCCAGAAGATATGCAGAAGGATCTTGAGGAGATCAATATGATGCATGAGTTATATACTGTTGGATCAATTACTAGAGAAGATTCTTCTGTACAACAGATAGATAGTAAAGATTCTGTGGACCAAAATGTCAGGCACACAAACGATTTACTGGAAAGGAAAACACCCGGTGTACTTGCACAATACAAGTACTATTTAGGGAGGTAAATTGATTTCCTTAATTTCTTACTTGCTTTTGTCCAGTTCATAACTCCATTGTGAAAAATTATGTTTTCAGGGTAGCTAAGCAACGTCTGCGTGAAGCTGTGCAACAGGCTGTTGATTACCTAATATTGGGTATTGCTGGCATATGCATTGGAACCATCACAAAGGTTAACGATGATACACTCGGTGTAGCTTCTTATGGGTATACCATAATTGCAGTTTGTAAGTCAGCATCCTGTGTTATTTTTGCAAATATCCTGTGTTATTCTTCTGTTCCTCATCTTATTAGATTACAAAAATATTGAGAACCAACTCTTTGGTAGGGTAGTTGAGTTGTGGGGCTCCCTCCACCATGTTCAAATGCTGGTGCTCACTTTTGCGCGCACACACACACTCAGTAGGAATTTAGTGAGATTCACTAACTTACCATGGCCTCCATCAGTTCTAGGCTTCTAGCGTGTGGTTAGGAGGGATGGTTGCATGGACGTATGTGTGTGGTGGTGTATGTTCGTGTGTGCATCATCCATGCGATCACAGAAAATATATGCAAAAATATCATTGCTGTTAGACAGTACCTAATAATGGACTGCGAAAAACCAATATTTATTAGTAACACTTGGCTTGACCATACATGATCTATCATTCTATAAGGCTTATATAACTAAAAAATAGATCTAACGCTTCTTGTTGCATCTTTTCCTGGAATATTAACTTAAAGGTGATTCAAGAAAGTATGAAAGTTAAATTCGCTCTTATTAAAATCAATGCTGCATTCTTGACTTCTTGGTCAGCACAGAACAACCATGGTCCAGAAATGGATTTTCTTGTCTCCGTAGATTTTGCTTCTTTCTTTCTGAAATTCGCTCTTAGTATGTCTTTTTTTGTTATGTAAATTATAAATTATAATTAGATACACATGAAAGCCTTGTACATGTTCCGTGAATAGGAAAATTAAAGAAAATCATATGTTAACTTCTCAATATTACTAGAAGTTTGACTAATTCATGTTTAATCTAGTGATTATATTTACATAGGGATTTTCGTACCTTAAAATGAAGCTGCAATGGCACCGTTCTGTAGATTTTTTTTTATAAAAGAGATTTGTTCTAAAAACTTACAGTAGCATTCTTGCTGACATTAAATTGCTTTTTGTTCAGCACTCTTGTGCCAGCTTGCAGCACTGCGATCATTTTCACCAGAAAGAATGCAATACTGGAGAGAAAGAGAATCTGGCATGAGTTCTCTAGCTTACTTCCTTGCAAGAGATACAATTGATCATTTCAACACCGTGGTTAAACCTATTGTCTTCCTCTCAACATTCTATTTCTTCAACAATCCACGGTCTACACTTCGAGACAATTATTTGGTCTTGCTTGCATTAGTTTACTGTGTAACTGGCATTGGTTATACTCTGTCGATTTGGTTTGAGCTAGGATTAGCTCAATTGGTAAGCAGACCATTTTCAAAACTTTGTCGTGATATTTAAAATCCGATTAGTGGATGTGATTTGCTTAATGAACTTTGTTTTTCAGTGTTCTGCATTGCTGCCTGTGGTATTGGTCCTGGTTGGTACTGATGCAAAAATTCCACAATTTATTAAAGGATTGTGCTATCCCAAGTGGACACTAGAAGCTTTCATTATTTCTGGAGCAAAGAAGTTAGTATTTTCTTCCTCATTTTTTTAATTTCCATTTTCCTGAATGAGCATTTGAAAAATACTAAAAGACAATTTTTTTCATTTAATTAAACTTGTTTGCTGCGCAGGCTAGGCTATATGAACACACAAAATACATTATGAATTACTTTTCCATTCATATAGAAGAAAAGATCCAATGCTTCATAGTAGCTTGAAAATGCTAAAAGTGGTTTGGCACAGCGAGAGTTGTTGCAGTCAATTATCAGTCCAGTATATCCTGAGAATTACAATGAATTCTCAAATATCAACTTTAATTTAGAGGAACCTTAATTTAACTTAGCAGGTCCCTGAACCTGTATAAGTGTGTCTTTAAGTTTGGGACCTACAGCTCAAATCCTTCATTTGTTAGTCTAAAGATCAATTGTAACCCCTTTTCCCTAACACACATTATTACCCTTCAGCTATTCTGGTGTATGGTTGATTACTCGATGTGGAGCACTGCTAAAAGGTGGTTATAATATCAATTATTTTGCTCTTTGCATCGCCATTATGATGCTTAATGGTGTACTCTTCCGGTTTGTTGCTCTACTTAGTCTGTTGAAGCTAAAATAGATGTAAGTATGCATATAATCAGGTTTTTGTCAATTTCCTTCTGCTTTTAGTTTTACTAGTACTGACCAAGTTACATAATCTGGATAGGTGGATTATGAAGGTCTTGTCGTCTAAAACAACAAGTGGCTGCTCTCTTGAATAATGAAGATTCAACAGCTGTGGAATTTGCATATAAATTTTTTGTCACATTGGTAGAATATGTAGATATTTAGAAGTACTATTCATGTACATACGTTCGTCAGACTGGAATAGCAACCATTTTTTGGGGAAAGCACATAGGTTTACATGCATCTCTGTTACATTGTACATTATACCTATTTGGAAGTACTCGCTCCGTTTAAAAATATAAGATGTTTTAGGTTTATGAAAGAGATGTATCTAGACACATTTTAGTATCATATTAAAAGGTGTCTAGATACATCTTCTTCACAAACCTAAAACATTTTATATTTCTAGACGGAGGGAGTACTATTCATGTCCATACGCTCGTTAGACTGGAAGAGGAACAATAATACTATGGAGCGCATGTCCTGCACAATTTTGTATGCGTCTCCGTAGCATTGTTGTTCCTTAGGCCTAGTTCGGTTACAATGGATAGGTGAACCGGAGTTTTGAAAAAAAAAATCCCCCCTCCTGTCGTCTCTTCTAGGCAACCGAGGGGGCAAGCCCTACCACCTCTCTGCCGCCACCCCCCACCCTCCCTCCCTTGCCTCGTCACCCCCGGAGGCCGTCGCCAGACAAGGCCGCACGAGGCTGGTGATGGAGGCGGCGGGTATTTCGTCTTGAGGCCCTCGCGCAGCTCCATGGAGGTCCGGGTTGCGTTCGGCTCACCCGTCGCTGTCGAGGTCGCTGCTTGCTGAGTTTCCCCTCCTCCTGCGCCCCTCCCTCCCTCCCAGGTGGCTTCTCCAGTGGCTCGTGCTCCTCGTCGTGGTGACAGGCGGGCAGATCTGGATCCGCTCGGGTTGGGCTTTAGGGTTTGGGATCTCGCCGGTAGTGGACTTGGTGGGGCTGGTATCTGGCAGAGGGTTGCGTGGTACGGTCCACGTCGCTGGCAGCGCCGTAGGGACCGTGTCACCACTTCACTTGACCAGTTGAGCTTTAGTTGAAAATCTGCTGCAGGGTGATGTCTTCGGCGGTTGGTGTTGGTCGTGTGCCAGCTCGTCATTGTGTGGGTGGTCCTAGGAGGGCTTGTCATCTTAAATCGGCTTGGAGAGGTGTTGTTGGGGCTGTGCGAGGGGGACTCAGAGCGAGTGTCGTGATGCCGTCGGAGTCGGAGAAGGGGCTCACGGCTCCTCCTCAACACTTCGTTTCTACCCAGCCATCTGCGGTGCGAGATGAGGGCAGAGACACAAGGTTTTACCCAGGTTCGGCCCCCCGGAGGGTAAAGACCTACTCCTGCTAGATTGTATTATCGAGAGATTACAGTGGTGGCGAGCTCGGCGGCTAGCCAGCGAGTCGATGGGGTGTATGATGGAACGTGAGTACTAGAGCACCCTAGGGAGGCTTATATAGGGGCACCTCGCTAGGGTTTATAGATCTACAACAGTTGGATAAGTACTCAGAGGGTTTTGACCTAATCCGACTGGGCTTATCTACGCTTCTAGGCCTTCAGCTTCCAGTCGCCTGGCTCCTTCTTGGGCCGTGATCCAGTTGCCGTCTTGTAGGCCCACTCGCTGGGAGTTAGATCCAGTAGGGAATTTTCTGCTGGGTATATCCCACTTGGCATATCCCCATTAAAGACAAAACAGTAACAAGCCAGAACAGTAGCCGACCAGGACGGCAAAAAGGCCAGAACTGTAGCAGTCTAGAACAGTAGCAGATCGGAATTGTACCAGTCTAGAACAGTAACATGCCAAAAACTTACCAGGCCAGAACAATAACATGCCAAAACCTAAGCAGACAGCTTATGGGACAGAACAGTAATGGGCCTTCTCACAAGAGGGCCGTCAGTGGGCGGTCCATTACGGGCTGTAATAATAGTGACGGGCCAACATTGCGCACGCCGATAATGGGTCGTACAGTATTGCGCCAAGGCGGGCCTTCTATAGGCTGAAATAGTAACAAGGCTAAAAGTTTACGGGCTATAGCGGGCTGCACTAATGGGCCCATTTCAAACAATGCAGGGCAAAACAGTAACAGACTATGTTACTGTTGGGCTCTCTTAATGGGTGTCCCACTTAATAATTAGCAGGCCTTGGTTGGGCCTGGCTTCTACCGTGATTTCCATGACAGTTAATGGCGATAACTGGCCATTAACGGCGTTCATCACATGGCAGTTTGCATGACGTTAGCAGTCAACACGGCTGGCGAACAGATCTACGACGAAACAAGTTTTCGTGGCTGAAGGGTGCGATCCTCCACAGTTGAAAAAAAACCATGGTAGATTCTTTTGTGACAGGGCTATCACGAAGGGCATCCATCGTAGAAGGCTTTTCAACCACGAAAAATGGGCCTTCAACCACGAAAATCGTCTGTTGTAGAAGACGATTTTTCTTGTAGTGAAAGCTCACCCTCCCATTCCTGCTAGAGGAGTTAGCGCGGGTGGTTAGATATATGAAGGCCAACTTGGCCCCTAGGCCAGATGGCCTACCGAGCTGATTCTTCCAGAACATCTAGGAGAAGATTCAGGCGGTGATCATGTGGATGTTCCAGGAGTTTTACACTGAAACAGTAGTCATGTCTCGCCTAAATTTTGGCGTGATTATGATGATCCCCAAAGTAGTTAGGGTCAGAGACATCCGCTAGCTTAGAATGACTACGATGATCAATGTCGTGCAATGTATCTTTTCTAAAGTATGTGGGACTCAGATCTACCCAGTTATGGAGAGATTGACCCACCCATAACAACTTGCCTTCCTCGGAGGTTGTCTTATCCATGATGGGGTGTTGGCTCTCCATGTCCATGAGGTCAAGACTAGGAGGATAAAAGGGAAGGCCTGTAATAATTTGGATTGGCACTTCCTGTGCTAGGTTCTTCAGGGGAGAGGATTTGATGACCAACTAATTACATGGATTATGCAGTTCTTCATGAGTGGTAGCAACACCAGCAACATCAACCAGAAGGTGGGCCCCTATTTTAGACCACCGTGTGGAGTGAGTGATACGTTGGAAACATATCTATAATTTTTTATGTTCTATGCTTGTTTAGTATCTACTTTGCTTTGTCTACACTTTGAGATGTTTTTATATGTTTTCTGGTACTAACCTATTAACAAGATGCCACAGTGCCAGTTGTCTGTTTTCTTCTGTTTTTGGTTCTAGAAAGGCAGAAAATCAATACTCTCAGAATTGGACGGGACAAAAGCCAAAGTCAATATTTTATCGTGGGGAACACGAAGCCTGAATACGAGACGGAGGAGAGCCACCAGGGGGCCACACCCCCTGGCCGTGCGGCCAAGGTGGGCCCGCGCCTAGGGGTGCGGCCACGCTGGCGACCCCCTGCCTCGCCTCTTCGCCTATAAAGACCCCTCGATGCCTAAACCCTAAGTACCCGATCAATATTCCACGAAACCGTCTCTAGCCGCCACCACCATCGTCCCTAGATCGGGGGATCTGAAGCTCTTCCCGGAACCCTGCCAGAGGGGAAATCATCCCGAAGGCCTTCTTCTTCATCATGCCAGCCTCCGGTATGAAGCGTGAGTAGTTCCACCTTGGACTACAGGTCTATGTAGTAGCTAGATGGTTGTATCTCCTCCTTTGTGCTACCATGTTTAGATCTTGTGAGCTCCGTTCATGATCAATATCATATCTATTTGTAACCATGCATGTTGTGTTTGCAGGGATCCGATGGATATTGAGATTGCTATGTCAGATTGATTAATGGTTTTGTCTTATTGATTTTATCATGTTTGTGTTGTTTGTGATCTTGCATGCTCTCCTCTTCTAGTACTATCTTGGCCAATTAGATGTTAGTGACTCCAAGAGGGGGTATTTATGCTAGATAGTGGGTTCATGCCTCTATTTAATCTAAGGGAAGTGACAGAAATCTCTAAGTTTGTAGATGTGTTGTTGCTACTAGGTAGAAAACAACGGTCTTTTGTTCATGGAACAAGTGGATTGTTCACCTTACACACTTTGCTTAAAACAGTTATCGGTTGCTTGCAACTTAATACTGGAGGGGATTCAGATGATAACCCGAAGGTGGATTTCTAGTCATAGATGCAGTTGGATGGCGATCTATGTATCTTGTTGTATTGCCCAATCGAATCTCATAGGATCATGAATGTCTAGTATTGCATTGTTATGCCTTGCTCAGTCCTATCAATTGCTGATACGTCGAAAACGTATCTATAATTTTTGATGTTCCATGCTTGTTTTGTATCTACTTTGCTTTGCTTTGTCTACACTTTGAGGTGTTTTTATATCTTTTCTGGAACTAACCTATTAACAAGTTGCCACAATGCCAGTTGCCTGTTTTCTTCTGTTTTTGGTTCCAGAAAGGCAAAAAATCAATATTCTCGGAATTGTACGGGACAAAATCCAAAGTTATTATTTTTTCCAGAGCAACACGGAACCACGAAGCGGAGCCGGAGGGGGGCCATAGGGTGGCCAAACCCCCTAGGCGCGGGCAAGCCCTGGGGGCGCCTGGAGGGGGTGTGGGCCCCTGGACCCCCACTGACCTTGATTCCTGCGCCTATAAGAAGCCTCCGATGGGAAAACCCTAAACAACCCAGAAGAAATCCACGAAAACCTCTGCTGCGCCACCGCCACCGAAGGGGAGATTCGAGGGACAGAAAGTCTTTGTTCCAGCACCCTGCCGGGACGGGGAAGTGCCCCCGGAGACATCTCCATCGATCTCCACCACCATCTCCATCATCGTTGTTGATTCCCATGATGAGGAGGGAGTAGTTCTTCCTCGAGGCTAAGGGCTCTACCGGTAGCTATGTGTTCATATCTCTCTCTCAATGCATATCTTATGGTCATGAGCTTTGTAATCAAGTAGATCTACCTTGCTACTCAAGTGCTTCATTAGATCTCTGCTCTCCCCATGTGTGTGAAAGTGACAGCGTGCACGCCATGGTGGCACTTAGGTTTGAGTCTACATAAATACTCTTTGTGCTTTAATAGATCTATGATTTTCCCCACGTGTGTGAAAGTGGCAGTGTGCATACCGTGTGTGGCACTTTGGCTAGATTGAATATTTGTTACGAGTTATATTTGTAGTTGGATGTCTCTATGAAATTATGGTGTTTGTTGGAACCATCTAGTGCTCAAGGTGACAGTGTGGGGTTATCTAGATTTGGGAAGGCGGACTTTGAGGAGTGTTGTTATAGACCTACCTTGGATTAGAGTGTCCAACCGAAGAGTAGTTAAGAGTAGTATCATGAAGAGAATATATTTATATGAGAGAGTGTTCACTAGTGAAAGTATGATCCCTAGGCCTTGTTTCTAAGCATTGAAACACCGTTTGCTACTAGATCTGTTGCATGTTTGCTTGCTTCCTTCTTGTTGCCTTTAGTCTTTACCTCACCGTCAAGCTCTTTTCTGGCACCGTTACCACTTGTATTTCACTATCTCTTCGCCAAACTAGTGCACCTATAGTGGGTGTGTTGGGGACACAAGAGACTTCTTGTATCTTGATTGCAGGGTTGCTTGAGAGGGAATACCTTTGACCACTTCCTCCCTGAGTTCGATAAACCTTGGGTAATCCACTTAAGGGAAACTTGCTGGTGTTCTACAAACCTCTGCACTTGGAGGCCCAACAACTGTCTACAAGAATAGAAGTGCATAGACATCAAGCTCTTTTCTGGCGCCATTGCCGAGGAGGTAAGGTAAAAGGTACTCACATCCTCCAGTGTGAGTGCTCGAAGTTATTTCCTTTAGATTCCGCAGTTTTGTCTTTTTGTTTCTTGTTTTCACTAGTTAGGCTTAATGGAAAACAACAAAAAAATTAGAGAGCTTTTTAGTATTTTTCCTAAGTTAGAATTTGAGTGGCTTGAAAAGAAAATTAAAAAACCTATGGATCTTTCTTTGCATGCTAATAGCAATGTTATTAGTATGAATTTTTTGAACACCATTGTTACTAATGGTATGGAAACATCTAAGCTTGGGGAAGCTAGTTTTTATGAGAAAGATCTTTTTAGTTACCTGGCTTTAAGGAAGAAAATTTGTTCTGATGATACTTTATCTCCCATATGTGGTAATTCTAATGATACTTGTGATATTTTAAATCCACATACTAAAAGTGTCCCTTTTAAAATACCTATTGAAATTGTTGAACGTGTTATGAATAACCGCTATTTTGGAGATGGAACGGTCCATCCTAGTGATCATTTAGTCTTTATACATGAATTATGCGAGTTGTTCAAGTGTGCAGGTATTTCAATGGACCAAGCTAAGAGGAATCTATTCCCTCACTTAGGGGCAAAGCAAGGGAGTGGTATGATCTACTAGATGATCCTCATCATTTGGAGTGGAAGGAACTTGAATCTCTCTTTTATTTTAAATTTTATCCTCCTCATGAAATTCATAAAGATAGGAATTATATTTATAATTTTCATCCTCATGAGGGAGAAAGTATTTCCCAAGCTTGGGGGAGATTGAAGTCACTAATGCTCAAATGTCCCATTCATGAGCTCCCCAGTAATGTTGTTATCAATAATTTTTATGCAAGGCTTTCAGGACATTACAAGGACTACCTAGATACCTGTTTAGAGGGATCCTTCACAAGTAAGATGGTCAAAGCTAAGTGGGATCTTCCTGAAACAATTCAAAGCAATACTGAAGATTGGGATAACGACAAAGGTAAAGAACCAGGTATAAACTATGAGTATGATTGCATTAAGTCTTTCGCTGAAACTGCTGATTTTCAAGAGCTTAGTGCTAAATATGGTCTTGATCCTCAAATTCTTGTTAGATGCTATAGAGCCTTTGCTTGCCATATTAATGCTCCTAAATAAAAATGGGACATGTATCATGAACCTTTTAAAGACACTTGAATGGAAAATGAAAATGTTATTAATGATTGCAATAAACATGCTCAAACTTCTGAAAGTACTATTTCTTATAAGCATGTTAATTTTTGTGGTATGCATAGACCTTGTGAGAAGAATCAAACAGAAGAATAATATTGTATCACCCACTGGAATGAAAAAACTAGAAAGTGGTATAAGGCTCTAGATGATCTTGGTAAAAAAGTTTGTGCCTTGTATCCTTTTATTTGTGAACTTTGCTTTGAAGTGGGTCATTTCAATTTTCAATGCTCTGGCCATAATAATCCTACAAGTTTGTATTGTGATAACATGATCACTGATAATCAACATGATGAACTTACATTGTTTTTGGGGTGTGAAGAGTTATCAAGAAAAACTTGTTTGGTAGACATGAGTGCTTTTGGTATGAATTGCGTCTTGCATGGGTGTCATATTTATTGTGTTGATAATTGCCACGCGAATACTTACATACAAAATCTTATAAAATATGATATTTTACTGAAATATGACAGGACTAATATGAGTTTTGATCTTATTAAAGAAAAGGAGGAATCCTCCAAAGTTTCTTCTATTGTCTCTAACAATAAGCCAGGGTATGTGGAGAAGCTTCCTTTCAAGCCTCTCCCTCCTAAAGAGGATAAGAATAAGAAGAGGGGTAAAAGGAGAGAGGAAACGGTATCTTCCTCTAATCATGTTGCTCCTATCATAGTTTTTGCTGATGAGTCTGAACTAGATGATGTTCCTATGCCTGTTACCTATAGTAGTGATCATGATTGGGAAAAGCACACTACTTTTGATATGGAAAATCTCTTTGGTACCAATTCTAAAAATGATGATATTAATAATTTATGTGCTATTAGTGTTATCCATGTTCCTTCCAATGATGATATGTTTACAAATGAACACACTTGGGAAGATAGCTATTCTATTGCTTATGATGATACTATACCTCCAATATATAATGATTACAATGATGAATGTGATATTTTCAGTCCACCTACTATTGAGGAGAAAAATTATTGTGATTAAAATATGCCTCCTATATTTGATGACTATGGTGATGAGAATAACAATGATAGCTATTTTGTTGAATTTCCTCCCACTACAATTAATAAGAATAATTATGCTTATGTGGAGAGTAATAATCATTTTATGCATGTGGCTCATGATAAGAATGTTTTATGTGATAGTTATATTGTTAATTTTATGCATGATGCTACTGAAAGTTATTATGAGAGAGGGAAACATGGTTTTTATGCATCTCAAAAATATTAAGTTTCCCCTCTTTATGTTGAAAATTTTGAAGTTGCACTTCTTTTGCTTTCCTATGCTTGTTGCTTTGTGCTTTAAAGACTTGTTTCTTTACAAGATTCCTATGCATAGGAAGTGGGTTAGACTTAAAGGTGTTTTTAATTTGCTTCTTGATGCTCTCTTTGACTTCAATTCATAATTCTTATGAGAGCATCTTCTCAAACTTTTTGTGCCTAACTTAAAGGCGTTAAAGAAGTACTTGTTAGGAGATAACCCAAGAGTTTTCTTGAGTCTTGGAAGTTATTACTTCAGTAATGACCTATCCTTATCCTTTTTGTTTGCTTTTTGTGCCAAGAATGACCTCTAATGAGAGGGAAGTAAGATTTGGGGAGTTGCTGTCCCGAAACAGATTTCTGTCCTCCACCATAAAAATTCGTGAGGAGTCTCTGTAACTCGAATTGAGCTGAACATTTACGAATAAATCCCTCAGTATGTTATCTAACTTTAGTTAGTTCAACACTTTTTTATTTGAGCAACATAAGGTCTTCGAAAAAATCGATTTCTACCTGATGATCTGTTTTGACAGATTTCTACCATTATTTGCATTTGCTTCTTATTAATTCCTTTTTGGGTTCTTTTTGGGAAATTGAGCTTTTTGAAGTAGTTGCTACAGTAGCTTGTATTTTTAGTGAAAAGTCTTGTTGGTTCAAAGCTTTACCTAAAGGTCTAATATCTTTTGAATAAACTAATGTTGCTAATGAAGATTGTGTGAAGTTTTGTATGAATGAAAATTTTCAGGTGTAGAGAAAGAATGATGTAATGAGATGAAGAATGGACAAAAGATCAAGCTTGGGGATGCCACCATGGTGTCACCCCAAGAAATATCCAAGAGGTAAAAGTGTCAAATCTTGGGGATGCCCAAGGCATCCCCTTCTTCATCAATAAAAATCTCAGGTTTTTCTAGACACTTCATTTTTATTGTTTCATGCATTGTTGTGTTGTTCTTGGAGCGTCTTAGTTTTAGTTTTTGGTTTTTGTTTGCTTAGTTTGCTTGAGTAAGTTGGTTGGTCACAACTCACTTCTTTTGGAGAGAGACACACTCTGTTTTCATTGCCTAGAACACTCTAGTTTTCATTCTTATTATTTTGTGAGTATTCTCTTTTGCTAGCAGTGTGTTTAGCCTTAGTTTTCTTGTGCTTTCAGCTTAGAACTTTTTAGTTCTTATTTGTGGATTTGTGAGACAAGCTCACTGGTCTTTATTGATTATTATCTTTGTGAGTTGTTTCAAATAAGTTTGCTTGGTGTTGGAAAGGAGTAGTAAGTTCTTGCTTGAAGTGCAAGAGGAGCTTGCATTGACTGTGACTTAGACTTTAGCATGACATGCTAGGTTTTTTAGCATTATGATTAGTGATTATTTTTGTAGCATGTCTTGTTCCAAACAATTAGGATTGCTTAGTGTGCCTTTAATAAATTATGCGTTGTTTTAGCATGCAAAAGCATAGTATTGTGGTATTCTCCTTTGATGCTTTGCTTGGGTTGACTTGGCACATGCTTACACCATGTTATGACTATGACAAGTCACCATTATACTCTATGATCATTTAGTCCTTGACTTGTAGTACCACTCTTTGCTTTGATTACTATGCTTTGTTTCTCTGCATGATTATGGTCATTATGCTCTCTTAGTTGGTTGCTCCTAGTCTTTTGCTAGCCTCCACTTGTATGAGTAAGCTCTACTCATGCTTCCAACTCCCAAGAAACCAAGTTATTTCAAAGTGTCCACTATAAACTCCTATGCATGGTGTGTTACACCATTCCAAGTATATTCTTCTTTTCACCTATCTTCCAATTAAAAGTATTTTGTTATGTGAAAACTTAATGATTAAAACCCTCACAAACTTGATGGCACATTTTATTATTTGCTCGTAATAAACTTGAACCATTGAGACAACTTTGTTGTATATGCTTGCACTTATAAGTTGGGATTAGCAGAACCGTGCTGTCACGGGGAACGTTTTCAACATTGCACTTGTACTCTTTATACTCCGTTGATATCATGCTCTTTTGTCTATGGATGTTACCGGTGTGAAATGAAGTGGAAACTTGTAAATCCATGGAGTTTGTATTCTGTGTTAGAGAAATGCCTGGGCCGCTAGCCTAAGCCATGCCTAATCATGGTGGAAACTTGCAGCATTACCATAGTGAGCTATCAATAAAAAGCTATGCATATGGTAAATAAAAAGATTGCTGAGATGCTCATTGTCTGCTTTACTTGTCATTTTGGTTATGGGAAAGCTCATGTACCATGTGCAAGGGGTACCCCATTTGCGGTTCTCAATGATATGCAAATACTTACAGAGACAAGAACTTGCTTGGACCCTAAGTTGAGTATCCATGAGGTGTAGCCCTCATATTCAAGGGACTTGAGATTGCCAACTTATACTTCGTCAAGCATATACTCCAAATTTGCCACTTTAACCTTAACCACTTCAAGATGCTTATGATAGGGGAAATGAGGGCTGAAAGCTAACAAGTACCATAATTTTTGGAAGCTCTTTTTGAAACTTGAAATCCCTGCTTCCTTTACAAAGGGCCTTTCTTCCACTATATTGAGTCTCCACCTTCTACCTTTAGGCACCATTAAGAGATCATAGTTTTCATTCTATGTGCAGTGTTCCAAAGCTTATTGATTGATGCATATTGTGATATTACTTGTTCTTGTGCTATTTGTTTCTAGTCACCCTTGTGAACTTTGAAGGTGTCCTATGCATCTATTTGCTACTCTATGAGGGACAAGCTGACTGCCACTATGCTATGTTTTCTATATGTGAAACAAACGAACGTTTTTCAATTCATGTTATTCATGATCTTTGTTTGTAGACTTTCATGTTGCATGCATAGTTACTATGTCCTATTGTTAGAAATCCATCTTTCATGCACATGTTTAGAGTTCTTTGATCCCAGCTTTCAATGCTTGCAAATGGTTTGATCTTGGTTTTGCTGGTGCATGTCACCTCAAAAATTATTCTTTTTATCACTTACCTACTCGAGGACGAGCATGAGTTAAGCTTGGGGATGCTTGATACGTCGGAAACGTATCTATAATTTTTGATGCTCCATGCTTGTTTTGTATCTACTTTGCTTTGCTTTGTCTACACTTTGAGGTGTTTTTATATCTTTTCTGGAACTAACCTATTAACAAGTTTCCACAGTGCCAGTTGCCTATTTTCTTCTGTTTTTGGTTCCAGAAAGGCAGAAAATCAATATTCTCGGAATTGGACGGGACAAAAGCCAAAGTTATTATTTTCCCGGAGCAACACGAAACCACAAAGTAGAGCCGGAGGGGAGCCATAGGGTGTCCAAACCCCCCTAGGCGCGGGCAAGCCCTGAGAGCGCCTGTAGGGGGTGTGGGCCCCCTGGACCCCCATCGACCTTGATTCCTGCGCCTATAAGAAGCCTCCGATGGGAAAACCCTAAACAATCTAGAAGAAATCCACGCAAACCTCTGCTGCGCCGCCGCCACCGAAGGGGAGATTCGGGGGACAAAAAGTCTCTGTTCCAGCACCCTATCGGGACGGGGAAGTGCCCCCGGAGACATCTCCATCGATCTCCACCACCATCTCCATCACCGTTGCTGATTCCCATGATGAGGAGGGAGTAGTTCTTCCTCGAGGCTAAGGGCTCTACCGGTAGCTATGTGTTCATATCTCTCTCTATGCATGATCTTATGGTCATGAGCTTTGTAATCAAGTAGATCTACCTTGCTACTCAAGTGCTTCATTAGATCTCTTCTCTCCCCATGTGTGTGAAAGTGACAGCGTGCACGCCATGGTGGCACTTAGGTTTGAGTCTACATAAATACTCTTTGTGCTTTAATAGATCTATGCTTTTCCCCAGGTGTGTGAAAGTGACAACGTGCATACCGCGTGTGGCACTTTGGCTAGATTGAATATTTGTTATGAGTTATATTTGGAGTTGGATGTCTCTATGAAATTGTGGTTTTTGTTGGAACCATCTAGTGCTCTAGGTGACAGTGTGGGGTTATCTAGATTGGGGAAGGCGGACTTTGAGGAGTGTTGTTATAGACCTACCTTGGATTAGAGTGTCCAACCGGAGAGTAGTTAAGAGTAGTATCATGAAGAGAATATATTTATATGAGAGAGTGTTCACTAGTGAAAGTATGATCCCTAGGCCTTGTTTCTAAGAATTGAAACACCGTTTGCTACTAGATCTGTTGCATGTTTGCTTGCTTCCTTCTTGTTGCCTTTAGTCTTTACCTCACCGTCAAGCTCTTTTCTGGCACCATTACCACTTGTATTTCACTATCTCTTCGCCGAACTAGTGCACCTATATTGGGTGTGTTGGGGACACAAGAGACTTCTTGTATCTTGATTGCAGGGTTGCTTGAGAGGGAATACCTTTGACCACTTCCTCCCCGAGTTCGATAAACCTTGGGTAATCCACTTAACGGAAACTTGTTGCTGTTCTACAAACCTCTGCACTTGGAGGCCCAACAACTGTCTACAAGAATAGAAGTGCGTAGACATCAATTGCCCTGCTGTAATTTGTTCACCTAGCATGCCATGTTTGTTTATCTAAGGAGAACACCTCTAGTGAACTATGGACCCTGGTCCAATCTTTACGATTAATACATCTTCCACTGTTACCGTTTACTTTCTACAAACCACTATTACCTTCCACACCATATAGTTAATCCTTTGTTTTCAGCAAACCTGTGAGATTGACAACCTCACTGTTCGTTGGGGGCAAAGTATTGAGTTTGTGTTGTGCAGGTCTCCAAGTTTCTAGCAACACCTTTTAGTCGTTTCCTTCCTCCTACTGGTTCTATAACCTCGGTTTCTTACTGAGGGAAAACTTGCTGTTGTGCTCATCACACCTTGCTCTTGGGGTCTCCCAACGAGGCGTCAATAACACACCAACAAGCTTTTTCTGGCGCTGTTGACGGGAGGTAAGGTAAAAGGCACTCACACACTCTCTCCCACGTCAACAACAAGCTAGAATGCTTTTTCTAGCGCCGTTGCCGGGGAGCTAAGGACGTCTTCACAAGGGAGTCCTTCACAAACTTTCTCTTTACTTTGTTTTTGTTTTGCTTAGTTTCTTTTGCTTGGTTTTGTTTACCTTTTTTTTATCAAAAACTCCAAAAAAATAGTTTAGTTTGGTTTGCTTTCTCTTATAAAAAACACACAAAAAATTAGTTCCTTCTCTAGTTGCTGGTATATTATTGCCTTGCTTTGTCATGCTTTCTATCAATGGATGGTTTCTTTGAAACTAGTTCTTATTGGCAAGGTGGGTTCACGGAAGAACAAAAGTATTTTTATAAGGAACACCGTTTGTCTCAAAAAGGGAAACACTTATGGAAATAAATTAATAAATTGAATACTATTGCTAGAGAGGTGTGCTCTACTTATAATGTTACTTATTGCTTTGATAAATCTTGTTGTTGTAGGAGGTATAAACACATGCCTTTTCAATGTGAGTATAATTATAATATTACCATATCTTCTTATGTTAAAGGAAATTATGATTTTTATGATGTGGAACAAATTGAAGAATTTATTGCTTTCAAGGGTGCATTTGAACTTGCCAGTTTGCTTGAAAATACTAATGATGCACCTTATGAATATGAGGTTTATGAGATACTAAAATTTTGCTTTGATAATTACAAAGAACAAAATGGCTATATTCTTGAATATTTTAATAAGTGCTTTCCACAAACGGAAGAGACTGATGCTTTGTAGGAGCCTATGGAAGAAGAAATTGTTGAACCTGAAAGCTCATTAGATGAAAAAGAGGAGGAGAGTGATGAACAAAAGGAGGAAGAATGGAACCCATTCCTACCTCTAAATGAGAGTAACTCTTTATCCCTTACATTATTTGATTGTCCCCTTGCTTACCAAAGGAGGATGAATGTTATGTTCATGTGAATCCTTTATTTGTGCCTAACTTCGAAATGCATGGTACTAAAGAGTTTTACTTAGAGAATGTTTATGATAAATATCTAGATTATGGTCCTATATTGGTTGATAAAATTAATTGTACTACTATTGAAAATGAGAATGATCAGTCATCTTGTTATAAAATTGTTAAAAGTGGGTTTGAAGGTTTTAGTCCCACTATTTTTGAGCTTGATAAAAATTATGTGTTTGTAGATCATGAAAAGCACGCTTTATGTGATAGTTATATTGTTGAGTTTATTCATGAGGCCACTGAAAATTATTATGAGAGAGTAAAACATGGTTGTAGAAGTTTTCATGGTACTGAAACACCTCTCTATGTGCTGAAAGTTTTGAAGTTACTCTTGTTTTATCTTCCTATGCCTGTCACTTTGTTCTTTGTGAATTTATTTGCATACAAGATTCCTATGCATAGGAAGTGGGTTAGACTTAAATGTGTTTTGAATTTGCTTCTTGATGCTCTCTTTTGCTTCAATTCATATTTCTTATGTGAGCATCTTCTCAAACTTTCATGCCTAAATTAAAGGCGTTAAAGAAAAGTACTTATTGGGAGATAACCCAAAAGTTTTCTTGAGTCTTGGAAGTTATTACTTCAGTAATGACCTCTCCTTATCCTTTTTATTTTCTTTTTTGTGCCAAGAATGACCTCTAATGAGAGGGAAGTAAGATTTGGGGAGTTGTTGTCCCGAAACAGATTTTTGTGCTCCACTGTAAAAATTCATGAAATAAATCCCCCAGTATGTTAGATAACTTTAGCTACTTCAACGCTTTTTTATTTGAGCAACACAAGGTCTTCAAAAAAATCGGTTTCTACCTGCTGGTCTGTTTTGACAGATTTCTGCCATTATTTGCATTTGCTTCTTATTGATTCCTTTTTGGGTTCTTTTTGGGAACTTGAGCTTTTTGAGGGAATTGCTAAAGTATCTTGTGTTTTTAGTGAAAGTTTTGATGTTCCAAAGCTAAACCTAAAGGTCTATTATCTTTCGAATATACTAATGTTACTAATGAAGATTGTGTGGAGTTTTGTATGAAGGAAAAATTTCAGGTGTAGAGAGAGAATGATGTAATGAGATGAAGAATGTACAAAAGCTCAAACTTGGGGATGCCACCCCGTGTCACCCCAATAAATATTCAAGAGGTACAAGCGTCAAAGCTTGGGGATGCCCAAGGCATCCCCTTCTTCATCAATAAAAAGCTCGGGTCTTTCTAGACACTTCGTTTTTATTGTTTCATGCACTGTTGTATTGTTCTTGGAGAGTCTTAGTTTTTGTTTAGTTTGCTTAGTTTGCTTGAATAAAGTAGTTTGTACCCTCGTTCTCGCTGTGTTGTTTCAAATAAGTTGATTGGTGTTGGAGAGGAGTAGAAAGTCCTTGCTTGAGTAGTACAAGAGGAGCTTGCTTTGACTGTGACTTAGACTTTAGCATGTCATGCTAGGTGTTGTTTTGACCTTATGCTTAGTGATTATTGCTGTAGAATTACTTGTTCCAAACAATTAGGATTGCTTAGTGTGCCTTGAAGGAATCATGTGTTGTTTTAGCATACAAAAGCATAGTATTGTGGTATTCTCCTTTGATGATTTGTTTGGGTTGACTTGGCACATGCACACACCATGTTGTGACCATGAACAAGTCACCATAGCCTCTATGATCATTTAGTCCTTGAATTGTAGTACCACTTTATGCTTTGATTAGTAATGTTTTGTCGCTCTGTATGATTATGGCCATTATTGCTCTCTTAGTTGGTCGCTCCCAGTCTTTTGCTAGCCTCCACTTGTATGAGTAAGATCTACTCATGCATCCAACTCCCAAGAAACCAAGTTATTCCAAAGTGTCTACTATAAATCCCTATGCATGGTGTGTTACACCATTCCAAGTATATTCTTGTTTTCATCTATCTTCCAATTAAAAAGTATTTTGTTATGTGAAAACTTAGTGATTAAAGCTCTCACGAACTTGATGGCATTATTTTTCTTGCCCCTAATAAACTTGAACCATTGTGTCATCTATGTTGTATATGCTTGCACTTATACGTTGGAATTAGCAGAACCATGCTGTCAGGGGGAACACTTTCAACATTGCACTTGTACTTTGTACACAATTGATATCATGCTTTTTTGTCTATGGATGTCGCCGGTGTGAAATAAAAGGGGAGCTTGTAAGTCCATGGAGTTATGTATGTGTATTAGAGAAATGTCTGGGCCGCTAGCCTAAGCCATGCCTAATCATGGTGGAAACTTGCAGCATCACCATAATGATCTATGAAGCTTTCTTCTTATAAAAAAAGAGGCATATTAGAAAGAGGAAAGAGAGAAAAAGGCACCATATTCCCATGGTAAATAAGAAGATTGCTGAGATGCTCATTGTTTGCTTGCCTTGTTGAAAGAACATGTTGGGCCCCCATGTGTGGTTTTGGTAATTAATGACAATCTTTATGGACTAATGTGTGTATTAAGTTATACTTGTAGGATTTGTCCATTGGCATCGCTTGGAGCATGTGTTGGCTTCAAGGTCGATGAAATGCAAAGAAGATATGTTGTGCAAGCTCAATATGCGAGGTCGATGATGAGGAATCAAGAAAGGCGTTCCATCGTGAGAAGGGCAAGACCGTCTACATCGAGCTCAAGTGGAATGCTCAAGGCAAAGGTATAATCTTGATAGGTTTTCCCTTTGGCCGGTCTCTTGTTGTGTGTAGGAGACCGGGTTTAGGATAGATAACCGTACTATCAAGAGGGGCTCTCGTATGAGTAATTCGGTCACATCGTTCGGAGAGAGCTCAAACCTTTGCATACTTGCATCATCGCATTTGGTTGTTATTTGGTCTTATCCATGTGAGGATATAGAGCTTGTGGTAATCTCCATAACAAGCTCTCGTTCATCAAAATCGGATCTCCCATATGTATCTTGTTGCAATTTTGATTTATGCGGCTTTTCGGTTTCTCACAAGTGAGGTATCTCACATTATTCTACTTGATACTTTCTCACTTGGTGATAATCAATATTTCCACTTTTTTATTGGGAAGCCCTTGTCATCCTCTATCCAACACAATTGGAATCGGGTCAATCGGAGTCACCAATCAAAAGTTATTGACGTTTGAATATTTGCTATTATTCGGTTTGAAAAAAGAAAAGCAAAAAAAAATTCTGGGCCGTCCGGTACTACCGGGCCCAGTACCGGACGTGCCTGTTTCATCCCACTCGCCCTCAGTCTGGCCCGGTACCTTTTTCCGGTCCTACCGGACCGGCCCGGTAGTACCGTCCGGGTGGGCCGGTACTACCGACCAGCCCAGGAAAATATCTCCCAGTTTATTTTTCCAGATCCTGCGACCGCTTGCGCGAGTGCCTGCATTGACCCGCCTGCTTCCCATGCGCTGCTGGGGCCCGCGCTGCTCTGCCTCGCCCACGCCGCGCTGGCCCGCAGTGGCCCCTGCCGCTCCCCATGCGGCCCGCTGATGTGCTGCCACTGCTGCCTGCATGCGCGCCTGCCGCTGCGCTGCGCTGCTGCTTGCGCTTGCTGCATCGCGTGCTGCCGCCGCCAGGCCCCGCGCTGGCCTGCTAGCCTCGCTAGCTACTAGCTGCGCTGCTGCTGCATCTGCAGGACCACGCGCAGCCGCCGCTGGCCAATCACGCACGTTGCCTACTCGCTTGCTTCTGCTCTGCCCGTTGACCCGATTTGGTTTGTTTGTCTTTGCTTCGGTTGGCCCAAGTGCGGTAGTACCGGTCGCATCCGGTACTACCGGACCATTTAGAAAAAATGCCCCAACGGGCAGATTTTGCCTAGCCCTTTAAATAGCTTTGCCCCTTTATCTTTTAGGGTTTCTTCTTCTCTCTCTATTCTTGCTCAAGCTTTGCCCCATATTCTTATTCCCTCTTGAGCTTGATTCTATGATTTCTCTCCAATGATTCATGCAAATATTTGAGAGAAACATAGAGGAGATCTAGATCTACGTTTTGACCAAACCAAAACATCTCTTTGTGAGTGTATCTTTGGGGATCTAGATTTTGGGGGATTTTGTGTCTCTCTTTGATTTCTCCTCTCTTGTTCCCCCAATAGATTTAGTAGCTTTGTTGGAACTTGAGAGTGAGGGATTTGAGCACCTTTGTGGTGTTCTTGCCATTTGAATTTGGTGCATCGGTTTGAGTTCTCCTCGGAGGATTTGGTTTGAGTTGCTCATTGGAGCTTGTCCCTCTTGGGTTCTTGGAACCCTAGACGGTTTGTGGACTTGGTGGCATTGTGGCCTTTTGTGGCATTTGTTGGGAGCCTCTAATTAAGTTGTGGAGAAGTGCCCCAACCTTGTGAGAGGTTCCGGTTGCCACCGAGAAGTGCACTGATAGTGGAAGCGTGGATCGATCCCATTGGGGTGAGATTCACCGGAGAATAAGGGATGCCTTTTGTGGCGTTGGTGGTTTGATACCACCCCCTCTCCAAACGAGACGTAATCCATGTTGGGAGGAACTCGATAAAATATCGTCGTCCCCGCGTGCCTCGGTTATCTCTATACCCGAGCTTTTACTTATTGACTTTACATTGTGATAGCCTTCGTGCTTGAAGTAATCTATACCTTGCTATCACTTTGTTGCTTGTATTGCTTAGCATAAGTTGTTGGTGCACATAGGTGAACCCTAGTTGTTCTAGGTTGTGCTTGACAAAGTAAAACGCTAGTTTTATTCCGCCTTTGTTGAGCCACTCTAGGAAAAGTTTTAATCGCCTATTCACCCCCCTCTAGGCGACATCCGTATCCTTTCACTTGTCATTTTGATTATGGGATAACTCCTGTATCATGTGCAAGGGGTACCCCGTTGGCGGTTCTCTATGATACACATGTACTTACTATGACAAGAACTTACAGGTGACTAAAGTTGAGTAGCATGAGGTGCGGCCCTCCTATTCAAGGGACATGAGATTGCCAACTTATACTTTGTCAAGCATATACTCCATAGTTTGTTCACTTTAACCTTAATCACTTCAAGATGCTTATGATAGGGGCAATGAGGGCTGAAAGCTAACAAGTACCATAATATTTGGAAGCTCTTTATGAGACTTGAAATCCCTGCTTCCCTTTATGAAGGGCCTTTCCACTATTATACTGAGTCTCTACCTTCTATCCTTAGGCACCAGTTAAGAGAGCATAGTTGCCATTCTTAGTTCTATGTGCATTGTTCCAAAACTTATTGATTGATGCATATTGTTGATATTACTTGTTCTTGTGCTATTTGTATCTGGTCACTCTTATGAACTTTGAAGGTGTTCTATGCATCTATTTGCTACTCCATGAGGGACAAGCTGAATGCCACTATGCCATGTTTTCTATATGTGAAACAAACACACGTTTTTCAATGCATGTTATTCATGATCTTTGTTTGTAGACTTTCATGTTGCATGCATAGTTACTTTGTCTTACTGTTAGAACTCCATCTTTCATGCTCATGTTTAGAGTTCTTTGATCCCAGCTTTCAATGCTTGCAAATGGTTTGATCTTGATTTTGATGGTGCATGTCACCTAAGAAATTATTATTTTTATCACTTACCTACTCGAGGACGAGCAGGAGTTAAGCTTGGGATGCTTGATACGTCGGAAACGTATCTTTAATTTTTTATGTTACATGCTTGTTTAGTATCTGTTTTGCTTTGCTTTGTCTACACTTTGAGGTGTTTTTATATGTTTTCTAGTACTAACCTATTAACAAGATGCCACAGTGCCAGTTTCCTGTTTTCTTCTGTTTCTGGTTCCAGAAAGGCAGAAAATCAATATTCTCGGAATTGGACGGGACAAAAGCTAAAGTCAATATTTTACCGTGGGGAACACGAATCCTGAATACGAGACGGAGGAGAGCCACCGGGGGTCCACACCCCCTGGCCGCATGACCAAGGTGGGCCCGCACCTGGGGGTGCGGCCGCCCTGCCAACCCCTGCCTCGCCTCTTCGCCTATAAAGACCCCCCTGATGCCTAAAACCTAAGTACCCGATCAATATTCCACAAAACAGTCTGTAGCCACAGCCACCATCGTCCCTAGATGGGGGGTCTGAAGCTCTTCCCGGCACCCTGCCGGAGGGGAGATCATCCGGGAGGCCTTCTTCTTCATCATGCCAGCCTCCGATATGAAGCGTGAGTAGTTCCACCTTGGACTACGGGTCCATGTAGTAGCTAGATGGTTGTATCTCCTCCTTTGTGCTACCATGTTTAGATCTTGTGAGCTCCGTTCATGATCAAGATCATATATATTTGTAATCATGCATGTTGTGTTTGCGGGGATCCAATGGATATTGAGATTACTATGTTAGATTGATTAATGGTTTTGTCTTATTAATTCTATCATGTCTGTGTTGTTTGTGATCTTGCATGCTCTCCGTTTCTAGTAGCTATCTTGGCCAAGTAGATGCTAGTGACTCCAAGAGGGGGTATTTATGCTAGATAGTGGGTTCATGCCTCTATTTAATCTAAGGGAAATGACAGAAATCTCTAAGGTTGTAGATGTGTTGTTGCCACTAGGGAGAAAACAACGGTCTTTTGTTCATGGAACAAGTGGATTGTTTACCTTACACACTTTGCTTAAAGCAGTTATCTGTTGCTTGCAACTTAATACTGAAGGGGGTTCGGATGATAAACCGAAGGTGGATTTCTAGTCATAGATGCAGTTGGATGGCGGTCTATGTATCTTGTTGTATTGCCCAATCGAATCTCATAGGATCATGAATGTCTAGTAATGCATTGTTATGCCTTGCTCAGTCCTGTCAATTGCCCTGCTGTAATTTGTTTACCCAGCATGCCATGTTTGTTTATCTAAGGAGAACACCTCTAGTGAACTATGGACCCCGGTCCAATCTTTACCATTGATACATCTTCCACTGTTACCATTTACTTTTTGCAAACCACTGTTACCTTCCACACCATATAGTTAATCCTTTGTTTTCAGCAAACTAGTGAGATTGACAACCTCACTGTTCGTTGGGGCAAAGTATTGAGTTTGTGTTGTGCAAGTCTCCAAGTCGTTTCCTTCCTCCTACTGGTTCGATAACTTCGGTTTTTTACTGAGGGAAAACTTGCTGCTATGCTCATCACACCTTGCCCTTGGGGTCTCCCAATGAGGCGTCAATAACACGCCAACAGTGAGGCAGCGGATACGACCCCCTTACTCTTCAACTCTACACTAGATGCCCTTGTAGATATCAGAGAGAAAGCTAAGATGGATGGCAACATCTCTGGTGTGGTAGGACATGTTATCCCCAACGGGAGGTGACTCACCTCCAGTATATGCGGGAAACACTATGATCATGGTGCAGGGTTAGACTAGACATTGATAGTCTCAAGTTCCCCTTCTCTGTTTCCAAGAGATGTACGGGCTCAGGATAAAATTTAATAAGAGTGAAGTGGTCGTTTGGGTTCTTCCTAGAGGATTGACAGAGGATAGCCGACAATCTCAATTGTATGTTAACCTCCTTCCCCATTACTTACATGAGGGAGTGCATGGCGCCTTCGATAAGGATTTGTCACGCTTCTTTGGGCAAGATCCCAATGTCCGTGAAAAGTAATATTGGGACACCCCCTCTTGGATTGTGTTTGTCGGTAGTGCTCCCAATTTTGGTGTTGTATCTAGGAAATCAAGCACAAATTTCTCCTAGGGATTATCTTCTACATAGGAAAGGGGGAGGGTACCTTGTTTTGGCTAGATCCATGGCTGAGGGACCGTCCCATGCGAGAGGAACATCCTAGCCTTTTCTTAAATTGGTCTGAACCATCGCTAAGGGTAGCTTATTCGACTCAGGAGGGGACACGGAACATTATGTTCCATAGAACCTTTGGTACAGAGGAAATCCGGTGTGGGGTGATCTTAGGGCGAGTCTCTCTCTCTCTCTCTCAGCATCAGTGGACAATGTATCTTGGAGGTTGACCCCTCAGGGGGAATTCTCGGTTTAGCTTTGCGTACCGAGCCCTTTTTAGAGGGACCGCTCTACCTTGGACCAGACCTTTGCTGACATGGTTATACCCTACGGGTACATGATCTCAGCATACCTGGTCCAGCCCAAGGAAGGCCCACGACAAATGTACGCCGGCCCATGAAGATTTTCGGGTGGCCAAGGTGTTGGAATTATGCCCTAGAGGCAATAATAAATATGTTATTATTATAATTCTTGTTCATGATAATGTTTATATTCCATGCTAGAATTGTATTAAGCGGAAACTTTAATACTTGTGTGGTTTGTGAACAACACCGTGTCCCTAGTACGCCTCTATGGACTAGCTCATTGATCAATGATGGTTAAGGTTTCCTAACCATAGACATGAGTTGTCAATTGATAATGAGATCATATCATTGGGAGAATGATATGATGGACAGACCCAAACTAAGCGAAGCAATTAGATCGTGTCATCGTGTTCGTCTTTGCAAAGCTTTTCTTATGTCAAATATTGTATTCCTTAGACCATGAGATAATACAGCTCCCTGGTATCGGAAGAAAGCTTTGAGGTCATCAAACGTCATCCTATGAGAGGGTGATCATAAAGGTGTCTCTCAGGTGATCGGAAAGTATCTGTTGGGTTGTATGTATCGAGATGGGATTTGTCCCTCCCAAGTCGGAGAGATATACTTCGGGCCCACTCGGTAATCGATATCAACACCGCTTGCAAGCATGTGGTTAAGGAGTTAATCACAAAGTGATATCGGATTACGGAACGAGTAAAGTACTTGCTGTGAACGAGATTGAACTAGGTATGACGGTACCGACGATCAAATCTCGGGCAAGTAAAATATCACGAGACGAAAGGAATATATATATGGGATTGATTGAATCCTGGCATCGTGGTTCATCCGATATGATCATCGATGAATGTGTGGGAGTCAATATGGGTGTCCAGACCCCGCTGTTGATTATTGATAGAAGATCATGTCTGCATATTCTCGAACCCGCAGGGTCACACACTTAACGTGTCTCGACGCTAGGATAGATTGGATAATTGGTTTATGAGTTTTTGTTAGGAGTCTCGGATGGGATCCGGGACATCACGAGAGGTTCCGGAGTGGTCCAGAGAATAAGATTCATATAAGGTAATGCAGTTTTTGGAGTTCAAAATTGTTCCGGGTTAATCAGTATTGTACCGGAAGCTTCTAGAACCTTCCGGAAGGGGACCAACGTGGCCCCACCTTCCGGGAGAGGGCTTGGGCCTATGAGGGAGTGCCCTGGCCGCATTGGTCCAGGGGCACAAGGCCCCATAGGGCCCAGCCGGCCAAGAGAGGTTTAAACTCGAGATAGACCTTCTAGAAGGGGGGTTTCCTTGCCCCCCACTCCTTCTCCTTGGGGCCACCGGTTTGGGCTTGGGGGAGGGGCTAGGGCTGCGCCCCCCTCTATATAAATAGGGGTGGGGGTTCACCACCCCCCTACACCTTCCCCTCCAACCCTAGACGCCCTGCTGCCCTTCCTCTCTCCCTCCCGACTGTTTGTAGGCGAAGCCCTGCTGCAGAAATTCTCCACCATATACACCACGCCATCGTGTTGTAGATCCAATCCGTCTCTCCACCATACTTGCTGGTCCGAGGAAGGAGGAGACGTCGAGGTGCTACACGTGTGCATCTCACGGAGGCACCGCCACTTGTGGTGCTAGATCAGATCGCGAGGAGGAGAAGCGAGTACGACTACATCACCCACGTTCCGACGAACGTTCCGCTGTGCGAATCTTCAAGGGTATGAAGATCTAATCCAATCTCTCTCGTTGTTTGCATCTCCTAGATTAGATCTTGGCTTTCCCTCTGTCCGCATCTGTAGAAATTTTTTGATTTACTATGCCACGAAACCCTTTAGTGGTATCAGAGCTAGATCTATGCGTAGATGTGTTTCACGAGTAGAACGCAACATGTTTGTTGCGGGCGTTGATGTTTTCTGTTGCAAGCCTCTTGTTTGTGTTCTTTTTATGACACGGGATAGTGAGATTGAAGCGGTCCAGGCCAACCTTACGCGACGTCGTTCGCGAGACCGGCTCCGCACTTGACATGTGGCTTGTTCCACACATGCGGCTGGTGGATGCCAGTTTCTCTCACTATAGTTGTCATGGGATTAACACCGGAGTTTGGCAACCATAATATCACCGTTGTGGCTTTCCGTAGGTAAGAATCGTTCTTAGCATCTACTCCCATAAGCCACGTAAAACATGCAACAACAAAGTAGAGGCGTCTAACTTGTTTTTGCAGGGAGTGTTTTCTGTGATATGGTATGGCCCAAGATGTGATGTGTATAATGTATGCGATGATCATGTTTTGTAATGTTTCACGACTTGCATGTCGATGAGTACACAACCGACAGGAGCCATATGGTTGTCTTTATAATTGTGTATGACCTGTGTGTCAACTTCTTATACGCCATGTAATAGTTTCACTTTATCGCTAAGTAGTTAGCAATAGTTGTAGTTGCTATTCGTGGTGGAGGCAATCATGGTGGAGTGATGGAGATCATGCCGGCACGCACAAGATGGAGATCATTGCGCGAAGATTGGCTATACCATGTCACATAAAGTTATATGCATGTGATGTTTATCCTTTTATGTATCTTATCATGCTTAGATCGCGACGGTAGCATTATAAGATGATTCCTCACTTAAAGATCAAGATAAAAACTGTGTTCTCCCCAAGTATGCACCGTTGCGAAAGTTCGTCGTGTCCAAGCATCACGTGATGATCGGGTGCTATAGACTCTACGCTCACATACAACGAGTGCAAGCCAGTTTTGCACACGCGGAAATACTTGGGTCTAACTTGACGAGCCTAGCATGTACAGACATGGCCTCGGAACACATGAACCGAAAGGTTAAGCATGAGTCATATGAATGATATGATCGACACTTCGTTGTCCACCATTGAAACCACATCTCTTCTCGTGAAGATCGGATTAGGTGTGGTGAATTTGGATCGTGTTCACTAAACAACTTGAGGGATGTTGAATTTAGTGGGAGTTCATCTAGTAATTTGATTAAAAGTTGAACTAGTTATCATGAACATAGTATAATTTGTACTTGCAAATATTGTAGATCACATGGCTAAGTCCAACTTCAACTTCAACGTTTTCGCTGAGAAAGAAAAGCTTAAGAACAATGGGTCTAATTTCACCAATTGGTTCCGCAATCTAAGATTCATTCTCTCTGGCGGTCAAAAGGACTATGTCCTTGGGAAAGCGTTAGGTGACCCCCCTGCTGCAACTGCGCCGGCTGATGAGAAAGTTGTCTATCAATCGCGCAAAGATGATTATGGTGTGATTAAGAGCACCATGTTGTTTGCTATGGAACCGGAACTTCAAAATCGTTTTGAAGACTATCCCGGGCCCTTTGAGATTCTCGAAGAGCTGAAAACCATGTTTCAGACTCAGGCCCGTTCTGAGAGATATGAGATCTCTGAGAAGTTCTTTAACTGCAAGATGGAGGAAGGGAGTTCCGTTAGTGAGCACGCCATTAAAGATGACGGGCTACACTCAACGCCTTGAGCAACTGGAATGCACGATTCTAGAGGAGATCAAGATTGACAGGGTTCTGCAATCACTCCCTCCTAGCTACAAAAGTTTTGTAGTGACTCATAATCAGATTGGTTCTACTGATATGATCACCGAGCTCTTCGCAAAGCTGAAGGCTGCAGAGGTGGACATCAACAAGGATAATCATGTGTTGATGGTCAACAAGCCCTCCTTTAAGAAAGGTAAGGGGCAAAGAAGCCCTTCAAGAAAGGCGGCGGCAAGCGCGTTGCCCCTGCTAAGAAGAAGCTCAAGTCTGGTCCTAAGCCGGACACTGAGTGCTTCTATTGCAAGGACAAGGGTCACTGGAAGCGCAACTGTCCGAAGTACTTAGCGGACAAGAAGGCTGGCACCATCAAAGGTATATTTGATATACATGTTATTGATGTTTTCCTTACTATCCCTCGTTGTAGTGCCTGGGTATTTGATACTGGTTCAGTTGCTAATATTTGTAACTCGAAACAGGAGCTACGGAATAGACGACGGCTTGCGAGGGATGAGGTGACGATGCGCGTTGGCAACGGATCAAGAGTTGATGTGATGGCCGTCGGCACGCTCTCCTTAGTTTTACCTTCGGGATTAGTTTTAAACCTTAATAAATGTTATTATGTGCCTGCGTTGAGCATGAACATTATTTCTGGATCGTGTCTATTGCAAGACGGTTATTCATTTAAATCGGAGAATAATGGTTGTTCTATTTATATGAGTAACATCTTTTATGGTCATGCACCTCTTGTGAATGGTTTATTTCTTCTAAATCTCGAAAGGGATGAAACACACATCCATAACATTGAGGCTAAGAGATGCAAAGTAGATAGTGATAATACTACTTATTTGTGGCACTGTCGTCTAGGTCATATTGGTGTAAAGCGCATGAAGAAACTCCATTCTGATGGACTTTTGGAGTCTCTTGATTTTGAATCATTTGACACATGCGAACCATGCCTCATGGGCAAGATGATCAAAACACCGTTCTCCGGTATGATGGAGCGAGCAACGGACTTGTTGGAAATCATACATACCGATGTATGTGGACCGATGAGTGTTTCGACGCGCGGTGGATATCGCTATTTTCTCACTTTTACCGATGACTTAAGTAGATATGGGTATATCTATTTAATGAAACATAAATCTGAAACATTTGAAAAGTTCAAGGAATTTCAGAATGAAGTGGAGAACCATCGTAACAAAAAGATCAAGTTTCTACGATCCGATCGTGGGGGCGAGTATTTAAGTTATGATTTTCTCACGCATCTTAAAGCAAGCGGAATTGTTTCGCAACTCACGCCACCCGGAACACCACAACGCAATGGTGTGTCTGAACGCCGGAATCGAACTTTATTAGATATGGTCCGATCGATGATGTCTCTTACTGATTTGACGTTATCTTTTTGGGGTTATGCATTAGAAACCGCTGCATTCACTTTAAACAGGGCACCATCTAAATCCGTTGAGATGACACCGTATGAACTGTGGTTTGGTGCTAAACCTAAGTTGTCGTTTCTTAAAGTTTGGGGATGTGAAGCTTACGTCAAGAAGTTGATGCCGGACAAGCTTGAACCCAAAGCGGAGAAATGCGTCTTCATAGGATACCCTAAGGAAACTATTGGGTATACCTTCTATCACAGAACTGAAGGCAAAGTGTTTGTCGCAAAGAACGGTTCCTTTCTTGAGAAGGAGTTTCTCTTGAAAGAAGTGAGTGGGAGGAAAGTAGAGCTAGGCGAGGTTATTGAACCTTCTCTTTAATTGGAGAGTAGCGTAGCACCTAAAATTGTTCCAGTGCCGCCTGCACCAACAATAGAGGAAGCTAATGACAAGGATCATGAAACTTCGGACGATGCTGCTACTGAACGTCGCAGGTCGACAAGGTCGCGTGCCCCTCCTGAGTGGTACGACAACCCTGTCTTGACTGTCTTGTTAGTAGAAGACAGTGAACCTACGAACTATGAGGAAGCGATGATGAGCCCAGACTCTAAGAAATGGCTAGAAGCCATGGAATCCGAATTGGGATCCATGAGCGAAAACCAAGTATAGACTTTGGTGGACCCTCCTAGTGACCGAAAGGCCGTTGAGTGCAAATGGATCTTCAAGAAGAAAATGGACGCGGATGGTAATGTTACCGTCTATAAAGCACGGCTTGTCCCGAAAGGTTTTCGACAAGTTCAAGGTGTTGACTACGATGAGACTTTCTCTCCCGTAGCGATGTTTAAGTCCATTCGGATTTTATTAGCAATTGCTGCGTTTCATGATTATGAAATATGGCAGATGGATGTCAAGACTACATTCCTCAATGGCAACATTGATGAAGAGTTGTATATGATGCAACCCGAAGGTTTTTTCGATCCTAAGGATGCTAATAAAGTATGCAAACTTCAGCGTTCCATTTATGGACTGAAGCAAGCATCTCGGAGTTGGAACCTTCGTTTTGATCAAGTGATCAAGAGCTTTGGATTTGTTCCAAATTGCTACGAAGCTTGCATCTACAAGAAAGTGAGTGGGAGCTCGGTGACGTTTCTGGTACTATATGTGGATGACATATTGATTATTGGAAATGACATCAACATGCTTAACGATGTGAAGAGTTATTTGAACAAGTGTTTTTCAATGAAAGACCTAGGTGAAGCTGCTTATATATTGGGCATCAAAATCTATAGAGATAGACAAAGACGCCTGATAGCTTTAAGCCAGAGTACATACCTAGACAAAGTTCTGAAAAGGTTTAGAATGGATAAGGCAAAGAAAGGTTCGGTGCCTATGTTGTCAGGTAAGATATTGAGCAAGGCTCAGTGTCCAGCTATGGTAAATGATAGGGAAGCTATGAGCAAAGTGCCTTATGCCTCGGCCATAGGTTCCATCATGTATGCCATGCTGTGTACTAGACCGGATGTGTCCAATGCTCTTAGTTTGACGAGCAGATATCAAAGTGATCCAGGAGTGGAACACTGGACAGCCGTGAAGAACATCCTAAAGTACCTAAATAGGACTAAAGAAATGTTCTTAGTCTATGGGGGTGATGAACAGCTCGTCGTAAAAGGTTACGTCGATGCTAGTTTCGACACCGACAAGGATGATTCGAAATCTCAGACAGGATACGTGTATATTTTGAATGGAGGAGCTGTGAGCTGGAGAAGCTGCAAGCAAAGCGTGATCGCTGGATCTACAGTAGAAGCGGAATACATGGCTGCTGCAGAAGCGTCAAGTGAAGGAGTTTGGATCAGGAACTTCATCACTGAGCTTGGCGTGGTTCCAAGTGCATTGGACCCACTGGAGATATTGTGTGACAACACTGGCGCCATAGCACTCGCTAAGGAACCAAGATATCATCCAAAGACCAAGCATATCAACCGCAAGTTTCATATAATCCGAGATTATATAGCAGATGGAGATCTAAAGATTAGCAAAGTACATACAGATCTAAATGTCGCAGATCCATTGACTAAACCTCTTCCACGTGTAAAACATGATTAGCACCTCAGTGCCATGGGTGTGAGATTGTTGCCAGATGTAAACTAGATTATTGACTCTAGTGCAAGTGGGAGACTGTTGGAATTATGCCCTAGAGGCAATAATAAAGATGTTATTATTATAATTCTTGTTCATGATAATGTTTATATTCCATGCTAGAATTGTATTAAGCAGAAACTTTAATACTTGTGTGGTTTGTGAACAACACCGTGTCCCTAGTACGCCTCTATGGACTAGCTCATTGATCAATGATGGTTAAGGTTTCCTAACCATAGACATGAGTTGTCAATTGATAATGAGATCATATCATTGGGAGAATGATATGATGGACAAACCCAAACTAAGCGAAGCAATTAGATCGTGTCATCGTGTTCGTCTTTGCGAAGCTTTTCTTATGTCAAATATTGTATTCCTTAGACCATGAGATAATACAACTCCCTGGTATCGGAAGAAAGCTTTGAGGTCATCAAACGTCATCCTATGAGAGGGTGATCATAAAGGTGTCTCTCAGGTGATCGGAAAGTATCTGTTGGGTTGTATGTATCGAGATGGGATTTGTCCCTCCCAAGTCGGAGAGATATACTTCGGGCCCACTCGGTAATCGATATCAACACCGCTTGCAAGCATGTGGTTAAGGAGTTAATCACAAAGTGATATCGGATTACGGAACGAGTAAAGTACTTGCTGTGAACGAGATTGAACTAGGTATGACGGTACCGACGATCAAATCTCGGGCAAGTAAAATATCGCGAGACGAAGGGAATATATATATGGGATTGATTGAATCCTGGCATCGTGGTTCATCCGATATGATCATCGATGAATGTGTGGGAGTCAATATGGGTGTCCAGACCCCGCTGTTGATTATTGATAGAAGATCATGTCTGCATATTCTCGAACCCGCAGGGTCACACACTTAACGTGTCTCGACGCTAGGATAGATTGGATAATTGGTTTATGAGTTTTTGTTCGGAGTCTCGGATGGGATCGGGACATCACGAGAGGTTCCAGAGTGGTCCGGAGAATAAGATTCATATAAGGTAGTGCAGTTTTTGGAGTTCGGAATTGTTCCGGGTTAATCGGTATTGTACCGGAAGCTTCTAGAACCTTCCGGAAGGGGACCAACGTGGCCCCACCTTCCGGGAGGGGGCTTGGGCCTATGAGGGAGTGCCCTGGCCGCATTGGGCCAGGGGCACAAGGCCCCATAGGGCCCAGCCGGCCAAGAGAGGTTTAAACTCGAGATAGACCTTCTAGAAGGGGGGGTTTCCTTGCCCCCACTCCTTCTCCTTGGGGCCGCCGGTTTGGGCTTGGGGGAGGGGCTAGGGCTGCGCCCCCCCCTCTATATAAAGAGGGGTGGGGGCGCACCACCCCCTACACCTTCCCCTCCAACCCTAGCCGCCCTGCTGCCCTTCCTCTCTCCCTCCCGACTATTTGTAGGCGAAGCCCTGCTGCAGAAATTCTCCACCATATACACCACGCCGTCGTGTTGTAGATCCAATCCTTCTCTCCACCATACTTGCTGGTCCGAGGAAGGAGGAGACGTCGAGGTGCTGCACGTGTGCATCTCATGGAGGCACCGCCACTTGTGGTGCTAGATCGGATCGCAAGGAGGAGAAGCGAGTACGACTACATCACCCACGTTCCGATGAACGTTCCGCTGTGCGAATCTTCAAGGGTATGAAGATCTAATCCAATCTCTCTCGTTGTTTGCATCTCCTAGATTAGATCTTGGCTTTCCCTCTGTTCGCATCTGTAGAAATTTTTTGATTTACTATGCCGTGAAACCCTTCACAAGGCCCATGACGCCTTCGGATCTTTGGAGAGCAAGACTAGAGTAGATAGGAAATTCAAAGGGGTAAAACCCTAGAACCTGTAACCGACTAGGTCTATGCCCGGGACCTGCCTAAGTCTATATAAAGGCTAGGAGGGCACGACCTAGATCTATCACTCTCTCTCTCTCATACTTTCGCATACACACCTCCACGCCAGATCGCATCTGCGCACCCTGTAATCATCGGTTCCGCCGTAATCAAGAGCAGACAAGCAGGAGTAGGGTTTTCCCTCCAGGGGCCTGAACCTGGGTAAACCTCGTGTCCCGTGTTGCTTGTTTGCTAACCGTTCCACGATCTCCAGCATCCCCATCTTCTCCAAAACCCAAGTCCATAACAATGGGCATTGACGAGATTAAACCTCGTCAATTGGCGCCGTCCGTGGGAACTGGGGACGCTGATTGTGCGATCGTGACGGTCCCAACCCAAACGATCTACAACTCCACGGCGACGGAGAGTCACCTCCTCTTCGGCGCTTTCGACTTCACCGCCCACTCACCGGCCACCATGAAGGACTTCGAGCCTGTAGGCGACGAACTCGAGATCCTCTTCGGGAGCTTCTGCTTCCAGGTTGGGCAGACTGGCACCCTCCGCCTCCCTGAGCGGGTGCCCCTACCATCAATCAGGCTCGCTTCGTGGGCCCCACACCCTGTGCTACGCACATCATCATCAACAGATGAGTCCTACGACAGCAACAGCTGCAACTCTGATCTGTGTGATCCGCCATCGGATGAAGGGACCTACGGTTCCGAATCCGAAAGCTGCGGTAGCAGTGGACCAATCTACGAGTGCTACTAATGCGCCGTAGTCATCCAGAGCGACCCGGATCAGCAACCGCCCACCCCGCCACCTAACCCGCAGGACAGAAACGGCGGGAACAGAAGAAGCCAGTCCCCCCCCACCCGAAGGGGAGAACAACGGCCACGTCATCCACCTCAACAAAGAAGGATGGGCCCAGGCATGCGCCGCCGTGGCGGGCAGCACGGTCCTTCCTGCAGACGCCTCACGGCACCTGCTGATGGCATACCACTTACTCCTCATCGAGGAGCACAAGAAACAGGTCAAGATGCAAGAGGTGCTTAACAAACGCAAGCAAGCAGCCTCAGAGTCCAGCGCGCGACGAGCTGCGCTCTCCGCCATGGGCATCGGCTCCAGCACGAACGGCAACCAAGGCAACAAGCACCGCTCTCGGATGGAGAACATGGATCCCAAGGAGCGTCGTGAGGTGACCCGAACCCTCCACACATCCTTCATGGAGATGGACGCCGACGGCAACGTCATCCTGAAAACGCCGCAGGCTGCGATCATGGCAGCCACTGCATACCTCGCAGCCCACCCACCTCCGGAGGGGGACCCGAAAAGAGCCATGCACAAGTCCGCACTTACCGGACTCGGACTCGTTGGAGCCGCGCTCCACCAGGAAGCTCCTACAGAGCCGAAGAAGAAAGCTCCGGTCAGGTTCGACCGCAGCCCCACCCCTTCATCCGAAGAAGAGGACCATGACCTTCCTCGAAGGAAAAAGAGTTCGCGCCATCGCAACCACGATTACGATGCCAGGGACGCACCCACACATCGCAAAATCGACAAAGCGCGAGCCAAGCGCGCATGCTCGTCTGAATCCGAGATGGACGAAGACGAAGGAGAACTCTACGGGGCCTGATGCTTCAGCAGATCTGTTCAACGAACAAAGATGCCGCGGAATTTCAAACTTCCTTCGGATACTCCGAAGTTCGACGGCACACAAGACCCAAAGGCGTGGCTCAGCGACCACCTGTCGTCCGTCAAATTGCACGGCGGAAACAAGGAAACCACCATGCAATGCCTTCAGCTGCAGTTGAAAGGCGCAGCCCGGATCTGGCTTAGCAGCCTCTCCTCAGGGTCCATCCGAAGCTGGGAGGAGCTAGCTTACAGCTTCATCCGAAACTTTAAAGGTACCAACAAGAGGCCCGCCTCAATCGAAGAGTTGCGGGCCTGCACTCAACGAACGGGCGAATACATTCGCTCGTACATACTATGCTGGTCCAACACCAATAACTCCGCAGCGCACATCTCCGAAGAGAGGGCCATCGATGCCTTCAAGGATGGCGTCAAGCGCCAGGACTTCAAGGAGGAGCTTGGGCGCATCAAGCCCAAGACACTCGACCACCTCATGGACATCGCCAACAGATGGGCTGACGACGAAGATTCCGTCCACCGGGCGCACTCGGAGGAAGAGGACGACTACGGCCGACGGCGAGAGCGCCGTAGCAAGAGGAGATTGCGCGTCTACGACGATCGCGATGGACCCGACATGGTCGCGGCCGGCTACGCCGACCGCCGCAACGACGCCAACCGCAACAGCGGAGGATACCGCGGAGGAAACTTCCGTGATGGAGGGAGCCCAGCACAGTCGTGGCAGCGCAGCGATCGCGATAATGGACCCTCAGCATACGACAAACTTTTGGGTCCATGCACCATCCACTTCTACATCGACAAGCAGGATGGCAATAAGAAGGAAAGCCACATGCTCAAGGACTGCCGCGAGTTCCAGAAGCTCGGCGAAAGCATGGTCCAGATGAGGCAGCAAGCTCCACTTCCTGGATTCGGGAACGCACCCGCGCCAGGTGAGATAGCGCATGGAGCTCCTCCACCGCCACCTGTAGGAGGCCCGAACCAACCAGTCGCACCAGCACAGAACAATGCTGGGAACGGGTATCCCCCGCCGAAAGGAGCACTGATGATCCAGAAGGGGCGCCCCACGAATAAGGTGCAGAAGAAAATCACCCGTCAGATCAACCTGGCCATAGCAACTCCACCCGCCATCCCTGAGTACCTCAGTGGATCGGAGTCCTGCATCACGTTCAGTCCTTCGGATCACCCTTGGCAGATACCTTGTCCAGGTCATGCTGCCCTGGTGCTGGAGGCGCAGATCGGAGGCTTCGAGATGAGCCGAGTCTTCATGGACGGCGGCAGCGGCATCAACCTGATGTTCGCAAGTACTCTAGCAGCAATGCGGATCCTGCAGTGCAGCCTGGAACAGTCAGACACAACGTTCCACGACATCGTCCCAGGAAAGGGCATATTCCCCCTGGGCAAAATATGGCTCGATGTCATCTTCGGCAAGCCGGACAACTTCCGACTCGAGCGGCTCGAATTCGAAGTGGTGGACTGGCCATCACAATACCACGCCATCCTCGGGTGTGTAGCATTCGCAAGGTTCTTGGCTGTCCCACATTATGTTGGAGATATGCCCTAGAGGCAATGATAAATGTAGTTATTATTATATCTTTGTGTTTATGATAAATTTTTACATTCATGCTATAATAGTATTAACAAGGAAACATTAATACTTGTGTGATTTGTAAACTTAATTTGAAGTCCCTAGTAAAGCCTCTATATAATACTAGCTTGTTGGTTAATAGATGATTGTGGTTTCCCTATCATGAACATTGAGATGTTATTAACAACAAGATCATATCGTTAGGAGAATGATATGATGGACATACTCCTATAGATAAGCGTAGCATAAAGATCAAGTCATATTAATAGTTCAATTGCTATATGCTTTCTGATACATAGTAATCTAATTCCTTCGACCATGAGATCATGCATATCACCTTTACCGGATGGATGCTTTGATGACATCAAACACCACACCGTAACTGGGTGGCTATAAAGGTGGCATTGAGTGTTCGGAAAGTATTGGTTGAAACACATGGATCAAGAGTGGGATTTGTCCATCCATATGACGGATAGATATACTCTGGGCCCTCTCGGTGAAATGTCATCCAATTAGCTTGCAAGCATGTGACTGGCTCACAAGGGATCACATATCACGGGAACGAGAAAAGAGTACTTATCGGTAACGAGGTTGAACTAGGTATGCAGAGATACCGACGATCATAACCTCGGATAAGTAACATATCGTGAGACAAAGGGAAATTGATATCGTATGTAAGTGGTTCATTCGATCGCAAAGTAATCGTAGAAATATGTGGGAGCCATATGAATTTCTAGATTCCTCTATTGGTTATTGTTCGGAGAAGTGTCTCGATCATGTCCACATAATTCACGAACCGTAGGGAGACACACTTAAGGATTCGACGTTGTTTGAGTAGTTATGGAATGATGAGAAAGAGACCGAATGTTGTTCGGAGTCCCGGATGGGATCCGGGATATCACGAGGAGATCCGCAATGGTCCGGAGAATAAGATTCATATAAGGAAAGTCCCGTTTCGGAGTTGGGGAATGGTTCCGGTGTTTTCATCGGGAATGTTCTAGAATGTTCCGGAATGTCCGGCACTCCGGAGGGGAAGGGTACATGAATGTGTTGTATCAAGTTGGTATGATTGCATCATGTACTAAGTGTCATCGATGTTCCAAATAAAGGATTAAATCAAATCCTAGTTTGAAAAGTCAAATAGCTAAATTGAAAAGTCAAACGGCTAAATTTGGAAAGTGGAAAAGAGGAGGAAGGGGGAAACCGAGTTGGGGAGGAGTTCCCTCCTCCAACCGGCGGCCCACCTCCAAGCCGAGTTGGGGAGGGACTCCTCTCCCTCCCCTTGGCGCGGCCGGCCCCTCCACCTATATAAGGAGGGGCAGGGCTCCCTCCTCTAGACACACACGTACCTCTCCTCCAAACCCTAGCCACACGCCGCCGCCGCCTCCAAGCCGCCGCCGCCGCCTAGGTGAAACCCTAGCCGCCAGCACTAGCCCCTCCTTGGTGTGTCTAAACGCTAGAACACCGAGGGACTCTCTCATAGTCCACCATACTCGCTCCGGCTTAAGGCGAAGCCCTGCGAGATCTCCCCTCTACTTCCGGGACCACGCCGTTGTGCTGCCGGAATCGCGAGGAGAGTGCTACAACCTCCGCTACCTGCTGGAACAAGGGAGAGGAAGGTCTTCGTCGAGTACCGAACGTGTGACCGACTGCGGGAGCGCTGCCGGAACGCAGCGCCGGAAGGATCGTCTACGCGATCTTGAGATCGGGAAGAGTACGACTACATCACCCACGAGAATCCGCTCTCGTTAAACACTTTGGAATCTTCGAGGGTGAGTTATTCCATCGACTCGTTGCTACAATCTAGTAGATATATCTTGGCTTGTTTGTTTGTATGCGGTAGAAATTTTTTGTTTTCCATGCTACGAAACCCTACAGTGGTATCAGAGTCGTGTCTATATGTAGATCTGTTGCACGAGTAGAACACAATGGTCATTGTGGGCGTTAATGCTTTTATTGTCGATTGCTTCTTGTGTACTTTGCATCTTGCGGGATGTTGGGATGAAGCGGCCCGGGCTAACCTTACATGACATCGTTCATGAGACTTGCTCCACGCTTGACATGCAACTTGTATTGCATAAGTGGCTTTGCAGGTGCCTGTTTCTCCTAGCATAGTTAAGATCCAATTTACAACGGGTGATTAACAATACTAGTATCAATGTTGTGGTTCTTGTTCGTAAGTTAGAACGACACTTATTGAAAGCCCCAAACCACGTAAAATATGCAAAGAAAGTAGAGGCGTCTAACTTTGTTTTGCAGGGGTGTGCTGTGATGTGATATGGCCATGATTGTGATTATATATGATGTATGCAATGTTCCTTATTGTAAGTTGGCAACCGGCAGGAGCCATATGGTTGTCTTTGATTTATGTTAAGACCCGTGTGTCTATTCAAAGTAGTTGTAATAGTTTAAGCCGGTGGACGACAACCATGGAGAAGCGTCATTGACCTTGATGCAATGCCGGTGATGATGGAGATCATGTTCGTGCTAGAAGATGGAGATCGGAAGCACAAAGAAGAAAGGCCATATCATATCACATATTATGAATTGCATGTGATGTTAATCCTTTATGCATCTTGTATTGCTTAGTAGACGACGGTAGCATTATAAGATGATCCCTCATGCACATGAATTTCAAGTCATAAAGTGTTCACCCTTAGTTAGCACCGTTGCTAAAGCTTGTTGTTTCGAAGCACCACGTGATGATCGGGTGTGTTAGATTCCGCAAGTGTATACAACGTGAGCAAGCCAGATTTGCTCATGCGGAAACTAAGGTTTGATCTTGACGAGCCTAGCATGTACAGACATGGTCTCGGAACACGGATCACCGAAAGGTAAAGCATGAATCATATAGTAGATATGATGAACATGTTGATTGTTCGCCATTGAAACTATATCAACTCTCGTGATGATCGGTGTTGATGTGGTGGATTTGGTTCGTGTGATCACTAAAACAATGTGAGGGATATTGTTTTGAGTGGGAGTTCACCTAGATTAATTTTAATATTAATTTGAACTCAATTTGTCATAAACTTAGTCTAAACTATTGCAAATATGTTGTAGATCAATGGCAGCCCCTACCATCAATTTTAATGCGTTCCTAGAGAAAGAAAAGTTGAAAAACAATGGAAGCAACTTCGCGGATTGGTTCCACAATTTGAGGATTGTCCTCACAGCTGGTAATTTGACCTATGTGCTGGATGCACCGCTGGGTGACCCACCTGCAGCTACTGCTACCGATGAAGTAAAGAATGTTTACCTCACTCGGAAGACTCAGTACTCCACAGTTCAGTGTGCTATCTTGTATGGTTTAGAATCGGAGCTTCAGAAAAGGTTTGAGAATTCAGACCCATATGATATTGTCGAGGATCTCAAATTGATCTTTGAGACTCATGCGGCAATTGAAAGCTATGAGGCTTCTGAAAAGTTCTTTAACTGCAAGATGGAAGAGGGCAGCTCCGTCAGCGAGCATGTGCTTAAGATGTCTGGGCACGCAAACAAACTTCAAAGCTTGGGTATTGTGGGGGTATCGAGCTGTCACCCCTAGACATCGTCTACGAGAAACGACTCGCAATCAAGTCTCAGGTCCTACCGGACTTCCTTGTACACTGGATGGAGCTGCAGCTGCCAGACACCCCAGACATGTCGCAGTCATGGACGATGCACTTTGACGGCTCCAAGTGTGAAGCTGGAGCAGGAGCCGGGGTCATACTGACCTCCCCGCAAGGCGACAAGATGAAGTACGTCCTTCGGATAAAATTTCGAGCTTCCAACAACGAGGCCGAATACGAAGCCCTCATCCACGGCATGAGGATGGCAAAGATCTGCGGTGCAATGCGCCTGGTCATCTACGGTGACTCCAACCTCGTCGTCCAACAAACGATGAATGAGTGCGACGCACACGCCGAAAACATGATCGCGTACCGCGCGCTCTACAACGCACTCGAAGGAGAATTCGACGGCTGCGAGCTTCGGCACGTTGGAAGAGAAAGCAACGAGGAGGCCGACAGACTCGCCAACATCGGCTCCACCTGCGCCAAGGTATCACCAGGTGTGTTCCTCGAACAGATCTGCGTGCCATCCATCAAGCGGAAATTCCCCAAAGGATCACCCGAAGAAGCAGAACACTCGGGGGCTACGCTACCCGAAGGTCATGAAGGACCCGAGAAACTGGACATAGAGGTCGCCATGGTCAACGTGATGCAGGTCATGGCAGTCGAAGAAACCTGGACGTGACCGTACCTCCAGTTCTTGATAAACGGAGAACTGCCTGACAGCCTGACAGATGCGAGGCGCATATCTCGCCGGTCAAAAGCTTTCACCATCATCAATGGTGAGTTGTACAAGCGCAGTATTACGGGTGTACTACAAAGGTGCGTCACCTTCAGTGACGGGAAAACCATCCTCCAAGACATCCACGAGGGCATCTGCGGCCACCACGCAGGCAGCCGCTCCCTTGTCGCCAAAGCTCTACGAGCTGGATTCTACTGGCCAACGACCATGAGCGATGCAAAGGACATCATCCGAAGATGCAAGGGGTGCCAAAGGTTCGCCGACAAACCACACGCACCCGGGTCAGAGCTCAGGCCCATACCTATAGCCTGGCCCTTTGCTCAATGGGGTCTCGACATGATCGGCAAACTGCCAAAGTCCTCGAAAGGGGGGCACGTCTACCTCCTGGTCGCAGTCGACAAATTCACCAAGTGGGTCGAAGCCATGCCGGTCACTAACCAAAAGGGCAAGACCACCGTCAAGTTCTTTGAATCCATTGTCTACAGGTTCGGCGTACCGCACAGCATCATCACCGACAATGGATCGAACTTCATCTCCAAAGAATTCCAAGACTTCTGCGAAGGCCTTGGGATCAACATCACATACGCCTCAGTGGCTCACCCGCAAACGAATGGGCATGTGGAAAAGGCCAACGGCCTAATCGGCGCTGGCATCAAGAAGCGCCTCATGAGCCCACTCGAGCGAAAGGCCGGAGCCTGGACGGAAGAGCTACCATCCGTCCTATGGAGCTTGCGCACCACGCCAAACAGCTCCACCGGCTACACGCCGTTCTTCATGGTGCATGGAGCCGAAGCCGTGCTACCAGCCAAAGTACGCCACTAGGCCCCCCGGGTCCTCGCTTACAGCGAAGCCGAATCCACGGCTGCACTCGAAGATGTCGTCGACACACTCGACGAGGCAAGAGACGTAGCATCAGCTCGATCAGCGGTGTACCAGCATAGTCTCCACAACTACCACAACCGCCGGCTGCGCCCAACGTCCTTCGTCGAAGGAGACCTCATCTTGCGACTCAAGAAAGAGCGACCGAAGAAATTCGAGTCACCATGGGAAGGACCCTACATCATCACCGAAGTCATCCCAGGTGGGGCCTATCGCCTCAAGCACGTTGAGTCTGGAGTCGCATACTCCAACCCATGGAACATCGCACACTTGCGACGATTCTACCCCTAGCTACCTACCCCTTTACTTTCAATAAGGCTATTCAGCCAAGGCTACTCAGCCGAACAATGTACTTCCTCCATTACGATATAAATAAAGCTAAGTGTCTCGCCCCAAAATTTTGTTTCGCTATTCGCACCTTTACTTCATGCCACAAACGCACTCGGGGGCTCCCCCCACCTCACGATTTCATCGGCTGAGGATAACACGTGTACACCTAAGTAGCTGACCACGTCAGGCTAACGAAAAGGACACATATGCAAACAAAGCACTTCGTGCTCAAACAACAACCGCATCTTTATAACAAAGGGCAAAACACGCCCAGTCGAACATATACAAATTTTACATCTATCTCTTTTACAGGTACTACCTATTCTGAAGAAAAACCTGGGCGCGCTGCTCAAATAGATCTACAATCTCTTCGGCATACTGCCTTACAGCCGCGTAATGCGGACGCATATCCCACACACCACCATCTGGTCGAGGGGGCGGCCCAGCAGCAACAATAGACAGATCTACATCAGGGCGATGCAGCCTCACAAGGGACAACGCAGCCTTCACTCCTACGACGAGCTGGTGCCGCACCAATTCCTTGACATGATTCACGTTCCAAAACTTCGACAGAAGACCAGCAAGGGTAGTTGGCGCGGCATCCAGCGGAAACATAACATGCAGCACCGACGCAAGCGACGTCTACACCTAACGAAGCACCCGCGAAACTTGGTGAACACGATCTTGCACCGTCGCAAGGACCATAGCACGGTCGCGATCCATCTAGAAGAACCCGCCGGTTTCCATGTCCTTCTGAGTCAAACAATTGACCCGAACAGCAACACGCTCCTTCTCTTCCTTTGGAGCAAGGTTAGCACCTGCGATACTCGCACAAAAGTAAGATGCAAGGCTAGCAGGCGCATCCGAAGAAATGAGCAGCAGCTCGAAAAAACTTACACTGAAGCTGCTCAGACAGTTGAAGCAATTCCACCATCAAGTACTCCTCTCTGGCCGCACCGCGATCCGCCTTGGACTTCCAAACGTCGGCATGGCCACGCACCCCAAGCAACTCCTTCTCAAGACTACGAACACGGTCTCGAAGAAAAGAAAGCTGCGAGGAATCATCCAAGGATGGCCGCAGCCGCACGGCAGGCGAGGTATCAACGGGGTCAGCACCCGAAGGACCCTAGAGCAGCAGAAAGGTAAAAGACATGAACACTCAGACGGAGGAGAACACAACTCAACAAATTCATTAAGTGAATAAAAAGCCACTGCGTGACACAGGGATTTGTTCATCAACATAATTACAACAAAAGAAGACTACAACTATCCTACAGCTACAACGCCTAAGATGCGGCACCCTGAGTAGCCTCGGAGCCAGATTGCCTCGCCTTGGCTTCCCCCTGCTGCCGTAGCGCGTACTCGGCCAGCAGATCAATCAGCTTTGGCCCATATCGCTTACATCGAGCAGAATAGGTAGCGAAGGCTACCTCGGATCCATCCACAGTCGTCGGCATCCAGGAGGTGATCTGGGGAAGGTCCAGCTCCGCTCCAGCCGCCAAAGCCATCGCCAGCCTGACAAATGCGTCGATGCCCTTCTGCTTGCGCTTGTACGCCGCGGGTGCTTCGGCTGACAGTGCCTCCGCCAGAGCGTCAACATCATCAAGGGCCGCGCCCTTGGGGACAAGATCCTTGTAGAAGTGCCCAAGGACCTCCTTGCCTTGGCGAGCGAGCTGACGACGGTGCTGCAGTGATCTTCGACCGCTGCAGTAGCATCATCTAGAGCACTCCCGTGCTCCAGCGCACCACGGTCAAACTTGATGCCTGCGGCATCTGAGACAATAAAGAGAAGGAATGAAAAAATCACCACAGAAGAAAGACAAGAAAACCAAAAAAAAAGAAGACGCAAGTGAAGACACTCACCCGAAACAGCCTTGGCAGCCGCCATGAGCTTGCCAGCCACCTCTCTTTCACGCGCAGTCGCAGCAGTGGCAAGTTGCTCCTCGCGGTCCGTGGCCTCCTGCTGCAGGCGCTCCTTAGCCTCGGCCGCAGTGGCTAGCTCCAGCTCGAGGCGCTCTTTCGCACCAGTGGTGACCTCGGCCTTCTTCTCCGCTTGACCGAGGCTCTTTTTGAGAGCATCAATCTCACGGAGGGAGGTGTTATGCTCCTCTGCATTCAAATAACACAAGCGCCAGATAACAAGACAAGAATACAAGAAGAAAGAAACATCAAGGCATAAAAGTACCTCGAAGCTGTTGGAGGCTGGCCTCCAGCACCAGGTGCTCTTGCACCAGTTGTCTGGCATCCTGCACAAAAGGCTGCAAGAAAAAGACCTACTAGTCAGGAAAAGGACTCGGGGGCTTCGCCCAAAAGAAAAGGCAGAACCAAACTACACACACGAAAACGCTCGGGGGCTCCCCCAAGACTCGAAAGAAAAAACAAACGACAAAACTCTTTTACAGATACTCGGGGGCTCCCCCCGTGGCAGGAGATAGAACTACTTACATGATCCGATGGCGACTCCGAAGGCCCGCTCGCAGCCTTCTGAGGCGCAACCACCTGAACCTCCTGCGGAGATGGGTCCAGAGCAGCACCCGCAGAGGTAGGCACCGTCTGCGGAGGGGGAGACGCAACTTTCGACTCCCCCATCATCTCCCGAGCACCATCGCTGGAGGAGTCGTTGGAAGAGTGCCTGCACAAGGACAAATTAACACAAGTACTGTAGCATCCCAATTGTCTAACAATTGCAATGCTTCTAGCCTAGTCTATATAATGGCTACTTCATATATATAATTGTTGCATCATAATTATATCATGCTCATGTCATCATGCCACCTTGCATTTGAGCATCATATAAAACCCTTTTGATTTGGTTCTTCTCTCATATGCATTGTAAATTGTATTTGCCTCTTGATATTGTATTTGGTTCTTGATATATTGTTTAAATGCCCAAGTTGAGTTGGGGGCATATCTTTTAGTCAACTCCACCACCTTTTCTTCCACCACCTTAAAATTCCACCATCCAACTAAATATGAGCTTTGCACTTAATTTGGGTTTTACCTCTAGCTCATGTGGGTTGGGATGGATCCAATTCTATTTCCACATGCTCCCATATATGCACCATGTTGTTTTCACATTATTGGTATATGAGAGCCACATGGCCATCTTTGCATGCCTTGTGAGTGGAACCCTTTTCTAGCTTCCATATGTGTTGTTTTGGGGTTATTTTCATGTTTGGATATTTTTGGGCTTACTAAATACCTAGTGGCACATACACACTAGCATGTCCCATTTTATCCAAATATGGTCATCTCCAACTACTCCACATGGAGCATCCTTTTAATTCTTTTTGCTTGGCTTTTATTCCAATTTTGGGAATGCATAATAATAATGCCATGTTAATATTATTGTTTTCACAAGAATAAGCATGGCATCACTTATTTTGCATGGGCCATGCAATCATCTCCAAGTTTGGTTCTCCTTTGTTTTTATTTGGATTTTTGGGGTGAATCTCCCATCTCTCTCTACCTCTCTTTTTGGCTTGATCTAGTTTGTCTTGCTAAAATCCATCACCACCTCTATCCCTCACTCCCTCTCTTTTTGTTGATCTTGTTAGAGTTTGCTAAACCCTACACCTCTCCCACCTCTCTTGTTGATCTAGCTAGATGCATGCAAGTTCCCAAACCCTAAACCCCCTCGCTCTTTTCTTGCTTAACCACTCACCACTCCATCTATCTCTCTCTAAACCCTAAACCATACACTCATCTCTCCTCTCTTTACCATCCTCTCTAAACCACACCCCCACCTAATCTAAACCCATACCCCCTCTAGACCGAACCCCATGCCATCTACCCTCCCCTCTCGGTTCCCCTCTCCCTCTCTTGGCTTCCCCCTCTCTCCCCACCAGGCAGGCCCCACCACGTCACCCTCCTTTTCTTTGGCTTCAAGACAAGGAGAAAGGGAGAGAAGAGAAGCACCTACCCGATCACCTCCTCCCTCACCTTTTTGCAAAGCCACCACCCCCATGTGCTCCTCCCTCCCCTCTCTACCCCAACCACCCAGAACTCCTCTCAGATCCCATCTGGGCGAAGCCAGACCCCTCTCCTTCCTCCCCACCACATCCTGGCCATGGACACACCTCCCCCATGCCGAACCCAAACCCTAGACCGTCTACCTCTGCGCCTCGTCGGCCCGAAGCTTCCCAAGGCGATCCAGGAGCACCAGGGGCGTCCTCTGCTTCCTCTTCGACGCCTAGGCCGCGGGGTAGCACCAGGGCCTCGCCGGAGCAGCCTAGCGCCACCGTGCACCGCCGCAACCCGAAGCTCTGGCCAGCAAGCCCCGCGCCAGATCGCGACCGCCCCGAGCTCCTTCGCCTACACCGACGCATTCCTGGTGAGCATCCCTATTCCCCAGACATGCCCGTCCTCCTCCTAGCAGCCCAGATGCGCCGGACGCTCCGTCGAGCAGCCTCCGAGCACCGCCGCGCGCCGCGCGCTGGCAGACAGCAGCTTTTCCCGCCTCTGTTCTCCGTCGTGCCCCGTGCGTTGTAGCCCTTCTCCGGTGATGCCGCCTGTAGGAAAGTTGTAGCCCGTGGTGTCGTCTTTGTCTTTCGTTTTTACCGCGACGCGAATTTCCCAGCGGATTCGTCGCCACCGTCGACTGAAAGCAGCCAGATCCGCCGCCGGCAGGATTTTTCTGTCAGCAGCGCAGCCACAGCCGATGTCACTTTTGTGTATAGGCCCCTGCCCTTTTTCCCGCCTAAACCCGCGCTCCCTAGTGCCCCACCTGTCAGCCTCGGTGTTTCTTTTGCAAGAAACCCCTGGGCAGTTGTTTCCACCACGGACCGACCCCTCCCCGCGCCTGGGATTGCCCACGTGTCAGCTGGCCGCTGGGCGCGCGCGCGCTGTGGCCCCGCCGCCTGGAGGCCCACCTGTCAACCTCTGCGGCTAGAGTAGCTTGCGGTGAGAAAAGTTTTCGCGCGCCATGGACGCCCAGTCAGCAGGGCCCACTTGTCATTGACTGTGGCTGGGTCTGTGCGAGTAACAAAAGTAATTCTGCTTTTCTGGTTTAATTCAAATCTTTTCAAATTTAATTCAAATTCAAATTTAAATTCTGTTTTTGAATAACTTTAAAAATATAAATCCAAACAATACAAATAATATATGTTTTCAAACCAGAAAAATATGAGGAATTCAAATATGCTATTCAAAATATATTTTGAACACTTAAAATTTCAAGTTAATTAAAATTACAATAAAATGCCCTTTTCTTAATTAATTAATAACTTTTGTTTTATAACTCCAAATTTAGCAAATAATATGTCTAAAATGATTAGCTCGACGAGACCTTTCTGTTTATGCATTCCATCATCTGTTTTGCAGCATGCATCATATAAATATAATGGGTACAGCAACTATTTTGAGGTTAAAATGTGGTCAAAACTCAATAAAATGATTATTCCTTGTATTCCACACCTCACCCATGCCATGCTACTTTATTGCCATGCAAATTGTGCATCATTCATCATGGCATGATTGTTTTCTTGTCGCATTTTATTCATATGCTTGTATTTATGTTGGCCCGTGCTTGTTTGGTTCTTCTCGAATAGACGCTGAGCAGGGGATATATCAAGAGAACCAGGAGCACTACCCAGATCCATCCCTTGCTTCAACTGAGCTGCCAGGCAAGCACTACCACATGCTTGCATACATATAGTACCTATTGCCTCTTTCTTATTCTTGCATCATTGAGTCGCGATTGCATTAAATTGAATCCCAAGTATTGCATAGCCTTTATTTTTAAACCCCACCAAAGCTTGTTCCTCCATCCCATGAGCCATTACTACAGGAGTTGTTTGAGCCATGCGAGTCGTAGAACAGCATGTGTAGGGTATGTGAGTGTCTGATGGAGAACGAGGTACCTATACAACTTAATCTGAGTAGTAATGGGATAACTAATGAAAGTGGCATCGGTGAGCCATATTCGCTATTTGGTTTTTCAGGCTCACTTGTGTCCCGTAGGACCCCGAGTACTTGATTCCTGTTCCTTGAATATTCGCGCTATCCACATCCAGGAGGCTTATGAACCCCCCTGAGCCAGAGCTTGATTCATTCTTATTTCTTGGGGCCACAAACTATTTTGAGGTTTTATTTACTATCCTGTACTTATGCCATGCTTTACTGCTTTATTTAAATTGTGCGAGGTACTGCACACTGTACTGTTTAGGAAAGCGGAGTGTTTTCGCGGTGTCGACAAGCCCAGTCACATTTTCGGGTTCCCAGTCGTTCACAGCCATTGGCGCAAACCTTGAGTCCGTCTCGGAGTCGGCCAACTTCGTCGCGGGTAGCTTAATGGGGTGGCCCCCTGAAATATTTCTGAATCCTGTGATCGCTTTGTCGTGACTGCCTCGTTGGGTTTTGATTTGGTTTTTCCGAGGTTGATCGAGTGTGTGTTGCTATTTGTGCACCCCTGCAGGGTAAAACTTTCTGAAAGCCGTGTCCGCGGTTATGGACGACTTGGAACACAGTTTCTCGATCATAGACAAGAATAACTAAAGTACCGCTTTTAATCTGACTAAGTACCGGACTAGTAAATAGTGCAACACTCATGGAATGGATAATAAAACTGCCAACAGATGGGGGGGTTGTTCGTCCACTTCCTCGTCGGTAAGCGAGGAGGAGGATGGATCTGTTGATATTACCGTTATAACTGTTGTTATTAATTCACGGACATCCGTCTATCTCTGGTTAGGCGGATGGTTAGCGAGTATCTCTAGAATTGTTAGGGTTTATCTTTTGCTGCAATTGCGTCACCCCAAACATCGGGACAAGAACGGGCGGCGTAATCGACAGGCGAAGGGATCAACTACATACACAAATGAGTATGTATGCAAGCCACCATACAACAGTACATCAGAGCCATTCCATCTAAAAAGAAAGGAAATATAGCAACGCCATACGACAAGATCCAAATATCCTAGATAGATATAATAGTTTAGGATATCTCCTCATACATCAAACATCAGAGTATCAGGCGGAAGCGGAAGACAAAATCCGAGTACGGATAAGAAGCAAATCGGCATAAGATGCCCCATAAATAAGCACATCCCGCCCACAGATCTCACGGATCCCCGTTCCCGGAATATCTACATCGAATGATCGTTGCCCACATCGTCCGTCTCCTCCACCCAGTATCCATCTTGCGCGTTTACCTGTTCATCTGAATCAAACAATTTATCGTGTGAGACCCTAGGGGTACTCAGCAAGTCTTTATGCCTCTAAAGGGGACACAACCTGGGGTGACGCAATTGCAGCAAAAGATAAACCCTAACAATTCTAGAGATACTCGCTAACCATCCGCCTAACCAGAGATAGACGGATGCCCGTGAATTAATAACAACAGTTATAACGGTAATATCAACAGATCCATCCTCCTCCTCGCTTACCGACGAGGAAGCGGACGAACAACCCCCCCATCCGTTGGCAGTTTTATTATCCATTCCATGAGTGTTGCACTATTTACTAGTCCGGTACTTAGTCAGATTAAAAGCGGTACTTTAGTTATTCTTGTCTATGATCGATAAACTGTGCTCCAAGTCGTCCATAACCGCGGACACGGCTTTCAGAAAGTTTTACCCTGCAGGGGTGCACAAATAGCAACACACACTCGATCAACCTCGGAAAAACCAAATCAAAACCCAACGAGGCAGTCACGACAAAGCGATCACAGGATTCAGAAATATTTCAGGGGGGCACCCCATTAAGCTACCCGCGACGAAGTTGGCCGACTCCGAGACGGACTCAAGGTTTGCGCCAATGGCTGTGAACGACTGGGAACCCGAAAATGTGACTGGGCTTGTCGACACCGCGAAAACACTCCGCTTTCCTAAACAGTACAGTGTGCAGTACCTCGCACAATTTAAATAAAGCAGTAAAGCATGGCATAAGTACAGGATAGTAAATAAAACCTCAAACTAGTTTGTGGCCCCAAGAAATAAGAATGAATCAAGCTCTGGCTCAGGGGGGTTCATAAGCCTCCTGGATGTGGATAGCGCGAATATTCAAGGAACAGGAATCAAGTACTCGGGGTCCTACGGGACACAAGTGAGCCTGAAAAACCAAATAGCGAATATGGCTCACCGATGCCACTTTCATTAGTTATCCCATTACTACTCAGGTTAAGTTTTTTAGGTACCTCGTTATCCATCAGACACTCACATACCCTACACATGCTGTTCTACGACTCGCATGGCTCAAACAACTCCTGTAGTAATGGCTCATGGGATGGAGGAACAAGCTTCGGTGGGGTTTAAAAGTAAAGGCTATGCAATACTTGGGATTCAATTTAATGCAATCGCGACTCAATGATGCAAGAATAAGATAGAGGCAATAGGTACTATATGTATGCAAGCATGTGGTAGTGCTTTCCTGGCAGCTCAGTTGAAGCGAGAGAAGGATCTGGGTAGTGCTCCTAGTTCTCTTGGTATATCCCCTGCTCAGCGTCTATTCGATGAAGAACCAAACAAACAAGGGCCAACATAAATAAAGTGCACAAGCATATGAATAAATGCGACAAGCAAACAATCATGCCATGATGAATGATGCACAATTTGCATGGCAATAAGTAGCATGGCAAGGGTGAGGTGTGGAGTACAAGATTAAATCATTTTATTGAGTTTTGGCCCCATTTTATCCTCATATTAGTTGTTGTATACATTATATTTATATGATGCATGCTGCAAAACAGAACAAGGAATGCACAAACAGAAAGGTCTCGTCGAGCTAATCATTTTAGACATATTATTTGTTAAATTTGGAGTTATAAAACAAAAGTTATTAATTAAATAAGTGAAAGGGCATTTTATTGTAATTTTCATCAACTTGGAAATTAATATGTTCAAAATATATTTTGAAGGGCATATTTGAATTCCTCACATTTTTCTGATTTGAAAACATATATTATTTGTATTATTTGGGTTTATATTTTAAAAGTTATTAAAAACAGATTTAAATTTGAATTTGAATTAATTTGAAAAAGATTTGAATTAAAACAGAAACAGAAAAAAATACTTTTTCTACATAGGATTAGCTAGCCACAGACTATGATAGGTGGGTCCAGCGCTGACTCAGCAGCACAGCGCGCAGAAAAAGATTTCTCACCGCGGCTGCTGCCAGCCACAGAGAATGACAGGTGGGGCCAGAGCCCAAGCGGACCCACACGCCAGCGGGCGAGTGCGGGGCTGCCACGCGACTCGGCGGGGGACTGCGGGTTGATGGGTACGAATCTCCGGGAGCCTTTTTGCAAAAACGCCACGAAGGCTGACCTGTGGGCCTAGAGGAGCGCGGGTTTAGGAATAAAAAGCTAGAGGGGGTTTTCCGTAAAACGACTCGGCCTGCACTGTGCTTCTTCTCTCTCCGCCTTGCACGACAGGTCGATGCACGCCAGCGGCAGAGCACGGCGCGCGGGCTCGAACCAGAGACGTTGCGGGAGCGCGCGCAGAGGCGGAGCCACTACGGTGGCTCGGGCTTGGTGTCAGGGAGGTAGGCGTGGCCTAGATAGGGTGCTATGCGGGGCGGGAGTGAGTGGACAGAAACGAGCAGCGGCGCGCAGAGGGTGCTCGAAGAAACTAACGGCAAGCACAGGCGACGGCGGGGAAAACGGAGGTGTCAGGGAGGTTGGCCAGCTCACCGTGAGTGCGTCGGTGCGGTTGGATCGGCTCGAGGCGCAGTGGATTGGCGACGACGCAGACGAACCGGAGACTAGGGTTTGGGCTCGGCCTTGGCGTCGATCTGGTGGCTCTGGCGCTTCTCCTTCGCGACTGCGTGTACAGGACGATGCAGGGGACCCTCCTTGTACTCCTCGATCACCTCCACGCCGTGCTCGTCGCCTGGTACGGTGTAGCCGAGAGGAGGCCAAGGGTTTGCCGGCGACGGTGTATCCGGTGGTAGGAGAGGCAGGGGAAAAAGGGGAGCGGCCTTGGGGTAGATCTGGGGGTAGCAGGGCGAGGCAGAGAGGTGGTGGGGGTGGAGGATAAAGCGAGGGAGAGGGAGGAGGTACCGTGGGGAGGTGGTAGATGAAAAAGGTGGCTCGGCCACTTTTCCTCTCCTTCCTCCTCACGTGATCGGTCTGGGCAGGCAGGGCAGGTAGGGGAGGCTTCCAGGTGGGGCAAGGCAGGAGGAGAGAGGCCAGGCTCGGGTGGGGTCGAGCTGCAGCGAGAGAGAGCTAGAGAGGGAGAGGGAGATGGGTGGCATGGAGCTCGGGTTGTAGCTAGGCTCGGGTAGGGTTTGGTTTGGAGTAGCTAGGGTTGGGGTGGTCAGGTGGGCTAGATGGGTGGGGCCAGGGGACCATGTGGTGAGAGAGGAGAGAGAGGCCGAGAGAGAGAGGTGGTGTAACATGCTAGGGTTAGGGTTTAGCTTAGATGGGGGGTATGGTTAGAGAGGATGGGGTATGGTTAGATGGTAGGTGATGGTTTAGGGTTTAGAGAGAGAGATAGATGGAGTGGTCCTTTATGACAAGATTAAGCATGCTCTAGACAAGCTCCAACAAGATCAAGTCAAGAAAAAGAGAGGGATGTGAAGCTAGGGTCTAAGCAAGATCAAAATAGATCAAGCCAAAAGAAAGGATAGAGATAGAGAGAGAGAGAAATGATGATCCACTCAAGATTCAAATAAAAACCAAAGGACAAGCAAAAGGTGGTACTTGCATGGCCCATGCATAAATATTTAATGCCATGTTTATTTTTGTGAGACAATAATATCACATGGCATTAATCTTAGGCATTCCCACAAGTGTAATAAAGCCAAGCAAGAATTTAAAGGAAAGTCCCAAGTGGAATAGATGGAGATGATCATATTTGATTATAATTGGTACTTGCTAGTGTGTTTATTCCACTAGATGTTTAGTAGTCCCAATAATACCCCAACATGAGCATAAATCCATGATAATCCATATGGAAGCTAGGAAAAAGGGTTCCACTCACAAGGCATGCAAAGGTGGCCATGTGGCTCTCATATATCAATAATGTGAAAACAACATGATGCTAAGATGAGAGCATGTGGAAAAGAATTGGATCCATCCCAACCCACATGAGCTAGAGGTAAACTCAAATAAAGTGCAAAGCTCATATTTAGTTGGATGGTGGAATTATAAGGTGGTGAAAGAAAAGGTGGTGGAGTTGAATGAAAGATATGCCCCCAACTCAACTTGGGCATTTAACAATATATCAACAACCAAATACAATATCAAGAGGCAAATACAATTAACAATGCATATGAGAGAAGAACCAAATCAAAAGGTTTTATATGATGCTCAAATGCAAGGTGGCATGATGACATGAGCATGATATAATTATGATGCAACAATTATATATATGAAGTAGCCATTATATTACTAAACCAAGTAGCATTACAATTGTTAGACAATTGGGATGCTACAACTCTCCCCCACTAAACAAGAATCTCGCCCCGAGATTCCTAGGAAAAAGAAAACAACACAAGGAGAGACGGGTGTTCGAACGAAGGTGACCCTCACGTTCCCAAGTTGATGAACAACGGAATGGTGTGACCACTACACCTTGCAAAACTTGCTAGACTTGTTGCGAGTCTTGCGTTTTGCTTGAGAACAACGATTAGAAGAGTTGAAGGATTGTCGTGAGACAAGAAAGATAGGATGGACATAGCTCTGGTTTTCTCAAGAAACATGATAAAAGAATAGAACCACTATGACAATAGCATCGTATCTTCTCTCGGATTTGAGAAATGAAGTTCGGAAACAATATTGCCTTCAAACAATAGAGTCCCTTGATATGAGCAGAAAGATTTAGTTAGACATCGTCGGATTAGATTCTTCTTGCGCCGGTAAGAACCAAAGGATCACGCAATTGAGGTGCGTGAATATAACTTCTAGAGACGGATGTGAAGCCATATCATGGTAGAATCCCGAGAAGCAAAGAATATGGAGGATCTGGAGTTTATTGTAGAGATACTTATTGCTTCCTTTAGCCTTGAGGCTAACGCAATAGATTTGCGGCTGATGGCCTCAACCAAAATTGGCTTACCACGGAAAAAGAATTGATGAAACCAAAGAGAGAGATAGTTTCCTTCCATCTTGTTTGGGGATGTCAAGCACCGGTAGAAAGACGAGGGTAGAAAAGAGTTTGCGTTTGTTTCCACCAGATAATTGATGATTTTGCTCCATGTAGAATAGACAGACCACCAACCAGAGATTATTGATAACTTTCTTCGAGAGAGCACTCCGGTAAAACAAGGACGGAAGTAAAAGTATCGAGAGATAAAGGCCACTTCTAACTTCCGTGGAATGAGTGAAATCACATTAATTCACCAATTCAATGTACAAGAGCGAATGATAAGAGTAGTGGTATGGTAGCTACTCCATCCCGCACTCAAAGCATTACTCCGTACATGAATAAGAAAATCATGCAACCCAACTACCGAAACAGACTGAAGGTATCGACAAAAAGAGCTCATGGAACCCCGTAAGAAAACAAAGATAGATGCAATCGATTCGCCGGATTCATAGATATATAAAGATGATGATGTTGTCGTCATGTCGTAAGTAACCAGCCACCGGAAATATATGAAGGAAGATTACGGAGAACAACTGCAAGATTCAACAGCTATAGAAAAGATAGCACCCACTGGAACAGAAGGAATACCAGATCTGGAAGGTCTTCATGGCCTCCGGTGGATTGAGCATAGACGATAGAGCGGAAGGGTTTCAAGAGATTACTTGACGAGACTGAGGTGAAAGAACTCCATGTTCTTCTTGAAATGATTGAGAGAGATTTAGCGGTCTTGAGGAAAATCTTTAGCGGAACGACGATGATGACTTGCCAACAAGGACCAACTCCGGATTGGTTGAAGATGGAGGATGGAATTAACAATGAACTTGCTGACTCCAGAGTTGAAGTAATGTATTTAGCAGAAGGACGTGGTCGAGATAGGTGACTTCAAAAAGTCAGAGTTCTCACTTTGAGAACTTTGCACACAGGCAGTGTTAACAAAGCTTGAGAGAAAGAGACACAGATGATCTTCCATGTTCTTCCATTGATATCGAATAGGCAAGCATATTATCAACATATACCACCATGGATTAACAGGATATTCCCAGAATATCAAGTTCAAGAGGCGGGAGAAACAAACAAATGCTTGAAACACTTTCTGAGCTCAACGCTCTTTGAGAGATCAACGTTACGAGTAAGGATTCATGTTGGAAAGATGCACTGGTAGAATAGATTATCTGGTCCTTCGGAAGAGAACATGAAATGCCACCTAGTTCACATTGTCGATCGGATCACCGGTTACAAGGATAAAGAGATCTCGGATAAAGAAAAGATGATAGCTCATACCTCAAGCAAAGCTACCAGAGACGAAAAGATGTAATTCCCTCGTCTCAAAGAGAATTTTGCAGATATGGAGTTCAAAAATATGTGCAGCATGATGGACAGATGATAGACCGCCGTAGTGCCTGAGAAACTCCGGATTGCCAAAGATGCTTGAATATGCATAGATATGATCACGGTGTACTCAAAATCACAGGAGATAACCGTCACCATTTGGAGGATAGAGTTGATAGCATTTTCCATATTCCACTCATGATAAGTGTCCTATAGCTATGCCGAGAACCAAATTACAATCACCAGCATCGGATCGACACATGTTATGTAATTAGCCCAAGAGAATTTGAAGATGAAATAAAACTCCAGGATTAAGCGCCGGTGACAAAAGAATGAGTTAGCATGGACATGCTGATAAAAGGGAGATAGATAATGTTTCGCACACGACTGGAAGGAGTGTGGAAACACAGATGTATCAAAAAAAATCCGCATTTTCGGCATTAAAATACCAATAGATGCGCAAAAACACTTATCAGGTAGAGATTAGCAACTGATGATTTCACAGAATGTGGAGTTGCTAGAAGGAAGGCCACCCTTAAGAAGATGGCACCGGTTAACAAGGAGTCAGATAGATCGCACCGGTTTTCAAAAGCCTGTCAGTATGGAATGTACCAACAGTTGATAACCAAAGGCAGATTGTGATAACAAATTGGATGCAACAGATAGACAAGGAATTACACACACACACACTTTCTATGGTACTACGGAAACCCAGAACACGTGAATCCTAGTTTGAATTTTAATAAGAGGATTGAAAACGTTACACTTCCTTACCAGAAAAGGGTGGGTGGTTGGGTAAGAAGAAAAATGGAAGCAGTCCTACTCTCGCGTTTTGTTTTTCCCTAGTATACATAACTACCAAAAATATTTGCTAGACAGACAAGGACCATTTGGCTGAGACCCTGAAGGGCGGGATGGCTCTGATACCAATTGTAACTACCTCGGTGAATTACGCTCCTAGTTACAAGCCTGGATGAGCAGAAATGGTTGAAATAGTATGGTGGGGCCCAAATGCCACTCACATGTAGACCTTTCGGCCGTCCCAACCATTTCCAAACATCGGGACAAGAACGGGCGGCGTAATCGGCAGGCGAAGGGATCAACTACATACACAAATGAGTATGTATGCAAGCCACCATACAATAGTACATCAGAGCCATTCCATCTAAAAAGAAAGGAAATATAGCAACGCCATACGGCAAGATCCAAATATCCTAGATAGATATAATAGTTTAGGATAACTCCTCATACATCAAACATCAGAGTATCAGACGGAAGCGGAAAACAAGATCTGAGTACGGATAAGAAGCAAATCGGCATAAGATGCCCCATAAATAAGCAGATCCCTCCCACAGATCTCACGGATCCCCGTTCCCGGAATCTCTACGCCGAATGATCGTTGCCCACATCATTCGTCTCTTCCACCCAGTATCCATCCTGCGAATGTACCTGTTCATCTGAACCAATAATTTATCGTGTGAGACCCTAGGGGTACTGAGCAAGTCTTTATGCCTCTAAAGGGAACACAACCTGGGGTGACGCAATTGCCGCAAAAGATAAACCCTAGCAATTCTATAGATACTCGCTAACCATCCGCCTAACCAAAGATAGACGGACGTCCGTGAATTAATAACAACAGTTATAATGGTAATATTAACAGATCCATCCTCCTCCTCGCTTACCGACAAGGAAGCGGACGAATAACCCCCCATCCGTTGGCAGTTTTATTAACCATTCCATGAGTGTTGCACTATTTACTAGTCAGTTATTTAGTCAAATTAAAGGCGGTACTTTAGTTATACTTGTCTATGATCGAGAAACTGTGCTCCAAGTCGTCCATAACCGCGGACACGGCTTTCAGAAAGTTTTACCCTGCAGGGGTGCACAAATAGCAACACACACTCGATCAACCTCAGAAAAACCAAATCAAAACCAACGAGGCAGTCACGACAAAGCGATCACAGGATTCAGAAATATTTCAGGGGGCCACCCCATTAAGCTACCCGCAACGAAGCTGGCCGGCTACGAGACGAACTCAAGGTTTGTGTGGCTGGCTGTAAACGACTGGGAACCCGAGTGTGACTGGGCTTGTCGATCCAGCGAAAACGGGTCACGGCCCTAAACAGTACAGTGTGCAGTACCTCGCACAATTTAAATAAAGCAGTAAAGCATGGCATAAGTACAGGATAGTAATTAAAACCTCAAACTAGTTTGTGGCCCCAAGAAATAAGAATGAATCAAGCTCTGGCTCAGGGGGTTCATAAGCCTCCCGGATGTGGATAGCGCGAATATTCAAGGAACAGGAATCAAGTACTCGGGGTCCTATGGGACACAAGTGAGCCTGAAAAACCAAATAGCAAAATATGGCTCACCGATGCCACTTTCATTAGTTATCCCATTACTACTCAGGTTAAGTTGTTTAGGTACCTCGTTATCCATCAGACACTCACATACCCTACACATGCTGTTCTACGACTCGCATGGCTCAAACAACTCCTGTAGTAATGGCTCATGGGATGGAGGAACAAGCTTCGGTGGGGTTTAAAAGTAAAGGCTATGCAATACTTGGGATTCAATTTAATGCAATCGCGACTCAATGTTGCAAGAATAAGATAGAGGCAATAGGTACTATATGTATGCAAGCATGTGGTAGTGCTTGCCTGGCAGCTCAGTTGAAGCGAGAGAAGGATCTGGGTAGTGCTCCTGGTTCTCTTGGTATATCCCCTGCTCAGCGTCTATTCGATGAAGAACCAAACAAACAAGGGCCAACATAAATAAAGTGCACAAGCATATGAATAAATGCGACAAGCAAACAATCATGCCATGATGAATGATGCACAATTTGCATGGCAATAAGTAGCATGGCAAGGGTGAGGTGTGGAGTACAAGATTAAATCATTTTATTGAGTTTTGGCCCCATTTTATCCTCATATTAGTTGCTGTATACATTATATTTATATGATGCATGCTGCAAAACAGAACAAGGAATGCACAAACAGAAAGGTCTCGTCGAGCTAATCATTTTAGACATATTATTTGTTAAATTTGGAGTTATAAAACAAAAGTTATTAATTAAATAAGTGAAAGGGCATTTTATTGTAATTTTCATCAACTTGGAAATTAATGTGTTCAAAATATATTTTGAAGGGCACATTTGAATTCCTCACATTTTTCTGATTTGAAAACATATATTATTTGTATTATTTGGGTTTATATTTTAAAAGTTATTAAAAACAGATTTAAATTTGAATTTGAATTAATTTGAAAAAGATTTGAATTAAAACAGAAACAGAAAAAAATACTTTTTCTACACAGGATTAGCTAGCCACAGACTATGACAGGTGGGTCCAGCGCTGACTCAGCAGCGCAGAAAAAGATTTCTCACCGCGGCTGCTGCCAGCCACAGAGAGTGACAGGTGGGGCCAGAGCCCAAGCGGACCCACACGCCAGCGGGCGAGTGCGGGGCTGCCACGCGACTCGGCGGGGGACTGCGGGTTGATGGGTATGAATCTCCGGGAGCCTTTTTGCAAAAACGCCACGAAGGCTGACCTGTGGGCCTAGAGGAGCGCGGGTTTAGGAATAAAAAGCTAGAGGGGGTTTTCCGTAAAACGACTCGGCCTGCACTGTGCTTCTTCTCTCTCCGCCTTGCACGACAGGTCGATGCACGCCAGCGACAGAGCGCGGCGCGCGGGCTCGAACCAGAGACGTTGCGGGCGCACGCGCAGAGGCGGAGCCACTGCGGTGGCTCGGGCTTGGTGTCAGGGAGGTAGGCGTGGCCTAGATAGGGTGCTATGCAGGGCGGGAGTGAGCGGACAGAAACGAGCAGCGGCGCGCAGAGGGTGCTCGAAGAAACTAACGGCAAGCACAGGCGACGGCGGGGAAAACGGAGGTGTCAGGGAGGTTGGCCAGCTCACCGTGAGTGCGTCGGTGCGGTTGGATCGGCTCGAGGCACAGTGGATTGGCGACGACGCAGACGAACCGGAGACTAGGGTTTGGGCTCGGCCTTGGCGTCGATCTGGTGGCTCTGGCGCTTCTCCTTCGCGACTGCGTGTACAGGACGATGCAGGGGACCCTCCTTGTACTCCTCGATCACCTCCACGCCGTGCTCGTCGCCTGGTACGGTGTAGCCGAGAGGAGGCCGAGGGTTTGCCGGCGACGGTGTAGCCGGTGGTAGGAGAGGCAGGGGAAAAAGGGGAGCGGCCTTGGGGTAGATCTGGGGGTAGCAGGGCGAGGCAGAGAGGTGGTGGGGGTGGAGGATAAAGCGAGGGAGAGGGATGAGGTACCGTGGGGAGGTGGTAGATGAAAAAGGTGGCTCAGCCACTTTTCCTCTCCTTCCTCCTCACGTGCTCGGTCTGGGCAGGCAGGGCAGGTAGGGGAGGCTTCCAGGTGGGGCAAGGCAGGAGGAGAGAGGCCAGGCTCGGGTGGGGTCGAGCTGCAGCGAGAGAGAGCTAGAGAGGTAGAGGGAGATGGGTGGCATGGAGCTCGGGTTGTAGCTAGGCTCGGGTAGGGTTTGGTTTGGAGTAGCTAGGGTTGGGGTGGTCAGGTGGGCTAGCTGGGTGGGGCCAGGGGACCATGTGGTGAGAGAGGAGAGAGAGGCCGAGAGAGAGAGAGGTGGTGTAACATGCTAGGGTTAGGGTTTAGCTTAGATGGGGGTATGGTTAGAGAGGATGGGGTATGTTTAGATGGTAGGTGATGGTTTAGGGTTTAGAGAGAGAGATAGATGGAGTGGTCCTTTATGACAAGATTAAGCATGCTCTAGACAAGCTCCAACAAGATCAAGTCAAGAAAAAGAGAGGGATGTGAAGCTAGGGTCTAAGCAAGATCAAAATAGATCAAGCCAAAAGAAAGGATAGAGATAGAGAGAGAGAGAAATGATGATCCACTCAAGATTCAAATAAAAACCAAAGGACAAGCAAAAGGTGGTACTTGCATGGCCCATGCATAAACATTTAATGCCATGTTTATTTTTGTGAGACAATAATATCACATGGCATTAATCTTAGGCATTCCCACAAGTGGAATAAAGCCAAGCAAGAATTTAAAGGAAAGTCCCAAGTGGAATAGATGGAGATGGTCATATTTGATTATAATTGGTACTTGCTAGTGTGTTTATTCTACTAGATGTTTAGTAGTCCCAATAATACCCCAACATGAGCATAAATCCATGATAATCCATATGGAAGCTAGGAAAAAGGGTTCCACTCACAAGGCATGCAAAGGTGGCCATGTGGCTCTCATATATCAATAATGTGAAAACAACATGATGCTAAGATGAGAGCATGTGGAAAAGAATTGGATCCATCCCAACCCACATGAGCTAGAGGTAAACTCAAATAAAGTGCAAAGCTCATATTTAGTTGGATGGTGGAATTATAAGGTGGTGAAAGAAAAGGTGGTGGAGTTGAATGAAAGATATGCCCCCAACTCAACTTGGGCATTTAACAATATATCAACAACCAAATACAATATCAAGAGGCAAATACAATTAACAATGCATATGAGAGAAGAACCAAATCAAAAGGTTATATATGATGCTCAAATGCAAGGTGGCATGATGACATGAGCATGATATAATTATGATGCAACAATTATATATATGAAGTAGCCATTATATTACTAAACCAAGTAGCCATTCCGTTGTTCATCAACTTGTGAACGTGAGGGTCACCTTCGTTCGAACACCCGCCTCTCCTTGTGTTGTTTTCTTTTCCTAGGAATCTCGGGGCGAGGTTCTTGTTTACTGGGGGAGAGTTGTAGCATCCCAATTGTCTAACAATTGCAATGCTTCTAGCCTAGTCTATATAATGGCTACTTCATATATATAATTGTTGCATCATAATTATATCATGCTCATGTCATCATGCCACCTTGCATTTGAGCATCATATAAAACCCTTTTGATTTGGTTCTTCTCTCATATGCATTGTAAATTGTATTTGCCTCTTGATATTGTATTTGGTTCTTGATATATTGTTTAAATGCCCAAGTTGAGTTGGGGGCATATCTTTTAGTCAACTCCACCACCTTTTCTTCCACCACCTTAAAATTCCACCATCCAACTAAATATGAGCTTTGCACTTAATTTGGGTTTTACCTCTAGCTCATGTGGGTTGGGATGGATCCAATTCTATTTCCACATGCTCCCATATATGCACCATGTTGTTTTCACATTATTGGTATATGAGAGCCACATGGCCATCTTTGCATGCCTTGTGAGTGGAACCCTTTTCTAGCTTCCATATGTGTTGTTTTGGGGTTATTTTCATGTTTGGATATTTTTGGGCTTACTAAATACCTAGTGGCACATACACACTAGCATGTCCCATTTTATCCAAATATGGTCATCTCCAACTACTCCACATGGAGCATCCTTTTAATTCTTTTTGCTTGGCTTTTATTCCAATTTTGGGAATGCATAATAATAATGCCATGTTAATATTATTGTTCTCACAAGAATAAGCATGGCATCACTTATTTTGCATGGGCCATGCAATCATCTCCAAGTTTGGTTCTCCTTTGTTTTTATTTGGATTTTTGGGGTGAATCTCCCATCTCTCTCTACCTCTGTTTTTGGCTTGATCTAGTTTGTCTTGCTAAAATCCATCACCACCTCTATCCCTCACTCCCTCTCTTTTTGTTGATCTTGTTAGAGTTTGCTAAACCCTACACCTCTCCCACCTCTCTTGTTGATCTAGCTAGATGCATGCAAGTTCCCAAACCCTAAACCCCCTCGCTCTTTTCTTGCTTAACCACTCACCACTCCATCTATCTCTCTCTAAACCCTAAACCATACACTCATCTCTCCTCTCTTTACCATCCTCTCTAAACCACACCCCCACCTAATCTAAACCCATACCCCCTCTAGACCGAACCCCATGCCATCTACCCTCCCCTCTCGGTTCCCCTCTCCCTCTCTTGGCTTCCCCCTCTCTCCCCACCAGGCAGGCCCCACCACGTCACCCTCCTTTTCTTTGGCTTCAAGACAAGGAGAAAGGGAGAGAAGAGAAGCACCTACCCGATCACCTCCTCCCTCACCTTTTTGCAAAGCCACCACCCCCATGTGCTCCTCCCTCCCCTCTCTACCCCAACCACCCAGAACTCCCTCAGATCCCATCTGGGCGAAGCCAGACCCCTCTCCTTCCTCCCCACCACATCCTGGCCATGGACACACCTCCCCCATGCCGAACCCAAACCCTAGACCGTCTACCTCTGCGCCTCGTCAGCCCGAAGCTTCCCAAGGCGATCCAGGAGCACCAGGGGCGTCCTCTGCTTCCTCTTCGACGCCTAGGCCGCGGGGTAGCACCAGGGCCTCGCCGGAGCAGCCTAGCGCCGCCGTGCACCACCGCAACCCGAAGCTCCGGCCAGCAAGCCCCGCGCCAGATCGCGACCGCCCCGAGCTCCTTCGCCTACACCGACGCATTCCTGGTGAGCATCCCTATTCCCCAGACATGCTCGTCCTCCTCCTAGCAGCCCAGATGCGCCGGACGCTCCGTCGAGCAGCCTCCGAGCACCGCCGTGCGCCGCGCGCTGGCAGACAGCAGCTTTTCCCGCCTCTGTTCTCCGTCGTGCCCCGCGCGTTGTAGCCCTTCTCTGGTGATGCCGCCTGTAGGAAAGTTGTAGCCCGTGGTGTCGTCTTCGTCTTTCGTTTTTACCGCGACGCGAATTTCCCAGCGGATTCGTCGCCACCGTCGACTGAAAGCAGCCAGATCCGCCGTCGGCAGGATTTTTCTGTCAGCAGCGCAGCCACAGCCGATGTCACTTTTGTGTATAGGCCCCTGCCCTTTTTCCCGCCTAAACCCGCGCTCCCTAGTGCCCCACCTGTCAGCCTCGGTGTTTCTTTTGCAAGAAACCCCTGGGCAGTTGTTTCCACCACGGACCGACCCCTCCCCGCGCCTGGGATTGCCCACGTGTCAGCTGGCCGCTGGGCGCGCGCGCGCTGTGGCCCCGCCGCCTGGAGGCCCACCTGTCAACCTCTGCGGCTAGAGTAGCTTGCGGTGAGAAAAGTTTTCGCGCGCCGTGGACGCCCAGTCAGCAGGGCCCACTTGTCATTGACTGTGGCTGGGTCTGTGCGAGTAACAAAAGTAATTCTGCTTTTCTGGTTTAATTCAAATCTTTTCAAATTTAATTCAAATTCAAATTTAAATTCTGTTTTTGAATAACTTTAAAAATATAAATCCAAATAATACAAATAATATATGTTTTCAAACCAGAAAAATATGAGGAATTCAAATATGCTATTCAAAATATATTTTGAACACTTAAAATTTCAAGTTAATTAAAATTACAATAAAATGCCCTTTTCTTAATTAATTAATAACTTTTGTTTTATAACTCCAAATTTAGCAAATAATATGTCTAAAATGATTAGCTCGACGAGACCTTTCTGTTTATGCATTCCATCATCTGTTTTGCAGCATGCATCATATAAATATAATGGGTACAGCAACTATTTTGAGGTTAAAATGTGGTCAAAACTCAATAAAATGATTATTCCTTGTATTCCACACCTCACCCATGCCATGCTACTTTATTGCCATGCAAATTGTGCATCATTCATCATGGCATGATTGTTTGCTTGTCGCATTTTATTCATATGCTTGTATTTATGTTGGCCCGTGCTTGTTTGGTTCTTCTCGAATAGACGCTGAGCAGGGGATATATCAAGAGAACCAGGAGCACTACCCAGATCCATCCCTTGCTTCAACTGAGCTGCCAGGCAAGAACTACCACATGCTTGCATACATATAGTACCTATTGCCTCTTTCTTATTCTTGCATCATTGAGTCGCGATTGCATTAAATTGAATCCCAAGTATTGCATAGCCTTTATTTTTAAACCCCACCAAAGCTTGTTCCTCCATCCCATGAGCCATTACTACAGGAGTTGTTTGAGCCATGCGAGTCGTAGAACAGCATGTGTAGGGTATGTGAGTGTCTGATGGAGAACGAGGTACCTATACAACTTAATCTAAGTAGTAATGGGATAACTAATGAAAGTGGCATCGGTGAGCCCTATTCGCTATTTGGTTTTTCAGGCTCACTTGTGTCCCGTAGGACCCCGAGTACTTGATTCCTGTTCCTTGAATATTCGCGCTATCCACATCCGGGAGGCTTATGAACCCCCCTGAGCCAGAGCTTGATTCATTCTTATTTCTTGGGGCCACAAACTAGTTTGAGGTTTTATTTACTATCCTGTACGTATGCCATGCTTTACTGCTTTATTTAAATTGTGCGAGGTACTGCACACTGTACTGTTTAGGAAAGCGGAGTGTTTTCGCGGTGTCGACAAGTCCAGTCACATTTTCGGGTTCCCAGTCGTTCACAGCCATTGGCGCAAACCTTGAGTCCGTCTCGGAGTCGGCCAACTTCGTCGCGGGTAGCTTAATGGGGTGGCCCCCTGAAATATTTCTGAATCCTGTGATCGCTTTGTCGTGACTGCCTCGTTGGCTTTTGATTTGGTTTTTCCGAGGTTGATCGAGTGTGTGTTGCTATTTGTGCACCCCTGCAGGGTAAAACTTTCTAAAAGCCGTGTCCGCGGTTATGGACGACTTGGAACACAGTTTCTCGATCATAGACAAGAATAACTAAAGTACCGCTTTTAATCTGACTAAGTACCGGACTAGTAAATAGTGCAACACTCATGGAATGGATAATAAAACTGCCAACGGATGGGGGGGTTGTTCGTCCACTTCCTCGTCGGTAAGCGAGGAGGAGGATGGATCTGTTGATATTACCGTTATAACTGTTGTTATTAATTCACGGACATCCGTCTATCTCTGGTTAGGCGGATGGTTAGCGAGTATCTCTAGAATTGTTAGGGTTTATCTTTTGCTGCAATTGCGTCACCCCAGGTTGTGTCCCCTTTAGAGGCATAAAGACTTGCTGAGTACCCCTAGGGTCTCACACGATAAATTGTTTGATTCAGATGAACAGGTAAACGCGCAAGATGGATACTGGGTGGAGGAGACGGACGATGTGGGCAACGATCATTCGGTGTAGAGATTCCGGGAACGGGGATCCGTGAGATCTGTGGGCGGGATGTGCTTATTTATGGGGCATCTTATGCCGATTTGCTTCTTATCCGTACTCGGATTTTGTCTTCCGCTTCCGCCTGATACTCTGATGTTTGATGTATGAGGAGATATCCTAAACTATTATATCTATCTAGGATATTTGGATCTTGCCGTATGGCGTTGCTATATTTCCTTTCTTTTTAGATGGAATGGCTCTGATGTACTGTTGTATGGTGGCTTGCATACATACTCATTTGTGTATGTAGTTGATCCCTTCGCCTGCCGATTACGCCGCCCGTTCTTGTCCCGATGTTTGGAAATGGTTGGGACGGCCGAAAGGTCTACCTGTGAGTGGCATTTGGGCCCCACCGTACTATTTCAACCATTTCTGCTCATCCAGGCTTGAAACTAGGAGCGTAATTCACCGAGGTAGTTACAAGTACAAAGTAAACAACAAAAGAAAAAGCAGTACGGAGGAAACTTACGAGTCCAGCGAGCTCAGGTTGAAGACAGGAGGGGTCCTTCGGGCTCTCTTCTCCTCCTTCTCTTCCTTCTTCTCTTCCTTCTTTTTCTTCCTTTCTTCCGCTTCGCCGGCGGGTGTGGCGCTACATCCCGCACGGGAAGGGCAGGAATTGGAGAGGAAGAGCCTCCGTGCCCATCACTGTGACGCTCAATACACAGCGGGTTCCTAGGAGTCGGAGGAGTCGAGGCATCCGAAGACTCGCTGGAGCTCCGTGATCTTTTGCGAGTGTGGTCTTCGCTCGACTCCGTGGCCTCTTCAGCCGGAGATCGCGCCGACGGTAGCTCAGACATGGAATCCACCACATCATTATCCGGAGCATCCGGAAATATTTCGGGTAATGGAGGCGCCATACTCGGCACTTTGAAGCTCTGCAGAAAAGAAGAAAATTTGTTAGCAAACAAAGAGAAATACAATGCAGTCGAAAATAGCGTTACACGCACGAATCTACACCTGTGGAACGACAAGCGTAGAAGAAAACGGAGGAGTCAGCGACTTCCCCGGGATATCCTCCCCAGCCTTGTACTTCAGCAGCGCACGAAGGGCCCTGTCGAGATCTCCTTGGGAGAGTTTATCGGTCGAAACCCTCGTCGGATCACGGCGCCCAGCATAAAACGGGTGCACCCTAGCCTGGAGGGGCTGCACCCGACGCTCAAGAAATGTGCGGATGATGTCCACACCGTTCACTTCCTTCTCCGGAATCAACTGGAGATCCTCCACTCGACGGTAGAGAGCCTCTATCTCCGCTACCTCGCCATCCAAGATCTGGTTCTTCCAGGACCTCTTTTGGCTCGATTATTTAGGAGGAGTCGAAAGGAGCAAGACCAAAATGCTTTCCAGCCACTGTGGAGTCGCGAATGTAAAACCATCGCTTCCGCCAGTACTGGACAGATTCGGACATGGAAAAAAAACATATTGGGCTTGAGGGAGATGATGCAACCCCCAATGGGATACACACCATCCGAACCAGATTGCCTCTTCGCGGAATAGAGTTTCCGGAAGAGGCCAAAGTGCAGCTCGATACCGAGCCAGCACTCGTAGAAAGTGATAAAACAAGCAATGTGAAGAAGAGAATTGGGGGAAAGATGATGAAGTTGGATACCGTAAAGAAAGAGCAGCCCACGAAGGAAGTCGTGGACTGGGAAGGAAAATCCGTGAATAACGAAGGCAAGGAACATAACCCGATACCCAGCGGGGGGGATGGGGGATTACCTCATTGCCTGGGAGTTTGACAGCCTCCCTATCCTGCGAGATTATACCCCGCTCGCGAAGCTTGCGGAGATCACTCTCCCGCGTCTCCGATCGCCGCCATCCACCGTCAGTGACATGGGTAGCGGCGACACTTTTCTTCCCTCCAGCGGCGCTGGTACCAGCCGCAGATGAAGACTTCTTCGGCTTCCCCATCACGGTACGGCGGCGCTGGCGACGAGAGCGCAGGATGGAAGAAGGAAATGTGAAGGGATATTCCAGCGCGCAACAAGAACTCCCAGAGAACAAAGAAGCAGTGAAAACGAGAATAGATGCGGTGAAAACAAACTGAAGTTTTCCCTAATGATTATAAAGACGAAGATAACGCACGGCAACCGTCCATCGAGAAGACCTAACGCCAATGGCAGGATCTGGCCATACACGTGTCAGCATCGCAACGAACCGTCGCTAACACGACGTCCACTACGCGCGGAAATCGAGGCGACGCCGTAATTATCTCCACGCCGCGCGTGATCGGTCAATTCAAGGTCATAAAGTGGGACCCACGTTCGTTCAGTCAAGTCATCTCTAGCGCAGCAGACGCTTGAGGTCATCGATCGTCAGCACTGACGTCATCAAAAGCTATACTAGCAACAACTACAACTTCTTCGGTTTCAAAGTTAAGAGTACTCACTCGAATCTAGGATTCGACTAAATACTCGGGGGCTACTCCTATCAGGAGTGCTGGCCGCGCACCCGAAAGATGAATAGAAGCGAACTATTTCTTCGAGTCCTACGTCGAGTCTGCGACTCCACTACGGACTCGGGGGCTACTCCCATAGGGAGGATGGATTTAAGCATCCGAATTTTTTTGTGTCCTACGGACTTAACACTGAACTTAAATTAAAGTCTCCGCTCGAGTCTACGACTCGAACAGACACTCGGGGGCTACTCCCATAGGGAGTGCTGGTCGTGCACCCTATGAATTCTTCGACTGCGATCCTTCGGATCAGCATGCAAAAACTTTTCAGCAACTCTGCCCTAACTAAACGCTAAGTGAGCAATGTTCTCCTTGGCCACCCGAAACACCTCCGTGGTGATAAACATTCGGATGTTGTGTCTGCGACACAAAGATAAGACCTACATATATCATCTGATGGCCTGACAACGCACACGACTGCGCTCTGCTAGTAAAAACCCGTGACAGCAGGCGATGAAAAATCCCGACGGACGCGTTGGGTACATCAATTAAATTCACTGGAATTTCACTCCTGTAAGTCCTCCGCGGCCTGAGTCGAATTACGCCAGCATATGTTCCAGGTCCAAGTTGAGGGACTCGAATCTGAAGAAGATCGTGTTGTTTCGTCCTAAGACAGTTAACTGACCCTGATCCGTCGGGTGAGTCAGACACACGCATCAACAATTCCTACACATGAACTATTGAAATACATAATCGCACCCGAAGGATTGAAGAGTCCTCAGCCGAATCTACGATTCGACTGATCACTCGAGGGCTACTGACATGGTTATACCCTATGGGTACATGATCTCAGCATACCTGGTCCAGCCCAAGGAAGGCCCACGGCAAATGTACGCCGGCCCATGAAGATTTTCGGGTTGCCAAGGCCCATGACGCCTTCGGATCCTTGGAGAGCAAGACTAGAGTAGATAGGAAATTCAAAGGGGTAAAACCCTAGAACCTGTAACCGACTAGGTCTATGCCCGGGACCTGTCCGAGTCTATATAAAGGCTAGGAGGGCACGACCTAGATCTCTCTTTCTCTCATACTTTCGCATACACACCTCCACGCCAAATCGCATCTGCACACCCTGTAATCATCGGTTCCGCCGTAATCAAGAGCAGACAAGCAGGAGTAGGGTTTTCCCTCCGGGGGCCTGAACCTGGGTAAACCTCGTGTCCCATGTTGCTTGTTTGCTAACCGTTCCGCGATCTCCAGCATCCCCATATTCTCCAAAACCCAAGTCCATAACAATGGGCATTGACGAGATTAAACCTCGTCATTTGGGAAAGCGCCACTACCCCTAAAGGCGCAGATCTTTGTGTGGCAACTTCTTTGATATTGTTCCATTCAGAGGTAGAGATGACGAAGCGACATGGGATAGGGGATGGGTTGTGTCCATTATGTGGGATCCCGAAACGGGAACCCACATATTTTTCACCTGTCCCATGGCTTGGTTTCTTCGGTACTTTATCCAAGAAGCCTTGGGTCCTGATTGCCGGTCCCAAAATATAGCGAATTTCCAGGAGACCTGGGTGAACCGCACCGGCAAGGGGCGCTGCCTCTCCTGGTTGGTGTTTCCGCGGTGTCCCAGTGATTGAGTAGATTTTCCTTCATGAGTAGATTTTCCTTCGACGGGCCTCTGGCTCGGTTTTCAAATTGTTGGTGTTTTTACACTTGTAGTACCCGTTATGTAGACATTAACACCGGAAGACGATGGACAATTTGCTTTGATACCTATTGGAGGCGGCGCGCCGGATCTCCACCTCGTCCAGCTGCTGAGCGTCTTTTGCTCTTGGGAGCTTGCACGTTGCTTTCTTAATTTGGGCACTTTTGTGTTGTTGCCTTGGCATATTTTTGTTCGTGTTTTATGACTTCTAAACTTTATATGAATGGTTGCTTTATTTAAAAATGACGACGGAAAAACTGTTTTAAGCAATGATAGCATGACATGTTGGTGTCATTGCACGAGTTAGATGTCTAAAAGGTGAGCTTGTCATGTTTGAGAGTACTAGAGCATGACACATGTATCTGCCATATGTGTCACCATCGCAAAATTTATAATCATAGCAACAATGATCTAGTAACATTTTTTCTACAAAGATAACATAAAGCCTTTGCAAAGATACCACCCAAAATGACACGATCACGTGGAACAGTAAATGATAAGCCGATTGAAGATGTAGAAGTAGAACATTTCGAAATAGGACATGGTGATTTGGCTCTCAGGTCTAAATGCAATTATTATAAAAAATGCATTTATATGAATTTTAAAATATTGAAATTTTTTGTAAATCTCAGGTGTACATCCTGACATGCTATGTCCTCACACAAAGTTTTGTTGTGAAAAACTATTTTGCAACACCAAAAATTGTCTTTTTACATGATCAACATAAAATATCTTTTTTCGTGAAACCTAGTGTACATACATAGAATGTCAACATGTATATTTGAATATATCTAGCACTAAAATAAGTCTAAATACATCTGAATCTACACAAAATTGAGTCAAGTAATTTAAATCGGAGGGAGTATGTATTTTTGGCGGTGGGTTCATCTACACCTGGAGCCAAAGTGGATTTCCGAAATAGGATAAGTAGTTTTCCTTGTGACTTATCTCCCTTATCACACTTAGTTTAGAGTTAGTATAGGAATATAAAAAATGAAAATCCACTTGTCTCACTTCTACGTTCCTAAAGACAATAAGGTGTAATTGAATTCCACTGAAGCCCCGCTTCCAGACTTCGGTGGATCCACTTGCATCTCTAGAAAAGAAGTTTCGATGGGCAAAATCCTCGGATGAACGGAGGCTTCTCGAGAAGCGGCCTAGGTAGGCCTGAAGGGCCAAGGCCTCAGCCCTCGGCTGAGTATAATAAAGCCGCGCGGCCCGAGCCCACCTTATCGCCAGTCACCACCACCAACCCCGCAGAAGTCCTTCCGCTCCGCCGACGAGACGACCGCCATGGCCGCCCAGACCATCCTCTTCGCCGCCACCGCCGCGCAGCCAGCACCTCTCTTTCAGGCTCCTTCCTCTGCCCGCCCTTTCCACTCTCTCCGCCTCGTCTCCGCCCCTGGAGGCGCCACCGCCGCGGCAGCCAGGGCGGTCGTCGTCGCCGACGCCACCAAAAAAGCCGTCGCCGTGCTCAAGGGCACCTCCCAGGTCGAGGGCGTGGTCACGCTCACCCAGGAAGACGACGGTGCGTGACACCCCCTTCTTTCTGTCTTGTCGCTAGTACTACCTGCTGAATGTTGACCCCTCCAGAGGCTTCTTCAGTTGCCTGGCTACACAGCGAGTTCCGACAGCAGATTGGTGCTCGCGAACTTAATATAAACCCTGCTTTGATTAGGAGCATTGTCCTTCTGTAGATACTGTGATGCATCTGGCTTAATCTAGTTGTTAATTATTACAACTTCTACTAGCTCAACTAGCTGTAGCACCTCCACTTTTCTTCAGTTCACATGCCAAAAAAATAGGGTGCCGAGCTTTTACTTGATGGATTGCTAAGGTTTTCGTAAATTGTAACGAATTCTAGCTAAAATTTCTACGAGTTTCTAATTCTCACCGTCATTGCAAATATAGTACAATAACTTTCTACAATAAAGACAATTGTGAATCTACAGCTGTAGCTTACTTCTCTAAGTACTCTTCTAATAACTTCTCCTCTGTTGCAGGTCCTACATCAGTGAACGTCCGTATCACTGGACTTACTCCTGGACTGCACGGCTTCCACCTCGTGAGTATTGTTCTTTGTGTAGCTCTGAATTTATGTTTCTTGATTTACGGGAATGACATGATCATTCATTTTGCAGCATGAGTTCGGTGACACAACTAATGGGTGCATATCGACAGGTTTGTTTCGTCACTCAATTATGTAATGGAAAATGTCAACGATTCATAGTAAAACAGAATCATGTTTTTCTTTCTGTTACTAGTCAGCGTCATGTGTTCTGCACGTTCTAAATCAGTCATGATACGCTCCAAATTTGCATTCAAAGTAACATTACACATGTCTTACTGAAACATTGACACGTATATCTCACACACAAATGAAATAAGTGCGTTTGGATATACTGGTTGTCTAGTTGTAGTTTGCATGCCATATGTTTTTTTCCTTTTACGTTTTCTGGCTACATGCGGAAGTTGCTCACCACACATAGGGATATATTGGTTGTCTTTACCGAAACATCCGACACGTTTTTTTTTTTGGCATGGAACATCGACACCTCTTTCTCACCAAGAAATGTAAAACATTGACACGTCTTCAGTAGTTGCCAGGGCACGTACCGGCACCGAATGACACACTGGCCGTGGATCGCGGACACTCTGTGCCAGCAAAAAAAACTGCTCACCACAAGCGGTTGACATTCGCATGTTCACGACGGGCTCAACTCTGACTGCACATTGATGTGTTGTACTCCACCACCCTTCTGTTTTATAACAGTACCGCCCCCACGATATGTGGAGCAAAGGCCTAGCTAAGCCAGCGGCGGCACACAGGCTATGAGTCTGTCGTCCGGTTTAGGTAGATTACCAAACGGAGTGAGCGTTGAGGTGGCGAGAGCAAGTTCAAGGATGTTTCTGGAATGCTCTAGAGAAAGGTGGCTGATACCGTAGCTCCGAATCCCACTGTCCTACACCATTGGATATTGTTCAATCAACGGTAGAAATTGCATTATGATAACTGGATTCAAACATTCAAAATTGCCACACTATATAGAAGTATAGATAAACATCATCGGATTCCCCCATGTATGTCCTTGGATACTTGACCATGCATATCTGGCTTACAGAAATTATGAATTCTCTAGTCATTTAACTAGCAATTGCCCCTTAAATCCCATCTACTTACACATAAAAAAAAAATCTCGCAGGACCACATTTTAACCCAAATGGCCTGACGCATGGTGCGCCAGGAGATGAAGTCCGTCATGCGGGTGACCTGGGAAACATTGTTGCCAATGCTGAAGGTATAGCTTGCAACAATCTGTAGTGAACTTTCTACCCTGAAAAACACAGTACGCTTCTGATGTTTGTTTTCCTAATCTATCTTGCCGGACGTAACTTATTTATGGGTTCTGTGTTTTAATGGCGGTGATATAGGTGTGGCAGAGACAACCATCGTTGATAGCCAGGTAAAGTTCAAACACCATTGCTGTATGCGTAGTTTTAAGTTCCAAGTTTCAGTACACTGACTTCTGATGATTTCTTCTACACAGATTCCTTTGAGCGGCCCTAATGCAGTTGTTGGGAGAGCATTTGTTGTACATGAGCTTGAGGATGACTTGGGGAAAGGTATGCCTAGTTGGCTAGGTCTACTTGTTTTACACTTTCTCCCTTCAGTTTATAATATCTCGTTTTTTTGTTCTTTCCGTATAGGGGGGCATGAGCTTAGCCTCAGTACTGGAAATGCTGGTGGAAGACTTGCATGTGGTATGTTCTCAGATACATTTCTTTTGTAGCAATGTTCCTTGATTATACATTAAAGTGCATATCAAAAGATATCGGCGTTAGTAATGACCGATATGAGAACGCCATGTGGCACATTGATTAGAGGATTGTAAGTAGTATAACTTGATTGTTCTCTTGTAAACTAACTGCTAGGCATCAAATTCTCAAATTGCTACCAGGTAAACATTAAAGGCTCATTGGATAAGCATTAAAATATGCTGCAGAATTTGAATGCAGTTAATTTACATCGATGGGAGTAAATATAAATTATCATGTGAACTGTTGTAATTCTTCAATCAGCACGCATCGATGTAGCTATTGCTTATTGTTTACGATGTTTAATGTTTCAACTTCCAAGTGCATAGTCTGTTTGGGAAGTGCATCTGCTTCATCACTTGTTTACTGTGCAGGTGTTGTTGGCCTGACTCCGTTGTAGGTTGTCGGCCTTCAGTTCTGTTGTCCCTGTCAAACCTGTTGAGACGGCGTCTTTCTCGTTTTACCTGGACTTCACACCGTGGATGCTTAATAGCTTATGTTGATGTTTGTATCAGAGTGTAAAGTTCAGTTTAGCAAATAAGTGTTTTCACACACACATCTTGTCGAGCTATGATGAGGCATGAACTTCAGAATTTTGATTACTCAAGTTTACTACTGTATAAAATATTGCTCAAAGGATTATCATGGTGTGATCTCTTTATATCTGATCGTCTTGTCAATTACTGCTGTTGAGCTATCATAAGCATTATTACATCGTCGTTGTGCCTGATTAATTCAAGGGGGGATATTCCAGGTCAGCGTTTGCTCTGGTTCAGTGGTTCTTTCTCAAGCTGCCTACCTGTTGTTGCTGCTTGTTTAGTCTTGGGCGGTTGTCCTCGAATTTCTCTAGTTCTAACAGCGTTGCATGCCCAGATTCACGAACTAAAAATAGCCAGGCTCGCAGTGTACTTAAGCAAGCCCCAGACGTTGCACTGCTAGTAATAAATTATTAGTGTATCACTGTAATTAGCTGTTGATTCATGTCTGGTTCGTGGGCGCCTCTCGTCGTCCTGGCGCTGCTCGCCTCGGCGGGCAATGTGGCCGTGGACGGCGGGGGGCCTCCGCACCGCAACCACGGCAGGTTCAAGGCGGGCCCGTGGAAGCCGGCGCACGCGACCTTCTACGCGGCCGCAACGGGTCCGACACGACGGCCGGCGCGTGCGGGTACAAGGACACGGTGGCGGAAGGGTACGGCCTGCAGACGGTGGCCGTGAGCACGGCGCTGTTCAACGGCGGCGCGACGTGCGGTGCCTGCTACGAGGTGCGGTGCACGGACAGCCCTGGCGGGTGCAAGGCCCCCGGCGTGAGCGCGACCCCGGTGACGGCGCCGCCGCTGATCGTGACGGCCACGAACCTGTGCCCGCCTAACTACCACCTGCCCGGCGACAACGGCGGGTGGTGCAACCCTCCGCGGGAGCACTTCGACCTGACGATGCCGGCGTACCTCCAGATCGCGGAGGAGAAGGCCGGGATCGTGCCCGTGTCGTACCGGCGGGTGCCCTGCGCGAAGACGGGCGGGATCCGGTACACGATCAACGGGAACAAGTACTTCAACATGGTGACGGTGACGAACGTGGGCGGCGCCGGGGACGTGGCGGGGCTGTCGGTGAAGGGGAGCAAGCGGGTCAAGTGGACGCCGCTGAGCCGCAACTGGGGCCAGGTGTGGCAGACCGGCGAGGACCTCACCGGCGAGTCGCTCACCTTCCGCGTGATGACCGGCGACCATCGCAGGCACACCTCCTGGCACGTCCTCCCCCTCGACTGGCAGTTCGGGGTCACCTACCAGGCGCCCAAGAACTTCTGACGGAGCCGACCATCGCCGGCCATTAATTCGCCACCGTGAACATCCACCCAAATGTAAATCTGATCGCCCATGCTGCACACGAATCTGTCTACTGCTGTAAAACCTAAACAAGAAGACGTGCATGCAGAAACAAGAGAACGTTCAGATGCGTCTCCGTCAGTCCGGCCGTCCAAATTGCGACGCCGATACCGACGGCAGCGACAGAAAATTCCAGGGAAAAATCAACCGACTTGTGTCCGACGTTGCAGGGCTGGGAACTTTCATGCTGCACCTCGAGTATCGAGAGAGAAACAAGAAACAAAATAACAAGCATATATGGTGGCACGGAACGGGACGTCCTGTAACGTTGGACGCACACAAGTCCATCATCGTCGACGAGACGAGGACACCCGACCGGCCGGCCGGCCGGCGTTCCCTTCTCGGTGGAAGCGCCCCGACGACGATGTTGACGCTGCGGATGAAAGACGCGGCGCCCTTCATCCGTCATCCTCCTTCGCAAGCAGGCTGTGGACATGCTTGCCGCAGCAGCAATGGAGGTACAACGGCGATTTCGGTAATCCTTTCGATCCACACAAGAGGTCGTTGTTTTTGTTTGACGAAAAGTCCCGTTTGAACTCTCAACTATATTCATCTATTTTGTAGAGTCAGACTAGAGGTACTAATCTGGAAACCGTGTGTACTAAGCTTAAATATTTTTTGAACTTTTTTGCATTTCGAATAATGTAAAAAAAGGTTGTAGGAAATATTGTGCATGGTAGCCTGAAATTTTCATCCAAAACATATACTATGTCCTGTAACATGAGAAATCCATAATCTTTTGTACAGTACTATTTTTTTTTGTATAGAACGCAGATGATATTTTTCCGGTTCTCACTTTATGTCATTCTCCAAATCACCTATATAGGGTGGTTTTGCACTTTAAGAGTTTCCTGAAAAAATCTCCACATGTAAAAGATGCTACGAATTACAAATTAACCTAACAAGTTCATCAAATCATATACTCCTCCATGATTGTTTTCAATTTTGACGTGTACAAAATAAAAAACCCGGGTTCTTCTATTATTAAGTTAACAAAAATGGAACAAATTCCACTTGAGAAATACAGAAACAGACACCAATATCTTGAGTTGCTGATCCAGTTGGACGCTGACATGGCCGTGCCAGACAAGCACGCCCGGCCCCTCGTACGGTCGTACTATCGCCATCGCGCGCGTCACGGTTGGCGGCCTTTAAACGCAGGGTATAAAAGTACCGCCCGCCCGCGGCTAATCCAAATCGTTCGCGCTCTAAATAATCTCCTCCACTCCCTCCCCTGCCTATCCACTCTGCACCACGCCTCCACGCTCCAAGTTCCGCCTCCACCTCCGGCGCTCGCCATGGATCTCTCCTCCCTAGCTAGACCGCAGGCGATCCGCGGTGCCTCGCTGGGCCCTCTCGGTGCCCACGCCGCGCGCCGCCGGTCCGTCCAGCTCCTCCGCCCGTGCCGGCCCACGGTGCGCTGCTCCGTCGACGCCGCCAAGTGAGTGCACGGCGAACCTGATACTCAGCTATTTTGATCAGACTTTTTTTGGCACTGGGAAAGATCATGGGTGTAAAGCGATTTTGTTTGCATGCGTCCGCATCCACCAGGCAGCAGGTGCAGGGGATACCGGCCGCGGTCGCGGCGGCAGCGGAGGCGGAGGCGGCGCGCAACGAATGCTTCGGGATCTTCTGCACCACCTACGATCTCCAGGCGGTGAGTCGTCCTCACCAAGTGTTTGTTGAAATGATCGGCGACAGTTCCACTGTCTGGCTGGGTTGGTGCGTGCACAGAGTGAAAAGTGTTGCTGGTGCCGGGAGCCCGAGACCGCGATGTCACGTCTGAATTCGTTTTTTCTCGATCGATTGGGGGTTGATATAGGATCGTGGCTTCCGAATTTAGGTAGAGAACAAAGACACTTCTGTTTCATGACGACACTTGACCTGATGTTGATCTGTTATTACTTCGTGATGAAGCCATGACACTGCTTGATGATTTGCACTCGCTGACTCTATCTGTCACTTGATATGGATAGTAGATGCTCTTATCTAATGCAGAATTTCTTGTACTAATCTGCGATCCTCCTGTCAAATGGAATGCAGGATGAAAAGACCAAGTCCTGGAAGAAATTAGTGAACGTTGCTGTGTCAGGGGCAGCCGGGATGATTTCAAATCATCTGCTTTTCAAAGTAAGTAGTACCAAGTAGCAAATATAGTCTTCATCCAGTTTATTCAAATGTTATATGTAGAGGTGTGGACCCTGCCAACTAGTCTTCCCATTTTTGTGGAAAATACATAGACAGGAGTATCGCTAGTAACAGTTCCAAGATACTCATCTACCAGATGCAGGTGTAGTAGATTGATTAGTATTCCCTCGGTCCCAAATTAAGTGACTCGGCTTTGTCTAGATACGCATGTATCTAGGCATGAAGTGCGTATCTAGACAAAGCTGAGTCAATAATTTGGGATGGTGGGCGTACTAAATACTACTTGATGTCAATTCTACAGTTGTCTCTAGGAATGGTCATGTTTATATTTTGGCCAACAAGACAGCCGATTGACTGAAACTACATGTTGTGCAGTGTGCACCAAATTGACTACTCCTCCATCTCGAATTAGATATCAGAGATTTATCTAACTTCGCATGTATCCATACACTAAAACACGTCTAGATACAACGAATTTAGACAAATCTCTGACATATAATTTGAGACAGAGGGAGTATTACCTCTCTGTTCCTTTCCTTTCTACTTTATGTATCATCTTTGTGCTTAATTACAGTAATTACAATGCATCTTGTCTTGAAATTTCGTGCCTACCACATCAGAAACATACAGCAGTACTGACCACTTGTTTTACTATTTTTTATGTAGCTTGCCTCTGGTGAGGTTTTTGGACAGGACCAACCAATAGCACTAAAGTTATTAGGCTCGGAAAGATCAATACAAGCATTAGAAGGTAGCTTCATTAACTTATTTGCCTTGATATTTGAGAAGCAGCACCAATCCATCTTATGTTTCTAAAGAATCCACATTTTAAACTATATTCAAAATTCCAATATTGATGTACTCCCAGGTCTGGATAAATTACTGAGGAAGCACATATACGCCTTTTTCCTAATGCTTTCTTATGATTACAACTGCAGGTGTAGCTATGGAACTGGAGGATTCACTATATCCATTGTTAAGGGAAGTCAGTATTGGAATAGATCCTTATGTGATCTTTGAAGATGCAGATTGGGCCCTTCTAATCGGTGCAAAACCCAGAGGACCTGGAGTAGAGAGAGCTGCCTTACTAGATATCAATGGTCAAATCTTTGCTGAACAGGTTTCCTTTTGCATCCTTTTCCTCACTTCTTGTTAATTATATTGTCATAAAGTTAAAGGAACCCTTTCTACATCAGAGACTTTTTTATATTCTTCGTGAGGAAGCATTTCTTAATCTTTGACCTTTAACTATGAGATTCCTTACATAGAAAAAGATGCGCTGTTCTTTTCGTGTATTTAAGGGGGAAAATAACTATGGGTTTCTTAGCATGAAACCTGCTAAAAACCTTTAACAGTAACCTAATATGAACACATATGTGAGTACTCAACTGGTCATGGTCTAGTTGTATTGTTATTCGCTAAAATTTTGAATTGTCTCAGGGGAAAGCACTAAACGCTGTGGCATCGCGGAATGTGAAAGTCATAGTTGTTGGAAACCCCTGTAACACTAAGTATGGACAGGTTTTGTGGTTGCTAAAATGTGTTACTTATTTGTGCTATTATCATGTCTGACCTGGGGTATATGTTGCATGTAGTGCTTTGATTTGCTTGAAAAATGCTCCCAACCTATCAGCAAAAAACTTCCATGCATTGACAAGGTTGGATGAAAACAGAGCCAAGTGCCAGGTACTTGATGTCAAATCTTATGATGTCGTTATGTTACTTTATTGCCAACAAAGTGATGAGACTAATCTTTCATTCACAATCTTTTGGCAGCTAGCACTAAAAGCTGGTGTGTTTTATGACAAAGTATCAAATATGACTATTTGGGGGAACCATTCAACAACCCAGGTAAACATATATGATTACGAATAGCAGGACTACTCTGTTTGTAGTGGCCGTATCTTTGCAGATGCATGTCTTGCTGATTACTAATACTGATTCCCACCTAAGTAGGTTCCTGATTTCTTGAATGCCAAAATTGATGGGAGGCCCGTAAAAGAAGTCATAGATGATACAAAGTGGTTAGAAGAAGATTTCACTATAACTGTTCAAAAGGTACACACTTTTCAACATCTACCTGCAAGTTATCCATCTTGGAAGAGCAAAAACAGTGATTTGTATTCATTTTTACGCTACACAGCGTGGAGGAGTCCTCATCCAAAAATGGGGCAGATCTTCAGCTGCATCAACCGCTGTTTCTATCGTTGACGCTATGAGGTCCCTTGTGACTCCTACCCCGGAAGGAGATTGGTTCTCTACAGGGGTAAAATTTCCGGACTTATGGACGGTTCATTTGTTTCTTTTGTTCTGTTGTGCCTCTGAAGCAAAGCCAATGTCAAACCTAGGTTTATACTACCGGAAATCCTTACGGCATAGCAGAGGACATCGTATTCAGCATGCCATGCAGATCGAAGGTACACTTTCATTCTGCCGTTGCTTTTCTTTGTGATAGACAATGTTGTAACTGGGAGTATGACATTATTCATTCAGGGTGATGGCGACTATGAACTAGTTAAAGATGTCATAATGGACGATTTCCTCTGGAACCGGATCAAAAAGGTACTACGAGCTATAGGAGTAACAAAGATAGATAGAGCTAATGATTTGGATGATTAACGCTGTAGTAATTCTTGCAGAGTGAGGCTGAACTGATCGCAGAGAAAAGATGTGTTGCCCATCTTACAGGGGAGGTAAGAGATCATGAAAAATACTTAGGCTCTTGTCAATGCTGCAAAGTATGCCAGAGTAATTATTAATGTAGCTACTGTCGTCAACGCAGGGTAATGCATTCTGTGATCTTCCTGGAGATACAATGCTTCCTGGAGAGATGTAGAGCTATCACTCATAGATATCTACCAATTTATCTACCTCGTCTATGTTATTAGTAGAGGGGTCTCAGCGTTTCCAACGGGAACAATGATAGACGAAAGAAACAACTGCAGCAGCTATTTATAATCTGTATATCCAATAAAGACAGCAGACTTTGTTCTACAATTCAAAATATGTAAAGAAAATGTAATGCTAAATAGTTTCCAAGCTTCGAGTGGTGCCGCCTTAGAGTGGCACCATTCCTTTCTGAAGGGCGTCGTGGAATCCCCTGTCCACTATACTCCTTCTCGAAACAATCATTTGCCCAGCTATATTAATATAGCAACCACGATTAAGACCGTTACTCGACCAGGCAGCACAACGTCCAAAAGAAAAAAAGCAAAGAAAACGAAAAAGAAGAGAAACCAAAGCCCATAGCAGCGGCTCGACGAAAACGAGGATGACCCGCAACCGCTGCGTCCTCCGAAGAATGTCCACCCCGCTCCTAGCGCTTCGAAGCGACGCGTACCAAGAAGCACCTCCAAGAAGGAAAGCGACGACAATGACGCTGCTACCCGGACTAGTCCTAGGGTTTTCCCGATACGCTACGGGGGGTGGGGATGAGATACACCCGGCGCCCTTCAGAAAGGACGGCGACACCTGTAGGCGTCACCACGTCGGTGTCTAGACGACAAGGATTTCTCCAGACCCCTCAAAAAACCACACTCCCAGACGCTTCGAATTGCTCCACCAAGCTCGCCGCCCACCGGCACACGCCACCACGGTCTTGCGGTCACCACCGTCTTAGTATCACCATGAGCCACGATGTGAGGGTGGTACGACCAAAAAAGGACCTTCGGCGGGGGTCAGCGGTACAGTGACCCGCGGGAGGGAACTACCTCCACAGCCGGAGGGCGATAGTCGACCGGATGAAGCAGCAAGGGCAAACCAGTCCCTCTCTGGCCCGGCCGAGCCCAAATGGACTCGTGAAGCCCCGCCGCCACACTGCAGGAAGGGTGTCATCGTCACCACCATCCCTAGCGCTAGGTCCTACTCCTCCATCCCTAGTGGATCCGCTGCCACCGCAGATCCCAGCCGCCAAGCAACAACACCTTCACCACCGTGCTCATCCAGGCATATCGGACCGCTGTCGGTCTGAGAAGAACCACCACAGGCCGCCAAGCGCCATCGCCATGACCTGCAAGAGGGGAAACCAGCTTTCGGGGCTACTGCCCCGACATCCACGAACATGAACCCGCAAACGGCAGACACCACCATGGCAAGCTCCGAAATGGACAACGGAGGTCGGCGCATGATCCAAGCCCTCCTGGCTCGGATCACTCAGACACACGGGCAGCAGGGATGCAACCCAAACAACAAGGGCTGCCCACAAGTCGCAGCCCGTAGACCGGGGGAACACCAAGATCAAGCCCGCCTGGCTCAACTCCGGCGACCCTGCCACGCCACTAGTAGGGGGTAGGGCCCCCAGACGGAAGCCCGCCCGCCCAGGACACAGTGCAAGGGCCAGGTTTGGCCAACCCAAATCAGGCCCAGACGGGCCTAGATCTGGGCCACACTAGCCCATAGCCATGGTGCCATGGCCTACCTCTGCCCGCGGCCACCAGGTGCCCGCGCCAACCTCATCGCCGCCAGCTCCAGGAGCGCCAACACCGTTGCATACCGCCGGCCCGAGCTCGACCCCACCACAGCGCACTGCAGCCGACCAGCACTGCTCCGTGCAGTCTGCTGTGCGCGCGGGTGAAAGAGGGCCACCGGCACCGCCCGACGGCTCCTGCCGCCGGCGACAAAGGAGAGGGAAGGGAGGGGACGAGGAGACGCGCGCTAGGTTTGCCCTTGCGTCGCTCGCAGGGAGCAAGCACAGGAGTCCCTCTCGTCCTTGGTTTTCCTGTCCACTATAAGTGTCAGGGTAAACCCTAGAACTTGTCTGGTCTAGGCAACAGCCCCGTGTCGACGGTACTTCCCTTCTTAAAGGTGCTGCTTGGTGCTGGGCACTTTGAGATGCTTGGAGCATGGTGGACCAAAGTTAGAGGGCACAACGGTTGCAGGCCATCATCATTTCGTCGATTCGCCATTGTCTTCATTTCTTTTCTAGCATTTTCGTGCGCTTCAGGGTGGATCATCACTTCGTCGATTCACCATTGTCTTTATTTCTATCATCCGATTCGCCAATTTCTTTATTTCTTTTCTTGTTGTTCCAACATTTCCTTGCGCTTCAGCGTGCTTGGGAGGGCGCAACGGTTGCAATATCATTGCTTCGTTGATTTGCCATTGTCTTCATTTCTTGCATTTTCTTTGGTTTGAACTCTTGTACTCCCTCCGTCTCAAAATACAAAATAGATGTCTTAGATTTTTCAAATTTAAATGAATCTATATACTATATAGTGTCTAGATTCATTCAAATTTTAACAAATTTGAGATGGAGGAAGTATCAATCTAATTGCTATATTAATATAACAGGGCAAAAGCCTGTTTCACTTCCCAGGCTTTATTCATGGAGCACTGTCATCTACTCCATGGTGCAAGTGAGCAATAGCAGTAACCACCCTTTTAAACATAGAGTAGAAGCATCCTGATTGGATTCAATTGCAAACATGGATTTATATTTACAGCGTTCTACACTAAAAACTGCCCACATGGATAACAGCAGCACCACCCTGCACTGATTATTAAACAATTTGCTCATACTAGTTACTAATTGCACCGGAGGAATTCATACACCACTAGCACTTGAGCCACAAAACGGTACTGCTAATGAGGTTAAATCTAACAGCCACAGACGGAGGTCATGTCATGCAATTCAATACATTTAGGCTAGCAGGAGAGGTCCCCAGTTCTCGCCTCAATACACATACGATTACCTAATGTCAATATTTATACCCAATACCAGGCAGCCTACTTGCCATAGATGCACAGGCCCACTCCGTAGCTCACCAGGAGCATTATTGCTGACAAGAAAAAGAGGCAGAAGCCACCCCGCAGCACCGCGGTCACTGTATTGCAGCCGCCATAGTGTATGCGGTTATCAGGCTGAAAACGTGTGGAGAAGAGCAGCTCCATGCCTTCATCCTTCGGGACGGACCACTTGTCTTGTCTAGATATGCTGATTACTTCAGTAGAGAAACTGATGGTGTTGCCAAGGTTGGCTGGGAACTCCTCTGCTGCAAAAGCAGGTGGGGCGGAGATTGAATCCAGCATCTTTACTAAACGCTCTCCGATAGACCAATTCTTAGCCTGAGAATCTGTGGAACACAATACCAATTAATATCAATAATGTTCGTTTACATGTACAATATCCAGGTTAGCAGGCAGGAAACTGAAGACCAGCCATTTGTAAAATTGCCCTAATTAAGCGGAACTAAGCATGATTTTCTTCACAACACGAAATGATCTAATGCTTCAATCTCGCTTAATCAGGGCAAGTAAATACAACTGAGAACATTCCCTCCAAGTAACAAAGATAGAAGTACTGGTGAAGGAGGAACCGACTATGAATGAATACGAAACAGCAAAACATAGTAAGCATATAGCTGGCCTACTGAATTTTTCCGTAGTAAAATTACCTGGTAAAACAACACAATTTAACTGACTACCAGCTTCAGGTAACCTAGCAGCTGATGGGGCACCAACTACAAAATTAGGTTCTAAAACCTTTTGAGTTGGACTATATGTATAGGTGGTATTATTGACCTGTAAAAGTAGAAAAATTGTAGGTGAACTCCAATTATCACATCAATGATCTGCACAAACTGCAGAGTTCATTTCTTACATGTAACTGAGAGCATACCTCTTGAGTAAGAACTGGCCCATTAAAAACATGGGAACTGCTCCCAGCTGACTGATGTACAGAGCACATCTTATCATTAAATAAGTTATCATCCACTGCATCAAAGTATGGCATACCATCATCCACCATGTCAATGCCCGATAGATTGGTTGCTGGGGAGCCGAGAAATCTATTCGTCTGTCTAAACCCGTCACTGAACATTGTGGAGTCAAAGGGTGCATCAAAGAACATCAGAGAATCATCTCCTAGCTTAAAGGAATTTGTAATAGAAGATTCTGGGAGATCAGTGATGGTTGAGCCCAAAGGAGAGGAGTCATCATCTTGTAGTGTCTGCAACAACTGCGCCAACTCATCTGGCTGGAAAGGCTGTTCACCAATGTTTGGAAGAACCTCATTGTTGGTCCCATTTACAGCCTGCGAGGAGGCCCAAGCATCAGAAGGCCAGATGGTGGAATCATTGCCTAAAGGATACTCCAAATCCTTCAGTTCCAGGAATTCATCACTGGGGAAAGACCCTTTCAAAAAATCTCCACCATTTGCATTAGAGAACATACTGCCATTAATCATTAGGCTGTTCTGTTCTCCAGGATGAACATACTGAAGAAAATTAGAACCAATATCTGGATCATTCAAAATGTCCCCTGAATTTCCATCCAATTCTTCAGAATGGTTGCTATTGTTTGAAGTACCATTTTCATTTTGACCGGTCAAGTCCTGAAAAAGAGGGGGAAATAGAATGTTAGGTCCTGGAAATACCAGTGGGGTTTATAATTAGGTAAAGAATGAACAGAGCAAAACAATGAAATCACCCACAAAGCATAATTACACTTGGAGAAAGTAAAATATAGTTCTGCATGGACAGTATGCTCCTATTTAGACAGAACCAATCTTTTTTATCAAACACAATTATGTTAAACGAAATTATAGCTAAAAGCATACATATTTTTTATCGTCTCAGACACCTAAGCCTTGTGAAGTTCATGTCATACAGTTAAAGACAAAACAACAAATAAATTCTAACCTTTTAATACTCATAGACATGAATACTATGACATCATGACTCTTGTGGGTCAACTGATCTTTATCGTCTCAGACACCTAAGCCTTGTGAAGTTCATATCATACAGTTAAAGACAAAACAACACAAACTCATAGACATGAATACTATGACATCATGACTCTTGTGGGTCAACTGATCTCATGTGACTTGCTACCTAATCCTGGCAGAAATACGAATATGTATGTCAAAAAGCCGATGCATGTCAGCATTCTTGCTAGACAGCATAGCATAGAACTTCATTAATGCAAGTTATATATTAAGCTAAACACCAATGCTGACGGAAGTGGATCATCCTTCTGGAAGACATACACAGCAAAGATGACACAGAATCCATGCTCAGTACTATTTTTAACCATTTATTCTCGACAAACATACAAACAACAGATCATAGTGAAACCATGTCCTTCAACTAACATTCTACAGAGTGATTGGGGAAGTAAGCAAATCCACAATTTTCATTCACAAACAACTTCTTGTTTTAACTTGGGAAGTAAAAAAACAGAACAGATCATGTGGTAGAAGTTATACAGAGCACACTTGCTGACAAGTTTGTGCATTTTTTCCTAACTCTGGCTATGAAAAAGCATCAGCATCTCCCTTCGACAATAGCTAATACTAATGGCAAGTAGCTGTTCTTTGCAATTATTCTGACTGGTATATAATAGATAGTTAACAAGCATGGTCCATGCCACTGAAAAAAAAGTAGGGCTTTAACAAGTCCATACAAAAGCTAAAACATTAATAAACGTGCTAGATTATATTCACCAAATAAGTTGTTGTTCTCTATAAGCAGCACCTGCAGCATATAACCAAATAGCATACCAAGATGTTGAACATATTGTCCCAAGGTATATCAATATATGGACTCGGGTATGTAAGAACCGAAGGACATAAGTTGTCAGTTACATGCTTCCACATTTTAGATTTTCACGTGTGTGTTTTAAAGACTGAATGGTATCATATTTTAACAAAGAAGTTGTCACTCGATGACAAAGGCTTCTTGCTATAAATAATAACGTGTCCCAGACAGCTACACGCTCGAGCACCTGTGTAGCATTTATATGGAAGATTTATCAGAATATTGTACATGCAGGGGCACTCTAAGAAAAAGAGACATATAGCAAGTGCTGAAATTTCCATACGCTAATCGGTTAAGCCAAAAACAAGGGCATAGTTGGACAAGTGTGAGGAAATAAAACTACATGAGCTATTATTAGATACATAAGGTCAACAGTTTGAGTGGCAAGTACAATTGGTCTATTTATAGCTGAAACTGATTTTTATGCATTATATATAGCATTTGGTTCTCAACTAGACACGTTTGAAACAAGCCATGGAAGTTGCAGGTATTGTTTATTTTGTGGCAATTGTGTTGAGTACTGTCCGACAGGCTGTTTATCAATGACTGAAGAGTATGAACTTTCTACTTATGATCGTCATACCTGAATGAGATCGTTCATCTGAAGATATCCTTTCTCCATAGCACCAGGCGCCTCATGCTCAACAACGGGTTCCCTTTCCACTGGCAGCAGACCAACATCATCATCCTCGTCCGCCTCCCACTCCTCCTCGACAAAGGGCGCTCCATACTGCGCCCCATTTTGTGGACCAGGGCCAGCTTTCTGGAAGATCCGGCACACTACAAATGAATCCTGCGCAGCAAGGTTTAGAAATCAGCATCTGTATTTAAGCATCATCATTTTAGTAGCCACTAAAAACAGAAGCTAGTGATAGAAAAAAAAATGTAAAACAGGCAGTTAAAATCCGGACATAGTAACAGCACAATCCCCGGGAAAGGGGATCGATAAGTATATATGCAAGTAAATCAATACAGGTACTAGTAGCAATTTGATCTACAAGTCGATTGTTGGGCCCGGCCTCAGGGAGAATACCTGCGGGATCCCCGCTGCGCCGTCGCCCTCGAGGCGATACTCGTGCATGACCCAGTTGGTCCGCTCGCCCTTTGGTGCGCGTCCGGCGTGGAAGACCAGCGTCTTCTTCATCCCAACGATCCTGGGTCCATGGCGCACCTCCCTGTCTTTCCCAGTGGTCTTCCAGTATCCTCCCGCGGTTGCTCTGTTTGTGCGCGCGCGGTTTGCGTGCTTGCGGTCGAGGCGGCTGAAGAAGTACCACTGCGAGTCGCGGCTGCGGAGGCGCGACCTGGCGGGGAGGTCCCATGGCTCGAGCTTGTAGAGGTCGACCTCGGCGATGGCGTCGACCTTGAGCGGGCGGCCGAGCACCTTGCGCTTGAGGTAGTAGGAGACGAGCTCCTCATCCGTGGGGTGGAAGCGGAAGCCCGGGGCTAGGGAGGTGGGGTCGTCCGGCGCGGCCGCCGGGGCGGCGGAGGAGGACGGCGAGGGGTGGGTCATGTACCCGTGAGGAGGCTAGGGTTCCGGGAGGGGGGAGGGGAGGGGAGGAGATTGGATTGAAGGGGGGTCAGGACTGGATTGGGGAAAGTTTGGAGGGGGGGTCTCTCCGTCTCCGGGAAGACGGGGATGGCTTGGGCTATAAGAAAGCAGAGGGGCTTTTTCGGAACATCCCAAATTCCGAGAAGTAAAAATCTGATTAGAATACTGCTGCTTGGGCTGTTTTTCGTCTGAGACCTTCCGGTGCGTGCAGAATTGCTAGTTATACCAGTCAATCAGAAGCGTATTTAGCAAATGAATCCCCGTAAAATCTGATTATAGCTGTTGTGCATCCACGACCATTTTCAGTGATTACGACCATTGTCACCAAACTGTATCGGTTTTGTTCCACGCCTCACGGGACCTGGACCAGTTTGCAAACCTAGAGCTATCCAGGGTGCCCGTTTGTAACGCGACCAAAACAGCATAATTGTGTAGTGATGTGCCACCAGACCACCGCCACCACAGCAGGGGTACTGGATTGGGGCGCAAGGAGCGACCAAGTCCACCGAGAAATTTCCCATCGGCATCTTGAGCTCGACCGAGCTGGCTCCCTTGACCGTTGACTTTCCCTGGGCTGGGAGTGCACGACTTGTCCTAGTACCTCTGCTCAGCTCAACGACGACGGTTCCTCCGTGGCGTGGCAGGGACGCCGTCACTCAGGGCCCCACCGGCCAGCCTCTCGCGCCGCCAGACCATTATTATTGCCACTTGCGAGCCTATGTTGATTATGTAGTACTCTCTCCGTTTTAAAATATAAGATGTTTTAGATTTGTGAATAAAATATATCTAGACTATTTTTAGTGTGTAGATTCACTTTAAACCTGAATGAACCTACATACTAAAAGAAGTTTAGATACATTTGCTTCATAAAACTAAAACATCTTATATTTTGAGTACTTGTGTATCATCATCGATCGTGTATGCTCCTTGTCTTGGTGACCTGACATTCTGGTTTCAGTTAGTATCATCATGTCCAAAGTACACGTAGCCGCTGATGTATTCTGTTTGGCAAGCACACTGGCTACTAGAGTATCGTCTATGTTCAGTTTGCACATATTTCGCAGCAATAGTTAGTACCTATACCTAATGTAAAGTCTGGATGGCTTACCGGCGGCGGTTAGCGACCAGCTAAGCTTGGCTGCTTGGAATCAACGCTAAACCAGACCGATTAGTTTAGCCAATGGAGAGCATGTGGTCGCAGCAAACAACGTCTTGATCTGCTCCGTCAACGAGCTGCTCTAGCTAGCGTACTGGTCAGGCAGACAGTTCAACCACCCCGTGAATTAAGTACTACTACCACTTGTAGGTACTACATTGACAGTGGACCAGCGCTGGTCGATTTTAATTAATTATTATATACGGGTAAGAAGATTTATACTACATTTCAAAGTCAAAAGGCTCCGCGTACGCCCACCTTGAAATTATTTACTGATTAGATGGTATAGTAGCAAAGCAACTTTGGATAGAGGCTAACACGAAACGCCCGCACATATACCCACTTGTGTGCTTCCTGCAACGCGACATGTGTGTACTAGTATTAGTCGCGAATCGTGTCCAAATTAAAAAAATCGAATTTACACGTCAGACGAGTGCGTGGATGAGCTCATCGATTAGTTCATCACTTTTTTTAGTTAATCAATTCTCCAGGCGGACCGACATTGAATAATCGAACGGAGAGCGCTTTAGCAGCACGTGGTGATGTGAACGGGGTTTTTGACAAAGAGTTGACAGTGGCACCGAGCGAGGCCAGATTGTTTTTGCCTGGCGATGACATGTCGCAGCCAGGCTTGGTCGTGTCACCCCAGCCAATCAGCTAGCGGCCTGCGGCCGATAGCTCGCCTGACGACTGCTGCCCCGCTTCGATCGCTTAGCCACGAGGCATGGAGAGCCTTTTACCCCAAGTCACCACTCACCACTCACCCAATTTCTTTACCGCAAAGCTGTTTTAGTTTTCTGAAAAGTCAAACTCCAACGAGATGACTCGTTTGGCTCGGACACGACGAGGAAGGCCCTCGTGTCCTCCTTGCTCGCATGTGTGCGACACAGTCCAGTCTATCCTTTCTCCCACACCGATTTTCATCTCCCCTCCACTTCGCCGTCAGGCCGCTACCTCAGTATTTTTTTATCAATTTGGCCTTATTCTTAAACTAATTCTAGATCTAACCCATATAAGAACTATTAGCAAATCTAACCCTTTCTCAGCGCTATAGGAAACGGAGCCGAAGTATACCAGCACGTCGCCGCAGTACCTGGCGCTGTCGTATGCCATTTCGGCGCTACGACGCTTGGCGCGGAATGCTCCATGTTGTCCATCAAACCGATGATATCTTACATGTAATATATTACAGGCATATGCTAAGATGGGTTGCTCCAGGTTCTACAAACATGTGTACACTCTTATTAAGCTAAATCTGCTTGATAGTAATCTGCTACATATGTTATCTTTGTTGTTTTAATATTTACTCCTAGTCCCTGTCTCTTTTTTCTCCATACGGTGGCTGAAGGACGATTGATACAAACAGTTAGTTGCTTAAACAATGAATTTGTGTCTTTATCGCAGCCGAGATCAAATAATGGCTTGTTTGCTGGAGATCATATTTAGTATTTTGTTTGGTTAATGTTTTCTTCTAAAAAGTCATGTAATGTTTAAGTGTCCATGTCATGGTGCTATGTACCTTTATTTTGTTGCTCGTTGTCTTCAAGATCATATCTAACGACTTATGTGCCAGAGATCTTGTTTAGTGTTATGTTTTGTTTGAACTTTCTCATAGACTCTCTTAATGTTTCCAGTGTCAGTATGGTGCTATGATCATTTGGTTGTTGTTTGCTTATTAATCAGTTTGTATGTGTGTACATGGTTACAAAGATACATATCACAATGGATCAGAACAAATCATGTATACGTACAGTCATTTAATTATTAAGGTCAATCTACTAGCCAGCCTTTTGTATTGTTCTGGCTATTAACTGGCTTCAAGTGACGTGGCAGGAACATAGAGCCAGTAGTCGGCTCCTTATTAAACTTGCTCTTAGTTTTAGAATAAGGTCATTGATCAAAAAATATGCTACTTCAGTCGTTCATGTCCAATACAGTTGCCCGTATTTGCCGCTAGTAGAACGGATTTGTGCGTGCTACAAGACTCCTTTGCACCTCTTCCGGCACCAGAGGAGCTCCCGTGCTACAACGGAGACCGATGACGTCCTATGGCATCGAGTCATCGACTTCACCGCCACCGCCATCTCAGTCTACACTATCACCGGAGGAGGTTGATCTCGACTGTGGTGCCCACATTCTAGCCACAACAGGTTGCCTTCGCCCGCCGTTGGCTCTTCTACACCCACAAACAGTGATGTCCACAATGTGTTCTGTCTATTGCCCGCCCTCGTTTTGTGGTATGAATTCATCGCACCTTGTCTTCCAGAGGCGGACCTAGAAAATTTTCAAAGCCTGGGCAAGCCTGAGTGTGACTACAATTTTTCGCATACGCATCAACAAATATAAATATTACGTAGTGAATTTTTCATATATAAAGATGAACACGATAGATAAAAACACAATAGCACATGCAAACGTTCATAGGTACTAAATATCATATTGTTAACATTTAACTATGTGGACCACAAAAGCTAAAATGTTTATCACTACTAGATACTATTGAAGCTCCAACGACTTCAAAAGCTCACATGTCCAAATGCACCGAGAAGATTCTACAAACAAGAGGAAAATTGGTTAGTATATTATATGATGGCACCTCCGTAAGACAATCATCACGGTGTAATAAACATACCATCAATCATGTCCCAACAAGGCCTAAGCTTTTTAGGTAAATGTCATTTCCTTGTCTTCATGGATTAAAACCGTTTAGCAATATCATCACTATCAATTTCTCTAAATATCTCCCGCTCGGTGTAGCGTATAATCAAGTCATTGAACCAACCATTCTTCATCTTGTTCCGTAACTTTGATTTGATAATTTTCATTGTCGAGAAATCCCTCTCAACGGATGTCGTTGACATCGGCAATATCAAAGCAACTCAATAAGTTTGTAGACCAATGGAAAAACTAAATGCTTCTCCGTTTCAACCATCTTCATAGCCAAACTTTCTAGATCTTTGCAAGTATATAAGGCGACATGGATTCTCACATTGTGAATGTAAGTCTCAAGTTTCCCTCTTATGGTTGCTCGGTCACCATTAGAGAAATTTGCATGATAAATTGTAGATAAGCGAGCAATCTTGTCCACATCAAATATCAAGAAAGAATTCTTAGGATTGAGGCAAGATAAGCAATCTAATACCTCTATAGAAGCTTCACAAAAGCGATGATTCATCGCAACACATATCTTGTCAATGGCAACATAGAAAAACTCAACTTTGTAAAAATGAAGCTTAGTGTATGTCATCCCATCATCACATCAACCCTTAACCCCCCTAACCGGTATTTGTTCATCCATATGAGGCACCGGAATACCCTTGCCAATGAAAATTGTTGGACCTCATCAAACAAGACCTCCCAACCACTGTTCTCATGGACATCAACCGATCTTTCACATCTCTAACTAGTTCCATTGCATGAACAACATTAAGATCCTTACTTTGCAAGACATGTGAAAGCTCTTTTGTGATGGCAAGCAACTTTATCATAAGCTACAAAATGAAAGAAATTTGAAGTCCTCCATCTTCTCAATTAAACCACCGCTTGTGATAGTCCACGGCTCTCATCATTAACCTCACAAAGAATTTTTAATGTTGCCAACCACATCCCTTCCAAATGGAGCAAAGTTGTATAATATGAACCCCACCTAGTGTCCCAGTCCTAGTGAGACTTGTTTCTTGATTCAAACATCTTTCCCTAGATATCTCACCCCTCTCAAGCATATCCAAAATATTTTTATGATGTTCTTCTGTAAGCACATCCCTTCTTTTGCAAGATGCACTTGATATGTTAACAATTGATGACCCACAAGTATAGGGGGTGAATCGCAGTACTTTTGATAAATAGGAGTGTAGATCCCAACAAGGAGCAGAAGGTGCTGAACAGTGGGATGGAGCAGGAAATCCCTGTGAATACTTAGCAAACGGATCTTTAGTGGTTTTCTGACAAGGCAACAAAACAAAGAGCAAGTAATAGAAGTAACAAACAAACGGAGCAAGTGGCCCAATCCTTTCTTAGCAAAGGACAAGCCAGTGGAAATACTTATAAGGACCAAACGTTCTCGAGGACACATGGGAATTCTGTCAAGTGCTTTCGCTTCAAATAGCTGAGTACTCTTCTTTGGTGTTTGTAAGTGTTGTGTGGGTGAACCTGTGCTAACATACTGCCCTTCTGAGGACTAATACATACTTGTGATTAAACCCCCTGCAAACATCCGTAACTACAGGAAAGTAACTAAGATATAAATCTAACCACAACCTTAAACTCTGTGATCCTACACTCCCTTGTGCAAAGGTGTCCTAACGGGGGTTCAGGTTTCTGTCACTCCGGCAACCCCGCGATTAGTAGCCAAATATACAATGCATTCCCCTAGGCCCATAAATGGTTAAGTATCATGTAGTCGACGTTCACATGACACCACTAGAAGAATATCACCACAACTTAAATACTAAACCATTGAATAATAACTCATCACAGATTCACTACTAACAACATGACTTCTCTCATGTCCTCAAGAACTAAACAAACTACTCACAAGACATCATATGGATCAAGATCAAAGATGATATGATAATGGATAACAATCTTAACATAAACAATAATCCAATGGTTCCACTCACAAGCATCAACTACAATAGTAATCAACACCGGGAAAGTTTCCCCTAACGAACTAAAGCAATATCTAACACAATTGTTATAGCGGGACGGAGTGGTGGTGATGGTGATGGTGGAGATGATGGTGTGGATGATGATGATGATGATCCCGATGAAGCCTAGCTTGATGATGGTGTTGATGGCGACGGTCTCCCCTCTCCGGGAAGGAATTCCCCTGGCAGAAATCTGTCTACCGGAGATATCTTTGGTCGCTCCCCGAGGCTTAGGGTTCTGTAGGGAAGATATATGCGAAGGGGCGGAGTCGAAGGCCGGGCAGGTGGGCCACACCTACCCTAGGCGCGGGGTCAGGTGGGCCCGTGCCTAGGGGGTGTGGGCCCCATGAGGCCCCCCTTCGCTCCTCCTTCTGGCTTCCTTCGTCCTCAGGTAAAATAATACATTTCCATATTTTTCTGGTATTTTTCCGATATTCGCGAAATTGCACCGAAACACCTTCTTTTCCATCAGAATCCAGACTTCGGCAGTCCATCCTCCAGGAATCATCCAACATACATGAACAAATGAAAAGCCATAAGTAATACCTCATAATAAGACAAATATCAATGAATAGAGGTGAATTATGATATAGAATGGTGATGCAAATTGGGCATATCAACTCCCCCAAGCTTAGACTTCGCTTGTCCCCAAGCGAATACTGAGCTCAGTAAACATGTCCACAGGTTTATGGAGTGAAGTGTCGATAAAAGAATACGAACAAGAAGCATCACACTTACCATTTCACAACTCATAGAAGAAAACAACTCACCATTATACAACTTAGCTTGCAACTGTAAGGTCCCCAACCTTTAATAAGGTAGAGATCCCTGTGTTTACAATGCTAGTCCCTGGATCATTAGCTAGCATCCACAGTTAAGATGTAATATCAAGAAACAAAGGTCATAATACAACTTTATAACCAGGAATAAAATAATTCATTACATCTTACATAGCTCATTTGGCTATCACATTATAATGCAGCAGAATATAACAATAGCATGGGGTCCTTCATCTTCAAAGTGCCACAGGCAATCATGTTGGTTGTAGACTTGTAATCCTATTCAACACACTTCACTAATATCAAATAAACCTGCAACATAATAAGTTGCAGCCACAAGGGTCAATACATTTGAATTGTATTGGCAAGTTTCACTACTATGTAGAAATAAGTGGATCCTATCAATACATGCATATTTGGCTAAGTGGGGTTTAGGCTCATTTGCAGAAAGCAATATAGTTTTATCCTATCTTTTCAAAATAGTTTTGATCTTTTTGTCAAATCTTTCTGAACTCCTTGGAAAACTCCAAGTGCTTCAAATCCCTTGTTGTCACCACCAAGTTTTACTTTGAGAAATTGGAATGTCAAGATCTTCCATAGCTTCAGGACTTAGTTGCTCAGGATTGTCCGTAACCGGGGACACGGCTAAGTACTTAGAATTTGATCTTCTGCAGAAGTTGTACACTTTACCCACATGACACAATCTCGTCTTGACGCCACCAGTGGCCGCTGGATAAGTACTCACCAAAATGGAGTACCGACAGATCGAGAATGTGACAAAGTCTTTCCATATAAGTCCTCCCAATACACAATGCTAGCTTGTCTACCAGGCACCAATGTAGGGATAAATTTCCCTTACACAATTCTAGTTAACCTGAAGATGCCAATGCATGAGTCTTCCACTATGTAGTTGACTAAGCCAGAGCCCATTTAGCATGTGGCTGTACACGGAAGCCACTGTACGAGAAACATGTTAAATCTCTAAGTCCCTGGGTGGTTTTCTTCTAGTGCACATACAAAAAGAGATAGCCATATAAACATGGTTCCTTTTGTTGCCACCTTGTCCAATCTTGAGTATCCTTGTCCACCCAGGTGGTTCACTGAGTACTTGTTTTATTATATAAAACTTATATCTTTTCAACTCTTCATATAATCATAACATGTATCCCATCCCAAATATATATCAGGGCTAAGCATAGTACAACTACAATGTTTTCACTAAGGAATATATAAGGGTATCCTATTAGGATTTAGCATAGCATAAAATATACTAGTCCTTATCATGCATGTTTCAAAAATCCACTAAGTGTAATGAAAATAGTAGGACTTGGATGATAGTGTCACTTGCCTTTTTAGTAGAGAATGTTGGTTCACTTCTTGATCTTGCAAATATCACACTCTTCTAACTTCACTACAATTCAATCAAGCAATCACAAATTCAACTAGCATTCCAACCAATTTATTACACATAAAACAACAAAAACAAGGTCATGCATGCAAGCATGCAAAAGATAGTTTTATTTGCAAAAGTGGTTTCTACTAGGCTCTAAACCTTATAAATTTCAAAGTGGTCATTTACTAAAGTGGTAAAACCATTTGCAAAAGGTTTCATCTCATAAACCAAATATTATGATAAGGTGATATTTTATGTAGTTGAAAATATCTTTTAGCAAAGTAATAAATTTATATGGTTCATCAAATATGTTCTTAATCTCAAAACTTGGTGTTTTAGGGTCAGAAGGTTTGAATCAAATCATTTCCCAAAGGTTTCACTCAAAAATCATTTCTAAATCATAATCAATATTTTTATTTGACTAGAAATGAGCTAATTCAATTATTTATTCCTTAACTTCACAAAATACATTTTTAAATCCATAAGTTGGTTCCTAGGGTCAGTAGGTTAAAAAACAAACCATTTTGCAAATATTTCATACTAAAAATATATCTAGAACAATTTTTATATTCAAAATAAGCCTACACAAGTTTCTGCAATTTTAACCAATTTTACAGAAGCAAACCATTAAACAAAGGGCATGGTTACAAAGTACTTGCTCTGCTGAATCCATTGATATAAAATTTGCAAACTTTGGACGTGTAGAATTAAAGTTATGAATTTTACAAGTTTGCAATTAAATTAGATTCTATTTTCTGTTTTAACAAACCATGTCCACGTGGCGCAATCTAACTAGACGATACCGCTTCATGCGGATCAGCCTCTGCGAACTGTTGGATTCCACTTAAATCGCACGGCGTAGATGGACTCATACCCTTTCGAGTTAATTCTAATCTCGTGCGGTTGATCAACATCTGACGGTTGCTGGGTGGTTGACCAGGAATGGGCGGCGCTGGCGGCGGCGACTGGCGGCGCGGGCTCTGCTCGCGATGGTTCTGGCGAATCAGGAAGGAAGGGAGGAAGAGAAGATGCTCATAGGGTTCGCAGGGTCCTGGTGAAGCTCGAGGCGCTGTCGGCTTGGCGAGGGGCGCGCTGGAGCTGCGTGGATTGCTCGCCGGAGTCGGTGGCGGCGTCAGGCGGTTCTGTTCGTCGTCGCGGACGGAGCTGCAGATCGCCCTAAGGAAAAAGGAGCACATGGTTAGATGCGCACTGTCCTGGGGATCTTAGGAGCATCAACAGGAAGGCTCGGGGTAGTCGGTGTTTACCAGGAGAGTTCACCGGAGCGTCAGCAGACGACGACGGCGTGTTGAGGTTGTCCTTGCCGATGCTCTGGGGCAAGCGCGGCCAAGCTGCCAGTACTGGGAGACGCGTCAGATGATGGGGAACAAGGTTGAGTGCAGTGGGAGGTTAGGGGCGGCCGTGGTTCGCCGGAATTGCTCTGAGACGTCGTCGGAGACAATGGGATGCGAGCTGGAAATTAGAGCAGCCTAGGGGCAGAGAGGGAGAGGCAAGCGAGGGGAAAGAGAGAGGAGACAAGGGCGATTAAGTACGCGTGGTTGTCGGGGAAGTGATGGCTACAATAACGCGGATTGATCGCCGGAGTTAATGGCAGAAACGGCGTGGGGGACTTGGTCGTGGGTGAGAACGACGACGTGCTAGCGTGGGCCGTGCTGACAGTGAGAGAGAGGGGGCACGGGGTCTACTTGTCTGTGACTGCACGGGTTCTTTCCTGAGTGAAAACGATTCACCAGCGGGGGATTTTAGTTGGGCTGCGTGTGGGCTTGATGGGCTGCTGTTTGTTTCTTTTTTTATACAGAATGCCTTTTCTTTTTCTATTTGAATTTCTGTTTTGATTTTCAAACCAATAATTCAAACAACAAAATCAACTCAAACCACCACCAAACTTTGTATTGATTTTAATTATTTTTAACAACATAATCCAAAGTCCAAAACAAAATAATTCTTATTCTTTTTAGGATCCATTAATAATTAAATAAATAGACCTTAGTCATTAATTCAAATAGGGGTTAATTTATTTTTAAAACTCTATTTGAAATCTAAACCAAACCAAAATCCTTTTCAGTAGGTTTCATTTGAAAAACAAAACACTTGGAAATCTTATTTAAAATAAATTAACAAGTTTTAGTGTTTATTTTAAAATGGGAAAACCTTTACTTTAATAAATTTGGATATTAATAAATCCTCATTATTTTATTTAAATAAACCTTTACTCTTTTTTATCAATTAGAAATATTTTATTTCCAAAAGTTTGGCCAAGATTTAATTTGGCTCTATAAAATAATCCTTATTTATAATTCTATCTTTTCTTTTGAAACCAAATCTTTTTATTAAAAGATCCAAAATAGTAATTCCAACTATCATAACTTTATTTATTATTTGTTTATCTTTTTAAATCCCTTTAAGATTTTTATTTGACCAAAATAGGTTTTGATGTTTCCAAATGGAATCAAAAAGTTTCTTCTCACCCTAAAAATCAACAATTGTTTATTTTGTTTATTTATTTTTCACATTTCAAAATTTGGAAAATTTTGGGATGTGACAGGCTACCACCCTTAAAATAAATCTCGTCCCGAGATTTGGGAAGGCTAGGGTTACAAGTTGGCTTCAAGGCAACTAGGGTACTACCACCCTTAAAAGAAAGTCTCATAGGGTTACATTGATGGTTCACTTGACTATGGGTTCAACACTTGATATCTAGACAAGGAATCCTTATTTGACTCTTCTGAGTTAACTAGTTCCTGACATCCACTTCTTCTATCTCTTCGAAGTTCCCATCCATGTCAATGTGGTTCACATGTCCTTTCTGGGTCACATTGGAGTCATTTCCATTGGCTCTTCTAGCATCCTTTTTCTTTTTCTTCTCAGGACAGTCTGATGCATAGTGTCCAAACTTCTTACAATTATAGCACTGCAACTGGATAATGTCTTTCTTCCTGAAAGTATCATGTTGGTTCTGACCAAGGTCATCTCCATTGTTAGTATCATTTCCATTATTATCACTTCCATTGTTGTGGTGGTGACGAGGTTTCGACTCGTCAATGCCCATTGTTATGGACTTGGGTTTTGGAGAAGATGGGGATGCTGGAGATCGTGGAACGGTTAACAGATAAGCAACCAGGGGACACGAGATTTACCCAGGTTCAGGCCCCTAGAGGGAAAACCCTACTCCTGCTTGTCTGCTCTTGATTACGGCGAAACCGAAGGTTACAGGATGCGCAGATTCGATCTGGCGTGGAGGTGCGTGTGCGAAAGTATGAGTCGAGAGATCTAGGACGTGCCCTCCTGGCCTTTATATAGACTTAGGCAGGTCCCGGGCATAGTCCTAGTCGGTTACAGGTTCTAGGGTTTTACCCCTTTAAATTTCCTATCTATGCTAGTCTTGCTCTCCAAGGATCCGAAGGCGTCATGGGCCTTGGCCACCCGAAAATCTTCATGGGCCAGCGTATGTCTGCTGTGGGCCTTCCTTGGGCTGGACCAGGTATGCGAAAGTCACGTACCCGTAGGGTATAACCATGTCAGTAGCCCCCGAGTGATCAGTCGAATCGTAGATTCGGCTGAGGACTCTTCAATCCTTCGGGTGCAACTGTGTATAAACAGTATATGTGTGTGGGGATTGTTGATACGTGTGCCTGACTCACCCGACGGATCAAGGTCAGTTGACTGTCTTAGGACGAAACAACACGATCTTCATCAGGTTCGAGTCCCTAAACTTGAACCCGGAACATATGCTGGCGTAATTCGACTCAGGCCGCGGAGGACTTACAGGAGTGGAATCCCAGTGTTTTTAATTGATGTACCCAACGCGTCCGTCGGGATTTTTCATCACGCCTGTTGGCATGGATTTATACTTGCAGAGCGCAGTCATGTGCGTTGCCAGGCCATCAGATGATATCTGCAGGTCTTATCTTTGCGTCGCAGACGCAGCATCCGAACATTTGTCACCACGGAGGTGCTTCGGGTGGCCAAGGAGATTGTCGCTCACTCAGCGTTTTGTTGGGGCAGAGTTGCCAAAAAGTTTTTGCGTGCTGATCTGAAAGATCGCAGTCGAAGATTTCATAGGGTGCGCGACCAGCGCTCCCTATGGGAGTAGCCCCCGAGTGTCTGTTCGAGTCGTAGACTCGAGTGGAGACTTTAGTTCAAGCATTGTTCAGTTGTTAAGTCCGTAGGACACAAAAAATTTCGGATGCTTAAATTCATCCTCCCTATGGGATTAGCCCCCGAGTCCGTAGTGGAGTCGTAGACTCGACGTAGGACTCAGAGAAATACTTTGTCTTTATTCGTCTTTCGGGTGCGCGGCCAGCGCTCCTGATAGGAGTAGCCCCTGAGTATTTAGTCGAATCGAAGATTCGAGTGAGTACTCTTAGCTGTGGAGCCGAAGAATTGTAGTTGGTGCTAGTATAGCTTTTGATGACATTAGTGCTGACGATCAATGACCTCAAGCGTCTGCTACACCAGAGATGACTTGACTGGACGAACATGGGTCCCACTTGCTGGCTTTGAATTGACCGGTCACGCGCAGCGTGGAGATAATTACGGCGTCTCCTCGATTTCCGCGCGTAGTGGACGGCGTGGTAACGACGGTTCGTTGTGATGTTGCCACGTGTACGGTCAGATCTGCCGTTGGCGTTAGGTCTTCTGGATGGACGGCTGTTGTGCGTCGTCTTCGCTATTATAATCATTGGGGAAAGCCGCGGTTTGTTTTCACCGCATCAGTTCTTGTTTTCACTGCCTCCTTGTGCTCTAGCGATTCTTGCTGCGCGCTGGGATTTCCTTCCACATTTCCGTCGTCGTTTCTGCGTTTTCACCGCCGGCGCCGCCGTAGCGCAATGGGGAAACCGAAGAAATCCTCGTCTGCCATTGGGACCAGCGCCGCCGGAGGACCGAAAGGCACCACCGCTACTCGTGTCACCGATGGTGGCTGGCGGCGATCAGAGACGCGGGAGAGCGATCTCCGCAAGCTTCGCGAGCGGGGCCTGATCCCGCAAGATAGGGAGGCCGTCAAAATCCCCGGCAATGAGGTAATCCCCCGTCCCCCATCTGGGTATCGGGTTATGTTTCTCGCCTTCGTTATGCGTGGGTTTTCTTTTCCAGTCCACAACTTCCTCCGTGGACTGCTCTTCTTCTATGGGATTCAGCTTCATCATCTGTCTCCCAATTCTCTTCTCCACATTGCTTGTTTTATCACTTTTTGCGAGTGCTGGCTTGGCATTGAGCCACACTTTGGCCTCTTCCGGAAGCTCTATTCCGTGAAGAGGCAATCTGGTTCGGATGGTGTGTATCCCATTGGGGGTTGCATCATCTCCCTTAGTCCCAATCTTCTCTTCTTTTCTTTTTCCATGTCCGGATCTGTCCAGTACTGGCGGAGGCGATGGTTTTATATCCGTGACTCCGTAGTGCCCGAGCAAGATTTTGGTCTTGTTCCCTTTGACCCCTCCCAAATAATTGAGCCGAAAAGGTCTTGGAAAAACCAAATCTTGGACGGTGAGGTGGCGGAGATAGAGGCCCTTTACCGTCGGGTTGAGGATCTCCAGCTGCTTCCGGAGAAGGAGGTGAACGGCGTAGACATCATCCGGACGTTTCTCGAGCGTCGGGTGCAACCTCTCCAAGCCAGGGCGCACCCGATGTTCCTTTATTCTGGGCGCCGTGATCCGACGAGGGTTTCGGCTGAGAAAATCTCCGAGGGGGATCTTGACAGGGCCCTTCGCGCGCTGCTGAAGTTCAAGGCCGGAGAAAAAATCCCGGGGAAGTCGCTAACTCCTCCATTTTCTTCGACGTTGGCCATACCACAGGTGTAGATTTGTGCACGTAGTGCTTTTTTGTCGGCTGCGTATTTATTTCCTTTGTTTGCTAACAAAGTTCCTTCTGATTTTGCAGAGCTTCAAAGTGCCGGGCATGGTACCGCCATTGCCCGAAAAGTATCCGAATGCCCCGGATAATGAAGTGGTTGAGTCCGTGTCCGAGCTGCCGTCGGCGCGATCTCCGGCGGAGGATGCCGACGAGTCGAGTGAGGACCATACGCGCAAGCAATCACGGAGCTCTAGCGAGTCTTCGGATGCCTCGACTCCTCCGACTCCCAGAGACCCTTTGGGCCTTGAGCGTCATAGTGACGGTCATGGAGGTTCTTCCTCTCCCATTCCTGCCATTCCTGTGCGGGCTGTAGCGCCGCACCGGCCAGCGAAGCGGAAGAAGGAAGAAAAGAAGGAGGAGAAGAAGGAAGAGAAAAAGGAGGAGAAGAGAGCCCGAAGGACTCCTCCTGTTTCGACCTGAGCTCGCTCGGCTCGTAAGTTTCTTGTTGTAGTATTGTCCTTTTCCTTCATGATTTTTGCGCTTGTGCTGATTGGTTCGTATGCAGACATTCCTCCCACGATTCCTCCAGTGATGGTGCGCAGGAGATGATGGGGGAGTCGAAAATTGCGTCTCCTCCTCCTCAGACGGTGGCGACTTCGGGTGGCGCAGCTCCGGATCCTCCGTTGCAGGAGGTGCAGGTGGTTGCGCCTCAGAATTTCGCAGGCGGGCCTTCGGAGTCGCCATCAGAGCATGTAAGTTTTTCTGCTTCATGTCACGGGGGGAGCCCCCGAGTGTCTTCGTGTGCTGATTTTGTTTTTACTCCTTTGTGTTGGGCGTAGCCCCCAAGTCCTTTTCTTACTGCTATTTCCTTTTTCTGCAGCCTTTTGTGCAGGAGGCCAAGCGGCTGGTGCTGGAGGCTAACCTTCGGCAGCTTCAAGGTACCTATTCGCCTTTGGGTGCTTTTTTCGTTTATTCCGGTCCTGCTTTCTGACGTTTCTTGTTTTGAATGCAGAAGAGCATAATACTTCTCTTCGTGAGGTCGACGCTCTCAAGAAGAGCCTTGGTCAATCGGAGCAGAAGGCCGAGGCTGCCGTTGGTGCGAAGGAACGCCTCGAGCTAGAGCTGACTAAGGCAGCCGAAGCGAAAGAGCGTCTGCAGCAGGAGGCCACGGACCGTGAGGAGCAGCTGGCCACTGTTGCAGCTGCGCGTGAGAGAGAGGTGGCGGCGAAGCTCATGGCTGCTGCCAAGGCTATTTCGGGTAAGTGCTGTATTTCTGCCTGTTTCTTCGTGTTTCCTGTCTTCTTCTGTGCTGCATCGAGTTTGACCGCGGTGCTCTAGAGCACGGGAGTGCTCTAGATGATGCTACTGTGGCGGTCGAAGACCGCTGCAGCACCGTTGTTAGTTCCCTTGCCAAGGCGAAGGAGGTCCTTGGCCGCTTTTACAAGGAGCTTGTTCCTAAGGGCGTGGCCCTCGATGATGTGGATGCTCTGGCGGAGGCTCTGTCAGCCGAAGCGCCTGCGGCGTACAAGCGCAAGCAGAAGGGCATTGGCGCGTCCGTCGGGCTGGCGATGGCCTTGGTGGTTGGAGCGGAGCTGGATCTGCCCCAGATCACCTCCGGGATGCCGACGACCGCAGATGGATCCGAGGTAGCCTTTGCTGCCTACTCTGCTCGCTGCAAGCGATATGGGCCCAAGCTCATTGATTTGCTGTCTGAGTATGCACTGCGGCAGCAGGGCAGGGCCAAAGCTAGGCAGTCTGGCTCCGAGGCGACTCAGGGTGCCACGTCTTAGGATTTGTAGACGTAGGATAGTTTGTAGTCTGCTTTTGCTGTAAATATTTTGAAGAACACCATCCTTGTGCCACGTAGTGGCCTTATATGTTTAATGAATTCTTCTGAGTTGTGCTCTGCCATTGTCTGAATGTTTGTGTCCCTTTCTTTTTCTGCTGCTCTAGGTTCCTTCGGGTGCTGACCCTGTTGACACCCCGTCCGCAATGCCGCTGCGACCATCTTTGGATGATTCCTCGCAACTCGCTTTTCTTCGAGATCGTGTGCGTAGTCTGGAGAGGGAGTTGCTCGGGTTGCACGGTCATGCCGACGTTTGGAAGTCCAAGGCAGATCGTGGTGCAGCCAGAGAGGAGTACTTGATGGCGGAACTGGTTTGGCTGTCCGAGCAGCTGCAATGTAAGTTGTTCTTTGGTTCGAGCTGTAGCTCGGTTTTTCGGATGAGCCTGCTGGCCTTGCACTTATTTGTTGCAATTGTCGCAGGTGCGAACCTTGCTTCGAGGGAAGAGAAGGAGCGTGTCGCTGTTCGGGTCAATTGCTTGACTCAACAGGACATGGAGGCTGGTGGCTTCTTCTGGATGGATCGTGACCGTGCCATGGCTCTGGCGACGGTGTAGGATCGTGTGCACCAGGTTTCTCGAGTACTTTGCCAAGTGCAAACGTCGCTTGCCTCGGTGCTGCACGTCATGTTCCCTTTGGATGCCGTACCGACAGGCCTTGCGGGTCTTCTGTCGAAGTTTCAGAACGTTAGCAATGTCAAGGAGTTGGTGCGGCAACAGCTCGTCGCAGGAGTGAAGGCTGCTTTATCTCTTGTGAGGCTGCACCGGCCTGACGTAGATTTGGCTGCTGTGGCCGCTGGGCCACCTCTTCGGCCTGATGGTGGTGAGTGGGACATGCGTCCATATTACGCAGCTGTAAGGCAGTATGCCGAATAGGTCGTAGATTTGTTTGAGCAGCGTGCTCAGGTTATTCTTCGGAATAGGTAGAACCTGAAAAAAAAGAGATAGATGTAAAATTTGTATATTTCGGCTAGGCGTGTTGTGCCCTTTGTTGTAAAGGCTTGTTTGTTGTGAGCACGCAGTGCTTTGATTGAGTACGTGTCCTTTTCGTTTGCCTGACATTGTCAGCTACTCAGGTGTACACGTTTGATCCTCAGTCGATGAAATCGTGAGGTGGGGGGAGCCCCCGAGTGCGTTTGTAGCATGTAGTAAAGTTGCAAAATAGCGAACTGAAGTTTTGGGGCGAGACACTTAGCTTTATTTATATCGTAATGGAGGAGGTACATTGTTCGGCTGAATAGCCTTGGCTGAAAGCCTTATTGAAAGTAAAGGGGGTAGGTTGCTACGGATAGAATCGTCGTAGGTGCGAGATATTCCATGGGATGGAGTATGCGACTCCAGACTCCACGTGCTTGAGGCGATAGGCGCCACCTGGGATGACTTCGGTGATGACGTATGGTCCTTCCCATGGTGACTCGAATTTTGTCGGTCGCTCTTGCTTGAGTCGCAAGACGAGGTCTCCTTTGACGAAGGACCTGGGGCGAAGCCGACGGTTGTGGTAGTTGCGGAGACTCTGTTGGTACACCGCTGATCGAGCTGCTGCTATGTCTCTTGCTTCGTCGAGTGTATCGATGGCATCTTCGAGTGCAGCCGTGGATTCAGCTTCACTATATGCGACGACCCGAGGGGCCTAGTGGCGTACTTCGGCTGGCAGCACGGCTTCGGCTCCGTGTACCATGAAGAACGGTGTGTAGACTATGGAGCTGTTTGGCGTGGTCCGTAAGCTCCATAGGACGGATGGTAGCTCTTTAGTCCAGGCTCCTGCTTTCCGTTCGAGTGGACTCATGAGGCGCTTCTTGATGCCTGCGCCGATTAGGCTGTTGGCCTTTTCCACTTGCCCGTTCGTTTGCGGGTGTGCCACTGAGGCGTACGTGATGTTGATCCCGAGGCCTTCGCAGAAGTCCTGGAATTCCTTGGAGATAAAGTTCGATCCATTGTCGGTGATGATGCTATGCGGTACGCCGAACCTGTAGACAATGGACTCGAAGAACTTGACGGCCGTTTTGCCTTTCTGGTTGGTAACCAGCATGGCCTCGATCCACTTGGTGAACTCGTCGACTGCGACCAGGAGGTAAACGTGTCCCCCTTTCGAGGACTTTGGCAGTTTGCCGATCATGTCGAGGCCCCATTGAGCAAAAGGCCAAGCTATGGGTATGGGTCTGAGCTCGGACCCAGGTGCGTGCGGTTTGTCGGCGAACCGTTGGCATCCGTTGCATCTTCGGACGATGTCCTTTGCGTCGCTCATGGCCGTTGGCCAGTAGAATCCTGCTCGTAGAGCTTTGGCCACAAGGGAGCGGCTGCCTGCGTGATGGCCGCATATACCCTCGTGAATGTCTTGGAGTATGGCTTTGCCGTCGTCGATGGTGACGCACTGTTGTAGTACACCCGTAATACTGCGCTTGTACAACTCGCCATTGATGATGGTGAAGGCCTTTGACCGACGAGATATGCGCCGGGCATCTGTTGGGCTGTCAGGCAGTTCTCCGCTTATCAGGAACTGGAGGTATGGTCGCGTCCATGTTTCTTCGACTGCCATGACCTGCATTAGGTTGACCATGGCGACCTCGGTGTCCAATTTTTCGGGTCCTTCATGACCTTCGGGCAACGTAGCCCCCGAGTGTTCTGATTCTTCGGGCGATCCCTTGGGGAATTTCCGCTTGATGGATGGCACGCAGATCTATTTGAGGAACACACCTGGTGGCACCTTTGCGCAAGTGGAGCCGATGTTGGCGAGTCTGTCGGCTTCCTCGTTGCTTTCTCTTCCAACGTGTCGAAGCTCGCAGCCGTCGAATTCTCCTTGGAGTGCGTTGTAGAGCGCGCGGTACGCGATCATGTTTTTGGCGTGTGCGTCGCACTCATTCATCGTCTGCTGGACGACGAGGTTGGAGTCACCATAGATGACCAGGCGCGTTGCGCCGCATATCTTTGCCATCCTCATGCCATGGATGAGGGCTTCGTATTCGTCCTCGTTGTTGGAGGTTCGGAATTTCATCCGGAGGACGTACTTCATCTTGTCGCCTTGCGGGGAGGTCAGTATGACCCCTGCTCCTGCTCCAGCTTCTCTCTTGGAGCCGTCGAAGTGCATCGTCCATGACTGCAACATGTCTGGGGTGTCTGGTAGCTGCAGCTCCATCCAATGTACCAGGAAGTCCGGAAGGACTTGAGATTTGATTGCGAGTCGCTTTTCATAGACGATGTCCAGAGGTGACAGTTCGATGCCCCACAGGGCCACGCGTCCTGTGGCCTCTGGGTTATTCAGGATGCTGTTCAGGGGTGCCTCATTGACGACCATCACCTGATGCTCCTGGAAGTAGTGGCTCAATCGTCGAGCCGTCATGAACACGCCGTAGGCGAGTTTCTGGTAGTGATGGTACCTCTGTTTTGTTGGAGTGAGTACCTCGCTGAGGTAGTAGATTGGGCGTTGGACCCCGTGGGTCTTGCCCTCTTCGGGTCGTTCGACCACTAGTACGGTGCTAACCACCTGATGTGTGGCTGATATGTACAGCAGCAGAGGCTCGCGCTCCTTTGGCGTGACCAAGACGGGCGAGGTGGAGAGAAGCCGCTTGAGGCTTTTGAATGCATCGTTGGATTCTGGCGTCCACTCGAATTTGTCTGCTTTGCGCAGCAGTTGGTAGAATGGCAGGGCCTTCTCGCCCATGCGGCTGATGAATCTGCTTAGCGCCGCTATTCGCCCTGCGAGTTGCTGGACGCCTTTGAGTTTTCTCGGCTTCTCCATTGCCATGATGGCTCTGATTTTCTTCGGGTTCGCCTCGATCCCTCGCTGAGAGATGAAGTACCCAAGCAGCTGACCCGATGGGACACCGAAGGCGCACTTTTCGGGGTTGAGCTTGATCCTGTAGCGATCAAGGTTGTCAAACGTCTCGCGGAGATCATCGATAAGTGTCCTTGCCTCCTTGTTTTTTATCACTATGTCGTCGACATAGACTTGGACATTGCGACCGATCTGGTCTTTGAGGCAGGCCTGCATGCATCGCTGGTATGTGGCACCTTTGTTCTTTAGCCCGAAGGGCATTGTGTTGTAGCAGAATACTCCGAACGGTGTGATAAACGCCGTTTTCTCTTGATCTTTGACCTTGAGTCGAATCTGGTTATAGCCTGAGTAGGCGTCGAGGAAGGAGAGTTTCTCACAACCTGTAGTCGAATCGATGATCTGATCGATCCGAGGAAGAGGGAAGTGGTCCTTTGGGCAATACTTGTTTAGTGACGTGAAATCCACGCACATCTGCAGGATGTCCATGTCCTTCTTTGGGACCATGACTGTGTTTGCCAGCCACTCGCTTTCCTTGATTTCCCTGATGAAGTCTGCAGCGAGTAATCTGTTGATTTCCTTGCTGATGGCTTCGGCTCGTGGTTCGGACAGTCTCCGGATGGACTGTTTGACTGGCTTGGTGTCTGGAAAGACGTTGAGTGCGTGCTCGGCGAATTCCCTGGGAACTCCTGGCATGTCCGCAGGACACCAGGCGAAGATTTTCCAGCGCTCACGGAGGAATTCGACGAGCGCGCCTTCCTATGCGGGATTGAGGTCGTTGGCGATCAGCGCCGTCTTGGAGGCATCCGTCGGATGGACCTGCACTTTCTTGGTGTTGATGGTGGAGTCGAAGGACATGTCAGGTGCGTTCTGCCTTGTGACTGGGGGTGCCCCGTTGTCCGTCATCTCGCGGAGCCTTACAAGCTCGTATTGCATGCCGAAAGACTGGGAGATTTTGTTGAAATCCCTGTCGCATTGGTCCGATCGGGTGAAGCTCCCGTGGACCGTGATGACGCCCCTTGGTCCTGGCATCTTGAGTAGTAGGTATGCGTAGTGTGGGACGGCCAGGAACCTTGCGAATGCTACATGCCCCAGGATGGCGTGGTATTGCGACGGCCAGTCCACCACTTCGAATTCGAGTCGCTCCTGCCGAAAGTTGTCCGGCTTCCCGAAGATGACATTGAGCCCTATTTTGCCCAGGGGAAATATGCCCTTCCCTGGGACGATGCCGTGGAACGTTGTGTCTGGCTGTTCCAGGCTGCATTGTGGGATCCGCATTGCTGCTAGAGTGCTTGCGAACATTAAATTGATGCCACTGCCACCGTCCATGAAGATGCGACTCATCTCTAAGCCTCCAATCTGCGCCTCCAGCACCAGGGCAACATGACCTGGGCGAGGGATCTGGCAAGGGTGATCCGCGCGAGTGAATGTGATGCAGGACTCCGATCCGCTAAGGTACTCAGGGATTGCAGGCGGAGTTGCCACAGCCAAGTTGATTTGTCGGGTGATTTTCTTCTGCACTCTATTCGTGGGGCATCCCTTCTGGATCATGTTTAGTGCTCCTTTCGGTGGGGGGTACCCGTTCCCAGCGTTGTTCTGTGCCGGTGCGACTGGATGGTTTGGGCCTCCAATAGGCGGCGGTGGAGGAGCTCCGAGCGCTATTTCTCCTTGCGCGGGTGCGTTTCCAAACGCAGGGATCGGGGCTTGTTGCCTCATCTGCACCATGATTTCGCTGAGTTTCTGGAACTCGCGGCAGTCCTTGAGCATGTGGCTGGCTTTCTTTTTGCCATCCTGTTTGTCGATGTAGAAGTGGATGGTGCATGGACCTGAAAGTTTGTCATATGCTGAGGGTCCGTTGTCGCGGTCGCGGCGTTGCCACGACTGCGCTGGGCGTCCGTTGTCGCGGAGGTTTCCGCCGCGGTATCCTCCGCTGTTGCGGCTGTTGTCGTTGCGGCGGTCGGCGTAGCCGGCCGCGACCATGTCGGGTCCGTCGCGGTCCTCGTAGACGCGCGATCTCCTCTTGCTGCGGCGTTCCCTTCTTCGGCCGTAGTCGTCCTCTTCATCCGATTATGCTCGGTGAATGCAATCTTCGCCGTCTGCTTGGGTCTTGGGCTTGACGCGCCAAGTTCCTCCTTGAAATCTTGGCGTTTGACGCAGTCCCTGAAGGCGTCGATGGCCCTCTCTTCGGAGATGTGTGCTGCGGAGTTCTTGGTGGTAGACCAGCGTAGTATGTACGAGCGAATAGATTCACCCGTTCTCTGAGTGCAGGCTCGCAACTCTTCGATTGAGGCGGGCCTCTTGCTAGTGCCCTTGAAATTTCGGATGAAGCTGTAAGCGAGCTCCTCCTAGCTTCGGATGGATCCTGATGATAGGCTGCTGAGCCAGACCCGCGCCGCGCCTGTCAGCTGCAGCTGAAGGCATTGCATGGCGGTTTCTTTGTTACCTCCGTGAAGCTTGACGGATGACAGATGGTCACTGAGCTAGGATTTTGGATCTTGCGTGCCGTTGAACTTCAGAGTATCTGAAGGAAGCTTGAAATTACGTGGCATCTGCGTTCGCCGAACAGATCTGCTGAAGCATCGAGCTCTGCAGAGTTCTCCTTCGTCTTCATCCATCTCGGATTCAGACGAGCATGCACATTTGGCTCGTGCTTTGTCGATTTTGCGCTGTGTGAGCGCGTCTCTGGCGTTGTGGTCGCGTTTACGGTGACGCGAGCTCTTCTTCCTCCGAGGAAGGTCATGTTCCTCCTCTTATTCGGATGAAGGGGTGGGGCTCCGGTCGCGCCTGGCCGGAGCTTTCTTCTTTGGCTCCGCAGGAGCGTCTTCGTGGAGCGCAGCTCCGACGAGTCCGAGTCCGGTGAGTGCGGACTTATGCATGGCTCTTTTCGGGTCCCCCTCCGGAGGTGGGTGGGCCGCGAGATACGCAGTGGCTGCCATGATCGCAGCTTGCGGTGTCTTCGGGATGATGTTGCCGTCGGCATCCATATCCATGAACGATGTGTGGAGAGTTCGGGTCACATCACGGCGTTCCCTGGGATCCATGTTCTCCACCCGAGAGCGGTGTTTGTTTCCCTGGTTTCCGTTTGTGCTAGAGCCGGGTGCCATGGCGGAGAGCACAGCTCGTCGCGCGCTGGACTCAGAGGCTGCTTGCTTGCGTTTGTCGAGCGTCTCCTGCATCTTGACTTGCTTCTTGTGCTCCTCGATGAGGAGGAAGTGGTATGCCATCAGTAGTTCACGTGAGGCGTCTGCAGGTAGGACTATGTTGCCTGCTACGGCACGGTGTGCTTGGACCCATCCTTCTTTGCTAAGTTGGATGACGTGGCCGTTGTTTTCCCCGTCGGGTGGGGGGGACTGGCTTCTTCTGTTTTCACCGTTTCCGCCGTTTCTGCCCTGCGGGTTGGAGTTCCGGTTGGGCGGTGGGTTAGGTGTTTCCTCATCGCCCTGGATGACTGCGGCGCATAGATAGCACTCGTAGATTGGTCTGCTGCTGCCGCAGCTTTCGGATCCGGAACCGTAGGTTCCCTCATCCGAAGGTGGATCACACAGATTGGAGTTACAGCTGCTGCTGTCGTAAAACTCATCTGTTGATGGCAATGTGCGTAGCACAGGGTGTGGAGCCCACGAGGCGGGCCTGATGGATGGTAGGGGCACCCGCTCAGGGAGGCGGAGGGTGCCAGTTTGCCCCACCTAGAAGCAGAGGCTCCCGAATAGGATCTCGAGTCCGTCGCCTACGGGCTCGAAATCTTTCATGGTGGCCGACGAGTGGGCGGTGAAGTCGAAAGCGCCGAAGAGGAGGTGATTCTTCGTCGCCGCAGAGTTTTAGATCGATCGGGTCGGGACCGTCACGATCGCACAATCAGCAGCCCCGATTCCCACAGACGGCGCCAATTGACGAGGTTTCGACTCGTCAATGCCCATTGTTATGGACTTGGATTTTGGAGAAGATGGGGATGCTGGAGATCGTGGAACGGTTAACAGACAAGCAACCAGGGGACACGAGATTTACCCAGGTTCAGGCCCCCGGAGGGAAAACCCTACTCCTGCTTGTCTGCTCTTGATTACGACGAAACCGAAGGTTACAGGATGCGCAGATTTGATCTGGCGTGGAGGTGCGTGTGCGAAATTTTGAGTCGAGAGATCTAGGACGTGCCCTCCTGGCCTTTATATAGACTTAGGCAGGTCCCGGGCATAGTCCTAGTCGGTTACAGGTTCTAGGGTTTTACCCCTTTAAATTTCCTATCTATGATAGTCTTGCTCTCTAAGGATCCGAAGGCGTCATGGGCCTTGGCCACCCGAAAATCTTCATGGGCCAGCGTATGTCTGTTGTGGGCCTTCCTTGGGCTGGACCAGGTATGCGGAAGTCACGTACCCGTAGGGTATAACCATGTCAGGTGGTGATACTGATGTGGTTCAGAATCTTCATTGCTCTTTTTGAATGAATGCTTCTTTTTTGATGATCCTGAGTGATTCTTGAGTTTATGCTTCCTCTTTCTGTTCTCAACTTGATTCATCTTGTTTTCCAAAATAGTGGCTTTGTCACAGAGGGTTTGATAAGTTGGGACATAGGCAACAGATAGCTGCAGGTTCAACTCATCATTAAGTCCTTCGAGAAATTTCTCCTTCCTCTTTGCATCTGTATCAACTTCATCCGGTGCATAGCGTGCTAGATTGTTGAATTCTTCAATGTACTCATCCACACTGAGGTGACGCTGTTTCAGATTGTGAAACTCCTTTTTCTTCAAGCTCATCACTCCAGATGAGATGTGAGCTGTACGGAAACCATCCTAAAAAATAGCCCAAGTTACATCTTCAAGGGGAGTGGTGATCTGAAAGTTGTCCCACCATGTTGATGCTGGTCCTTCAAGTAGATGTGATGCAAACCTAACTTTTTCTTCATCGGTGCAGCCAACAGTCACTAAGTCCTTATTCACCGAACGTAACCAGTCATTGGCTTCCATTGGATCAGTTGTTCCAGAGAACCTTGCAGGCCTAAGTTTCAGAAACTTGGTGAGCATATCATGTGCTGGAGGATTATTCTGATTGTTGTTGTTGTTGTTGTTGTTGTTGTTGTTGTTGTTGTTGTTGTTTTTGTTGTTGTTGTTGTTGTTGTTGTTGTTGTTGTTGTTGTTGTTGTTGTTGTTGTTGTTGTTGTTGTTGTTGTTGTTGTTGTTGTTGTTGTTGTTGTTGTTGTTGTTGTTGTTGTTGTTGCTGTTGTTGTTGTTGTTGTTGTTGTTGTTGTTGTTGTTGTTGTTGTTGTTGTTGTTGTTGTTCTAATTCTATATGTACGTGGTCATCATCTGCATCAGCTGTGTCTGAGCTGTCATCATCTGCTGCATCTCGGGAGTGATGTTGTTGTTTTGGTTGGGGTTGGCACGACGGGGAGGCATCTGTTGGTTTGATAGGGATGAGTATTGGTGGATAGACCTAAATAAGTTCTAACACACCACCCAAATCAATCAAGTTCAAACAAACAATCAAGCAATCAACAAGCAACTATTTACTTAACAACTTATGAGCTTAACTCATGAGTTGAAGGAAACAACAAGTTTTTCTTGAAACAATCAATCTAGTATAGTCATATCTCATAGGTCAATATGATCCATACACTAACATGATATCAATGTTTTTGGTAGGCAATCTAATGTCTCTTGGTTCTCACTTGTAGTCCTTAGTGATGTCTAAGTTGAAAACTTTGGTGGAACTAAAGTGGAAGTCATTGGTCATGGTAAAGGCTTTGTCCATCAAGTTGAAAAGGAAGAGGTGTAGAATCAAAACCAAAAGGTTGAGGAAAGAGTTTACAAGATTGTTTGTAAATATGTTTTAGAACAAATTCAACTCCTATTTTTCTAAGGGGTTTTATCCAATCCTAGGGTTACAATCCTACAGGTAACACAGTGCTCTGATACCATCTGTAAGGTCCCCAACCTTTAATAAGGTAGAGATCCCTGTGTTTACAATGCTAGTCCCTGGATCATTAGCTAGCATCCACAGTTAAGATGTAATATCAAGAAACAAAGGTCATAATACAACTTTATAACCAGGAATAAAATAATTCATTACATCTTACATAGCTCATTTGGCTATCACATTACAATGCAGCAGAATATAACAATAGCATGGGGTCCTTCATCTTCAAAGTGCCACGGGCAATCATGTTGGTTGTAGACTTGTAATCCTATTCAACACACTTCACTAATATCAAATAAACCTGCAACATAATAAGTTGCAGCCACAAGGGTCAATACATTTGAATTGTATTGGCAAGTTTCACTACTATGTAGAAATAAGTGGATCCTATCAATACATGCATATTTGGCTAAGTGGGGTTTAGGCTCATTTGCAGAAAGCTATATAGTTTTATCCTATCTTTTCAAAATAGTTTTGATCTTTTTGTCAAATCTTTCTAAACTCCTTGGAAAACTCCAAGTGCTTCAAATCCCTTGTTGTCACCACCAAGTTTTACTTTGAGAAATTGGAATGTCGAGTTCTTCCATAGATTCAGGCCTTAGTTGCTCAGAATTGTCCGTAACCGGGGACATGGCTAAGTACTTAGAATTTGATCTTATGCAGAAGTTGTACACTTTACCCACATGACACAATCTCGTCTTGACGCCACCAGTGGCCGCTGGATAAGTACTCACCAAAATGGAGTACCGGCAGATCGAGAATGTGACAAAGTCTTTCCATAGAAGTCCTCCCAATACACAATGCTAGCTTGTCTACCATGCACCAATGTAGGGATAAATTTCCCTTACACAATTCTAGTTAACCTGAAGATGCCAATGCATGAGTCTTCCACTATGTAGTTGACTAAGCCAGAGCCCATTTAGCATGTGGCTGTACACGGAAGCCACTGTACGAGAAACATGTTCAATCTCTAAGTCCCTAGGTGGTTTTCTTCTAGTGCACATACAAAAAGAGATAGCCATATAAACATGGTTCCTTTTGTTGCCACCTTGTCCAATCTTGAGTATCCTTGTCCACCCAGGTGGTTCACTGAGTACTTGTTTTATTATATAAAACTTATATCTTTTCAACTCTTCATATAATCATAACATGTATCCCATCCCAAATATATAGCAGGGCTAAGCATAGTACAACTACAATGTTTTCACTAAGGAATATATAAGGGTATCCTATTAGGATTTAGCATAGCATAAAATATACTAGTCCTTATCATGCATGTTTCAAAAATCCACTAAGTGTAATGAAAATAGTAGGACTTGGATGATAGTGTCACTTGCCTTTTTAGTAGAGAATGTTGGTTCACTTCTTGATCTTGAAAATATCACACTCTTCTAACTTCACTACAATTCAATCAAGCAATCACAAATTCAACTAGCATTCCAACCAATTTATTACACATAAAATAACAAAAACAAGGTCATGCATGCAAGCATGAAAAAGATAGTTTTATTTGCAAAAGTGGTTTCTACTAGGCTCTAAACCTTATAAATTTCAAAGTGCTCATTTACTAAAGTGGTAAAACCATTTGCAAAAGGTTTCATCTCATAAACCAAATATTATGATAAGGTGATATTTTATGTAGTTGAAAATATCTTTTAGCAAAGTAATAAATTTATATGGTTCATCAAATATGTTCTTAATCTCAAAACTTGGTGTTTTAGGGTCAGAAGGTTTGAATCAAATTATTTCCCAAAGGTTTCACTCAAAAATCATTTCTAAATCATAATCAATATTTTTATTTGACTAGAAATGAGCTAATTCAATTATTTATTCCTTAACTTCACAAAATACATTTTTAAATCCATAAGTTGGTTCCTAGGGTCAGTAGGTTAAAAAACAAACCATTTTGTAAATATTTCATACTAAAAATATATCTAGAACAATTTTTATATTCAAAATAAGCCTACACAAGTTTCTGCAATTTCAACCAATTTTACAGAAGCAAACCATTAAACAAAGGGCATGGTTACAAAGTACTTGCTCTACTGAATCCATTGATATAAAATTTGCAAACTTTGGACGTGTAGAATTAAAGTTATGAATTTTACAAGTTTGCAATTAAATTAGATTCTATTTTCTGTTTTTAACAAACCATGTCCACGTGGCGCAATCTAACTGGACGGTATCGCTTCGTGCGGATCAGCCTCTGCGAACTGTTGGATTCCACTTAAATCGCACGGCACAGATGGACTCATACCCTTTCGAGTTAATTCTAATCTCGTGCGTTTGATCAAGATCTGACGGTTGCTGGGTGGTTGACCAGGAATGGGCGGCACTGGCGGCGGCGACTGGCGGCGCGGGCTCTGCTCGTGGTGGTTCTGGCGAAGCGGGAAGGAAGGGAGGAAGAGGAGATGCTCACAGGGTTCGCAGGGTCCTGGTGAAGCTCGAGGCGCTGTCGGCTTGGCGAGGGGCGCGCTGGAGCTGCGTGGATTGCTCGCCGGAGTCGGTGGCAGCGTCAGGCGGTTCTGTTCGTCGTCAGGGACGAAGCTGCAGATCGCCCTAAGGCAAAAGGAGCACATGGTTAGATGCGCATTGTCCTGGGGATCTTAGAAGCATCAACAGGAAGGCTCGGGGCAGTCGGTGTTTACCAGGAGAGTTCGCCGGAGCGTCAGCAGATGACGGCGGCGTGTTGAGGTTGTCCTTGCCGACGCTCTGGGGCAAGCGCGGCCAAGCTGCTAGTACTAGGAGACGCGTCAGACAATGGGGAACAAGGTTGAGTGCAGTGGGAGGTTAGGGGCGGCCGTGGTTCGTCGGAATTGCTCTGAGACGTCGTCAGAGACAGTGGGATGCGAGCTCGAAATTAGAGCAGCCTAGGGGCAGAGAGGGAGAGGCAAGCGAGGGGAAAGAGAGATGAGACAATGGCGATTAAGTACGCGTGGTTGCCGGGGAAGTGATGGCTACAATAACGCGGATTGATCGCCGGAGTTAATGGCAGAAACGGCGTGGGGGACTTGGTCGTGGGTGAGAACGACGACGTGCTGGCATGGGCCGTGCTGACAGTGAGAGAGAGGGGGCGCGGGGTCCACTTGTCTGTGACTGCGCGGGTTCTTTCCTGAGTGAAAACGATTCACCAGCGGGGGAGTTTAGTTGGGCTGCGTGTGGGCTTGATGGGCTGCTGTTTGTTTCCTTTTTTTATACAGAATGCCTTTTCTTTTTCTATTTGAATTTCTGTTTTGATTTTCAAACCAATAATTCAAACAACAAAATCAACTCAAACCACCACCAAACTTTGTATTGATTTTAATTCTGTTTAACAACATAATCCAAAGTCCAAAACAAAATAATTTTTATTCTTTTTAGTATCCATTAATAATTAAATAAATAGACCTTAGTCATTAATTCAAATACGGTTTAATTTATTTTTAAAACTCTATTTGAAATCTAAACCAAACCAAAATCCTTTTCAGTAGGTTTCATTTGAAAAACAAAACACTTGGAAATCTTATTTAAAATAAATTAACAAGTTTTAGTGTTTATTTTAAAATGGGAAAAACCTTTACTTTAATAAATTTGGATATTAATAAATCCTCATTATTTTATTTAAATAAACCTTTACTCTTTTTTATCAATTAGAAATATTTTATTTCCAAAAGTTTGGCCAAGATTTAATTTGGCTCTATAAAATAATCCTTATTTATAATTCTACCTTTTCTTTTGAAACCAAATCTTTTTATTAAAAGATCCAAAATAGTAATTCCAACTATCATAACTTTCTTTATTATTTGTTTATCTTTTTAAATCCCTTTAAGATTTTTATTTGACCAAAATAGGTTTTGATGTTTCCAAATGGAATCAAAAAGTTTCTTCTCACCCTAAAAATCAACAATTGTTTATTTTGTTTATTTATTTTTCACATTTCAAAATTTGGAAAATTTTGGGATGTGACAGCAACCAAGTACAGTAGTCACAATAGAGATGCATAAAGATAAATCATAATTGGATTTAGCAAACTTGTTCTTGGTCAGAGAACACCTGGCAAACAGTTTCACAAAAGCTTTTTGTAGAAGTTTCAAAATAGGAGCACTGTTTGCTCAAAAAGGTTTTTCACAAGTGAAGGCTTTCAAAGTAATACTCAATAAATAAGAGTTTTGTGCAAACAAGGAAGATAAAGAACATGATTGAATAAATCACCATATGAATGCTTGATACACAACAACTCAACTGCTTGCTGGAGATAGAGAGGAAGTAGGTTTACTGACTCAACCGGTAACTAGGAGAAAGGTCCCTTTATAGAGGGTAGCAGGGATTACAAGTCATAAAGAGCTTTCAAAAGATTATGGTACTTACTAGATTTGAGCCCTCATTGCCCCTATCATAAGCATCTTGAGATGATTAAGGTTAAAGTGAACAAAGATGGAGCATATGCTTGACGAAATATAAGTTGGCAATCTCATGTCCCTTGAATAGGAGGGCCACTCCTCATGCATACTCAACTTTGGGCCCAAGTAAGTTCTTGTCATTGTAAGTATTTGCATATAATTGAGAACCGCCAACGGGGTTGAAGGGAATATGCCCGAGAGGCAATAATAAAGTGGTTATTATCGTATTCCTTATTTATGATAAATGTTTATTTTACATGCTATATTTGTATTAATATGGAAACGTTAATACATGTGTGTTTAATAAACAAAAAGGAAGTTCCTAGTTATGCCTCTCTTATAAACTAGCTCGTTGATTAACATGATGATCAAAGTTTCCTAATCATGGACATTGGATGTTGTTAATAACGAGGTCACAAGATTAGTGTAATGACGTGATGAACATTCATCCGAAGTATAGCATTACGATCAAAGTCATTGAGTTTATATTGCTATAACAACTTACGAAGTGATCCTAATCCTTAGACAATGAGATCATGTCAATCACTAACACCGAAAGAGTTTCTCGATGACATCAAACGTCACACCGTAACTGGGTGATTATAAAGATGGCTTCAGAACTACTAAAGTGTTATGTTGAGACCCATGGATCAAGAGTGGAATTTGTTCATCCCGATGACGGATAGATATGCTCTGGGCCCTCTCGGTGATATCACATTGATTAGCTTGCAAGCAAGTGATTTGATCACTATAATGTTATATCACGGGAACGAGAAAAGAGTACATGTCGGTAACAAGATCAAACTAGGTATGGAGATACCGATGATCGAATCTCGGACATGTAATATATCGTGAAACAAAGGGATTAAGATACTAGCGTAAAAGGTTCACACGATCACAAAAGTCATCGTTGAATGTGTGGGAGTCAGTACGGATCTCCAGGTCCCGCTGCTGATTATTTATCGGAGAGGGGTCTCGATCATGTCTGCATTATTCGCGAACCGTAGGGTGACACACTTAAGCGATACCGACCCCATTCGGAGCAAATGATATGCCAGAGAAAGAAAAAGGAAAGCACATGAATTTATTTCACTAGACACCAAAACTGTTTTGGTTGAAATTGCTGAAACTGGTTCTGCATGTGAAATTGAAATGTTGTAAGGGGTTTTATGTGAATGTTTGTTAATTAAAGTAATTAACAAAATTCTGAATAAATAAATAAAAGAGTTTTATTTAAATGAGAGCTTGCATTAAATTTGGTGGAAATTTAATGCATGTGAGTGGATTTTTGAGTGGAGGCTTTTTAATGGGAGTGAAGGCTTTTCATTTTGAGTGGGAGCTCCACCCACATGAATGTGGAAGAGGTGGGGGCAGCCCCCATGGCTGGGCACCATGCCCCTTGGGTGCCCCTTCTCTCCCCTATAAAAGGCCCCCCTCTCCTCCTCTCAAAGCACACCTCCTCGCGAAGGATCTCTCTCCCCCCTTTAGAATTTCCCCATGGTCTTGGATCAGCGAGATACATGTTCCCGGTGGCTTTTTCTGGAAGGATTGGTTGCTTCCGCTGCTTCGCTGGAGCGAGGGCGTGGAGGTTGTCGGGGTACCCGTACGTGTGTGCGATCACGGATGCACCACTGCTTTGAGGTGCTGGACTTGATCGCGCTGGACCGTCTGGACCAGATGGACTTCATCACGATCTTGAGATCGGCAAGTGTTCGTCTACATCATCCACGAGTACAACCTCGTTAACGCTATTCGGTCTTCAAGTTTAAAGTCCTATTGCAAACTTTCAGCAAACTCTATTTACTCCGTGAAATTTAATAGTTAGTATTAAATTAAGAGTAACAATTCCAGTGTTAGTATCTTAAGTATCATGTTTGCCTCCACGATTCTTGATTGTTTTAATATCAAGTTTATCTAGGAGCTGAAAGAATTGTTTCAGAAACCATCATGTGTGGCAGATATAACGATATCTGAAACAATGTTTTGGTTGCAATATGATAGAGTATAATATATGTTCTCATATTGGATGAGAATTTACGAAGGTTGGAGATGCTAGACATCCTAATCATCCAAAAGGGTTTTGGAAAGTAATGTTATACTCACGATTCACCTTTATAAGCTACAGTAGCTTGATCATGAAATTCGTCATGATAAGGATGAATAGAAGATGTATGTAAAGTGTTTACTATACTAAAAGATTACTAAAGAATGGATTTTGAAAGAACGCCTATCATTTGATGATGGTGATCTACTTCAAAGTGCAAGTCCAAAGGTATTATTATTTGAATATACATGCTTTGGACTATGTGTCATGTATATGGCGCCACTTTTAATGTTGATAGATTCTTTTAAAAAGGAAAAGGAAATGCTGAAAGAGAATCTATAAAATATACTGGGCAGAAAAGAAAAGATTGGAAATATCCAATTTAGGTATATGGATGATATACATGTTATGGTTGTATTCTTTGCTTGTTAAACAATGTGGTTCTTGGGTATTGGATACCGAATTGGTTGGTATGAAATTTCATACGGAACGACGCAATTCATAAACCACAATGGCCTAAGTAACTAGCAAGAGAATATGTGATGATGTTCATCGAAAACAAACAAACCGTTGTTTGTATTTCTCGTTGACATCAAAGCTTGACTTCAAGATTTGTTTTAATAATTGTTATTTAAATCAGGTATTATGAGAACAAAGGTTGTTCAAATAATTACCGTATTCCATATAAGATGGATGATTTACAAATCTAGTTGGAGAAATCACATCCATAAAACCTAATGCTAAAATGTCGCAAGACAAATGATTGAAAGATCACATACGAAGTGACATCGCTGTTTAAATTATATTGGAAAGAAAACATGAAGAATCTCCATTTTCATGGATTTTTGGAGTCTTTGATTTGATCAAGTGACGCTTGTGAGACTTTCCTCGGGATAATTAAAACTTCGTTCAAAGGCCAAAGAAGAACGAACGACTAAAATATTGGAATTTATACATATCGATGTATGTAGTCCATTATGTGTAGTCGTAAGCGATGGGTTTAAACTTCATATGCTTTCTATGGAAATTTGAGTGAATATTCACTTAATGAGAAAGAAGTATGAAATATTTGAAAAACGTTTCAAAGACTTTCAAGATGAAGTGGAAAATCATTGTAACAAGAAAATAAATGGTTTATGATTTTATCATAAGGGATTTGTTTGAGTTACAAGTGTAACAAGAAAATAAATGAATTATGATTTTATCATAAAGGGATTTACTTGATTTGCATGTTTAGCAAAACACCTAGATTTACATCTCCCGAAACACCATAGTATTATGGAGTGTTTGAGATTTGTAATGAAACCTTGTTTGACATGGTTGGATCAAAGGTGTTATTTATAAAACTGCCATTATGTTTTAAAAAGATTAAAGCTTTAGAGACTACCGCTTTTACACTGAAAGAGATCCATCTTGATCCGTTGAAATGACACCATATGAGTTATGGTTTGGGGTAAAATCCAAGTTGTCATTTCTTAAATTTTGGTATGCTAAACATAAGTAAGATGTTTACAACCAAAGTCGGATGAGCATGTCTTTGTAGGTTATTTCGAATAACAATTGGTTATTCCTCCATTACACCGAGGACAAAAGGGTTTGTCGCTTGAAATGTGAAGTTTCTTGAAAAAGGAATTTTTCGCAAAAGTTAAGTGGGAGGACAATAGAACTTTGATAAGGTTAACGAACCTTAGCTAAATGTGCTGAGTTGCACAGCGCCGGAAATCGTTCCGGAGGCTGCCATAATGCTCATAGATTATGTGCCTCAAAGGTTGTGGTCACGGAGATCTAAGTTCTTATTGAACCAAGTCGGTCGGATAAACATTCAAATACTTAGATTTGAGAGTAAATCATTATTGTTTGACAATGATGAATCGACGACATACAAAGAAGCGATGATGGGCCCTAACTCCGTCAAATGGCTTGAAGCCATAAAATCTGTGATAGTTCCATACACGAGAAGTCAAGTTTTGAACTTGGAAGACCCTCCGGAAAGGTGTAAAAACCTATCAGTCGTATTTGGATCTATAAAGAAACAGACATGGATGTTTCACATCTATGAAATAGTCGACATGTTGTAAAGTATTTTACGACAATGTTCAAGGAGTTGACTATGACAAGATCTGATCTTTCATAGCGATATTTAGTCTGGACGGATTAAAGTAGCAACCACTACATATAATTTGGTATATGGTAGATGAATAAACAAAACAAAGTTCTTCTAATAGAATGGTTACCTAGGACGTGTACATGACACGGTCCAAAGGGTTTTGTTAAATTCAAAGGATGCTAAAAGGGCATGCAAACTTCAATGGTTGAAGTAAGCATCGCGGAGTTGGAATCTTCACCATGATGAAAAGGAGTTTTCATCGGGAGACGATGAAGATGCTTGCATTTGCAAGAAATTAAGTGGGAGCGCTGAGACATATTTCTAATACATTATGTGGAGGACATCTTGTTGATTAGAAATGATGTATCTTTTATTGACAAAGGTTAAGAATTTCATTTCGATGAAAGACTTAGGCAAAACCCGAATATTTAGCGTGAATGTCTATAGTGGATAGACTGTGACGCTAATATGTTTATGCCAAACGTACATATATGAGATATTGAAGGAGTTCAATATAGAAACAACAAGAAACGGTTCTTGTCGCATGGAAAAGAATTGAATCAAGATTCAAGTGTATCGACACTTGATAAGTGAAACAAGATTCAAGTACTTTGACACTTGATGAGTGAAATCATGAGAATGTTTTGATCAATCATACCATGATATGTACACATCCAGATATGTCCTATGCTCTAAGTGTTATGAGCATATACCAGAATGAATCGTAAAATGATCATTGTACTATAGTAAGGATATTCTTATGATCTTTTGGAAGAACTAATAATATATTTGTGTAGAGGTGACAAACAATTACAAATAGTTCATTGTAAAGTGTTACATTGATACTAGTTTTGTCGCAAGATACAAATTAAGTTTATCTCAATTTAAACTGTGAGTGGCACAATGAAATGGAAAGGAGTTTTCATGATGGATTTGGATGTATTCCAAAGTTAAGATATTGTGACGAATACTACAACAAAAGGCTAAGTATATGACTGCTATAGTAGCAGCAAAGGAGGGAATTTGTGTCAAGTAGTTTGTTATCAAACTAAGGTGTGGTTCGCAATGGGCTAATACTAAAGATATATTGTATGAAAATTGTATCAACGTGTTTTAAACCCCAAGGAACAAAAGGTCTCACTGAAAGACCAAATTTATACAATGCCATCTCATTGGAGAATGAGTGATGCGTGAAGACGCAAAGACATGCAAATACACATGGACCTGAAAGTGTCAGATCCGTAGATTATGTTAACCACTTGCAGTTGCGTATTTGGAACACCAGAAAGCCATAGGTGTTCAATACGCAAAGTTTTCAAACTAGATTATTGTCTCTAGTGCAAGTGGGAGACTGAAGGGAATATGCCCGAGAGGCAATAATAAAGTGGTTATTATCGTATTCCTTATTTATGATAAATGTTTATTTTACATGCTATAATTGTATTAATATGGAAACGTTAATACATGTGTGTTTAATAAACAAAAAAGAAGTTCCTAGTTATGCCTCTCTTATAAACTAGCTCGTTGATTAACATGATGATCAAAGTTTCCTGATCATGGACATTGGATGTTGTTAATAACGAGGTCACAACATTAGTGTAATGGTGTGATGAACATTCATCCGAAGTATAGCATTACGATCAAAGTCATTGAGTTTATATTGCTATAACAACTTACGAAGTGATCCTAATCCTTAGACCATGAGATCATGTCAATCACTAACACCGGAAGAGTTTCTCGATGACATCAAACGTCACACCGTAACTGGGTGATTATAAAGATGGCTTCAGAACTACTAAAGTGTTATGTTGAGACCCATGGATCAAGAGTGGAATTTGTTCATCCCGATGACGGATAGATATGCTCTGGGCCCTCTCGGTGATATCACATTGATTAGCTTGCAAGCAAGTGATTTGATCACTAGAATGTTATATCACGGGAACAAGAAAAGAGTACATGTCGGTAACGAGATCAAACTAGGTATGGAGATACCGATGATCGAATCTCGGACATGTAATATATCGTGAAACAAAGGGATTAAGATACTAGCGTAAAAGGTTCACACGATCACAAAAGTCATCGTTGAATGTGTGGGAGTCAGTACGGATCTCCAGGTCCCGCTGCTGATTATTGATCGGAGAGGGGTCTCGATCATGTCTGCATTATTCGCGAACCGTAGGGTGACACACTTAAGGGATACCGACCCCATTCGGAGCAAATGATATGCCAGAGAAATAAAAAGGAAAGCACAGGAATTTATTTCACTAAACACCAAAACTGTTTTGGTTGAAATTGCTGAAACTGGTTCTGCATGTGAAATTGAAATGTTGTAAGGGGTTTTATGTGAATGTTTGTTAATTAAAGTAATTAACAAAATTCTGAATAAATAAATAAAAGAGTTTTATTTAAATGAGAGCTTGCATTAAATTTGGTGGAAATTTAATGCATGTGAGTGGATTTTTGTGTAGAGGCTTTTTAATGGGAGTGGAGGCTTTTCATTTTGAGTGGGAGCTCCACCCACATGAATGTGGAAGAGGTGGGGGCAGCCCCCATGGCTGGGCGCCATGCCCCTTGGGTGCCCCTTCTCTCCCCTATAAAAGGCCCCCCTCTCCTCCTCTCAAAGCACACCTCCTCGCGAAGGATCTCTCTCCCCCTTTAGAATTTCCCCATGGTCTCGGATCAGTGAGATACATGTTCCCGGTGGCTTTTTCTGGAAGGATTGGTTGCTTCCGCTGCTTCGCTGGAGCGAGGGCGCGGAGGTTGTCGGGGTACCCGTACGTGTGTGCGATCACGGATGCACCACTGCTTTGAGGTGCTGGACTTGATCGTGCTGGACCGGCTGGACCAGATGGACTTCATCACGATCTTGAGATCGGCAAGTGTTCGTCTACATCATCCACGAGTACAACCTCGTTAACGCTATTCGGTCTTCGAGGGTATGTATTCTATGGATGTATATCCACCCGTTGCTTGTATCTAGTAGATAGATCTTGGTACTTAGTTGTTCCCATCGTAGGAATTTTTTTTGTTTTCTATGCTGCGAACCCTACAGGGGTACCCCTTGCACATGGTACAGGAGCTTTCCTATAACCAAAATGACAAGGCAAGCATACAATGAGCATCTCAGCGATCTTTTTATTTACTATGTGCATAGCTTTTTATTGAGGATGCTTCATAGATGACTCACTATGGTGATGCTGCAAGTTTCCACCATGATTAAGCATGGCTTAGGCTAGCGGCCCAGACGTTTCTCTAACACAGGATACAAACTCCATGGACTTACAAGTTCCCTCTTTATTTCACACCGTTGACATCCATATACAAAAGAGCATGATATCAACTGTGTACAAAGTACAAGTGCAATGTTGAAAACATTCCCCATGACAGCACGGTTCTGCTAATTCCAACGTATATATGCAAGCATATACAACTTCGATGTTCACAATGGTTCAAGTTTATTAGGGCAAAGAAATAAAGTGTGCCATCAAGTTCCTGAGAGCTTTACTAACTAGTTTTCACATAACAAAATACTTTTTAATTTGAAAGGTAGATGAAGCTTGAGAATTTGCTTGGAATAGAAAAAATGCTACTAGGTAGATGTGGTGGACACAAGTGGCAAAAGTTTTGGTTCAAAGGATTTTGGAAACATGAGAAGTATGCCTTCTGAAAACAGGTTTTGGCTAGCAAGGTTGGGTAGCAAGCAAGAGAGTTGAAAGAAACAAGCAAACATACAAGTAATAAAGCCAAACATGCAATCTTACTTGAAGACACAAAATAATCTTAAATAAAGAATACTAAGCTTATGATCCAACAAGAAAGAAAACAAATGATACAAAATACCTGTAAGCTTTTTTTCTTTATTTTCTTTTTCTTTCAAACTAATGCCACTGACCAGAACTCGGTTTGCCAAAACCAATTTAGATCCACTTGATGATCCCAAAGTGGTGCCAATACTGATCAATAAGATCCATCATATAATAGATATTGCAAACTAAAATAAGAAGTGCAAAAAGTAAAAGATGAGACTTCTCATTAATATTCAAATAAAGGCACTCACACCAAGGGATATATAGATAATCAACTAAAGGAGACATACTTCCACATGCAAACCAAACTATAAGATAACCTCTCTACCACAGATATGAATCCACTAAAAAGGTAAAAGATAAAAGATAATGGTGGTGATACCGTGACACTCCCCCAAGCTTGGAACAAGCCAAGGGGATGCCAAAACTGATGACGAATTACTCCTTCGGTGGCGGTGGTGTTGCCTTGTCATCATCAAACTTCCTAGGCAATGGTTCCCCATCCAAAAAGGATGTCCTTGTTTTCGCAATCCTGAAACTAGCAGCAGAGCTTACGCAATCAAATCTAGCCGCATACTCACAGTTTTGGTTCTGTATGTCATAGAGTTGTGCTTGCAATTGGTTGGTGGTCTGACGGAGTGAAAAGATCTCTTCTCGGAGCTCAACAACTTATCCCTCGTGTTTGGTGATGAGTTCTGAACTTATCTTGTGAATAACATCCACTTCGCGTTCTGCCATCTTCTTGTATCTGAAAACTTCTTGTTCCAATGCTTCCATCCTGTCTTCCAGGTTTCCTTCCCCTTTAGGGCCTTGAATTTCTTTCATATGTACCTTCCCCTCTTTGAGGATCAACTCTTTGGGATGAATCCTCAACTCATACATGTACGGGTTGAGGACATCCACAGAGGAATCCTCCGTGGGTGATCCAGAGGAAGACATTGAGGCTCCAAATCTGAGAATTTTCTTGACAAAAACAGATCGAAACGAAAACACGACAAGAACACGATACAATAATCTTGGGGAACCCAGGGGTTATAAATTACGAAGTTTTGATGCATAAGGAAGGTTTTGACACGGAAATGAAGCGGAGACGGAGTTCGAGGGTGGCAAACCCCCTCCAGGCGTGGCTAGGCTAGGCCCAGGCCTGGGGTGGGTTTGTCCACCCCGGGTTCCATTTCCTCTTCAGCTACGTCTCGCAACTTACCTTATGTATTAAAAACATCAAAAATATAAAAAGATTGGAGTTTCATGAACCTTCAGTTTTCACCACTTTTACCTATTCAAGGACGAACTCTGTAGTTTCTGATGTTTGGCTTCTGATAAATTCTTCTAGAGTCACCATTCTAATAACATCCACATCTTCATTATAAGAATCTCCAGAAATATAATGTTTGAGTCTTTGACCATTAACCACTTGTGTTGTGTCATCGTTCAGAGAAGAAATTTTGATGGCACCTGAACGGTACACTTCCTTGATAACAAAAGGTCCTTCCCATTTGGAAAGTAGTTTCCCTGCAAAAAATCTGAGACGTGACCTATACAAAAGAACTTTCTCACCAACATGGAACTGCCTTTTGAGAATTCTCCTATCATACCATCTTTTTACTTTTTCCTTAAAGAGCCTAGCATTTTCGTAAGCTTCCCCTCTCCACTCATCTAGATTACTTAAATCGAGTAGTCTTTTCTCACCAGCAAGTCTAAAATCTCTATTCAACTCTTTCACTTCCCAATAAGCTTTGTGTTCTAATTCTAAAGGCAATTGACAAGATTTTCCATAGACCATGTTGTAAGGAGACATCCCCATAGGATTTTTATAAGTAGTTCTATAAGCCCACAAAGCGTCATTCAACTTTTTAGCCCAAATTTTCCTAGATCTATTGACAGTCTTCTGCAAGATAGATTTGATTTCCCTATTGGAAAGTTCTACTTGCCCACTAGTTTGGGGGTGATAAGCTGAAGCTATTCTGTGGTTTACATCATACTTAACGAGAGTTTTTCTAAAACCCCCATGAATAAAATGAGAGCCCCCATCAGTCATGAGATATCTAGGCACACCGAACCTAGGAAATTTAAAATCTTTGAGCATCTTCAAAGAGGTCTTACCATCAACGCTGCTTGTAGGTATGGCTTCTACCCACTTTGTAACATAATCAACAGCAACAAGAATATGAGTATACCCTTTTGAAAGAGGAGAAGGCCCCATAAAGTCAAATCCCCAACAACCAAAAGGTTCAATGATAAGATAATAATTCATAGGCATTTCATTGCGTCTAGAGATGTTACCTACTCGTTGGCATTCATCACAGGATAAGATAAACTTCCTTGCATCTTTAAAAAGAGTAGGCCAATAAAATCCAGATTGTAAAACATTTTGTGCAGTCCTATCCCCAGCATGATGCCCTCCATAAGCACTGCCATGACATTTTCTCAATATGTCATGTTGCTCAAATTCTGGAACACATCTTCGCATAATACCATCTACTCCTTCTTTATATAAGTGTGGGTCATCCCAAAAGTAATGCCTTAAATCATAAAAGAATTTCCTTCTTTGCTGAGCTATAAAGGTTGGAGGCAAATACTTGGAAACAATAAAGTTAGCATAATCAGCATACCAAGGACTCTCATGTGGATTTACCCTTATTGCAGCTAACTGTTCATTTGGAAAACTATCATTAACAGGCAAAGGGTCAAAAGAAATGTTTTCCAAACGAGATAAATTATCAGCAACAGGATTATCAGCACCTTTCCTATCCACAATATGCAGATCAAACTCTTGCAAAAGCAACACCGACCTTATAAGCCTAAATTAGCGTCCTTCTTCATCATAAGGTATTTAATAGCTGCATGATCAGTATGAATAGTAACTTTGGAATCAACAATATAAGGTCTAAACTTATCACAAGCAAAGATTATAGCTAGGAACTCCTTTTCAGTAGTAGCATAATGCTTTTGAGCAGCATCCAAGGTCTTGCTAGCATTATGAATGACATTTAACTTCTTGTCAACACGTTGTCCCAAGACAGCACCCACAGCAAAATCAGTAGCATCACACATAATTTCAAAAGGTAAACTCCAATCAGGTGGTTGGACTATAGGAGCAGTTGTCGAAGCTTTCTTTAGAGTTTCAAAAGCTTCCTTACAATCATCATAAAAAACAAAAGGTACATATTTTTGAAGAAGATTAGTAAGGGGCTTTGAAATTTTGGAGAAATCTTTAATAAACCTCCTATAGAAACCAGCATGACCAAGGATACTACGAATACCATTGATATCTCTAGGACAAGGCATTTTCTCAATTGCTTCAATTTGGCTTTGTCAACTTCAATGCCTCTTTCAGAGATCTTATGTCCAAGAACAATTCCTTCATTAACCATGAAATGGCATTTCTCCTAGTTAAGAACAAGGTTGGTTTCTTCACATCTCTGCAAAACTTTATCAAGGTTGTGCAAACAGTTATCAAAAGAAGTTCCATAGAAGGAAAAATTGTCCATGAAAACCTCCACAATTTCTTCACAAAAACCATGAAAGATAGTAGACATACATCTCTGAAAGGTAGCAGGAGCATTACATAAACCAAAAGGCATACACCTATAAGCATAAGTACCATAAGGACAAGTTAAAGTGGTTTTCTCCTAGTCCTGTGCTTTCACAGCGATTTGATAAAACCCAGAATACCATCAAGAAAGCAAAAGTGAGTCTTTTTGGATAGCCTCTCAAGCATTTGATCAATAAAGGGCAAAGGATAATGATCTTTCTTAGTAACTTTATTAATCTTTCTAAAATCAATGCACATTCTATACCCAACCACTACTCTTTGGGGTATAAGCTCAATATCCTTATTAGGCACAACAGTTATTCCCCCTTTCTTGGGAACACAATGAACAGGGCTAACCCATTGACTATCAGCAATAGGATAAATAATACCACCATCAAGGAGTTTTAATACCTCATTTCTTACCACTTCCTTCATCTTTGGATTTAGACGGCGTTGGTTCTCAACATTTGGTTTCGCATCAGGCTCAATATTAATAGCATGCTGACATATAGTAGGAGAAATTCCTTTTAAATCATCAAGAGTATAACCCATAGCTCCTCGGTGCTTCTTCAATACCTCCAATAACCTTTCTTCTTCCTTCCCTGAAAGTTTAGAACTAATAATAACAGGATATATCTTCTTATCATCAAGATAAACATATTTAAGATCATCAGGTAAAGGTTTTAATTCGAAAACAGGACCCCCTTTAGGTGGTAGTGTGGTACCCAAATCTTCCACATGTAGATTATGCTTAAGCTGTTCCGGCTGACAAAGAAAAACTTCGTCAATATCATTTCTTTCCTTCATGAAGACATCACTTTCATGGTTTTCCATGAACTGCTGCAAAGCATTGTTAGGAGCAAGAGAAGTAGCAGACAGTTGTTGAACCCTGAAATCCTCATCAGGTAATTCATTTTCATAAGGAGTTTTGGCAAATTTGGAAAAATTAAACTCATAAGATTCTCCAGCAAACTTAGTTAAGACTTTTTCCTTCCTACAATCTATGATAGCCCCACAAGTATTAAGGAAAGGTCTGCCAAAGATAATAGGATAGGTTTTACTAGCTTCTTTACCAAGTACTAGAAAATCAGCAGGATATTTAATCTTACCACAAAGGACCTCCACTTCTCTTACAATACCAATGGGGAAAACTTGCTCTCTATTAGCAAGGTGAATAACCACATCAATATCCTCAAGCTCACAAGGACCAATTGTTGGGGATATGCTATATGGGTATCCTCATAGCATGTCTCCTATCCGGCTAACCCGGGTGACCCACAGTTGGTAGCATGGCCTACGGCCTGCTGGGCAGCCCAGTTAGATGGATATAGAAGGGAGGCCCATGCCGGATAAAGGAAGGCTACGGTTGGAGTCACCGACGTACCCGGAACCTTGGAGTACAATACACACAAGACTAGTAATAGACAGTGTAGGACTCTGTAACCTGTCCGGCTAGGACTTTCCCTATAACCCTAGGAACTAGCGACTATATAAGTCGGGCCTATGGGGGCCTTTAGGGAACAATCTCAGACGTTAACTTAAACTTTCTAGTCACTTCGCACAGTGAACCAATCCCTGTAACTAGGCGTATTGCCCTTATAGTGATTTATAGCAGGAGTAGGATTCCGCCACCGTCGTGGGATCTGAACCTGGGTAAGCTATGTTACCTCGTACCCATCAACCGTCCACCTTCCCCCACGTCTCTAAACATGCACTGTGAGGACCCCTCCATGGCGTACTCGTCGGCAATACCATGACAGTTGGCGCCCACCGTGGGGCAAGAGGCGCTTCAGGCTCTTCAGCGGGCGAGGACCAAGATCTTCGCGGGAATTAGCGAAACCGTAGCCATCGGTCGTGTTCTCTTCTCTGGCAACGTTCCGATCGTTCCTCCCGATGAGTTCTGGATCCCGGTGAAGACGAACCCTACGCGATGTTCGATCGTTCCTATCGGAGACATCCACCTCTTCATCGGCGAAATCGACTCGAGCACTAGTTCCCTGGGAGTCGGAGGAGCATCAAGTCCCGCACGGACCGCCTACGGACAGGACACGTTCGCGGAAGGATTGATGTCGGATCTCTCTTTGGAGTTTGCCCGCAAAGATCGGAAAAATTCAAGGCCCACCCAAACCGCCCCTGTGCAGGATATAAAGGTGGAAGATCGCAGCAAGTCCACCGGCTTCGCCCGTGCGTCTGGACAGCAGAGATCCAAGTTCGTCGGCGTGGTTACCATCTTTGATCTAGCGCGTTGTGTTCAGAGAGAGGGTGAAAACCCCCGCGACTACCTGTCCAGGTGGCTCCGCATACGAGCCGATCTGGCCCACTACCCTAATGATGATGCTATGTATCACTTTGTGGAGGGACTGGACCATGGCACGCTTCTCCGGCATTCTCTAAGATGGCAGCAGGCGCCAGGACGCCTTACCTTAAAAGGCATGGTGAACGCCGTCCACAACTACGCGGAGGCTGAAGCGGCAGCTCAAACAGCGCTTGCGCTCATTGACAGAGCCCCTTCGATTCAGCCACCACCACCATCGCCTCCAGCCGCCATCATCGCAGCTGTGCCGCCACCTCCAGTCATCGTCGCTGCCATTGCACCTCCACCGCCCGTCATCGAGGAAGTCCTAGCACCCTCTGACTCTGTGATTGACGCGCTCTACACCGACTTCAGTGCAGATTCGAAGGAGATATATTTCAGTCCAGAAGAGCTAGACTCCGCTATGCAGGAGATGGAGGAGGAGTACACGCGCGACGAGCAAGCCAACAACATCGTCGTATCTCGAGAAGTGTTCGTCACCATTGGGACGGCGATGGATGAAGATCAACCCGGACGAGATCCGCCTACAGCGCTGGACAAGGGGAAGGGGCCACTTATTGCTGCTGACGATGATCGCGCAAAGGTCATGCGTCCTCCGCCTAATCCAGTGCAGCATCCGCAAGAACTCGGCACTGGCCCGAGGAACAGCAACACCGCAAACTTGCCGCCTCCGGCATCTACGTCTGCTGCTGCCCAAGTTACTCCAGCTGATAGAGTGATGTACAGAAATCTCGTCATTGAGCCACTGACCGTAGCTCATATCCGGAACATGACTCAGCTCGACGAGAAACGTCAGCAGCTGCTGGAGGAAGCGCAAGCCATCGCAGAGCAAGGCGCTAAGCTGGATCGCGATCTAGTCAACGCGTAGAAGTCCATAGAGAAGGCTATAACAATGGAGGCCGAATACAAGACTCTGCTGCAGCAGCAGAAGGCCAAGAAAGCTCCGGCTCGCGTCATCAACGATCTTGGTGTACGGCGAAACCTAGGATGGGCTCCCTCGAAGTCGGCACAGGACAAGCCATACATTGACAGTGAAGGCAAACAGGTGATGCCCACACCACTCCTTAACCTCGCTGTCGCCAAGACCCTTCTGGAGCAGGATAGATCGCCCGAGGTAGTGGAACAGGTCTATGACCTAGTGGGCAAGGCGGTGAAGCAGCAGGAAAAGGCCACCTCTCAGAGGCTTGAGTCCGACCCAGCGCTTTGCCAGTCTAGCCAGTATAAGCCGCCAAGGGACAGATATCCTCTTGATGTCGGGTCCCAGATGGGTTCATCTGAACAAAGACGGAGGGATGCGCGCAACAGGAGGGATGCTATCCCCATATCCTTCGACCATGGAGAAAAGGCCCGACCTCGTCGCCCATCGCCACCGCCCCGATCCCCCGACATCGCGAAGATCCCAAGGCTCACCATCATATGGATATGCCCCCGCCAAGGCAGTGCGACATCGTCATCCGCGACAACACGGAGCAGACCCGTCATGACGGAGAGCGCAACCAAGGACACAAGAGAAGGTCACGCCATGACCCTCCGCGTCCGACAAGCAACCGAGACAGGCGCGAGGCATCGCAGGAGGGTAACAGCAAGAAGGCTAACCCACCGCCACCTCCGCCTCCGTCGCCACCTAGCAGTCACCATGGCGGAAGGGGCCCGCGTCGTTCATGCAGCCCATCCCCTGTTGACAAGGAGAAGAACCCGGAGCCATACGATGCACGTTCGCGGATCGATCAAATCCATGAGGCCCGGGAAGGACCATACCTGGGACCACATTGCTTTGGACCTGCAATAGGTTCGCAACTTATCCCAAAGGTTTCCGGATTGACAAGACCATCAAGCCCTATGACAGCACCGCCAAGCTAGTTACATGGTTGCAGGACTACGACAACGCGGTGGAGATTGCCGGTGGTAACCCCAACATCACCGTCAAGTACCTCCCGTTAATGTTGGCGGGCATAGCCCGTCAATGGATCGACGACTTGCCAGAGAAATCCATCTACAATTGGTTGGACATGCAAGAAGCGTTCACCAAGAACTTTGAAGGTACATACAAGCATCCCTGCACTGTTGGCGATCTACAGCGGTGCGTGCAAGAGAAAGACGAGACATCTCGCGCCTACCTCTCCCGCTGGCTAGATATGAAGAATTCCTGCGCAGGAGTGCACGCTCAGACCGCCATGGCCCCTTCATCGATGGGTTGGAAAGGGGCACGTTGCCCCGGCATAGGCTGAAGCTCTTGCAGGACAATCACCCGCTTGATTTGAATCAGATGATTCAGTTGGCCAGTGAGTTCGCAGCTGCCGACGATGATGCTCGCGGCTCCTTGTCGACAACGGCTGTTCCAACTCAAGCTCGGAGGAACAACAGTACAAAGCGGAAAACCGCTCCAGAATAAAAGCAATCTGCCGACATGGTCGCTATGAATTTTGCAGGACGAGGTGATGGCAGACAACGTGGCCGAGGACGAGGAGCTGGTCATGGGCAGCAACGAGGAAGTGAAACTACCTCGGCGCCGCTCCGCGTTCCCCAAACCTACAAGGAGTACCGCAATATGTCGTGACTCGTGCACCTCGATGTCAACGACAAGGCCACCAATACCAATCGACACTACAAGTTCGTCAATGACCTCAAGGAAGACCCGGAGTCTGGTTACAAGCAAAGTCGGAAGAACAGACCGCGAGGCAAGGGCAAGGGGAAGAAGAAGGAGGAGGAATCCAAGGATTCAAGTGACATGGACGAGGACGTTGACCCCAAGCACGCCGCCAAGAGCGATGACAAGGGCAAGAACCCCTTCGCTAAGAAGGCACCAGTCTACCACACTTTCCTTGGCACCCCCACCGTTCGACAACAGAAGACCTCTCTAAGGATCCTGATGGCTACTCTACCCCCAGTTCCCAGTACCTACGCTGGTTGGAGGTTCCAATAACTTGGGACAGGACGGACCACCCAGACCTTATTCCTACAGAGAACCAATACGCCATGGTCATCAACCCCTTGATTGACAGCATGGAGTTCACCAAATGCATGGTGGATAGTGGAAGCAGCATCAACATCATGTACCTGGATACACTACAGAAGATGAAATTGACGGAGGCAAACCTAAGGCGGGCCAACACCATCTTCCACGACGTAGTTCCTGGTTGGGAGGCTCGGTCCCTTGGGTGCATCACACTTCAGGTTGCCTTTGGCGATGTTAATAATTACCGCCAAGAGCGCATGACCTTTGAGGTGGTCCCCTTCAAGAGCGTGTACCACGTGATATTCGGCCGCGACATATTCCACACGTTCATGGCCAATCCATGCTTCGTCTACAACAAACTCAAGATACCCAAACCAAACGGTGTCATCACCGTATCCGGAAGCTTTACCAAGGCAAGGGACTGCGAGATTAATGAAGCAGCCTTCGCGGAAGCTGTCCTCTACAACGAAGAATTCAAAGAGATCTAGAGCAAGGTCGATGACTTAGAGATGCCCGCGTCGAAAAACCAGATCTCCGACTCCGCTCCTGCATTCAAGGCCGCCATCGAAACCAAGCCGGTGGAACTTGTGGCAGGCGATGCCTCCAAGACCACTGCCATTGGGACGAACCTGGATCCCAAATAGGAAAGCGCGCTAGTCGAGTTCCTCCGTGAGAATAGGGATATCTTTGCCTGGCAACCTGCCAACATGAAAGGTGTACCTAGGGAACTTGCCGAGCATAGCTTAAACATTGATCCAAAATCCAAACCAGTAAAACAACCTCTACGACGCTTTGGAGATGAGAAGAGACGCGCCATTGGCAAAGAGATAGCTAGGTTACTTAAGGTTAGTTTTATCCGAGAAGTCCTTCACACCCAATGGGTGGCCAATCTTGTACTTGTCCCCAAAAAGGGAACCAATGAATTAAGAATGTGCGTTGATTACACCGGCTTGAACAAAGCATTTCCCAAAGATCCATTTGCTTTGCCTCACATTGACCAAGTCATTGACTTGACGGCTGGCTCGGAACTTTTGTGTTTTCTTGATGCATACTCAGGATACCACCAGATCAAGATGAGGAAGTCCGACCAATTGGCCACTTCGTTCACTACCCCATACGCCACGTTTTGCTATGTTACGATGCCCTTTGGGCTAAAAATGCAGGTGCTACGTACCAGCGGACAATGCAACGTTGCCTTCACGACCAAATTGGTCGGAACATTCACGCCTATGTGGACGATATCACGGTGATGTCTAAAAAGTCAAATGACTTAATCTCCGACTTAAAAGAAACATTTGATAATCTCCGGAAATACAACATGATGCTTAACCCTAAGAAGTGTGTCTTCGGGGTTCTAGCCGGCAAATTGTTGGGTTTCATTGTTTCCCAACACGAAATCGAGGTCATCCGGAGAAAATCAAGGCCATCTTAAACATAAACCGTCCGACATGCCTAAAGGACATTCAACGACTAACAGGTTGTGTTGCAGCAGTTAGTTGGTTCGTCAGCCGGCTTGGAGAGAAGGCTCTGCCGCTATACAAGTTGCTGAAGAAGGCGGACAAATTCACGTGGACGGACGAAGCAGATGCAGCATTGAAGAAGCTCAAGGAGATTCTTTCCTCAGCGCCCATCCTTGCAGTGCCCGAACCTGGCGAGCCCCTGTTAATTTACATGGCGGCAACCAACCGAGTAATCAGCATCATCGTCATGGTAGAGCGGAAGGAACCAGGCTATGAGCACGAAGTTCAATGACCATTTTACTATGTGAGTGAGGTCTTGATGGAGTCCAAGCAGCGTTACCCGCACTACCAGAAGATAGCTTATGGAGTACTCCTTGCTTCTCGGAAGCTGAGGCACTACTTTTAGGAGCATCCAATCACAGTGGTGAGCAAGACTCCACTGTCCGACATTATCAACAATAGCGACGCTACAGAAAGGGTCGCGAAGTGGGGCATTGAACTTGCCGCCTTCGAGATCACCTACAAGAGACGCGACGCTATCAAGTCACAAGCCTTGGTGGATTTTGTTGAAGATTGGACGGAGATGTCAGATGCTACTCCGTTGCCAGAACCAGAGTACTGGATGATGCACTTTGACGGATCAAAGCTGCTCAATGGCTCGGGGGCTGGTGTATTGCTACAGTCACCAACAGGAGACAAGCTACACTACGTTCTGAAGATCCACTTCGAGGCTACAAACAACATGGCGGAGTATGAAGCACTCATTCATGGACTGCGTGTATCTAAGGATATCGGCATCAAGCGTATAGTTTGCTGTGGAGATTCCGACTTGGTTGCCCAGCAGGTGGCTGGCACCTGGAATGCGCGGAACCCTATGATGGCGGCATATCGAGACGAAGTGGACGAGATAGCCAAGAGCTTCTTGGGATACAAATTCAAGTATGTGCCTAGGGAGCAAAATGAGGCGGCTGATCTCCTGTCTAAGCTTGGATCAGGGTGCAAACGAATTCCGCCAGGAGTTTTCCTAGAGCATCTGCGCACACCATCCGTGAAGGGAGCCGACATCGACAACCCAGACAGAGCCGACTCTTTCGTCAACATGGTGGCAAAGGTCCCTCCGTCTTGGACAAAACCGTTCATGGAATATCTCGAACACAGAACTTTGCCCGAAGACGAGGTCGAACGACGACAAATAGTACGACGAGCAAAGGTTTATACCATAATCAATGGACAACTCTACAAAAGAAGCACTACTGGTGTATACCTAAAGTGTGTTTCCCAGCTAGAAGGTATGGAAATCCTACGCGAAATCCATCTCGGAGATTGCGGGCATCACGCAGCTCCCCGATCGTTGGTCGCGAAAGCCTTCCGACAAGGATTCTACTGGCTGACTGCAAAGGCGGACGCCGACAAGCTGGTTGAGACATGCATGGGATGCCAGTATTATGCCCAACAACCACATGTTCCTGCTGAAGAATTGCGAACAATACCAATAACTTGGCCGTTTGCAGTCTGGGGGCTAGACATGGTTGGTCCGTTGCAAATGGCACCATGTGGGTTTACACATCTACTCGTAGCAGTTGATAAATTCACTAAATGGATAGAAGCTAAACCCATTAGAAAGCTTGATGGGGCAACTGCCCTCAGGTTTGTACGGGGTCTAGTGGTGAGATTTGGTCTCCCACATAGCATTACCACCGACAACGGCAGCAACTTGTCGCTCGGAGAAGTGGAGGGTTATTGTTGGGAGAAGGGCATCCGACTTGACCTTGCATCTGTGGCACACCCACAATCCAATGGTCAGGTTGAGCGAGCCAATGGATTAATTCTGCAGGGGATCAACCCACGTCTTGAGGCACCGCTACATAGAGCAGCTGGAGCCTGGGCGGAAAAATTGCCATCTGTGCTGTGGAGTTTACGAACTACACCCAACAGATCCACCGGCTACACCCCTTATTTCATGGTATATGGAGCAGAAGCCGTCCTACCTTACGACATACTTCACGATGCACCAACAGTCGCCGCCTATGACGAAGATGACGCTGAAGAATCCAGATGCCTAGATGTGGACCTTCTCAAGGAGGAGCGCGTTTTGGCATGCCAAAGATCTGCCATCTACCAGCAGAAGCTACGCAGCTACTATAGTCGTTGCGTTCGGCATTGCTCGTTTAAAGAGGGGGATTTGGTGCTCCGACTTAAGCAGAAGAATTCACACAAGTTATCCCCACCATGGGAAGGACCATTCATCATAAGCAAGGCGCTACTCAATGGGTCTTACTACCTCGTTGACAATTTGAACTGAAGGATAGACCCAACAAGGATCATAAGCGTAAGCGACGTGACCCGGATGATGACTACCCAGAGCTTGATCGGCCATGGAACATAGCACAGCTACGTCCTTTTTACACTTAGCATTTTTTATCTAATTGTATATCTCTTATATGATCAATGAAATAAAGCTCTCTGGTTCACTCATATTTCTAAGTCTTTTACCTCCTTTATAGTTCATTTTTGGATCATGTAAAACCTTTATGCACAAGTTTTGCAATTGCACTTGTGAAAATTCCGCCTATGGGCATTAGCTTAAGTTTTGTGGTCTACACGTTCTTTGTCGTTTTTATGTGGATTCTAGAGTAGTGGCTTTCAGCACTTATTGTCGGCGATTTTGTGCTTAGGTTATTGACAGTGCCATTGGGAATCATCACCTGAGCGCATGGTTCCGACAACGAGTCTTCCAACTCACGAAAAGTCAAGCATAAGAACCAGATTAATGGATAAACCAGCACTTGCTTAAACAATATATACATGCTGGAAACTGATTCTTAAGTAGCAGGACATACAACATTGTTTTCCGCCTTAAGTTAAATACATAGTTTTTTCCGCATACGCACCAAAGGTGAAACAAATATTACAAGTTGTTTTTCATTCCTTTGGCACAGGCGACTTGGAAGCCGCATCATCAGCAGCAGGAGAACCACCCTCGAAGTCGGCGGTGTGAAGAAACTTGGAGGAGCTTTGGTTGCTGTCATCGATGGTGTTCCTTGACACGAAGACTTTGACGTCAACTAACTTGGCAACTCTGGTGTCATAGCCCGCGAGTGACGACAAGATGGATTCGTGATTAATCGCCTTGCCATCATCATCCACGTCCGGAATGCCAGAGGTCACCGTGTCGATGTCGGCATCTTCATAGTGTGCCTTCACCATTGACAGCGCCATCCTCGCACCAGCCCGTGCACATGAAGCTTTCCAGCTTGTGATACGCTCGGGGGCTCGGCGCAAGATCTTCGAGTACTTCGCCATGGAGTCCGATGCCTTAATGTTGATCTAGAGGGGCTTGGCGATCTCTTTTGCTTGCGCGATGGCGGTGTTGATGAAGTTGCCAGCAAGAACCATGCATTCCTTGGCTGGGGGAGGCGAACGGGTTAAACCCATAGGAGCTGCAAATTTCGACAAGGAGCACATGAGTTCAAAAGTTTAAAGTATCCAGACTATATGAATCCAAGGCGGAGAAAACTTACTGAAGATACTGGCCTCAGCTTGCCAAAGGGTATTCGCCAAGGAGTCCCGTTCTTGTTGGAGGAGCTTGTATGCCTCATGATGGCGCTCATTCTGCTCATCAGCAGCTTTCTTATAATCTCTTAAGATCGAGATATGCTCCTTCAAGTGGTTGATCTCCTCGGAGGCGGAGTCCTGCAGGACCTTCATTGACTCCTCATGCATTTTCAGCATGTCCTTCCTCTCCTCCTTAAGGATTTTGTTCTCGCTATCCAGCTGCTGAATATGCTTGGATTGCTCGATAATATCCTTGGCCTTGGAAACATATTATACAAGTCGGAGAAAACAAAGTACACAGTGAGTACTCGGAGAATATGGGCACAAAACCATGTTGGAATGCGAAAAAAGAAAACAGACGCTTGCTCTTGGTGATATGTTCCTTCAAGAAGTTAGTTTTACCCTTTTTAGCTTCCAAGTCTGCACGCATCTTCTGATACTTGTCGTTGGCCATGCCCCTCCGAGCATTCTCGTTCTGTGGAAACAAGGAAAAAATTAGACGTTGTTTGGTCTGCTTGGAGCATCTAGCCGGAAATTTTCCACCTAGACGCTCGGGGGCTATAGCGAGAGTTTTTGACTTAGCAATATGCTTAGCTTTTCTTTATGCATCTAGTCAAAACTAATTCAGTTCTCGATTAGAAGCTTGGGGTCTACAGTATAAAGTTTTTTAACTCGGATATATGCTTAGCTTTTCTTTAAGGATCTAGTCGAAACTAATTCAATTACAACTAAGGCTTGGGGGCTACAGTATTGAAATTTATAAACACTGCGTATGCTACTCTTAAAGCATCTAGCCGGAATAATTCATTCCACCTAAATTCTTGGGGGCTACAGTGAGAAGCTTTCTACTTTAGTTACTCTTAGAGCATTCAGACGCAAATACCTATGGTTTTCCGTCTAAATCCTCGGGGGCTATAGTGGGATACTCATATGAAATGAAAAAGGCAAATAAAACTTATAAGTGCAATGATCTTGAGATTGGTAGCGCTCTCGGCCAGCAACTTGCCAAATGATATGCTATTTCCTCGCAAGATATCTGCTTGTCGGTGGAGCTCCTCAAGACCGCACGTCGGAGATGTCGGTGCTGCACCAGGAACCAGAGTTGTGCTACTCGGCGTAAGTGCCGGGTAGACTATCTTTGGGAACTCTATAGGTTTCTGGGGGGCAAGGGCGCCGCCTTCAGCAGAAGTATCAGCTTCCACCACCGCCTTACCTCTACCGATGACATCCTTAGCCGGAGCTTCAGCCATTTGGTGGGCGGCACTTTCCTGCGTCGCCTGCTCGCCAACAACAGTGAGCTCGGTAGAGTCGCCTGAGTCCACTTCCATGGCGGAAGGACCAGATTCCTCCTTATCTTGTGATCTTGTCGGAGCGGAGGAAGGCTTGACGGAAGGAGTGACAAGGGCGATGGCGGGAGATGCGTCATTATTCAGCATGTCCTTAATGGTTTTAGAAGCCCCCAATGTTTTGGAGGTCTTCTTCAAGCTGGTCGTGGCTTTCTTCCTAAAACGTGCAAAATGCATAAGTACAGGAGCAAGACAGATAAATAGACAATGTTGGAAGAAAAGAATCTTACACAAGTGGGGGTGTTGGCAAAGGGGATCCCGATGGTCTTTCTTTTCTCCGCCTCCAGGGCGGCGATAGTCTTTTTGGAGGCTCCACCCTCCGTCTTCTTCTTCTTGCCTCCGTCAGCAGCGTTAGAGGTGGAGCTCTTCCGCTTTCACGCCACCGGAGCATCATCATCGGACACGACGGTGACTTCCTTCATCCTTGGGTCATAGATTTGAGGAGCCATGCTGTCCTCATCTATGTCGCAAAGCTGTTAAGTGAAGAACCACCGTGTTAGATGAGATGGCAGTTGCTAGACGGAAGAACTGGAGTATATGTCATACACGGAAAATAAACAGTTGCCTTTGGGCACTTGCCGTCTACGAACATGTCGTAGGTGATGGCGAAGCCACGCTTCTTGTCCTTTACCTTGACGATGTCCTTAAGACGGATCTTGACGGAGTCGCTCGAGAAATTGTCCACGGAGATGCGGAGGCTATCCCTTGTATCGCTGGTATACTCGTGCATTAGCTTCATGCGGTGCTGCAGAGGTTGGATTCGCCTGATGAACCAGCACATGGCTAGGTCCAAGCCGGTCAAACCTGTCTCTACGAACCACTCTATCCGCCTTATGGCGCGGGAAGCATCGAGGTCGGAGGGAAGGGAGGCCTGGGACCTCCATGACGAGGCTTCGGCGGCGACTCCATCGACGAAGTCCGGGTACGTTACTTCTCGGCTAGCCAGAGGGATATCTGGGCCATAGAAGTAAGTACGCTGCCAGTTCTTACAGGACTTGTGGCCAACGATGTCGGGGAACCGTCGGCCAGGACGGATCTTGAAGCTTATGGTGGCGCAATTTCTGAGTTTGTCCTTACTGGCTCTGGCTTCACGCTTGACGGTGAAGAAGTACACGAAGAGATCTAGCCTAGGCTTTATCCCTAAGTAACCCTCGCAGAGCATCGCGTATCTGCTAAGCGCTAAGATGCTATTGGGAGAAAGGTTTTGGGGCTGGACTCTGTAGTGGTTGAAGACGGAGAGGAAGAAGTTAGAGATGGGCAGGGAGATGCCGCGTACTAGTTGCGCTTTGAGGTACACCTTTTCTCCGACTTGGGGAGAAGGTGTCACCTCGCCGGCCGGCACCGCCCGCCAGGCGAGCCCCTCCGTCGCAGGGAGATAACCCTCGGCGATCAGCTCCTTGATATCGCGGTCGGTGATGTCCGAACCGTGCCAATCGCCCTTGTGGGAGTCGAGCTCCTCCTCCAGCGGATCCAGCGCCGCTGGATTATGGTCACCGTCGGTGGACTCAAGCACCGCCGAGACGGTGATGACCAAACCCTCTGGGGCATGATTACGGAGCTCGCCGGCTTCGCCGCGGCTTCGCTCGACACCGCCATGGAAGGGGTAGAGCTGTTGCTAGCCATTGTGCGGGTTTGTAGGTGACTGACGAGGATTGGAGCTATGGTTTTCGTGAAGATTGCGCAGAGAGCTCAAGGGGGCACGCACTGGAGGAAGAAGACGATGCGAGGAGAGAATGAGGTGAAAAGTATAAAGTTCCACCACAGTTACTATTTATCATCTCCAGCATCAAGATTCGTGCAGCTTAATCGTACGGTTGCCGCGTAGACGACGTGTTCGTGAACATGGGCGGAAACTTTGCCACGTCCCCAACCGTCGCCGCCAACGGTTCGTATCGCTCGCGCGGGAAAATCGGACATGATTGCGTTCTCTGCATGTGTGAGTTACGAGGCGTCGCTGACCTATGCCTACGTTGCCCTAGCTGACATAGGCAGATGTGTCGTCACATCGGAAGATTCCGGCATGGACGGATCCAATCTGACTAACGGAAGAGTACGATGGAAGATTCAGCATTTCTCCGACTTGTATATTGAAGACGGAGAAAACCTTGCAGGGTTCTTTGGGAGGACTACAAGATATTGCTTGACGGTTTGCCGACATCCATCTAGACGGAGCATTCAACATGAAGAGGCAAGGCGACGCAAGATCTCGGAGTTCTCCGGGGGCTACTGTTGGGATATTCTATATGGGTATCCTCATAGCATGTCTCCTATCCGGCTAACCCGGGTAGCCCACAATTGGTAGCATGGCCTATGGCCTGCTGGGCGGCCCAGTTAGATGGATCTAGAAGGGAGGCCCATGCCGGATAAAGTAAGGCTACGGTTGGAGTCACCGACATACCCGGAGCCTTGGAGTACAAGACACGCAAGACTAGTAATAGAGTGTAGGACTCTGTAACCTGTCCGGATAGGACTTTTCCCTGTAATCCTAGGACCTGGCGACTATATAAGTCAGGCCTATGGGGGCCTTTAGGGCACAATCTCAGATGTTAACTTATACTTTCTAGTCACTTCGCACAGCGAACCAATCCCTGTAACTCGGTGTATTGCCCTCATAGTGATTTATAGGAGGAGTAGGATTCCGCCACCGTCATGGGATCTGAACCTGGGTAAGCTGTGTTACCTCGTACCCGTCAACCGTCTGCCTTCCCCACGTCTCTAAACACGCACTGTGAGGACCCCTCCATGGCGTACTCGTCGGCAATACCACGACACCAATTTCATGCATAATTTCCCTATAAAGCTCATTAGGAATAGCACTAGAACTAGCACCAATATCACATTACCATAATAGCTATGGCTACCAATTTTAACAGAAATCATAGGAACACTATCTTTTCTAACTTTCTTAGGATGAGAAACAATGTTAGTAGCGTCTTCACAGAAGACAATATGCGCATCCTCTATATTTCTAGTGACAAGATCTTTCACAATAGCTATCAGAGGCTCAATATAAATAAGCTCATCGGACCCTACAATTTTCTTTGTACTTTTGCTAACCACAGTAGCCATAATAGAATGCTCCCTCATCTTGGAAGGAAAAGGAGTTTTCTCAATATACGGTTCAGGCAAAATAGGATAAACAGTACAAACCTGTGTCCTAGCAGGAACATGGGTGACTGTGTCTTTATAAGGAGCGTGGTACTTGTCCCACTCTTTCTTGGGAAGTTCAATATAATAGGCAAAGGCATTAAAACACTTTGCAAGAACTTGGGGATAAAGGCCAAACTTATTGCAAATATCACGGAAGTTATCAGTTCCCATAAAAGATTTAATGCATTCATAATCATAGTTTATACCTGACTTTCTTCCTTTGTCATTATCCCAAGCCTCAGTATTCTCTTGAATATGGTCTAAGAGATCCCATTTAGCTTCTTCCTTTATACGTGTGAATGATCTAGCACAAGAAGCATCTAGTAAATCTTTTTCATAAAGAGAAAGCCTAGCATAAAAGTTATTGAGAATAATATTGTTAGGGAGTTCATGAATAGGACATTTAAGCATTAGTAACTTCAATCTCCCCCAAGCTTGAGTTGTACTCTCTCCATCAAGAGGCCAAAAGTTATATATAAGACTTCTATCCTTATGGATTTCACTGAGAGGATAAAATTTAGAGTAAAAGAGAGATGCCATCTCCTACCATTCCATGGATTGTACATTCTTCAGCAGCATATACCATGCTTCATCTCTCCCTTTCAAGGATATGGAGGGTAACTTCCTCTTCACCTATTCAGTTGTGATACCTGCACACTTAAACAACCCGCATAATTCATGGATAAAAAGCAAGTGATCACCAGTATGGACAGTTCCATCCCCAAAATAATAATTATCCATGACATGATTAACAATACTTGTAGGTATCTTAAAAGGATCTATCTCAACAGGAGGTGGTTCATCTACTATCATAGCAGTGGTAGTAGTTTTCCCAAACAGAAAACCAAGTGGGTTATCCATATTGGAAACAAAGTAACAAGCAGTAACAAAAGCAATACTCATAGTAAAAGTTTCCTTTACCAGTTCCACTCTTCAATAGCGCTTCACTCCCCGGCAACGGCGCCAGAAAACAGTCTTGATGACCCACAAGTATAGGGGGTGTATCGCAGTACTTTCGATAAATAGGAGTGTCGATCCCAACGAGGAGCAGAAGGTGCTGAACAGTGGGATGGAGCAGGAAATCCCTGTGAATACTTAGCAAACGGATTTTTAGTGGTTTTTCTGACAAGGCAACAAAAAAGAGCAAGTAATAGAAGTAACGAAAAAACGGAGCAAGTGGCCCAATCCTTTCTTAGCAAAGGACAAGCCGGTGGAAATACTTATAAGGACCAAACGTTCTCGAGGACACATGGGAATTCTGTCAAGTGCTTTCGCTTCAAATAGCTGAGTACTCTTCTTTGGTGTTTGTAAGTGTTGTGTGGGTGATCCTGTGCTAACATACTGCCCTTCCTAGGACTAATACATCCTTGTGATTAAACCCCCTGCAAACATCCATAACTACATGAAAGTAATTAAGATATAAATCTAACCACAGCCTTAAACTCTAAGATCCTACACTCCCTTGTGCAAAGGTGTCCTAACGGGGGTTCAGGTTTTTGTCATGTAGCATCCCAATTGTCTAACAATTGCAATGCTACTAGCCTAGTCTTGATATATGCTACTTCAAATATATAATTGTTGCATCATAAATATATCATGCTCATGTCATCATGCCACCTTGCATTTGAGCATCATATAAAACCCTTTTTTTTTGGTTCTCTCTCATATGCATTGTTAATTGTATTTGCCTTTTGATATTGGATTTGGTTCTTGATATATTGTTAAATGCCCAAGTTGAGTTGGGGGCATATCTTTTATTAACTCCACCACCTTTTCTTTCACCACCTTATAATTCCACCATCCAACTAAATATGAGCTTGGCTTTTATTTAAGTTTACCTATAGCTCATGTGGGTTGGGATGGATCCAATTCTTTTCCACATGCTCTCATCTTGGCATCATTTTGTTTTCACATTATTGATATATGAGAGCCACTTGGCCACCTTTGCATGCCTTGTGAGTGGTACCTTTTTCCCTAGCTCCCACATGGATGATTATGGATTATGCTCATGTTGGGATATTTTTGGGACTATTGAGCATCTAGTGGCACATACACACTAGCAAGTCCCAAATATAATCAAACCTGGTCATCTCCATCTACTCCACATGGGGCATCCTTTTAATTCTTTTTGCTTGGCTTCTACTCCAATTTTGGGAATGCATAATATTAATGCCATGTAATAATATTGTTTTCACAAGAACCCACATGGCAATAAATAATTTTGCATGGGCCATGCAAGTACCACCTTTTTGCTTGTCATTTGGATTTTATTTGTTTTGAGTGGAGCATCTCTATCTTCCCCTTCTCTTGGCTTGATCTAGTGTGATCTTGCTTAATCCTCACCACCTCTTCTCCTTCCCTTTTCCTTGTCAAATCTTGTGGGAGCTTGGCACATCATGCTTGATCTTGCCCAAAAGTTCACCACTCCATCTCTCTCTCTAGCTCTCTCTCTCTAATCTAAACCACACCCCCCCTCTCACCTAAACCCTAAGTCCACCACCTCTCTCTCTCTCAGCCTTCCCCCTCTCTCTCTCCTAGCTTGGCCCCACCTGGCCACCTAACCAAACCCTAGCTGGCCACCTAGCTATCCCCCAACCCTAGTACCAACCCTAAACCGAAGCTCCCCCAAACCCTAAACCCGAGCCTACCTCCCTCCCTCTCTTTCTCTCCCTGCCTGCCCTGCCCCTAGCCCGAGCCTGCCCCTGTCCTTGGCCTCGCCCTCTGGCCCCACCTGGTAGCCACACCCCCTGCCCTGCCCTGCCCCGAAGAGCACGTGAGGAAGGAGGGAGAAAAGTGGCCGAGCCACCTTTTCCCTCTACCTGCTCCCCACGGCACCCCTCTCCCTCCCTCTGCTTTATCTCCTCCCTCTCCACCTCGCCCAGATCCCCCAGAACTCCCCCAGGACGCCCTGCTCCCTCCCCTCTCTCCTCCACCACCGTCTACCCCCTCGCCGGAAAACCCTCGGCCTCCACCGCCCTAACTCAAACCAGCCGGCGGCGTGACGCGCTAGGTGTCGAGGAAGATCGAGGAGGCTCCCCTGCAACGTCCAGTAGCCGCCAGCGAGAAGGAGGAGTACCAGAACCACCAGGCCGACGCTGCACCGACGAGAAACCCTAGTCTGCTCGGCCCCTGCATCACCGTCGATCGCCTGCGCCTCGAGCCGAACCACCGCCGCCGACAGCCTCACGGTGAGCATCTCAGTCGCCCTGACATGGTCCGCCTCGCCGTAGCCGTCTAGAGCCGCTGATACTTCCGTCGAACGCCGTCTGTGCGCCGGCGTCGCGTTCGTTCTCCCTCGCCATAGCGTTGCGTAAGCCCCATCTAGGCCCCGTCCGCCTCCCAGACAACAAGCCCAGGCCACCGCAGTGGCTCCGCCCCGCGCGCAAGCCCTAGGTCCCGCGTTCGAACCCCCACCCCGCCCTGCACCGTGCGCGAGCACCGATCCGTCCGCGAGAAGAAGCACAATGCGTCGCGACGCTGTTTTGCGTTAAACCCCCTGCTTCTTTTTACTCCTAACCCGCGGTCCAGCTTGGTCCCACCTGTCGGCCTCCCTGTCTTTTTGCAAAAAGGTACCTAGGCTTTAGAAATCCTCAACCCGCGCTCCCTCTCCGTGCCGCGTGGCTGAGCCAGGTCCCTCGCTGGCACGTGGGCCTGCGAGCCCGCCGACCCCACCTGTCGGTCTCTGTGGTTGGCAGCAGCCGCGGTGAGGAAACACTTCTCTGCCACTGTTTCGCTTAGTCAGCATCTGGCCCACTTGTCTGCGACTTGGGCTAGGTTAGTCTGAGTAACAAAAGTCTGTCTGTTTTCTGTTTTATTTTCAAATCTTTTTCAAATTAAATCAAATTCAAATTTATTTCTGTTTTTAAATAACTTTTAAAATACAAATCCAATTAATACAAATAATATATGTTTTCAAATCAGAAAAATATGAGGATTTCAAATATGCAATCCAAAATATATTTTGAACATTTAAAATTCCAAGTTTGTTTAAATTACAATAAATTGCCCTTCCATCTTAATTAATTAATAACTTTTGATTTAAAACTCCAAATTTAACAAATAATATGTCTAAAATGATTAGCTCGACGAGACCTTTCTGTTTATGCAGTCCATGGTTTGATTTGAAGCATGCATCATATAAATATAATGGGTACAGCAACTAATATGAGAATAAAATGGGGCCAAAACTAAATAAAATGCTTTATTATTGTTTTCCACACCTCCCCATGCCATGCTACCTTATTGCCATGCAATTTGTGCATCATTCATCATGGCATGATTGTTTGCTTGATGCATTTTATTCATATGCTTGTGCACTTTATTTATGTTGGCCCTTGTTTGTTTCGTTCTTCTTCGAATAGACGCTGAGCAGGGGATATATCAAGAGAACCAGGAGCACTACCCAGATCCATTCCTTGCTTCAACTGAGCTGCCAGGCAAGCCCTACCACATGCTTGCATACATATAGTACCTATTGCCTCTATCTTACTCTTGCATCATTGAGTCGCGATTGCATTAAATTGAATCCCAAGTATTGCATAGCCTTTACTTTTAAACCCCACCGAAGCTTGTTCCTCCATCCCATGAGCCATTACTACAGGAGTTGTTTGAGCCATGCGAGTCGTAGAACAGCATGTGTAGGGTATGTGAGTGTCTGATGGATAATGAGGTACCTAAACAACTTAACCTGAGTAGTAATGGGATAACTAATGAAAGTGGCATCGGTGAGCCATATTCACTATTTGGTTTTTCAGGCTCACTTGTGTCCCGTAGGACCCCGAGTACTTGATTCCTGTTCCTTGAATATTCGCGCTATCCACATCCGGGAGGCTTATGAACCCCCCTGAGCCAGAGCTTGATTCATTCTTATTTCTTGGGGCCACAAACTAGTTTGAGGTTTTATTTACTATCTTGTACTTATGCCATGCTTTACTGCTTTATTTAAATTGTGCGAGGTACTGCACACTGTACTGTTTAGGTCCGTGATCCGTTTTCGCGGTATCGACAAGCCCAGTCACACTTTCGGGTTCCCAGTCGTTTACAGCCGGCCACACAAACCTTGAGTCCGTCTCGTAGCCGGCCAGCTTCGTTGCGGGTAGCTTAATGGGGTGGCCCCCTGAAATATTTCTGAATCCTGTAATTGCTTTGTCGTGACTGTCTCGTTGGGTTTTGATTTGGTTTTTCCGAGGCATATCGAGTGTGTGTTGCTATTTGTGCACCCCTGCAGGGTAAAACTTTCTGAAAGCCGTGTCCGCGGTTATGGACGACTTGGAGCACAGTTTCTCGATCATAGACAAGCATAACTAAAGTATCGCTTTTAATTTGACTAGACTAGGTACCTGACTAGTAAATAGTGCAACACTCACGGAATGGATAATAAAACTGCCAACGGATGGGGGGGGTTGTTCGTCCGCTTCCTCGTCGGTAAGCGAGGAGGAGGATGGATCTGTGGATATTACCGTTTAAACTGTTATAACTGTTGTTTTTAATTCACGGACATCCGTCTATCTCTGGTTAGGCGGATGGTTAGCGAGTATCTATAGAATTGTTAGGGTTTATCTTTTGCTGCAATTGCGTCACCCCAGGTTGTGTCCCCTTTAGAGGCATAAAGACTTGCTGAGTACCCCTAGGGTCTCACACGACAAATTATTGGTTCAGATGAACAGGTACACTCGCAAGATGGATACTGGGTGGAAGAGACGGACGATGTGGGCAACGATCATTCGGTGTAGAGATTCCGGGAACGGGGATCCTTGAGATCTGTGGGCGGGATCTGCTTATTTATGGGGCATCTTATGCCGATTTGCTTCTTATCCGTACTCGGATTTTGGCTTCCGCTTCCGCTTGATACTCTGATGTTTGATGTATGAGGAGATATCCTACACTATTATATCTATCTAGGATATTTGGATCTTGCCGTATGGTGTTGCTATATTTCCTTTCTTTTTAGATGGAATGGCTCTGATGTACTATTGTATGGTGGCTTGCATACATACTCATTTGTGTATGTAGTTGATCCCTTCGCCTGCCGATTACGCCGCCCGTTCTTGTCCCGATGTTTGGAAATGGTTGGGACGGCCGAAAGGTCTACCTGTGAGTGGCATTTGGGCCCCACCGTACTATTTCAACCATTTCTGATCATCCAGGCTTGTACTAGGAGCGTAATTCACCGAGGTAGTTACAATTGGTATCAGAGCCATCCCGCCCTTCAGGGTCTCAGCCAAATGGTCGTTGTCTGTCTAGAAAATATTTTTGGTAGTTATGTATAATAGGGAAAAACAAAACGTGAGAGTAGGACTGCTTCCATTTTTCTTCTTACCCAACCACCACCCTTTTCTGGTAAGGAAGTGTAATGTTTTCGATCCTCTTCTTAAAATTCAAACTAGGATTCACGTGTTCTGGGTTTCCGTAGTACCATAGAAAGTGTGTGTGTGTGTGTAATTCCTTGTCTATCTGTTGCATCCAACATGTTATCTTTATCTGCCTTTTGATTATCAACTGTTGGTACATTCCATACCGACAGGCTTTTGCCAAACCGGCGCGATCTATCTGACTCCTTGTTAACCGGTGCCATCTTCTTAAGGGTGTTCTCCCTTCTAGCAACCCCACATTCTGTGAAAGCATCTGTTGCTAATCTCTATCTGCTAAGTGATTTTGCGCATATATTGGTATTTTAATGCCGAAAAATGCGGAAAATTTTTCTTTGACACATCTGTGTTTCCACACTCCTTTTTCAGTCGTGTGTGAAACATTATCTATCTTCCTTTTATCAGCATGTCCATGCTAGCTCATTCTTTCGTCACCGGCGCTTAATCCTAGAGTTCCTTTTCATCTCCAATTCTTTTGGGCTAATTACATAACATGTGTCGATCCGACGCTGGTGATTGTAATTTGGCTCTCGGCATAGCTATATTCCACTCATGATAAGTGTCGATTGGAATATGGAAAAATGCTATCAACCGTCACCATCTGGAGGATAAGGTTATCTCCTGTGATTTTGAGTACACCGTGATCATATCTATGCATATTCAAGCATCTTTGGCAATCCGGAGTTTCTCAAGGCACTACGGCGGTCTATCATCTGTAAATCATGCTGCATATCTTTTTGAACTCCATATCTGCAAAATTCTCTTGGAGACGAGGGAATTGCATCTTTTCATCTCTGATAGCTTTGCTTAAGGTATGATCTATCATCTTTTCTTGATCCGAAATCTCTTCATCTTTGTAACCGGTGATCCGATCGACAATGTGAACCAGGTGCCATCTCTTTTTCTTCCGAAGGACCAGATAATCTATTCTTCCAGTGCATCTTCTTCAACACGAACCCGTGCTCTTAATATTGATCTTTCTAAGAGCGTTGAGCTCAGAAAGTGTTTCGAGCATTTGTTCGTTTCTCCCGTCTCTTGAACTTGATATTTTGGGAATATCTTGTTAATCCTTGGTGGTATATGTTGATAATATGCTTGCCTATTCGATATCTATGGAAGAACATGGAAGATCATCTTTGTCTCTTCTCTCAAGCTTCGTGAACACTGCCTGTGTGCAAAGTTCTCAAAGCGTGAATTCTGGCTTTTTGAAGTCACCTATCTCGGCCACGTCCTTCTGCTAAATAGAACGCTTCAATTCTGGAATTAGCAAGTTCATTGTTAATTCCATCCTCCATCTTCAGCAATCCGGAGTTGTTCCTTGTTGGCAAGTTATCATCGTCGTTCCGCTAAAGATCTTCCTCAAGACTGCTATATCTCTCTCAATCATTTCAAGAACATGGAGTTCCTTTCACCTCTATCTCGTTAAGTAATCTCTTGAACCCTCTCGCTCTATCATCTATGCTCAATCCACCGGAGGCCATGAAGATTTTTCAAAACTTTTGTAATCCTTATGTTCAAGTTGGTGTTATCTTCTCTGTAGCTGTTGAATCTTGCAGTTGTTCTCCGTAATCTTCCTTCATATCTTTCCGGTGGCTTGGTACTTCAGACATGACGATAACATCATCATCTTTATCTATCTATGAATCCGGCGAATCGTTTGCATCTATCCTTGTTTTCTTATGGAGTTCCATGAGCTCTTCTTATCAATACCTTCAGTCTGTTTCGGTAGTTGGGTTGCATGGTTTTCTTATTCATGTGCGGAGTAATGCTTTGAGTGCGGGATGGAGTAGCTACCATACCACTACTCTTATCATTCGCTCTTGTACATTGAATTGGTGAATTAATGTGATTTCACTCATTCCACGGAAGTTAGAAGTGGCCTTTATCCCTCGATACTTTTACTTCCGTCCTTGTTTTCCGGAGTTCTCTCTCGAAGAAAGTAATCAATAATCTCTTGTTGGTGATCTCACCCTTTCTACACGGAGCAAAATCCTCAATTATCTGGTGGAAACAAACGCAAACTCTTTTTCTATCCTCGTTTTTACCGGTGCTTGACATCCCCAAACAATATGAAAGGAAACTATCTCTCCTTGTTTCATCAATTCTTTCTCTGTGGTAAAGCCAATTATGGTTGAGGCCATCAGCCGCAAATATATTGCGTTAGCCTCAAGGCTAAAGAAAGCAATAAGTATCTCTACAATAAACTCCAGATCCGCCATATTCTTTGCTTCTCGGGATTCCACCATGATCTGGCTTCACATCCGCCTCTGGAAGTTATATCCGCGCACCTCAATTGCGTGATCCTTTGGTTCTTACCGGTGCAAGAAGAATCTAATCCGACGATGTCTATCTAAATCTTTCTGTTGATATCAAGGGACTCTATTGTTTGAAGGCAATATTGTTTCCGTACTTCATTTCTCAATCCGAGAGAAGATACGATGCTATTGTCATAGTGGATCTTCTCTTGTATCATGTTTCTTGAGAAAACCGGAGCTTTGTCCATCCTATCCTTCTTGTCTCACGACAGTCCTTCATCTCTTCTAACCGTTGTTTCTCAAGCAAAACGCAAGACTCGCAACAAGTCTAGCAAGTTTTGCAAGGTGTAGTGGTCACACCATTCCGTTGTTTATCAACTTGGGAACGTGAGGGTCACCTTCGTTCGAACACCCGTCTCTCCTTGTGTTGTTTTCCTTTTCCTAGGAATCTCGGGGCGAGATTCTTGTTTAGTGGGGGAGAGTTGTAGCATCCCAATTGTCTAACAATTGCAATGCTACTAGCCTAGTCTAGATATATGCTACTTCAAATATATAATTGTTGCATCATAAATATATCATGCTCATGTCATCATGCCACCTTGCATTTGAGCATCATATAAAACCCTTTTTGTTTTGGTTCTCTCTCATATGCATTGTTAATTGTATTTGCCTTTTGATATTGGATTTGGTTCTTGATATATTGTTAAATGCCCAAGTTGAGTTGGGGGCATATCTTTTATTAACTCCACCACCTTTTCTTTCACCACCTTATAATTCCACCATCCAACTAAATATGAGCTTGGCTTTTATTTAAGTTTACCTCTAGCTCATGTGGGTTGGGATGGATCCAATTCTTTTCCACATGCTCTCATCTTGGCATCATTTTGTTTTCACATTATTGATATATGAGAGCCACTTGGCCACCTTTGCATGCCTTGTGAGTGGTACCCTTTTCCCTAGCTCCCACATGGATGATTATGGATTATGCTCATGTTGGGATATTTTTGGGACTATTGAGCATCTAGTGGCACATACACACTAGCAAGTCCCAAATATAATCAAACCTGGTCATCTCCATCTACTCCACATGGGGCATCCTTTTAATTCTTTTTGCTTGGCTTCTACTCCAATTTTGGGAATGCATAATATTAATGCCATGTAATAATATTGTTTTCACAAGAACCCACATGGCAATAAATAATTTTGCATGGGCCATGCAAGTACCACCTTTTTGCTTGTCATTTGGATTTTATTTGTTTTGAGTGGAGCATCTCTATCTTCCCCTTCTCTTGGCTTGATCTAGTGTGATCTTGCTTAATCCTCACCACCTCTTCTCCTTCCCTTTTCCTTGTCAAATCTTGTGGGAGCTTGGCACATCATGCTTGATCTTGCCCAAAAGTTCACCACTCCATCTCTCTCTCTAGCTCTCTCTCTCTAATCTAAACCACACCCCCCTCTCACCTAAACCCTAAGTCCACCACCTCTCTCTCTCTCGGCCTTCCCCCTCTCTCTCTCATAGCTTGGCCCCACCTGGCCACCTAACCAAACCCTAGCTGACCACCTAGCTATCCCCCAACCCTAGTACCAACCCTAAACCGAAGCTCCCCCAAACCCTAAACCCGAGGCTACCTCCCTCCCTCTCTTTCTCTCCCTGCCTGCCCTGCCCCTAGCCCGAGCCTGCCCCTGTCCTTGGCCTCGCCCTCTGGCGCCACCTGGTAGCCACACCCCTGCCCTGCCCTGCACCGAAGAGCATGTGAGGAAGGAGGGAGAAAAGTGGCCGAGCCACCTTTTCCCTCTACTTGCTCCCCACGGCACCCCTCTCCCTCCCTCTGCTTTATCTCCTCCCTCTCCGCCTCGCCCAGATCCCCCAGAACTCCCCCAGGACGCCCTGCTCCCTCCCATCTCTCCTCCACCACCGTCTACCCCCTCGCCGGAAAACCCTCGGCCTCCACCGCCCTAACTCAAACCAGCCGGCGGCGTGACGCGCTAGGTGTCGAGGAAGATCGAGGAGGCTCCCCTGCAACGTCCAGTAGCCGCCAGCGAGAAGGAGGAGTACCGGAACCACCAGGCCGACGCTGCACCGACAAGAAACCCTAGTCTGCTCGGCCCCTGCATCACCGTCGATCGCCTGCGCCTCGAGCCGAACCACCGCCACCGACAGCCTCACGGTGAGCATCTCAATCGCCCTGACATGGTCCGCCTCGCCGTAGCCGTCTAGAGCCGCCGATACTTCCGTCGAACACCGTCTGTGCGCCGGCGTCGCGTTCATTCTCCCTCGCCATAGCGTTGCGTAAGCCCCATCTAGGCCCCGTCCGCCTCCCAGACAACAAGCCCAGGCCACCGCAGTGGCTCCGCCCCGCGCGCAAGACCTAGGTCCCGCGTTCGAACCCCCACCCCGCTATGCACCGCGCGCGAGCACCGATCCGTCCGCGAGAAGAAGCACAGTGCGTCGCGACGCTGTTTTGCGTTAAACCCCCTGCTTCTTTTTACTCCTAACCCGCTGTCCAGCTTGGTCCCACCTGTGGGCCTCCCTGTCTTTTTTGCAAAAAGGTACCTAGGCTTTAGAAATCCTCAACCCGCGCTCCCTCTCTGTGCCGCGTGGCTGAGCCAGGTCCCTCGCTGGCACGTGGGCCTGCGAGCCTGCCGACCCCACCTGTCGGTCTCTGTGGTTGGCAGCAGCCGCGGTGAGGAAACCCTTCTCTGCCACTGTTTCGCTTAGTCAGCATCTGGCCCACTTGTCTGCGACTTGGGCTAGGTTAGTCTGAGTAACAAAAGTCTGTCTGTTTTCTGTTTTATTTTCAAATCTTTTTCAAATTAAATCAAATTCAAATTTATTTCTGTTTTTAAATAACTTTTAAAATACAAATCCAATTAATACAAATAATATATGCTTTCAAATCAGAAAAATATGAGGATTTCAAATATGCAATCCAAAATATATTTTGAACATTTAAAATTCCAAGTTTGTTTAAATTACAATAAATTGCCCTTCCATCTTAATTAATTAATAACTTTTGATTTAAAACTCCAAATTTAACAAATAATATGTCTAAAATGATTATCTCGACGAGACCTTTCTGTTTATGCAGTCCATGGTTTGATTTGAAGCATGCATCATATAAATATAATGGGTACAGCAACTAATATGAGAATAAAATGGGGCCAAAACTAAATAAAATGCTTTATTATTGTTTTCCACACCTCCCCATGCCATGCTACCTTATTGCCATGCAATTTGTGCATCATTCATCATGGCATGATTGTTTGCTTGATGCATTTTATTCATATGCTTGTGCACTTTATTTATGTTGGCCCTTGTTTGTTTGGTTCTTCTTCGAATAGACGCTGAGCAGGGGATATATCAAGAGAACCAGGAGCACTACCCAGATCCATTCCTTGCTTCAACTGAGCTGCCAGGCAAGCCCTACCACATGCTTGCATACATATAGTACCTATTGCCTCTATCTTACTCTTGCATCATTGAGTTGCGATTGCATTAAATTGAATCCCAAGTATTGCATAGCCTTTACTTTTAAACCCCACCGAAGCTTGTTCCTCCATCCCATGAGCCATTACTACAGGAGTTGTTTGAGCCATGCGAGTCGTAGAACAGCATGTGTAGGGTATGTGAGTGTATGATGGATAACGAGGTACCTAAACAACTTAACCTGAGTAGTAATGGGATAACTAATGAAAGTGGCGTCGGTGAGCCATATTCGCTATTTGGTTTTTCAGGCTCACTTGTGTCCCGTAGGACCCCGAGTACTTGATTCTTGTTCCTTGAATATTCGCGCTATCCACATCCGGGAGGCTTATGAACCCCCCTAAGCCAGAGCTTGATTCATTCTTATTTCTTGGGGCCACAAACTAGTTTGAGGTTTTATTTACTATCTTGTACTCATGCCATGCTTTACTGCTTTATTTAAATTGTGCGAGGTACTGCACACTGTACTGTTTAGGTCCGTGACCCGTTTTCGCGGTATCGACAAGCCCAGTCACACTTTCGGGTTCCCAGTCGTTTACAGCCGGCCACACAAACCTTGAGTCCGTCTCGTAGCCGGCCAGCTTCGTTGCGGGTAGCTTAATGGGGTGGCCCCCTGAAATATTTCTGAATCCTGTAATTGCTTTGTCGTGACTGTCTCGTTGGGTTTTGATTTGGTTTTTCCGAGGCATATCGAGTGTGTGTTGCTATTTGTGCACCCCTGCAGGGTAAAACTTTCTGAAAGCCGTGTCCGCGGTTATGGACGACTTGGAGCACAGTTTCTCGATCATAGACAAGCATAACTAAAGTACCGCTTTTAATTTGACTAGACTAGGTACCTGACTAGTAAATAGTGCAACACTCACGGAATGGATAATAAAACTACCAACGGATGGGGGGGGGGGTTGTTCGTCCGCTTCCTCGTCGGTAAGCGAGGAGGAGGATGGATATGTGGATATTACCGTTTAAACTGTTATAACTGTTGTTTTTAATTCACGGACATCCGTCTATCTCTGGTTAGGCGGATGGTTAGCGAGTATCTATAGAATTGTTAGGGTTTATCTTTTGCTGCAATTGCGTCACCCCAGGTTGTGTCCCCTTTAGAGGCATAAAGACTTGCTGAGTACCCCTAGGGTCTCACACGACAAATTATTGGTTCAGATGAACAGGTACACTCGCAAGATGGATACTGGGTGGAAGAGACGGACGATGTGGGCAACGATCATTCGGTGTAGAGATTCTGGGAACGGGGATCCGTGAGATCTGTGGGCGGGATCTGCTTATTTATGGGGCATCTTATGCCGATTTGCTTCTTATCCGTACTCGGATTTTGGCTTCCGCTTCCGCTTGATACTCTGATGTTTGATGTATGAGGAGATATCCTACACTATTATATCTATCTAGGATATTTGGATCTTGCCGTATGGCGTTGCTATATTTCCTTTCTTTTTAGATGGAATGGCTCTGATGTACTATTGTATGGTGGCTTGCATACATACTCATTTGTGTATGTAGTTGATCCCTTCGCCTGCCGATTACGCCGCCCGTTCTTGTCCCGATGTTTGGAAATGGTTGGGACGGCCGAAAGGTCTACCTGTGAGTGGCATTTGGGCCCCACCGTACTATTTCAACCATTTCTGATCATCCAGGCTTGTACTAGGAGCGTAATTCACCGAGGTAGTTACATGTCACTCCGGCAACCCCGCGATTAGTAGACAAATACACAATGCATTCCCCTAGGCCCATAAATGGTGAAGTATCATGTAGTCGACGTTCACATGACACCACTAGAAGAATAGCACCACAACTTAAATACTAAACCATTGAATAATAACTCATCACAGATTCACTACTAACAACGTGACTTCTCTCATGTCCTCAAGAACTAAACAAACTACTCACAAGACATCATATGGATCAAGATCAAAGATGATATGATAATGGATAACAATCTGAACATAAATAATAATCTAATGGTTACACTCACAAGCATCAACTACAATAGTAATCAACACCGAGAAAGTTTCCCCTAACGAACTAAAGAAATATCCAACACAATTGTTACAGCGGGACGGAGTGGTGGTGATGATGGTGTGGATGATGATGATGATCCCGATGAAGCCTAGATTGATGATGGTGTTGATGGCGACAGTCTCCCCTCTCCGGGAAGGAATTCCCCCGACAGAAATCTGTCTGCCGGAGAGATCTTTCTCTCTAGGTGTTTTCCACCCCTAGAGGCGGCGGAAATCTATCTGTGGTCGCTCCCCGAGGCTTAGGGTTCTATAGGGAAGATATAGGCGAAGGGGCGGAGTCGGAGGCCGGGCAAGTGGGCCACACCTTCCCTAGGCGCGGGGTCAGGTGGGCCCGCGCCTAGGGGGTGGGCCCCCTGAGGCCCCCCTTCCCTCCTCCTTCTGGCTTCCTTCGTCCTCAGGTAAAATAATATGTTTTCATATTTTTCTGGTATTTTTCTGATCTTCGCGAAATTGCACCGAAACGCCTTCTTTTCCATCAGAATCCAGACTCTGGCAGTCCATCCTCCAGGAATCATCCAACATACATAAACAGATGAAAAGCCATAAGTAATACCTCATAATAAGACAAATATCAATGAATGGAGGTGAATTATGATATATAATGGTGATGCAAATTGGGCATATCAACAATCAATTTGGTGTAATCAAAGAAATCATGAATGGACGAGCAACAATGAGCAATTGAGACAACTACCAATTGTAGGCAATAGGCAAAACAATGAACATTGAAAGCATAAGAATTTTCATCAAAGATCTTTTTTTGTAGGCCATTAAATTCACCCCTCTTATTTGAGGCGCCATCATAACCTTGCCCTAGGATTATATGAATAGATAGCTTGTGATAATCTAGAATACCAACAATTGTTACCTTTTGTGCCTCGGATGTAGTATCATGGACATGATTTATAGAAAGAAAGCGTTCCACAACCTTCCCTTCATTGTTCACATACATACAACAAAATGATCCCCAAAGGTTAAATGGAAGTATGAAATAATAGACAAATTGAATAATGAAGTAATGAAGCACTACTAACCTCAACATTACTGCCATTTGCTCTTTTACGGATATGTCAAGTGACTCATCAATGAGAATGGAGGAATTCGTTTTGCCAAGTTCTCCCATAATTACTTTGGTGACTTCTTGTGCACAACACTTGGCAATTTTCTGAGGGAATACCAATCGGGGTATACCCAGGAACAGGATTTGCCAGCTGGATAGATCCGACTGAAACCTAGGCCTGGGTGGATCAACTCGCCAAATACGGCGACTGGCGCATATTGGACCTAGAAGACTTGCCGACCGGAGGCCCAAGATAGCGACTACAATACGTAGCCCACCAAAACACTTGTAAACCCTAACTGGATGCATATATAAATCCACCAGGGACACCCACACAGGGCGGTCTCTCTCACGTCAGATTAGATCTAGTCTCTCTCCCTCCGCCTACGACGGCTCCCATATAACCAATCTATGAACATATACTGGATTGATAGCAAAACGTAGCGATCCTCCACCGAGGGGTCGTGAACCTGGGTTTATCATGTGCCAATCTTGCTCCCAGATTCTCCTACATCGCCTTTCTCCCTCTACGTAAGCTACCCCCGGGAGCATCTGTTGTGTCAATACCACGACAACAAGATCCATTTAAATTTTCGAAGAAATCATCTTGGAATTTCAACTATGACCATAAGAATGCTTTACCTTTTGATCCTTCACTTTATACCATTCCACCATCTCATGAAAGTTTCCCATGTTTAATGAACCCCAAAATTCATTATGGACACGAAAGGCCAAGCCTTGACCAATGAGAAATCTAGCACAATACATGGAAGAAGTCAACCAGATTTTATATAGTTCTTCGGATTTCTTGGTTGCACGAGATAGCTTGCTAGACACACTTTGTCTTTGATTATGAAAAGCATCACAATTCAATCTTGCATTATTGTGGTCACTAGTTATGCCACCAAGATGGTTGTGCAAAGCTTTCTAAGCATGCTTCCAATCACTAAATCTGGTTTTGGTGAAGACTTCATGACCAAAACGTTGTGTACTTTCCACTTTCTTAAAAATAAAGCAATAGAAATAATATGCCTTATCTTGAGACTCGCTATATTCTATCCAATCATACTTGTCATACCAATCATTTGAAAACACCTAATTCCTTCTTAGGAAAGTTCACAATTGTTTGTGTTGGACCCTTCAAAAGATATGCTCTTCTCACTTGGTCTTGAACATCCAGATGGTATTCATTAATTTGTTGACAAAGAGCGGGATCACAAACTATATCATACAGATTAAACACATGTGTTTCCTCATTTTGTGGTTGTAATTGTGGTATGCTTCTTGTATCAACCAAAAATCTCATCATTTCTGAAATTTAACAATTTTATGTTCATTAGTAGTACTACAAGCAAGTTCATTTCAATTATCTAGTATGAAATTCATATAGTTTTAGCAAGCAACTGTCAGTGCTAAAATTGGAACTTGAAAAGTAAAGAAAACTTCAAATATGTAATTATGCAAACCTAGTTGTCTTCTACCCATAGCTGCCGAGATCGAGCCAGCCCTGGCTTGAGCTGCTGCCCACTGGAATCCCCCCCTCAATTCTTACCACCTTTGTCATCGGCACGGCCGAGTCGCCGCTTTGCTTATGCTTGCGGCTGCCATCTGTAACAACATGCTGGGGCGGGGCTGCTGGTGTGCCTTGATGCCTGGCCGCTCGCCGATGTTGTCGCTGTTGTGGTCGTACATCCTCCGAATCGGAGCAACGAAGGTCGCCACCTTGCTGGCTCACTTCTCGTTGGAGGTCGGTTGTATGAGGAGGGCTAGGGAAAATACGATTGGGGAATACCATTTGGGAATTGGGAACAATAGGGGATGGCTCGATAGAATTGGTTGGTGACCGGTTTCCAGCGACTAACATTCTAGCAATTATGTGCCATTTTGGTAGCCTCCAATAGAGTTGTGGAGATTTCCCCAAGCTTGTACGGGTTCGGTGATCGCCCTCAAGTACCCCATAGTGGAATGAGTGCCCGCCTTGTGTGGTGCGCACTCGTAAGAATAAGGTGAGACTTTTGTGGCATCGGTGCGTAGTGTGCATCCGCATCTTGGGGTGAGGCCTTGAGTGAGCATTGAGACACCACACCTCAAGGTGAACGATTTGTGGCATTCGGGGAGAATTATGTCATCGCACCTCTCCAACAGAGACGTAGCTTCTTTATAAATGAACTTATAGATAAAATCATCATCTCCACGTCCATCGGTTATCTCTATAGCCGAGTCATTTTCTTATGGCAGGCTCTCACAGTGATCGATATCAACGTGTTGCAATGCTCTCTTATGTTCTCTAGGATCATGGAAGGGAAATCACCAGTGATCAACTACCAAGTCAATGGACACCAATACAACAAGGGGTACTATCTATTTGATGGTATCTATCCATTATGCTCTACATTTGTGAAGACAACACCTAATACCCAAGAACAAAAAAGGTCTAGATTTTCTAATGAACAAGAGAGTGCTAGGAAGTATGTGGAGCGGGCATTTGTTGTGCCCCAAGCTCATTGGGCTATGTTCGGCACCCTACTAAAACATAGAAGGTGAAACACAATGTATGAGGTGATGACTTCTTGCATCATGCACAACATGATTATTGAGGATGAGTGTGTTGATTCAATTTTACCTATTGAATAATTAAATTTTAATTGCTTTCCCTCAAACACAAAGATATAGTAGAAGTCATGCCGAAATTTGTCACACTTGCCCGGATGCTTTCATCAGAACAAGAGAGATTTCTACCCCTACAGCTTCTTTAGTTTTGCGCAAAAATTCCCTAGATTTTCTTATGCATGAATGCAATGCACGAACCTGTGTCCTATCTATTTCGAGGTGCTAATCCTGGGATGTTACAATATACTTCGCACAAAGCTACAAAGTTGGTAAGTGTAAGAATGATGTTAGGAGAAAGGTTGTGAGGTAGAACCCGAATATGTTGGAGGACTTGTGTAGAGGTCCCAACCTTTAATAAGGTAGAGATCCCTGTGTTTACAATGCTAGTCCCTGGATCAATAGCTAGCATCCATAGTTAAGATGTAATATCAAGAAACAAAGGTCATAATACAATTTTATAACCAGGAATAAAATAATTCATTACATCTTACATAGCTCATTTGGCAATCACATTACAATGCAGCTGAAATAACTATAGCATGGAGTCCTTCATCTTCAAAGTGCCACAGGCAATCATGTTGGTTGTAGTCTTGTAATCCTAATCAACACCCTTCACTAACATCAAACAAACCTACAACATAATAAGTTACAGACACAAGGGTCAATACATTTGAATTGTATTGGCAAGTGATACTATGGTGGTATAGTGGTATCTATCATATATATGCATTTGGCTAAGTGGAGCTTAGGCTTGCTTTGCTCAAAATAAGATTGTCCTTATCATTTGAAAACACTAAGTTTTTGTTTGACAAAAATCACCCAAGGCATCTACCAATCCAAGATTGAAGATCCTTTAACCCTTGTTCAACCACAAGTTTTTAACTTAGAAATTGGGATGAGGAGATTCTTGATAGCTTCCATGTCTCGATGCTCAAATTGTCCATTTCCGGGGACACGGCTAAGTGCTTAGATTTTACTCTCTCGAGAGGTGGTGCACTTTCCCCACAAGACTCGACATGCATCGAGACAAGATCTTCAAGAAGACTTCCCTTAGACCAGAATGGACGCGTTCCAACCTATCATCCCCTACCACCAACCGTCCATTTGGCTAAGTTATTGCAACCTATATGATCCAGGCAGAGCCCATAATGCCATGTGGCTGCACTTGAAGCTTCTCAACATTTGATATCTCAAATCTCTTTGTTCATGGGTGGCATTCCACAAGTGTGATACACAAGGTTCACCAGTCCTCTGGCCTTGTGTAACCACTCAACATAAATCCATCCTTTCCATTCCACCCAGGTGATTCATTCACATAGTTGTTTTATTAAACAAAACACAAGTCATAGACTTAGAAATATCTCATAGCATGAATATAATCCACCCTTGTTTTCTACTAGCTAAGCATGATAGTAGTAGGGATCTTAACTTATGGAAAATTCTACTAAGGTCTCATCTACTAGGATTTCCCATGGCATAGCATACTTAGTAAAAATTCCATGCAAGTCCTACTTAGAAATATCAGTAATGCATAGTGAAAATAATGGGACAAAAGTATGAAGCACCACTTGCCTTTTTGGTAGAGAATATAAGTTCACTCCTTGACCTTTGCAATAGTCACACTCTTCAAATTTCACTACAATTCAGTCAAGGCATAAATTCAATCTACCATTCAAGCAATTCATCACATAGAATAATAAAAACAAAGCAATGCATGCTAGCATGCCAAAGATTGTTTTATTTGGAAAAGTGGTTTCTAATAGGCCATAAACATTTTAACTCACCTATTGGTCATTTATAAAAGTGGCAAAACCATTTGATATCAAGTTAGTGAAAATGGCCATTTAAATCATTCTTGTTTTGTTAGAAAGGATTTAATCCAAGTAATAATTTCTAGTGTTTGACAAATATATTTTAAACACAAATGTTAGTGTTTTATGGTCAAGTGTTTATTATTAAAACCATTTGCAAAAGTTTTTCCTATAAGCCATTTTTAAATAAAACAACATATTATTTCATTAGAAATGCCTTTAAACAAAGTAATAATTTTCTATGGTTTAATAAAATACATTTTTAAATCCAAAAACTTGGTGTTTAGGGTCAGAGGTTTTAAGTCAAATCATTTTCCAAAGGTTTTACTCAAAAAGCATTTTTAAAACATAATCAACATTTTTATTTAACTAGAATGCTTTTATTTAAAGATTTAATTCCTAAGTGTCACCAAACAAACTTTTAAAACTACAATTTGGTTTCTATAGTCAGTAGGTTCAAAATAATCCATTTACAAAAGATTTTACCCTGAAAACATTTTTGGAATAAATTTTAGACATAAAATATGCCTACATATGTTTCTGCAAAAACAACCAATATTACAGAAGCAAATAATTAAATAAAGTGTGTGATTGGAAAGTAATATTTTTGCTTATTCCACTGATATAAAATTTGTAAAATTTGGACGTGTAGACTTAAAGTTATGAATTTTGCAAGTTTAAACATCTAATAGGAATGTTTTCTGTTTTTAAAACGAGAGCGGGGCTACGTGTCGTGTTTTCATTGGCCGGTACCAGTTCGCACGGATCGCTCTACGTGAAGCGTTGGATCTAATTAGATCTGTGCGGCCTAGATCGAAGGATAATGTTTCACTTAAGTGTTCTAACTCAACCGCTGGATTTGCATCTAACGGTTCACATGCGATTGACCAAAGTCTGGTGGCACGGCGACGGTGGCTGGCGGCGGCGCAGATCTGGCGGTGAGGTTGCCGGCGATACAAGAGGTGAGAGGAGGATGGGAGAAGCTCACCAGAATCGTCGAAGATTGCTGATGCTCAACGTATGCTTGGTTGGTGAAGGGGCGCACGGGTTCGACGGGTATTGCTCGCCGGAGTTGCGTCTGACGTCGAGCGTCTCTGTTCGTCGTCGCTGGCGAGGGTACAAGTCACGCCAAGGCACAAAATTGGTTGCATTAGCTGCGCACAGAAGACGCGAGTACGGGTGCATCCAGGAGAGGGGAGGCGCGATCAAACTTTACCTAGGGACATCGCCGGAGAGGTTGCAGACGACGGCGTCGCTCTGTCATCGAGGTTGTCGACGTTATAGGGCACATGCGTACTTGCTAGGGTTATTGGAAGGTGCAGGAGGGGATGGAGATTAATCCTGTGTGGTCCAGGGAAAGGAGAAGGTGCTGGTTCGCCGGAATTTGAGCAGGAGGGTCGCCGGAGTAGCAGTGGGTTCGAGCAGAAATTGATACAGTCTAGGGGCTCTCGTGGGGTGGTATCTGGGAGGAAAGAGATAGGAGAGAGAGGAGAGACATGCGAGTTAACGAGCGTGATTACTGGGCGGGATTAGGGCGGCAGTAACGCGAATTAAACTCGCGAATCAAAGACATAAATGGGAGAGAGGGAGGAAGAACTGGTCGCGCGGGTGAAAACGACGACTGATAAGCGTGGTCGTTCTGTCAGCGAAAGAGAGAGGTTTCAGGTGGGGTCCAAGCGTCAGTGAGGGCATGGGTAGGGTTTGTCGTAAGGAAAATGCTTCGCGGAGGGAGAGGGAGTGGGCTGGCTGGGCTTAGTGGGCCAGGTTGGGTTGGGCTGCTTCTAATTTATTTTATTATTCTGTTTCTTTTTCCTTTTTCCATTTTGATTTTATTTTTTCAAATTCAAACTTTTATTTGAATCAGATTTATTTATCAAATCTTTTCAAAACTTTTCAGTAGTTTCTATACTATTTTAAATGTGTTTTAAAGTTCATTTTAGAATAATTAATTTTATTCCTTCATGGTTTATTATTTATTTAAATAGACATTTGTCTTTATTTTAAATAGGGTTTAAAATATGGTTTCAAACTCTATTTGAAATCTAATTTTTACCAAACCTTTTTCAGTAGGTTTTATTTATTTATTAGGGTGTTAAATAATTCATTTTGAATTATTTGAAATATTTTTATTGTGATTTATTAATCATTTAAATTGAGCATTTGTCTACATTCAAATAAAATCCAATATGGTTTTAAATTCATATAAATTTTATTAAATGATTCCTTTATTCCATTTAAGTTAGTTAAATAACTTTTATTCCACTTGGGGAAATTCCAATTATAATTTTCTCATGATTTAATTATTCATTTCTATTAGGGATTTTGTCTTTATTCAAATGGAATAGAATTTGGTTAATGACATATATTTTTTATTGAAATATTCTTTATCCCTTTATTTTATTTGGATTTGGATTATCATTATTCCATTTCCTTATGGACTTAATTGTCTTCTAAATATTTTCTTTGGAATTTATTATTTAGTTTAGGCATATTATCCTTATTTAAATAAAATTGGATATTGTTCAATCCTTATGATTTTATTTAAATAATCTTTTATTCCTTTTATTATTCCATAATCTTTCATTTCATTTGTTTGGCCAAGATTTAATTTGGCTTTTAAATACTCCTTATTTATTATTTCTTTCTTTTTCTTATAAAATCCATATCTTTTTATTTAAAGATCTAAACTTGGTGATTCCAATTTGTAAAATCTTCTTTAGTATTTGTTTATCCTTTTAAATCTCTTTAGGATTATTTTGCTCACCATTTAGATAGGAGCTTTATTAGCTTTGGAAATTATTTCCTTTTATCTTAATAAATTCATAAGTTTTTATCCATGGCTCCAAATTAAGTAAAACCAATTTCTATGACTTTATAATATTCTTATTTATCATTCTTGATCATTTATAAATATTTGTTGCTGAATTTTTATATGGATCAAATCCATAGTCTTAGAGAGATCTTGGAAATGATTTCTTCCATTAGGGTTTTAGGGTTTTGGTTTATTTTCCAAGTGTTTAAATTTCAAGATACATTCCTTGATGAATGCATTTCACTTGATTTGAATTTTTGTTGGTTTACCCTTTATTCAAAGTTTGTTCAAGATGGGTTTTGATGTTTCCAAGTTTGAACAAAAAGTTTCTTTTGCCCTAAATTTTAACAATTATTTATTTTGTTTATTTATTTTTCACATTTCAAAATTTGGAAAATTATGGGATGTGACAACTTGTAGGAAGAAGTCGGAGACCAGGAGGGCAACGCCGCATACCAGCTGCATCTTGAGGTACGCATTTTCTCCGACAAGGGGAGAAGGGACCACCTCGTGGGCCAGCGCCAGCCTCTAGACCAGATCCTTCGCCGAGGGCAGGTACCCTTCGGAGGCCAGCTCCTTCAGGTCCACGACAAAAAGATCCGAGCCTCTTGATGACCCACAAGTGTATGGGGTGTATCGTAGTACTTTTGATAAATAGGAGTGTCGATACCAACGAGGAGCAGAAGGTGCTGAACAGTGGTATGGAGCAGGAAATCCATGTGAATACTTAGCAAACAGATTTTTAGTAGTTTTCTGACAAGGTAACGAACAAAAGGAGGAAGTAACAAAGGTAACAAACAAAAGGAGCAAGTGGCCCAATCCTTTATTAGCAAAGGACAAGCCGGTGGAAATACTTATAAGGACCAAACGTTCTCGAGGACACATGGGAATTCTGTCAAGTGATTTCACTTCAAACAGCTGAGTATTCTTATTTGGTGTTTGTAAGTTTTGTGTGAGTGAACCTGTGCTAACATACCGCCATTCCTAGGACTAATACATACTTGTGATTAAACCCCCTACAAACATCCGTAACTACAGGAAAGTAATTAAGATATAAATCTAACCACAACCTTAAACTCTGAGATCCCACGCTCCCTTGTGCAAAGGTGTCCTAATGGGGGTTCATGTTTCTGTCACTCCGGTAACCGCACAATTAGTAGCAAAATACACAATGCATTCCCCTACGCCCATAAATGTTGAAGTATCATGTAGTCGATGTTCACATGATACCACTAGAAGAATAGCACCACAACTTAAATACTAAACCATTGAATAATAACTCATGAAGATGGTGTGGATGATGATGATCTCAATGAAGCCTAGCTTGATGATGGTGTTGATGGCGACGGTCTCCCCTCTCCCCATGCAGAAATCTGTCTACCTAAGAGATCTTTCTCTCTCGGTGTTTTCCTCCCCCAGAGGCGGCGAAAATCTATCTGTGGTCTCTCCCCTGGCCTTAGGGTTTCGAAGGGAAGATATAGGCGAAGGGGCGGAGTCGGAGGCCGGGCAGGTGGGCCACACCTGCCCTAGGCGCGGGGTTAGGTGGGCCCACGCCTAGGGGGTGTGGGCCCCCTGAGGCTCCATATTGTCCCTCCTTCTAGCTTCCTTCGTCTTCTGGTAAAATAATATGTTTCCATATTTTTCTGGTATTTTTCTGATCTTCGCGAAATTGCACCGAAACGCCTTCTTTTCCATCAGAATCCATACTCTGGTAGTCCATCCTCCAAGAATCATCCAAGATGCATAAACAGATGAAAAGCCATAAGTAATACCTCATAATAAGACAAATATCAATGAATACAGGTAAATTATGAAATAGAAAGGTGATGCAAATTGGGCGTATCAACTCCCCGAAGCTTAGATTTCGCTTGTCCCCAAGCAAAAACTGAGCTTAGTAAACATGTCCACAGGTTTATGGAGTGAAGTGTCGATAAAAGAATACAAACAAGAAGCATCACACTTACCATTGCACAACTCATAGAAGGAAGCAACTCACCATTATATAACTTAGCTTGCAACCAAGTACATCAGTCACAATAAAGATGCATAAAGATAAATCATAATTGGAATTGGAAAACTTGTTCTTGGTCAGAGAACAATTGGAAAACAGTTTCACAAAAGCTTTTTGTAGAAGTTTCAAAATAGGAACACTTTCAGAAAGGTTTTTCACAAGTGAAGGCTTTCAAAGTAATACTCAATAGAAAAGAGTTTTGTGCAAACAAGGAAGATAAAGAACATGATTGAATAAATCACCATATGAATGCTTGAAACACAACAACTCAAATGCTTGCTGGAGATAGAGAGGAAGTAGGTTTACTGACTCAACTAGTAACTAGGAGAAAGGTCCCTTCATAGAGGGTAGAGATTACAAGTCATAAAGAGTTTCCAAAACATTATGGTACTTACTAGCTTTGAGCCCTCATTGCCCCTATCATAAGCATCTTGAGATGATTAAGGTTAAAGTGAACAAAGATAGAGTATATGCTTGATGAAATATAAGTTGGCAATCTCATGTCCCTTGAATACGAGGGCCACTCCTCATGCTACTCAACTTTGGGCCCAGGTAAGTTCTTGTCATTATAAGTATTTGCATATCATTGAGAACCTCCAACGGGGTACCCCTTGCACATGGTACAGGAGCTTTCCCATAATCAAAATGACAAGGCAAGCAGACAATGAGCATCTCAACAATCTTTTTTATTTTCCATATGCATAGCTTTTTATTGAGGATGCTTCATAGATGACTCACTATGGTGATGCTGCAAGTTTCCACCATGATTAAGCATGGCTTAGGCTAGCGGCCCAGGCGTTTCTCTAACACAGGATACAAACTCCATGGACTTACAAGTTCCGTCTTTATTTCACACCGTTGACATCCATATATAAAAGAGCATGATATCAAGTGTGTACAAAGTACAAGTGCAATGTTGAAAACATTCCCCGTGACAACACGGATCTGCTAATTCCAACGTATAGATGCAAGCATATACTACTTCGATGTTCATAATGGTTCAAGTCTATTAGGGGCAAAGAAATAAAGTGTGCCATCAAGTTCGTGAGAGCTTTACTAACTAGTTTTCACATAACAAAATACTTTTTAATTCGAAAGGTAGATGAAGCTTGAGAATTTGCTTGGAATAGAAAAAATGCTACTAGGTAGATGTGGTGGACACAAGTGGCAAAAGTTTTGGTTCAAAGGATTTTGGAAACATGAGAAGTATGCCTTCTGAAAACAGGTTTTGGCTAGCAAGGTTGGGTAGCAAGCAAGAGAGTTGAAAGAAACAAGCAAACATACAAGTAATAAAGCCAAACATGCAATCTTACTTGAAGACACAAAAGAATCTTAAATAAAGAATACTAAGCTTATGAGCCAACAAGAAAGAAAACAAATGATACCAAATACCTGTAAGCTTTTTCTTTCTTTCTTTTTCTTTCAAACTAATGCCACTGACCAGAACTCAGTTTGCCAAAACCAATTTAGATCCACTTGATGATCCCAAAGTGGTGCCAATACTGATCAACAAGATCCATCATATAATAGAGATTGCAAACTAAAATAAGAAGTTCAAAAAGTAAAAGATGAGACTTCTAATTAATATTCCAATAAAGGCACTCACACCAAGGGATACAAAATAATCAACTAAAGGAGAGATACTTCCACATGCAAACCAAACTATAAGATAACCTCTCTACCACAGATATGAATCCACTTAAAAGGTAAAAGATAAAAGATAATGGTGGTGATACCGCAACACTCCCCCAAGCTTGGAACAAGCCAAGGGGATGCCAAACCTGATGACGAATTACTCCCTTGGTGGTGGTGTTCTCTTGTCATCATAAATCTTCCAAGGCAATGGTTCCCCATCCAAAAAGGATGTCTTTATCTACGCAATCCTGAAACTAGCTAACGAACAGTGAGGTTGTCAAGCTCACTGGTTTGCTGTAACAAAGGATTAAACGTATGGTGTGGAAGGTAATGGTTTGTAGCAAGTAAACAAGTAACAGTGGAAGGTGTATCAATGGTAAAGATTGGACCGGGGTCCATAGTTCACTAGAGGTGCTCTCCTTAGATAAACAACATGCCATGAAGGGTAAACAAATTACAACAGGGCAATTGACAGGAACTGAGCAAGGCATAACAATGCAATTACTAGTCAGAAAGATCCTATGAGATTCGTTTGGGCAATACAACAAGATACATAGACCGCCATCCAACTACATCTATAACTAGAAGTCCACCTTCAGGTTATCATCCAAACCCCCTCCAGTATTAAGTTGCAAGCAACAGACAACTGCTTTAAGCAAAGTGTGTAAGGTAAACAGTCCACATGTTCCATGAACAAGAGACCGTTGTTTTCTCCCCAGTAGCAAGAGCACATCTACAACCGAAGATATTATTGTCACTTCCCTTGGAAACTAGAGGCATGAACCCACTATCGAGCATAAATACCCCCTCTTGGAGTCACTAGAAACTACTTGGCCAAGATAGCTACTAACAACGGAGAGCATGCAAGATCACAAACAACAGAGACATGATAGAATCATAAAGACAAAACCATTAATCAAACCAACATAATTATCTCAATATCCATCGGCTCCCCGCAAACACAACATGCATGATTACAAATAGATTAGATCTTGATCATGAACGGAGCTCACAAGATCTATACATGAAAGCACAAAGGAGGAGATACAACCATCTAGATACTACGTGGACCCATAGTCCAAGGTGGAACTACTCATGCATCATACCAGAGAGAAGGCCTCCGGGATGATCTCCCCTCTGGCAGAGTGCCGGGAAGAACATCAGACCCCCCGATCTAGGGATGATAGTGGCGGCGGCTATAGATGGTTTCGTGGATATTTGATCGGGTGATTAGGGTTTCTGCATCGAGGGCTTCTTATTGGTGAAGGGGGAGACCGAGGAGGCGGCCAGGGTAGCCAAACCCTAGCTAGGCATGGGGCTGGGCCCACCCGCGCCTAGGGTGGGTCTGGCCCCCCCTAGCTGGCCCCTCCAGCTCTCCTCTGGACTTCTTGTTCCCCACGGAAAGTAATTGACTTTGACGTTTGTCCCGTCCAATTCCAAGAATATTTCTTTACTAACTTTTCTGAAACCAAAAACAGCAGAAAACAGGCATCTGGCACTGTTGCAACTTGTTAATAGGTTAGTACCCGAAAACATGTAAAAAGCACCTCAAAGTGTAGACAAGCAAAGCAAAGTAGATACAAAACAAGCGTGGAGCATCAATAATTATAGATACATTTCCAACGTATCAACATCCCCAAGCTTAACTCCTGCTCGTCCTCGAGTAGGTAAGTGATAAAAGAATAATTTTTGAGGTGACATGCACCCTCACAATAAAGATCCAACCATTTGCAAGCATTGAAAGCTGGGATCAAAGAACTCTAAACATGTGCATGAAAGATGGAGTTCTAACAGTAGGACATAGTAACTATGCATGGAACATGACAAGCTACAAACAAAGATCATGAATAACATGCATTGAAAAACGTTTGTTTTTTTCTCATACAGAAAACATAGCATAGTGGCAATCAGCTTGTTCCTCATAGAGTAGCAAATAGATGCATAGGACACCTGCAAAGTTCACAAGGCTGACTAGAAAGAAGTAGCACAAGAACAAATAATAACACAATATGCATCAATTAATAAGCTTTGGAACACTGCACACAGAATGACAACTATGCTCTCTTAATGGTGCCTAAAAGTAGAAGGTGGAGACTCAATAATGGTGGAAGAAAAGCCTTTTTGTAAAGGAAGCAGGGATTACAAGTTTCAAAAAGAGCTTCCAAAAATTATGGTACTTGTTAGCTTTTAGCCATCATTGCCCCTATCATAAGCAGCTTGAAGTGGTTAGGGTTAATGTGGCAAAGCTGGAGTATATGCTTGATGAAGTATAAGTTGGCAATCTCATGTCCCTTGAATACGAGGGCCACACCTCATGCATACTCAATTTTGGGTCCAGGTAAGTTCTTGTCACTATAAGTATTTGCATATCATTGAGAACCGCCAATGGGGTACCCCTTGCACATGGTACAAGAGCTTTCCCATAACCAAAATGACAAGGCAAGCAGACAATAAGCATCTCAGCAATCTTTTTATTTACCATCTGCATAGCTTTTTATTGAGGATGCTTCATAGATAGCTCATTATGGTGATGCTGCAAGTTTCCACCATGATTAGGCATGGCTTAGGCTAGCGGCCTAGGCGTTTCTATAACACAGGATACAAACTCCATGGACTTACAAGTTCCCTCTTTATTTCACACCGGTGATATCCGTAGACAAATGAACATGATATCAACTGAGTACAACAAGGTACAAGTGCAATGTTGAAAACGTTCCCCACGACAGCACGGTTCTGCTAATTCCAACTTATAAGTGCAAGCATAAACAACAAAGTTGTACAAATGCTTCAAGATTATTAGGGGAAAACAATAAAGTGTGCCATCAAGTTCGTGAGGGCTTTAATCACTAAGTTTTCACATAACAAAATAGTTTTTAATTGGAAGATAGTTGAAAACAAGAATATACTTGGAATGGTGTAACACACCATGCATAGGATTTTATAGTGGACACTTTGGAATAACTTGGTTTCTTGGGAGTTGGAAGCATGAGTAGAACTTACTCATACAAGTGGAGGCTAGCAAAAGACTGGGAGCAACCAAGAGAGCAACAATGGCCATAATCATGCAGTGCAACAAAGCATATTAATCAAAGCAAAGAGTGGTACTACAAGTCAAGGACTAAATGATCATATATGCTATGGTGACTTGTGAGAGTCATAACATGGTGTGAGCATGTGCCAAGTCAACCAAGCAAAGCATCAGAGGAGAATACCACAATACTATGGTTTTGCATGCTAAAACAACGCATAATTTCTTCAAGGCACACTAAGCAATCCCAATTGTTTGGAACAAGACATGATACAGCAATAATCACTGAGCATAATGCTAAAACAACACCTAGCATGTCATGCTAAAGTCTAAGTCACATTCAATGCAAGCTCCTCTTGCACTTCAAGCAAGAACTTACTACTCCTTTCCAACACCAAGCAAACTTATTTGCAAAACAACACAACGAGAACGGGGGTCCAAACTAATCAAGCAAACTAAACAAACTAAGCAAAGCAAACGAAAACTAAGACGCTCCAAGAACAACACAACTGTGCATGAAACAATAAAAACGAAGTGTCTAGACAAACCTGAGCTTTTATTGATGAAGAAGGGGATGCCTTGGGCATCCCCAAGCTTTGACAGTTGTACCTCTTGGATATTTCTTGGGGTGACACCATGGTGGAATCCCCAAGATTGATCTTTTGTCAATTCTTCATCTCATTGCATCATTCTCTCTTTACACCTGAAAATTTTCCTTCACACAAAACTTCACACAATCTTCATTAGCAACATTAGCTTATTCAAAAGATATTAGACCTCTGGCAAAGCTTTGAAACAGCAAGGCTTTTCACTAAAAACACAAGCTACTGTAGTAACTCCTTCAAAAAGATCAATTCACCTAAAGAGAACTCAAAAAGGAATCAATAAGAAGCAAATGCAAATAATGGCAGAAATTTGTCAAAGCAGACTAGCAGGCAGAAACTGATTTTTTCGAACATCTTATGTTGCTCAAATCAAAAAGTGTTGAACTAATGAAATTTAGCTAACATACTGGGGGATTTATTCGTAAATGTTGAGCTCAATCCTAGTTACAGAGCCTCCTCAAGATTTCTTTTGGTGGAGGACAGAAATCTGTTTCGGGAAAGCAACTCCCCAAATCTTACTTCCCTCTCATTAGAGGTCATTCTTGGCACAAAAAGCAAACACAAAGGATTAGGAGAGGTCATTACAAAATTAATAACTTCCAAGACTCAAGGAAACTCTTGGGTTATCTCCCAACAAGTACTTTTCTTTAACGCCTTTAAGTTAGGCACAGGAAGCAAGAAGAAATCAAGTGTTTTCAAATGAGGAAGCATTAACATTCATACTTGCAAAATTTTAAACTATGAAAGGTATCTCATAAAAATGGGTTTTGGAGGATCCTTTCTCACCTCTCTTTGGTCTACTACCTTTATCAAAAATATTTTCAGGGGCAATCCAATCAAAATTCTTTTCAAAGGCTTCATGCATTCCAACAAGCTTAAAGGGTATGGGTATATTGAATTCCTCTCTAGGTTTAGTTTTATCAGAAATATCCACAACATCTACACTTTAACCTAGCATATTGAAATGTTCAAAAAACTTTTTGGCCTCCCTAGCAACATCATGAAATTCTTTTGTTAAAGTTTCAAGGATGAATTCTCTCTTTTCAGCATTCTTTTCTTCTTTTAGTTTTAGGAACAAGAATTGTATGAAGGGGTTAAGGCTAACAAACCTAGCCTCCAACATATGAACTAAAGAAGCTGCAGCAATCTCATAATTAGGAGCAAGCTCTGTTATAGATTTATCCTCAATATCCTCATTCTTGCTAACATAATTAAAGAATTCTCCAATATTATCTTTCCCAATTATGGAGCCATTACCTATTGCAAGATCTTTTAGAGCGAACTTGGGGAGCAACATGGTGAGCTAGAGCAAAGTGGCAACTAGAGTAGGAACTTTTTTTTGTGTTTTTGAAAAGAGGCAAACAAAACCAAGCAAAAGGAACAAAGCAAACTAAAAACAAAGTAAAGAGAAAGGAAGTGAAGGACTCCCCTTGTGAAGACGTTCTTAGCCTCCCCGGCAACGGCGCCAAAAAAGCTTGACGACTGTCTATGCATAGCCTGTTGGGAACCCCAAGAGCAAGGTGTGAAGCAGCAAGCAGCAAGTTTTCCCTTAGTTGAGACCGAGGTTATCGAACCAGAAGGAGGAAGGAAATGTCACACAGTTGGTGCAAGCAACACGGAGACCTGCACAACACAAACTCAAGACTTTGCCCCAACGAACATTGAGGTTGTCAAGCTCACCGGTTTGCTGTAACAAAGGATTAAACATATGGTGTGGAAGGTAATCATTTGCAGCAAGTAAACAAGTAACAGTGGAAGATGTATCAATGGTAAACATTGGACCGGGGTCCATAGTTCACTAGAGGTGCTCTCCTTAGATAAACAACATGGCATGAAGGGTAAACAAATTACAACAGGGCAATTGATAGGAACTGAGCAAGGAATAACAATGCAATTACTAGTTAGAAAGATCCTATGAGATTCGTTTGGGCAATACAACAAGATACATAGATCGCCATCCAACTGCATCTATGACTAGAAGTCCACCTTCAGGTTATCATCCGAACCCCCTCCAGTATTAAGTTGCAAGCAACAGACAACTGCTTTAAGAAAAGTGTGTAAGGTAAGCAGTCCACATGTTCCATGAACAAGAGACCGTTGTTTTCTCCCTAGTAGCAACAACACATATACACCCGAAGAGATTATTGCCACTTCCCTTGGAAAGTAGAGGCATGAACCCACTATCGAGCATAAATACCCCATCTTGGAGTCACTAGCAACTACTTGTCCAAGATTGCTACTAACAACGGAGAGCATGCAAGATCACAAACAACACAGACATGATAGAATCATAAAGACAAAACCATTAATCAAACCAACATAATAATCTCAATATCCATTAGATCCCCGCAAACACAACATGCATGATTACAAATAGATTAGATCTTGATCATGAATGGAGCTCACAAGATCTATACATGAAAGTACAAAGGAGGAGATACAACCATCTAGCTACTACATGGACCCATAGTCGAAGGTGGAACTACTCACGCATCATACCGGAGAGAAGGCCTCCGGGATGATCTCCCCTCCGGCAGGGTGCTGGGAAGAACTTCAGATCCCCCCGATCTAGGGACGATGGTGGAGGCGGCTACAGACGGTTTTGTGGATATTTGATCGGGTGCTTAGGGTTTCTGCATCGGTGGCTTCTTATAGGCGAAGGGGGAGACCTAGGAGGCGGCCAGGGTAGCCAAATCCTAGCCAGGCGTGGGGTTGGGCCCACCCGCACCTAGGGTGGGTCTGGCCCCCCTGGCTGGCCCCTCCGGCTCTCCTCTAGACTTCTTGTTCCCCACGGAAAGTAATTTACTTTGACGTTTGTCCCGTCCAATTCCGAGAATATTTATTTACTAACTTTTCTGAAACCAAAAAAAGCAGAAAACAGGCATCTGACACTGTTGCAACTTGTTAATAGGTTAGTACCAGAAAACATGAAAAAAGCACCTCAAAGTGTAGACAAGCAAAGAAAAGTAGATACAAAACAAGCATGGATCATCAAAAATTATAGATATGTTTCCAACGTATCACTAGCAGCAGAGTTTATGCGATCAAATCTAGCCTCATACTCACAGTTTTGGTTCTGTATGTCATAGAGCTGTGCTTGCAATTGGTTGGAGGTCTGATGGAGTGAAAAGATCTCTTCTCGGAGCTCAGCTACCTATCCCTCGTGCTTGGTGATGAGTTCTGAACTTATCTTGTGAATAACATCCACTTTGCGTTCTGCCATCTTCTTGTACCTAAAAACTTCCTGTTCTAGTGCTTTCATCCTGTCTTCCAGACTGCCCTCTCCTTTAGGGTATTGAACTTCTTTCATCTATACCTTCCCCTCCTTGAGGATCAAGTCTTTGGGACGAATCCTCAACTCATACATGTACGGGTTGAGGACGTCCGTAGAGGAACCCTCTATGGGTGATCCAAAGGAAGACATTAAGGCTCCAAATCTGAGAATTTTCCTGACAGAAAACATATCGAAACGAAAACACAACGAGAACACGGTGCAAGAACCTCGGGGAACCCGGGGGGTTATATATTATGAAGTTTCAATGCATAAGGAATGTTTTGACACGGAAACGAGGCGGATGAGGAGTTCGAGGGGGAGACACCCCCCTCAGGCGCGGCCAGGCTGAGCCCGCACCTTGGGTGGGTTTTTCCACCCCGGGCTCCGTTTCCTCTTCAGTTTCATCTCGTAACTTCCCTTATGTATTAAAAACATCAAAAATATAAAAGGATAGGAGTTTCACGGACCTTCTGTTTTCACCACTTTTACCTATTCAAAGATGAACTCTGTAGTTTCTGCTATTTGGCTTTGACAAATTCTTCTGGAGTTACCATTTGAATAACATCTACATCCTTATTATAAGAATCTCCAGAAATATAATGTTTTAGTCTTTGACCATTAACCACCTGTGTTGTGTCATCCTTCAAGGAAGAAATTTTGATGGCACCTAAATGGTACACTTCCTTGATAACAAAAGGTCCTTCTTTGTCATAAGGTACTTAATAGCTACATGATCAGTATGAATAGTGTAACATCCCAAAAATCTTAATTTATAAAGTTTGCATAGCATTCATGCATTCTTAAGCATTTGATCTTTTCAAATGAATTTTCAACATAAGAAACCCTATTTTTCCTATTACTTTATTCAAGTAAGGCAAGGTTTATATTTTACTTTCTAATATGTTTAAGGTTTGATCAGTAAGGATTGGAAAGTGCTTGCAAAGCCACACAATTTTTTTCAAGACAAATCAAACATAAAACCATCTTTATGCCTATTATCATTATTTTATTAAAGGCATGGTTTTATATTTATTTAAAACTCAAAATGGTTTTTGAGTATAAGATGATGTTGTACACATCCTTGGACTTAAGAAACACAAAACAAAATTCTAGAAGAAATTAAAATTGAAATAGTCATTCAAATGCAAATCATAAAATCAAAACAGAAAAAGAAAAAGAGAAGAGGAGAAAAAAATAAACCTAGCGACCTAACTAACCCAACCCACCCGCGGCCCAACAAGCCAGCCCAGCAAGCCCACCCGGGAAAACCCCCTCTCCTATATGTTTCTCACCCACGCGCACACCCTCTCTCTCTGTTGAGTGGACCCAATGCCCAGTCAGCATCGTCATCCCCAAATCCCGCCCGCAGACCACGTCGCCGCAGTCGTTGCTGCCAATAATGGCTCGGCGTAATTATCCTTGATTCCGCAAGCATTTCCTGTCACGCTACTGCCTACTTAAACCCATACACCCCACGGTCATTTCCGCCACATAGCACACTCGCTCCGCCACAAGGCTGCCAGTATTTCGAATCGCACCGCCGCTGCCCGAAGAACTCTGGCGTGTGATTACGGTGAGCTCCGATCGCCCCTTTTCTTCTGGTTCAAATGAGTGTGACCCTCGTGTCCATGTGCACCTTCTGATGCTTTTAGTTTGCCTGCTCGTGACCCAGTTCGCTGTCCCCATCCACCTCTACAAATGACCGAGCCACCGCTCAACTCCGTCGAGCAATCACGGTAAAACCCGAGCTCCCCTTGACCTCTCCTGCATACGATTAGGTTATAAATGTCCTTGTGCAGCTACTGATGCTCTGGATTTGTGCTAGGGTGATCCAGAACGTCGGCAACATCTTCGTCCACAAGAACCCGACGCCGCCCGCAACTCCGACGAGCCCTAGCCACCGCTACAGCACGCCCCCGCCCCAACCGTGACCACGTTGAGCTTCCTCACAACCGTGCGACGCTGGTAAGGCCAAGCACTACCCCTAGCCCCCTCTGCTTTCATCGGACCATCGCCGCCAGTAGCATCGCCGCCAGTTCTTGGCCAAGCCATCGTGGGCCGTTAGATCTAGATCCAGCGCATCAGATTAGATCACTTATCGAAGGGGTATGGTTAGATCTGGCCCGTGCACTGTCACTTAAATCCAACGGCTCTCATTGATCGATTCGTGCGAAACGGTATCATCAAATAGAAACACTCCACGTGACCTAGCTTGTCTGTTTAAAATTCCAGAAATGATTTTTGAATGTTTAAACTTGTAAAATTCATAACTTTTGTTCTGCTTATCCAAAAAATACAAATAATATATCAATGGATTCAAAAAATTAAATCCTACACATATGTAGTCTTGGTTTTGTATTTTTCCTCAGTTAAAATAGGATTTTGTGCAGAGACATTTGTAGGCCTATTTTGTGTATAAAAATTATTTGGAAAATGTTTTAAAAGCAAATTAAGTTTATTTAGTGTGTAATTGTTTAGTTTAGTGATTCAGTACTGTTTACTTGTCTTATTTAGTTTAGAAAAAATCATCACATGGCATTTGCATGCATGCATATATTTTTGTTTGAATATTTGAAATATGAATTTGGTGCTATCATTTTATGTGTAGATTTTGGTGCTAGTGGTGATTGTGATTGTGAGGATTGTTGCTACTCCCCCAACTACCAAGGCAAGTGGTGCTTCATATTTTGTCCCAATATTTTGACTATGTATTAGTGATATTTTGAATAGGGCTTGCATGATGTTTTTGCTAAGTATCTATATGCTATGCTTGGGAAATCCTAGTAGTTGTAGACTTGTTAGAATTTTATCTAAGTTAAGATAATTGCTATATTGACATGCTTAGCCTAGCTAGTAGAAACCAAGGGTTGATTATATACATGCTATGGAAAATATTGCTAAGTCTTTGACTTGTGTTTTGCTTAATAAAATATCTAAGTGAATGAAACACCTGGGTGGAATGGTATGTTTGGGTTTTGTTGAGTGGTTACACAAGGCCCATATCTATGGTCTACCTTGTGTATCACACTTGTGGAAAGCCACCCAGGAACAAAGGGATTTGATATGCCATATGTTAAGAAGCTTCTAGTGCAGCCACATGGCAATATGGGCTATGCCTGGATCATATAGGTTGCAATAACTTAGCCAAATGGACAGTCGGTGGTAGGGGGTGATAGGTTTGGAGCGTGTCCATTTTGGTGTAAGGGAAGGCTTCTGAAAGGTCTTGTCTCGATGCATGTCGAGTCTTGTGGGGAAAGTGCACCACCTCTAGAGAAGGAAGAATCTAAGTACTTAGTCGTGTCCCCGGCAATGGACAAATTGAGAATCAAGACATGGAAGCTATCAAGAATCTCCTCATCCCAATTTCTGAAGTTAAAAACTTGTGGTTGAACAAGGTAAGGTTCACCAATGTCTATTGGTGGTTCCTTGGGAGTTTTTGTCAAACAAAAACTTAGTGTTTTCAACTGATAGGTAAAACCTATTTTAAGCAAAGCAAGCCTAAGCTACACTTAGCCAAATTCATGTAGAAGCTAGAAACTATTATTCTACTAAGGTATCACTTGCCAGTACTATTCCAATGTATTGACCCACTGTGGCTGTAACTTGTGATGTTGCAGGTTACTCTGATCAGGATTAGGGTTGTGAGTCTACACTCAACATGTTTGCCTGTGGCACATGAAGATGAAGACTTTGTTTTATTTTGATAAGTTAAACTCTTTCTCTAGCCTTTGGCTATGGAGTTGTAAAAGACTATGTTATCTCTGGAATGACGATGTAATAATGACCTTTGTTTCTGTGTACTTCATCTTAAACTGTGGATGCTAGCATTTGATCCAGAGACTAGCATTGCAATCATAGGGAACTTTACCTTTACAAAGGTGGGGTCTTACAAATAGTAACCTTAGAATCAACAATATAAGGTCTAAACTTATCACAAGCAAAGATTACAGCTAAGAACTCTTTTTCAGTAGTAGCATAATTCCTTTGAGCAGCATCAAGAGTCTTGCTAGCATAATGAATAACATTCAACTTCTTATCAACACGTTGTCCAAGGACAGCACCCACAGCAAAATCACTAGCATCACACATGATTTCAAAAGGTAAACTCCAATCAGGTGGTTGGACAATAGGAGCAGTTGTCAAAGCTTTCTTGAAAGTTTCAAAAGCTTCCTTACAATCACCATCAAAAACAAAAGTTACATCTTTTTGAATAAGATTAGTAAGGGGCTTTGAAATTTTGGAGAAATCTTTAATAAACCTCCTATAGAAACCAGCATGACCAAGAATACTACGAATACCTTTGATATCTCTAGGACAAGGCATCTTCTCAATTGCTTCAATTTTGGCTCTGTCAACCTCAATACCTCTTTCAGAGATCTTATGTCCAAGAACAATCCCTTCATTAACCATCAAATGGAATTTCTCCCATTTAAGAACAAGGTTGGTTTCTTCACATCTCTGCAAAACTTTATCAAGGTTGTGCAAACAGTTATCAAAAGTAGTTCCATAGACGGAAAAATCGTCCATGAAAACCTCCACAATTTCTTCACAAAAACCATGAAATATAGCAGACATACATCTCTGAAAGGAAGCAGGAGCATTACATAAACCAAAAGGCATACGCCTATAAGCATAAGTACCATAAGGACAAGTGAAAGTGGTTTTCTCTTGGTCCTGTGCTTACACAGCAATTTGAGAACACCCAGAATAACCATCAAGAAAGCAAAAGTGAGTCTTCTTGGACAACCTATCAAGCATTTGATCAATAAAGGGCAAAGGATAATGATCTTTCTTAGTAACTTTATTAATCTTTCTAAAATCAATGCACATTCTATACCCAACCACTACTCTTTGGGGTATAAGCTCATTATCCTCATTAGGCACAACAATTATAGCCCCTTTCTTGGGAACACAATGAATAGGACTAACCCATTGACTATCAGCAATAGGATAAATAATACTAGCATCAATGAGTTTTAATACCTCATTTCTTACCACATCCTTCATCTTAGGTTTTAGACGGGGTTGGTGCTCAACGACTGGTTTCGCATCAGGCTCTATATTGATAGCATGCTGACATATAGTAGGAGAAATCCCCTTTAAATCATTAAGAGTATAACCCATATCTCCTCGGTGTTTCTTCAATACTTCCAATAACCTTTCTTCTTCCTTCCCTGAAGATATATTTTCTTATCATCAAGATAAGCATATTTAAGATCATTAGGTAAAGGTTTTAATTCAAAAACAGGATCCCCTTTAGGTGGTAGTGTGGTACCCAAATCTTCCACAGGTAGATTATGTTTAATTTGTTCCGGCTGACGAAGGAAAACTTCATCAATATAATTTCTTTCCTTCATGAAGACATCACTTTCATGGTCTTCCATGAACTATTGCAAAGCATTGTTAGGAGCAAGAGAAATAGCAGACCGTTGTTCAACCCTGAAATCCTCATTAGGTAGTTCATTTTCATAAGGAGTTTTGGCAAATTTGGAAAAATTAAACTCATAAGATTCTCTAGCAAACTTAGTCAAAACTTTTTCCTTCCTACAATCTATGATAGCCCCACAAGTATTAAGGAAGGGTCTACCAAAGATAATGGGATAGGTTTTACTAGCTTCTTTGCCAAGTACTAGAAAATCAGCAGGATATTTAATCTTACCACAAAGGACCTCCACATCTCTTACAATACCAATGGGGAAAACTTGCTCTCTATTAGCAAGGTGAATAACCACATCAACGTCCTCAAGCTCACAAGGACCAATCTCATGCATAGTTTCCCTGTAAAGCTCATAAGGAATAGCGCTAGAACTAGCACCAATATCACATAAACCATAATAGCTATGACTTCCAATTCTACCAGAAAACACATGAGCACTAGCTTTTCTAACTTTCTTAGGATCAGAAACAACATTAGTAGCATCTTCACAAAAGACAATATGCGCATCCTCTATATTTCTAATGACAAGATCTTTCACAATAGCTACCAGAGGTTCAATATCAATAAGCTCATCGAACCCTATAGTTTTCTTTGCCCTTTTGCTAAGCACATTAGCCATAATAGAATGATCCCTTACCTTGGAGGGAAAGGGGATTTTCTCGACATAAGGTTTAGGCAAAATAGGATCGACAGTACAAACCTCTGTGCTAGCGGGAACATGGGTGACAATGTCTTTATAAGGAGCGTGGTACTTGTCCCACTCTTTCTTGGGAAATTCAATATAAGAGTCAAAGGCATTAAAACATTTTGCAAGAAATTGGGGATCAAGGCCAAACTCATTGCTAATATCACAGAAGTTATCAGTTCCTATAAAAGATTTAATGCATTCATAACCATAGTTTATACCTGACTTTCTTCCTTTGTCATTCTCCCAAGCTTCAGTGTTATCTTGAATGCGGTCTAGAAGGTCCATTTAGCTTCTTCCTTCATACGTGTGAATGATCCAACACAAGAAGCATCTAGCAAATCTTTATCATGAAGGGAAAGCCTAGCATAAAAGTTATTGAGAATAATATTGTTAGGGAGTTTAGGAATAGGACATTTAAGCATGAGTAACTTCAATCTCCCCCAAGCTTGAGCTGTACCCTCTCCATCAAGAGGACAAAAGTTATATATAAGATTTCTATCCTTATGAATCTCACCGAGAGGATAAAATTTAGAGTAAAAGAGAGATGCCATCTCCTCCCATTCCATGGATTGTCCATTCTTCAGCAGCTTATACCATTCTTCAGCTCTCCCTTTCAAGGATATGGAGAGTAACTTCTTCTTCACCTATTCAGTTGTGATACCTTCACACTTAAACAACCCGCATAATTCATGGCTAAAAAGCAAGTGATCACCAGGATGGACAGTTCCATCCCCAAAATAATAATTATCCATAACATGATTAACAATACTTGTAGGTATCTTAAAAGGATCTATCTCAACAGGAGATGGTTCATCTACTACCCTAGCAGTGGTAGTAGTTTTCCCAAACAAAAAACCAAGTGGGTTGTCCATATTGGAAACAAAGTAACAAGTAGTAACAAGAGAAATACTCATAGTAAAAGTTTCCCTTACCAGTTCCACTCTTCAATAGCGCTTCACTCCCTGGCAATGGCGCCAGAAAATAGTCTTGATGACCCACAAGTATAGGGTGTGTATCGTAGTACTTTCGATAAATAGGAGTGTCGATCCCAACGAGGAGCAGAAGGTGCTGAATAGTGGTATGGAGCAGGAAATACCTGTGAATTCTTAGCAAACGGATTTTTAGTGGTTTTCTAACAAGGTAACAAAACAAGGAGCAAGTAACAAAGGTAACGAACAAAAGGAGCAAGTGGGCCAATCCTTTCTTAGCAAAGGACAAGCTGGTGGAAATACTTATAAGGACCAAACGTTCTCGAGGACACATGGGAATTCTGTCAAGTGCTTTCACTTCAAATAGCTGAGTACTCTTCTTTGGTGTTTGTAAGTGTTGTGTGGGTGAACCTGTGCTAACATACCGCCCTTCCTAGGACTAATACATACTTGTTATTAAACCCCCTACAAACATCCATAACTACAGGAAAGTAATTAAGATATAAATCTAACCACAGCCTTAAACTCTGAGATCCTACGCTCCCTTGTGCCAAGGCGTCCTAACGGGGGTTCAGGTTTCTGTCACTCCGGCAACCCCACAATTAGTAGCCAAATACACAATGCATTCCCCTAGGACCATAAATGGTGAAGTATCATGTAGTCGACGTTCACATGACACCACTAGAAGAATAGCACCACAACTTAAATACTAAACCATTGAATAATAACTCATCACAGATTCACTACTAACAACATGACTTCTCACATGTCCTCAAGAACTAGACGAACTACTCACAAGACATCATATGGATCAAGATCAAAGATGATATGATAATGGATAACAATCTGAACATAAACAATAATCCAATGGTTCCACTCACAAGCATCAACTACAATAGTAATTAACACCGGGAAAGTTTCCTCTAAGAACTAAAGCAATATCCAACACAATTGTTACAGCGGGACGGAGTGGTGATGATGGTGCTGGTGGAGATGATGGTGTGGATGATGATGATGATGATCCCGATGAAGCCTAGCTTGATGACGGTGTTGATGGCGACTGTCTCCCCTCTCTGGGAAGGAATTCCCCTGGCAGAAATCTATCTGCCGAAGAGATCTTTCTCTCTCGGTGTTTTCCGCCCCCAGAGGCGGCGGAAATCTATCTGTGGTCGCTCCCCTGGCCTTAGGGTTTCGAGGGGAAGATATAGGCGAAGAGGCGGAGTCGGAGGCCGGGCAGGTGGGCCACACCTGCCCTAGGCGTGGGGTCAGGTGGGCCCGCGCCTGGGGGTGTGGGCCCCCCTGAGGCCCCACTTCGTCCCTCCTTCTGGCTTCCTTCGTCTTTTGGTAAAATAATATGTTTCCATATTTTTCTGGTATTTTTCTGATCTTCGCGAAATTGCACCAAAACTCCTTCTTGTCCATCAGAATCCAGACTCCGGCAGTCCATCCTCCAAGAATCATCCAACATGCATAAACAGATGAAAAGCCATAAGTAATACCTCATAATAAGACAAATATCAATGAATAGAGGTAAATTATGAAATAGAAAGGTGATGCAAATCAGGTGTATCAACTCTCCAGACCCCCTTGTGGGAGTCAGTTTCTTCCTCCAGCGGCTCGAGCGCTGCCATCTTTTGGTCGCCGCCGGTGGTTTCCACCACCACGAAGACTTGCACCACCAGCCCCTCCAGCGGGACCTGCACGTCGGAATATGGCTTCTTTGAAGCATCATCGGGCGCTGCCATAGACGGAGAGCTGCTGCTACTAGCCATTGGAGGGGGAAACGGAATGGGAGGTGAAGCGACTATTAGGCTTTTCCCGTGCTTGGAGCTCGAGGAGGCTCTTAGCGAGAGGAAGAAGAAGACGCAGGGGAAAGAATGTGGGTAAAGGTAAAATATCATCCGCAGTAAAAATATATAGCCCCGGCATCAAGATTCGTGCGAGACTAATCTAACAGTCGAAGCGTGGATGACGTGTGTGCGTGCGTGCGCCGAAACTTCGCCACGTCCCCGGTTTACGCTTGATGTTTCACATTTCACGAGCGGGAAAATCATTGTGATTAACTGCTGTCATATGTGAGTTTCGAGGTAGCCTAGGTTATAGCCTACATCATCTTACTGACAGCAGCAGACGAACGGTCTAATATGAGATTCCGGCATAAACGGATCTTATCCGACTATAGGAAGAGTAAGATGGAAGACTCCGTGATTCTCCGACTTACATGACGGATAAGATTATATGATTTTTTGGAGGACTGCAAGGTATTACTTGACAAATTGCCGACATCACCTAGATTGAGCATTCAAGACTGAAAGGCAAGACGACGCAAGATCTTGGAGTTCTGCGGGGGCTACTGACGGGGATATGCTAAATGGGTATCACTATTGCATGTCTCTAATCCGGCTAACCCGGGTGGCCAACAGTTGGTAGCAAGGATCGTGGTATGCTGGCGGTCTAGTTAGACGGATCCAGGAGGAAGGCCCATGCCAGATAAAGGAAGGCTACGGTGCAGATATAATCCAACCCGGAGCCTTAGAGTGTACGACACGAAGACTAGTTAGTATTAGTGTAGGACTCTGTAACCTATCCTGCTATGACTTTTCCTTGTAACCCTAGGTTCTGACGCCTTTATAAGCCGGACCTCTAGGAGTGTTGAAGGCACAACTCATATCACCTCGCACAGTGAACCGTGTTGGGTTCGCAGCATAGAAAACAAATTTTTTTCCTACGATGGGAACTATATGCACCAAGATCCATCTATCTAGATACAAGCAACGGGTGGATATATATCCATAGAATACATACCCTCAAAGACCTAAAATCTTTAATGAGGTTTGATACGTCCAATTTGCATCACCATTCTATATCATAATTTGCCTCTATTCACTGATATATTTCATATTAAGAGGTGTTACTTATGTCTTTTCATCTGTTTTTGCATGTTGGATGATTCTTGGAGGATGAACTATCGGAGTCAGGATTCTGATGGAAAAAGCGGTGTTTTGATGCAATTTCACGAAGATCAGAAAAATACCAGAAAAACTACAGAAAATTATATTTTCCTAGAAGACGAAGGATGCCATAAGGGGAGGCGGAGTTGGGCCACAGGGGCCCCACACCCCCCCGGACGCGGGCCATCCTGGGCTGCGCCTACAGGGGGTGTGGAAACCCTGGCCCACCTCTAGCTCTGCCCTCTTGCCTATATCTTCTCCTCGAAACCCTAAAGCCGGGGGAGCGACCATAGAAAGATTTTGTCGCCTCTACGGGGTGGAAAACACCGAGAGAGAAAGAGCTATCCGTTAGACAGATTTCTGCCGGGGAAAATCCTTCCCGTAGAGGGGAGAACGTCGCCATCAACACCATCATCAAGCTAGACTTCATTGGGATCATCATCATCCACACCATCATCTCCACTAGCACCATCGTCACCACTCCATCCCGCTGTAACAATTGTGTTGAATCTTGCATAGTTCTTAGGGGAAACTTTCTCGGTGTTGATTACTATTGTAGTTGATGCTTGTGAGTGGAACCATTGAATTATTGTTTATGTTCAGATTGTTATCCATCATCATATCATCTCTGATTTTGATCCATATGATGTCTCGTGAGTAGTTCGTTTAGTTCTTGAGGACATGGGAGAAGTCATGTTGTTAGTAGTGGAATTGTGTTGAGGTATTACTCAATGGCTTAATATTTAAGTTGTGGTGCTATTCTTCTAGTGGTTTCATGTGAACGTCGACTACATGATACTTCACCATTTATGGTCCTAGGGGAATGCATTGTGTATTTGGCTACTAATTGTGGGGTTGCAGGAGTGACAGAAACCTGAACCCCCATTAGGAAACCATTACACAAGGGAGTGTAGGATCTCAGAGTTTAAGGTCGTGATTAGGTTTTTATCTTAATTGCTTTCTTGCAATTGTGGATGCTTGCAAGGGATTTAATCACAAGTATGTATTAGACCAAGTAAGGTCGGTATATTAGCACAGGTTCACCCACACAACACTTATAAAACCAAAGAAGATTAATCAGCTATATGAAACGAAAGCACTTGACAGTATTCCCATGTGTCCTCGAGAACGTTTGGTCCTCATTAGTATTTCCACCAGCTTGTCCTTTGCTAAGAAACAATTGGGCCACTGCTACAATTATTTGCTGTCTTTATTTACTTGCACTTTATTTCCTTGCTTTATTAGAAAACCCCTAAAAATCCGTTTGCTAAGTATTTACAGAGAACTCTTGAGCCAGCACCACTAGTCAGCACCTTCTGCTCCTCGTTGGGATCGACACTCCTATTTATCGAAAGTACTACGATACACCTCCTATACTTGTGGGTCATCAAGACTATTTTCTAGCATCGTTGCCAGGGAGTGAAGCGCTGTTGAAGACTGGAACTGGTAAAGGAAACTTCTACTGTGAGTATTTCTTTTTATTTATGTTTGTTAGTTTGTTTCCAATATGGATAACCCACTTGGGTTTTTGTTTGCTAAACGAAAACCACTGTTAGGGTCGTAGATGAATCACCACCTGTTGAGATATATTCTTTTAAGATACCTACAAGTATTGTTGACCGTGTTATGGATAATTACTATTTTTGGGATAGAACTGTCCATCCTGGTGATCACTTGCTTTTTGTCCATGAACTATGCGGGTTGTTTAAGTGTGCAGGTATCACAACTAAACAGGTGAAGAAGAAGTTACTCTCTATATCATTGAAAGGAAGAGCTGAAGAATGGTATAAGCTGCTGAAGAATGGACAATCCATGGAATGGGAGGAAACAGTACCTCTCTTTTATTCTAAATTCTATCCTCCCAGTGATATTCATAAGGATATGAATCAAATATATAACTTTTGGCCTCGTGATGGAGAGAGTACAGCCCAAGCTTGGGGGAGATTGAAGTTACTAATGCTTAAATGTCCTATTCATGAACTCCCTAACAATATTATTATCAATAACTTTTATGCAAGGCTTTCTCTTCATGATAAAGATTTACTAGATGATTTTTGTGCTGGATCATTCACACGTATGAAGGAAGAAGCTAAATGGGATCTTCTAGACCGTATTCAAGAGAACACTGAAGCATGGAAGAATGACTAAGGAAGAAAGTTAGCTCCTTGGAAATGAATTGCCTAATGAGGATTTCAGGGTTGAACAACTTGCTTCTATTGATCTAATTTATGACCTTAGACCTCTTTTTGATGATTATAAGTATGCTCATTCTGATGATAAAATTGTTTCCTGTGATAGTTATATTGTCAACTTTATTCAAAGTGCTACTGAAAGTTATTATGAGAGAGGGAAACATGGTTTTATGCATCTCAATAATATTAAGTTTCCCTGTTTTATGTTGATAGCTTTGAAGTTGCATTTGTTTTGTCTTCCTATGCTGGTGTCCTTTTGTTTCAAAAATTTGTTTTCTCATGAGACCCCCTTGCATAGGAAGTGGGTTAGACTCAAATGTGTTGTATATTTGCTTCTTGATGCTCTTTTTCACTTCAAATCTATATCTCCTATGTGAGCATATTTGAAATTGTCAAGCCTAACTTAAAGGCATTAAAGAGAAGTACTTCTTGGGAGATAACCCAATAGTTTTTTTGAGTCTTCGAAGTTACTACTTGTAATAACCTCTCCTTATCCTTTTTGTTTTAGTTTTTGAGTCAATATTCAACCTCTTTTGATAAGTAGAGGAGTTGTGAAAAGTGTCTGTCCTAGGACAGATTTTTGTGCTGCATTGTAAAAATTCATGAAGGAGCTCAGCAAAACGGATGGAGCTGTAATTTTATGTGCTTACTCTCCAAGTTGTTATCCAACTTTAATTAGTTTTGCACTTTTTGATTTGAGCAACATAAGTTTTTCTCAAAAAAATCAATATTTACCTGCTGGACTGTTTTGACAGATTTCTTCCATCATTTGCATTTGCCTCTTAAATTATTTCCCTTTCATATTCTTTTTGGGCTTTTGAAAGGAGTTGCTACAGTAGCTTTTGTTTTGATGGTTTTCAGTTGAAATTTAAACCTATTGGTTTATTGTTTTTGCATATACTAATGTTGCTAATAAATATTGTGTGAGGCTTTGTATGAAAAGAACTTTTAAGTGTCGGAGAGAAGGAATCTGCAGAGTCGGTCTTTGAGTAGGTAAAAAGTGCTACAAACAGAAAGTTCACAAAAAACCTTTTTCTTTTATATTTTTGATGTTTTTATTACATATGGAAGGTTACGAGACGAAACAGATTAAGAAACAGAGCCCGAGTCCATCTCCGCCTTGTTTTCGCACAGTACCTTCCTTATGTCATAAAACTTCGTAATATATAATCCCCCGGATCCCCCGAGGTTCGTATATCATGTTCTCGTCGTGTTTTTGTTTCGATATGTTTTTGTCAGGAAATACTCTCAGGTTTAGAGGCACCATGTTCTCCGCCAACGACAAGGGCAAGGAGCCCGTGGAAGAAGAAAGGATCGCTACTAGGCACGAGGACATGGATTGGAGCATCGAGGAGAAAGTAAAGGACATGTCAGCAGGCATGAATGGACAAGCTGCCACATGATCAAGGGTAAGAAAACCTACTTTTGTAGGGGCAATTATGTCACATCCCAAGATTTTCAAAATCTTGTTATGTGAAAGATAAATGAATAAAATAAAACTTTGTTGATTTTCAGGGTGAGAAGAAACTTTTTGATTCCAATTGGAAACCTTCAAACCTATTTTGATCAAGATGAATCCTAAAAGGGTTTAAAAAGATAAACAATTAATAAAGGAAGTTTTAAATATTTGGATTTACTATTTTTGAATCTTTTAATAAAAATATTTGGTTTTCAAAAGAAAAGGTGGATTTATAAATAAGGATTATTTTATAGAGCCAAATTAAACATTGGCCAAGATTTTGAAACAAAAGGTTTTGCTTTGATTAAAAGTGTAAAAGGTTTATTTAAATAAAATAATAAGGATTTAATGTCCAATTTTATTTAAGTAAAGGCTTTTTCTTTTTATTTTAAAAACATTAAAACTTGTTAAAATTATTTTAAACAAGTTTCCCAAGTATTTTATATGTTCAAATAAAACCTAATGAATTGTTTTTGTTATTATTTTAGATTTTAAAATGAAGTTTTTGAATAAATCAAAACCCATTTGATTTAATAAAAATGTTATTTTATTTTAAATAAGTTTTCCAAGTTTTTATTATTTTGAAATAAAACCTACTGAATGGTTTGGTACTATTTTGAGATTTCAAAAAGATAAAGATTTTATTAAAGAAAATTCTATTTGATTTAATAACAAAGGTCCATTTTATTTAATTAATAAATGGATCCTAAAAAGATTAAAAATATTATTTTATTTTAGGACTTTGGTTTATGTTGTTAAACAGAACCAAAACTCATTACAAGTGTGGTGAATGTTTGAATTGTGTGAATGTTTGAATTGTTGATTGCATTTCCAAAACAGAAAATAGAATTAGAAAAAGATAAAACAATCAGACAGAAAAAAATATGAAAATGGACTGACCCAACTCTCCAGGCCCAGCAAAAGCCCAGTCCAACCCACCAGATCTTCCCCACGCACGAAGCGTTTTTCACTTAAAACCGCACCCGCAGAGCAACTGACTTGTGGACCCTCCCCCTCACTCCCTTTCTCGCTGACAAGCCTGCCCCACACGCCAGCTCAGCGTCGTCTTCACCCCGCGACGACCACGCTGGCCGTTTCCTGCCACTAACGCCGCGGTTGAATTCGCTTCAATGCCGCGCCTTAACCTCGCTGCGACCACGCCTCCTTAAACGCGTCCCTCTCCTCCCCATTTCCCCTCTATTTCCAGCTCCTCTCCGCCCCAGGGCTGCTCGAATTGCTCGTGGCAAGCCCACTGGCTCCGACGAGGTCCGGTGCAAATTCCGGCGACCCCGCGCCGCCCCTTGCCTCCTCGACCACGCACACATACTCTCCACCTCCTGGCGCATCTCCCCGTGCCACTCATTCTCCCGCGAGTACCCTGTAACCTCGGCTTCGTCGACACCGAGCGTGCGCCGCCGTCTGCCATTGCTCCGTCAAGCATTCCAGGTAGAATCTAACCACCCCCTTTCCTCTCGTTGATGCTCGCTTGTCAGTGAACCACGTACGAAGCTAACCGCAACCTCTGTTCCCTCTCCCGTGCTATGTAGCAACATCCCCAGCGACGCCTGAACGCACCCGATGCCAGGAGCAACTCCGGCGAGCCATTACTCTCACCTCCGTGCGCCCCTTCACCAGCCAGTACCTCCTTGAGCTTCCCCAAGCTTCGGCGAACACAGTGAGCCTTCTCCTCCTCTCCCTTGCGTCCAGTATCACCGGCGACGACCTCGCCTGAGCGCTGCCGCCAGAGCGCCGCCGCCAGCGCCGCTGAGTATTGGTCAGAGTAGTTGGGACCGTTGGATTTGAATCTGACGATTAGGATAGAAAGTAAGCGAATGGGTACGCACGCTTCTGAGCCGTATGATTTCACTTAAATCCTACGGTCTGTGTTATTCGATCCACACGATCCGTTTTCGACGAATCAGAACAGCCCACGTGTCTAGTGGTTGTTTTAAAAACAGAATTTGATCTATTAGATTTCCAATTTTGTAAATTGCATAACTTTAGTTATACACGTCCAAATTTTTCAAACTTTATATCAATGTAATCATTGGAACAAGCCCTAGCCAACCATGACATTTGTTTAGTAAAAAGCTTCTGGAAAAATGTTTGTTTTTATAGAAACATTTGTATGCTTGTTTAGATTATAAAAATTGTTCAAAAATTATTTTGGGGATAAAATCTTTGGAAAATGGTGTGATTTGAACCTACTAACATTAGGAAACACTTTGTGGTTTCAAAAATGTATTTGGTGAAACAAAAGAATGATTCTTTGATTTAAAACCATTTCTAGTCAAATAAAAATATAGTTTATTTATTTAAAATGGTTTTGGAAGAAAACTTTTGGGAAATGTTTTGTTTTAAACTCTTTGACCCTAAACACAAAGTTTTGTGGTTTGAAAACATATTTTGTGAGCCCTATAGATTAATGCCTTAGTAAAAACATTTCTACACCACATAAAATGATACCTTGTTTTGAAAATGGTTTATGAAGTGAAACCTTTTGCAAATGACTTTGCCACTTTAAAAAATGACCATTAGGTGTTTTCAAATGATTATGTACCATTAGGAACCACTTGTCCAAATAAAACAATCCTTGGCATGCTTGCATGCATTATCCTGCTTCTATGATTTTATGTGATGTTTTGCTTGATTGGTAGATTGAGATTGTGCCTTGCTTGATTGAATTGTAGTGACTTGAAGAGTGTGATTGTTGCAAGGACAAGGAGTGAACCTATACCCTCTACCAAAAAGGCAAGTGACGCTTCATACTTTTGTCCCATTACTTTCACTATGCATTAGTGATTTCTCTAAGTAAAACTTGCATGGAATTTTGCTAAGTATAAACCTTGCTATAGAAAAACCTAGTAGATGAAACCTTAGTAGCAATTTTCCTAAGTTAAGATTCCTACTACTATCAAGCTTAGCTTAGCTAATAGAAAACAAGGGTGGAATATATATCCATACTATGGAAAAATTTCTAAGTCTGAGGACTTATGTTTTTGTTTAATAAAACAACTAAGTTAATGAATCACCTGGGTGGAATGGTAATTGCTTGGTGGTTTTTGGTTGAGTGGTTCACAAGGCCCATGTTTATGGTTGACCTTGTGTATCTCACTTGTGGATGGCCACCCAGGAACAAAGAGATTTGAGATGTCAAATGTTGAGAAGCTTCAAGTGCAACCACTTGGCATTATGGGCTCTGCCTGGATCATATAGGTTGCAAGAACTTAGCCATATGGAAAGTTGGTGGTAGAGTTTGATAGGTTGGAACGCGTCCATTTTGGTCTAAGGGAAGGCTTCTGAAAGATCTTGTCTTGGTGAAACCAAGTCTTGTGGGGAAAGTGCACCAACTCTGCAGAGTGTAAAATCTAAGTACTTAGCCATGTCCCTGGTAAAGGACAATTTGAGCATCAAGACATGGAAGCAATCAAGAATCTCATCATTCAAATTTCTATGTTAAAAACTTGTGGTTGAACAAGGGTTAAAGGATCTTCAATCTTTGATTGAGAAAAATGATTTTGTCAAGCAAAAACTTAGTGTTTTCAAAATGATAAGGAAAATCTATTTTGAGCAATGCAAGCCTCAACTCCACTTAGCCAAATGCATATAGATGACAGACTCCACTATACTACCATAGTATTACTTGCCAATACAATTCAAATGTATTGACCCTTGTGGCTGTAACTTGTTATGTTGCAGGTTTGATTGATATAGTGAAGTTGATTGATTAGGATTACAAAGTCTACAACCAACATGACTGCCTGTGGTATTTTGAAGATGAAGGACCCCATGCTTATAGATTTCTTCTGCAATGTAATGTAATAGCCAAATGAGCTATGTAAGATGTAATAAAATTATGTTATTCCTGGTTATAAAGTTATATTATGACCTCTGTTTCTTGATATTACATCTTAACTGTGGATGCTAGCTATTGATCTAGGGACTAGCATTGCAATCACAGGGATCCTTTTCCTTTACAAAGGAGGGATCTTACAGATGGTATCAGAGCATTGTGTTGCCTATAGGATTTGTAAACCTAGGATTGGACAAAAACCCTTAGAAAAATAGGAGTTGTATTTGTTCCAAAACTTATTTACAAACAATCTTGTAAACTCTTTCCTCAACCATTTTGATTTCTAATTCTACATCTCTTCTATTTCAACTTGATGGAAAAACCTACCCCATGGCCAAAGACTTCACCATGAGCAAAGGACAACATCAACTCTAATGACTTAAACTCCTTCAACTCTAATGACTTCAACTTCTTCAACTCTAATGACTTCAACATCTTCAGCATATTCACCAAGGACTTCAATCTTGGATATCACTAAGGACAAGTGAGACAAGAAGCCTTGCTCAAGATATGGAGACTAAGGAAATGCAAAATTAGAAGGAGCCCACATCACCTTAGAAGTTTTGTGACCAAGAATTTCCCAAGGAAACCATGATCTCATGCAAGAAGAGTCAGCCAAGAAGAATGGAAAGATCACAAGTGAACCATATAGATGGGCCACCATATTTAGTTAAGTCAAACACACCAACTTATGTGGTGTAACAAAAATATTTTTGGTTGTCTAAAAATGTGCTTGAAACTTTGTTGTTTGAGTGGAATGTTTGTTTGTGATTGCTTGCACATTGCTTGTGTAAATTGTGATGTGTGTGATTAGAATTATTTCCTTAGAGATATCTTGCCTATTCTAATCCCAATCCAAACCAAACAGATGACTTCTCCAAGAAACTCCAACATCAAGGTTGATGACAACAACAACAACCAAGAGGACAGCATGAGAGAACTTATAGTAAACCAAAACCAGTTGAGCCAAGAGACAACTCAGCTTTTAGCCAACAATAATGGACTAGACCCAGCCATACAAAGGATTTTGAAACTTCAATCCCAATTGTTGCAAGGATTGGTTACTCAAATGATCAACATGGGAGAAAACTTTTCCCAAAGAGCTAATGACAACAAGGATGACAAAGATGTTATTCTAGAAGGAACCCAAGCTTGCAATATTTATGGAGACAAGGATCATACATGCAAGGAGCATGAAGATCAACACCCTAATTGTGAAGGAAAAAGTCATATCTCTAGTAACTGCCCCAAGAAGAGAGAAAGAATTCCCACCTTTGAAGAGCATGAACTAGAAGAACTCCTAGTTTTGGAGAGACCCAAAAAGAAGAAGAAGGACATAAGCCAGTTGCAATGTTACAATTGCAAAGAGAAGGGACACTATGCCAGTGACTGCCCAGAAAAGAAGAAGAACCAAGGAAATAAACAAGAGGAAATGATACCAAAGGAAAAGAAAGATATTAGCCAAGTGTGGTGCAACAACTGCAATGAGCTAGGACATTATGCAAGCAACTATCCAAAAAAGATGAAACACAAGATAAACAAGCCTATGAGAGACCTCAGCCTTGTCACATGTTTCAAGTGTGAAAACAAAGGACACTATGCAGATGTTTGCCCAGAGAAGTTTCCCCAAGATCCCAAGCAAGCCAATATGTAATTTAGTTTGAAAATTTTAAGGGTGGTAGTACCCTAGATGCTTTAAGCCTACTTGTAACCCTAGCCTCCCCAAATATCGGGACGAGATTTATTTTAAGGGTGGTAGCCTGTCACATCCCAAGATTTTCCAAATCTTGTTATGTGAAAAATAAATGAATAAAATAAAACTTTGTTGATTTTCAGGGTGAGAAGAAACTTTTTGATTCCAATTGGAAACCTTCAAACCTATTTTGATCAATATGAATCCTAAAAGGATTTAAAAAGATAAACAATTAATAAAGGAAGTTTTAAATATTTGGATTTACTATTTTTGAATCTTTTAATAAAAAGATTTGGTTTTCAAAAGAAAAGGTGGATTTATAAATAAGGATTATTTTATAGAGCCAAATTAAACATTGGCCAAGATTTTGAAACAAAAGGTTTTGCTTTGATTAAAAGTGTAAAAGGTTTATTTAAATAAAATAATAAGGATTTAATGTCCAATTTTATTTAAGTAAAGGCTTTTTATTTTTATTTTAAAAACATTAAAACTTGTTAAAATTATTTTAAACAAGTTTCCCAAGTATTTTATATGTTCAAATAAAACCTAATGAATTGTTTTTGTTATTATTTTAGATTTTAAAATGAAGTTTTTGAATAAATCAAAACCCATTTGATTTAATAAAAATGTTATTTTATTTTAAATAAGTTTTTCAAGTGTTTATTATTTACAAATAAAACCTACTGAATGGTTTGGTACTATTTTGAGATTTCAAAAAGATAAAGATTTTATTAAAGCAAATTCTATTTGATTTAATAACAAAGGTCCATTTTATTTAATTAATAAATGGATCCTAAAAAGATTAAAAATATTATTTTATTTTAGGACTTTGGTTTATGTTGTTAAACAGAACCAAAACTCATTACAAGTGTGGTGAATGTTTGAATTGTGTGAATGTTTGAATTGTTGATTGAATTTCCAAAACAGAAAATAGAATTAGAAAAAGATAAAACAATCAGACAGAAAAAAATATGAAAATGGACTGACCCAACTCACCAGGCCCAGCAAAAGCCCAGTCCAACCCACCAGATCTTCCCCACGCACGAAGCGTTTTTCACTTAAAACCGCACCCGCAGAGCAACTGACTTGTGGACCCTCCCCCTCACTCCCTTTCTCGCTGACAAGCCTGCCCCACACGCCAGCTCAGCGTCGTCTTCACCCCGCGATGACCATGCCGGCCGTTTCCTGCCACTAACGCCGCGGTTGAATTCGCTTCAATGCCGTGCCTTAACCTCGCTACGACCACGCCTCCTTAAACGCGTCCCTCTCCTCCCCATTTCCCCTCTGTTTCCAGCTCCTCTCCGCCCCAGGGCTTCTCGAATTGCTCGTGGAAAGCCCACTGGCTCCGACAAGGTCCGGTGCAAATTCCGGCGACCCCGCGCCGCCCCTTGCCTCCTCGACCACGCACACATACTCTCCACCTCCTGGCGCATCTCCCCGTGCCACTCATCCTCCCGCGAGTGCCCTGTAACCTCGGCTTCGTCGACACCGAGCGTGCGCCGCCGTCTGCCATTGCTCCATCAAGCATTCCAGGTAGAATCTAACCACCCCCTTTCCTCTCGCTGATGCTCGCTTGTCAGTGAACCGCGTACGAAGCTAACTGCAACCTCTGTTCCCTCTCCCATGCTCTGTAGCAACATCCCCAGCGACGCCTGAATGCACCCGACGCCAGGAGCAACTCCGGCGAGCCATTACTCTCACCTCCGTGCGCCCCTTCACCAGCCAGTACCTCCTTGAGCTTCCCCAAGCTTCGGCGAACACGGTGAGCCTTCTCCTCCTCTCCCTTGCGTCCTGTATCACCGGCGACGACCTCGCCTGAGCGCTGCTGCCAGAGCGCCGCCGCCAGCGCCGCTGAGTATTGGTCAGAGTAGTTGGGACCGTTGGATATAGTGAAGTTGATTGATTAGGATTACAAAGTCTACAACCAACATGACTGCCTGTGGTATTTTGAAGATGAAGGACCCCATGCTTATAGATTTCTGATGCAATGTAATGTAATAGCCAAATGAGCTATGTAAGATGTCATAAAATTATGTTATTCCTGGTTATAAAGTTATATTATGACCTCTGTTTCTTGATATTACATCTTAACTGTGGATGCTAGCTATTGATCCAGGGACTAGCATTGCAATGACAGGGATCCTTTTCCTTTACAAAGGAGGGATCTTACAAATTAACACTGGACGTGCTTTTTCTCATAATATGCAGGGGATTATGACCTCCGTTCCAGACTTCAGATCTTGCCCTGAGGCAGTGGAAGCCCTTCGAACCACTGATGAGTTTTGTGATAAGTACTATGCTGTTAGGATGAATGTGGATATACTTCAAGAGGAGAATAACAGGCTTCGTAAGATGCTGAGGGTTTTCTCACCCTAAACAAGGGAACACCACCGAAGGAGTAATTCTTCATGGCATCCCCTCGGCTTGTTCCAAGCTTGGGGGAGTGTCGCGGTATCACATCATTATCTTTTACCTTTTTACCTTTTTAGTAGATTCATATCTTGGGTAGAGAAGTTATCATATAGGTTGGTTTACATTGTGGAAGTATCTCTCCTTTAGTTGGTTATCTATGTATCCCTTGGTGTGAGTGCCTTTATGGAATATTAATGAGAAGTTTCATCTTTTACTTTTGCACTTCTTATTTTAGTTTGCAATCTCTATTATATGATTGATCTTGTTGATCAGTATTGGTATCACTTTGGGAGCATCAAGTAGATCTAAATTGGTTTTGGCAAACTGAGCTCTGGTCAGTAGCAACACCTTTTGAGATTTGAAAGGAAAAGAGAAAAGCTTACATGTATTTTGTATCATTTATTTTATTTCTTGATTGGCTCATAAGCTTAGTATTCTTTATTTAAGATATTTTGTGTCTTCAAGGAGGATTGCATGTTTGGCTTTATCACTTGTAGGTTTTTTGTTTCTTTCAACTCTTTTGCTTGCTACCCAGCCTTGCTAGCCAAAACCTGTACTGAGAGGGAACACTTCTCGTGCATCCAATCCTTTAAACCAAAACCTATGCCATTTGTGTCCACCATATCTACCCATTAGCATTATTACTATTCCAAGTAAATTCTCAAGCTTCATATATCTTTCAAATTAAAAAAATTATTTTGTTATGTGAAAACTAGTTAGTAAATCTCTCACAAACTTGATGGCACACCTTATTTTCTTGCCCCTAATAAACTTGAACCATTGTGTCATCGAAGTTGTATATGCTTGCACCTATATGTTGGGATTAGCAGAACTGTGCTCTCATGGGGAATGCTTTCAACACCTGTAAATATCTACCCAGTTGATATCATGCTCTTTTGTTTGCGGATGTCGTTGATGTGAAATAAAAGGGAAGCTTGTAAGTCCATGGAGTTATGTATGTGTGTTAGAGAAACGCCTGGGCCACTAGCCTAAGCCATGCCTAATCATGGTGGAAACTTGCAGCATCACCATAATGAGCAATCTATGAAGCTTTCTTATTATAAAAAAAGAGAGAGAAACATATTGAAAAGAGGAAAGAGAGAATAAGACACCATTTTCCCATGGTAAATAAGAGATTGTTGAGATGCTCAATGTCTGCTAGCCTTGTCATTTTGATTATTGGGTAGCTCCTGTATCATGTGCAAGGGGTACCCCGTTGGCGGTTCTCTATGATACGCATGTAAATACTATGACAAGAACTTACCGGTAACTAAAGTTGAGTAGCATGAGGAGCGGCCCTCGTACTCAAGGGACATGAGATTGCCAACTTATATTTCCTCAAGCATATACTCCATCTTTGTTCACTTTAACCTTAATCACCTCAAGATGCTTATTATAGGGGCAATGGGAGCTCAAAGCTAGTAAGTACCATAATATTTTGAAAGATCTTTATGATCTTGAAGTCCTGATACGTCGGAAACGTATCTATAATTTTTGATGCTCCATTCTTGTTTAGTATCTACTTTGCTTTGTCTACACTCTGAGGTGTTTTTATATATTTTTTGGAACCAACCTATTAACAAGATGCCATAGTGCCAGTTGCCTGTTTTCTTCTGTTTTTGGTTCCAGAAATGCAGAAAATCAATATTCTCGGAATTGGACGGGACAAAAGCCAAAGTCCATATTTTACCGTAGGTGTCATGAAGTCCAGAGGGGAGACGGAGAGGCGAGCCAAGGCCACCACCCCCTAGGCACGGGTGGGCCCTACCCCATGCCTAGGTAGGGTGTGGGCCCACTGGCCGCCTCCTAGCCTCGCCTCCTGCGCCTATAAGAAGCCCCCAGGGAGAAAACCCTAAAGAATCCATCATACTTCCAGAAAAAGTTCCACTGCGTCGCCGCCACCGAAGGGGAGATTCAGGGGACAGAAAGTCTCTGTTCCGGCACCCTGCCGGAATGGGGAAGTGCCCCCGGAGCCATCTCCATCGATCTCCATCGCCATCTTCATCACCGTTGTTGATTCCCATGATGAGGAGGGAGTAGTTCTTCCTCGAGGCTAAGGGCTCTACCGGTAGCTATGTGTTCATATCTCTCTCTATGCATGGTCATATTATGATCATGAGCTTTGTAATCAAGTAGATCTACCTTATTACTCAAGTGATTTAATAGATCTCTGCTCTCCCCATGTGTGTGAAAGTGACAGCGTGTGGTGGCACTTAGGTTTGAGTCTACATAAATACTCTTTATGCTTTAATAGATCTATGCTTTTCCCCACGTGTGTGAAAGTGACAGCGTGCATACCGTGTGTGGCACTTTGGATAGATTGAATATTTCTTATGAGTTATATTTGGAGTTCGATGTCACTATGAAATAGTGGTGTTTGTTGGAACCATCTAGCGCTCAAGGTGATAGTGTGGAGTTATCTAGATTGGGGAAGGCGAACTTTGAGGAGTGCTATTATAGCCCTACCAATGATTAGAGTGTCCAACCGGAGAGTAGTTAAGTGTAGTATCATGAAGAGAGGATATTTATATGAGAGAGTGTTCACTAGTGAAAGTATGATCCCTAGGCCTTGTTTCTAAACATTGAAACACCGTTTGCATCTAGATCTGTTGCATGTTTGCTTGCTTTAGTCTTTGCCTCACCGTCAAGCTATTTTCTGGCACTGTTGTCACTTGTATTTCACTATCTCTTCGCCGAACTAGTGCACCTATACACCTGACAAGTGTATTGGGTGTGTTGGGGACACAAGAGACTTCTTGTATCTTGATTGCAGGATTGCTTGAGAGGGAATACCTTTGACCACTTCCTCCCTGAGTTCGATAAACCTTGGGTAATCCACTTAAGGGAAACTTGCTACTGTTCTACAAACCTCTGCACTTGGAGGCCCAACAACTGTCTACAAGAATAGAAGTGCGTAGACACCAAATCCCTGCTTCCCTCTATGAAGGGCCTTTCTTCTACTTCTAAGTTGAGTCAGTAAACCTATTCCTCTCTTTCTCCAGCAAGCATTTGAGTTGTTGTGTTACAAGCATTCATATGATGATTTATTCAATCATGTCCTTTATCTTCCTTCTTTCCACAGGACTCTTATCTAAATGAGTATTACTTTGAAATCCATCATTGTGAAAAGCCTTTTATGTTTGAGCAAAGAGTACTCCTGTTTTAAACTTCTTTACAAAAGATTTTCTTAAAAACTGTTTACCAACTGTTCTCTAACCAAGAACAAAGTTTGCCAATCCCATTTATGATTTATCTTTATGCATCTTTGTTGTAACTTCCATACTTGTTGCAAGCTAAGTTATATAATGGTGAGTTGCTTTCTTCTATGAGTTGTGTATTAGTAAGTGTGATGCTTCTTGTCCGTATTCTTTTTATCGACACTTCACTCCATAAACCCGTGGACATGTTTACTGAGCTTAGTTTTCGCTTGGGGACAAGCAAGGTCTAAGCTTGGGGGCATTTGATACGTCCAATTTGCATCACCATTCTATATCATAATTTGCCTCTATTCATTGATATATTTCATATTAAGAGGTGTCACTTATGTATTTTCATCTATTTTTGCATGTTGGATGATTCTTGGAGGATGAACTGCCGGAGTCAGGATTCTGATGGAAAAAGCGGTGTTTTGATGCAATTTTGCGAAGATCAGAAAATACAGAAAATTAAATTTTCCCAAAATATGAAGGATGCCAGAAGGGGAGGCGGAGTTGGGCCACAGTGGGCCCACACCCCCTAGGCGCGGGCCACCCTGGGCCGCACCTACAGGGGGTGTGGCCACACTGGCCTACCTCTGGCTCCGCCCTCTCGCCTATATATTCTCCTCGAAACCCTAAAGTCGGGGGAGCGACCACAGAAAGATTCTGCCGCCTCTGCGGAGCAGAAAACACCGAGAGAGAAAGAGCTCTTCGGCAGATAGATATCTGCTGGGAAAATCCTTCCCGGAGAGGGGAGATCATCACCATAAACACCATCGTCAAGCTAGACTTCATCGGGATCATCATCATCCACACCATCATCCCCACCAGCACCATTGTCACCACTATATCCTGTTGTAACAATTGTGTTGAATCTTGCATAGTTCTTAGGGGAAACTTTCTCGGTGTTGATTACTATTGTAGTTGATGCTTGTGAGTGGAACCATTAAATTATTGTTTATGTTCAGATTGTTATCCATCATCATATCATCTCTGATTTTGATCCATATGATGTCTCGTGAGTAGTTCGTTTAGTTCCTGAGGACATGGGAGAATTCATGTTGTTAGTAGTGGAATTGTGTTGAGGTATTACTTAATGGTTTAATATTTAAGTTGTGGTGCTATTCTTCTAGTGGTGTCATGTGAACGTCGACTACCTGATACTTCACCATTTATGGGTCTAGGGGAGTGCATTGTGTATTTGGCTACTAATTGTAGGGTTGCCAGAGTGATAGAAACCTGAACCCCCGTTAGGAAATCATTGCACAAGGGAGTGTAGGATCTCAGAGTTTAAGGCTGTGGTTAGGTTTTTATCTTAATTGATTTCTTTTAGTTACAGATGCTTGCAAGGGATTTAATCACAAGTATGTATTAGTCCAAGTAAGGTTGGTACATTAGCACAGGTTCTCCCACACAACACTTATAAAACCAAAGAAGATTAATAAGCTATATGAAACGAAAGCACTTGACAGTATTCCCATGTGTCCTCGAGAATGTTTGGTCCTCATTAGTATTTCCACTAGATTGTCCTTTGATAAGAAAGGATTGGGCCAATGCTGCAATTATTTGTTGTCTTTATTTTCTTGCACTTTATTTCCTTGTTTTATCATAAAACCCCTAAAAATCCGTTTGCTAAGTATTTACAGAGAACTCTTGAGCCAGTACCACTAGTCAGCACCTTCTGCTCCTTGTTGGGATCGACACTCCTATTTATCGAAAGTACTACGATACACCCCCTATACTTGTGGGTCATCAAGGTTGTACTCGTGGATGATGTAGTCGAACGCTTGCCAATCTCAAGATCAAGAAGAAGTCCAGCTAGTCTAGCAGGTCCAGCACCATCAAGTCCAGCACCAAAAAGAAGTGGTGCATCCGTGATCGCAGACATGTTAGGGTATCCCGACGAACTCCGTGCCCTCGCTCCAGCAAAGCAGCAGAAGCAAAAAATCCTTACAGAAAAATCCACCAGGAACATGTATCTCACTGATCCGAGACCATGGGGAAATTCTAAAGGGGGGAGAGATATCCTTCGCGAGGAGGTGTGAGTGAGAAGGAGGGAGAGGGAGGAATTATATAGGGGGAGGGGGTGCATGTAACATCCCTAAAATCATGATTTCAAAGATTGCATATCATTCATGCATGCATATAGAATTGAGATCAATTTCAAACTCATTTCAAGAAAACAGAAGCACATAGTGCTATCATTTTATGTGAGCAAACTTAAATCAAATGCCCATCCTCACTTGAGAGCTTAGTATTTTAAAAACCAAGTTTGGTTGCTTCAATATTGTTTGGCTTGAGTGTAGAGTTTAAACAAAATTTTACAAAATAGAAATGGATTCAAAAACCATTTTCAAACATTTGCAAACCAAGTGCAATGCCCCTGTTATTTTGTTTTTTCCAAAAATGACCAAGCCAACCCAAGCGACCACATGGTTTTATGCCAAGTTTTGTGACTATTGCACACTGCAAAAGTCCAGAAAAGATTTGAATTCAAATAGAGTTTGAATTCATTTGAAAACCAATCCAGAAAATCAAAACAGAAAAAGAAAAGGAATAAAGAAACGAGAAAAGGCCGGCGCCAGGAAATGAGCCCAGCAACAGACTCAGCCCATTTAGCCCACCCGGCTCCTCTCTCTCTCTCGCACGCGCCGACGCACCCGCGGAGTCACTGACACCCAGACCCCACCTCCCTTCTGCTTATTTCGCTGACAAGTGGACCCGTGACCCCGTCGTCGTCTTCGTCAATCACGCGCGCCTGCGCCGCTCTCGCCGCCGTTACTCGCCGTAGTCACTGCTGCGTTAAATTCCCTTGATTCCGCGAGTAACTCCACGCCCCACTCCGACTATAAGAGCCCCTCGCCGCCGCGGTCATTTCCCCCCACTCTCCTCGCTCACTCCGCCACCAGGCTGCGCGCATTTGACCTCGAAACCCCGCAGCACCGACGACCTCCGGTGACTGATTCCGGTGAGCTTCGACCGCCCCCCTTTCTCTGGTTCAAACTATTGTGCTCAGCGTGATCTCGTGCATATCCTGATACCTTTCGTTTGCATTATCGTGACCCAGGAAGCCGTCCCCGTTCGTGCCCGCAACTGACCGAGCCGCCGCTCAACTCCGGCGACCAATCGCGGTAAGTCCCGAGCGCCCCTTGCCCCCTCTTGCATACGAGGATGTTCGCCACTGTCTTACGCGTCTCCTAATCCATCTGGTTCGTGCTAGGGCGACGCGAAACCTCGGCAACTACATCGTCTGCAACCTCCCGACGCCGTGCACGACTCCGATGAGCTCTAGCAGCCCCTGCCGTGCGCCCCTTGCCAAGCCACCTCCACGTTGAGCTTCACCTCGACCTTGCGGTTCTGGTAAGCACACCCTTCCCTCCCCGAGCGACCTAGAACGCCAGCGCCGCCACTGACAGAGCGCTCCGCCGCTCGCCGTCGCCGCGCGCCGCCAGAACGTGGTCACTTGATCGAGAGCCGTTGGATCTAGATCCAACGCGTGCGATAGAACCACTTAGCGAAGCGTTATGTTTTGATCTGAACCGTGCATCGCCACTTAGATCCTACGGCTCGTGTGCGTGATCCAACGTGAACCAGTACGCGCCAGTAAGAATAGGACACGTGGCTAGGGTTTGGTTTTAAAACAGAATTTGAAACAGATTTAGATTCAAATTTGATTTGCTTGTAACTTTTGATCCCCACGTTAGATTTTGACAAATTTTATACCGTTGGAATCAGGGAGACAAGCCCTTTCTAAATATGCAATGTGTTTAAAGTTTAGGTTCTGTTAAAATGGTTTCTTTTGCAGAAACTTGTTTAGGACTATTTTAATCATATGAATTGTTAAGGAAATGGTTTTAGTGTCAAATAAACTTGGTTTAGCAAGTTTTTGACTTGTTTATGGTTCAGTACTATGCGCTTGCTTGGTTGGGTTTTAAAAATCATTTCCTTAGCATCTTGCATGCATGCATATATATATTTTTGATTGTATAAGTTTTGTATGTGATTGTGGCTATATTTTATGTGTAGATTTTGGTGCTAGTGATTGTGATTGTGAAGAGTGCTACTCTCCCCACTACCAAGGCAAGTGGTACTTCATGAATATTTCCATCCCTATATTTTCATACAAGCATTAGAAATATTTTGCTAAGTCTTGCATGTGTTACTATTTTTGTCAAATGCCTTGTTGGGAAATCCTAAGTAGTTGTAGAATTGCTAGGAAATTTCTAAGTTAAGTTACTATGCCATGCTTAGCCTAGCTAGTAGAAAATAAGGGTTGGTAAAGTATATACATGCTATGATGAAAATATTTCTAAGTCTTTAGACTTATGTTTTCTTAATAAAACAACTAAGTCAATGAATCACCTGGGTGGAAAGGGACTTGATTGGTGGTTTTTGGTTGAGTGGTTACACAAGGCCCATGGATATGGTTTACCTTGTGTATCTCACTTGTGGTATGCCACCCAGGAACAAAGGGATTTTAGAGGCCAAGTGTTGAGAAGCTTCTAGTGCAGCCACTTGGCAATATGGGCTCTGCCTGGATCACATAAGTTGCTAGAACTTAGCCATTTGGACAGTTGGTGGTAGTGGGAATGATAGGTTGGAGCGCGTCCATTTGGTCTAAGGAAAGGCTTCTGAAAGGTCCTGTCTTGGGAAACCAAGTCTGGTGGGGAAAGTGCACAACCTCTGCAGATGGAAAAATCTAAGTACTTAGCCAAGTCCATGGCAATGGACAAACTTGAGCATCAAGACATGGAAGCTATCAAGAATCTCATCACTCCAACCTCTAAGTAAAACTTGTGGGTGAACAAGGGTGAAGGACCTCAATGTCTATTGATGGTTTCTTGGGAAAAGTTTTGACAAAGAAAAACTTAGTGTTTTCAACTAATAGGAAAAACCTATTTTGAGCAAAGCAAGCCAAGCTACACTTAGCCAAAATGCATATAGTAATACAGTCCACTTAAAATTTACTAAGGTATCACTTGCCAATACTATTCCAAAGTATTGACCCACTGTGGCTGTAACTTGTGATGTTGCAGGTTACTCTGATGAGGATTAGGTGTCATGAGTCTACACTCAACATGTTTGCCTGTGGCACATGAAGATGAAGACTTATAATTATTTACTTATTCCAAACTCTTGTATTAGGCCTGTGGCCTTGAGTTGTAAAGACTATGTTTAAACTCTGGAATGGATGTAATAAATGACCTTTGTATCTGTGTACTTCATCTTAAACTGTGGATGCTAGCAATGATCCAGGGACTAGCATTGCAATCACAGGGATCCTTTTCCTTTACAAAGGAGGGATCTTACAGATGGTATCAGAGCACTGTGTTGCCTGTAGGATTATGACCCTAGGATTGGAAACCACTAAGGAAAAAATTTCAACTACTTCTACACTTGTCTATTCTTCTCGTAAACTTTTCTAATCTTCTCTTTCTCATCTCTATTTGTAGATGAACTCCATCAACGAAGCCGTAAGGAAAGGACCACTCATGACCATGACCTTGGAGTGTGAAACAGAGTTTCCCAAAATTCTTAAGGACCTCTTGGTGGCAATGGAAATACATGGTGCAGCTGTGTACAAAGGCTTTCCAGTGATGGATGAAGGAGTTGAGTACTGGTGGGTGCAACTTCACTTGTACAAAAATAAGGAAGACAACCACAAAGAAACAGGATTCTGCATGTACACCAACACTGTGGTGCATACCACATTCTTTGAGTCAGCAAGAGAGGCAGCTTGGAGGACTATCAAAGAACTTAGTGCAAGAGTCAAGTGCAGAATGCTCAACCTCCAAAAAGACTTGAAGAAAGAGAAGGAACATACTCAAGAGTTGGAAGCTACCAACCAAACCTTAAGAGGAGACATTATAGACTTAGTGATGGAGTCATGTGAGCAACATAGGCTGATTGCCTCTAGAAACATTGTGTTAGCCAACAGATCCAGTGAGATAGGATTGTAAACGTACTTCGTTAGTTGGACCACCACTTATCACCTTATTTTCCAAAATGTTGCTTTGAAATAAGATTGAACCTTGGTTGATGTAATGGTTTCATGTATGCATGACTTGTGATGTTTTGTCTTTTGTTTTATCTTAAATTGTGTTGTTCTAACTTTTCTATCTTATAAATAGATGCCTATTACCATCAACACTGTTGAGGAGTTCCAGGTTACCCACTTTGGTCCTCGTATCATTGAGCTTACCACCTTGCTCAATCTCCCTCTTCCCACCATCATGGTGCATCCACTCACCAAGTTCGAGAGGAAGGACCTCTGGGGCTTCAAGGTGAACCATCCCGGACGCCAGACAGAGCCTACTACGGAAGCCATCGTCTTCAAGCTTATGCACGATGACAGGGAGAGAGGCATGGAGGTAGTTATGCAGGACCTGATAGGAAGTCTGCTAGGTCGACACTCCCGACAGGTTAGAGGCACCCACTTCCACGTCTTCGGAAGACGTGATGAGGATGGAGAGTCCATCGACTTCGAGGACGACTCGAGGGACGCAGCAGAGCCGATACGTCTGTACCTCCAGGACTTAGAGTCTCTCATTAGGCACGTGGACATGGACAGGACCAATGTCATGCTCAGTAATGACGAGCTCCAGGTGCAGCTTCGCGAGAAGGACAAGCTCTTCGCGCAGCAGGACGAGATAGTCAAGGAAATGGAGGCGAAGTTCGAGACCCAGAATAGGAAGTTCAAGAGTCAGGAGAAGCGTGTCCAGGATAGGAACAAGAAGATCCGGGACATGACTGAAGAACTACAGTCCAAGGACTTCGAGTTAGAGCAGCAGCAGACGGTGATCGAGAGGCTTCGCTCCCAGAAGAGGGCTCTCAAGGCCAAGATAGAGTCCTTGACCGCTACCATTGAGGAGAACAAGACCGCGATGGAGAATGCAGGTCTTACCTTTGTCGAGGAGGAGATTGATGCCGATGAGTAGACTTGACTACTCGTTTATCTTTCATTATCATACTTGTTATTTGAGAACTTGTTATTGGACCATCCGACATGTGGATGGCTTGCTACTTGTGTGTTTTACTTTGTGAACTTGTTATTTTGTTGTTGAACTTTTATCTTATGTTGCATGCTTTGTGTTTATTTATGTGATGTAATGTGCATGAAAGCATCTATGGGTATCTCATTCTCATCTCTATTTGAACAAACCACAGATGCCTCCCCGTCGTGCAAACCCCAACCCCAACAACAACAACATCACTCTAGAAATGCAACAAATGATGACTGCTCAAACACAGCTGATGCAGATGATGACAACATTCATCCAGAACCAAAACAATAATAACAACAACAACCCCAACAACAACAACAATAACCCTCCGGGCTTTGATATGCTCACCAGATTCTTGAGGTTGAGGCCAGCTAAGTTCTCAGGGACGACTGATCCCATGGTGGCCAATGATTAGCTACGTTCTGTAAACAAGGACTTAGTAACCGTGGGTTGTACGGATGCTGAAAAGGTCAGATTTGCAGCACATCTGCTGGAAGGGCCAGCCGCCACTTGGTGGGACAACTCCCAGATCACCACTCCCATAGATGAAGTGACATGGGCTATCTTTGAGGATGGCTTTCGCACTGCTCATATCTCATCAGGAATAATGAGCCTGAAAAATAAAGAGTTCCACAATCTGAAGCAGCGCCACCGCAGCATGGCTGAATACATTGAGGAGTTCAACAATCTGGCGCGTTACGCACCGGATGAAGTTGACACCGATGCCAAGAGAAAGGAAAAATTTCTGGAAGGCTTGAATGATGAGCTGAATCTGCAATTGGCTGTGGCATATGTTCCCACTTATCAGTCGCTCTGTGACAAGGCTACAATATTGGAGAACAAAATGAAGCAAGTCGAGAGTACAAAGAGAAAGCACTCCGATAAGCACAACTCGGGATCGTCTCACAAACGATCTCACTATGATGACAGCGGAAGCTCAGGATCCCACAAGCATGGGAAATTCAACAAGCACCACAACCACAACCGTCATGACAACAAGCATCATCGCAGTCATGACAATGACAAGTACAAGAACCACAAGAGTGGACATAAGAGCCACCACAGTGGAAGTGGAAGTGGAAGTCAGCCTGTTAAGAGAGACATCAGTCAGGTTGAATGCTTCAAATGCAAGAAAATGGGGCATTATGCAAATGAGTGCCCTGAAAAGAAAGTTGAAGGACCTATCAAGCCCAATCCTTTCCAGAAAGGACAGGTGAACCACATCAGTGTGGAGGAGGTCTATGAGGATCCTGATGCTGTTGCTGGTAAGTTCAGACTCAATTCTATTCCAGCATTTGTTCTTTTTGATACTGGAGCATCGCATTCATTCATATCAAAAGCATTTGTTGATAGAAATGGGTTTCCAACTGAAAATATTGGGTGTCCAATAAAAGTTAGTTCTCCGGGTGGAGATATGATAGTAAGTCTTGGATGCCGGGATCTAGTAATAGAGTTTGGAAAGCATAAGTTTCCAGTAAGTCTGATAATCCTAGATTCTCAAGGACTGGACGTAATATTGGGAATGGATTGGATGGCTAAGTATGAAGGAGTACTAGATTGTACCAATCGTACTGTTACACTCACAACCCCAGAAAGAAAGCGTATTAAATTCAAGTCTAACTTTGAATCTAAAGGAAGTAAGCTAAATTCTCTTAAGGGGGTTAGCATGGACAGTGTGCCAATCGTGAGTGAGTATCCGGATGTGTTTCCGGAAGAATTGCCGGGAATGCCACCAGATAGAGATGTGGAATTTCTGATAGATTTGGTACCAGGTTCTGGACCAATAGCAAAGAGACCATATAAAATGTCAGTTGATGAACTGAAAGAGCTCAAGAAGCAACTTGGAGAACAGTTGCAGAAGGGATTTATTCAACCAAGTTCTTCATCTTGGGGAGTCCCAGTGTTGTTCATGGAGAAGAAAGATAGAAGTCAAAGGTTATGCATAGATTACCGTTCACTCAACGAGGTAACTATCAAGAACAAATACCCTTTGCCTAGAATCAATGACTTGTTTGATCAGCTTGAAGGAGCATGTGTGTTCTCAAAGATTGATCTAAGGTCAGGCTATTTTCAACTCAAGATAAGAGAACAAGACATACCTAAAACAGCATTCACTACAAGGTATGGATTGTACGAGTATACCGTAATGCCTTTTGGCTTGACAAATGCTCCAGCATACTTCATGAATATGATGAACAAGGTGTTCATGGAATTCCTTGACAAGTTTGTTGTCGTTTTCATCGATGACATCTTAGTCTACTCCAAGAGCAAAGAAGAACATGAAGGACACTTGCGTTTGATACTTGAGAAATTAAGAGAGCATAAACTTTATGCCAAATTCAGCAAGTGTGAGTTCTGGTTAGAGGAAGTTGGTTTTCTTGGTCATGTTATGACAAAGGATGGTGTAGCAGTTGATCTTGCTAAGGTTTCAGCTGTGACTGAATGGGAATCTCCCAAGTCCGTGAAAGAAGATCGTAGTTTCCTTGGCTTAGCAGGTTACTACAGAAGGTTCATTGAAAATTTCTCAAAGGTTGCTAAGCCTATGACTGAATTGTTAAAGAAAGATAAGAAGTTTTCTTGGTCTGAAGGTTGTGAACTCAGCTTTCAGGAGTTGAAGAAGAGACTTGTGAATGCACCAGTCTTGTGTCTGCCAGATTTGGAAAAGGATTTCCAAGTATATTGTGATGCATCTCATCAAGGTTTGGGTGCAGTACTTATGCAAGACGGTAAAGTTGTGGCATATGCCTCGAGACAACTCAAAACTCATGAAGTAAACTATCCTACTCATGATTTGGAGTTAGCCTCTGTTGTCCATGCACTCAAAACATGGAGACATTATCTTTTGGGAAAGCGTTGTGAAGTGTTCACGGATCACAAAATTTTGAAGTATATCTTCACCCAGAAGGAAATTAATATGAGACAAAGAAGATGGCTAAAACTTATCAAAGACTATGACTTAAGTTTGCAATACCACCCCGGTAAAGCAAATGTTGTAGCAGATGCTCTAAGTCGTAAGGTATTTGTGAATGGCCTTACCAAAGGAGAATTGCCGGATGATCTGTGTACCCAATTTAGAGAACTCAGATTGGAGATTGTGCCTGAAGGACATCTCATGTCTTTGGATGTTCAACCCACTTTGTTGGACAGGATCAAAGAAGCCCAGAAGATTGATAAAGAAATCGAAGAGATTAAAGAAAAGATTGGCCAAGGAAAAGCCAAAGGGTTCCATGAAGACGAACAGGGTACTTTATGGCATGGGAAACGTATCTGTGTTCCACAAGATCCGGAACTACGGAAACTGATTTTGCAAGAAGCACACAACTCTCCGTATTCTATTCACCCGGGTAACACCAAAATGTACATGGACATGAAAGAAAGATTTTGGTGGAATAATCTCAAGAAAGACATCGCCGAACACATTGCTTTGTGTGATGTGTGTAGTAGAGTGAAAGCGGAGCATCAGAAACTAGAAGGTTTGCTTCAACCACTACCTATTCCTGATTGGAAGTGGGACAAAATTGGTATGGATTTCATTACCGGATTACCAAGGACCAGGTCAGGATATGATTCAATATGGGTAGTAGTGGATCGCCTAACTAAAGTGGCTCATTTCATACTCGTGAAGACAACCTATACAAGTGCTAAGTTAGCCAAAATCTACATGAGTAGAATTGTATGTCTACATGGAGTGCCCAAGAGTATTGTGTCTGATAGGGGAACTCAATTCACTTCCCATTTTTGGAGACAACTACATGAGTCATTGGGAACGAGGCTGGAATTCAGTACTGCTTTTCATCCTCAAACTGATGGACAAACAGAAAGGACTAATCAAATTCAGAAGACATGTTGAGGGCATGTGCCCTAGACTATGGAGCCAGTTGGGATGAAAGTCTGCCTTACGCAGAATTTTCTTATAACAACAGCTATCAAGCCAGCATTGAGATGGCACCGTTTGAGTTTCTCTATGGAAGAAAGTGTACCACCCCATTGTTATGGAATGGTGTGGGAGAAAGAAGTTTATTCAGGCCAGATCTTATCAAAGAAGCCGAAGAGAAGGTCAAATTGGTTAAGGACATGTTGAAGATAGCACAGTCCCGACAGAAAAGCTACGCAGATCCTAAGCGTAGAGAAGTCACCTACGAAGTCGGTGATAGAGCCTATCTTAGAGTGTCACCACTTCGTGGAGTGAAAAGATTCAGAGTCAAAGGAAAATTGGCACCAAGATATGTTGGGCCATTCAAGATTCTAAGTCGCAAAGGAGAAGTTGCTTATGAAATAGAACTGCCAGAATCTCTATCAGCTGTCCATAATGTGTTTCATGTGAGTCAGCTTAAGAAATGTCACCTAGAAATGGAAGAAACTTCTTTGAAGGATACTATACCTTTGGAGGAGGTTCAATTGGAAAGTGATCTCACCTATGAAGAGAAACCTATCAAGATTCTTGAGACTGCAGAATGAGTCACAAGGACTAAGACTATCAAGTTTTGCAAAGTGCAGTGGAATCATCATACCGAAGAGGAAGCAACATGGGAAAGAGAAGATGATCTTCGGAAAGACCACCCTCACCTATTTGCTAGCCAATCCGAATCTCGAGGGCGAGATTCACCTTAAGGGGGTTAGATTTGTAACATCCCTAAAATCATGATTTCAAAGATTGCATATCATTCATGCATGCATATAGAATTGAGATCAATTTCAAACTCATTTCAAGAAAACAGAAGCACATAGTGCTATCATTTTATGTGAGCAAACTTAAATCAAATGCCCATCCTCACTTGAGAGCTTAGTATTTTAAAAACCAAGTTTGGTTGCTTCTATATTGTTTGGCTTGAGTGTAGAGTTTAAACAAAATTTTACAAAATAGAAATGGATTCAAAAACCATTTTCAAACATTTGCAAACCAAGTGCAATGCCCCTGTTATTTTGTTTTTTCCAAAAATCACCAAGCCAACCCAAGTGACCACATGGTTTTATGCCAAGTTTTGTGACTATTGCACACTGCAAAAGTCCAGAAAAGATTTGAATTCAAATAGAGTTTGAATTCATTTGAAAACCAATCCAGAAAATCAAAACAGAAAAAGAAAAGGAATAAAGAAATGAGAAAAGGCCGGCGCCAGGAAATGAGCCCAGCAACAGACTCAGCCCATTTAGCCCACCCGGCTCCTCTCTCTCTCTCTCGCACGCGCCGACGCACCCGCGGAGTCACTGACACCCAGACCCCACCTCCCTTCTGCTTATTTCGCTGATAAGTGGACCCGTGACCCCGCCGTTGTCTTCGTCAATCACGCGCGCCTGCGCCGCTCTCGCCGCCGTTACTCGCCGTAGTCACTGCTGCGTTAAATTCCCTTGATTCCGCGAGTAACTCCACGCCCCTCTCCGGCTATAAGAGCCCCTCGCCGCCGCGGTCATTTCCCCCCACTCTCCTCGCTCACTCCGCCACCAGTCTGCGCGCATTTGACCTCGAAACCCCGCAGCACCGACGACCTCCGGCGACTGATTCCGGTGATCTTCAACCGCCCCCTTTCTCTGGTTCAAACTATTGTGCTCAGCGTGATCTCGTGCATCTCCCGATACCTTTCGTTTGCATTATCGTGACCCAGGAAGCCGTCCCCGTTCGTGCCCGCAACTGACCGAGCCGCCGCTCAACTCCGGTGACCAATCGCGGTAAGTCCCGAGCGCCCCTTGCCCCCTCTTGCTTACGAGGATGTTCGCCACTGTCTTACGCGTCTCCTAATCCATCTGGTTCATGCTAGGGCGACGCGAAACCTCGGCAACTACATCGTCTGCAACCTCCCGACGCCGTGCACGACTCCGATGAGCTCTAGCAGCCCCTGCCGTGCGCCCCTTGCCAAGCCACCTCCACGTTGAGCTTCGCCTCGACCTTGCGGTTCTGGTAAGCACACCCTTCCCTCCCCGAGCGACCTAGAACGCCAGCGCCGCCACTGACAGAGCGCTCCGCCGCTCGCCGTCGCCGCGCGCCGCCAGAACGTGGTCGCTTGATCGAGAGCCGTTGGATCTAGATCCAACGCGTGCGATAGAACCACTTAGCGAAGCGTTATGTTTTGATCTGAACCGTGCATCGCCACTTAGATCCTACGGCTCGTGTGCGTGATCCAACGCGAACCAGTACGCGCCAGTAAGAATAGGACACGTGGCTAGGGTTTGGTTTTAAAACAGATTTAGATTCAAATTTGATTTGCTTGTAACTTTTGATCCCCACGTTAGATTTTGACAAATTTTATACCGTTGGAATCAGGGAGACAAGCCCTTTCTAAATATGCAATGTGTTTAAAGTTTAGGTTCTGTTAAAATGGTTTCTTTTGCAGAAACTTGTTTAGGACTATTTTAATCATATGAATTGTTAAGGAAATGGTTTTAGTGTCAAATAAACTTGGTTTAGCAAGTTTTTGACTTGTTTATGGTTCAGTACTATGCGCTTGCTTGGTTGGGTTTTAAAAATCATTTCCTTAGCATCTTGCATGCATGCATATATATATTTTTGATTGTATAAGTTTTGTATGTGATTGTGGCTATATTTTATGTGTAGATTTTGGTGCTAGTGATTGTGATTGTGATTGTGAAGAGTGCTACTCTCCCCACTACCAAGGCAAGTGGTACTTCATGAATATTTCCATCCCTATATTTTCATACAAGCATTAGAAATATTTTGCTAAGTCTTGCATGTGTTACTATTTTTGTCAAATGCCTTGTTGGGAAATCCTAAGTAGTTGTAGAATTGCTAGGAAATTTCTAAGTTAAGTTACTATGCCATGCTTAGCCTAGCTAGTAGAAAATAAGGGTTGGTAAAGTATATACATGCTATGATGAAAATATTTCTAAGTCTTTAGACTTATGTTTTCTTAATAAAACAACTAAGTCAATGAATCACCTGGGTGGAAAGGGACTTGATTGGTGGTTTTTGGTTGAGTGGTTACACAAGGCCCATGGATATGGTTTACCTTGTGTATCTCACTTGTGGTATGCCACCCAGGAACAAAGGGATTTTAGAGGCCAAGTGTTGAGAAGCTTCTAGTGCAGCCACTTGGCAATATGGGCTCTGCCTGGATCACATAAGTTGCTAGAACTTAGCCATTTGGACAGTTGGTGGTAGTGGGAATGATAGGTTGGAGCGCGTCCATTTGGTCTAAGGAAAGGCTTCTGAAAGGTCCTGTCTTGGGAAACCAAGTCTGGTGGGGAAAGTGCACAACCTCTGCAGATGGAAAAATCTAAGTACTTAGCCAAGTCCATGGCAATGGACAAACTTGAGCATCAAGACATGGAAGCTATCAAGAATCTCATCACTCCAACCTCTAAGTAAAACTTGTGGGTGAACAAGGGTGAAGGACCTCAATGTCTATTGATGGTTTCTTGGGAAAAGTTTTGACAAAGAAAAACTTAGTGTTTTCAACTAATAGGAAAAACCTATTTTGAGCAAAGCAAGCCAAGCTACACTTAGCCAAAATGCATATAGTAATACAGTCCACTTAAAATTTACTAAGGTATCACTTGCCAATACTATTCCAAAGTATTGACCCACTGTGGCTGTAACTTGTGATGTTGCAGGTTACTCTGATGAGGATTAGGTGTCATGAGTCTACACTCAACATGTTTGCCTGTGGCACATGAAGATGAAGACTTATAATTATTTACTTATTCCAAACTCTTGTATTAGGCCTGTGGCCTTGAGTTGTAAAGACTATGTTTAAACTCTGGAATGGATGTAATAAATGACCTTTGTATCTGTGTACTTCATCTTAAACTGTGGATGCTAGCAATGATCCAGGGACTAGCATTGCAATCACAGGGATCCTTTTCCTTTACAAAGGAGGGATCTTATAGTGCTACCACCTCCCATGGCGTGGAAGCCATGGTGTGTTCCCCCACCTCTTCCACATTCATGTGGGTGGAGATCCCACTCACCCATTTTCCTCTCCATTTCCTCCACTCAAATTCCATTAAATTTCGACCAAATTTAATTTAATATCTCATTAATAAAACTCTTTTATTTATTTATTCAGAATTTTTTTAATTACATTAGTTAACAAACATTCACATAAAACCCCTTGCAACATTTAATTTCACATGCAGAACCAGTTTTAGCAATTTCACCCGAAACAGTTCTGATTTCCATTGAAATAATTCTAGCGCTTTCTTTTTCTTTCTCTGGCATATTATTTGCTCCAAATGGTGTCGGTATCCCTTAAGTGTGTCACCCTACGGTTCGCGAATAATGCAGACATGATCGATACCCCTCTCCGATTAATAATCAGCAGCGGGACCGGGAGATCTGTACTGACTCCCACACATTTAACGATGACTTCTGTGATCGTGTGAACCTTTTACGCATGTAACTCAATCCATTTGTCTCGCGATATATTACATGTTCAAGATTCTATCATCGATATCTCCATACCTAGTTTGATCTCATTACCGACATGTGCTCTTTTCTTGTTTCCGTCATATAACATTCTAGTGATCATATCACTTGCTTGCAAGCTAACTAATGTGATATCACCGAGAGGGACCAGAGTATATCTATCCGTCATCGGGATGGAAAAATTCCACTCTTGATCCATGAGCCTTTATATAACACCTTCGTAGCACTGAACCCACCTTTATAGTCACCCTGTTACGGTGTGACGTTTGATGTTATCAAGATACTCTTCTAGTGTTAGTGATTGACATGATCTCATGGTATAAGGACTAGGATTACTTCGTATGATGTTATAGAAGTATAAAAACAATGACTTTGATCGTAATGCTATACTTCGGATGAATGTTCATCACATCATTCCAACAATATTGTGACCTTGTTATTAACAACATCCAATGTCCATGATTAGGAAACCTTTGATCATCTTGTTAATCAACGAGCTAGTTTATAAGAGAGGCATAACTAGGAACTTTCTTTTTGTTTATTAAACACACATGTATTAACGTTTTTTTATTAATACAATTATAGCATGCAAAATAAACATTTATCATAAACGAGTAAGATAATAACCACTTTATTATTGCCTCTCAGGCATATTCCCTTCAGCCTCCCACTTGCACTAGATTCAATAATCTAGTTTGAAAACTTTGCGTATTGAACACCTATGTGAAAGGATACGGATGTCGTATAGAGGGGGGGTGAATAGGAGATTAAAACTTTTCCTAGAGTGGCTCAACAAATGTGGAATAAAACTAACGTTTACTTTGTTAAGCACAAAACATAGAACAATCTAGGGTTCACCTATGTGCACCAACAACTTATGCTAAGCAAGACAAACAACTATGTGATAGCAAGATATATACTTCAAGCACGAAGGCTATCACAAAGTAAAGTGCATAAGTAAGAGCTCGGGTATAGAGATAACCGAGGCACGCGGGGACGACGATATTTTACCGAGTTCCTCCCAACATGGAGTACGTCTCATTTGGAGAGGGGGTGGTATATAACCACCTACGCCACAAAAGGCCTCCCTTATTCTCCGGTGAATCTCACCCCAACGGGATCGATCCACGCTTCCACTATCGGTGCACTTGTCGGTGGCAACCGAAACCTCTCACAAGGTTGGGGCACTTCTCCACAACTTAATTGGAGGCTCCCAACAAATGCCACAAAAGGCCACAATGCCACCAAGGCCACAAAACCGTCTAGGGTTCCAAGAACCCAAGAGGGACAAGCTCCAATGAGTCACACGAACCAAATCCTTCAAGGAGAACTCAAACCGATGCACCGAATACAAATGGCAAGAACACCACAACGGTGTTCAAATCCTTCTCTCCCAAATTCCACCAAAGCTACAAAAGCTTATGGGGGAATAAGAGAGGAAGAACAATGGAGGAAATCCACAAAATACTCCAAGATCTAGATCCCAATATGTTCCCCTCAATTAGAGGAGAGATTGATTGGTGGGATTGTAGATCTAGATCTCCTCTTTCAAATCCCTCAAGAATATGCAAGAATCATAGGAGGGATTGAGAGAAAGCAAGCTCAAGAAGGTCAACAATGGAGGGGAAAACTTGCAAGAATGGTTGAGGAACCATTGGGGAAGAAGGCCCCTTATATAGGTCCCTCCAAAATCCAACCGTTGCAGCCCAAAAACGCGATTCCCGGTACTACCGGACTTTCCCGGCACTACCGGACATTTCCTGGGGTTCCTGGGGATCCAAACGCATTTTTCTCCGCGCTCTCCGGTACCAAAATGCGGTACTACCGGATCCTAGTCCGGTACTACCGGTCATCACAGAACGAAAACAACCATAACTTTTGCATCCGGACTCCGATTTCGATGATCTTGGGCTCGTTTCGAAGAGGACAACAACCTATACAAGATCATGCAAAGAAACATAATAGTACAACAAGGGAGAATAGATCCAAATGACGAAGTAAAAAACCTTCTGCCGCGCTAGGTACTAAAATGCGGTACTACCGCTTTTTGGTACCTAGCCCGGCAGTGGCTTTTGGAAACTTGTCAAAAACCTTCTGCCGTGCTAGGTACTAAAATGCGGTACTATCGCATTTTGGTATCTAGGAGGGCAGTGGCATTTGGCAACTTGCCAAAACCTACTGTCGCGCCAGGTACTAAAATGCGTTACTACCGCATTTTGGTACCTAGGAAAATTCAAACCTCTATAACTTTTGATTGGTAACTCCGATCGACCCGATTCCAATTGCGTTGGAAAAAGGACGACATGAGATACCCTATGAAAGGTGAAAATATTGGTTATCACCAAGTGAGAATGTATCATGTATAATAATGTGAGATACCTCACTTGGTGAGAAACCGAAAAGCCGCCAAGATCAAAATCGCAACAAGATACAAACGGAAGATCCGATTTTGATGAACAAGAGCTTGTTATGGAGATTACCACAAGCTCTATATCCTCACATGGATAATACCAAATAACAACCAAATATGATGATGCAAATATGCAAAGGTTTGAGCTCTCTCTGAACAAAGTGAACGAGTTACTCATTCGAGAGCCCCTCTTGATAGTACGGCTATCTATCCTAAACCCGGTCTCCTACTAACAATATGACACCGGCAAAAGGGAAAACCTATCAATATTATACCTTTGCCTTGAGCATTCCACTTTAGCCTGATGTAGACGATCTTGCCCTTCTCAAGATGTAACGCCTTTCTTAATTCCTCATCATCGATCCATGATCACCGAGAATGGCAAGCATCAAACATGAGATCTTCTATAGATGGTGCATTTTGAGATTGCACAACACATCTTCTTCTCATTTCATCGACCTTGAAGCCAACACATGCTCCAAGCGATGCTAATGGACAAATCCTACAAGTATAACTTAATACATACATTAGTCCATAAAGATTGTCATTAATTACCAAAACCACACATGGGGGCCCACATGTTCTTTCACTATGGCTTTCTGGTGTTGCATATACGCAATTGCTAGTGGTTAACATAATCTCTGGATCTGACACTTTCAGGTCTGTGTGTATTTGCATGTCTTTGCGTCTCCACGCATCACTCATTCTCTAATGAGATGGCATTGTATAAATTTGGTATTTTGGTGAGACCTTTAGTTCCTTGGGGTTAAATCATGTCGATACTATTGTCGTACAATTTATCTTTAGTGTTAGCCCGTTGTGAATCACACCTTAGTTTGATATCAAACTACTTGACACAAATGCCCTCCTCTGCAGCTACTATAGCAGTCATATACTTAGCCTTCTGTTGTAGTATCCGTGACAATGTCTTAACTTTGGAATTCATCCAAATCCTGTTGGAGATATGCCCAAGAGGCAATAATAAAAGAAGTTATTATTATATATTTGTGTTTATGATAAATGTTTACATTCATGCTATAATTGTATTAACCGGAAACATTAATACTTGTGTGATTTGTAAAGTTGTAAGAGTCCCTAGTAAAGCCTTTTTGTAATACTAGCTTGTTGATTAATAGATGATCATGGTTTCCTGATCATGAACATTGAGATGTTATTAATGACAAGATCATATCATTAGGAGAATGATGTGATGGACATACTACTATAGTTAAGCATACCATCAGATCAAGCCATTTCAATAGTTCATTTGCTATAAACTTTAAGATACATAGTAACCTAAATCCTTCGACCAAGAGATCATGTTAATCACCATCACCGGATGGATGCTTTAATGACATCAAACACCACTTCGTAACTGGGTGGTTATGAAGGTGGCATTGAGTGTTCGGAAAGTATGTGTTGAGGCACATGGATCAAGAGTGGGATTTGTCCATCCATATGATGGATAGATATATTTTGGGCCCTCTCGGTGGAATGTCATCCAATTGGATGGCAAGCATGTGACTGGATCACAAGGGATCACATATCATAGGAATAAGTAAAGAGTACTTATCGGTAACGAGGTTGAACTAGGTATGCAGAGATACCGACGATCAAACCTCGGATAAGTAAAGTATTGCTAGACAAAGGGAAATTGGTATCGTATGTAAATGGTTCATTCGATCATGAAGTAATCGTAGAAATATGTGGGAGCCACATGAATTTCAAGATTCCTCTATTGGTTATTGATCGGAAAAGAGTCTCGGTCATGTCCGCATAATTCACGAACAGTAGGGAGACACACTAATGGATTCAATGTTGTTTAGTAGATATGGAATGTGAGTAAAGAGACCGAATGTTGTCCGGAGTCTCGGATTGGATCTAGGTGACGACTGTCTACGGACAGCCTATTGGGAACACTAAGAGCAAGGTGTAAAGAAGCAAGCAACAAGTTTTCCCTCAGTTGAGACCGAGGTTATCGAACCAGAAGGAGCAAGGAAACATCACACATGTGTCGCAAGCAACGCGGAGACCTGCACAACACAAACTCAAGACTTTGCCCCAACGAACAGTGAGGTTGTCAAGCTCACCGGTTTGCTGTAACAAAGGATTAAACATATGGTGTGGAAGGTAATGGTTTGCAGCAAGTAAACAAGTAACAGTGGAAGATGTATCAATGGTAAAGATTGGACCAGGGTCCATAGTTCACTAGAGGTGCTCTCCTTAGAAAAACAACATGGCATGAAGGGTAAAGAAATTACAGTAGGGCAATTGATAGGAATTGAGCAAGGCATAACAATGCAATTACTAGTCCGAAAGGTCCTATGTGGTTGATTGGGCAATACAACAAGATACATAGACCGCCATCCAACTGCATCTATGACTAGAAGTCCACCTTCAGGTTATCATCCGAACCCCCTCCAGTATTAAGTTGCAAGCAACAGACAACTGCTTTAAGCAAAGTGTGTAAGGTAAACAGTCCACATGTTCCATGAACAAGAGACCGTTGTTTTCTACCTAGTAGCAACAACACATCTACAATCGAAGAGATTATTGTCACTTCCCTTGGAAACTAGAGGCATGAACCCACTATCGAGCATAAATACCCCCTCTTGGAGTCACTAGCAACTACTTGGCCAAGATAGCTACTAACAACGGAGAGCATGCAAGATCACAAACAACACAGACATGATAGAATCATAAAGACAAAACCATTAATCAAACCAACATAATAATCTCAATATCCATCGGATCCCCGCAAACACAACATGCATGATTACAAATAGATTAGATCTTGATCATGAACGGAGCTCACAATATCTATACATGAAAGCACAAAGGAGGAGATACAACCATCTAGCTACTACATGGACCCAAAGTCCAAGGTGGAACTACTCACGCATCATACCGGAGAGAAGGCCTCCGGGATGATCTCCCCTTTGGCAGGGTGCCGGGAAGAACTTCAGATCCCCCGATCTAGGGACGATGGTGGCGGCGACTACAAACGGTTTCGTGGATAGATCGGGTGCTTAGGGTTTTTGCATCGGGGGCTTATTATAGGCGAAGAGGGAGACTGAGGAGGCGGCCAGGGTAGCCAGACCCTAGCCAGGCGCGGGGTTGGGCCCACCTGCGCCTGGGGTGGGTCTGGCCCCCTGGCTGCCCCCTCTGGCTATCCTCTGGACTTCTTGTTCCCCACGGAAAGTAATTGACTTTGACGTTTGTCCTGTCCAATTCCGAGAATATTTATTTACTAACTTTTCCGAAACAAAAAACAGCAGAAAATAGGCATCTGGCACTGTTGCAACTTGTTAATAGGTTAGTACCAGAAAACATGTAAAAAGCACCTCAAAGTGTAGACAAGCAAAGCAAAGTAGATACAAAACAAGCATAGAGCATCAAAAATTATAGATACGTTTCCAATGTATCAACATCCCCAAGCTTAACTCCTGCTCATCCTCGAGTAGGTAAGTGATAAAAGAATAATTTTTGAGGTGACATGCACCCTCACAATAAAGATCCAACCATTTGCAAGCATTGAAAGCTGGGATCAAAGAACTCTAAACATGTGCATGAAAGATGGAGTTCTAACAGTAGGACATAGTAACTATACATGCAACATGACAAGCTACAAACAAAGATCATGAATAACATGCATTGAAAAACGTTTGTTTGTTTCACATACAGAAAACATAGCATAGTGGCATTCAGCTTGTCCCTCATAGAGTAGCAAATAGATGCATATGACACCTACAAAGTTCACAAGGGTGACTAGAAACAAATAGCACAAGAACAAGTAATAACACGATATGCATCAATTAATAAGCTTTGGAACACTGCACATAGAATGCCAACTATGCTCTCTTAATGGTGCCTAAAAGTAGAAGGTGGAGACTTAATAATGGTGGAAGAAAAGCCTTTTTGTAAAGGAAGCATGGATTACAAGTTTCAAAAAGTGCTTCCAAAAATTATGGTACTTGTTAGCTTTCAGCCCTCATTGACCCTATCATAAGCATCTTGGAGTGGTTATGGTTAAAGTGGCAAAGCTGGAGTATATGCTTGACGAAGTATAAGTTGGCAATCTCATCTCCCTTGAATACGAGGGCCACACCTCATGCATACTCAACTTTGGGTCCAGGTAAGTTCTTGTCACTGTAAGTATTTGCATATCATTGAGAACCGCCGACGGGGTACCCCTTGCACATGGTATAGGAGCTTTCCCATAACCAAAATGAAAAGGCAAGCAGACAATGAGCATCTCAGCAATCTTTTTATTTACCATATGCATAGATTTTTATTGAGGATGCTTCATAGATAGCTCATTATGGTGATGCTAAAAGTTTCCACCATGATTAGGCATGGCTTAGGCTAGCGGCCCAGGCGTTTCTCTAACACAGGATACAAACTCCATGGACTTACAATTTCCCTTTTTATTTCACACCGGTGACATCCATAGACAAAAGAGCATGATATCAACGAAGTACAACAAGGTACAAGTGCAATGTTGAAAACGTTCCCCGTGACAGCACTGCTAATTCCAACTTATAAGTGAAAGCATATACAACAAAGTTGTCACAATGGTTCAAGTTTATTAGGGAAAAGAATAAAGTGTGCCATCAAGTTCGTGAGGGATTTAATCACTAAGTTTTCACATAACAAAATAGTTTTTTAATTGGAAAATAGTTGAAAAGAAGAATATACTTGGAATGGTGTAACACACCATGCATAGGAGTTTATATTGGACACTTTGGAATAACTTGTTTTCTTGGGAGTTGGAAGCATGAGTAGAACTTGCTTATACAAGTGGAGGCTAGCAAAAGACTAGGAGCAACCAACTAGGAGAGCAATAATGGCCATAATCATGCAATGCAACAAAGCATACTAATCAAAGCAAAGAGTGGTACTACAAGTCAAGGTCTAAATGATCATAGAGTCTATGGTGACTTGTGAGAGTCATAACATGGTGTGAGCATGTGCCAAGTCAACCCAAGCAAAGCATCAAAGGAGAATACCACAATACTATGCTTTTGCATGCTAAAAAAGCATAATTTCTTCAAGGCACACTAAGCAATCCCAATTTTTTGGAACAAGACATTCTACAGCAATAATCACTAAGCATAATGCTAAAACAACATCTAGCATGTCATGATAAAGTCTAAGTCATAGTCAATGCAAGCTTCTCTTGCACCTCAAGCAAGAACTTACTACTCCTTTCCAACACCAAGCAAACTTATTTGCAAAACAACACAGCGAGAACGGGGGTCCAAACTACTCAAGCAAACTAAAAAAACTAAGCAAAGAAACTGAAAACTAAGATGCTCCAAGAACAACACAACTGTGGATGAAACAATAAAAACGAAGTGTCTAGACAGACCTGAGCTTTTATTGATGAAGAAGGGGATGCCTTGGGCATCCCCAAGCTTTGACGCTTGTACCTCTTGGATATTTCTTGGGGTGAAACCATGGTGGCATCCCCAAACTTGAGCTTTTGTACATTCTTCATCTCATTGCATCATTCTATCTTTACACCTGAAATTTTTCTTCACACAATCTTCATTAGCAACATTAGCTTATTCAAAAGATATTAGACCTCTGGCAAATCTTTGAAATAGCAAGGCTTTTCACTAAAAACACAAGCTACTGTAGTAACTCCTTCAAAAAGCTCAATTCACCTAAAAAGAACTCAAAAAGGAATCAATAAGAAGCAAATGCAAATAATGGCAGAAATCTGTCAAAACAGACGAGCAGGCAGAAACTGATTTTTTCGAACATCTTCTGTTGCTCAAATCAAAAAGTGTTGAACTAACGAAAGTTATCTAACATACTGGGGGATTTGTTCATAAATTTTTGAGCTTAATCCGAGTTACAGAGCCTACTCACGATTTTTTTTGGTGGAGGACAAAAATCTGTTTCGGGACAGCAACTCCGCAAATCTTACTTCCCTCTCATTAGAGGTCAATCTTGGCACAAAAAGAAAACAAAAAGGATAAGGAGAGGTCATTACAGAAGTAATAACTTCAAAAACTCAAGGAAACTCTTGGGTTATCTCCCAACAAATACTTTTCTTTAACGCCTTTAAGTTAGGCACAAGAAGAAAGAAGAAATCAAGTGTTTTCAAATGAGGAAGCATTAACATTCATACTTGAAAAATCTTCAACTATGAAAGGTATATCATCCAAATGGGTTTTGGAGGATCCTTTCTCATCTCTCTTTAGTCTACTACCTTCATCAAAAAGATTTTCAGGGGCAATCCAATAAAAATTCTTTTCAAAGGCTTCATGCATTCCAACAAGCTTAAAGGGTATGGGTATATTGAATTCCTCTCTAGGCTTAGTTTTATCAGAAATACCCACAACATATACACTTGAACCTAGCTTATTGAAACGTTCAAAAAACTTTTTGGCCTCCCTAGCAACATCATGAAATTATTTTGATAAAGTTTCAAGGATGAATTCTCTTTTTTCAGCATTCTTTTCTTATTTTAGTTTTAGGAACAAGAATTGTATGAAGGAATTAAGGCTAACAAACCTAGCCTCCAACATATGAAATAAAGAAGCTGCAGCAATCTCATAATTAGGAGCAAAGCTCTGTTATAGATTTATCCTCAATATCCTCATGCTTGCTAACATAATTAAAGAATTATTCAATATTATCTTTCCCAATTATGGAGCCACTACCTATTGCAAGATCTTTCAGAGCGAACTTGGGGAGAAACATGGTGAGCTAGAGCAAAGTGGCAACTAGAGTAGGAACTAATTTTTTTTGTTTTTGAAAAGAGGCAAACAAGACCAAGCAAAAGAAACAAAGCAAACTAAAAACAAAGTAAAGAGAAAGGAAGTAAAGGACTCCCCTTGTGAAGACGTCCTTGGCCTCCCCGGCAACGGCGCCAGAAAATCTTGACGACTGTCTATGCACAGCCTGTTGGGAACCCCAAGAGCAAGGTGTGAAGTAGCAAGAAGCAAGTTTTCCCTCGGTTGAGACCGAGGTTATAGAACCAGAAGGAGGAAGGAAACGTCACACAGGTGTTGCAAGCAATGCGGAGACCTACACAACACAAACTCAAGACTTTGCCCCAATGAACAGTGAGGTTGTCAAGCTCATCGGTTTGCTGTAACAAAGGATTAAATGTATGGTGTGGAAGGTAATGGTTTGCAGCAAGTAAACAAGTAACAGTGGAAGATGTATCAATGGTAAAGGTTGGACCGGGGTCCATAGTTCACTAGAGGTGCTCTCCTTATATAAACAACATGGCATGAGGTAAACAAATTACAGCGGGGCAATTGACAGGAATTAAGCAAGGCATAACAATGCAATTACTAGTCAGAAAGATCCTATGAGGTTGATTGGGCAATACAACAAGATACATAGATCGCCATCCAACTGCATCTATGACTAGAAGTCCACCTTCAGGTTATCATCCGAACCCCCTCCAGTATTAAGTTGCAAGCAACAGACAACTGCTTTAAGCAAAGTGTGTAAGGTAAACAGTCCACATGTTCCATGAACAAGAGACCGTTGTTTTCTCCCTAGTAGCAACATCACATCTACAACCAAAGAGATTATTGTCACTTCCCTTGGAAACTAGAGGCGTGAACCCACTATCGAGCATAAATACCCCCTCTTGGAGTCACTAGCAACTACTTGGCCAAGATAGCTACTAACAACGGAGAGCATGCAAGATCACAAATAACACAGACATGATAGAATCATATAAAGACAAAACCATTAATCAAACCAACATAATAATCTCAATATCCATCGGATCCTCGCAAACACAACATGCATGATTACAAATAGATTAGATCTTGATCATGAACGGAGCTCACAAGATCTATAACAGAAAGGAGGAGATACAACCATCTAGCTACTACATGGACCCATAGTCCAAGGTGGAACTACTCACACATCATACCGGAGAGAAGGCCTCCGGGATGATATCCCCTCCGGTAGGGTGCCGGGAAGAACTTCAGATCCCCTCGATCTAGGGACGATGGTGCCGGAGGCTACAGACGGTTTCGTGGATATTTGATCAGGTGCTTAGGGTTTCTGCATCAGGGGATTCTTATAGGCGAAGGGGGAGACCGAGGAGGCGACCAGGGTAGCCAAACCCTAGCCAGGCGTGGGGCTGGGCCCACCCGCGCCTGGGATGGGTCTGGCCCCCCTGGCTGGCCCCTCCGGCTCTCCTCTGGACTTCTTGTTCCCCACGAAAAGTAATTTACTTTAACGTTTGTCCTGTCCATTTCCGAGAATATTTCTTTACTAACTTTTCTAAAACCAAAAACAACAGAAAACAAGCATCTGGCACTGTTGCAACTTGTTAATAGGTTAGTACCAGAAAACATGTAAAAAGCACCTCAAAGTGTAGACAAGCAAAGCAAAGTAGATGCAAAACAAGCATGGAGCATAAAAAATTATAGACACGTTTCCAACGTATCACTGGGATATCACGAGGAGATCCGGAATGGTCTGGAGAATAAGATTCATATAAGGAAAGTCTAATTCCGGAGTTCGGGAATGGTTTCGGTGTTTTCACCAGAATGTTCTATAAGGGTCTACAAGGTCCTACAATCCGAAGTGGGAAGGGTACATGGATGTGTCATGACAAAGTGGAATGGTTGCATCATGTCCTAGGTCACCTGGCTGGGCAATTGGAAGAGAGAAGTCAAACTCTAGTTTGAAAGTCAAACGGCAGTTTGAAAAAGTCAAACACCGGTTTGAAAAAGTCAAACGCCAACATTGATTGCCAAGTGGAGGGAGGGAAGGAATCCTACCTAAGGGAAAATTCCTCCCTCTCCTTTCCGCCGGCCACACAAGGTGGACTTGGGGGAGGATTCCCCTCCCCTTGCCGCCTCCCCACCTATATAAGGAGGGGTAGGGCGCCCCTACCCCTCACCTCAAACCCTAGATTGGTTGTTGCCTCTAAAAAGTTGACAACCGATTTAGAGCCTCTAAAAGTAGTCGCCAACTAGCACCTCTACTAGCCGCCGGCCACCTCTAAACCTCTGCCTCTAGACCCTAGATTGCCAAGGACCTCTTCTACTCCACCATACCCGCTCCGGCTTAGGCAAAGCCTTGTGGGATTTCCCCTCTACTTCCGACACCACGTTGTCGTGCTGCTGGAATCGCGAGGATAGATCTACAACCTTTGCTGCCTGCTGGAACAAGGGAGAGGAAGGTCTTCATCGAGTAACGAACGTGTGACCGACTGCAGGAGCACTGCCGGAACACGGCGCCTGAAGGATCGTCTACCCGATCTTGAGATCGGCAAGTGAACGACTACATCACCCACGAGAATCCGATCTCGTTAACCGCTTTGGAATCTTCGAGGGTTAGTACTCTATCGACTCGTTGCTACAATCTAGTAGATATATCTTGTCTTGTGTGTGTTCATGAGGTATAATTTTTTGTTTTCCATGCTATGAACCCCTACAGTGGTATCAGAGCCGTGTCTATAAGTAGATCTGTTGCACGAGTAGAACACAATGGTCATTATGGGCGATGGTGCTTTTATTATCAATTGCTTCTTGTGTACTTTTCATCTTGCGGGATGGTGGGATGAAGAAGCCCGGGCTAACCTTACATGACATTGTTCATGATACTTGCTCCACACTCGACATGCAACTTGTATTACATACGTGGCTTTGCGGGTGTTTATCTCTCCCATCATAGTGAAGATTCAATTTACAACGGGCACTTGATATTACTTGCATCAACGTTTTGGTTCTTGTTCGTAAGTTAGAACGATACTTATTGGAAAGCCCCAAACCACGTAAAATATGCAAAGAAAATTAGAGGCGTCTAACTTTGTTTTGAAGGGGTGTGTTGTGATGTGATATGGCCATGATTGTGATTATATATGATGTATGCAATGATCCTTATTGTAAGTTGGCAACCAGAAGGAGCCTTATGGTTGTATTTTAATTTCGTTAAGACATGCGTGTCTATTATTCAAAGTAGTTGTAATAGTTGATGCTGGTGGACGACAACCATGGAGAGGTGCCATTGACCTTGACGCCACGCCGGTGATGATGGAGATCATGTTCGTGCTTGAAGATGGAGATCGGAAGCACAAGAAGAAAGGCCATATCATATCACATATTATGAATTGCACGTGATGTTAATCCTTTTATGCATATTGTATTTCTTAGATCGCGAAGCTAGCATTATAAGATGATCCCTCTCACAAAATATCAAGTAATAAAGTGTTTGTCCTTAGTTAGCACCATTGCGAAGACTTGTCATTTTGAAGCACCACGTTATTATCGGGTGTGATTGAATCTACGTGTGCATACAACGAGAGCAAGCCAGATTTGCTCATGCGGAAACTGAGGTTGATCTTGACGAACCTAGCATGTATAGACATAGTCTCGGAACACGGAATACCAAAAGGTAAAGCATGCGTCATATAGTAGATATGATGAACATGTTGATTGTTCGCCTTTGAAACTACATCATTTCTCGTGATGATCAGAATTGATGTAGTGGATTTGGTTCATTAGATCACTAAAACAATGTGAGGGATATTATTTTGAGTGGAAGTTCACCTAGATTAATTTAAGTATTAATTAGAACTCAATTTGTCATAAACTTAGTCTAAACTATTGCAAATATGTTATAGATGATGGCGGCCCCTACCATCAATTTTAATGCGTTCCTAGAGAAAGAAAAGTTGAAAACAATCGAAGCAACTTCGCGGACTGGTTCCGCAATTTGAGGATTGTCCTTAATGCTGGTCAGTTGACCTATGTGCTGGATGCACCGCTGGGTGACCCACCTGCAGATGATGCTACCGATGAGGTGAATAATGTTTTCCTCGCTCGGAAGCGTTAGTACTCCACATTTCAGTGTGCTATCTTGTATGGTTTGGAATCAGAGCTTCAAAAGAGGTTTGAGAACTGTGACCCACATGATATTGTCTGTGAACTCAAAATGATATTTGAGGCTCACGCGGCAGTTGAGAGTTATGAAGCGTCTGAAAAGTTCTTTAACTGTAAGATGCAAGAGGGCAACTCCGTCAGTGAGCATGTGCTTTAAGATGTCTGGGCACGCTAATAAGCTCCAAAGCTTGGTATAGTGATTCCTAATGCTTTGGGGATTCACCATGTCCTCCGATCACTACCACCTAGTTACAAGATCTTTGTGATGAACTACAACATGCAGCGCATGGATAAGTCATTACCAGAACTCTTCTCTATGTTGAAGTCTGTGAAAGTGTTGATCAAGAAAGAGCACCAAGTGTTTATGGTTAATAAGACCACCAATTTCAAGAAGCAAGACAAGCCTAAGAAAAAGGGTAACTTCAAGAAGGGAGATAAGAAAGCTACCACGCTGGCGAAGAAGACCAAGGCTAGGCCTAAGCCTGATACTGAGTGCTTTTACTACAAAGGAGAAGGTCACTGGAAGTGGAATTGCCCCAAGTACTTGGCGGATCTGAAGAACCGATATACATGTTATTGATGTGTATCTTACTAGTAATCATAGTAGTGCCTGGGTATTTGATACTGGTTCAATTGCTCATATTTGTAACTCGAAACAGGTGCTGCAGATTAAACGGAGACTAGCGAAAGATGAGGTGACGATGCACGTTGGAAATGGATCAAAGGTTGATGTGATCGCGGTCGGCACGCTACCTCTTCATCTACCATCGGGATTAGTTTTATACTTAAGTAATTGTTATTTGGTGCCTACGTTGAGCATGAACATTATATCAGGATCTTGTTTATTGCGAGACGGTTACTTGTTTAAGTCCGAGAATAATGGTTGTTCGATTTATATGAGTAATATCTTTTATGGTCATGCATCTTTGATAGATGGTCTATTCTTGTTGAATCTCGATAGTAGTCATACACATGTTCATAATATAGGTGCTAAACGTTTGAAATTAAATGATAATTCTACATACATGTGGCACTGTCGTCTTGGTCACATTGGAGTGAAGTGTATGAAGAAACTCCATTCTGATGGACTTCTTGAATCACTTGATTTCGAATCACTTGAAAGATGCGAAGTATGTCTAATGGGTAAAATGATTAAGACTCCATTTTCTGGTATGATGGAGAAAGCTACGGACTTAATGGAAATCATACATACCGATGTGTGTGGCCCAATGAGTGTGGAATCGCGCAATGGTTATCGTTATGTTCTTACTTTCACGGATGACTTGAGTAGATATGGGTATATCTATTTCATGAAACATAAGTCCAAAACTTTCGAGAAGTTTAAGGAATTTCAAAGTGAAGTAGAGAATCAACATAACAATGATATTAAATTTCTATGATCCGATCATGGAGGTGAATATCTAAGTTACGAGGTTGGCGAGCATTTGAATAAATGCGGAATACTTTCACAATTGACACCTCCAGGAACACCACAACGTAATGGTGTGTCCGAACATCGTAATCGAACTCTCTTAGATATGGTTCATTCTATGATGTCGCTTACATATTTAACTTTGTCATTTTGGGGTTATGCATTAGAAACAGCTGCATTCACTTTAAATAGGGCACCATCTAAATCCGTTGAAACGACACCGTATGAATTATGGTTTAGGAAGAAACCTAAATTGTTGTTCCTTAAAGTTTAGGGTTGTGAATCTTATGTAAAGAAGTTACAGCCTGACAAGCTTGAACCCAAAGCGGAAAAATGTGTCTTCATAGGATACCCGAAGGAAACTATTGGGTATACCTTCTATCATAGATCCAAAGGCAAAATCTTCGTTGCCAAGAATGGATCCTTTCTAGAGAAGGAGTTTCTCTCGAGAGAAGTGATTGGAAGGAAAGTAGAACTCGATGAGGTTGTCGAACCTTCTCTCGGATTTGAGAGTAGAAGAGCACCATAAGAAGTTCCTATGGCACCTACACCAATAGGAGAGGAAGCTAATGATGGAGATCATGAAACTTCGATCAAAGTTACTACGGAACCTTACAGGTCGACGAGGACTCATACCACTCCCGATTGGTATGATCCCGTTATGAGTGTCATGTTGGTGGACAATACCGATGACCCTGCGACATATGAGGAAGCGATGATGAGCCTAGATTCCAATAAATAGAAATAAGCCATGAAATCCGAGATTGGATCCATGTATGAAAACCAAGTGTGGACTTTGGTGGACTTACCGGATTGCCGGAAGGCTGTCGAGAACAAATGGATTTTCAAGAATAAAACAGATGTTGATGGTAATGTAACCGTCTATAAATCTCAACACGTCGCGAAAGGGTTTTGACAAATTCAAGGAGTTGACTACGATGAGACTTTCTCACCGGTAGCGAAGCTAAAGTCTGTGAGGATTTTGTTAGCAATTGCTGCATATTATTATTATGAGATATGGCAGATAGATGTCAAAATGGCTTTCCTCAATGGAGACATTGATGAAGAGTTGTATATGGTACAACCCAAAGGTTTTGTCGATCCTAAAGATGCTAACAAGGTATGCAAACTTCAACGATCCATTTATGGATTGAAGCAAGCATCCCGAAGTTGGAATCAACATTTTGATAAAGTGATCAAAAGGTTTGGTTTTATACAAACTTATGGAGAAGCTTGTATTTACAATAAAGTGAGTGGGAGATCTATAGCATTCCTAGTACTATATGTGGATGACATATTGTTGATTGGGAATGATATAGAGATAGATCGAGATGCCTAATATTGCTTTCACAAAGTACATATTGGACAAAGTTCCAAAGAGGTTTGGAATGGAAGATAGCAAGAAAGGGTTCTTGTCCATGTTGCCCAATACGACCTTGAGTAAAACTCAAAGTCTTACTACGGCAGAGGATAGAGAGAGGATGAGTAAGACTCCCTACAACTCAGCCATAGGATCTATCATGTATGCCATGCTATGTACTAGACCCAACATTGCATATGTTGTTAGTTTGACTAGTGATATGTCGTAAACGTATCTATAATTTTTGATGCTCCATGCTTATTTTGTATCAACTTTGTTATGTTTTGTCTACACTTTGAGGTATTTTTATACATTTTATGGGACTAACCTATTAACAAGATGCCGCAGTGCTAGTTGCCTGTTTTTTTGCTGTTTTTGGTTTCAGAAAAGCTAGTAAGGAAATATTCTCAGAATTGGACGGGACAAAAGCCAAAGTCAATATTTTACCAGAAGGAACACGGAGTATGAAGGGCAGACGAATGGGGGCCACAAGGTGGCCACACCCTAGGGCCATGCGGCCTAGGGGACACGCCGCCACCAGGTGTGTGATACGTTGGAAACGTATCTATAATTTTTCATGCTCCATGCTTGTTTAGTATCTACTTTGCTTTACTTGTCTACACTTTGAGGTGCTTTTTACATGTTTTCTGGTACGAACCTATTAACAAGTTGCAACAGTTCCAGATGCCTGATTTCTGCTGTTTTTGGTTTCAGAAAAGTTAGTAAAGAAATATTCTCGGAATTGGACGGGACAAACGCTAAAGTAAATAACTTTCCGTGGGGAACAAGAAGTCCAGAGGAGAGCCGGAGGGGCTGGAAAGGGGGGCAGACCCACCCCAGACGCGGGGTAAGGTGGACACGTGCCTGGGTAGGGTTTGGCGACCCTAGTCGCCTCCCGGACTCGCCCCTTCGCCTATAAGAAGCCCCCGATACAGAAACTCTCAGTACCCGATCAGAAATCCACGAAACCGTCTATAGCCGCCGCCACTGTCGTCCCTAGATCGGGGGGTCTAAAGCTCTTCCTGGCGCCCTGCCGGAGGGGAGATCATCCCGGAGGCCTTCTCTCCGGTATGATTCGTGAGTAGTTCCACCTTGGACTATGGGTCCATGTAGTAGCTAGATGGTTGTATCTCCTCCTTTGTGCTTTCATGTATAGATCTTGTGAGCTCCGTTCATGATCAAGATCTAATCTATTTGTAATCATGCATGTTATGTTTGCGGGGATCCGATGGATATTGAGATTATTATGTTGGTTTGATTAATGGTTTTATCTTTATGATTCTATCATGTCTATGTTGTTTGTGATCTTGCACGCTCTCTGTTGCTAGTGGTTATCTTGGCCAAGTAGTTGCTAGTGACTCCAAGAGGGAGTATTTATGCTCGATAGTGGGTTCGTGACTCTAGTTTCCAAGGGAAGTGACAGAAATATCTTCGGTTGTAGATGTGCTGTTGCTACTAGGGAGAAAACAACGGTCTCTTGTTCATAGAACATGTGGATTGTTTACCTTACACACTTTTCTTAAAGCAGTTGTCTGTTATTTGCAACTTAATACTGGAGGGGGTTCAGATGATAACCTGAAGGTGGACTTCTAGTCATAGATGCAGTTGGATTATGGTCTATGTATATTGTTGTATTGCCCAATCAACTTCATAGGATCTTTCTAGCTAGTAATTGCATTGTTATGCCTTGCTCAGTTCCTATCAATTGCCCCGCTGTAATTTGTTTACCCTTCATGCCATGTTGTTTTTCTAAGGAGAGCACCTCTAGTGAACTATGGACCCCGTTCCAATCTTTACCATCGATACATCCTCCACTGTTACTTGTTTACTTGCTGCAAACCACTGTCTTCCACACCATATATTTAATCCTTTGTTACAACAAACGCTGTGAACTTGACAACCTCACTGATTTGTTGGGGCAAAGTCTTGAGTTTGTGTTGTGCAGGTCTCCACGTTGCTAGCAACACCTGTGTGACGTTTCCTTCCTCCTTCTGGTTCGATAACCTCGGTCTCTACTGAGGGAAACTTGCTGCTGTGCGCCATCACACCTTGCTGCAAACCACTGTCTTCCACACCATACATTTAATCCTTTGTTACAACAAACCGGTGAGCTTGACAACCTCACTGATTTTTTGGGGCAAAGTCTTGAGTTTGTGTTGTGCAGGTCTCCACGTTGCTAGCAACACATGTGTGACGTTTCCTTCCTCCTTCTGGTTCGATAACCTTGGTCTCTACTGAGGGAAACTTGCTGTTGTGCGCCATCACACCTTGCTCTTGGGGTTCCAACGAAGTGCTCCACATCAACACTTGGTGCACGCATCAGTGTGGGCCCCTCGGGCTCCCATCGACCTTGACCTTTCGCCTATAAAAGCACCCCGATGTAGAAACCCTAAGGACCCAATCAAATCTCCACGAAACAGTCCGTAGCCGCCGCCACCATAGTCCCTATATCGGGGGGATCTAAAGCTCTTCCTGGCACCCCGCCGGAGGGGATAGATCATCCCTAAAGCCTTCTTCATCACCATGCCAGCCTCTGGAGTGATGCGTGAGTAGTTCACCCTTGGACTATGGGTCCATATAATAGCTAGATGGTTGTTTCTCCTCCTTTGTGCTATCATGTTTAGATCTTGTGAGCTCCGTTCATGATCAAGATCATCTATTTGTAATCATACATGTTGTGTTTGCGGGGATCTGATGGATATTGAGATACTATGTCGGATTGATTATTGATTCTATCATGTTTGTGTTATTTGTGATCTTGCATGCTCTCCATTTTTAGTAGCTATTCTGGCCAAGTAGATGCTTGCAACTCCAAGAGGGAGTATTTATGCTCGATAGTAGGTTCATGCCTCTAGTAATCCGGGGAAGTGACAGAAATCTCTAAGGTTGTAGGGAGAAAACAACAATCCTTTGTTCATGGAACAATTGTATTGTTTACTTTACACACATTGCTTAATGCAATTATCTGTTGCTTGCAACTTAATACTGGAAGGGGTTCGGATGATAACCTGAAGGTGGATTATTAGTCATAGATGCAGTTGGATTACGGTCTATGTATTATGTTGTAATGCCCAATCAAATATCATAGGAGTCAAGATGTCTACTATATGCATTGTTATGCTTTCTCAATCTATCAATTTCCCCGTTGTAATTTGTTCACCCGGCATGTTATCTATCTTAAGGAGAACACCGCTAGTGAACTATGGACCCCAGTCTAATCTTTATCATTGATACATCATCTACTATTATCGTTTACTTTCTACAAGAAACTACTATCTTCCACACTATACGTTTAATCTTTTGTTTTCAACAAACCAGTGAGATTGACAACCTCACTGTAAGTTAGGGCAAATTTTTGAGTTTGTGTTGTGCAGGTTCCAAGTTGTTAGCAACACCTTGGAGTTGATTCCTTACTCCTACGGGTTTGATAACCTTGGTTTCATAACTGAGGGAAAACTTGTTGTTGTGCTTATCATACCTTCCTCTTGGGGTTTCCCAACGAGGCTCTATAGTTAACTGAGCCGCATCAACTAGCAGATATCAAAGTGATCCAGGTGTGGATCATTGGATAGCGGTCAAAAACATCCTTAAGTACTTGAGAAGAACTAAGAAATGGTTCTTTCTTATGGAGGTGATGAACAGCTTGTTGTTAATGGTTACACCGATGCTAGTTGGAACACCGATCCGGATGATTCTAAATCTCAATATGGATACGTATTTACTTTGAATGGTGCATCATTGAGATGGAGGAGTGCAAAGAAAAGCATTGTGGCAATATCTTCAACTGAATCAGAATACATAGCTGCTTCGGAGGCTTCACATGAGGCGATATGGATGAAGGAGTTCATTATAGAGCTTGGTGTGGTTCCCAGTGTGCTAGACCCCATGGCTATCTATTGTGATAACATGGGTGCCATAGACAATGTGAAGGATACAAGGTCACACAAGAAGCTGAAGCATACCAAGCTACGTTTTCATGCTATTTGAGAGCATGTCCAAGATGGTGACATAAAGATTTGCAAAGTACACATAGATCTGAATGTGGCGGATCCGTTGACTAAACCTCTCCCGAGGGCAAAACATTACCAACACCAAACCGCCATGGGTGTTCGGTATATTACCATGTAATCTAGATTATTCACTCTAGTGCAAGTGGGAGACTGTTGGAGATATGCCTAAGAGACAATAATAAAAGTAGTTATTATTATATCTTTGTGTTTATGATAAATGTTTACATTCATGCTATAATTTTATTAACCAGAAACATTAATACTTGTGTGATTTGTAAACTTGTAAGAGTCCCTAGAAAAGCCTCTTTGTAATACTAGCTTGTTGATTAATATATGATCATGGTTTCCTGATCATGAACATTGAGATGTTATTAATAACAAGATCATATCATTAGGAGAATGATGTGATGGACATACTCCTATAGTTAAGCGTAGCATAAGATCAAGTCATTTCAATAGTTCGTTTGCTATAATCTTTCATATATATAGTAACCTAAATACTTCAACCATGAGATCATGTTAATCACCATCACCGGATGGATGCTTTAATGACATCAAACACCACTTCGTAACTGGGTGGTTACAAAGGTGGCATTGAGTGTTCGGAAAGTATGTGTTGAGACACATGGATCAAGAGTGGGATTTGTCCATCCATATGACGGATAGATATACTCTGGGCCCTCTCGGTGGAATATCATCCAATTGTCTTCAAGCATGTGACTAGCTCACAAGGGATCACATATCACATGAATGAGTAAAGAGTACTTATCGGTAACGAGGTTGAACTAGGTATGCAGAGATACCGACGATCAAACCTCGGATAAGTAAAGTATTGCGAGACAAAGGGAAATTGGTATCGTATGTAAATGATTCATTCGATCATGAAGTAATCGTAGAAATATGTGGGAGCCATATGAATTTCCAGATTCCTCTATTGGTTATTGATCGGAGAAGAGTCTCGGTCATGTCCGCATAATTCACGAACCATAGGGAAACACACTTAAGGATTCGATGTTTTTAGTAGATATGGAATATGAGTAAAGAGATCGAAAATTGTTCGGAGTCTCGTATTGGATCTGGGTTATCACGAGGAGATCCAGAATGGTCTGGAGAATAAGATTCATAGAAGTAAAGTCCAATTCCGAAGTTCGAGAATGGTTTCGGTGTTTTCATCGGAATGTTCTAGAAGGGTCTAGAAGGTCCACCGATCCGGAGTGGGAAGGGTACATGGATGTGTCATGACAAATTGGAATGGTTGCATCATGTCCTAGGTCACTTGGCTGGGCAATTGGAAGATAGAAATCAAACTCTAGTTTGAAAGTCAAACGCCAGTTTGAAAAAGTCAAATGCCAACATTGATTGCCTAGTGGAGGGAGGGAAAGAATCCTACCTAAGGAAGGACTCCTCCCTATCCTTGTCGCCAGACACACAAGGTGGACTTGGGGGAGGATTCCCCTCCCCTTGCCGCCTCCCCGCCTATATAAGGAGGGGTAGGTCGCCCCTACCCCTCACCTTAAACCCTAGATTGGTTGTTGCCTCTAAAAAGTTGACAGCCAATTTAGAGCCTCTAAAAGTAGTCGCCGACTAGCACCTCTACTAGCCGCCGGACACCTCTAAACCTCGGCCTCTAAACCCTAGATCGTCGAGGCCCTCTTCTACTCCACCATACCCACTCCGGCTTAGGCGAAGCCCTGCGGGATTTCCCCTCTACTTCCAACACCACATCGTCATGCTGCCGGAATCGCGAGGAGAGATCTACAACCTCCGCTGCATGCTGGAACAAGGGTGAGGAAGGTCTTCACCGAGTATCGAATGTGTGACCGACTGTGGGAGCGCAGCCGAAACACAGCGCCAGAAGGATCATCTACGCGAGCTTGATATCGACAAGTGAACGACTACATCACCCACGAGAATCCAATCTCGTTAACCGCTTTGGAATATTCGAGGGTTATTACGCTATCGACTCTTTGCTTCAATCTAGTAGATAGATCTTGGCTTGTGTGTGTTCATGCGGTAGAATTTTTTTGTTTTCCATGCTACAAACCCCTAGAAATCCATCATGGAATCTCCTTTCCATTACATTGTGCCACCCATAGTTTAAATTGAGATAAACTTAATTTGTATCTTGTTATACAACTAGTTTCACTTTACAATGAACTATTTGTCTATTAATAGAATATATTCTTAATTCTTCCAAAAGATTATAGGAATATCCTTACTATTGTCCAATGATCATCTTATGATTCATTCTGGTATATGCTTATAACATTTAGAGCATAGGACATATCTGGATGTGTACATATCATTATATGATTGATCAAAATATTCTTGTGATTTCACTCACCGAGTGTCAAAGCACTTGTTTCACTTACCAAGTGTCAATACACTTGAATCTTGATTCAATTATTTTCCATGTGACAAGAACCTTTCTTATTGTTTCCATATTGTACGCATTCAATATCTCATATATGTACGTCTAGCATAACCATATTTGTTTCTCAATCTATCCATGTAGACATTGATGCCTAATATTCGGGTTTTTCCTACGTCTTTCATCGAAATGAAATTCTTAACCTTTATCAATAAAAGATACATTATTTCTAATCAACAATATGTCCTCCACATAGTGTATTAGAAATGTGTCTCAATGCTCCCATTTAATTTCTTGCAAATGCAAGCATCTTCATCGTCTCTGATGAAATTAAACTCCTTTAACAGTTTCATCACGGTGAAGATTCCAACTCCGCGATGCTTACTTCAACCACTGAAGTTTGCATGCCTTTTTAGCATCCTTTGAATTTAACAAAACCCTTTGGACCATGTCATGTACACGTTCTAGGTAACCGTTCTATTAGAAGAACTTTGTTTTATTTATTCAGCTACAATATACCAAAATTATATGTAGTGGTTGCTACATTAATCCATCCAGACTAAATATCGATATGAAAGATCAAATCTTGTCATAGTCAACTCCTTGAACATTGTCGTAAAATCTTTTACGTCATGTAGACTGTTTCATAGATGTGAAGCATCCATGTCTGTTTCTTTATAGATCCAAATACGACCGATAGGTTTTACACCTTTCCGGAGGGTCTTCCAAGTTCAAAAACTTAATTTCTTGTGTATGGAACTATCACGGATTTTATGGCTTCAAGACATTTGACGGAGTAAGGGCCCATCATCGCTTATTTGCATGTAGTCGGTTCATTATTGTTAAACAATAATGATTTACTCTCAAATCTTAGTATTTGATTGTTTACCCGACCTACTCGGTTCAATAGAAACTTAGACCTCCATGACCACAACCTTTGAGGTACGTGAGATATGAGCATTGTGGTTGCCTCCGGGACAATTTTCGGCGTTGCGCAACTCAGCACATATAGCTAAAGTTCATTAACCTTATCAAAGTTCTATTGTCCTCCCACTTAACTTTTGCGAAAAATCCTTCTCAAGAAACTTCACGTTACAAGCGATAAACTCTTTTGTTCTCGCTGTTATGGAGGAATACCCAACGATTATTCGAAATAACCTACAAAGAAATGATCATCCGACTTTGGTTGTAAACATCTTACGTATGCTTAGCATACCAAAATTTAAGAAAATACAACTCGGGTTTTATCCCAAACCATAACCTTTATGGTGTCATTTCAATGGATCACGATGGTGCTCTTTTCAGTGTAAAAATGGTAGTCTCTAAAGCTTTAATCTTTAAAACATAATGACAATTTTATAAATGATACCTTTGATCTTACCATGTCAAACAAGGTCCGATTTGATCTCTCAAACATATCATATTTCTATGGTTTATCGGGAAATGCAAATCTATGGAACAATTCCTCAAATCTTAGGTGTTTTGCTAAACATGTAACTCAAATATCTTCCTTTATGATCAAATCATAAACTATTTATTTTCTTGTTACAATGATTTTCCACTTCATCTAGAAAGTCTTTGATTTTTTTTCAAATGTTTCACAGTTCTTCCTTATTAAGTAAATATATAGATATATTCACTCAAATTTCTGGAGAAAGCATATAAAGTTGAAATCCATCGTCCATGATTACACATAATGGACTATTTGATCAATATGTAAAAATTCCAATAAGTTAGTCGTTCGTTCTTCTTTGGCCTTTGAACGAAGTTTCAATTATCTCTAGGAGAGTCTCACAAGCGTCAATTTGATCAAAATCAAAGACTCCAAAAATTCATCAACATGGAGTTTCTTCATGTTTTCCTTATCAATATAATTTAAATGGTGATGTCACTTTGTAAGTGATCTTTCATTCATTTGTCTTGCAACATTTTAGCATTAGGTTTTATGGACGTGATTTCTCCAACTAGATTTGTAAATCATCCATCTTATATGGAATACAGTAATTATTTGAACAATCTTTGTTCTCATAATACCTGATTAAAATAACAATTATTATAACAAATCTTGAAGGCAAGCTTCAATGTCAGCGATAAACATAATAACACTTTATTTGTTTTCGATGAACATCATCACATATTCTCTTGCTAGTTACTTAAGACATTATAATTCATGAATTGCGTCATTTTGTATGACATTTTATACCAACCAATTCAGTATCCAATACCTAAGAACCACATTGTTTAACAAGCAAAGAATACAATCGTAACATGTATATCATCTATATACCTTAGCTGGATATTTCCAGTGTGCTAAATAGTTTATAGATTCTCTTTTAGCATTTTCTTTTCCTTTCAAAAGAATCTATCAACATCAACAGTGGCCCATGCATATGATACATAATACAAAGCGTGTATAGTCAAATACTAATACCTTTGGACTTGCACTTTAAAGTTGATCACCATTATCAAATGTCTGGCGTTCTTTAAAAAATCTATCCTTTAGTAATCTTTTAGTGTAGTAAACATTTTACCTACATCTTCTATTCACCCTTTTCATGATAACTTTCATGATCAAGCTAATATAGCTTACAAAGGCGAATCACGAGTATAATTTTACTTTTCAAAACCTTTTTGGATGATTAGGATGTCTGCATATCCAACCTTCGCAAATTCGCATCCAATATGAGAACATATATTATACTCTATCATACTGCAACCAAAACATTGTTTCAGATATCGTAATATCTGTCACACATGATGGTTTCTGAAACAATTCTTTCAGGTCCTAGATAACCTTGATATTTAGGACAACTTTTGAATATCAAGAATCATGGAGGCAAACATGATACTTTAGATACTAATACTGGAATTGTTACTCTTGATTTATACTAATTATTAAACTTCATGGAGTAAACAGAGTTTGCTGAAATTTGCAATAGGACTTTTAAACTTTAAATTAACACTTAAAACAATACGATACCAGTTTGTAAAGTAAATATCCAGAATTCTAGAGTTCTATTATCTCAATTACAACTAAGCATAAGGTGGTGAACGAATGCTAATGACTACAACAAATTATGCAAATTCACTTTGATTTAATTTATGATAAATTAAGTTTGACTAATCCAAATTAGAAATGAACTTCCACTCAAAAACAACATCCCTCGTGTCTTTTTGGTGATTACATGAACCAAATCCACTATACCAAGTCCGATCATCACGTAAGTCGGTGTAGCTTTAAAGGCGAGCATCTACATGGGCATCATGTAAAATATATGACTCATGCTTAACCTTTTGGTCCGTGTTCTGAGGCCTTGTATGTACATGATAGGCTCGCCAAATAAGAACCTTAGTATTTGCGTGTGTAAAACTGTCTTACACCCGAAATATGATCGTGGATTCAAGTACACCCGATCATCACGTGATGTCTTGAAGCGACGAAACATAATCAGTGCATACTTTAAGGGAGAACACATTTTTATCTTGATATCTAAATAAGGGATCATCTTATAATGCTACAAAACACTAAACAAGCAATACAAGATGCAGAAACATCATATGTGAAAAGTGAAATGATATGGTTCTTGCACTTAATCACTATCATGTGCATCATGGTATGATTTTTATCATTCCTTTGTGTGTAAGGCCAAGGTCTATGGAACTTACACGTTAGGTGTGTTGTAAGAGTATCAACTATACATCTACTTACAACATTACCATATCATGACACTAGCCCAGCAACAATCTAAACTAGACGCTTCTAATTTATCCATTGCATGTTTTACGTGGCTGAGGGCTATTGGAGATAGAACCGTTCTTACCTACGAACATGGAACCACAACGATGATAATCAAATTATTGGCAACTCGTTGTAAATCATATATTGACTATAGTAGGAGAGACATACACCCGCTAGCCACTTATGCAAAACTAGTTGCATGTCAAGCGTAGAACATGTCTCATGTGCGAGGACATGTAAAGTTTGTCTGGGACGCTTCATCCCACTATTCTACCAATATCCAAAGTACAAGAAAGAAGCAATAACATGATCATCATCGCCCAAATACTCATATGTGTACTATCCATGCAAAGCATCTACGCATAGATCTGGCTCTGATACCACTGTTGGGTTCGGAGCATAGAAAACAAAAAGTTTCATACGATGGGAACTATATGCACCAAGATCCATCTATATAGATACAAGCAACGGGTGGATATACATCCATAGAATACATACCCTCAAAAACCGAAAAGCTTTAACGAGGTTGTACTCGTGGATGATGTAGTCGAACACTTGCCGATCACGAGATCGAGAAGAAGTCCAACTAGTCCAACTAGTCCAGTAGGTCCAACACAATCAAGTCCAGCACAGCAAAGCAATGGTGTATCCGTGATCGCACACACGTTCAGGTATCCCGACAACCTCCGCGCCCTCGCTCTAGCGAAGCAGCGGAAGCAACAAATCCTTTCAGAAAAAGCCACCGGTAACATGTATCTCGCTGATCCGAGACCATGGGGAAATTATAAAGGGGGAGAGAGATCCTTTGCGTGGAGGTGTGAGTGAGCCATGGTGGGTGCCCCCACCTCGTCCACATTCATGTGGGTGGAGCTCCCATTCACCCATTTGCCTCTCCATTTCCTCCACTCAAATTCCATTAAATTTCCACCAAATTTAATGTAATATCTCATTAAATAAAACTCTTTTATTTGTTTATTTAGAATTTTTTTAATTACATTAATTAACAAACATTCACATAAAACCCCATGCAACATTTCAATTTCACATGCAGAACCAGTTTCAGCAATTCACCCGAAACAATTCCGGTTTCCATTGAAATAATTCCAACGCTTTCTTTTTCTTTCTCTGGCATCTTTTTTGCTCCAAATGGTGTCGGTATACCTTAAGTGTTTCACCCTACGGTTCGCGAATAATGCAGACATGATCGAGACCCCTCTCTGATCAATAATCAGCAGCGGGACCTGGAGATCCGTACTGACTTCCACACATTCAACGATGACTTCTATGATCGTGTGAACCTTTTACGCATGTAACTCAATCCCTTTGTCTTGCGATATATTAAATGTCCGAGATTCGATCATCAATATCTCCATACCTAGTTTGATATCGTTACCGACATGTACTCTTTTCTTGTTCCCGTGATATAACATTCTAGTAATCACATCACTTGCTTGCAAGCTAACTATTGTGATTTCACCGAGAGGGTCCAGAGTATATCTATCCGTCATCGGGATGGACAAATTCCACTCTTAATCCATGAGCCTCTATATAACACCTTCGTAGCACTAAATCCACCTTTATAGTCACCCTGTTATGATGTGATGTTTGATGTTATCAAGATACTCTTCCAGTGTTAGTGATTGACATGATCTCATGGTCTAAGGACTAGGATTACTTCGTATGATATTGTAGCAATATAAACACAATGACTTTGATCGTAATGCTATACTTTGGATGAATGTTTATCACATCATTCCAACAATGTTGTGACCTCGTTATTAACAACATCCAATGTCCATAATCAGGAAACCTTTGATCATCTTGTTAATTAACGAGCTAGTTTATAAGAGAGACATACCTGGAAACTTTATTTTTGTTTATTAAACACACATATATTAACGTTTCGTATTAATACAATTATAGCATGTAAAAAAACATTTATCATAAACAAGGAATAAGATAATAACCACTTTATTATTGTCTCTCAGATATATTCCCTTCAAATCGATCTCTGTAACTCGGTGTATTGCTATTATAGTGATTTATAGAAGGAGTAGGATCCTACCACCGTCGTGGGATCTGAATCTGGGTAAGCTGGTATCGTACCTGTCAACTCTCCGTCTTCCTCCACATCTCTAAACACACTATGTGAGGACCCCTCCATGGCGTACTCGTCGGCAATATCACGACACTGCCTACCGCTGTCCTGCCACACACCGCTGCTGGCCTACCACGCGCTGCCGCTCAGATCGCACGCGCTTTGCTGCCCATCCCTCTTCCGTGACGCAGGCTGCCCCGTGTGCCGCCGCTGGGCCCGTTAGCACGCCACTGCTAGTCCTCCTTGCCTTGGAATTGGTCCATAACGAGCCGAATCACCGGGAATTGGTAAATATTTGGTCGGAATCGGAGCTTGGCAGCGGGATTCCACCGGATTCCAGCGATTCCGACACTATTTCGCGACAGTTGGGCCCTCCAAAGGGTACCACAAAAATTGCCTCTGAAACTGCACGTATAAAGTTCCAAGACCTAATTCTCGGTGCACTGTAAAATTTTTATCGTTTCAACTGACTTTTATGGATCTGGAATGGGCCATTTTTTCGACCAAAACTGTAAAATATAGTTATTTTATGGATTTGACCCCTTCTACAAGATCGTTAGAGTTTTGCTTGACACACATTTCCGATAAAGTGACGCATTCATGGGATTTAAGATACTTCATTCTCAGAATTGTTGAATTTGTTGTACTTAGTAGACCCTAAAAAAATCCATGTCCGACTTGTCTAGTTAGACAGTTTCCGTGGTCATCCTCTATTATTAGGTGAAAATAATAAAATAAGGTAAAGATGCCACAACTTAGAGGTAAAATGTTAAAATATTTCTTTTTTTTACATGGAAATGATCTTTTATTAACCAGAGTGCTCGGCAGCCTCGCTGGCAATCAAATCAATCACAAAATTTAGGGCAACATCGGCCCAACCCACACACTCTTCCTTACTATGGCCACCAACTCTAGCTAGTGTGTGTGCAACTTTATTACAATCCCTTCGACAGTGGACAAACTCCCATGAGAAGAACGAAGCAATACACAAGCTTCTAATCTCCCGGAGCAGTACACCAATCTCCGAAAACTCGTGGCTTTCCGAGTTCAGTGCCTTCACCAATGTTTCGGCATCTGATTCGAAAATAACCGTGAACAGGCCAAGTGCCGAAGCACCCTCCACAGCGGCGACGCACGCCTCCGTCTCATCCTGAAGAGCAGACCGCAGGTGTCTCAGTTTGCCTGCTGCAGCGACGAACTCGCCATCACGATCCCTCGCGACAAAGCCCCAAGCCCCACGTCTATCAGGCTCCAGTAAGAGGCATCAACATTTACTTTTATCAGTCCCTCCCACGGTTTCTTCCATAACGCCACCGCTGGTGTCCCCGAATCTTGCTCTTGAGAGGTATTCGCCGTGGTACCGGGCACCGAAATCAGCTACAATTCCACAGCATGTTTGTGGATGATGTTGCACACCCCCGCTGTTGTCCTCTCCAATTCTCCTGCGTTCTGCTTGTTTCGTGTCGTCCACCAGTCCCACAACAGCAAGCATACCAGAGCTCATTTACTCTCTGGTAACGCGAGGATATCCTCCATCATAACACCTGCGTTTGGTGCTTTCACGAGTTTCTCCCGTACCTCCTCCAGTTCCATCTCTCTCCAAACTTGCTTAACTTTTTTGCACTTGAGAAACAAATGTCCTCCGTCTTCATCCAGTCTATAACACATCGGGAAGCGGGTATCAAGCTCCACTTTCCTACGACTGATATTCATTCTAGTAGGGAGGCTATTATGGCTAAGGCGCCAAAGAAAAATGCGGACCTTAGCTGGTAGTTTCAATTTCCAAATCCTGCTCCACACCGGATGGAACGTAGCAGTATCCCCTGACGTCGAAGCATCCCTGAATTGCTTCTGATCTTGCAGCCTAACACCAAGCTGATAGCACGATTTCACCGAGAACACCCCTTTTTTATGGGTATGCCAAGCAGGAGTGTCCTCCATTCCCTGACGTAGTGGGACTGAGAGAATATCCCTCACGTCGGCTTCATTAAACAAACCCCTGACAGTTACCTCGTCCCATTGTCCCGTGCTTTGGTCTATCAAATCGCTGTCATTGTCCCGTGCTTTGGTCTATCAAATCGCTAACATGTATATCTTCATCCAGTTCATCAAGCGTTGTGACTCTTATCGTATCTCCTCTGGGTATCCATGGATCCGAGAACACAGCAATATTTTCTCCATCTCCCACTCTCCAAATCAAACCTTCCTTCATGAGCTGTACCCCCTTCAAAATACTTCTCCAAGTATATGAAACACCCAGCCTCGGTTGCGCCTCAAGAATGGAAGTGGTCGGATAGTATAACGCTTTCAGGATCACCGCACATAAAGAGCTGGGATTTTGGAGCAGCCGCCACCCCTCTCTTGCAAGCATTGCAATATTGAAAATGTGCAAATCACGGAAGCCCATACCACCATCCATTTTTGATCTAGTCATTCTCTCCCAACCGATCCAATGACACTTATTCTTCTCATCTTGCTGGTTCCACCAATAACGACAGATCATCGAACTAATCTCCTCACAAAGGGATTTTGTCAAATCAAAACATGACATGGCATAAGTAGGGATCGCTTGTGCTATAGCTTTAATCATTATTTCCTTCCCAGCTTTCAACAGTAATTTTTCCTTCAGGCCATGAATTCTCTGCCAGACTCTCTCCTTTAAATATTGGAATTCCTTAGTTTTAGATGCACCCAAATGCACTGGCAAACCCAAGTACCTAACATTCCTTGATTCGCATGGGACCTCAAGGACACCCAGGACTGTTTGCTTGGCCCTTGCTGTCGTTCCTTTACTGAACATAGCCGACGTTTTATCTTTGTTCAGCATCTGTCCAGACTGAGATTCATATAGGGCTAGAATCTGTTTCAGTTTCCCAGCACATCCCTTAGTGGCTTTCATCACGATCAAGGCGTCATCCGCAAAGAAAAGATGATTTATTACTGGTGCATTAGGGAAAAATCGAATACCTTGGAGAGAACCTTCGTCTTCTGCTGCAACTAATAGAGCGGACAATCCTTCAGCACATAGGATGAAAAGGTAAGGTGACAAAGGGTCCCCTTGCCGAAGACCTCTCTCAGGGATGATAGGGTCAAGGAGCACACGGTTCAGCTTAACTCGGTATGAGACTGTTTTAACACACTCCATAATCTTCTTAATCCAAGCTTCCGCAAAGCCCAACTTCTCCATAATGCTCTGCAAAAAGTCCCACTCTACTCAGTCGTAAGCTTTACTCATATCCAGTTTTACAGCCACCAACCCGTCTCTGCCTTCCTTCTTCCGATGCATCATATGGGTTATCTCATATGCCAATAACACATTATTTGTGATCATCCTCCCGGAACAAACGCCGATTGGTTTTGTGAAATAATATGTGGCAGAACAATTTTCAAACGGTTTGCAAGGACCTTTGAGATCAACTTATACAAAATTTCCAAAAGATCATGATTATATAAAATGTTAAAATATCTTCTTTCGAACTATCTCAACATATTTTATATTTTCTCTAAAAATATATTTATACATTTTGATTTACTGTAAATCAGTAAATAAAAGCATGCAAACAAAAAAGTGTGACCACTCCTGCAACAGCATGCATTTTTAAAAGATTCACTCCTGATGCTATTCAAAAATGGTTTGGACGAGGGAATTTGGATCTAATTCATCCGACTGCTTAAATCGGAGCAAGCAACGCTCGATTTTTTTCCAGCAAATCCTATCTCGGTGAGAAAGGATTTACCGCTAGTAGGTTGGAGGTATAGCCTTTATTTTACACATTTGTCCTCCGGTATCACATATGCCCTAGAATCGTTGGAGATTCGTGCAGAGTCCACAAAATCAACAATCGCTAGATATTTACACTTAAGCCCTCCTAAAAAGTTGGAAACAACCCGAGTTTCACTGACCGGGTCTACTGAAATTTGTATGTATCATCCAAATTTTGTTAATTTTGTTTTTTTCTAATTTTTCTACTGTTAATTTGATTATTTTCTTGTTTATTCTATAATTGATATTGAATCTTGTATGTATCTGCAAAATTTAAAGAATTTTCAGATCTCTAATAAATTTCGTATGAATTTAGACTGTGGTGAAAGAGTCTTCCTGTAAAATAATTTACACAAATCTCCAACAAATCAATAGTAATAATGATATCATGAGACCAACCTATGTGTGATGTTATATTTCCGTATCTCGGTCCCCTTCCATTTTACGTCTCAACTTCAGGCCCGGACTTAAAAAAGCATTCGCCCCTTCAAACAAGAGCAGTCGGCTATGCACGTAAAGGATCCTGTAATCTGTAACCAACCACCACGCCTTTGGCTAAAATATGTTGATCGTTTGTGTTCGTAATTATTGATACTAGTACTCCAATAGATGTCTTACATTTGTTAAAATTTAGATGAATCTATATACTAAAAAATATCTAGATTTATTACATGAATCTATATACTAAAAAATGTCTAAATTTATTTAAATTTTGACAAATCTGAGACATCTATTTTGAGACGGAGTGAGCAGTAGTAATACTCATTGGGATGAGAATTAGCAAAACTGTAGAAATAAATAAGGACGCTAGGCTGGGGAATACAAATAAATACTTGTTGAGGGCCATAAAATCTAACAAAGGAGGGATTAAATAACCTACGCATGCATGTGATTTCTCGTGCATGAACGATGGATGCACCGAACGTCCGCAACAATGTCGATCAGTGCCTCCAAAATTAAAGTTTCGGGAACTTAATTAACAATTAATCTGATCTCAACGTACGTACGTACGTACGTACGTACTACTGATCTATTTGGAAAAACCCTATATACGTACTAGCTAGTACGTGCGACTATCTCGCTCCAAGTGAAGAAAATCAATCAAGGGAATATAAATAATGCACACTACCTTTTTTTTGAACACAGGGTGCCCCGAAGGGGCTAGAAGCCTAAATTTTTATTCCATCCGGAGGGTGAACAAGAATATTACAGAGAACCCCATATAAATAGTAAAAAACATATGGGTCCATGATAAAAGCAGAAAGGACCTTGCTAAGAGAAGATAAAATGCAATCTAGTCCTTCTCTCTCCCCTCCGTCGAGCCGGAAGAAGCCAGACTTGCCGTTGTCAAACACCGCCGCGGGGACTACGCCACTTGCTTCGATGCCGACAAGCGCCGCAGCAACAGTAGGCTTTAGAAAGGGCCTCACCATGGAGGTTAAACATGTGCTGGAGCATACCAGCGATTTCCAAAGGTCGCCATGGACCGAAGATGTGCTCGAGGAAATTGAGGCTTCATCTCTCCCCCACCGACGACCATCAGATCGAAGCTCAACCATCATACTCTCAACACCAGCTCCACCAAGGAGAGGAGAAGAGAAGGCCCAGGCTTCACCTCCATCTGAAGACCACCGGCGACCGAAGGTCCTTGGCCGCCGCAGCAAGAAAAACAATCCACCCCCAAAACTTGAACCCCCGCCACGGGCCAAAGGAGGCGGATGACTGAAAGATAAGCCACAGCCAAAGACCAAGAGCTGGTCAAGAACAACAGATCTCCACCAAGCTCCAGCAAACACCACAAAACCCGACCCTTCCCGCCGACAACACCCCTCCTCTTGCAGCCTCCCCTCTACTCCCCTCGCCACCACGGCCGGCCAGAGAGAGGGGATGCATCCAGCAGCAAGAACCAGCTCCCCTTGCCGCCTCGGTCGGCCAGAGCCAGGAACTGCCACAGCAAGATTTGGATCAGACAGGAAGCAGCTTTATTGACGGAGACAGTGGCTCTCCTCCTCGCCTTCCCCGCGCGCCTCGCGAAGAGAAGCAGGAGAGGGAGAAGCCCTAGAAGCCTCGAGATCTGGTTGCACAGATACGGGGCACATCTCCAAAACACAGGCAAACTGTCCAAACTCAGCCTAAGGCCGATCCTACCACTACCAGGGACCAGGCGAGCATCTCCTCTCCCCCTCCTCCAGACGACGGCGCCGTCGGATTTGGGTCGGAGGAGAGCTCGCCGCTCTGAAGCGACTCTCAAGGGGAGGTTACTGTAGAGGACCGGGTGAAGCTGTGCTCTCGCTCTCCACCAAGTTGCGGCACCCTATAATGCACACTACCTGCATGCAGCTTTCCCATATGCACGTACGTGTGCGAGTTGAACATGCAATGTCGTCTTTCTTTCTCGGTGCCGATCTATCGATCCATCTCACGACGGCCTCCACGCGCTTGCCCAGACGACGGCCTGCTCCTTCCACGCAAGGAACACTCCGGCTGCCGCGGCGTCGTCTCCGCTTGCCTCCCGGAACGACCAGCCTTCCCGGTACCGCCGAAGCAACGACCGCACGTCGTCGGCGACGTGCTCGCTGAATGACACCGGAGAGAACCCGGACGAGCGCATGCGCCGTGCCCACGAGGCCCCTGTATACCGCCGCTCGGAGGATTCTGACGCCGGGAAGGACACGAGGTCTACTATGGCACGGCCGACCGCCCTCTCCAATGCCAGCTTCTCGTTGCTCGTCTTCGGGAAGCTCTCCTCGAGTGAGTCCATGTACGCGGAGAAGAACCGTAGGCCCTGCCAAACACCTTCATGAACCCCGTCTCCGTGTCATCAGCTTCCTCGCCCGACGCCGTCGCCAGGTCGGCCTCCTCCTCGACGACAGCCACGACACGCGGCTCCAGCCGACAGAGTGACGCGGCGAAGGCGTCGCGCCGTCGCGCGCCGCCCGCGGCTACGCGAAAAAAGGCGTTCATGCAGTTCACGGCGAGCGCAGTGGTGGCGCCGACCTCCCGGAGGCTAAGCCCGTCGAGGTCCAGCTCGGCGAGGTCACCCGCGTGGTGAACGACGCGGAAACTGAACGGTACTCCCATCAGCCGCGCGAACTTCTCTAGGCGCTGCCCGATCTCGCGCATCACGCGCTGCGCGGCGCCGGACTGTCCCGCCCTGGGCACCACGGTGGTGATGGACAGGTGCGGCGTTTCGTCCGGTGACTGCGCCGCGAGCGCCTCCAGCAGAGTGGGCCACTGGATGCAGAACGTGTTGCTCAGGTCCAGGATGTGCAGCCTCTGCGGCTGCGTGGATCTAGCCGCCGCCGCCGTCGCCGCCTCCAGGAATGACTCCAGTATGGCCCCGTTCGCGGCGACATGCCCGAAGGACGTCCATGGGCTGAGCTCCTGGAACTTGAGCGCGATGCGGCGCGTGGAATCGAACTACGTGTTCCTGTCGGACGCCGCCGCGAGCGTCTTCAGGGTGCGCGGCCCGGAGGCGGTGACTGGTGAGCCTTGCGAAGAGTCCCTGCAGGAAGTAGGATGCGAGCTTCTAGTCGACGTCGCCGTATGGCGACGCCAGCTCGTTGAGCATCCACATGAGCTTCTGGACGCGCTGACTGTCACGCGCGGCCACCGAGCGTGCACATTCCAGCAGCAGCTGCGTTGCCCACCTCCCCACGCCACCGCCTCCTGAAGACGACGTGGTCCTTGTCCCGACGACGGCACCCGACGACGACGCCGGGGAGCCGAAGTCGATGCTAACATCGATATGCGGGAAGGAGAAGTCCGCGGCATCGAACAGCCCGTGTCCCCCGGTGGACGACGTCGAAAGAGGAGGCGTTGGAGCTGTCAGCGGCTGCGAGGGTGGCAGCGCCGGCGGGCGTGCGACTGGTGGAACTGGCGGGAGGAGGAAGAGGAGGAGGAGAAGTCTTCATCCATGTAGAAGCTGTGGTCGTTGCCGCATTCTTCTTGCAGTTGGTACGGCGCGGCAGTCTCCGAATAGTAGCCGCCAACGCTTCCGGTGCCGTTGCCGGTGCCGGTGCGATAATCGTGGTAGTAGCTGTCGCTGTTGCTGCCACTATTATTGCTGCTGCTGCTGTTGTTGTTGTAACAAATCCTCCCGTAAGTCTAGTATTATTGGTAGTAGGGGTGGGAGTGGGAGTTGTTATGGGTGTGGTGGGAGGAGGAGCGGGAGGAGTTGTAGAGTGACTGTTGTTGGTGTTGGGCCGGCGATGAAGAAGCCCGTGCCAGTTCTTGGTGCTGCTGGTGGAGGCTAACAAACCTAAACAGTGTATCCATCTAGACCTAAACCAATGGAGAGCGCTCGTTTCCCCCGGATAACTCTCCCCGATCCTCGGATACTCTGGCCATCACGAGTGTTCTTAAAATTGACACCAAATTCCGTTTTTCTACAAAATGATCCGTTTTTGCTACAGATTATCCCGTGGTTTAACTCAGAAAATAGAAAAAAGACTAGACTTCGCGGGAGACTTTGTAGCAAAAAAAAAGTTCTAATATAGCAAAACCAACTTTGCCAGAGATCTCGTCGGAGACTTTCACAGGGAGATCCCGACAAAGACTTTGTAGCAAAATATTTGTGTTGTTGTAAAACGTGTCTAGCAAAAAATATTAGCAACTATAGCAAAAAAACAGACTTCGCCGGAGACATCGCCAAAAACCTTGTAGCAAAAGAATTGCTTCCTAGTAAAACGACTTTGCCGAACACTATCGTCGGTCATCTTGTAGCAAAAGCTTTACAGTATTATAGCAAAACCAATAAGATTTGTAGAAAAAAGTATATGTATATAGCAAATCCCGTGGTCTAGAAAAAAGTCCCCAGCATAAAAATCTGTCGCTCTATCCGTGCAAACCCGTCGGTTGCTACCCGTCGGTTGTCGGTAGCAACGATAATGGCCGTCGGTAGCTAAAATTCTATAGCAAAATCTGCACGTGGTAGGTAGCATGCTCAGGGCACCACATTGAACCAATGTTCCTTGCCGGTGTTCAGAGCAGCGGGGCGACATCCGTTGAGACCGCTATTGGAGGCGAGCCCGCCGTCCATGATGCTGGCCTGCAAGCTAGATCGGGGCATCTGGGCACCGTATGGTTGAGGGAGAAAGGCCGAGGGTGGCGCACACTGACGGCAGATGAGCAGGATGGGGCGGCTCGTCGGCAGACGAGTGGGACGGGCGACGCGTCGGGCGGGGGAGCAACATGGACGCTGGGGGCGCTGGCGGCGATGACCATGGCTGGGACGAGACAGGTGCGCGTCGGTCGATTTAGAGGAAGGACCAATCGAGAGTTGTTTGTTGGTGCAACTGCACTGCTTCGTCTATGGTGTGGGTTGGGGTTATAATATGCCAAAGGAAGCGACCTAGAATCTATTCCTCTACCTTCTAGTACTCACTCTGCTACATATTTATAACTTTATTTAGATACGAACGAATCTAAGCTAAATATTTTACTAGATACATATGAATCTAGATAAAGCTGAGGCTATTAATATAACCGGAGGAAGTAGTATAACCGTTCACTTGCTACTAGTGCTAGCTTAGCTATTTTTACTGATACTGTATATAGTACTCCCTTCATTTCTTAATATAAGATTAGGAGTAAACTTATCCGAACCTATGCACTAAAAAAGTCTAGGAACATTATCCTTACAAAGCTAAAAATCATGTATCTTGTATTATGAGACGGATGGAGTAGTTTAGAGTCGTCGAGCCTCTCTTGTCCTGTTCCTTTTCATCCTCTCCTACATGATCGAATCGACTTTCTCATATACTAAGTGGGCGTGCGAACTTTGTCTCGCCGCCTATATCGCGTTAGATATCGTGAGTTAGCACACGATTTTTTGGTCACGCCTTTCTTTCCTTTTTATGTTCCGATTAATTGATGGAGTGTTGTTAGCACTTGGGCTTATTATTAGAATAAATAAATGTTTATTCCCTTTCTCTAAGATCATGATTTCTCTAACAAATAAATTAACATATGAAGGATCGGTGATATAAAATTTAGAAACAATTATGCCCATCCGTAGTAAATTTTGCAAATTGAGAAGAAGAAGAAAAAAGAGAGTTGGGGAGAAGCAAATGACAGCTCAACCCGGGGATGGATTCTGCACTCACCATATTCAAAACAACGCCTACTCAGGATGTCTGCTTGTTGCTAACAAGTTGAAAGAGAAGAGAGAGCTGAGAGTGAAGGAGATGAGCAGATGAGAGGGGTGGACGACCTAAGGAGGAAGCGCCTTTCCTCGTCTCTAGGCAAGGACGTGCAGAAAGGTTTAGATGGAGTTATCCACCTAGGCGTTTCCCTCTCCCACGCAGTGCTGCCCTAGAGTCGACGTCCACATGCCTCCTCTGCAGGTTCAACTCCACGCCACAAAGACTCTGCCTCGAGATGCGTCTCCAAGGCCCCCGCTTGACCAGTGCCTTCTGCAGCGCCTCATCACCGCCGACTCGTCCTCCTGCGCGACATCTCCGCCTAGAGCAATGATTTCGTGCACCCCTCCTCGCACATGGCCGCATGGTGGTCGAGATGATGCTAGGGAAGGAAGCCTAAAGGAGTTGCGGCTGAGCGGTCTTAGTGTGGTAGCAATCGGAAAATCGTAGGCGGCAGCCGAAAACCCTAGCTCGGCGCTCTCGAGGAAGACGAATAGAGAGGGTCAACTCCACGCTTTAGAGCACGGGCTCCATGGAGCCCTTTTTGATTTTTTTAAATTCATCAAATATTTTAAAAAAAATACCTATATATAGCCAATAGTATGATACATGCCAAAATTTAATGGAAAATACCTTATACTTGGGGCGCAACAAAAGAGACAAATATGACAAATTTTGGAAAAAGGAGGCCCATTCAAAATTGCACTGATATGAATTTATTTATTTATTAGGAGAGCAGAATATAAAGTATTTTCACATAAGATTTTATATGCATGTATTCTAAATTATTATTTGTATCCTGATGTTTTTACTGTTTAATATTTAAATTTGTTTTTTTTAATAAAATCCTCCCCGGAGCCTATCCGGGTCCACACTGCATAGACAGCAAGTGCGCTCATTACTCATGCATGTCACCAAGATTAAGCTATAGTATATATGATTGATTCTTGGGTGAAACCTGACGGTATACACTCAGTAATCGCTTGAGGACCGGCAAGGAGAAGAAACCATGATTTAACATTGGAGAGCAATTTTATTCTTTTGTTACTTTATGTTATAGGCTTTTGTGTTCTTGGCTACATGGAATAAGAGTTTTATTGCTCTATCCTTGTCCTGTTGAGTTGCCCTGGCTGACACGCCTGACACCGGATAACATATAGTGTTTTGATCACATATATCGCTAAATCTGATCTTGCATACGCTTGTCTTGAGCTTAGGCATGTCTTGCTGTTCGTGGAGATGGCGTTAGTGTTTTTCTTAGAGGCACACATGTTTCGATCGATCTTCCTCAAGAGTTAAGGGTATTGGTTCGATAACTTGTCTTGTAAGGGATGTTTCCGGGCCACTATGTGTTTCTTGTATAAGATTCTCACCTATTAATGTGAGACACTCGTGCTTATTTTCAAAATATCCGAGGTTAGTTTAGACTCTCCGGGTTTAGTCCTCTTCAGTTCTTGAGAGACATCAAACCTCGATGTGTACTTAGTTTTGTCACTGTTTTTTATCTTTTTTTTTCACATTTTTAACTTTTGTTTTTGTTTCACATTTTATCTTCTATATGTACTACATTTACTAAATTAATAGTTGGATGGTTTGCTAAACATGCAGCATACACTTGTTACGGAAACTGAATCAAAATTATCTGTAAATACCAGAGAAGCCTAACCTCGCCAACATTGGCGGGAGAACTGTGCTTTCTATTATGAAAACTGGACCAAAATTATCTATAAATACCTAGAAGAGAAAACACGTTTCTAGTTTAAACCAGCCATTCCTGTTGTTTAAGTATTACAACTCTCACTTGTATACACAATGCGTCTAATTCTAACGTAAGAGTTTCTTCGGATGATCGTGTTCAGGCGGTTTCACATGTTTCCTTTTGTTCTAGTAGCTATTTTATCTTGAGTTATGCATCAGATTCTTTGGTCTATTTCTAGAGATTGAGAAAACAAATGAAAGCTGGTAGCCCGAGCCGGTAGCAAAAACTACAGTCATCTATAGCTGGTACCTGGGCTATATGGAAGCTGGATAGCTATATATATGGTAAATGTATATTTTTTTCAAAATGATGGTAACTATTATATACTCTACACCTCAGCGCATGAAACCGCATGCGTCAGCAGTGGCCGAGCTAGAAACGGAGCAAGACAGCTGGTGGACCTTCTTGAGTGTGAAAATCATAGCTTGCAACTAAAACAAACCACATTAAAAATTCATTACCACGACACTAACATAAATAATCTAAAAAATTAGAAATAGATAAATTACTCACAGGTCAGAGGAAATCGAAAATAGATAAGAAATTTTCATACATGGACAACGAGAACACGTAGTACCAGTAGTAGTAGTAGCGAGCTGAGCAGCGGAGAGGACAGAAAATGGAACCATGGACATGTGCGCTATGTGGAAATTGCTTTAGCTGAGCTTGAGACACCACCTTAGTGGCTTAGTGGCAAAATTGGGAAATATGATTATTTCAAATTTATTTTTTAGATGTTTTGGAGAAGAGCGAGAGAAGAACTGGAAGCAGACGCTTATGCTAATTCCTTGCGTAACTTTGTTGGACCGGTGCTATAGCCTCGCGCACCGGCAACAACTCTGTCCCTATGCGTCAGCCAATGGTATATGACGTTGGACAGAGCATTCACATTATCAATAACAGAGGAGATGGGTCACATAATAAAAAATAAAATGACGATGTATTGGGCAATAATTAAGGTGAGAAAATATAGAGGGAATACACAACACATTTCTCCAGTACATCCTCAATAGAGTATGAAGCATTCCTATAAAAAGGGGGGCACATTGTATTGTTGCTCTCTATCCTCTCAGGCATTTAGGGTGACATTCAATTTCTTGTTCTGTACAAGAATATTTTGCTAAACATTTGTATTCATATTGATCTCGTCCTTAAAGTTTGATTGTGCTCCTACTGACATATATACCTGATACTTTATCTAATTAACTCCAATTAATATGAGTATATTAACATCCTTAAAAATAGTAAGAAAACATTAGAAATCACTTTAGAAGACCTTTCGAGTGCGGGTTATAATTTGTGAGAAATAACTATTTCTAAAGTGATACTAAAAACTATCGGATCTAAATATTGAGATTGTCTAAGTGTATAAAAAGATGATAAGATCTTCATTGGATGTGTATGAATGTTCTCTAAGTCAAGTGGGATAAATAGTGAATCCCACTCTCTAGATAGGTTTACTACAATATGAGCCAGTCATTTTTGCCCCCAACACTTTACAAATAAAGTGTTTCTAGCAAATTACTAATAAATTGTTTGCCAAGAAAGTAACACAAGCACATTTTATCTAAAAAGAAAGTAATAAATGCAATCAATTTTAGGGCAAACAAAACTATCTCAATCTCCATTAACTACCTTGAATTACACTTGAAATATTGCATTCATGGCCAACATATATGCATACGACCATTCACATCAATAGCTTTACCATATGCATGTTGTCATAACATTGATGCCCTGTTTTCCATCACATTCCATATGTTTTACTTAAGCCCTATTGTATCCAAACAATTGAGTGTTTCTCGAGCCTTTGAGTTTGATTGTGTTTATCGTGGTCAAATACACCTCGTAACTTTATGTAATTAGCTCTAGTTAATAGGAATTTTATTGATACCCTGCAAAGAAAGAGTAACAACACAATATAAATCATCCTAGAATATCTCTTAGGTATAATTTTTCTATTTCTTAGGAGGCGGGGGAATAACTACCTTGTAAATCAACGCTATTAACCACCCGACTTAATAATGAGATTCATGTAAGTTCAAAATAATGAGATGATCTTCATCGGAAGGTTGTGCATGTTAATAACTACTACCTCTAATCCATATTAATAGCCTCAATTTTGTCTACTCCCTCTCTCTCGGTTTATAAGACTTACACGTAATTCTAGATTGACAAATTAACTAACTTAGCATGAGGTACATCTGATAAAAATTATATTATTAGAAACTTTAAATGTTATATTTTTTAACGGTATAATTTTTGTATTATATAATTTATATTATATAGCTCATGCGGACGACCTAGGTATACGCATAAGTCTTATAAACTGAAATAGAGGGAGTACATACAAATACATCTAGTCTAAATAATTAACTAGATACATATGAATTTAGATAAAGTCGAGACCATTAATCTGGACCAAAGAGAGTTTCTCTAAGTAGATTGAGAAATAAACCCTCCCACGCTCCTGATAGGTTTACTAAGATATGAGCCGATTATTCACGCGCCCAACACTTGCTAGATCTACACCTAAGATGTTGCTACCAGATCGATAATCCTAAACTGTTTGCTAAGAGAGTACAAGAAGTATACAATCAATTTTAGGGCGAATCGTCTCCACTAGCTAACAATTGCGTTCCTCGGTACATGAAATCTACGTGCATTAACAAAGGATAACTTTACCTTGTGCATATATTGTCACATAGAACATTTGATGCCTAGCTTCCATCATATTCCTTATGTTGTATTTAAGCCCTACTATATCTACACAATGAATCCATGGGCACGTACGTATTCACAATATCGATCGATCACATAATATATGTCATGTGATGGAAAAGCCGCCGGTGCAGTTTCTAAGCTGATCCACAGGGCCGGCCCACAGGCCGGGCAAAAGGTGCGCCCGCACTGGCCCCCCGCGAGCCAGGGGCCCTAGCCCAGATAGTAGTATTACCACTAGTAGTTGAAATTTCTGTTTTTTAGGCATTAAAAAAAGGCAAAAGGCCCATGTGCAGTCCACCTAGAACAGCATATACGGGAGCACACCTAGCGAATGGATCCATTGCTCAGAAAAAAGCACCAATCGTGCATGTGTGTGCGCTCTCTCTTCTCATCTAATCTCTCGACCTCTCCAGTAACCAGTACCATACGAGATGAATCGTCTCCTCCAGTCCTCCCCAAATTCCTAAAACGGTCATAATTTTTTATTATACTCTAGATGTTAGCCATTAGGAACAAATGACCTTCCGATGTGTTAAATAACAAAATAAAAATAATACAAGAATGCTTTATGAAATTTTTGAAAGTGGATGACACATCTAGTTTGGGACTTTTTATAATGTACTTATGGATGCTCTCAAGTCATATGGACTAAATATTGATGATGTGAGGGACAGGGTTATGACAATGGTTCAAATATGAAAAGGGATAACCAAGGGGTACAAAGTCGCTTACTTAGTAATCCAAGAGCTCTATGTATGCCATGTATGTGTGTCATAGTTCGAACCTTACTTTATCTGATATGGCCAGTTCATGTGGTAAAGCTATTTTATTTTTCGGGATTGTGCAACGGATATATGTGTTATTTTCAACTTCTACTAAAGGATGGAAAGTGTTGTTAACCATATTCCAAGTTTAACTGTGAAGGATTTACCGTTGGGAGAGTCGAATAAAAAGTGTTAAAGCTATTATATTTCAAGCTCCAGAACTAAGGATTGCTTTGTTTGAGTTAGGTAAAATTTGCGAGGACGCCAAGTCAAAGAGTAACACGAAACAAATGTAAGTCGACGTAGTCATATTATACGTACAATAAGAAAGCTTCACACAATCATCAATTTTGACAAGCATCATTCCTTTTGCAGAAGAACTACGATGTTCTCTCTTGTCAAGCCTAGCAAAGCGATCTCTTCTGGAACCATTATGGTTCCTTCCTTCAATGATTAGTCCGCTTGATCGAGATAAATAATGTTAGTTTAGAGTCAAAAGATTAGTATGACAAGAGTCAAAAGATCATGGATCCATGCTAGTACTGAATATTACTTTGTTAATGAAATATGAAGGTTTTTTAGCTTGAAATATATTGTTTTAGTAGTTTTGAGTGAACAAGGGCCCTTGCTGTCATTTTGCACCTGGGCCCTGTATAAGTATGGGCCGGCCCTGCTGATCCACCTGATCGGCGGACGTCGACGAGGATTTCTTACCGTGTCTACCGGCCATTGGCACGACGACGGGCTCGTGGCCGGCGAAGAGGGAGACGTGACCGGCGAGCTTGTCCTTTCGGGAGAAAGTGGTGCCGCAGGAGCAGATCCAACGGTGGTCGCCGCAGTGCTTCTCGTGGGTGCGGAGGTCGGAGAGGACGGAGAAGTGCTTACGGTTGCAGCGGTTGCAGATATACATCTTTGGGCAGTGGCTGCGCTTGTAGTGGTTCTTCACGCAGATCACCGACTTGAGCGGCTGGAACTTGGCGTGCTTCCGGCTCCACCGGCACCCCACCTGCGGGCAGGAGTACTTGTTCCTCCTCGCCGCCGCCTCCATAGCCGCCGCCGCGTCCTCGCCGGCGGCGCTCGTGAACTTATTTGTTAGCGGGTTCGCCAGCGCCGCCTTGCTCTTGTACTCGTCGCCGTGGGCGCGCATGTGCATCCGCAGGTTGGCGTCGCGCTTGAACCCCTTGCCGCACACCTGGCAGTAGTGCGTGTACTTGGCTAGCAGCTCCGCCGCGTCCAGCTCGATGATGATCGTGTCCATCGCCGTCATCGACGACGACAAGGTCGTCGACTTGCCTTGGATCTCGTAGTAGTTTTCGTCCTGGCCGTCTCCATGGTGCTGCTGCTGCTGCTGCTGCCACTGGTGCATGGCTTGGTCCATGGCCTGCTGGCCGCTGCAGCCTGCAGCGGCATTGACATCCCCTATGGCGCCGTTTTTGGCATGGGCGCCAACGACGCCCTCCTGCTCCTGCGCCCCCAGCGCCGCGTTATTAACGGATGTCAACGACGCGCCGAGGCCGCCGCACAGGTGCTGGAAGGCGTACAGCATCGAGGACGCCGCGGCGATGATCTCCTGGATGATGGCGCTGGCGCCGGGCGCCACGGGGTCGAGGTGGCCGTGGCCGTCGTGGCCGACCGCTAGGCCGACGAGCGGCTGCAGCTGCTGCACTTTGTCCTTGAGCACGGACAGGTTGTACAGCAGCGCGTTGCTGTGCGCGTGCGTGTCGGGCGCGGCCAGCCCGCCGCCGCCGGTCGCGCCCATGAAGGCGGAGTCCATGCCAATGCCATCCGCATCGAGGGCGGCATGGAACATCTGCTGCTGGCTCTGCAGGAAGTAATGGCTTGCACCGGCACCCCCTCCGCCGCCTCCTCCTCCTCGATTAAACATTACTACTAGTCTATTACACCACTATCTAGCTAGCTAGCTCTCTCCTGATGGCTTGCAATCGGGCAACAATTTGTCGCATACGATCTACCGAATGAATCCAAACTAAGGGTTTCGGAATTGGATGAGGAGCAAGAGATCGAACGCGAAGAGGCTCCAGAGGAAGAAGTAGGGGAACGAGAAGAGATCAAAGAAGGAAAGTCAACCGGGGCCGGGGCGGCCACTTAGCAACATCCCTACTTGGCGCCTCCCTCGAATGGAACCGGGCCCGAAAGGTGACACTGCATCAGCTGTGTCAGTCAGAGGCAATATGTTTATGCCTCTCTGAACTGCTAAGTTTTCAAGCTTCTTTTGTAATTGTAAATTGCCAAGCACACGAACAGTTGGTTTAGTTTACTCCAATAATGGACTGGATACCACGGTTTTCTAGGGTCACCTTTTGGAGGGAATAAACCGTTCCTTCTTTATTTGGCCGTGCGAGGTAGCAGTTCAGCTAGAATCTTGAACATGATCAAGCTTGGGTTTGGGTCGGTCGTCCAAGCAGGGTCTCTGCCTGGTATGTGGGCCTACCCGCTTCAAAGACCTCGGAACAGGACCTCAGCCTTAGCATTCAAAAGGAACACCCAAATAATATTGAAATTAAGTTAACAAATAATACCTTTGTGAATCCATTTTTTCCCAGGGATCCATGTTCCTTAACACAATCAACCCTCAACCTTAGTACTTATCTTGCAAGTTGCAAGTGGATGGATCCAGCAAGGCTAGATGAGGCAGAGGCTGCTACCCTCCTCCAACGGTTATATATAGGGTAATCAATAAAACAATCAACCCTCTCTTTCTTTTTTAGACGGAAGGCTGGAGCAGAGCCCAGCTTTAAATCAATAAAGCCCAACCGACAGAGTACAAGTTCACCAACCAAACGAAACGAAAACAAGACTAAGGTCCAAACAAGCACAACGCATAAGGCAAACACGCCTTAGCGGACACAATCACACAGACATAGTCACATGCGCCCTAACGCACACCTAGACCATAGAGACCAAGAACATGATACATGGGGGATGAGACACCCTCCATAGGTCAAGGCCTTCCCCATAGTATCGTGAAGCTGACGAATCCTCCCGATCGCCAACTCCACCGCTTCTCGGTCCTGTCTCCTAGCCACTGGTCTCCACACCTATAAAAACATCGTCAATTTGTAGAGGCCATCAGCGGGTTGCGATGGAAAAATCCCCTCTATGGAGAATTTGTTCCAAATGTTCCACAATGTATAAAGTAAGGCAGCACAACAGATCCAAAGAACTCTATTCGTTTGGCCCGTTTGAGAAAGCATAAACCTATAGACATCGGAAAAACTAGCGGGGTTCCAAGTGCAAGAGGTCAGTTCCCTAACCGCGCTCCACATAAACTTGGCAAGGGTGCATGAGAAAAAGATGTGGTCGTTATCCTCAAGCTCTCCACACAGGGCACAAAAGCCAGTGGAGGGACCCTTCCGGAGCCGAATATTGTCGTTAGACGACAGGCATTTGCGGATAAGCTGCCACAGCAACAGCCCGGCCTTCAGGGGAACCGAGATCTCCCAAATCTCACTATAGTGTTTCCTGGCGTTCCTTGGCAAAGCTTGTTGCATAGAGATTTCACCGTGAACCTCCCCGAAGGTTCAAGGGCCCATGAGATACGGTTCAGCTCCAGGGATAAGTGTGTCCCCTCAATCTCCCTTAGCAGGTTGGTGCATTCAATGCGCCCAGCTATCCCAGCATGCACCTAAATTTCGTCCTCCATCCGTTCCCTAACCATAGATGGTCCACTGAAGCCTCCTAGTCGACCGCTACGACTAAAAGAGAGGGAAGTCTGTGACTCAGAGGTCCTGACCCCTGCCACCAGTTTGACCAAAATCTGGTGGATCTGCCGTTACTGGCCGCATGACTAACCCCCAAGATGAACACACACTTAGCTTTATGGATCACATTCTAGAACTAGGAACCAGGCATATGCTCATCTAGGAACCAGGCCTATGCTCATCAATAAGAAGGTCCTTGTCCCACAGGTACTTGCTCCTGATTATATCTTCCCAGAGTCCTTACTCCTCAGCATAGATCTTCCAGATCCATTTCGGCATGAGGCAGATGTTCATAATCTTTGTGTTAATAATACCGAGCCTCCCCCCCAAGGCTTTTGGTTTACATAACATTGTCCACCTCACCCCGTGATACTTCCTCTTGGCACTATTGGCCTCCCAAAAGAAGCGTGAGTAAGGGCGGTCCATGATCCGATGCACACTGTCGCCCAAAAGGCTCACCCCATAGTATGGAACTCTCTCTTTCTTATAGCAGGAACATCACTAGCTCTATTGGGAAGATAAACCTACCTACAATCTATGATACGGTCTTTATTGGTCGGATCTGCCAATGGTCGCGTCTTTCTAGAGGTGTTGAGAATTATTCCTGTAGACTATGTATTGTCAAAGATATACAAATGGTGTGAATTTGTACCACTCATTGCTCAACATGAAGTTGTGAAGTCATGTCATTCATTTCTATTTCTCCTTTGTAACAATTTAGTGGTTCCATGAGCCGGTTTACCATTATCATATTGATATGAGTAATGCTACATCTGGACCAGTTCTTACGGAATCAAGACTACGAAGATTACATGGAGAGAGCACACATGGATCACGTCCCTATTATCACGGAAGGAACGAGATTTCAATCAACTCGATGGTTCCACCGCAGTCCGTAAAAATTTTCTGTAACAGACCTCTCGTAACTCTAGCATTATTGTTTTTATATCAACATATTGTCTGTAAGCATCGAGAAAAACAGAAAGAAAAACATGCATGCAAGTGACACTAAGAAGAAAATGAAACATGGGAAATCTAGAATTCAACGGCAGCGTGGGAGCACATGCACAAGGTGCAAAAAATAATTTCTCGATTGACAAAATATTTAGGATTTTTAGAAATGTAGGTGTCTGGTTTCTGTACTTGTGTGCTTATACACTTTGTGCAACAAAGAATGGTGGTTCGGCATGCTATGTAAAAGAAAAATTGAAAATGTTGCAGTTTTAGAGCAGGTAAATTAGTTTCTTTGTTCGACATGAACATTAATATGGCATGGCGATTTGTCTCCTAGGTCTAAATGCATCTATTATGAAAAATGCATTTTATATAAATTTAAAAATATTAAAAAATTCCGGAATAAAATTCTGGATGTGCATCCGGACATCCTATATCCTCACACAAAATTTCACGGTCAGAAGACATTTTTTTGTGGTCTATACAAAAAAGACAAAAAAATGTCTTCTAAAAAACTATTTTGTAACACCAAAATTGGTCTTTTTTTTACAATCAAAATGTATTTTTTCATGAAACTTGGTGTACGAATATATAATGTCAACATGTACATACAAATATTTTTTTCAAAAATTTCAGCAATTTGAAGTATGTCTTTTTAGCAGTGGGTGCATCTACACCTAGCTAGGAGCTAAAGTGAATTTCCGTATTAATATGTGTAATTCTTTATATTATTTATTTTCAAGTATTCTTATAAGTCATGTGTTCACTATTTTCTATATACCAAGTAAAAACAGCAAACATGGAACAAACTTTTTGTTCACCACGTAGGGAGCCAATGTTTTGCATTGGTGGCATCATCAATGGTGATGGATGTGATAGCATAGAAGAGTACTTGGTACAGAGTACTAGATAATTTCACCCGTGATGCTGAGGAGTCCAGTGTGATCAATGTCACGGTTCTCGCATATAACTAGAACAAGAGTGCTTTTCGTGATGCTCGTATAGTCGTGCATATCTCGATTACGTACCAAGGTTTTCCAAAATATGGACCAAGCTAAGCATGTCTTTCTCTATCGGACTTGGGAAAAAACCACATCATCTGTGTATATAGAGTCGCATCTTCATGAATCTTTGGAAGAGCAGTGTGAACATATACGATGAAACATATCTAGACGACAATCCTAGTAAAATGTGTGAGAAAGTCTTGGCTATATCAAGTTTGACAAAAAGCGCAGAAGATTTATTGCGTTGAATATGCTGACCGACCTGGGACATACATAAATTCATCATGAATGGTTCTTGATTTGGATGAAAGCAATGATTACGTTCTTTTCTAGCAAAGACGGAGCAACATAGCTTTGAAAATGATATGGGTCATGCGAACAATAAGGTTAATTGGTCTAAAATCTTACTTTGGGATTGTACGTATGGAAGTTATGATCCCACTTAAAGGTTGAGGGTGACACTAACGCTATCGGATCATTACAGATCCCATTACAACATCAAGCAAATAAAGCTCTCATAAAATCTATCGAACCCATGAACCAAAAGGTTGATAGGTGGGGGAGAGGCAAAAACATCCAACTAGGGCCAAGATGCCTCTGATCATGTCATTTCATGAAGGATGTGAAGTAATAAAAGGGGCTCTCTCTTTTGTTTCACGTATAAATACATTTAAGCTTTATAAGAGCATATCCACAAGGTGGCCACAATAAGTTGTCTGATAACAACACTGTAAAAGGGCCATTGGGGGGCTGATACACGTTGTTGCGCTATTGGGACCGGCTACCCACTCCAAGTTAAACCATATGTTTTATCAAAAATACAATCATATTTGTATGCAATCATTAACTAGTTCATATAACAATTCAAACAAATTATTTACACCTACATAAAAGGTGATTGGTTTTTTAGCCACACATGCTCAATAAGATCAAAAGGAAAATATCATATTCTTCACAAATTTGCTTAATCTTCTTCATCTTATTCTTGTTTGCATCACTTGCTTTCAGAAGATAAAAGAACATGTATTTCAACCTCTTCTCCTTCGGTTCTTTCTTTTTGTCGTATCATTTCTTCTTCTCCTCTAGTAGCGGGTTTCTCTCCTGCATCTTTTCCAACTCACTCTTGGATTGCTCCTCACAACTTTCCCTCAAATTTTCAAAGTTTTGTTGGTGTACATGTTTCTCAATGGTATCCGTCCACTTCTTCACATATGGTAACAAACTGGTGTATTTATTATCCACTAGTTTCTACTCTTCAAAAAAATTCTTGATAATCTCAGTGGTACACCATCCCATTAAAAAATTAAAGTGTGCACCTACACCTCCTACCCTCCTGCCTTCCTTCGTGTGTCAAAACCAGTATCATATGATGTTCCAGCCACCAACCCTCAAGCTTATATAGTGTTTGTAGTTAAACTTCTCTCCGTGGAATTTGAAAACGGTGTGGATTTCCTTTATGTAGAAGAATGCTCCCTGTGTACTATAGGGAGTTCCGATACTAGAAGTCTCACCGAACTAGAAGGCACGACACTAAACAACTTTTGTTGTATACATCGGTTTCAGAATAAATAAGGGTTATCCAATGGAACTTTTGGTGACATGGGCCATTTTAGGCCAATTACAGTGATCAATGTCAGCCAAGGGATCTTTTAGAAATTTTGCGCATCTCGGTTTGCTCCAGTTATGGAGCACCTGACACATCCCTACCAATGTGCCCAGTGGCGGACCCAGAAATTTTGTTTAGCCGGGGCGAATATTTACAGATAAAAAAATTCACAAAAAAATGTAACTCTACTAGATAGAAATCATATGGTAAATGGTACGGAAAATACTGAGTTGTCATGATCGATGAAATGCATACAACTACTAGGAACGTGAAAAAAATACAAGAACCTACTGACTTGGACTTTTGGATTTTTGCTGCTTGAGACATACATTGGCAGCCAAATAGTATCCTCAAAGTCCAAGCGGAGACCTACAACATGTGAATAAAGGAAATATGAGTGTAAATCTTGGGATGATTGTAAAATCAGTTGATAAGATTGTTGCGTACCATTAAGTTGTAGTAATTTAAGGAGCATGAACTTGTCGAGGTAAATGGCCTCGACAATACTTCAACGCATGAAAACGTAACATAATCTGCCTGTCGGATATCTTTGCAAATATCTCTCGCTCAACAAAGCATACCATCAGGTCATTAAGCCAATCATCACCTATCTTATTTCGAAGAGCCGTCTTTACAATATTCATGGCTGAGAAAACCCTCTCAACTGATGCCGTCGCCACGGGCAGTGTTAATGCAAGCCTAATGAGGCGATAAACCAATGGAAAGACCAAATGTTGTCTAGTTTTAACCAACTTAAGAGCAAGATCACTGAGACTACCACAAGTCAAGAAATCTGGGCTTCTTCTCATCACATCAACATATATGTTGAGTTGATCAATCAAAACATAACAATCTTGTGTAGAGAAATCAACAGAGTAAATCTTTGCAAGCTCAAGTAGCTTCTCACAATCAAAGCTACTAAATGAGTCCCTAGGATCAAGACATGCAATGCACTTTAACAAGCGTGTTGAAGTTTCACTAAATCGATGATTCATCTCAACTATGTTTCTGTCAATCACCTCATTGAATATTTGTACCTTATAGTGATGGAAGTTAGTGACCATCTTACGTGAGATCCTTGGATAACCTCTAGCATAAATGTTTTCATCCATACTTGGCACCAAAATATTTCTTCCAACACAAAAATTAGTAGCAGCCAACAAAAGAGGCTCCCACCCATCATCTCTCAACTTCTGCAATAATCCTTTCACAGAGACAATCATATTCATGGCACTAACTATGTTCTGATCTTTTAGTTGCAATGCTTGTGACAAATCATTTGTTAAACCAAGCACTCGAAGCATCAAATGCAAGATAATAACAAATTCAAAGGTTTCCATGTTTATGAGATAACCTGAAGCCACGCCTCTATCTTCTGTATCTCCATCCTCAACAATACCTCCAAGCACTTCAACCACGGAATCCCACATACTATGTAAACGAATTAGAGTTTTATGGTGTGACCCCCAACGTGTATCACCAGGTCTTGCCAAGCTTGTCTCTTGATGTTGACCACTTCCTGACACGATATCGCCATTCTCTAACCGTGCTACCAATTTGTCATGATGCTTCTGCAATAAGTCATCTTTCCTCCTACAAGAGGCACCCGCCTACATAAAAGATTATGTACATTTAGAATTGTATAATGGAAGAAAATATACTATAGACTTGCAAACATAAGAGAGACACACTAACCATGGTAACTATTTTATTTGTATGCCCAAAGAAATCACCAACTGCAAGAACTCCTTTCACAACAGCAACAACCACCAATTGAAGTTGGTGGGCAAAACAATGCACATAATAAGCATGAGGATTGACATCTAACACCAATTTTTTTAACCCATTTAGTTCTCCTCGCATATTTGAGGCGCCATCATATCCTTTTCCCCTCAATCTTGACATGGATAAATTATGTTTAACAAACATTTTATCCAAAGATCTTTTCAAAGAAGCAGATTTAGTATCAACAACATGCTCAACACCAAGCAACCTTTCCAACACCTCCCCTTTTTGGTTCACAAATCTACAACCAACAATACATAAACTTAGAATAATTATATGAAGGAGAGAGTAAATTTACAAATGTAATGCCAAATAACAAACCTCAAAATCACACCCATTTGCTCTTTAACTGATGCATCACGAGACTCATTGACAAGTAGAGAAAATTTACCATCCCCAAGTTCATTCTTGATGACTTGCATAGTCTCTTCTGCGCATGCTTGTACTATCTGTTTCTGGATTTTAGGAGAAGTCAATTTAAGATTGCCCGGAGCATTTTCGTTCATCACATTAGCTACATCCGTACATCTTTCGGCAAACCAATCCACCATCTCAAGGAAATTACCCTTATTCAAGGAAGTTTGTGTCTCGTCATGCCCACGAAAAGCTAGGCCTTGTGAAACTAGAAATCTTGCAATACCTACAACAGCCCTCAAACGTTGTTCATATTCAACATGTGATTTCTCAACATGACAAGTGATTGCATACGACACACTTTGCTTTTGATTTCGGAAAGCTTCACAATTTCTTCTAGCATTGTTGTGAGCGCTGTTTTGTTTACCTACATGAGTCTTGAAATATTCCACCGCTTTCTTCCAATTTGTAAACCCCTTCTTCGTGAACACATCATGCCCAAATTTTTGACCAATAGTTGGAGGTTTGAAGAGGAAACAATAAAAACAATATGCAGCATCTTTCTCTATACTATACTCTAACCAATCATATTCTTTATACCATGCTTCTTTGAATGCCCGCCAATCTGACCCAAATTTTGTGCGTGGATAAACATGACCGATCAAACGACATGGACCCTTCGACAAATACGCCCTCCTCATTTCATCCCTAATTTCTGGTGTAGAATACTCTTCAATTTGTTTCCGGGTACCCGGGTCGGCAACCACATCAGCTAGATTAAACACAATAGGAACAGTTTGTGGAATTTCCTACAAAATTAAATGCCCAAATTAAGTGCTCTATCGACATACATACAGAGGTGAATCGCCACAAACCCACAAGGAAGAATACCTTCTGCTGCTGTTGGTTGTTGTCATCGCGTGCTCGTTTGCGGTTGATTTCATCTGCGCCATCTCTTGCCGTCGCCGGCGCCGCTGCCGCTGCCTCCTCCTCCTCTTCCTCTAGCTGCAGCGCGATCAGGTAGGCCTCTTCTTCCAGGTTTTCCTCCTCCGCGTCCATGGGCGCAACCGCGGTGGCACTGGCCAACAGAGGCGGCCAGGTTCGGTCGGGCGCACCGGTGGAATTGGGAATCGGGAGGCTGAACCGTTGTGAGCAGGACGCGGAGACGTGGAGATTTTTCTGATCGAACCGAACTAGTTCATGGCTGATCGTGTTTGGCCAGCTGAAAACAACTACAAATGGGCCTTTCCTTTGTAACGTGATGTCACTTAAACCCAATATATCCTAGGCGGCTAGGCCCATCATAGTTTCTTCCTCCTCTGCTTACCTGTTCGACAGAAAAGAGAGGTAGCTGCTCCTTTCGATGGAAAATAGAGAAAATGAGCCATGGGGTACCCTGCTCAGCGCCGGGAGACCTGGGGCGGCCGCCCCTGCTCGCCCCTATGGTGGGTCCGCCCCTGAATGTGCCTTCCTTAAAGGCCGATATATCCATGGTGGAATTCTGTCACTTCATGAGATCATCCATGAGGTCAAGGTTAGACACCAAAGGTGCTTCTTCCTGAAGCTAGACTTCCAAAAGGCATATGACCGTTTGGATTGGGCCTTTCTCCGTCGGGTCCTTATATGGAGAGGGATGGATGACCGGATGGTAGGATGGATCATGTAGATTGTATTGAGTGGGAACACCGCCATTAAAATTAATGGGGTTATGGGCTCTTACTTTAGGTCCTCGTGTGTAGTGCGGAAGATCCTATTTCCTCTTGCTCTTCTACTCGGATATCGATGCCCTTGCGGAAATCTAAGAGAAGGTTAAGAATTATGGCCACATTTCTAATGTGGTAGGGCAACTCATCCCTAGGGGAGTCATTACGCATATCCAAAATGCTAACGACACCACGATCATGGTTGAAGGGTCGTAGCTTGACATTATTAATCTCAAGTTCCTTCTTTTCTTTGAGGCCATGGCGGGGCTCAAAATTAATTTTGATAAGAGTGAGTCATGGTTATGGGATATTTTACTAAGGACCAGTCGCGAATCATGGATAACCTAAATTGTTGGATATCTGAGTTCCCTATGAATTATCTAGGAATGCCAGTCTGGGATACAGGGATCTTATCTAAGGACTAAGAGCTCCTATTGGGTAGGGTTAAGACAAGGTATGAGCCGTGGCATGGGAGGTTTACTTCCAAGGGAAGTAAGACTATCCTCATTGGCGTGTGCGTGTCTAGCCTCCTAGGTACATCATGGCGCTTTATATCCTTCAGAAAGGGGTACACGGCAGTTTTCCTGAAGTATCATACTGTACGGTGGGCGACGTATGCGCCCCCAAGGATCTTGGGGCATATGCATCTTATTGTCTTGCCATATGGATGTTGCTCTAATGTTGCGTTGGGTCTGGTGGATCCTCACAGGAGATGGGTCCTTTGGTTACAGCTTATTCGAGCTAAATACCTTTGAGGCCGTCCATTATAGTCATGTGAGTGTAAGGAGGGATCTCAGTTTTAGAGATCCATCCAAGACATTAAGCATGAGATCGGGCTAGGGGTTACCGTGTCCATAGGGGATCAGGAGGGTACCCTTTTCTGGCTAGATTCCTGGCCCCATGGCCATCCCATCAGGTTTGAGTATCCCGTGTTATTTGAGATTTGCTCTGACCCATTGCTATTGTGTCCGCGACGGCTCGAGAGGGGAGTTGGGACATCTAATTACGACAGAACTTGGGCCTGGAGGAGGCCTTGGAATGGGAAGAATTGCGGGCCACCCCTCGGTGCTCTGGGGAGTCCTGGATTCTATGTCATGGCATGTCCCTGATCTGTGTACTGGTGAAGGGATACAGGTAGGCTACACTAGCGCAAATCAAAAAATTCTACCGCGTAAACCAGGATTACTATTGTCATAGATCTCAGGATTACCACTAGACACGCAGTTGCGGAACTTGATGAAGCACGTCGAGGAAGTGTAGATGTTCTACGTCTCCTTCTCGTCCTCGTCCCACGAGAAGCTCCCCTTGCGTGGCTCGTCCAAGTGCCACAAATGCAGCACCTCCGAGGTATCCACACGTGCGGGATGGAAGCGTCAGACGCCGGACTGCTAGGTCCGTGCGTGCAACACAGGCGTGAGGAGTGGTGGCTAGGTGGAATGCTGAACCCTGGTGAGCTTGCCCCACCCTCTCTTATATAGGCGTCCCTAGTGGGATTCTACATTAGCAACCCATTAGTAGCCTAAGCTTGGTTTAATTCGGATCCAATTCTCATTAGGCTTCCAGCCCCCTAAGTGTGTGACCCTATAGGTTCATATACGTATAGACATTACATGAATACACTTATTATGTCAATAGTTGGTAGCGGCCTCTAGCAAGACGTGCCAACTCTTAAACGCATATAAAGATCATTCAGACGAACCATCACAAGGTTTAGTACATGTCTTTCCCTTTGCCTCATGATATTCGGTCTAGATCCAAGCTGACCTCTCTTTCTCGACACTGTGATTCAGAATCCCTTTACTAGTTTAACTCTTAACCATATGTAGCACAACCATGCATTTCTGGATCTGATCACTCGAGGGGCCCAGAGATATATCTCTCAAGTAGAGATGTGCAAATATCATCTTGATTGACCAATGCCTTGCAGCATTCTTCAGGACAAACCCGAAAGCTACCTTTATGACTACCCAGTTACGGAGTAGTGGTTGATAGCCCCAAAGTAGGTCGATCCACATCTCAAGTACATGCGACAATCTCAGGTCTAAGGACAAAACGTACACGATGTATAGAGAGAGCTGTAAGTCTAATTGCCAGTCTCAAGTTGGGTCAGTCCAACCCCATGTTCATAATATGTATCCACATTGTTGGTTTGAAATCTCCATGTCTATGACTTGCGAAACATAGTCATCAACCAATCGATGTGCTAGTCTAATATTCATGTATGTCCTCACATGAACTCCGACTAGGGACAACTATTCGATAACCATACAAGTAAATAGTTTCACAAACAATTCACATAATTGCCAATCAATACAAGTTTCCTGATATGGATATAGAAGGAACATTATAATAACTCGTGGATACATATGAAATATAATCATCTCTATGATTGCCTCTAGGGCATATTTCCTTCAGTCTTTCACTTGCACTAGAGTCAATCGTATCTAATACCAATTTCTCTTGTGTACGCTTCATGCGCGGGCTGCGGAAGAGGCTTAGTCAAGGGATCAGTAACATTTGAGTCCGTATGTATTTTGCATATCATGACACTACTATCCTCAACGAACTCACGAATCTGATGGTAAACCATGCGAATATGTTTGTTCTTATGGTGCTGTCTAGGTTCCTTGGCTTGTGCAATAGAACCATTGTTGTCACAATAAATGTCCAAGGGATTGGACGTGCCCTGAACCACACCGAGAGCAATCAGGAAATTTCTAATCCAAACAGCTTCCTTTACATCCTTCGAGGGAGCAATATATTCAGCTTCTGTTAAAGAGGAGGTCACCGTATCTTGCTTGGAACTTTTCCTGCTCACAACACCACCATTCATGACAAACACATAACCTGATTGCGATTTGGAGTCATCTGAGTCGTTAAGGTAACTCGCATATGTGTAACCCTTTACACTGAGTTCATCCTCACCTCCATAAACTAGGAACACATCCTTAGTCCTTTTCAAGTACTTAAGGATGTTATTTACCGCTATCTAGTGACCTTCACCTAGATCAGCCTACTATCTACTCATAACACTTAGAGCATAGGAAACATCTGGGCGAGTACATATCATTGCATACATGATGGATCCAATAGCCGAAGCATATGTAACCCTGCTCATGCGCTCACGCTCATCAGTAGTCGAAGGACACTGAGTCTTGCTGAGTTTAATGTCGTGAGACATGGGCAAGAACCCCTTCTTAGCCTCTTACATGCTAAACCATTTCAACACTTTGTCAATGTATGTACTCTGGCTTAATCCAATTATCCTTCTTGATCTATCTCTATAGATCTTGATGCCCAGAATATATCCCGCTTCTCCTAAGTCCTTCATCGAAAAACTATTTTTCAATGAGGTCTTAACAGACTCGAGCATAGGAATGTCATTTTCAATCAACAATATGTCATATACATATAATATTAGAAACACAAGTGCTCTCCCACTTTCCTTCTTTTAAACACAAGGTTCTTGTTTGTTTTTGATGAAGCCAAACTCCTTTACAACTTCATCAAATCGAATGTTTGATGACTCCTTGTTGACGTGGAGCACTTCGTCGGTAAACCCCAAGAGCAAGGTGTGAAGCAGCACAACATCAAGTCTTCCCTCAGTAAGAAACCAAGGTTATCGAACCAGTAGGAGGAAGGAAACGTATCAAAGGTGTTGCAAGCAACGTGGAAACCTGCACAACACAAACTCAAGACTTTGCCCCAACGAACAGTGAGGTTGTCAATCTCACTGGTTGCTGTAACAAAGGATTAACTGTATGGTGTGGAAGGCGATGATGGTTTGCAGCAAGTAAATAGTAACAGTGGAAGATGTATCAATGGTAAAGATTTAACCGGGGTCCATAGTTCACTAGATATGTTCTCCTTAGATAAACAAACATGGAATGCTGGGTAAACAAATTACAGCAGGGCAATTAACAGGACTGAGCAAGGCATAACAATGCAATACTAGACAAAAAGATCCTATGAGATTCGATTGGGCAATACAACAATATACATAGACTGCCATCCAACTGCATCTATGACTAGAAGTCCACCTTTGGGTTATCATCCGAACCCCCTCCAGTATTAAGTTGCAAGCAACATACAACTGCTTTAAGCAAAGTGTGTAAGGTAAACAATCCACTTGCTCCATGAACAAGAGACCGTTGTTTTCTCCCTAGTGGCAACATCACATCTACAACCGTAGATATTTCTGTCACTTCCCTTGATTAAGTAGAGGCATGAACCCACTATCAAGCATAAATACCCCCTCTTGGAGTCACAAGCAACTACTTGGACAAGATAGCTACTAACAACGGAGAGCATGCAAGATCACAAACAACACAGACATGATAGAATCAAATAGACAAAACCATTAATCAATCTGACATAGTAATCTCAATATCCATCGGATCCCCGCAAACACAACATGCATGATTACAAATAGATTAGATCTTGATCATGAATGGAGCTCACAAGATCTAGAAATGAAAGCACAAGGAGGACATACAACCATCTAGCTACTACATGGACACGTAGTCCAAGGTGGAACTACTCATGCTTCATATCGGAGGCTGGCATGATGAAGAAGAAGACCTCCGGGATGATCTCCCCTCCAGCAGGGTGCCCCTATCATAAGCATCTTGAAGTGATTAAGGTTAAAGTGAACAAAGATGGAGTATATGCTTGACAAAGTATAAGTTGGCAATCTCATGTCCCTTGAATACGAGGGCCGCACCGCATTGATACTTCCAAAACATATCTACTTTCCCGAACACTTTTGCTATTGTTTCTCCTCTAAACTTGTGTGATTTGGATACAACTAACATGGATTGACGCTGTTTTCAGCAGAATTACCTTGGTGTCTAGTTTTTGTGCAGAAAATCAACTATCAGGAAAAATCCCGGAAAATATGCCAAAAATCCTATTTCACCAGAAGACCCACGGAGCCAGAAGACGAGACGGAGTGGTGGCCTGGGGGGCCCACACCCCTGCCAGGCATGGGTGGGCCCAGCCCGTGCCAAGGGGGTGCGGCCACCCCAGGCACCCCCTCGGGCTCCCTCTTCCCCTATAAGTTACCCCTTGACCTAAAAACCGAGGGGAGTTCGATGTTTTTCCAAAAAGAGTTCTGCTGCCACCACCACAAGCCGTGATTTGGATCCAGAAACTCTGTTCTGGCACCCTGCCGGGACAGGGAATTTGGGGAGGATCATCGTCATCGTCATCACCAATTCCTCTCCATCAACCATCAATGTTTCCCTCATCCATGAGTGAGTAATCCCCCGCTGTAGGCTATGGGGATGGTAGGGATTGGATGAGTTCTATCATGTCATCGAATAAGATTGTTAGGGCATAGTGCCTAGTATCTCTATTAGTGCTATTTGACTTTGTTGCAACTTGTTGTGCTTAATGCTTGTCACTAGGGCCCGAGTGCCATGATCTCAGATCTGAACTTATTATTGAATCATTATGATAGTATTGTTTGTGATCTTATCTGCAAGTTGTGTACACATATCATTGTTTGGATCCAAAGTAACAGAAATTGGGACAACCGGAGGGGATGGATGTGGTGTGAGGATCACATGTGTTCACGGAGTGTTACTGCTTTGCTCCCGTGCTCTATTAAAAGGAGCACCTTAATTGCCAGTAGTTCTCTAGAGGCCCTGCTGCCACGGGCTGGCAGGACAAAAGATGTTGTGCAAGTTCTCATTGCGAGCACACATGACTATATATGAAGCACATGCCTATGATTGTTTAGTACTTGGATGCTTGTTCTTATTTATTTGCAATGCCCTAGATCTTGAAGTTACATGTTTAGACTCGTCCATGCAACGCCCGTCCATCCATCCCTATGCCTACTGCGCTCATATCCTACTATTTGCTCCTACTATTATTGTTGCTCATGTTTCACTGTTGCTGTTGCTACTATCAAACTATTGCTACTGATAAACTTATGTGAGCAAGAACTATTTCTAGGTGCAGCTGAATTGACAACTCAGTTGTTAAGGCTTGCAAGTATTCTTTGGTTCCCCTTGTGTCGAATCAATTAGTTGGGTAATACTACCCGCAAAGACTATTGCGATCCCCTATACTTGTGGGTCATCAAGACTATTTTCTGGCACTGTTGCCGGGGAGCATAGCTTTATTTGTAAGTTCACTTGGATCTACTATTATTCACTGCTACTCTTTTCATCATGGGTAAGTCTCATGATGGAAAGTTTACTATTTTACCATCCATTACAAGAAGAGGTACAGTCCTAAACAGCTATGTTGCTCTTGATTCACTGTCTGTTATAAGTAAGCTTGTCACACCACCACCACCACATACTCATGCTACACACATTGCTTCTACTGCTGAATCTGAAACTGCTTTTGATGCTCATGATGTTACTTCTACTGTGCTTGATGAGAGTGGTTCATTAGGTCCTTTCCTAGATGCTACTATGGATAGTCTAGGAAATACTGAAACTCCTAGTGAAGACATTGTTACACCTGTTAGCTCACCTGAGTCTAGAGAGAGTTATGATATTAATGATGGTTACATTGAGTTCACTGATGAATTTGTTGAAGAGTGCCAAAACACACTTGGTGCTAGTGCTATTAAGAGTCTCCTTGCTACACGTACCATTATGCCTAAACTTTCCTCTGATCCTAAGTTTACCACCTCTCCCATAGATATTAAAGATAAAGATTATGATTTCTCTCTTGATATATCCTATTTGGACATTGTTGAGAAAGAACCTTTTTGTGGGAATGAAAATGAGAGTGTTGTAGCTCATATGAATGAGCTTTCTACTATGAGTCCTTTATTCTCTAATGATTTTAAGATGCGCAAGTACTTTGTTACTAAGATCTTCCCTTTTTCACTAAAAGGAGAAGCTATGGCTTGGTTTAATAGATTACCTCCTGGTTCCATTGATATCCCTGATTGCTTGATTGCTTCTTTCTTCCAGAAATATTTTCCTCCCACTGCTAGACATGCTGCTTTGTAGAGACTTTTTGATTTTAAACAGGGAGAAGAAGAGAAATTGCCTGAGTCATGGACAAGGTTATGTGCCTTGATTCATGCACATCCTGGATGTCCATTATCTAAGAATGAGCTTCTTGATATTTATTATAATGGACTAACTGATGATTCTAGGACATACCTAGATAGCTTTGCTGATTGTGTTTTCAGGAACACAACTCCTACTGATGCCGAAGAATTAATGGCTAAAATAAGCAAGAATTATGATGATTGGAATTCAACTGAGCTAAATACACCTGAGCCTATTACTCTTGTACTAGTTGTTCCTGAACCAGATCCAATACCAAGACCAAAGAAGAGGGGATTTATTGCATTAAATGATGAAGTGATGAAGGAATCTAAGAAATGTCTAAAGGAGAAAGGTATTAGAGCTGAAGATGTGAAGAATCTACCTCCTATAGAAGAATTATGTAAGCCAATTCCCCACTCATCTACTATTGAGGTACACTCTCTCCACTTTAATGAAGGTGATATTCCCTATGGTAAGCCTCCTGATCAATGCTTAGAGGAACTTGAAACATTTACTGTTAAACAAGGTAATTTTAATAAACAAGTTCAGAATCATTTATTGGAAAACTCTAGAGCGATCAATGAGTTGAAAGATATTGTGGAAAGAACTTCTAATGATATTAAAATGCTTTGTAAACACTTTCAAATGGTTCAAACCTAACTTGATCAACTTGCTAAGGTACAAAAGGATATGCTAGTTAATGCCTCAGGAGATAAACATGCTTATGGAATTATAACTAGGAGTGGTATAACTACTCAAGATCCTTTATATCCTGAAGGACACCCTAAAAGAATTAAGCAGGATTCTCAACAAGGTGAAAGTAGTGGTAGTCCTCGTAAGAGAAAGAAAAAGAAACATAAAATAGTTGAGGAACCACTTGAACCTGCTGTAGATCCTAATAGTATATTTGTCTCTGATGCTGAAACTAAGAGTGGTAATGATAAAAATGATGTTCCTGATAAGGAGGAAGTTGAGGAAGAACCTGAAAAGCACACTAAGAACACCAGGTACACTAAGGAAGATTTTATTGCTAATAAACATGGTAAAGAGAGAGAACCTTGGGTGCAGAAACCTATGCCTTTTCCAGGTAAGAAACACAAGTCAAAGGAGGAAGAACACCACAACAAGTTTTGTGAGTGGATGAAACCTTTATTTTTGCAAATTCCTTTGACTGATGCTATTAAATTGCCTCCTTATTCAAAGTATATGAAGGATATTGTCTCTAATAAAAGGAAGATTCCTAATGAGGAAATTTCTACTTTGCTTGCTAATTATTCCTTCAATGGTAAGGTTCCAAAGAAACTTGGTGATCCAGGTATACCAACTATTCCTTGCTCTATTAAGAATAATTATGTTAGAACTGCTTTATGTGATTTAGGAGCCGGAGTTAGTGTTATGCCTTTCTCTCTCTACAAGAGACTCCAACTAGAAAAGTTGATACCAACTGATATATCTTTGCAAATGGCAGATAAGTCAACTACCTAGATATGTGAGGATGTTCCTGTTCAAGTGGCTCATAATTGCTTGGTTTTAACTGATGTTGTTGTGCTTGAAATGCCTGAAGATGATAATATGTCTATTATTCTTGGGAGACCTTTTCTTAATACTGCAGGTGCAGTCATTAATTGTAATCAAGGAAAAGTAACATTCAATATTAATGAAAAAGAGCATACTGTCTATTTCCCCAAGAATATTGCTAAGAGCTATTGTATTAATTCCATTGAAAATATTGAGAGCATCAAGGTTGGAGAAATATATTGTCCCATTCCACAAGAAAAGTTTGAAACTATTATGATTGGGACCATTGCTATCAAGTATGAGGTAACATAATAACCTTGGAGAATGCAAAGTTTTGTTTCATATAAGATTGTTTTGGTAACAAGACTTGATCAACCTTGTTAACAAAATGATTTTAATGAATAAAACAATGCTTTCACTGTGGTTATTCTTGCTTTCTTTTACTTTTCTATTTCCTAGTATCTTGATAGCTTTGGTTTTGCTAGTTGTTTGCTTGTTAGAGTGTCTTAGAACTTCTTTGATTTGGTTTTTGGTTTGCTTTTGCTTCTTCTAAAAAACTGTTTCTGTGAGAAAATCAATTTCCATACCCTGAAAATTGGCCAAAAATAAAGTTTTCCGAATAAACCCAGAAAATTCAAATAAATTTTTCCTCAAAACAAGGGGCAGAGGGACACCTGGAGTGACCCAGGGGGCCACCCCAGGCCACAACACCCCTAGTGGGCGCGGGCACCCCTTAGGTGGCGCCTAGGTGGGGTGTGGCCCACATGGGCCCCTCCAAGGTGTCTCCTCCCAGCCATCTTCTTTCTCTCTCCCAAAAAACACTGGAAAACTTTCTCAAGCTAGAGTTCCTGCTGTTCTTGCTTGCGATTTTCGATCTCCTTGCTCAGCCCATCTCTGTTGCTGATTTTTGGAGGGATTGCTCCTTGGTATGTGCCTCCTCTGTTTGTCCAATTAGATTTGTGATTGGTAGATTGTATCTTGAGTATTTTGCTTCTATAGGTGATAGGTTGTGTGAGCTTTCATGCTTGTTCTATGCTTAGAGAATTCATTTTGATGCATGTGTAGCCCTCTAGCAAGTTCCTATGGTAGTTTATCATCTTTTATCAACTTGGAAATCACTTGGTTTGATGTTTGTCTAAAAATTTCAGAAATGAAGATGAGTGCATACCCACTGAATCAACATGACTTGATGGTTCCTGAGCCAATGAAAGTTCATCGTGAGGAAGGAGTATTCCCTTCCATATATCCATGCCATGAGTTTATGAGAACTGTGGGAATCTTCCAGGATTTCCAAACTATGATTACCAATGTAGGGTTGGAACACTTTGTTGAAGGCGAACCACTTCAATATGTTAAGCTAACCATGGATGTTGTGCAGGACTTCCGGTTTACTTGGTCTTCATCTAATCCCATGGTCCATTATAAAATATACAATGTAGCTGTCGACCTGCCTTTTGTTGATTTCTGTGCAGCAATTAGAGTACCTCAGTGGGGATCTTGTGAGAAGATCAAGGAGAGGCTCAAGTCACTTATGGATTTATATGCTGAGATTTGCCAAGGTTTTGACTTCTCAAAGGAAAGTGGTAAAATTCGGAACATTCAGTTCCCAACCATTATATATTTTGCCTACTTCATTACCAAGTGTGTTCTTGCTAGAAAGATTGTTAGAAATTTATCTTCTTTTGATCTAGCTTTTATCGCAGCTGCTTTGAATAGGAATAGATCTTATAACCTGGGTGCTTTAACAGCTTACCTTCTCACCACCAACCGCGAGAATGGTGGAATTTGTGGAGGTATCATTGCTTCTAGATTGCTAGCTTTCCATGGTTTAGAGCCTCACCATTCAGATTATGGGTTCCCCATAGAGAGGCTTGATCTTGAATCTACGATTCAGCATGGTTTTGTTTCTTTGGGGGCTACTGTGACAAGTTTACCATATGAACTATCTTTTGACCAGCGTGGTTGGAGAGGGGGTAGGACTGAGAAAATAGTTTATTTGTGTGCACCTGCTTTGTTTAATTTTGATAACAGACATGGACGGTTGCTCACGGAGGAGGAGTTGGACACATATGTGGCGGATCTCTCCCAGCAAGAGGAGAATGTTGGAGAGGATGCCGAAGATGATTCAGTTCAGCCCTCCAACTTGGGAGAGTTTTCATATCAGCAGCCCTCATTTGATTGAGCGCGTCTTCTTCTTCACAAGCGCCAGACTATGATCATTCCTATGATGACCCACCAGCTTGGGGTTACTACCCACGCTATTGAGCCCCACTTAGTCCAAAAGCCTAAGCTTGGGGAAGGTATACCGACATAACACTCATCTATATAACATGTTCGGTCGGTTCTTTGTATATCCATTGTTTCGCTTTCTTTTTGGTTCTTGCTGCCGCTTTCTCAAAAACACAAAAATACCAAAAATATTTTTGTTGTTTCTCTTGGTTTGTTTCTTTGCTTTTTAGCTTTGGTTTGCCTTAAATAAAAATCCAAAAATATTTTGCTTTGTTTGCTTGCTTTGAAAAATCGAAAACAACAAAAATATTTGTTCTTCTTCTTTGGTTTTGTGAGTTCTTTGCAGGGTTCAGACGTCCTCAGTGGATTTTGGTTTCATGTTATTATTCAAGTCACACAAGTGAAGGGCAATAATGAAGATTAAGACAACTCGAGGTGTGGTAAGAGGCTGGTAACGAACTCTATTTGTTTTCATTTTTGTACATATACTCATCATGGTGAGCATGCTTAGTCTGTTCATGTAAGGTGTATGTTACTGATGGATGCTTAGTAGTTCTTGCTTGTTTGTGATTAGCTCCAGCTTGCTAATAGTTTGTAGCATGTCATATGAATGTTTGCTTGCATTATTCTATTCATATTTTGGTATGATATTGTGGTATCCCCCTCTGGAAGTTTCATATGAATCGACTTGGCACATGCTCATGCATGCATATGACTAAACGATAGTCAATAAGCCTCGGTGATTTATTTTGCCTCAGAGTTCGTGTATCACTTTCATGCCATAATTAGTCATGTTTTGTTGCAAGCATGATTATGACAGTTATTGCTCTCTCGTTTGTCGCTTCCTCTCTATTGCTAGCCTTCACTTGCACTGAGTATGAGCTCTACTTGTGTTTCCAACTCCCCAAAACCAATATTGCCAACGGTGTCCACCATACCTACCTATTAGCATCATTTGCTATTTCAGTGCATATTCAATATGTAACATCCCAAAAATACTAAACTTGGATCATCAAACTCTAATCATCAAAATTAGGGTTAACAAAAACTTTTCTAAATAAAATTATGAAAGCATGCCTATGTGTATGCATTGAATTTGAAATTCTTTTGAACCACCTTGTTTGCGTGTTCCTTTGCTTGTAAATGGATGCTTAGGTGAAATAAACATCATCTAAACATTTCCCACCCTTTTCCCAAAGACAAGTAAATCAAAACAAATAAAATAAGGGAATGGTCATTTTGACCAATTTAACTCCCATGCCTACTTTGGCTGTCTCAAACTTTCAGAACCTAACAGAAACTTTTCTGGATCTTTGCACCCCTTGATTGTACTCATAACAAAGTATCAAGGCCCACTTTGTTATCATCCAGAAACTTTCAAATGCATAGTTTAAATGACAATTCAAAATTGAATCTTTATCATATGGGAAGATCCCTCTTTTTCAAAAACCACTCAAACAAGCTCAACTTTCAAAACCCAAGCATCTGCAGACTCACCAGCACCAATCTAGCACACCCACCAACAATCTTTTCAAAATTCAAAACTTGAATTCATGCAGCCATTTCATCAAACACTTGGCAGACACAAATCAAACAAAATCAAAACACTATAGTGTGCAGTGTTTTGAGCCTAAGTGGTTCCCTATCTAGCTCACAACCATCTCAGTAGATCATCTAGCAAGATTAACCCAGCACTAGCACCACTGTGATCTTGACAATATCATCAATGGTGAACATCCGAGTGCATCCTTGCCACCTAGTGTAGACAGCAAGCTAGGAAAGAAACTAGCCATGCCAACCTTGTCTGGGAGATCACCCATGCCTCACCGCCCCCTCTCGACCAGCCCTGCCTCGAGGACACCGACCAGAGCACCCAGGAACGCCGCGCCCGTGCCTCTGCCAACCGTGCCGAGCATGCGCCAGAGCGCCACCCTCGATCGAAGCCCACAGACCGCGCGCCGCCCTTGCCGCATGCATACATGATCACCACCGACCCAGGAGACTGCCAAACATCCCCGTTCGCTGCCCCATGCCGCACAATCACCGCTCGCCGTCGAAGACGCCGCCTCTGCCGCGCAGAGCGTCGCGTGTTTCAGACCAACCCGCACCGCCCCACATCTCGCCACCGTATCGTTGAGCATCGCCAGGGAACACCACACCGTCCCCTACCTTCGCCCATGCCAATAGCCGTCTGTACCATCGCCCCCGACGAGCTCACCGTGCGCCCCGTCGGTCCCCTCGCTCGACTATAAATAGAGGCCACCCTTAGCTGAATTGAGCACACCATTCTACTCCCCTCTCCTCACTGATCGTGCCACACCGTTCCCGGAGCAAGGCGAGCACCACCTCGTCGGAATTTCACCGGAGCCCGCCGCCTCTGGAGAAGAAGGGAGCCATCGATTGGAGCCGCCCCAGGACGAGCCACCGGTACCAGGAGATTCGCCGTCGTCGACTTCATCGTTCGCCCACCTCGTCGACCCTCGCCTGCACCCCGGTGAGCCCCCAGCAACCCCCACTGGCTGCGCTAGGTTTCTGTCTCGCCGGCGTTGCCCAACGTCGACGATGACTCTCAGCCGTTGGATTAGAACCAGATCGAACGACCCACATCGCCCCATACCGCTTCGCACCCCCTGTCTCATTGACGCGTGGGGACAGCCACTTAAACAGCCCGCGGAAGCGCTACGCTTAGCAGGCCGGCCCGTTAACTTTTCCCGTGCAACCCAGTTATTTGAATTAAACCTTTTCCATTTTATTTCAAACTCACTTCTGTACCTAGTTTCAAAAATCAACCCAGATCGATTCAGAGCATCAAATTGAATGAAACTAATTTTGTTAGAAAGTCTGGGAATGCTGAATCCAAACCCGTTGGATTCAAGTCATTTGGATCTATAGATCACCCATGGTAAAAATAACAAGGCAGAAGCTTTTCTGCATTCAAACATTTTTCAAATTTAAACCATAATAGCTTTTGAGTTGATTCCAACTCTCAAAAATCACATTTAACCATACCTTTCAGAATATATAAAAATATATAGGTTTACTTGCAGAAATAATGTTCAAGTAATAAAAGCATGCCCCATAGGCATTTCTAGTCACTTTATTTAATTAAAATAAAAACGGTAAAACCTTATTAAATTGTGACACCACTTTAAATCATATTCCCATGGACTAAAATATGTGGCGATGACATGTGTCAACATGATCCCATGTTTGGTTTGGAGAATATTAAATCTTAAGTAGTTTTTCAATGAGTAGAAATTACTTTTCTAAAAATAAAAGGAATTAAACCAAGCTTTAATCTTGTAATATTAGAGATGATGTTATATCATCTATAGGACCCTTGTGTGTGATGATTGCAAGTAGTTAAGTATTGTTTGGTGATTGTGTACATCGTATTTATTTATAGATGCTAGTACCGACCAAGGATACGAGGAGGAAGGAGGATTCTACGAAGAAGAAGCCGAGGAGAACTTCAACCACTGCTCTGCACAAGGCAAGCTTTACTAATCAAGTTGACCAATGCAAACCTAATACTACTAGTGAATGTGCAAGCTAACACTTGCAAGATACTCTACTGATGCAACAAACCACTATTTGTTACCATACCAACTGTATGCCTTAAGCATATATGATCATATCCACTTGATAAACCAATCCTAGTTTTGATTGCAAGCTTCTTACTTTATTTATTTATCAAAGATCTTACTTAAGAGAATTGTAGATACTAAAAAGATATCTGAAGGTTGCATAAAGAGCATAAAATTTGGCCTAAGCTAGATAATCTTGATGTCATCCTAAGGCATGAGATTTAACTTAGTTAAAACTCCACTAGTTTACCACCCCTCATTAGTGCTTACCCCCACATGTAGATGCTAGTGCTAAGCATAAAACTTGATCAACTTTAGATGGGAATACTTGGTGGAAAAATGGTTATGAAAACCTTGGAATGATGGATCATTCTATTGAAATGTTTTGGACATGTGTTTCCGAACGCCTGTTGATTTTGGTGATGAAAATGTTGAGGCATGAGCCTTAGCCCTTTATAAAACTGATGGTTGTCTGGATGCGATACCATTCCAATTTTATCGTACAACCACAATACCCGAAGATTGGGTAGGGCTTGACTGGAAACTTATATACCTTAGTATTAGTTCCCTCCCGGCCAAGGTCTGAGCTGAGGCTACCTTGTGAAGATTGTCCACCTGTGCAGTACCCAAGATGACAGTTGGTCATGGTTGGGAGGCCAAACTCACAGGAGAGGTGCTTATACTAGGGCGTGTAATTGAAAGGTTAGGATTGATTATCCGCATACTGAGTATGGTGAATTCAGGATTTGTTCCTGACGGATGTATCGAATGTTGTGGTGAAAGTGAACAATCTCTGCAGAGTGTCAAACTATTCGAATAGCCGCATCCGCGGTTATGGACAGTTGGAGTGGCCATACTGTTCCCCCGTCAGACTTTTCAAAATGACTTGTGAAATGAATTGAGACTTTGACTTGACCACAACAGGGTTGTGATATGAGATACAAGTTCCCATTTAGGTGTTATAAAACTTCAACTAGCATTCATTGCTCCTAAACTTAGTAGAGATAAATCTGGCTTTTGCAAAACAACCCTAGAGCCTAGTGTCCTATTATCAAAAACCCCTTTCACTTGCTAGTACTAGTTTGCAAGTACTTAAAGAGTACTCATGGCTTTGTCCCTGGCTATTCCCATGGCCAAACTATGAAGAGGAGTACCTGGAGGATGGACCCCAGGAAGGTTACGACAACTAGGATCATCTCCCATCGTCAGCATTGCCTATGACCCCGAAGATGGAGCTTCGCCCATGCTACCGTTATTATTACGTATTCCGCTGCTTGATGTTGTATTAAGAACTGGATCATGAGATCCCTATTTGTGTAAGAACTTATGTACGGTTTGTAATGGATGATGTACTATGGTATCCAATTCTGTTATGTCTCGCAAAAATGGTAATCCTGGGATTGCGATGTATTGCATAACAGGCATCTGAGATTAAAAATCCGGGTGTTGACAAGTTGGTATCAGAGCCATCCTGACCATAGGAGACCCTAGTTAGACTGGACGTTTGAATCAAAAACTTAGTTTCAAAACCAAAGGAAGCAAATATTTACAAAAAAATTATTCTCCTTCTTATCTCTCTGATTCTTTCATGAAAATTCATGTTCCTCAAAAACTCTTGCAAAATACTTAAAATTTGACACACTTGATCACTCTACTAACTTACTCATCCTATATTCTTATAGATGGACGTGAAGTACAGCAAGTTTTATCAGTTGGGGAATGGAGGAAACCTTATCTTTGAGAGGGATTTGGACCAGCTTTCGGAACTTCTGGAGCGTCCGCACCCCAAGTTCTTCGGAGCTCAGCTCAATGATCAAGGAGGAGAAGATCTGAAGTGGCTAATTGTTGCAAGTCTTAGAGGAAAGATTGAACCTCCCACTGCGGAAGGAATTCAGTTTACCTTAAGAGAGAACAACTGGCTCGATGGACTTGCCAGGGCCATGCAGGAAGCTCCTTCCCGTCTGTGTGGGCAGAGCATCAATCAGATCAAGGGTACTCGCTTTGAGTTTTGCCCAAGGCGTGATGCAAATGGATAACCACCGAAAGCCCCATACCACCCTGAGCTGAAGACTCAATTGGACCACCTTAGCTTCATGATGTACGATCGTCAGCAGGAGTTGGATAACTGCCGTGACTACTCCAACCACAAGTCTGCCATCATCAAGACGAAGGACCAAACCATCGCCATGCTAGCAAAAGATCGCAAGTATCGCCGCCGTTAGCTCGACAAGAAGGAGCGCATCATTTCTCGTCTTCACCACTGCATCTCATCTTTGGAGGAGACCATCCACGAGAGAGACATGCAGTTGGAGGAAAGGGAGAATGCCGGAGAGGATCTTCATGGAGACCCCTACTCCTATCTCAGCGATGACGATGATTTTCTGGAGGATCAGGCTATGGACTTCTTCACCGATGAAGATGATTTTGCCTTCATCGATGATGATGAGGACGATGAAGCCACCGATTCCGAGGAGTAGTAGCACTTGAGCACTAGCGTAGTGAGTAGTAATCGGTCCCACTGTATCGTAGTTCTCAGAATGGTTCTTAAAACCATCTGCTTTCCTTTGTTGTGGTGTGTGTTGTATCGTGTGCTAGGAATGAATGATTGAATGAAAAAGCAAGTTGCTAGAAAATCTGAGTCAAACTTTAAATTTTTTTTGAAGACCCAAAACTTTAGAAATTTCCCTCTTTTCTCATGATCTATCTCAATCTTCAGATGCCATGTGGAGGAAGTGGTTCATCCCCGGACCCGATGTTGCAGATTCTGCAAATGTTGACTTCTGACCGCGAAGCTGAAAGAGCGGAACGTCAAGCCAACCTAGCCACCCTTCAGCAGATAGCCCAGCTTGCCCACAACAACCAAGGCCACGGAAATCAGGACAACCATGGATCTAAGCTCAAGAATTTCCAGAATACCAACCCACCTGTTTTCACTAAGTCAGAAAACCCCTAGACGCCGATGATTGGCTGCAAACCATGGAAAATAACCTAGAAGTCGCCGGAGTGAAAGCCAATGAGAAAGTTCTGTTCGCCACCCACTATCTAGCCGGAGATGCCAGGGCATGGTGGAACAGTGTTCGCGCAATGACTGGAGGCCAGATGATGACCTGGGAGGAATTCAAGGTCAAGTTTAGCAGAACCCATGTGCCACCAGGTTTGATCAAGAGAATGAGAGACGAGTTCAGAGAGCTAAAGCAAGGAAGGATGACTGTAGTGGAATACCGTGACAAATTCTTGTCATTAGCCAGGTATGCCCGGATGAGATCGACACCGAAGCCAAGAAGAAAGAAAGATTCCTGAATGGTCTGCATGATGAAATGTAGAATGTGTTAGTCAATATCCCCTTTGCTGATATCGAAGCCCTTGTCGACTCCGCTATCCAGATGCAAGGAAAGATCAACCAAGCCAATGAGAACTGCAAGCGTCCCATGATGCATCAACCAGGAACCCATCAGACCCCAAAGTATCGCCCCAACCCATCTCCAGGATTTGCCCCAAGAACCAACAGACCCCCGATGAACCGTCCGACCTATCCCAACCGTGGAAACCCTAAACCTGGAGGAAATCACAACAACCCCGGAAACGCTAGCCATTTCAATCGTGCCCCACCCAAGTTCAACAACAACAATGCTACCGCCAACACCAACACTGCCCCTAGGACCGGAAGCAATGCTATGCCTGTAGCAGCAAAGGACAAGTCGCAAGTGACTTGTTATGACTGTGGAAATAAATGCCACTATTCCAACGAGTGCCCCAACAAGAAGAATGCTACAACCCCCAATGCCAATGTCCCAGCTCAGCAACAGCGTCGTGTTCAGCCAGGAAGAAGATTTTCCCCAGGGAATTCACTCAACCGCAACGGCCGTCTTTTTTTCATGCATGCTGAAGAAGCTCAGGAAGCGCCAGACGTCGTGCTGGGTATGTTTTCTGTTAATTCAGTACTTGCACGAGTGTTGTTTGATTCTGGTGTATCGCACTCATTTGTCACCGAAGAATTTGCATGCACTAGTAAAATTCAACCAACCAAACTGAAACATGTTATGATTGTTCAAATTCCCGGATCAACCACCAAGGCTAGGCAAATTTGCAAAGCCGTCCCTATCCAAATCCATGGCATAGATTTTTATGCAAATCTGATAGTACTCGGAACTAAAGGTTTGGAAGTAGTACTAGGAATGGATTGGATGTCCAAACATAAAGGATTGATTGACTGTGCCAAGAAAGCCATAACCATGACCAGTACAGCCGGAATATCATTCGAGCATATATCTGAAACCTTACCTCGCTAATTCAAATGCAACAAGAGTATAGCCCAACCTACCATTGACCAAGTCCGGATAGTTTGTGAATACCCCGATGTATTTCCAGATGTTTTTCCCGGTATGCCCCCAGATTAGGATATCGAGTTTATCATCGAACTAATTCCCGGAACTGGACCCATAGCCCAGAGACCCTATAGTATGAACCCGTCAGAGCTCGCAGAACTGAAGAAGCAACTGGATTCCATGCTGGAAATTGGATTGATTCAACCAAGTGCGTCACCTTGGAGATCACCTGTCTTGTTTGCAGACAAGAAGGATGGAGGTAACCGTTTGTGTACGGATTATCGAAAATTGAATGATGTCACCATCAATAACAAGTACCCCTTGCCCAAGATAGAAGATTTATTTGATCAGTTGACCGGTGCCAAAGTGTTTTCTAAGATTGATCTTAGAACTGGCTATCATCAACTCAAGATTCGCGCAGAGGATATTCCAAAGACTGCCTTTACCACCAGATATGGATTGTACGAGTATACAGTCATGTCTTTTGGATTAACCAATGCCCCCGCTTATTTCATGAATCTCATGAATACGATTTTATGGACTTCCTGGATAAGTTTGTCGTTGTTTTCATCGATGACATTCTGATTTATTCCAAATCAGAAGAAGAACATGAGCTACACCTAAGGACCATTCTTGGAACCCTTAGAGAGCATCAGTTGTATGCCAAGTTTAGAAAATGTGAATTCTGGTTACAGGAGGTAGGATTCCTCGGTCACATTGTATCAGCCGAAGGAATTGCCGTTGACCCTGCCAAAGTGAAAGATGTAGAAGATTGGCAAGCCCCAACCACTCAAACCCAAGTTCGTGCATTTCTCGAATTGGCGGGATATTACCGCAAATTCGTAGAAGGATTCTCGAGTATCGCCAGACCCATGACCCAATTGCTGAAGAAGGACAAGAAGTTTGAATGGACCGACAAATGTGAAGCAAGTTTTCAAGAACTCAAGAAGAGATTGATTTCAGCCCCAATCTTGATCATGCCAGATATCACGAAGCCCTTCGATGTGTATTGTGACACATCCAAGATCGTTCTCGGATGTGTGCTAATGCAAGAAGGCAAAGTTATATCTTATCTATCTCGACAACTGAAGCAACATGAGCAAAACTACCCAACCCATGACCTCGAACTCGCAGCCGTAGTTCTAGCCCTGAAAACATGGAGACATTATCTGATGGGAAACCGTTGTGAGATCTATATGGATCACAAGAGCCTAAAGTATATATTCACTCAGAAGGAGTTGAATATGAGGTAGAGAAGATGGATTGAGCTAATCAAGGATTATGACCTGGACATTCACTATCACCCTGGTAAAGCCAACGTGGTAGCCGATGCCCTTAGCAGATTACCGTGCCGCTTGAACTCCATGATTTTGAAGGAGCAACCAAGTTTGCACAAAGAGATGAAAGATTTTCAAATAGAATTAGTGAGTGAAAGATTTTTGGCTAGCATCAAACTCCAGCCCACTTTGATCAGTCAGATTAAAGAGGCGCAGAAGGGAAATGCTAGTATTGACGGAACTAAGCGTCGTATCGGTACAGGCAAAGTACCCGGATTCACCGAGGACGAAGAAGGAGTTCTGTGGTACAAAGGACGCCTTTGTGTACCAGCAGATTTTGAGTTGAAAGAAGTTATCTTGAAGGAGGCTCATGATACTCTTTATTCTATCCATCCCGGAGGAACTAAGATGTATCAAGATTTAAAAGAGCAATTTTGGTGGCATAAGATGAAGAGAGAAATCAGAAGCTATATCGCCAAGTGTGATATTTGTCAGCGAGTCAAGGCAGGACATCAAAGACCCGCTGGATTGTTGCAACCATTGCAGATTCCGGAATGGAAATGGGATTCCGTTGGAATGGATTTTATCACTGGACTGCCTACTTCTAGTAGGGGAAATGACTCTATTTGGGTCATAGTGGACAGATTGTCCAAAGTCGCCCATTTCTTACCCGTCAAAACCACATATCAGAGTTCGAAACTAGCAGAGTTGTACATCGCTAGAATCATTAGTTTGCATGGAGTCCCCAAGAACATCGTATCGGATCGAGGAACTCTGTTTACCTCGAGATTCTTGAAGAAAGTCTAAGAAGGTTTAGGAACCCGCTTAGATTTCAGTACCGCTTATCACCCTCAGACCGATGGACAGACGGAGCGAGTAAATCAAATACTAGAAGATATGCTAAGAGCATGTGTGTTAGAATATGGATCCAAGTGGGAAGACTGTCTACCGTTTGTAGAATTTTCATACAACAATAGTTATCAAGCCAGTTTGCAAATGGCCCCATTTGAATTCATGTACGGAAGAAAGTGTCGCACCCCTTTGAACTAGTCGGAAGTAGGAGAGAGTCAGATTTTTGGACCTGACATCCTACGAGAAGCAGAAGAGAAAGTTCACAAGATTAGTGAGCACCTCAAGACCGCCCAGTCCAGACAAAAGAGTTACGCCGACAAGAGACGTCGAGACCTCGCCTTCAACGTAGGAGATTTTGTTTATCTGAAAGTGTCGCCGTTGAAGGGAATGCAGCGTTTCCAACTCAAGGGAAAGTTAGCCCCTAGATATATCGGACCTTTCAAGATTCTGAACCATCGAGGAGAAGTATCGTATCAATTGGAACTACCCGAAGAGATGTCAGCCGTGCACAATGTGTTCCATATCTCATTACTTCACAAGTGTCTCGAAGTCCCCGAGAAGACCGAAGTGTTCAAAAATATCGACCATCGGACCATAGAGATCAACGATGACCTAACCTATCCCGAAGTACCCATCCATATTTTGGAAGAAGCTTTTCGAACTACCCAAACCCGAATCATCAAGTTTCTCAAGATTCAGTGGAGCAACCACACAGAAGAGGAAGCTACCTGGGAGCGCGAAGATCACATCAGGACGGAGTTTCCAGATCTCTTCAAATCCTAGGTAATCTTTTTCGTCCTTTTTCAAATCTCGGGACGAGATTTTGTTTAAGGGGGGAAGGTTTGTAACAACCCAAAAATACTAAACTTGGATCATCAAACTCTAATCATCAAAATTAGGGTTAACAAAAACTTTTCTAAATAAAATTATGAAAGCATGCCTATGTGTATGCATTGAATTTGAAATTCTTTTGAACCACCTTGTTTGTGTGTTCCTTTGCTTGTAAATGGATGCTTAGGTGAAATAAACATCATCTAAACATTTCCCACACTTTTCCCAAAGACAAGTAAATCAAAACAAATAAAATAAGGGAATGGTCATTTTGACCAATTTAACTCCCATGCCTACTTTGGCTGTCTCAAACTTTCAGAACCTAACAGAAACTTTTCTGGATCTTTGCACCCCTTGATTGTACTCATAACAAAGTATCAAGGCCCACTTTGTGATCATCCAGAAACTTTCAAATGCATAGTTTAAATGACAATTCAAAATTGAATCTTTATCATATGGGAAGATCCCACTTTTTCAAAAACCACTCAAACAAGCTCAACTTTCAAAACCCAAGCATCTGCAGACTCACCAGCACCAATCTAGCACACCCACCAAAAATCTTTTCAAAATTCAAAACTTGAATTCATGCGGCCATTTCATCAAACACTTGGCAGACACAAATCAAACAAAATCAAAACACTATAGTGTGCAGTGTTTTGAGCCTAACTGGTTCCCTATCTAGCTCACAACCATCTCAGTAGATCATCTAGCAAGATTAACCCAGCATTAGCACCACTGTGATCTTGCCAATATCATCAATGGTGAACAGCCAAGTGCATCCTTGCCACCCCAGTGTAGACAGCAAGCTAGGAAAGAAACTAGCCATGCCAACCTTGTCTGGGAGATCACCCATGCCTCACCGCCCCCTCTCTACCAGCCCTGCCTCGAGGACACCGACCAGAGCACCCAGGAACGCCGCGCCCGTGCCTCTGCCAACCGTGCCGAGCATGCGCCAGAGCGCCACCCTCGACCAAAGCCCATAGACCACGCGCCGCCCTCGCCGCGTGCATACATGATCACCACCGACCCAGGAGACCGCCAGACATCCCCGTTCGCCGCCCCATGCCGCACAGCCACCGCTCGCCGTCGAAGACGCCGCCTCTGCCGCACAGAGCGTCGCGTGTTCTAGACCAACCCGAACCGCCCCACGTCTTGCCACCGTATCGTTGAGCATCGCCAGGGAACACCGCACCGTCCCCTACCTTCACCCATGCCAATAGCCGTCTGTACCATCGCCCCCGACGAGCTCACCATGCACCCCGTCGGTCCCCTTGCTCGACTATAAATAGAGGCCACCCTCAGCCGAATTGAGCACACCATTCTACTCCCCTCTCCTCACTGATCGTGCCACACCGTTCCCGGAGCAAGGCGTGCACCACCTCGTCATAATATCACCGGAGCCCGGCGCCTCTGGAGAAGAAGGGAGCCAGCAATTCGAGCCGCCCCAGGAGGAGCCACCGGTACCAGGAGATTCGCCGTCATCGACTTCGTCGTTCGCCCGCCTTGCCGACCCTCGCCTGCACCTCGGTGAGCCCCCAGCAACCCCCACTGGCCGCGCTAGGTTTCTGTCTCGCTGGCGTTGCCCAACGTCGACTATGACTCTCAGCCGTTGGATTAGAACCAGATCGAACGACCCACATCGCCCCATACCACTTCGCACCCCCTGTCTAACTGACGCGTGGGGACAGCCACTTAAACAGCCCGCAGAAGCGCTACGCTTAGCAGGCCGGCCCGTTAACTTTTCCCGCGTAGCCCAGTTATTTGAATTAAACCTTTTCCATTTTATTTCAAACTCACTTCTGTAACTAGTTTCAAAAATCAACCCAGATCGATTCAGAGCATCAAATTGAAAGAAACTAATTTTGTTAGAAAGGTCTAGGAATGCTGAATCCAAGCCCGTTGGATTCAAGTCATTTGGATCTATAGATCAGCCATGGTAAAAATAACAAGGCAGAAGCTTTTCTGCATTCAAACATTTTTCAAATTTAAACCATAATAGCTTTTGAGTTGATTCCAACTCTCAAAAATCACATTTAACCGTGCCTTTCAGAATATATAAAAGTATATAGGTTTAATTGCAGAAATATTGTTCAAATAATAAAATAATGCCCCATAGGCATTTCTAGTCACTTTATTTAATTAAAATAAAAGGGTAAAACCTTATTAAATTGTGACACCACTTTAAATCATATTCCCATGGACTAAAATATGTGGTGATGACATGTGTCAACATGATCCCATGTTTGGTTTGGAGAATATTAAATCTTAAGTAGTTTTTCAATGAGTATAAATTACTTTTCTAAAAATAAAAGGAATTAAACCAAGCTTTAATCTTGTAATATTAGAGATGATGTTAGATCATCTATAGGACCCTTGTGTGTGATGATTGCAAGTAGTTAAGTATTGTTTGGTGATTGTGTACATCGTATTTATTTATAGATGCTAGTACCGACCAAGGATACGAGGAGGAAGGAGGATTCTACGAAGAAGAAGCCGAGGAGAACTTCAACCACTGCTCTTCACAAGGCAAGCTTTACTAATCAAGTTGACCAATGCAAACCTAATACTACTAGTGAATGTGCGAGCTAACACTTGCAAGATACTCTACTGATGCAACAAACCACTATTTGTTACCATACCAACTATATGCCTTAAGCATATATGATCATATCCACTTGATAAACCAATCCTAGTTTTGATTGCAAGCTTCTTACTTTATTTCTTTATCAAAGCTCTTACTTAGAGTTTACTTAATATAATTGTAGATACTAAAAAGATATGTGAAGGTTGCATAAAGAGCATAAAATTTGGCCTAAGCTAGATAATCTTGATGTCATCCTAAGGCATGAGATTTAACTTAGTTAAAACTCCACTAGTTTACCACCCCTCATTAGTGCTTACCCCCACCTGTAGATGCTAGTGCTAAGCATAAAACTTGATCATCTTTAGATGGGAATACTTGGTGGAAAAATGGTTATGAATACCTTGGAATGATGGATCATTCTATTGAAATCTTTTGGACATGTGTTTCCAAACACCTGATGATTTTGGTGATGAAAATGTTGAGGAATGAGCCTTAGCCCTTTATAAAACTGATGGTTGTCTGGATGCGATACCATTCCAATTTTATCGTACAACCACAATACCCGAAGATTGGGTAGGGCTTGACTGGAAACTTATATACCTTAGTATTAGTTCCCTCATGGCCAAGGTCTGAGCTGAGGCTACCTTGTGAAGATTGTCCACTTGTGCAATACCCAAGATGACAGTTGGTCATGGTTGGGAGGCCAAACTCACAGGAGAGGTGCTTATACTAGGGCGTGTAATTGAAAGGTTAGGATTGATTATCCGCATACTGAGTATGGTGAATTCAGGATTTGTTCCTGACAGATGTATCGAATGTTGTGGTGAAAGTGTATAATCTCTGCAGAGTGTCAAACTATTCGAATAGCCACGTCCGCGGTTATGGACAGTTGGAGTGGCCATACTGTTCCCCCGTCAGACTTTTCAAAATGACTTGTGAAATGAATTGAGACTTTGACTTGACCACAACAGGGTTGTGATATGAGATACAAGTTCCCATTTAGGTGTTATAAAACTTCAACTAGCATTTGTTGCTCCTAAACTTAGTAGAGATAAATCTGGCTTTTGCAAAACAACCCTAGAGCCTAGTGTCCTATTATCAAAAACTCCTTTCACTTGCTAGTACTAGTTTGCGAGTACTTAAAGAGTACTCATGGCTTTGTCCCTGGCTATTCCCATGGCCAGACTATGAAGAGGAGTACCTGGAGGACGGACCCCAGGAAGGTTACGACAACTATGATCATCTCCCATCATCAGCATTGCCTGTGACCCCGAAGATGGAGCTTCGCCCATGCTACCGTTATTATTACGTATTCCGCTGCTTGATGTTGTATTAAGAACTGGATCATGAGATCCCTATTTGTGTAAGAACTTATGTACGGTTTGTAATGGATGATGTACTATGGTATCCAATTCTATTATGTCTCGCAAAAATGGTAATCCTGGGATTGCGATGTATGGCATAACAGGCATCTGGGATAAAAAATCTGGGTGTTGACACAATATGCCTTGTTTTCTTCCAAATAAAATGTTTGTCTGTTTTGAGAAAGTTAGTTAGTAAAGCTCTCACGAACTTGATGGCACACTTTATTTTGCACTTAATAAGCCCAAACCATTGTGACTTGTCCATGAAAGTTATATGCTTGCAAATTATAGGCTGGGAGTTAGCAGAACTGTGTTGTCACAGGCAACATTTTCAACACTTATGGATACATATGTAGTTGATACCTTGTTCTTTTGTTTGCGGATGTCGACGGTGTGAAATAAAAGGGTAGCTTGTGAGTTCATGGAGTATATATTTGTGTTAGAGAAACACCTGGGACGCTAGCCTAAGCCATGCCTAATCATGGTGGAAACTTGCAGCATCACCATAATGAGCATTTTGTGAAACATCCTTAATAAAAAGCTATGCACATAGTAAATAAAAAGAACGTTGAGATGCTTATTGTCTGCTTGCCTTGTCATTTTGATTGTGGGTAGCTCCTGTATCATGTGCAAGGGGTACCCTGTTGGCGGTTCTCTATGATATGCATGTATGTACAATGACAAGAACTTGCAGGTAACCAAAGTTGAGTAGCATGCGGAACGGCCCTCGTACTCAAGGGACATGGGATTTCCAGTTTATGGTCTTCCAAGCACATAACTCATATTGGACCTCACTTTCACTTTAACCATATGAAGATGCCTATGATAGGGGCAATGAGAGCTCAAAGCTAATGAGTACCTTCCTTTTAGCATTAGGAAGCCCTTCAAACTTTTCAAAACCTTTTTCACTCCTTTGTTGAGTCACCAGTTATTCTATGAGCACCCTCTTGAGAGCATAGTTGTCATTCTTGTGTTTGTCTCAAAACTTGGTTAATTATACCATGACTTTGATGCTTGTATATCTGATATTTTTACTTCTAGTCTTCACTTGAACTTCAGAGGTGCATTGGCATTTATATTGTGCTCTACAGACAAAGGCAAGCAAGACACCACTCTATCATACCTTATTATGAGCATTGCAATGTTGCTTATGTTTATGTTCCATGCTACTTATTATTATTGAGTTGGTTTCTCTTCATAGCTTGCAATGACTATTGAGTAGACTTAGTTGCATACTTCTTATTATGAATGGTTTAAGTATCTACTCCTGTTCTGAGAATATATGCATCATATGAAGCAAATGTGTTCGTGAAAGTTCTTTTATCGCACTCAGTTTTCAACTGGGTCGCCTAAGGACAAGCAATAAGCTAAGCTTGGGGGAGTTGATACGTCCAAAATGTTGGAGATATGCCCTAGAGGCAATAATAAAAGTAGTTATTATTATATCTTTGTGTTTATGATAAATGTTTACATTCATGCTATAATAGTATTAACAAGGAAACATTAATACTTGTGTGATTTGTGAACTTAATTTGAAGTCCCTAGTAAAGCCTCTATATAATACTAGCTTGTTGGTTAATGGATGATTGTGGTTTCCCTATCATGAACATTGAGATGTTATTAACAACAAGATCATATCGTTAGGAGAATGATATGATGGACATACTCCTATAGATAAGCGTAGCATAAAGATCAAGTCATTTTAATAGTTCAATTGCTATATGCTTTCTGATACATAGTAATCTAATTCCTTCGACCATGAGATCATGCATATCACCTTTACCGGATGGATGCTTTGATGACATCAAACACCACACCGTAACTGGGTGGATATAAAGGTGGCATTGAGTGTTCGGAAAGTATTGGTTGAAACACATGGATCAAGAGTGGGATTTGTCCATCCATATGACGAATAGATATACTCTGGGCCCTCTCGGTGAAATGTCATCCAATTAGCTTGCAGGCATGTGACTGGCTCAGAAGGGATCACATATCATGGGAACGAGAAAATAGTACTTATCGGTAACGAGGTTGAACTAGGTATGTAGAGATACCGACGATCATAACCTCGGATAAGTAAACTATCGTGAGACAAAGGGAAATTGATATCGTATGTAAGTGGTTCATTCGATCGCAAAGTAATCGTAGAAATATGTGGGAGCCATATGAATTTCCAGATTCCTCTATTGGTTATTGTTCGGAGAAGTGTCTCGATCATGTCCGCATAATTCACGAACCGTAGGGAGACACACTTAAGGATTCGACGTTGTTTTGAGTAGTTATGGAATGATGAGAAAGAGACCGAATGTTGTTCGAAGTTCCGGATGGGATCCGGGATATCACGAGGAGATCCGGAATGGTCCGGAGAATAAGATTCATATAAGGAAAGTCCCGTTTCGGAGTTGGGGAATGATTCCGGTGTTTTCATCGGGAATGTTCTAGAATGTTCCGGAATGTCCGGCACTCCGGAGGGGAAGGGTACATGAATGTGTTGTATCAAGTTGGTATGATTGCATCATGTACTAAGTGTCATCGCTGAACCAAATAAAGGATTAATTCAAATCCTAGTTTGAAAAGTCAAACAGCTAGTTTGAAAAGTCAAACGGCTAAATTTGGAAAGAGGAAAAGAGGAGGAGTGGGAAACCGAGTTGGGGAGGAGTTCCCTCCTCCAACCGGCGGCGCCCACCCAAGCCGAGTTGGGGAGGGACTCCCCTCCCTCCCCTTGGCCGGCCGGCCCCTCCACCTATATAAGGAGGGGCAGGGCTTCCTCCTAGGAAAAAACAAGATCCTCTCCTCCAAACCCTAGCCGTCGGCGCCGCCACCTCCACTGCCACCGCCGCCGACCTAGGACAAGCCGCCGCCGCCACCTAGCAACCCTAGCCGCCGGCCAAGCTTCCTCCTCGGCGTGTCTAAACCCTAGATCGTCGAGGGACTCTCTCATACTCCACCATACTCGCTCTGGCTTAAGGCGAAGCCCTGCGAGATCTCCCCTCTACTTCCGGTACCACGCCGTTGTGCTGCCGGAATCGCGAGGAGAGTGCTACAACCTCCGCTGCCTGCTAGAACAAGGGAGAGGAAGGTCTTCGTCGAGTACCAAACGTGTGACCGACTACGGGAGCGCTGCCGGAACGCAGCGCCGGAAGGATCGTCTACGCGATCTTGAGATCGGGAAGAGTACGACTACATCACCCACGAGAATCCGCTCTCGTTAAACACTTTGGAATCTTCGAGGGTGAGTTATTCTATCGACTCGTTGCTACAATCTAGTAGATAGATCTTGGCTTGTTTGTTTGTATGCGGTAGAATTTTTTTGTTTTCCATGCTACAAAACCCTACAGTGGTATCAGAGCCGTGTCTATATGTAGATCTGTTGCACGAGTAGAACACAATGGTCATTGTGGGCGTTGATGCTTTTATTGTCGATTGCTTCTTGTGTACTTTGCATCGTGCGGTATGTTGGGATGAAGCGTCCCGGGCTAACCTTACATGACATCGTTCATGAGACTTGCTCCACGCTTGACATGCAACTTGTATTGCATAAGTGGCTTTGCGGGTGCCTGTTTCTCCTAGCATAGTTAAGATCCAATTTACAACCAGTGATTAACAATACTAGTATCAATGTTGTGGTTCATGTTTGTAAGTTAGAACGACACTTATTGAAAGCCCCAAACCACGTAAAACATGCAAAGAAAGTATAGGCGTCTAACTTTGTTTTGCAGGGGTGTGCTGTGATGTGATATGGCCATGATTGTGATTATATTTGATGTATGCAATGTTCCTTATTGTAAGTTGGCAACCGGCAGGAGCCATATGGTTGTCTTTAATTTCTGTTACGACCCGCGTGTCTATTCAAAGTAGTTGTAATAGTTGAAGCCGGTGGACGACAACCATGGAGAAGCGTCATTGACCTTGATGCAATGCCGGTGATGATGGAGACCATGTTCATGCTAGAAGATGGAGATCAGAAGCACAAAGAAGAAAGGCCATATCATATCACATATTATGAATTGCATGTGATGTTAATCCTTTATGCATCTTGTATTGCTTAGTAGACAACGGTAGCATTATAAGATGATCCCTCATGCACATGAATTTCAAGTCATAAAGTGTTCACCCTTAGTTAGCACCGTTGCTAAAGCTTGTTGTTTCGAAGCACCACGTGATGATCGGGTGTGTTAGATTCTGCAAGTGCATACAACGTGAGCAAGCAAGATTTGCTCATGCGGAAACTAAGGTTTGATCTTGACGAGCCTAGCATGTACAGACATGGTCTCGGAACACGGATCACCGAAAGGTAAAGCATGAATCATATAGTAGATATGATGAACATGTCGATTGTTCGCCATTGAAACTATATCAAGTCTCGTGATGATCGGTGTTGATGTGGTGAATTTGGTTCGTGTGATCACTAAAACAATGTGAGGGATATTGTTTTGAGTGGGAGTTCACCTAGATTAATTTTATTAATTTGAACTCAATTTGTCATAAACTTAGTCTAAACTATTGCAAATATGTTGTAGATCAATGGCAGCCCCTACCATCAATTTTAATGCGTTCCTAGAGAAAGAAAAGTTGAAAAACAATGGAAGCAACTTCGCGGATTGGTTCCGCAATTTGAGGATTGTCCTCACAGCTGGTAATTTGACCTATGTGCTGGATGCACCGCTGGGTGACCCACCTGCAGCTGATGCTGCCGATGAAGTAAAGAATGTTTACCTCACTCGGAAGACTCAGTACTCCACAGTTCAGTGTGCTATCTTGTATGGTTTAGAATTGGAGCTTCAGAAAAGGTTTGAGAATTCAGACCCATATGATATTGTCGAGGATCTCAAATTGATCTTTGAGACTCATGCGGCAATTGAAAGCTATGAGGCTTCTGAAAAGTTCTTTAACTGCAAGATGGAAGAGGGCAGCTCCGTCAGCGAGCATGTGCTTAAGATGTCTGGGCACGCAAACAAACTTCAAAGCTTGGGTATTGTGATTCCTAATGCTTTGGGGATTTACCGTGTCCTCCAATCACTACCACCAAGTTACAAGAACTTTGTGATGAACTACAACATGCAAAACATGAACAAGACGTTGCCAGAACTCTTTGCCATGTTGAAGTCTGTAGAAGTGGAGATCAAGAAAGAGCACCAAGTGTTGTTGGTCAATAAGACCACCAAATTCAAGAAAGGCAAGTCTAAGCAGAAGGGACACTTCAAGAAGGGTGGTAAGAAAGTTGCCACGCCTACGAAGAAGACCAAGGCTGGACCTAAGCCTGATACTGAGTGCTTTTACTGCAAGGGAGAAGTTCACTGGAAGCGGAATTGCCCAAAGTACTTGGAGGATTTGAAGAACGGCAACATCAAGAAGAAAGGTATATCTGATATACATGGTATTGATGTGTATCTCACTAGTACTCGTAGTAGTGCCTGGGTATTTGATACTGGTTCGGTTGCTCATATTTGTAACTCGAAACAGGTGCTGCAGAATAAACGGAAGCTAGCGAAGAACGAGGTGACGATGCGCGTGGGAAACGGATCAAAGGTTGATGTGGTCGCGGTCGGCACGCTACCCCTTCATCTACCATCGGGATTATTTTTATACTTAAATAATTGTTATTTGGTGCCTGCGTTAAGCATGAACATTATATCGGGATCTTGTTTATTGCGAGACGGTTACTTGTTTAAGTCTGAGAATAATGGTTGTTCGATTTATATGAGTAATATGTTTTATGCACATGCACCTTTGATAGATGGTCTATTCTTGTTGAATCTCGATAGTGGAAATACACATATTAATAACATTGAGGCTAAACGTTTGAAATCGAGCGATAACTCGACCTATATGTGGCACTGTCGTCTTGGTCACATTGGAGTGAAGCGTATGAAGAAACTCCATTCCGATGGACTTCTTGAATCACTTGATTTCGAATCACTTGATAGATGCGAAGCATGTCTGATGGGTAAAATGACTAAGACTCCATTTTCTGGTATGATGGAGCGAGCTACGGACTTATTGGAAATCATACATACCGATGTGTGTGGTCCAATGAGTGTAGCATCGCGCGGTGGTTATCGTTATGTTCTTACCTTCACGGATGACTTGAGTAGATATGGGTATATCTATTTCATGAAACATAAGTCTGAAACTTTCGAGAAGTTTAAGGAATTTCAAAGTGAGGTAGAGAATCAACGTAACAAGAAGATTAAATTTCTACGTTCTGATCGTGGAGGTGAATATCTAAGTTACGAGTTTGGCGAGCATTTGAAGAAATGCGGAATACTTTCACAATTGACACCGCCGGGAACACCACAACGTAATGGTGTATCCGAACGTCGTAATCGAACTCTCTTAGATATGGTTCGTTCTATGATGTCACTTACAGATTTACTGCTATCATTTTGGGGTTATGCATTAGAAACAGCCGCATTCACTTTAAATAGGGCACCATCTAAATCCATAGAAACGACACCGTATGAATTATGGTTTGGGAAGAAACCTAGATTGTCGTTCCTTAAAGTTTGGGGATGCGAAGCCTATGTAAAGAAGTTACAGCCGGACAAGCTTGAACCCAAAGCGGAAAAATGCGTCTTCATAGGATACCCGAAGGAAACTATTGGGTATACCTTCTATCATAGATCCGAAGGCAAAATCTTCGTTGCCAAGAATGGATCCTTTCTAGAGAAGGAATTTCTCTCGAAAGAAGTGACTGGAAGGAAAGTAGAACTTGACGAGGTTGTCGAACCTTCTCTCGAAATTGCGAGTAGCGCAGCGCCGGAAGAAGTTCCTGTGGTGCCTACACCAATTAGAGAGGAAGCTAATGATGATGATCATGAAACTTCGGTCGAAGTTACTACAGAGCCCGCAGGTCAACGAGAACTCGTACCACTCCAGATTGGTATGATCCCGTTATGAGTGTCATGTTGGTGGACAACACCGATGACCCTGAGACATATGAGGAAGCGATGATGAGCCCAGATTCCAATAAATGGCAAGAAGCCATGAAATCCGAGATTGGATCCATGTACGAAAACCATGTGTGGACTTTGGTGGACTTACCAGATGGCCGGAAGGCTGTCGAGAACAAATGGATCTTCAAGAAGAAAACAGATGCTGATGGTAATGTTACTGTCTATAAAGCTCGACTTGTCGCAAAAGGGTTTCGACAAATTCAAGGAGTTGACTACGATGAGACTTTCTCACCAGTAGCGAAGCTAAAGTCTGTGAGGATTATGTTAGCAATCGCTGCATATTACGATTATGAGATATGGCAGATGGATGTCAAAACAGCATTCCTCAATGGAGACATTGATGAAGAGTTGTATATGATGCAACCCAAAGGTTTTGTTGATCCTAAAGATGCTAACAAGGTATGCAAACTTCAACGGTCCATCTATGGATTGAAGCAAGCATCCCGAAGTTGGAATCAACGTTTTGATAAGGTGATCAAAAGTTTTGGTTTTATACAAACTTATGGAGAAGCTTGTATTTACAAGAAAGTGAGTGGGAGCTCTGTAGCATTCTTAATACTATATGTAGATGACATATTGTTGATTGGGAATGATGTAGACCTTCTTAATAGTGTCAAGGAATATTTGAATAATAGTTTTTCAATGAAGGATCTTGGCGAAGCAGCTTACATATTAGGCATAAAGATTTATAGAGATAGATCGAAACGCCAAATATCATTGTCACAAAGTACATATTTGGACAAAGTTCTAAAGAGGTTTGGAATGGAAGATAGCAAGAAAGGGTTCTTGCCCATGTTGCCCAATACGACCTTGAGTAAAACTCAAAGTCCGACATCGGCAGAAGATAGAGAAAGGATGAGTAAGACTCCCTATGCCTCAGCCATAGGATCTCTAATGTATGCCATGCTATGTACTATACCCGACATTGCATATGCTGTTAGTTTAACTAGCAGATATCAAAGTGATCCAGGAGTGGATCATTGGACAGCGGTCAAAAACATCCTTAAGTACTTGAGAAGAACTAAGGATATGGTTCTTTCTTATGGAGGTGATGAACAACTCGTTGTTAATGGTTACACCGATGCTAGTTGGAACACCGATCTGGATGATTCTAAATCACAATCTGGATACTTATTTATTTTGAATGGTGCAGCAGTTAGCTGGAGGAGTGCAAAGCAATGCGTTGTGGCGAGATCTTCAACTGAATCGGAATACATGGCTGCTTCGGAGGCTTCACAAGAAGTGATATGGATGAAAGAGTTCATTACAGAGCTGGGTGTGGTTCCTAGTGCGCTGGACCCAATGTCTATCTACTGTGATAACATGGGCTCCATAGCCAATGCGCAATAACCAAGGTCACACAAGAAGCTGAAGCACATCAAGCTACGTTTTTCACGCTATTCGAGAACATATCCAAGATGGGGATATAAAGATTTGCAAAGTACACACAGATCTGAATGTGGCGGATCCGTTGACTAAACCTCTCCCGAGGGCAAAACATGACCAGCACCAAACTGCCATGGGTGTTCGGTATATTACCATGTAATCTAGATTAGATGACTCTAGTGCAAGTGGGAGACTGTTGGAGATATGCCCTAGAGGCAATAATAAAAGTAGTTATTATTATATCTTTGTGTTTATGATAAATGTTTACATTCATGCTATAATAGTATTAACAAGGAAACATTAATACTTGTGTGATTTGTGAACTTAATTTGAAGTCCCTAGTAAAGCCTCTATATAATACTAGCTTGTTGGTTAATGGATGATTTTGGTTTCCCTATCATGAACATTGAGATGTTATTAACAACAAGATCATATCGTTAGGACAATGATATGATGGACATACTCCTATAGATAAGCGTAGCATAAAGATCAAGTCATTTTAATAGTTCAATTGCTATATGCTTTCTGATACATAGTAATCTAATTCCTTCGACCATGAGATCATGCATATCACCTTTACCGGATGGATGCTTTGATGACATCAAACACCACACCGTAACTGGGTGGCTATAAAGGTGGCATTGAGTGTTTGGAAAGTATTGGTTGAAACACATGGATCAAGAGTGGGATTTGTCCATCCATATGACGGATAGATATACTCTGGGCCCTCTCGGTGAAATGTCATCCAATTAGCTTGCAAGCATGTGACTGGATCACAAGGGATCACATATCACGGGAACGAGAAAAGAGTACTTATCGGTAACGAGGTTGAACTAGGTATGCAGAGATACCGACGATCATAACCTCGGATAAGTAAACTATCGTGAGACAAAGGGAAATTGATATCGTATGTAAGTGGTTCATTCGATCGCAAAGTAATCGTAGAAATATGTGGGAGCCATATGAATTTCCAGATTCCTCTATTGGTTATTGTTCGGAGAAGTGTCTCGATCATGTCCGCATAATTCACGAACCGTAGGGAGACACACTTAAGGATTCGACGTTGTTTTGAGTAGTTATGGAATGATGAGAAAGAGACCGAATGTTGTTCGGAGTTCCGGATGGGATCCGGGATATCACGAGGAGATCCGGAATGGTCCGGAGAATAAGATTCATATAAGGAAAGTCCCGTTTCGGAGTTGGGGAATGATTCCGGTGTTTTCATCGGGAATGTTCTAGAATGTTCCGGAATGTCCGGCACTCTGGAGGGGAAGGGTACATGAATGTGTTGTATCAAGTTGGTATGATTGCATCATGTACTAAGTGTCATCGCTGAACCAAATAAAGGATTAATTCAAATCCTAGTTTGAAAAGTCAAACAGCTAGTTTGAAAAGTCAAACGGCTAAATTTGGAAAGAGGAAAAGAGGAGGAGTGGGAAACCGAGTTGGGGAGGAGTTCCCTCCTCCAACCGGCGGCGCCCACCCAAGCCGAGTTGGGGAGGGACTCCCCTCCCTCCCCTTGGCCGGCCGGCCCCTCCACCTATATAAGGAGGGGCAAGGCTTCCTCCTAGGAAAAAACAAGATCCTCTCCTCCAAACCCTAGCCGCCGGCGCCGCCACCTCCACTGCCGCCGCCGCCGCCTAGCAACCCTAGCCACCGGCCAAGCTTCCTCCTCGGCGTGTCTAAACCCTAGATCGTCGAGGGACTCTCTCATACTCCACCATACTCGCTCCGGCTTAAGGCGAAGCCCTGCGAGATCTCCCCTCTACTTCCGCTACCACGCCGTTGTGCTGCCGGAATCGTGAGGAGAGTGCTACAACCTCCGCTGCCTGCTGGAACAAGGGAGAGGAAGGTCTTCGTCGAGTACCAAACGTGTGACCGACTACGGGAGCGCTGCCGGAACGCAGCGCCGGAAGGATCGTCTACGCGATCTTGAGATCGGGAAGAGTACGACTACATAACCCACGAGAATCCGCTCTCGTTAAATACTTTGGAATCTTCGAGGGTGAGTTATTCTATCGACTCGTTGCTACAATCTAGTAGATAGATCTTGGCTTGTTTGTTTGTATGCGGTAGAAATTTTTTGTTTTCCATGCTACGAAACCCTACACAAAACGTATCTACTTTCCCGAACACTTTTGCTATTGTTTCTCCTCTAAACTTGTGTGATTTGGATACAACTAACACGGACTGACGTTGTTTTCAGCAGAATTACCTTGGTGTCTAGTTTTTGTGCAGAAAATCAACTATCAGGAAAAATCCCGGAAAATTTGCCAAAAATCCTATTTCACCAGAAGACCCACGGAGCCAGAAGACGAGACGGAGTGGTGGCCTGGGGGGCCCACACCCCTGCCAGGCACGGGTGGGCCCAGCCCGTGCCAAGGGGGGTGCGGCCACCCCAGGCACCCCCTCAGGCTCCCTCTTCTCCTATAAGTTACCCCTTGACCTAAAAACCAAGGGGGGTTCGACATTTTTCCAGAAAGAGTTCCGCTGTGCCGCCACCACCAGAAGCCGCGATTCGGATCTAGAAACTCCGTTCTGGCACCCTGCCGGGACGAGGAATTTGGGGAGGATCATCGCCATCGTCATCACCAACGCCTCTCCATCAACCATCAATGTTTCCCTCATCCATGAGTGAGTAATCCCCCGCTATAGGCTATGGGGATAGTAGAGATTGGATGAGTTCTATCATGTAATCGAATAAGATTGTTAGGGAATAGTGCCTAGTATCTCTATTAGTGCTATTTGACTTTGTTGCAACTTGTTGTGCTTAATGCTTGTCACTAGGGACCGAGTGCCATGATCTCAGATCTGAACTTATTATTGAATCATTATGATAGTATTGTTTGTGATCTTATCTGCAAGTTGTGTACACATATCATTGTCCGGATCCAAAGGCCCCGAAGTGACAGAAATTGGGACAACCGGAGGGGATAGCTGTGGTTTGAGGATCACATGTGTTCACGGAGTGTTAATTCTTTGCTTCGGTGCTCTATTAAAAGGAGCACCTTAATTGCCATTAGTTCCCTAGAGGCCCCGCTGCCACGGGCTGTCAGGACAAAAGATGTTGTGCAAGTTCTCATTGCGAGCACGCATGACTATATATGGAGCACATGCCTATGATTGTTTAGTACTTGGATGCTTGTTCTTATTTATTTGCAATGCCCTAGATCTTGAAGTTACATGTTTATACTCGTCCATGCAACACCCGTCCATCCATCCCTATGCCTACTGCGCTCATATCCTACTATTTGCTCCTACTATTATTGTTTCTCATGTTTCACTGTTGCTGTTGCTACTATCAAACTGTTGCCATTGATAAACTTCTGTGAGCAAGAACTATTTCCAGGTGCAGCTGAATTGACAACTCAGTTGTTAAGGCTTGCAAGTATTCTTTGGCTCTACTTGTGTCGAATCAATAAATTGGGTAATACTACCCACGAAGACTGTTGCGATCCCCTATACTTGTGGGTCATCACGCATGCTACTCAACTTTGGTCACCTGTAAATTCTTGTCATAGTAAGTACATGTGTATCATAGAGAACCACCACTGGGGTACCCCTTGCACATGGTACAGGAGCTATCCCATAACCAAAATGATAAGGCAAGCAGACAATAAGCATCTCAGCGATATTTTTATTTACTATTTGCATTGATTTTTATTGAGGATGCTTCACAGATTGCTCATTATGGTGATGCTGCAAGTTTCCACCATGATTAGACATAGCTTAGGCTAGAGGCCCAGGCGTTTCTCTAACACAAAATACATAACTCCATGGACTTACAAGCTCCCTCTTTATTTCACACCGGCGACATCCATAGACAAAAGAGCATGATATCAACTGTGTACAAAGTACAAGTGCAATGTTGAAAACGTTCCCCATGACAACATGGTTCTGCTAATTCCAACATATAAGTGCAAGCATATACAACATAGATGACACAATGGTTCAAGTTTATTAGGGGCAAGGAATATAAAGTGTGCCATCAAGTTTGTGAGGGCTTCAATCACTAAGTTTTCACATAACAAAATACTTTTTAATTGGAAGATAGCTGAAAACAGGAATATACTTGGAATGGTGTAACACACCATGCATAGGAATTTATAGTGGACACTTTGGAATAACTTGGTTTGTTGGGATTTGGAAGCATGAGTAGAGCTTACTCATACAAGTGGAGGCTAGCAAAAGACTAGGAGCAACCAACTAAGAGAGAAATAATGACCATAATCATGAAGAGTGACAAAACATTACTAATCAAAGCATAGAGTGGTACTAAAAGTCAAGGACTAAACGATCATAGAGGCTATGGTGACTGGTTCATAGTCATAACATGGTGTGAGCATGTGCCAAGTCAACCCAAACAAAGCATCAAAGGAGAATACCACAATACTATGCTTTTCTATGCTAAAACAACGCATGATTCTTTCAAGGCACACTAAGCAATTTAAATATTTTGGAACAAGTCATGCTACAAAAATAATCACTAAGCATAAGGTCAAAACAACACCTAGCATGTCATGCTAAAGTCTAAGTCACAGTCAATGCAAGCTCCTCTTGCACTTTCAAGCAAGAACTTTCTACTCCTTTCCAACACCAATCGACTTATTTGAAACAACATAGCCAGAACGGGGGTCCAAACTACTTTATTCAAGCAAAATAAACAAACTAAGCAACGCAAACAAAAACTCAGACGCTCCAAGAACAACATAACAGTGCATGAAACAATAAAAACGAAGTGTCTAGAAAGACCTGAGCTTTTTATTGATGAAGAAGGGTATGCCTTGGGCATCCCCAAGCTTTGACGCTTGTACCTCTTAGATATTTCTTGGGGTGACACCAGGGTGGCATCCCCAAGCTTGAGCTTTTGTCCATTCTTCATCTCATTACATCATTCTCTCTCTACACCTGAAATTTTTCCTTCATACAAAACTTCACACAATCTTCATTAGTAACATTAGTGTATTCAAAAGATAATAGATCTTTAGGTTTAGATTTATAACAGCAAAACTTTTCACTAAAAACAGAAGCTACAGTAGCAACTCCTTCAAAAATCTCAATTTCCCCAAAAAGGAATCAATAAGAAGCAAATGCAAATAATGGCAGAAAACTGTCAAAACAGACCATCAGGTAGAAACTGATTTTTTCGAAAATCTTCTGTTACTCAAATTAAAAAGTGTTGAACTAACGAAAGTTATCTAACATACTGGGGGATTTATTCATAAATTTGCAGCTCAATCCGACTTACATATACTCCTCACGATTTTTTATGGTGGAGCACATAAATCTGTTTCGGGACAGCAACTCCCCAAATCTTACTTCCCTCTTATTAGAGGTTATTCTTGGCAGAAAAAGCAAACAAAAAGGATAAGGAGAGGTCATTACTGAAGTAATAACTTCCAAGACTCAAGGAAACTCTTGGGTTATCTCCCAACAAGTACTTTTCTTTAATGCCTTTAAGTTGAAGCAAGAAATCAAGTATTTTCAAATGAGGAATTAAGATCAATACTTGCAAAGTCTTCAACTATGAAAGGTATCCCATCCAAATGAGTTTTGGAGGATCCCTTCTCATCTCTCTTTGGTTTACTAATTTCATCAAAAGCATTTTCAGGAACAATCCAATCAAAATTCTTTTCAAAGGCTTCATGCATCCCAACAAGCTTAAAGGGTATGGGTATCTTAAATTCTTCTCTAGGCTTGGTTTTATCTGAAGTACCAACAACATCTACACATGAGTCTAGCATATTGAAATTCTCAAAAACCTTTTTGGCTTCCTTAGCAACATCATGGAACTCTTCGAGCAAAGTTTTAAGAATAAATTCTCTCTTTTCAGCATTCTTTTCTTTTTTTTAGTTTTAGGAACAAGATTTGCATCATGGGGTTAAGGATAATAAACCTAGACTCCAACATATGAACTAAAGAAGTTGCGGCAATTTCATAATTAGGAGCAAGTTCTGCTATAGATCTATCCTCAATATCCTCATGCTTGCTAACATGATTGAAGAATTCTTCAATATATTCTTTCCCAATTATAGAGCCACTACCTATCGAAAGGTCCTTCAGGGCGAACTTGGGAAACAACATGGTGAGCTAGATCAAGGTGGCAACTAGAGTAGGAACTAATTTTTTGTGTTTTGATAAGAGAAAGCAAACCAAACTATACTAATTTTTTTCGAGTTTTTGATAAAAAGAGGCAAACAAAACCAAGCAAAAGAAACTAAGCAAACTAAAAACAAAGCAAAGATAAAGGTTGAGGAGGACTCCCCTTGTGAAGACGTCCTTAGCCTCCCCGGCAACAGCGCCAGAAAACTTGTTGATGACTCCTTGTTGACGTGGAGCACTTCGTCGGTAAACCCCAAGAGCAAGGTGTGAAGCAGCACAACAAGTCTTCCCTCAGTAAGAAACCAAGGTTATCGAACCAGTAGGTGGAAGGAAACGTCTCAAAGGTGTTGCAAGCAACGTGGAAACCTGCACAACACAAACTCAAGACTTTGCCCCAACGAACAGTGAGGTTGTCAATCTCACCGGTTGCTGTAACAAAGGATTAATTGTATGGTGTGGAAGGCGATGATGGTTTGCAGCAAGTAAACAGTAACAGTGGAAGATGTATCAATGGTAAAGATTGTACCGGGGTCCATAGTTCACTAGAGGTGTTCTCCTTAGATAAACAAACATGGCATGCTGGGTAAACAAAGTACAGTAGGGCAATTGACAGGACTGAGCAAGGCATAACAATGCAATACTAGACAAAAAGGTCCTATGAGATTCGATTGGGCAATACAAAAATATTCATAGACCGCCATCCAACTGCATCTATGACTAGAAGTCCACCTTTGGGTTATCATCTGAACCCCCTCCAGTATTAAGTTGCAAGCAACAGACAACTGCTTTAAGCAAAGTGTGTAAGGTAAACAATCCACTTGTTCCATGAACAAGAGACCGTTGTTTTCTCCCTAGTGGCAACAACACATCTACAACCGTAGAGATTTCTATCACTTCCCTTGATTAAGTAGAGGCATGAACCCACTATCGAGCATAAATACTCCCTCTTGGAGTCACTAGCAACTACTTGGCCAAGATAGCTACTAAAAACAAAGAGCATGCAAGATCACAAACAACACAGACATGATAGAATCAAATAGACAAAACCATTAATCAATCTGACATAGTAATCTCAATATCCATCGGGTCCCCGCAAACACAACATGCATGATTACAAATAGATTAGATCTTGATCATGAATGGATCTCACAAGATCTAGACATGAAAGCACAAGGAGGAGATACAAACCATCTTGCTACTACATGGACCCGTAGTCCAAGGTGGAACTACTCACGCTTCATACCGGAGGCTGGCATGATGAATAAGAAGGCCTCCGGGATGATCTCCCCTCCGGCAGGGTGCCGGGAAGATCTTCAGATCCACCCGATCTAGGGACGATGGTGGCGGCGGCTATAGACGGTTTCGTGGAATGTAACAGCCCAAGTTTGTAATATATGTAATTAGTAATTTAAGCATTGCATGCATGTGACAAATTTAATAAAGTATGCATGTGAGCAAGTTTTTGAATACTGCAAACCCTAAACCCTAGTCCTTCCCCTTCTCTTTGAAACTACATTCAAATGGTGTTTGTATTTTGAAAACTACAAAATTATTGGAGCCCAAAATGAATAAAAGGGCCCCACAATATTTTACATATTTTACAAGTGTTCTCGTATTTTTGAAATGATCAAAAACATATTTGAAAATGGGTTATAAAAGAGGAAACCTAAATAAAAAAAGGTGCAGCAACAGCCAATGGGCCGTGGCCCAGCTCCTTTCCCTCCTCTCCCTGCTGCCCAGTGCGTAGCTCCCACGGCCCACCCCGACCCAAGCGCAGCCCAGGATTAGATACCCCTTCGCTGTCATCTTCCTCCTCCTGGCAAGTTGCTCGCTGTCTCGTGCGCGACCACCCTATGCTCATCGTCGCGATTCCCGCCGCCGCTGAGGTCGCCTCGCAAGGATTAGATAGCCACGAGAACCAGCGTGATACCCTCTCTCTTCTCATACCCGTATCTCCTTGTATCATGCTCTCTATAGGTTTCCCCCAAATCACCGAACCCTAGCCCGCCATGACCTCGAGCTAGAGCTTGCTCCCCGCCTCCCCTCGCCCATTTTATACCACCTTGAGCTCCACCTCACTTCACTCTACATCCTCGCAAAAGGAATTGAAGAGGGGCGCCGACAGTCGTGGCCATCGACGTCTTCTTCCCCAACACTGCCACCCACCGCCGCTGACATCACCGTCGGCCCTGACCTCCTCCGGCCTCGCCATCACCACAAACGCACTCAGGGTGAGCTTGCGGTCCTCCCTATGCCCCTCGTTTGCCTTCGTTTCGTCTATAGCCGTAGGTCGCCATTGCTCTGTCGCCACCGCCGCTGCTCCTCGTCGTGCTTGCTTCTCCGGTGACCCAAAAAGGGTGGCGCTGCCTCTATCTTGTTCACGTTGCTCCGCTGATTCGAACGCCCGCAATCGCGCTGCCCAAATCAGCCCCTAGCATCGTCCCTCGCCATCAGCCGACGTGTCTCCGGCGAGCCCATGTGGCATTGACGTGGAGCCGCGTGGCTTGCCGACGTGTCCTGACCCCACTCGTCAGCCTCTGGAGCTAGACTCTGCCCTGGAAAAAATTAGCCCAACCTTGCGCCGACCCCGCCGGGCCAACATGGCTGCATACGTGGCCCAGGGCCCAACAGTCAGTGTCACTGGCTTGCTCAGGCCCTGTGTAAAAAGTGTCTGGTGCTTGTGCTGATGTTAGCCTGACGCAATAAATCAATTTAAATTGTTTTAATAATTTCAGAAAAGGTTTAAATTTGTAAAATTCATAACTAATTCATATTTAATCAGAAAAATATGAATAATATATCAAAATGTTTAGAAAATTGATACCTATCTGTCTAAGCAATAATCGTACATTGTTAAACAACTTTCATGACAAGTTTAATTAGAAGAATCAATTGAACCCCATAGGTGATTTCGAGGATTCCTCTTTTCTAGGGTTGAATCTCTCGGACCCTGTTTTAACTAACCAATCATGTTATAGGGTCATTTCAACACTACTTAACTTGTCATGTCATACATATTGATTGCGCATTGCATTATGCCATGTCTTGATTGTCGCCTTCCTTTCTGGTATCGGTTCTTCGCGATAGGATCCGAGCCCGAGGTTGAAGTCAACAACACCGAAGATCCATACCTGTCTACTGATAGACAAGGAAAGAGTAGCCTCTCATTATGAACCTACTTTTACAAAGTATATTACTTTGTGGATATGATGCACGCGATTCCAATGTGGTCTTTTGTCAGTAGCTAGTGTTACCTATCTGATGCACAGTTTCCCTTTTGTAGCCTTACACTCCTGATCCACTGCTCCTAGCGTACCTAGGTTTGGCATTTGAGCATTGCTACAGCTTCTGAGATCGACAGCTTAGTCATGCATAGTAACAATGTCTGATCTGTCCGAATGATGAATCAGAGATGCCGGAGAATCTAGAAAGGTAGGTGATGGTGACATCATCGAAGGAGTTAACTAAACATGCTAAGGCTTGTATGGGAGGCCACGTTGGGTGTGGTTTTTGTAGTCCCATGATCTCCACCTCTAGGAACTGAGTTCTTGCCTTTGGAACCGAGACGAGCATACAATCGCACATGGCCTGGAAAACCCCATGAGCAACTAACTTGGCTAGTAGATTCCATGAGTCACATAGTTCGGGCTTTCCATTTGGCATACACATTCAAAACGTTTTCGAAAGAGGAGGTGATGGAGGTGCATCATAACAGGTAGGGAAGCGTGGCCGCAGTTGCTTGGGGTCGATGGAGCCCCTGGTGAACCAACCTCACCTCACATCTTTAGGGACTCGCTTCGGGACTTGACCCATTACGGCGGAACCATCCCTAGGGCGTGACTCATGGTCTTGGCGAAAGAAAGGTAAAGGTCGTGGTCAACCACCCTCTGGCGGCCTTCCAAGGAAGAGGGCTAATAATATTTGGCATTAAGATTCGGTTGGTACGTGTGGGTAAAGTTCTACACCCCTGCAGGGTATTAATCTTTTTGAAAAGATGTGTTCACGGTTATGAACGCTTGGTGACCAGATTCTAAGATCATAGATAACTTTAACCACTATAAAACTTGATGATCCACGTGTGCTTAAGGATGCTTCCTCTGGGTCGAGGGGGTGATCCTAGATAGGAGGTTCTGATGAATCTGGTGGTTACCAAGATATGATGAACAATATGAATAAGTCATTATCTTATCCCTTTTAAAAGATTATGAGTAGACGAGCCTCTTCTCTCTCTTGTTTATAAATAAATATTGCTTTACAAAAAAGTAAATCTAGAGAAAGCCTTTCTAGCCAGAGCATGTAGACACTAGGTTATCTAAGTCTTGCGGAGTACATTCTCATACTCAGCTTTGCGCCATTGTTGTTTTTCTACCTTGGTCTATGACCTCTGTTTTGTAATAACTCTAATATCTTACTCTGTTAAGAGTTTAAACTTATGTTGTTGAATCCCTATGTTCTGTAATGTTACGAATCATACTGTGATCTTCCATGTTTGGAGTTGAGCTTATCTTAGATGGTGATCTGAGGTTAGTTTAACCCTAATCCTGGGGGGTGTGACAGGTTTTGGTATTAGAGCAGGACTGCCTGTAGGAAACCCTTTTATTGGTCGATGTTGAGTCTAGAAGTTGATAAAACTATTTGAAAGTTAAAAAAATTATTTGCAGAACTCTGACTAGGATTCTTTTTACTCCTTCTCTGGTGTGTTTCTGATGCTGGAGTTTTTCTTACCCTATTTGGTTTGAAAAGGTTTTCATTTCTTATCTCATATCGCAAAACTTTTAGTATTGTGGTTTTGGGGTTGTTTTTCTAAAGTACTTTGTTCCTGGTTGCTATTCCCAGAGTTCTACGATATCTCAGTTTTGCTTGGTGAGTAACATCTTAGAATTCCATTGTCATGGTTTGTAAGTCAGCTGGTTAGTGTATACATTAGTATGCTTTGATAATACCATGCTTGATAAGATGATACTTCATATCAAGTACTCGTTGTTCATCTTTCCATCTTGTTCCTTTGAATCCCTTGTCTAACCCTTTTTGTTCTTTCAGGATGGGTGACACCTCTTGTGCCCGTACCCGTGATCATGCCCGTGGTGCTGCAAATGAGGGTGAATCTTCCAACCTTCCTCCACCGCCGTCCATGGTTCAACTCATGGCCATGTACGAAACCAACCGTGCTGATAACATGAGGCTCCTTGAAAGGATTGAGCGCAACACTGCTCAACGCTAGAACAATCAAGTTGGTATCAAGGACTTCACGCGTCTCACTCCGCAAGTTTTTAGTTATTCCACAGAGCCACTTAATGCAGACTACTGGCTTCGCACTATGGAGCGCAAACTCCAGGTTGGTCATGTTGCTCAAGTTGATTGGGTGACTTTTGATGCCTATCATCTAGAGGGAGCAGCTAACTCCTGGTGGGAAAATTTCTTGGCTATGCAAGAAGCTCAACATGTTGTTACATGGCAAGAGTTCACTGAAGCCTTCCGAGCTTATCATATTCCGGAGGGTCTGATGGATCAGAAGAGGGAGGGAGTTCCTTAAGCTGAAGCAGGGCAGTGCTTTGGTGTGTGATTACTAGCGCAACTTCAATCGTCTTGCCTGCTATGCTACCGAAGAGGTCTCCACTAATGCTAAGAAGCAAGTTCTATTCCGCAAGGGACTGGATCCTGAGGTTCGCCGTGATATCCACCTCATGGACTTTGGTAACTTCCAAGGTCTTGTCAACAAGGCTATGAAGGCCGAGAGTGGAAAAGTGGAGTATGAAGAAACCCGTAAGCGTCCTTAGGAGGGGTACAACAAGGCCGGTTCTAGCAATAAGAAACACCGTGTATTCGTGCCTTACAGTGTTGTGCCACATGCTCCTTACACCTCAAGGACTTCTGGATATGCTCCTCGTCCGAATGCTACTCCAAACAATGCTGGTGGATCAAATTATCCTGCTGCTGGTGCTGGATCATGCCTTATTTGTTTCAACTGTCGTCAGCCTGGCCACTATGCAAGAGATTATCCTCAAAAGAGTGCTGCTGAGAAGGCACAACCTCCAAATAAGAATGATAAGTATCCAGGTGCTGGAAGAGGTCGCCTGAACCATATTTCTGCTGAGGAGGCTCAGGAAGATCCAAGCGTCATCATGGGTACGCTTCGTATCAATCAAATTCCAGCTAAAGTTTTGTTTGATTATGGAGCATCACATTCATTCCTATCACAAGCTTTTTCTCAAATGCATGGGATAAGCTTTGAGGGGTTATCTGTTCCTCTGCTAGTTCAGTCTCCTGGTTCTAGATGGTGTTCCACCATGGTTAGTCATGGGATTCTAATCAAAGTTGCATTTCAACTTTTCCCCACTTCTTTGATTGCCCTCAAGTCAACTGACATTGACATCATTTTGGGCATGGACTGGTTGAACCGTTACCAAGGTATCCTCGATTGTACCACCAAGTCTGTGACTCTGACTAGTCCTGCTGGCATAACAGTCAAGTACTGGACCGTAGGGTCACTATCTCCTTCAGCTGTTTCTATCCCTGAAGCAGAGTTGTGTGCTCTTGAAGTTCTACCTCCGTGAGAGATTCAAGATGTTTTCGTGGTCTGTGAATTCCCGGATGTCTTTCCCGAGGAGTTGCCTGGCATGCCACCTGATATAAGTGTGGAGTTTGTCATAGAGTTAGCTCCTGTAACTGCTCCTGTTTCTAAAAGACCCTATCGTATGCCTCCTCATGAGCTTGCGGAGTTGAAGAAGCAATTAGAGGAGTTAGAAGGAAAAGGATACATTCAGCCTAGCACATCTTCTTGGGGATGTCCTACCATCTTTGTTAAGAAGCGAGATACCAATATACCGCGTCTAGTTGTGGATTATCGCCCACTCAATGCTGTGATTATCAAGGACAAGTATCCTCTCCCTAGGATCAACGATCTCTTTGATCAGTTAAGTGGTGCCACTGTCTTTTCCAAAATGGATTTAAGGTCAGGGTATCACCAGATAAAGATCCGTAAGGAAGATATCCCAAAGACTGCTTTCACCACTCGTTATGGTCTTTACGAGTATACAGTCATGTCCTTTGGTCTTACCAATGCTCCAGCCACTTTTATGCGGCTTATAAATTCTGTCTTCATGGAGTATCTTGACAAGTTCATCGTGGTCTACATCGACAATATCCTGGTCTATTCAAAGACTGAAGAGGAGCACGCTGAACATCTTTGTTTGGTGTTGACAAGACTCCGAGAACATTGTCTCTATGCTAAGTTTTTCAAATGTGAGTTTTGGTTACAAGATCTCATATTCCTTGGTCATGTTGTTTCCGCCCAAGGGGTTGCCGTTATCCCAGATAAAGTCCAAACTATCCTTGACTGGGAGTCTCCTAAATCTGTTAAGGATGTCCGAAGTTTTCTCGGGATGGCTGGTTATTATCGTCGGTTCATCGAGAACTTTTCCAGGATTGCAAAGCCGATGGCTGATCTTCTTAAGAAGGATAAGAAGTTTGAATGGTCTGATAAGGCTAAAGAAAGCTTCCAGATGTTGAAAACCAAGTTAACAACTGCTCCGGTACTGGTTCTCCCAGACACTAGCAAAGACTTTGTCGTCTTCTGCGATGCTTCTCACCAAGGTCTCGGATGCGTGTTAATGCAAGATGGGCATGTGGTGGCTTATGCTTCCCGTCAGTTGAAACCACATGAGAACAACTACCCAACTCATGATCTTGATCTTGTAGTTGTTATTCATGCTCTTAAGCAATGGCGACATTACCGTCTCGGTAGTCGTTGTGAGTTATACTCGGATCATCAGAGTCTGAAGTATCTTTTCAAACAACCTGATCTGAATCTTAGGCAAAGAAGATGGTTGGAACTCATCAAGGACTATGATTTGGGTCTCAACTATCAACCTGGCAAAGCCAATGTCGTTGCTGATGCGCTAAGTCGTAAGTCTTATTGCAACAATTTGATGATCAAACAATCTCAACCTTCTCTTCATGAGGAATTTTCTCGATTGAATCTTGAAGTAGTTCCCCGTGGATTCCTTTCTACTCTTGAAGTGAAATCTTCCATATAGGATGAAATCAAGATTGCTCAGAAATATGATTCTAAAATTGCTGAGATCAAAGGGAACATTGCTAGCGGAGTTGCTAAGTGTTTCTCTGTTGATAAACAAGGTGCTATATATTTTGGTAACCGTTTGGTAGTGTCGAAGAGGACAAAGTTGAGGGATTTAATTCTCCGAGAGGCTCATGAATCACCTCTTTCTATCCACCCTGGAGGTACCAAGATGTATCGGGATCTTCGTCAAAGATTCTGGTGGTCTGGTATGAAGAAGGATATCGCTCGTTTTGTTGCTGAATGTGACGTTTGCCGTCATCAAAGTTGGGCACCAAAGACCCGTTGGTCTCGTGCAACCACATAGAATCCCTGAATGGAAATGGGATGAAGTTGGTATGGATTTCATTACTGGTGTTCCTAAGACTCAAAAAGGAAATGATGCCATCTGGGTTATCATTGACTATATGTCCAAGGTTGCTAACTTCCTACCTGTTCGCGAGAGTATTAATGCTAGTCGGTTAGCAGATCTATATATCTCTCGAATAGTTGTCCTTCATGGGATCCCGAAGAAAATCGTCTCTGACCGAGGGAGTTTGTTCACCTCAAGGTTCTGGACAAGTTTCCAAACTTCTATGGGAACTCGCCTCTCCTTCAGTACAACTTATCATCCTAGAACCGATGGTCAGACCGAAAGGGTGAATCAAATCCTTGAAGACATGCTTAGAGCGTGAGTCATATCTTTTGGAAAGAACTAGGAGAAATGACTTCCTTTTGCTGAATTCTCCTACAACAACAGTTTTCAGTCCAGTATAGATATGGCACCATTCCAGTTCCTATATGGAAGAACCTGTCGTACTCCTTTGAACTGGTCAAAAACTGGCGAAAGAAAGCTCTTTGGTTCGGATATGATCCAGGAAGCAGAAGATCAAGTTCGTATCATTCAAGATCATTTGAAAACTACTCAGTCTTGCTAGAAAAGCTATCATGATCGTCACCATCAACATGTTGAATATGAAGTTGGTGACCAAGATTATCTTCGGGTCACTCCTTTAAAGGGTGTCCATCGTTTCGGCATCGAAGGCAAACTAGCTCCTCGCTATGTTGGTCCTTTTCATGTTCTGTCCAGGCAAGGTAACCTCGCATACAAATTGGAGTTACCTGCCAACTTTCCTGAGGTGCATGACGTCTTTCATGTATCTCAACTCAAGCGTTGCTTCAAAGATCCTGTCTGTGGAGTTGATCATCAAGCTCTTGATCTCCAGAAGGATCTGACTTATTGTGAGTATCCTGTTTGTATCCTTGATGAAACCGAGCGTAAGACCCGTCGTCAAAACATCAAGTTCTTAAAAGTTCAGTGGTCTCATCACTCTGAGGATGAAGCAACCTGGGAACGAGAAGATCGTCTTCGATCTGAGTACCCTACCTTCTTTTCTAAAACTTAGGAATCTCGGGACGAGATTCCTGTAAGGGGGTAGAGCTGTAACAGCCCAAGTTTGTAATATATGTAATTAGTACTTTAAGCATTGCATTCATGTGACAAATTTAATAAAGTATGCATGTGAGCAAGTTTTTGAATACTGCAAACCCTAAACCCTAGTCCTTCCCCCTCTCTTTGAAACTACATTCAAATGGTGTTTGCATTTTGAAAACCACAAAATTATTGGAGCCCAAAATGAATAAAAGGTCCCCACAATATTTTACATATTTTACAAGTGTTCTGGTATTTTTGAAATGATCAAAAACAGATATTAAAATGAGTTATAAAAGAGTAAACCTAAATAAAAAAGGTGCAGCAGCAGCCAATGGGCCATGGCCCAGCTCCTTTCCCTCCTCTCCCTGCTGCCCAGCGCGTAGCTCCCACGGCCCACCCCGGCCCAAGCAAAGCCCAGGCTCAGATACCCCTTCGTTTTCGTCTTCCTCCTCCTGGCAAGCTACTCGCTGTCTCGCGCGCGACCACCTGATGCTCGTCGCCGCGATTCCCGCCGCCGCCGAGGTCGCCTCGCAAGGATAAGATCGCTACGAAAACCAGCGTGATCCCCTCTCTCTTCTCATACCCGTATCTCCTCGTATCGTGCTCTCTGTAGGTTTCCCCCAAATCACCAAACCCTAGCCCGCCATGACCTCGAGCTAGAGCTCGCTCCTCGCCTCCCCTCGCCCATCTGATACCACCTTGAGCTCCGCCTCGCTTCACTCTACATCCTTGCAAAAGGAATTGAAGAGGGGCACCGGTAGTCATGGCCATCGACGTCTTCTTTCCCAACCCCAACACCCACCACCGCTGACATCGCCGTCGGCCCTGACCTCCTCCGGCCTCGCCATCACCACAAACGCACTCAGGGTGAGCTCGTGGTCCTCCTTGTGCCCCTTGTTTGCATGCGTGTTGTCTGTAGCCGTAGGTCGCCGTTGCTCTGTCACCACAGCCGCTGATCCTCGCCATGCATGCTTCTCCGGTGACCCAAAAAGGGTGGCGTCGCCTCTATCTTGTTTGCGTTGCTCCGTTGATTCGAACGTGCGCAATCGCGCTTCCCAAATCAGCCCCTAGCGCCGTCCCTCACCGTCAGCTGACGTGTCTCCGGCGAGCCCATGTGGCATCGACGTGGAGCCACATGGCTTGCCGACGTGTCCCGACACCACCCGTCAGCCTCTAGAGCTAGACTCTGCCCTGGTGAAAATTAGCCCAACCTTGCGCCGACCCCGCCTGGCCAACGTGGCTGCATACGTGGGCCCAACAGTCAGTGTTACTGGCTAGCTCAGCCCCTGTGTAAAAAGTGTCTGGTGCTTGTGCTGATGTCAGCCTGACGCAATAAATCAAATTAAATTGTTTTAATAATTTCAGAAAAGGTTTAAATTTGTAAAATTCATAACTAATTCTTATTTAATCAGAAAAATATGAATAATATATCAAAATGTTCCGAAAATTGATACCTATCTGTCTAAGAAATAATCATACATTGTTAACCAACTTTCATGACAAGTTTAATTAGAAGAATCAATTGAACCCCATAGGTGATTTCGAGGATTCCCCTTTTCTAGGGTTTGAATCTCTCAGACCTTGTTTTAACTAACCAATCATGTTCTAGGGTTCATTTGAACACTACTTAACTTGTCATGTCATACATATTGATTGCGCATTGCATTAGGCCATGTCATGATTGTCGCCTTCGTTTTTGGTATCGGTTCTTCGCGATAGGATCCGGGCCCGAGGTTGAAGTCAACAACACCGAAGATCCATACCTGTCTACTGACGGACAAGGCAAGCGTAGCCTCTCATTCTGAACCTACTTCTACAAAGTATATTACTTTCTGGCTATGATGCACGCGATTCCAATGTGGTCTTTTGTCAGTAGATAGTATTACCTATCTGCTGCACAATTTCCCTTTTGTAGCCTTACACTCCTGATCCACTACTCCTAGCGTACCTAGGTCTGGCATTTGAGTGTTGCTAGTGCTTCTGAGATCGACATCTTAGCCATGCATAGTAACAACGTCTGATCTGTCCGAATGATGAATCAGAGATGCCGGAGAATATAGAAAGGTAGGTGATGGTGACATCATCGAAGGAGATAACTAAACATGCTAAGTCTTGTATGGGAGGCCACGTTGGGTGTGTTTTTTGTAGTCCCATGCACGCCACCTCTGAGTTCTTGCCTTTGGAACCGAGACGAGCATACAACCACACGGGGCCTAGAAAACCCCACGAGCAACTAACTTGCCTAGTAGATTCCATGAGTCACATAGTTCGGGCTTTCTATTTGGCATACACATTGAAAACGTTTTGGAAAGAGGAGGTGATGGAGGTGCATCATAACAGGTAGGGAAGCGTGGCCGCGGTTGCTTGGAGTCGATGGAGCCCCTAGTGAACAAACCTCGCCTCACATCTTTAGGGACCGGCTCCGGGACTTGACCCATTACGGCGGAACCATCCCTAGGGCATGACTCATGGTCTCGGTGAAAGCAATGTAAAGGTCGTGGTCAACCGTCCTCTGCCAGCCTTCCAAGGAAGAGGGCTAATAATATTTGGCATTAAGATTCGGTTGGTACGTGTGAGTAAAGTTGTACACCCCTACAGGGTATTAATCTTTTCGAAAAGTTGTGTTCACGGTTATGAACGCTTGGTGACCAGATTCTAAGATCATAGATAACTTTAACCACTATAAAACTTGATGATCCATGTGTGCTTAAGGATGATTCCTCTGGGTCGAGGGGGTGATCCTAGATAGGAGGTTCTGATGAAGCTGGTGGTTACCAAGATATGATGAAGAAGTTGTTATCTTATCCCTTTTAAAAGATTCTGAGTAGACGAGCCTCTTCTCTCTCTTGTTTACAAATAAATATTGCTTTACGCAAAATTAAATCCAGAGAAATCCTTTCTAGCCAGAGCATGTAGACACTAGGTTATCTAAGTCTTGTGGAGTACATTCTCGTACTCAGCCTTGCGCCATTGTTGTTTTTCTATAGATGATCTAGTTGCAACTGAAGGTGGCTTCTATGTTGACATCGACAAGTAGTTGGGGGTCCCAGGTAGCAGCCTGAGGACTATGAGATGGACGTCGCTTATGTTTAAGGCCTCTTAGGCCCTTTGCTAAGTTGTTGTGTAGAACAACATAATTTGCTTTCGATGTGTGATGTAATGTTGGGTCTATGACCTCTGGTTTGTAATAACTCTAATATCTTACTCTATTAAGAGTTTAAACTTATGTTGTTGAATCCCTATGTTCTGTAATGTTACCGAATCATACTGTGATCTTCCGTGTTTGGAGTTGAGCTTATCTTAGATGGTGATCTGAGGTTAGTTTAACCCTAACCCCGGGGGTGCTACATGGAATTTTTGATTGGGTGCCTAGGGTTTCTGCATCGAGGGCTTCTTAGAGGCGAAGGGGCGAGGCAAGGGCCACCAGGGCAGCTGCACCCCCCTAGGTGCGGGGTGGGCCCACCCGCGCGGCCATGGGGTGTGGCCCCCTGGTGGGTCTCCTCTATCTCGTACTCCGGCTTCGTGTTCCCCACGGTAAAATATTGAGTTTGGCTTTTGTCCCGTCCAATTCTGAGAATATTGATTTTCTGCCTTTCTGGAGCCAAAAACAGAAGAAAACATGCAACTGGCACTATGGCAACTTGTTAATAGGTTAGTACCAGAAAACATATAAAAACACCTCAAAGTGTGGACAAAGCAAAGCAAAGTAGATAGTAAACAAGCATGGAGCATCAAAAATTATAGATACATTTCCGATGTATCAATGTTCTAACTCCGAGATGCTTGCTTCAACCCATAAATAGACTTTAGAAGTTTGCATACCTTTCCAGCATTGTTTGGATTGACAAAACCTTCGGGCTGCATCATATACACATAGTCAGTAAGGATTCCATTTAAGAAAGCCGTCTTGACTTCCATCTGCCATATTTCATAGTCGAAATGTGCAGCAATGGCTAGAATGATCCGTATAGATTTAAGCATCGCTACGGGCGAGAAAGTCTCGTCGTAGTCAACTCCTTGAACTTGTCGAAACCTTTTGCAACAAGTCGAGCTTTATGGATGTGAACATTTCCATCCATATCAATCTTCTCATTATAGATCCATTTGCACTCGATGGCTTTAAAACCATCAGGCAGGTCAACCATGTTCCAAACTTGATTATCTCCCATGGACTCTATCTCGAATCTCATGGCGATCGGCCATTTCTCAGAGTCTGGCTCCACTATCGCTTCCGCATAGGTCGCAGGCTCATCATTATCTAACAATAATAATTCCCGCGCTTCGCAGAGCCTCGCCGACCTTTGTGGTTGTTATGCTTCTATTGCCACGGGTTCCTCAACTTGTTATGCTACAATAGCATCACTCGTAGAAGCATCCCCGACTGGCTCATCTTGAACTTCTTCAAGTAGCACCGACCTTCCACTCGTTCCCTTTGTGAGAAACTCTTTCTCTAGGAAAACACCGCAACGAGCGACAAACACTTTGCCCTCTTCTCGGTTGTAGAAGTAATACCCTAAGGTCTCCCTCAGATATCCCATGAAAATGCACTTACCCAATTTGGATGTTAGCTTGTCCGACTGAAGTCGCTTGACAAATGCATCACAACCCCAAATCTTTAGAAAAGACAAACTGAGATTCTTTCCAGTCCACATCTCATATGGTGTCTTAACTACGGATTTAGATGGTACCCTGTTAAGTGTGAAAGTTGCCGTTTCTAGAGCGTAACCCCAAAATGATAATGGTAAATCCGATTGGCTCATCATCGATCGAACCATGTCCAACAAAGTTTTATTGCGCCGTTCGGAGACCCCGTTTCTTTGAGGCGTTCCGGGCGGCGTGAGTTGTGGAACAATTCCGCAACTCTTAAGATGATTGCTAAATCCGTGACTCAAATATTCACCTTCACGATCAGATCACAAGGACTTTATTTTCTTGCCATGTTAATTCTCTACCTCACTCTGAAACTCCTTGAACTTTTCAAAAGTTTTAGACTTATGCTTCATCAAGTAGACATAACCATATCTACTGAAATCATCAGTAAAAGTAATGAAGTAGTGATATCCTCCTCTGGTTGTCGTGCTCATTGGTCCACATACTCAGTATGTATGAGTTCCAACAAGTCTATCGCTCTCTCGGGTAAACCCGAAAAAGGTGACTTGGTCATCTTTCCAAGTAAACAAGCCTAACATGTCTCGTATGATTCAAAATCAAATGAAGTTAGAAGACCATCACCATGGAGCTTCTTCATGCGCTTTTCACTTATATGCCCTAAATGACAATGCCATAAATAGGTAGGACTCAAATCATTAGGCCAAAGCCTTTTAGCAATAAAATTGTAAACAGATGCATCATCAAGATTTAAAATAAATAACCCATTCACAATGGGAGCATCAGCCATAAACATAGCATTCTTAGAGATTACACAACCATTGTTTGTACTCGCGAATGAATATCCATCCCTCATCAAACATGAAGGTGATAAAATGTTTTGACCCATACTAGGAATGTAATAACAATTATTCAACTCCATAATAAATCCTGACGGAAGGTGAAGTTGCATGACGCCGATAAACAATGCAGCAACCCTTGCTTTATTTCCGACGCGAAAATCCACTTCGCCTTTCTACACTTCTCTAGTCCTTATTAGCCCCTGCATTGAATTGCAAATATGAGCAATCGATCTAGTATCAAATACCCAAGAGTTAACATAGGAATCAGCGAGAAGAATGTCCACAACATTTACAACAAGCATACCTGAGTGTGAAGTACTCTTACTTCCACTCTTCTTCAAAGAAGCCTGGTACTTGCTGTAGTTTCTCTTCCAGTGGCCATGTTCATGACAAAAGAAGCACTCAGTGTCATCTGCAGGTCCAGCCTTTTGCTTGGGTGCAGGCTTAGGGATCATATACTTAGCCTTGCTCTTCTTCTTCGACCAAGAAGTACCCTTTTTATTAAAGCTAGGATTGTTCTGCACAACCATCACATGGATATGCCATGCACACTTCTTCATGTCACTTTCTAGTATTTTAACATCCCACATAACTCATTAAGGCCCTTCTCCACCCCATGCATATGGTAGTTCGAAATGAACTGCCCATAGCTAGATGGAAGAGACGCCAAAATGAAATCAGTAGCCAACTCTTGGCCTAGTGGAAAACCAAGCTTTTCCAAAGTCTCACTATAACCAACCATTTTGATCACATGTGGGCCTACACCTGCTCCCTCTGCCAGCTTGCATTCCATAAAGGACCTGGCGACATTGTACCTCTCGGTCCTGGCCAGAGTCTGGAACATGTCCCTAAGTGCGACGATCATATCGTACGCTTCCTGATCCTCAAACTTCTTTTGGAGTTCAGGTTCCATGCATGCAAGCATAAGACAACTAACCTCAAGAGAATCATCACATGATCTCTTGTAGGAATTCTTGAGGACAACATATGCATTATCAGCAGGTTCAACGAGGATTGGGGTATCTAGAACCGTTTACTTTTCATCAGACCTAAGAACAATTCTCAGGTTATGGACCCAGTCCGAATAGTTTGTTCCATTTAGTTTATCTTTGTCAAGAATCGAACATAAAGAAAAAGGTGATGCAGCATTCGGTGCCATTGATCTACAACAGAAAACATGCAAAATACTACGCCATGTAACCATGAAAGAGTAAAAAATATTAAACAATTTAATAGCATATACTCCCACTTAAATCAATATCCCTCTATTGATACTAAGTGATTAAAGATCAACAATTAACAAGTTGACTAGTGAGCTTTAGCATCAATGCTAGAAGACAAGGTAAATCAGTAAGCAACTCTTGCTAATCATATCGTATATGACTGTTGTTGTTGGGTGACATCTGTATGTCTAAACTAGGCGCCCAACCTTTATGCTCCAAGGTCCTTAACTGTTTAAATGACCTTATTAAGCTCACCAACCCTTATGCGTGTAGGTATCTGATACAAACCCATCCAGCCAAGGAAAACCGCGACATCCTAATTTCATAGGTCCACCAACGATTGTACAGGGCATAGGATGGTGCAAGGTTTGGTTGGGAGGGCATGGTTTAACTTCAAATTTGTGAGGAATCGTTCTACTTCTGTCATCTAAGCATGTATAGTAGTAAAACGCATGAGAATAACATTCACATAGATGTGACACAGTATGGCCCATTTTCTCATGGTGATCTCCATCGCCATAGAACCTGTCCACCATGATGATCTCCATCTTCATGTTCCATGTGATCCATCCTCCAAGTGACGAGTCCTCAAAGAACTAATACAAGCTATTACTCCTAACAGCTAGTAATCAAAATTACATCGTATTGGGATCATCATAAGTTGGCACGCATGCCATTACAATAATTGACAAGACATATGGCTCCAGCCGTGTTGCCCTACTCACGACACGCAGGTCATGAAAAAAAATTATATATGCATCACATACATATATCGGCCATACTGATCACATGCATCCTGCAAAAACAAGTTATGCATAGAATCGCATTCTACTGAATCATGTGAAATCGCAGCACCTAGTTACCGTAACGAGATACAAAAGGGGTACGATAAAGGGGGGTAGGGGGTCTGCCCCTGCGGGGTCCAAAGGGGCAGCGCCCCTCGCGGTAGAGATGAAACTCTGGAACCTTTTGGGTACCCTCTAGTTTAGCCTAGTTCAAATAAATAAACTAGTTTTCTCAAAAAGTGGTGTTTTGTCAAAACTTAGTTCATTTTTTGTACTAAGTAGGGTAAAGGGTACCCCAATGGGTACCCACTACCATTTTTACCTCGCGGTATCTCCGGGCGTCCGGAAAACTGTGAAAAATGAGAGATCGAATCTACACAATTTTATTTAAGGATTTTGATCGGCAAATCAAATTTACCATAAACTGACTATTGTTCTGATTCAATCAAACTCCTTTGATCACGGTACATCGATTTTAGATCTAGGTTCCGATTTGATCAATCATATTGATCTTCGCGTGATTCAACAGGATTTATGTGTCACTGTCTATTCCAATGTCGGAAACCGACCGGTAGGGGTAAGTCGTTCGATGACCTCGGAATCACGATCACGAAAAGCAAGATCATAGATCAATCCTGAACCACCGCAATACAAACGATCACATCATTGATATCAATCCTGCATATCACCATATGAAAACATCCTAAACCTATAACTGAACAACATCAGCTCTGATACCACTAAAGGGATACATGTAGGCTACACTAGCGCAAATCAAAAATTTCTACCGCGTAAACCAGGATTAGTGTTATCATAGATCTCGGGATTACCACTAGATTCTCAGTTGTGGAACTTGATGAAGCGCGTCGAGGCAGTGTAGATATTCTATGTCTCCTCCTCGTCCTCGTCCCATGAGCAGCTCCCCTTGTGCGGCTCGTCCAAGTGCCGCAGATGTAGCACTATAAGATCCCTCCTTTGTAAAGGAAAGGATCCCTGTGATTGCAATGCTAGTCCCTGGATCAATGCTAGCATCCACAGTTTAAGATGAAGTACATAGAAACAAAGGTCATTATTACAAGTCATTCCAGAGACAAACATAGTCTTTTACAACTCCATGGCCACAGGCCTAGTACACGAGTTTAAATATGTAATAAGATAAATAAGTCTTCATCTTCATGTGCCACAGGCAAGCATGTTGAGTGTAGACTCATAACCCTCTAATCACCATCAGAGTAACCTGCAACATCACAAGTTACAACCACAGTGGGTCAATACATTGGAATAGTGTTGGCAAGTGATACCTTAGTATAATATTGGTAGACTAAATACTATATGCATTTTGGCTAAGTGTAGCTTAGGCTTGCTTTGCTCAAAATAAGTTTTACCTATTAGTTGAAAACACTAAGTTTTTCTTTGTCAAAATCTTTCCCAAGGAACCACTAATAGACATTGGGGACCTTCACCCTTGTTCAACCACAAGCTTTTACTTAGAAATTGGGATGAGGAGATTCTTGATAGCTTCCATGTCTTGATGCTCAAGTTGTCCAATACCAAGGACATGGCTAAGTACTTAGATTCTTCCATCTGAAGAGGTTGTGCACTTTCCCCACAAGACTTGATTTTCACCAAGACATGACCTTTCAGAAACCTTCCCTTATACCAAATGGACGCGCTCCAACCTATCATCCCACTACCACCAACTGTCCAAATGGCTAAGTTATTGCAACCTATATGATCCAGGCAGAGCCCATATTGCCAAGTGGCTGCACTAGAAGCTTCTTAACATATGGCATCTCAAATCCCTTTGTTCCTGGGTGGCTTTCCACAAGTGAGATACACAAGGTAAACCATAGAAATGGGCCTTGTGTAACCACTCAACATAAACCATTCCTTCCATTCCACCCAGGTGTTTCATTCACTTAGTTGTTTTATTAAACAAAACTCAAGCAAAAATATATGGATGCATGCATAATGCCATGTGATGATTTTCTACACCAAACAAGACAAGTGCACAGTACTGAAACATAAAAAAGACAAAAACTTGCCAAAATAACTTTATTTGAATACTAGAACATTTTCTAATTAATTTCTATACTCAAATTATGCCTACAAATGTTTCTGCGACAACAACCATTTTCACAGAGGCAAAACATTAAACACATTTCATAGATGGAAAGGATTTTCTCTCCTGATTCCAATGATATAAAATTTGTCAAATTTGGACGTGGCATTCAAAAGTTATGAATTAAACAAGTTTAACATCTAATAGATCTAATTCAAACTTTTTAAAACAAAACTCGTGCCACACGGCGCTTCCTGGTTGGCTGGTACCGGTTCGGGCTGGATCGTGCTCGCGCATCGTCAGATCTTACTTAACATCTGCGGCTCAGATCTAATCGTACCTCTTCGGTGATGGATCTATCGCGTCCACTGGATCTAAATCGAACGGCCCTAAGCAGCTAACCCTAAACTGGCGACGCTAGCGGCGGCGACAGGCGGCGCCGTGCTCTGGCTGCAAGCTTGCCGGCGAACTAGGTCGCGCGGGGAGGTGTGAGGATGCTCACCAGAATCGCCGTGACGAGGAGATGCTCGACGTGTGCTCGGCTGGCGAAGGGGCGCTCGGGGTCGTCATGGATTGCTCGTCGAAGAAGTCCCTGGCGACGGTGTTCTCTGTTGGCGACAAAGTCGACACTCTGGGCCATGCTAAGACGAAAATAGGGTTCCGTTAGATGCGTTGGATGTTGGGGATCACACACGTATCAACCAGAGGGAGAGGGGAAGCTGGGTATTACGGGTAATGGTCGCCGGAGTTCGAGCAGACGGTGGCGGAGCTCAATCGACGATGCTGCCAAGGCTACAGAGCATGCGCGAGCAAACGGAGGGCGTCAGTAGATGCGCACGGAGATGTAGAATAAGCTAGTCTGAACCAGAGGCAGAGGGGGACGCGGGGCTTACCGAAATTCGACGGCGAACTCGTCGGAGCAGAGGGGCATCCAGAGAGAAATACGAGCAGCCTGGTGGCTCCGGTGGGGTGTGGTTTGGGGGAAAAGTAGGAGGGCGGCATGGTGCTTAAGTAGGCGAGGATGTGGGCGTGATTTACTTGGGCATTCAACAGAATTGAAGCCGCGAATCAAACAGGAAACGGCCGAGTGATTTGGGGGAAGAACTCGTCGCCGGGTGGAGACGATGACCGTTGCGTGGGCCGCGTTGTCAGCGAGGGAAAAAGAGAGGAGGTGGGGTCCCTGCGTCAGCGACTCTGTGGGTGTGTTCGCGAATAAAGGAAAACGTTTCGCGGGAGGGGGGTAGTTGGGCTAGATGGGTCGAACTGGGCTGGTTGGGCCAGTTTGGCTGTTTGTCTTATTTTTTTCCTTTACTCCTTTTCTTTTTCTGTTTGATTTTCTAGAAATGATTTTTCAACTATAATTCAAATAAATTTGATTTCAAATCTTCTCTAGGTTTTTATATAGTAAACTTTGCACTCAAATGTGTGTCAAAGACTACTGTTTACTTAAAAACACTTTGATCATTTGAAAAAAAATAAAACCAAGCCTTAATGTGATATAAACAATAGGCATAAAATTGGTTTTATTTTCACACTTTGTTTTGAAAACTTTGCTGAAGCTTTGGAAAGTACTTCAGTTTGAATTCAAAACATTACTGAACAAAACAAGTACTCTTCTCATTAAAAAGTAGCACTAAGGCTAGAGCATACTTACATAAAATAATGAGCAACATATGCTCCTGTTTTTGAAATGGTTTTGAAATGGAACCCTAAATGATCATGGATGCATGGATGATATGCATGAGTTTTGAAACATGATTTTAGGGATGTTACAAATCTAACCCTCTTAAGGTGAATCTCGCCCTCGAGATTCGGGTTGGCTAGCAAATAGGTGAGGGTGGTCTTCCCGAAGATCATCTTCTCTTTCCCATGTTGCTTCTTCTTCGGAATGATGTTTCCATTGAACTTTGCAGAATTTGATAGTCTTAGTCCGAGTAACTCTTTCTGCAGTCTCAAGAATCTTGATAGGTTTCTCCTCATAAGTGAGGTCACTCTCCAATTGAACCTCTTCCAAAGGTATAGTATCCTTCAAAGAAGTCTCTTCCATTTCTGGATGGCATTTCTTAAGCTGACTCACATGAAACACATTATGAACAGCAGACAAAGCCTATGGCAATTCAATCTCATAAGCCATTTCTCCTTTACGACTCAGAATCTTGAATGGTCGGACATATCTTGGGGCCAATTTACCTTTGACACCAAACCTCTTCACTCCACGAAGTGGTGACACTCTAAGATAAGCTCTATCACCCACTTCATAGGTGACTTCTCTATGCTTAGGGTATGCGTAGCTCTTTTGTCGGGACTATGCAATCTTCAATCTGTCCTTAACCATCTTGACTTTCTCTTCAGCCTCTTTGATGAGTTCTGGTCCGAACAAACTTCTTTATCCCACACCATTCCATAGCAATGGGGTGGTACACTTTATCCCATAGAGAAACTCAAATGGTGCCATCTCAATACTGGCTTGATAGCTGTTATTGTAAGAGAATTCTGCGTAAGGCAGACTTTCATCCCAACTGGCTCCATAGTCTAGAGCACATGCTCTCAACATATCTTCAAGAATCTGATTGGTCCTTTCTGTCTGTCCATTAGTTTGAGGGTGAAAAGCAGTGCTGGATTCCAACCTCGTTCCTAATTACACATGTAATTGTCTCCAAAAATGAGAAGTGAATTGGGTTCCCTATCAGACACAATACTCTTGGGTACTCCATGTAGACATACAATTCTACTCATATAGATCTTGGCTAACTTAGCACTTGTATAAGTTGTCTTCACGGGTATAAAATGAGTCACTTTAGTCAAGCGATCCACTACTACCCAAATAGAATCATATCCTGACCGGGTCCTTGGCAATCCGGTGATGAAATCCATACCAATCTTGTCCCACTTCCAATCAGGAATAGGTAGTGGTTGTAACAATCCTGCTGGTTTCTGATGTTCCGCTTTCACTCTACTACATACATCACACAAAGCAATATGTTCAGCGATGTCCTTCTTGAGATTATTCCACCAAAATCTTTCCTTCATATGTTGGAGATATGCCCTAGAGGCAATAATAAATGTAGTTATTATTATATCTTTGTGTTTATGATAAATGTTTACATTCATGCTATAATAGTATTAACAAGGAAACATTAATACTTGTGTGATTTGTAAACTAAAATAGAGTCCCTAGTAAAGCCTCTATATAATACTAGCTTGTTGGTTAATAAATGATTGTGGTTTCCGTATCATGAACATTGAGATGTTATTAACAACAAGATCATATCGTTAGGAGAATGATATGGTGGACATACTCCTATAGATAAGCATAGCATAAAGATCAAGTCATTTTAATAGTTTAATTGCTATATGCTTTCTGATACATAGTAACCTAATTCCTTCGACCATGAGATCATGCCTATCACCTTCACTGGAAGGATGCTTTGATGACATCAAACACCACACCGTAACTAGGTGGCTATAAAGGTGGCATTGAGTGTTCGGAAAGTATTGGTTGAGACACATGGATCAAGAGTGGGATTTGTCCATCCATATGACGGATAGATATACTCTGGGCCCTCTCGGTGGAATGTCATCCAATTAGCTTGCAAGCATGTGACTGGCTCACAAGGGATCACATATCACGGGAACGAGAAAAGAGTACTTATCAGTAACGAGGTTGAACTAGGTATGCAGAGATACCGACGGTCATAACCTCGGATAAGTAAACTATCGTGAGACAAAGGGAAATTGGTATCGTATGTAAGTGGTTCATTCGATCGCAAAGTAATCATAGAAATATGTGGGAGCCATATGAATTTCCAGATTCCTCTATTGGTTATTGTTTGGAGAAGTGTCTCGATCATGTCCGCATAATTCACGAACCGTAGGGAGACACGCTTAAGGATTCGACGTTGTTTGAGTAGTTATGGAATGATGAGTAAGAGACCGAATGTTGTTCGGAGTCTCTGATGGGATCCGGGATATCACGAGGAGATCCGGAATGGTCCGGAGAATAAGATTCATATAAGGAAAGTCCTATTTCGGAGTTGGAGAATGGTTCCGGTGTTTTCATCGGGAATGTTCTAGAAGGTTCCGGAATGTCCGGCACTCCGAAGGGGAAGGGTACATGAATGTGTCATACCAAGTTGGAATGATTGCATCATGTACTAAGTGTCATCGCTAAACAAAATAAAGGATTTAATCAAATCCTAGTTTGAAAAGTCAAACGCCAATTTGAAAAGTCAAACGGCTATTTTGGGAAGTGGAGGGGAAGGTGGAAACCGAGTTGGGGAGGAGTTCCTCCCCTCCACCGCTGGCCCCCTTGGGAAACCGAGTTGGGGAGGGACTCCCCTCCCCTGGCGCGCCCCCTCCACCTATATAAGGAGGGGCAGGGCTCCCCCTCCAAGACACAACTCCACCACCCCGCAAACCCTAGCCCTAGCCGCCGGCCCCTCCTACAGCCGCCGCCGCCCTAGGGCAAGCCGCCGCCGCCTAGCTAACCCTAGACACCGGCCAAGCCTCCTCCTTGGTGTGTCTAAACCCTAGATCGCCGAGGAGCTCTCTCGTAGTCCACCATACTCGCTCCGGCTTAAGGCGAAGCCCTGCGAGATCTCCCCTCTACTTCCGGTACCACGCCGTTGTGCTGCCGGAATTACGAGGAGAGTGCTACAACCTCCGCTGCCTGCTGGAACAAGGGAGAGGAAGGTCTTCATCGAGTACCGAACGTGTGACCGACTGCGGGAGCGCTGCCGGAACGCAGCGCCAGAAGGATCGTCTATGCGATCTTGAGATCGGGAAGAGTACGACTACATCACCCACGAGAATCCGCTCTCGTTAAACACTTTGGAATCTTCGAGGGTGAGTTATTCCATCGACTCGTTGCTATAATCTAGTAGATAGATCTTGGCTTGTTTGTTTGTATGCGATAGAAATTTTTTGTTTTCCATGCTACGAAACCCTACAGTGGTATCAGAGTCGTGTCTATATGTAGATATGTTGCACGAGTAGAACACAATGGTCATTGTGGGCGTTGATTCTTTTATTGTCGATTGCTTATTGTGTACTTTGCATCTTGCGGGATGTTGGGATGAAGCGGCCCGGGCTAACCTTACATGACATCGTTCATGAGACTTGCTCCACGCTTGACATGTAACTTGTATTGCATAAGTGGCTTTGCGGGTGTCTATTTCTCCCAGCATAGTTAAGATTCAATTTATAATGGGTGATTGTCAATACTAGTATCAATGTTGTGGTTCTTGTTCATAAGTTAGAACAACACTTATTGAAAGCCCCAAACCACGTAAAACATGCAAAGAAAGTAGAGGCGTCTAACTTTGTTTTGTAGGGGTGTGCTGTGATGTGATATGGCCATGATTGTGATTATATTTGATGTATGCAATGTTCCTTATTGTAAGTTGGCAACCGGCAGGAGCCATATGGTTGTCTTTAATTTTGTTAAGACCCGCGTGTCTATTCAAAGTAGTTGTAATAGTTGAAGCCGGTGGACGACAACCATGGAGAAGCGTCATTAACCTTGATGCAATGCCGGTGATGATGGAGATCATGTTCGTGCTTGAAGATGGAGATCGGAAGCACAAAGAAGAAAGGCCATATCATATCACATATTATGAATTGCATGTGATGTTAATCCTTTATGCATCTTGTATTTCTTAGTTAACAATGGTAGCATTATAAGATGATCCCTCATGCACATGAATTTCAAGTCATAAAGTGTTCACCCTTAGTTAGCACCATTGCTAAAGCTTGTTGTTTCGAAGCACCACGTGATGATCGGGTGTGTTAGATTCTGCAAGTGTATACAACGTGAGCAAGACAGATTTGCTCATGCGGAAACTAAGGTTTGATCTTGACGAGCCTAGCATGTACAGACATGGTCTCGGAACACGGATCACCGAAAGGTAAAGCATGAATCATATAGTAGATATGATGAACATGTCGATTGTTCGCCATTGAAACTATATCAACTCTCGTGATGATCGGTGTTGATGTGGTGGATTTGGTTCGTGTGATCACTAAAACAATGTGAGGGATATTGTTTTGAGTGGGAGTTCACCTAGATTAATTTAACTATTAATTAGAACTCAGTTTGTCATAAACTTAGTCTAAACTATTGCAAATATGTTGTAGATCAATGGCGGCCCCTACCATCAATTTTAATGTGTTCCTAGAGAAAGAAAAGTTGAAAAACAATGGAAGCAACTTTGCGGATTGGTTCCGCAATTTGAGGATTGTCCTCACAGCTGGTAATTTGACCTATGTGCTGGATGCACTGCTGGGTGACCCACCTGCAGCTACTGCTACCTATGAAGTAAAGAATGTTTACCTCGCTCGAAAGACTCAGTACTCCACAGTTCAGTGTGCTATCTTGTATGGTTTAGAATCGGAGCTTCAGAAAAGGTTTGAGAATTCAGACCCACATGATATTGTCCGTGATCTCAAATTGATCTTTGAGACTCACGCGGCAATTGAGAGCTATGAGGCTTCTGAAAAGTTCTTTAACTGCAAGATGGAAGAGGGAAGCTCCTGTAAGTGAGCATGTGTGATGGGGATGTACCTACCGGGGTATACCTAGCAGGACGTTTCCGACTGGGCCAAAGAAGTGGCGAGTGGGCCTGCAAGACGACGACTGGATCAAGGCCTGGCGTGGATCCAAGGGACTGGAAGCTGAAGGCCCAGGCGAGTAGATAGGCCTAGTCGGATTAGGTTAAACAAGCACCGAAGCCTTAACTGATTCGGTTGAGATATGTAAACCCTAGGGGAGGTGAGCCTATATAAACCTCCCTGCGGGGCGTGTAGAGAGACGTTCCATCATACACCCAAGCGACTCGCCGCTTAGCCGTCGAGCTCGCCCATTGTACCACCTTCATAATACAATCTAGCAGGAGTAGGTCTTTACCCTCCGGGGGACGAACCTGGGTAATACCCTGTGTCTCTGCCCTCATCTCGCACCGCAGATGGCTGGCCACCCTTGCCCCTCGTTCTACTACTCGCTGCCGATTGCAGCATCTGCCGTGACCATTCCCACGACAGTGGCGCCCACCATGGGGCCTGGCCGGTCTGGCCGGTGTTCTGCGGCGAGATCCAATCTGCCCATCAACGAGACGGTCGCCACCGGCCGCATGATAGCGATCGGCGAGATGCTCCAAATCTTGCCGAGCAGCTACGTCCCGGCGGCGCGACCCGTCACACACAGCGTGATCCTGCCGATCGGCACGATCAGCCTCTTCGTTGGCCTCACCGACGTCATCGTCTCGGAGGACTCGGCTCGCATCCGCGAGTCGCCGCCACGCGATCGGCTCTTCGAGAGCCAGATCCGCACGGTCCATCGCCTCGCCTCCGAGTACAACTCGGCCCACAGCGACGTGGCCGAAAATTCAGCGGTTGCAGAAGACGCGGCCCTCAACAACGACGCCGACTCGGCGACCCCGGCGTCACTCGCCGGGTCCATCACCGCGGCTTCACCCGCGGGCTCCATCACCCAGGTCTCCAACGTGGGAGACTTCGAGGACCCCTCCATCCTCGGGATCTTCGAATTCGATTCCGGATCGGAAAACTCCGCCGACCTCCGCGACGGAACCGATCGCCACACAGCGACCTACATGGCGACCGGCACCGATCCGCCGGAGGACCCCTTCTCCACCCCAATTCCCCCTAACGCCACGGCGACAGAGGTCGAGGAACTCCGCCTGAAACTGGCGGAGGCGGTGCGCAAGGAACAAGCCGAGCGCGAAAAATTTCGCCTCGAGCAGGTGACGGCGCAGGAACTATCGCGCTACCATCAGCAGCGGATCAGGTCGCGCCTGAACCCCACCGTTCAGGGGCGCGCCCTGAATTTCGATGATGAAAACGACCCGGCCCGCGTGGCCGAGCGCGCGATCTGCGAGAACGTGCCACCAGGAGGAAGCGCCCGACCCCCGCCAGGGTCGACGGCGATGGGCGCCCCACCTCCACCCAACCGCACACCTCCCAGGGACCAGCCGCGGATAGTAGTCTCCTCACGGGAGCGAGATGCAAACGGCCTCCCACTATTCTCCACCCTGATGGACAACCTCGTGGCAGGCCGAGCAGCAGCCGACAACATCACGGCCACGGGCGACGGCGCCCTACAGATCCAGTACGTCAGGGACCTGCTCGCAAAGGTCGTCCAGCAGCAAAACGCGGGCGCCGACTCGCAGGGTCGAGTATACTCGCGTTCTTCGGGAAGCAGAGCGGCCTCAAGCGGCCGCCCAATGGCGGCAAACACCCTCAACTGCCCGCCACCGGAGCCACTGCAGCTCCAACACCGACCCGCGAACGCGGCACTCTCCACCAACGACCCCAGGCCAGCGACCAACTTTGTCGCCGCCAACGGTCAACCCATCGACGCCCGCACTCACATCATCAACAACCAAAGCTGGCGCGCACGCCAGCCCGATGACCTGCGACACACCCTGACCAATTGCCGCGACGGCGAGCCCATGGGGTCGCTCAGTCGACTCGGCCCCAAGTGCTTCAGACCAATGATCCGAGGCGAGAAGTACCCGCCAAACTTCAAGGCGCCGAAGGAGATAGAAAAGTACGACCCCTCGTACGACCCCGCCGTTTGGCTCGATACATACCTCATGGCGATGGGGATCGCAAGCCACACCGACCTACTAGATGCCCGTTACCTCCCCCTGATGATGGAAGGGACGTGCAGGCAGTGGATCAACACCCTCCCCCAGGACAGTATCGACTCCTGGGAGGAAATGCGCGACGCCTTCGTCAGGCACTTCGAGTGCTCCTACACATGGGCCACCACCATCGAGGACCTGGAGCGATGCGTCCAGGGACCCCGCGAGTCGACCCGCAACTGGGTCCAACGGTGGCAGGAACTTTGGTACAACGCGGTCGACATCCACCCGGACACCGCGATCCATTGCTTCAAGACCTCGTGCCGCTACGAGCCGCTGGTCGCCAAGCTCAAGCGACACTCTCGCACTCTCGACAACATACCGGACCTCCTCGATATCGCCAAACGGTACGCGGAGGAAGATCCAAACCAGGAAACCGACGACGAGTCGGGGGTCAACGCCGCACGAGCGGCAACAACAGCGGACGACGGTCCGACCTACGCTACAGCAACACTCGCCTCACCGGCAAGCGCCGCAGTGATGGGCGAGTCGACTTCGTCGCCAACGCCGGGCACGCACAACGCGAGCCCAAGAGCTTCCGCCGCGACGGAGGACAACACCGCGACGGCGGCAATTACAAGGCCAAGCCAAGGTTCGATCCTGCGGCCCTTCTTAACCAACCTTGCGCGTTTCATAGCAGGGAAGGGAAGCCCGCAACGCACACAACCGCCGACTGCCACACCCTCAGGGAGATCGAGAAGGCACGGCGAGCAAGGGAGGACCCCGACAACAACCCGCCAAACGGCGGAAAGTTCGGCAACGTGGCCGGGTCGCTCCATACCTTCACCGGCTTCAACACGAAGCGCGAGAAGAAGGTCATCACCCGCGCCGTCGCCGTCAATGCGGTGGCCCAGGTGGACGTTCCCCAGTTCCTCAACTGGTCGGAGCAGCCCATCACCTGGAGCCGCCAGGACCACTCGCCGCGCATCGAGTATCCAGGGCGAGTCGCCCTGGTGGTCAAGCCAAAGGTGGGCGACTACTGGCTCCCCAAGACATTGATGGACGGCGGCAGCTCCATCAACATCCTGTACCTGGACACCTTCAGGCGGCTGCGGCTCCCGCAGTCGATGATCGAGACAACCCACACCACGTTCCACGGCATCGTCCCCGGTCGGAAGGCGTACCCGATCGGCAAGGTCACGCTGCCAGTCACCTTCGGCACCCCAGCAAACTTCCGCACCGAGCGGATCGTCTTCGAGCTGGTGCCCTTCGATAGCCCCTACCATTGCGTCCTGGGGCGCCAGGTGTTTGCCAAGTTCATGGCAGCGCCACACTACGCGTACAACGCGATGAAGCTCCCTGGGCTGTGTGGCGTCATCACCATTAACGGCGACCCCGACATGGCCGCCGAGTGCGAGGCCAAAGGTGCCGAGCTCGCCGATGCTGTCATCGCGGCAGAGGCCAACCACGCTGACGAGCTCGCCAAGTACGCGAGCGGGGTGAACAATGACGACCCCACCATACTCAAGAAGCCCAACTCGGAAGGTGCAAACACCTCAGCCTTCGAGGCAACGACGCACACTCGCACCGTCGAGCTGGTCCCAGGCGACTCCAGCCAGACGGTGCCGATCGGCATAGGGATGAGCCCATCCTAGGAAGGCGCGCTCATCGAGTTCCCCCGTGAGAACAGGGATATCTTCGCATGGAAGCCCTCCGACATGCCTGGTGTCCCTAGGGAGCTCGCTGAGCACAAACTAAACGGCGACCCCAAAGTGCGACCCGTCAAACAGTCGATGCGGCCCTTCAATGAAGAGCGCCGCCGAGCCATTGCCGAGGAAGTGCAGCGCCTACTCGCTGCAGGCTTCATCCGGCCAATCAAGTACTCCAAGTGGCTGGCGAACCCAGTCCTGGTTGAGAAGAAGAACGGCACCTGGAGGATGTGTATCGACTACACAAACTTGAACAGCGCCTGCCCAAAGGAGCAGTTCGTCCTCCCGCGGATCGACCAAATAATCGACTCCACCGCGGGCTCGGAATCGCTATGTTTCCTTGACGCCTATTCTGGATACAACCAGATCAAGATGGCTGTCGAGGACGAGGAGAAGACGGCGTTCATCACGCCATCCGGAGCCTTCTGCTACACCGCCATGACCTTCGGCCTCAAGAATGCCGGGGCGACCTATCAGCGGTGCATGCAGGAGTGCCTTGCGAGCCAAATTGGCCGCCACATCCACGTCTACATCGACGACGTGGTCGTGAAGTCCGCTCGCCAGGACGATCTACTCGCCGACCTGGCGGAAACATTCGCCAACTTGCAAAGATACAAGATAAAGCTTAACCCAGGCAAATGCACCTTCGGTGTACCAGCAGGGCAACTGCTGGGTTACGTCGTCTCCAAGCGTGGGATAGAGGCGAACCCCACCAAGATCGACACGATCGCCCGACTCGGCAAACCCGAGTGCCTGCACGACGTCCAGAAGCTGGCCGGGCGAGTAGCGGCTCTCAGTCGCTTCATCCCCCGCTTGGGCGAAAAGGCGATGCCCCTATACCGCCTAATGCGCAAGAACCCCACGTTCCAGTGGGACAAGGAGGCGGACGACGCGCTCCGCGACCTCAAGAAGGTGCTACTCGCCGCACCGCTACTCGCCACCCCGGACGACAAAGAATTCATGCTGGTTTACGTCGCGGCTTCTGAGCGTGTCGTCAGCGCTGTCATGGTCGTCGAGCGACTGGAGGAAGGAAAGGAGCGCCCAGTACAGCGACCGGTGTACTACATCAGCGAGGTCCTCACCGAGTAGCGCCAGCGGTACCCACAGTACCAGAAGCTGGTATACGCGGTCTTCAGGGCACAGCGACGCCTGCTGCACTACTTCCAGGAGCACCCGATCACGGTCGTCTCCTCAGCACCGTTGTAGGACATCATCCGCAACCGTGAGGCGCAGGGCGAGTCGCCAAGTGGGCCGTCGAGATCGGCGTCCACAACATCAAATACGAGCCACGAAGAGCGATCAAGTCGGAAGCCCTAGCGGACTTCATCGCCGATTGGGAAGAGGCCCAGCAGCCAGAGAAGCTGCCATACCTCCACTACTGGAGCCTGCACTTCGACGGCTCCAAGAATGCGGACGGCGCAGGCGCAGGGATCGTGCTAACTTCACCAAAGGGCGACAAGCTCCGCTACGTCCTCTGCCTCGACTTCACACCCTGCACCAACAACATGGCCGAGTACGAGGCCTTGCTCCACGGCATGCGAGCTGCCAAGGAAATGAACGTCAACCGCCTACGCTGCTACGAAGACTCCGACCTCGTCGCGGGGCAAGTCGCTGGCACCTGCGACGCCGTCTCCCCCACCATGGTGGCGTATCGCCAAGCAGTGGGCAAGCTGGGCGAACACTTCACAGGCTACTCCGTCGAGTGGATCGACAGGCGGAAGAACGAAGAGGCCGACGCCCTCTCTCGCATTGGGTCGGCTCGACTCGCACCACCCGCCGGCGTCTTCCTTGACACGATAACCAAGCCATCAGTCTCTTCCCCGAGGGAGATCGACATTGGAGTCCCGTTGCAGCCGGAGGCAGCCCTGGTCGCACTCGTCATCGAGCTAGACGACTGGACCAAGCCCTACATCGCCTACCTGGAGGCCGGTACCTTGCCGGCAGACGAGACGGACGCTCGGATGATCGCCCGTCGATGCAAGTCCTACACCATCATCGACGGCGAGCTCCACAAGCGTAGTGTCACTGGCGTGTTCCAACGCTGCGTCCAACCCGCCGAAGGACGCAAGATCCTCCACGACATCCACTCCGGTGACTGCGGCCACCACGCCGGCGCCCGCTCCCTGGTCGCCAAGGCTATGCGACATGGCTTTTACTGGCCCACCGCACACGCCAATGCTGTCGACATTGTCCAGCGGTGCGCCGGGTGCTAGAAGTACGCCAACCAGACGCACGTGCCGAGCTCAGCGCTCAAAACAATCTCCATCACCTAGCCATTCGCTGTGTGGGGCATGGACATGGTAGGCCCCTTCAAGAAGGCCCCCTCTGGCTACACCCACCTGCTGGTCGCGGTCGACAAATTCACGAAGTGGGTGGAGGCCAAGCCAGTTCGGAAATGCGACGGGAAGACCGCCACTAAATTCCTACGCGAGCTCATATATCGCTATGGGTTCCCAAACAGCATCATCACGGACAACGGCACCAACTTCGCCAAAGGAGCCATGGCCGAGTTCTGCGAGGAACACCACATCCGGCTCGACCTGGCGTCAGTCGCCCACCCGGAGTCCAACGGACAAGCTGAATGGGCCAACCAAAGCATCCTCCACGGCCTGAAGCCGCGGCTCCAAGTACCACTCGAGCGCACCGACGGCTGCTGGGTCGAGGAGCTACCCTCCGTTATCTGGGGCATCCGCACCTCAGTCAACAGGTCGACAGGGTTCACACCCTTCTTCATGGTGTACGGCGCCGAGGCAGTCATGCCCACCGACCTCGAGCACGACTCGCCAAGGGTCGTCCACTACACGAAGGTTGCGAACGAACTCTCACGACAGGATGGAGTCGATCAGCTCGACGAGGCACGCGACCTAGCTCGCTCGCGCACCGCCATCTACCAGCAAGGACTCCGTCGCTACCATAGCCGGCGGGTGAAAACTCGCACCTTCCAAGAAGGCGACCTGGTGCTGCGCCTCATCCAGGACAAGAAGGGCATGCACAAGCTATCCCCTCCATGGGAGGGACCATTCGCCATCGGGCGCGTACTCGGCAACGACGCCTATTACCTCATCGACGTCCGCGGGGACGGCAAACTCGATGTCAAGCGACCATGGAACGTAAACCTCCTACGGAAGTTCTATTCCTAGAATGCCACATATGTACTCTCCAGTCGCTATGAAATAAATTGGTTACCGCAAAATTGCGTTTTCTCTCCGTGTCTTGTGCCACTCGCACTCGTAAAAACAGCGTCAAGCTAACCGCAGAAGTCAACCTTTGGTAAAGCAATCGGCACGGCCAAGTAGTGCGTTGCAAAAGCACTGAGTTACCTCAGGTTTTGCATCGTCCACGAAAAACGCCTACCCGGAGCCCCATTGGAGTCGCCTAGCCCGACTGGATCTACGAGCCAAGACAACTGCCTTCGCTTCTCACAGCGACCATGATCCTCCGCATCCTCGACATAGCGACTCGAACGGCCACGTACCATGCTCGGGGACTGACGACCAGTTCAGCGCGAGTGGCTTGGGAAAACGCCAAGTATGAGAGCATGCCCAGGACTCGCCATGCGACTGACCCTACGGGCCAGGCAGGAGTGATGCGCTTAAACCAACGCGCCAAGTCCTCACCCACCCTCGAGTCGCGCCTAGAACAACCAAGTACCACGCTCGGGGACTCGGCCATCCGACCTCGTTCGCGCAAGGGAACACGGTGAAGTATAGAGCGCTCAAGGGAGTCGCCTAGTGACTGGCTCTTCGAGTCCGGGCGAGTCGACCACAATAACAAAACATTTCAAACAATAAACAGATCACACACGAGGTAAACCCCACAAAAGGGCGGACGCGCTCGGGGACTCGTTCAAAAACACCAATCACAAAAAGCACATGACAAATTCCAACACAGACACGATGTCTCATTCAATAGCATGTTGCATTGTCTTACATTACAAAATATGCCCATACGGCAGACTTGGTACTAACGCCTCAGGGAAAACTACCCTATTCTGCAGGCTTCGACGACGACTCGCCAACACCCTGGCGACTGCGAATGAACGGCGTGTATGGGTTTGACGGGTACGTTGTCAGCTCACCCGCCATCGCCACGCGGAAAGGCTGTTCGACCTTGAAATCCCAGTGCGGCGGCTCGGGGTCGTTGGGCGCGACGACCGTCTCCTGGTACGGAAGGAGGTCACCCATTGCCCAGACACGCTCCGAGTACATCGCGGCGCGGTCCGTCAGCTTGAGCACCTCGGAAAGTTCCACCGCGCCGGTCGACGAAGGGTAGCCGCTCGTCACGTCGTCGAGGTCGAAGTCCTCTAGGAAGTGAGCAAGTCCAAGGCTAAGCGTCGTTGCTGCTCCGCGTCGAAACGCCGACCGCGTCATGAATTCAACAACCGAGGGCGCCTTCTCCAAGTACTTCCAAACCTCGACGAGGTCGCTGGGAATCACCTCCGTGGGTGATATCTCCTAAAGGTAGGCTCGGATGCATGTTGCCGACAACATCGCTGAGTCGACGAGCGTGCCCACACACTGCCGCGCGTCGAACGAGCTCGCCTATTCCGCGCTATCAATGATGCGACCTGCGAATAGAAGACAACAGTGAGTACGTTGGAAATCACAAAAAGCACAAGCTACTGGCAGAGGCAAAGGCACTCACCAATCAGTGGGCGGGCGAGATCCGTGATGAAGCGTTGAAGCGCAGTATGATCGTCCTGAATCCCAGCAACAAGGGCGTCCGACACTTTACGATCTTCTCCGGCGGCTGTAATGGCGGCCTTGCTCGTCCGTCAGTCGAGCTCGCTGCTTCCCTCGCTTCCCGCAGCTCGCGCTCGAGATCGGCGATCCGCTTTTCAGCCGAGCTCAAAGCCGATTGAGCCACCGCCAATTCACCCGCGGGAACAAGTCCCTGACGAGTTTCCTCCGCCTTCGCGGCAACCGCCTGAAGCCCCATATTCACCTCTTGGACGACTGCCAGTTCCTTCTCCGCGCGGTGCTTCGCTGCCAATCGGTCAGCTGATTCACGTTGCAGGCCCTACACATCGTTCAAACAGTTAAGTAACGCAACATCCTAAGTGCCCACCCGCTAAAATTCAGCGAGTGCGCACTCGGGGACTGGCAATCAAAAAATTCCTAAGTGCCCACCCGCTGAAATTCAGCGAGTGCGCACTCGGGGACTGGCAATCAAAAAATTCCTAAGTGCCCACCCGCTGAAATTCAGCGAGTGCGCACTCGGGGACTGGCAATCAAAAACCCCTAAGTGCCCACCCGCTGAAATTCAGCGAGTGCGCACTCGGGGACTGGACGCGAAAAATAACAGCTATACACTAAAAGGATCAGTCCGCTGCAACACACCGACCTGATCCTCGGGGACTGGACATACCTGGATGGCTGCGCCAAGCATGCTGTGAAGCTGTATCGCGTCCACGGATGGGAGGAGAGCTGGCGTGTGCCCACGAAGCTGCTCGACTTCCACATCGGCGACCCCAGGAGCACGGCTCGATGGTGAAGTCCCACTCGTCGTAGCCGCTTTGGCCATGAAGCGCGGGAACGTCGCGATGGAGGCACCCGCACCAAAGGAGGTCGGTTCGGCCACACTAGGCAGGGGAGCGCCCTCCTTCGTGGATGCGGCCGCCTCTGGTGCGGGTTCGGTTGGCGCGACTGCCGTGTCGTCGGAGATCGTGACGACATCATCGCCCTTGGCCTTCTTGCCGCCATCTGTAGGGACGACGACCTCGTCCGCCTTTCGCTTATGGGAAGGATTCTCCTCGCTGGCGACGGATGGCACCTTAGCCACGGTCGGGTGGCCCATCTTCTTCACTCCGGTCCTGTAAATCAATCGCGTAAGTAAGAAAGTTCAAACTACTATGTAAGACAAAGATAGGTGAACAAACTCACTTGGCGACTGGAATGAAGCGCAGCCCCGTGCGGAGGCCAGCCGGCTTCTCCAGTTCAGGGCCCAGACGGCGGCTGAGCCCCATCTCCAGGATGTCGCGTGCCCAAGACACGGACGGCTTCTTCGTCGTCGAGGCCGCAACGGGAACCCCTGGAGCTTCTTCGGCAGGAGCTTCCCTGCGAGGCGAGGCCGCTGCGGCCGGAGCGTCCCCCAGCCCAGAAACTAGGGCGAATGGCGGGGGCATCGAAGCCAGTGGCACCTCAACGGTGGCCGCGTCCAGCGTGGCTGCTGTCGGTGGCACCTCGTCCTTGGCCGGGCTGGGGGCATCGGAACTGCTTGCCGATTGCGGTGGCGAGGCCGGCCTCATCGGCTTCGTCTTCCTTCTTGGAGGGGCCTTTGCCTCCTTCTCTTTCTTCTTCTTCTTCTTTGACGGAGTAGCCTGGCGGCGCGAGGTGGTTTCCGGAAGCTCTTCTTTGTCATCGTGACGCTCGAGGCTTTTGCTCGCCACGAGTTCGCGTTGACGCTGCCCGCGGGTCTTGCGGACCAGCGGGGCGACCTCCTCCTCGGAATCGTCGTCGCTGTTGCTCTCGTCGCTCCCGGCGTCGCCCTTGGCGAGAGGCGACTCGCCCATGTCCTGGACGGACGAGCTCGAATTCTCGTCGTCCGAAGGAGGAAGCCACCCCTCCACCACTTGGAACAGCTGCGATGAAGACAAGATGAAATTAGAACGACCGCGACCGCAAAAAACTGCGACTGCGAATAATACGAGATGATTACCGTTGGGGCCAGACGCTTCACGGTGTAGGGGGCGACCCCAGCCTGAGCATCCAGGTACACCGCCTGGGTGATCTTCTTCAGTGCCGCGGTGTAGTCCTCAAGCTTCCACTCGGCTAGGCTGGCCTTCGTCGAGTCCTCCCGGCCCATGTACTGGTACATGTAGTGGTCGCGCCGGGCCAGAGGGACGAGCCGCCACCCGAGCCAGCAGTTGTATAGATTGATCGTTTGGAGGCCCCTTTTCTTCAAGCCGCGGATGGTTTGGAGCATCTCGTCCACGACCATCCGCTGGTCGCTGGGGAGCTTGCCAACTTGAAGACGGCGCGGCTCGGACCGATTGGCGGAGTACCACGGGATCGCCGTCTCGCCCTCCGGGGTCGCCTCGGAGACGTAAAACCACGACTTCTTCCAGTCGCTCGCTGCCTTGGCGGGCAGCATCAGGTCGAAGAATGAGGCCTTCGACTTCAGCTGGAAGGTTAGGCCACCCGCGGCGAGCATTGGGCCGCCCGCCTCCTCGCGGCTGATCCGTCCGTGGAACAGATCTTGCCAAAGAGGGAAGTAGGGCCGGCAGCCCAAGTAGCACTCGTAGAACGCCACGAAGATGGCGAGCTGCTCGATGCTATGGGGACCCAGATCGGACGGCTGGATCCCGTAGTAGGCGCAGAAGCGCCGGAAGAACAAGGACGTGGGGAATCCCAGTCCCCGTTCCAGATGGCTGGTGAAGCAGATGAATTCTCCCTCGCGCGGGTTCGGGGTCACCTCTTCGGCCGCGGGGATGCGCCAGTAGCCGACGCACAGGATCCCGGCCTCCTCGAAGGACGCCAGTTGCGCCCTCGTACATTTGGACCTCCCCCAAGGTTCGGTGGAGAGGGCCATGGCGGAAGACTTTGCGGGGGGTCGGAGGATTTCGGGTCGGCTGGATCGCGATGCGAAGGAAGGCGAGAATGTGTGCAGTCGGAGGGAATGGTGAGAAGATGACTCTCTGATCGCTTGCCATTCCCCTTATATAGCGGTTGTTACCCGCCAAATCAGGAGGCCGTTACTACGCGGTGATTACGCCAAAAGTTACCGTTGGATTACCGCAACGGCTAGTTTGACCGCACTTAACGGTCCAACTTCAGCCACTCGGCTCGCCGACCTACTCGCTGCGACAGTGATTCGCCAACTCGACTCGCCAAAGCTACGAATAAAATGACAAGTTTTCCTCTATACAGGAGCCCGCCGACGATTCGACTGGATGTCTACTCTAAAGCCGTATACTCCGACTGCTAGCAGCCACCTGCGCCTAATCAACGACGGCCTCGGGGACTACTGATGGGGATGTACCTACCGGGGTATACCCAGCAGGACGTTTCCGACTGGCCCAAAGAACTAGCGAGTGGGCCTGCAAGACGGCGACTGGATCAAGGCCCGGTGTGGATCCAAGCGACTGGAAGCTGAAGGCCCAGGCGAGTAGATAGGCCCAGTCGGATTAGGTTAAACAAGCACCGAAGCCTTAACTGATTCGGTTGAGATATGTAAACCCTAGGGGAGGTGAGCCTATATAAACCTCCCTGCGGGGCGTGTAGAGAGACGTTCCATCATACACCCAAGCGACTCGCCTCTTAGCCGTCGAGCTCGCCCATTGTACCACCTTCGTAATACAATCTAGCAGGAGTAGGTCTTTACCCTCCAGGGGGCCGAACCTGGGTAATACCCTGTGTCTCCGCCCTCATCTCGCACCGCAGATGGCTGGCCGCCCTTGCCCCTCGTTCTACTACTCGCTGCCGATTGCAACATCTGCCGTGACCATTCCCACGACAATGTGCTTAACATGTCTGGGCACGCAAACAAACTTCAAAGCTTGGGCATAGTGATTCCTAATGCTTTGGGGATTTACCGTGTCCTCCAATCACTACCACCAAGTTACAAGAACTTTGTGATGAACTACAATATGCAAAACATGAACAAACAGTTGCCAGAACTCTTTGCCATGTTGAAATCTGCAGAAGTGGAGATCAAGAAAGAGCACCAAGTGTTGATGGTCAATAAGACCACCAAATTCAAGAAAGGCAAGTCTAAGCAAAAGGGACACTTCAAGAAGGGTGGTAAGAAAGTTACCGCGCCGACGAAGAAGACCAAGGCTGGACCTAAGCCTGATACTGAGTGCTTTTACTGCAAGGGAGAAGGTCACTGGAAGCGGAATTGCCCAAAGTACTTGGCGGATTTGAAGAACGGCAACATCAAGAAGAAAGGTATATCCGATATACATGTTATTGATGTGTATCTCACTAGTACTCGTAGTAGTGCCTGGGTATTTGATACTGGTTCGGTTGCTCATATTTGTAACTCGAAACAGGTGCTGCAGAATAAACGGAAGCTAGCGAAGAACGAGGTGACGATGCGCGTGGGAAACGGATCAAAGGTTGATGTGATCGCGGTCAGCACGCTACCCCTTCATCCACCATTGGGATTAGTTTTATACTTAAATAATTGTTATTTGGTGCCTGCGTTAAGCATGAACATTATATCGGGATCTTGTTTATTGCAAGACGGTTACTTGTTTAAGTCCGAGAATAATGGTTGTTCGATTTATATGAGTAATATGTTTTATGCACATGCACCTTTGATAGATGGTCTATTCTTATTGAATCTCGATAGTGGAAATACACATATTAATAACATTGAGGCTAAACATTTGAAATCGAGCGATAACTCGAACTATATGTGGCACTGTCGTCTTGGTCACATTGGAGTGAAGCGTATGAAGAAACTCCATTCCGATGGACTTCTTGAATCACTTGATTTCGAACCACTTGAAAGATGCGAAGCATGTCTGATGGGTAAAATGACTAAGACTCCATTTTCTGGTATGATGGAGCGAGCTATGGACTTATTGGAAATCATACATACCGATGTGTGTGGTCCAATGAGTGTAGCATCGCGCGGTGGTTATCGTTATGTTCTTACCTTCACGGATGACTTGAGTAGATATGGGTATATCTATTTCATGAAACATAAGTCCGAAACTTTCGAGAAGTTTAAGGAATTTCAAAGTGAGGTAGAGAATCAACATAACAAGAAGATTAAATTTCTACGTTCTGATCGTGGAGGTGAATATGTATTGTGTCTATGTTGCGATTGGACAAAAACGCTCGACTGTGGCACAATTAGTTCAAATTCTTTCAGAAGCGAATGCTTTGGAATATTCCATTCTTGTCTAAGTTACGAGTTTGGCAAGCATTTGAAGAAATGCGGAATACTTTCACAATTGACACCTCCGGGAACACCACAGCGTAATGGTGTGTCCGAACATCGTAATCGAACTCTCTTAGATATGGTTCGTTCTATGATGTCACTTACAGATTTACCGCTATCATTTTGGGGTTATGCATTAGAAACAGCCGCATTCACTTTAAATAGGGCACCATCTAAATCCGTTGAAACGACACCGTATGAATTATGGTTTGGGAAGAAACCTAAATTGTCGTTCCTTAAAGTTTGGGGTTGCGAAGCCTATGTAAAGAAGTTACAGCCGGACAAGCTTGAACCCAAAGCAGAAAAATGCGTCTTCATAGGATACCCGAAGGAAACTATTGGTTATACCTTCTATCATAGATCCGAAGGCAAAATCTTCATTGCCAAGAATGGATCCTTTCTAGAGAAGGAATTTCTCTCGAAAGAAGTGACTGGAAGGAAAGTAGAACTCGACGAGGTTGTTGAACCTTCTCTCGAACTTGCGAGTAGCGCAGCACCGGAAGAAGTTCCTGTGGTGCCTGCACCAATAAGAGAGGAAGCTAATGATGATGATCATGAAACTTCGGTTGTAGTTGCTACAGAGCCTCGCAGGTCAATGAGAACTCGTACCACTCCTGATTGGTATGATCCCGTTATGAGTGTCATGTTGGTGGACAACACTGATGACCCTGCGACATATGAGGAAGCAATGATGAGCCCAGATTCCAATAAATGGCAAGAAGCCATGAAATCCGAGATTGGATCCATGTACGAAAACCAAGTATGGACTTTGGTGAACTTACCAGATGGCCAGAAGGCTGTCGAGAACAAATGGATTTTCAAGAAGAAAACAGATGCTGATGGTAATGTTACTGTCTATAAAGCTCGACTTGTCGCAAAAGGGTTTCGAAAAATTCAAGGAGTTGATTACGATGAGACTTTCTCACCAATAGTGAAGCTAAAGTCTATGAGGATTATGTTAGCAATCGCTGCATATTATGATTATGAGATATGGCAGATGGATGTCAAAACAGCATTCCTCAATGGAGACATTGATGAAGAGTTGTATATGATGCAACCCAAAGGTTTTGTTGATCCTAAAGATGCTAACGAGGTATGCAAACTTCAACGGTCCATCTATGGATTGAAGCAAGCATCCCGAAGTTGGAATCAACATTTTGATAAGGTGATCAAAAGTTTTGGTTTTATACAAACTTATGGAGAAGCTTGTATTTACAAGAAAGTGAGTGGGAGCTCTGTAGCATTCTTAATACTATATGTGGATGACATATTGTTGATTGGGAATGATGTAGACCTTCTTAATAGTGTCAAGGAATATTTGAATAATAGTTTTTCAATGAAGGATCTTGGCGAAGCAGCTTACATATTAGGCAAAAAGATTTATAGAGATGGATCAAGGCGCCTAATATCATTGTCACAAAGTACATATTTGGACAAAGTTCTAAAGAGGTTTGGAATGGAAGATAGCAAAAAAGGGTTCTTGCCCATGTTGCCCAATACGACCTTGAGTAAAACTCAAAGTCCGACAACGGCAGAAGATAGAGAAAGGATGAGTAAAACTCCCTATGCCTCAGCCATAGGATATCTAATGTATGCCATGCTATGTACTAGACCCGACATTGCATATGCTGTTAGTTTAACTAGCAGATATCAAAGTGATCCAGGAGTGGATCATTGGACAGCGGTCAAAAACATCCTTAAGTACTTGAGAAGAACTAAGGATATGGTTCTTTCTTATGGAGGTGATGAACAGCTCGTTGTTAATGGTTACACTGATGCTAGTTGGAACACCGATCTGGATGATTCTAAATCACAATCTGGATACGTATTTACTTTGAATGGTGCAGCAGTTAGCTGGAGGAGTGCAAAGCAAAGCGTTGTGGCGAGATCTTCAACTGAATCGGAATACATGGCTGCTTCGGAGGCTTCACAAGAAGCGATATGGATGAAAGAGTTCATTACAGAGCTGGGTGTGGTTCCTAGTGCGCTGGACCCAATGTCTATCTACTGTGATAACATGGGCGCCATAGCCAATGCGCAAGAACCAAGGTCACACAAGAAGCTGAAGCACATTAAGCTACATTTTCACGCTATTCGAGAACATGTCCAAGATGGGGACATAAAGATTTGCAAAGTACACACAGATCTGAATGTGGCAGATTCGTTGACTAAACCTCTCCCGAGGGCAAAACATGACCAGCACCAAACTGCCATGGGTGTTCGGTATATTACCATGTAATCTAGATTAGATGACTCTAGTGCAAGTGGGAGACTGTTGGAGATATGCCCTAGAGGCAATAATAAATGTAGTTATTATTATATCTTTGTGTTTATGATAAATGTTTACATTCATGCTATAATAGTATTAACAAGGAAACATTAATACTTGTGTGATTTGTAAACTAAAATAGAGTCCCTAGTAAAGCCTCTATATAATACTATCTTGTTGGTTAATAAATGATTGTGGTTTCCCTATCATGAACATTGAGATGTTATTAACAACAAGATCATATCGTTAGGAGAATGATATGGTGGACATACTCCTATAGATAAGCATAGCATAAAGATCAAGTCATTTTAATAGTTCAATTGCTATATGCTTTCTGATACATAGTAACCTAATTCCTTCGACCATGAGATCATGCCTATCACCTTCACTGGAAGGATGCTTTGATGACATCAAACACCACACCGTAAATGGGTGGCTATAAAGGTGGCATTGAGTGTTCGGAAAGTATTGGTTGAGACACATGGATCAAGAGTGGGATTCGTCCATCCATATGACAGATAGATATACTCTGGGCCCTCTCGGTGGAATGTCATCCAATTAGCTTGCAAGCATGTGACTGGCTCACAAGGGATCACATATCACGGGAACGAGAAAAGAGTACTTATCAGTAACGAGGTTGAACTAGGTATGCAGAGATACCGACGATCATAACCTCGGATAAGTAAAGTATCGTGATACAAAGGGAAATTGGTATCGTATGTAAGTGGTTCATTCGATCGCAAAGTAATCATAGAAATATGTGGGAGCCATATGAATTTCCAGATTCCTCTATTGGTTATTGTTCGGAGAAGTGTCTCGATCATGTCCGCATAATTCACGAACCGTAGGGAGACACGCTTAAGGATTCGACGTTGTTTGAGTAGTTATGGAATGATGAGTAAGAGACCTAATGTTTTTCGGAGTCTCTAATGGGATCCGGGATATCACGAGGAGATCCGGAATGGTCCGGAGAATAAGATTCATATAAGGAAAGTCCTATTTCGGAGTTGGAGAATGGTTCCGGTGTTTTCATCGGGAATGTTCTAGAAGGTTCCGGAATGTCCGGCACTCCGAAGGGGAAGGGTACATGAATGTGTCATACCAAGTTGGAATGATTGCATCATGTACTAAGTGTCATCGCTGAACAAAATAAAAGATTTAATCAAATCCTAGTTTGAAAAGTCAAACGCCAATTTGAAAAGTCAAACGGCTATTTTGGGAAGTGGAGGGGAAGGTGGAAACCGAGTTGGGGAGGAGTTCCTCCCCTCCACCGCCGGCCCCCTTGGGAAATCGAGTTGGGGAGGGACTCCCCTCCCCTGGCGCGCCCCCTCCACCTATATAAGGAGGGGCACGGCTGCCCCTCCAAGACACAACTCCACCACCCCGCAAACCCTAGCCCTAGCCGCCGGCCCCTCTTGCAGCCGCCGCCGCCCTAGGGCAAGCCGCCGCCGCCTAGCTAACCCTAGCCGCCGGCCAAGCCTCCTCCTTGGTGTGTCTAAACCCTATATCGCCGAGGAGCTCTCTCATAGTCCACCATACTCGCTCCGGCTTAAGGCGAAGCCCTGCGAGATCTCCCCTCTACTTCCGGTACCACGCCGTTGTGCTGTCGGAATTACGAGGAGAGTTCTACAACCTCTGCTGCCTGCTGGAACAAGGGAGAGGAAGGTCTTCGTCGAGTACCGAACGTGTGACCGACTACGGGAGCGCTGCCGGAACGCAGCGCCGGAAGGATCGTCTACGCGATCTTGAGATCGGGAAGAGTACGACTACATCACCCACGAGAATCCGCTCTCGTTAAACACTTTGGAATCTTCGAGGGTGAGTTATTCCATCGACTCATTGCTATAATCTAGTAGATAGATCTTGGCTTGTTTGTATGCGATAGAAATTTTTTGTTTTCCATGCTACAAAACCCTACATCATATCCATGTACATTTTGGTGTTACCCGGATGGATAGAATATGGTGTGTTATGTGCTTCTTGTAATATCAGTTTCCGAAGCTCCGGATCTTGTGGAACACAGATGCGTTTTCCATACCATAAAGTACCCTGTTCATCTTCATGAAATCCTTTGGCTTTTCCCTTGCCAATATTTTCCTTAATCTCTTCAATTTCCTTATCTGTCTTTTGGGCTTCTTTGATCTTGTCCAACAAAGTGGGTTGAACATCCAATGACATGAGATGTCCTTCAGGCACAATCTCCAATCTGAGATCTCTAAATTGGGCACACAGATCATCTGGCAATTCTCCTTTAGTAAGGCCATTCACAAAAACCTTACGGCTTAGAGCATCCGCTACAACATTTGCTTTACCGGGGTGGTATTGCAAACTTAAGTCATAGTCCTTGATGAGTTCTAGACATCTTCTTTGTCTCATGTTAATTTCTTTCTGGGTGAAGATATACTTCAAACTCTTGTGATCTATGAACACTTCACATCGTTTTCCCAAAAGATAATGTCTCCATGTTTTGAGTGCATGGACAACAGAGGCTAACTCTAAATCATGAGTAGGGTAGTTTACCTCATGAGTTTTGAGTTGTCTCGAGGAATAAGCCACAACTTTCCCTTCTTGCATAAGTACTGCACCTAATCCATGATGAGATGCATCACAATACACTTGGAAATCTTTCTCCAAATCTGGTAAACACAAGACTGGTGCTGTCACTAGTCTCTTCTTCAATTCTTGAAAGCTGAGTTCACAACCTTCAGACCAAGCAAATTTCTTGTCTTTCTTTAGCAATTCTGTCATAGGCTTAGCTACCTTGGAGAAATTCTCAATGAACCTTCTGTAGTAACTTGCTAAGCCAAGGAAACTACGAACCTCTTTCACTGTCTTAGGAGATTCCCATTCAGTTACAGCTGAAACTTTAGCAGGATCAACTGCTACACCATCCCCTGACACAACGTGTCCAAGAAATCCAACTTCATTCAACCAAAATTCACACTTGCTGAATTTGGCATATAGTTTATGCTCTCTAAGCTTCTCAAGTATCTGACGCAAGTGTCCTTCATGCTCTTCTTTGCTCTTGGAATAGATCAAAATGTCATCAATGAAAACGACAACAAATTTGTCAAGGAATTCCATGAACACCTTGTTCATCATATTCATGAAATAGGCTGGTGCATTGGTCAAACCAAATGGCATCACGGTATACTCATACAATCCATACCTGGTGGTGAAAGTTGTCTTATGTATGTCTTGTTCCCTTATCTTGAGCTGGAAATAACCTGATCGGAGATCAATCTTTGAGAACACACAAGCTCCTTCTAACTGATCAAACAAGTCATTGATTCTTGGCAAAGGGTATTTGTTCTTGATAGTCACCTCATTGAGTGAACGGTAATCTATGCATAACCTTTGACTTCTATCTTTATTTTCTATAAACAAAACTGGTGCTCCCCAAGATGAAGAACTTGGTTGGATAAAACCTTTCTGCAACTGTTCTCCAAGATGCTTCTTGAGTTCTTTCAACTCATCCACTAACATCTTGGACGGTCTCTTTGCTATTGGTCCAGATCCTGGTAGCAAATCAATAAGAAATTCCACATCTCTATCTGGTGGCATTCCTGGCAATTCTTCCGGAAACACATCCGGATATTCACTCACAATTAGCAGACTATCTATGCTAACCCCCTTAAGAGAATTTAGCTTACTCCCTTTTGATTCAAAGTTAGACTTGAATCTAATCCGTTTCTTTTCTGGGGTTGTGAGTGCAATAGTACGATTGTGTCACATCCCAAGATTTTCCAAATCTTGTTATGTGAAAAATATTGAATAAAATAAAACTTTGTGATTTTCAGGGTGAGAAGAAACCTTTTTGATTCCAATTGGAAACTTTCAAACCTGTTTGGATCAAATAAAATCCTAAAGGGATCTAAAAAGATAAATAAACAATAAAGTTAAAAATATTTGGAAATTACTATTTTTGGATCTTTTAATAAAAAGATTTGGTTTTCAAATGAAAAGGTAGAAAAATAAATAAGAATTATTTTATAAAGCCAAATGAAATCTTGGCCAAGCTTTTGAAGTAAAGTATTTTGTTTTGATTAAAGAGATAAAAGTATTTTCAACAAAATAATGAGGATTTATTAATAAACCAAATTTATTAAAGTAAAGGCTTTTCCCATTTTGAATAAACACTAAAACTTATTTATTTTAAATAAGTCTTTCAAGTGTTTAGTATTTTCAAATAAAAGCTACTGAAATGGTTTTGATTTTATTTTAGATTTCAAAATAAAGATTCTAAATAAAACAAATCCTATTTGAATAAATAACTAAGGACTATTTATTTAGTTATTAAATAGATCCTAAAAGAATAAAAATATTATTTTATTTTTGGACTTTGATTTGTGTGGTTAAACAGAACAAAAACCAAAATGAAGTTTGGCAAAGATTCGAAATCATTTGGGTGTTTGATTTGTTGTTTGAAATTCAAAACAGGAAATCAAATTGGAAAAAGAAAAAGCAATTAGAAAGAAAAAAAATAGAATCAGGCCTGACCCAACTCACCTGGCCCAGGAAGCCCAACTCCAGGCCAGCTTCTTCCCCACGCGCGAAACGTTTTTCACCCACAGACAGACCCACTCAGCGACTAATTGGTGGACCCTCCCCCTATCTCACTCCCTCGCTGACGCCTAGACCCCACTGCCACCTCAGCGTCGTCTTCAACCCCCAGACCCCGCCCTGCCGTTGCAGACAAGAAACGCCGGCGTTGATTGCGCGCTGATGAAGCCTTGATTCCACGCAGTAACAGTGCCCATTTAACCGCCTGCGTCTTCCCTCTCTTTCCCCTCGCTCGCCATTCCCCCTCTGCCCCCAGGATGCCCTTGATTTGGTTTGCACGACCACTGCCCCGACAACCTTCCCCAGACAATTCCGGCGAGTCCAGCCACCGCCTTACTCCCTTGACCACACGAGCGTGATCCCCATCTCCCTACGCACCTCCCTGTCCTTCCCATTCATCCAAGCGAACACCAGAACGTCGGCAACGACCACAACTGAGCGCCACCGTCTTCTGCCGTTTCTCCGGCGAGTTTCCCTGGTAAGCACCAACCGCCCCAAGCCTTTCCGTGGATGCTCCCATGATCCCTAGTGTCGTACGCGTCTAACCGTGTGCTCCATTTGCCTTAGCGTGTTCGCAAACTCCGTCCCTATCAACAACTAAGCAAGCTCGACACTGCCACCGACTCCAGCGAGAAATCCCGCTGGAACCAGAGCGCCCCTCGACGAGCTGACCGTGCCTTGAGCATCAGAGCGTCACCGCGATCACTCTAAGCACCATCACCTCCTCCCTTGCTTCCTGTAACCGCCGCGACGCCACCGTCTGACCTCGCGCCGCCGCTAGCGCCGCCAGTTACTGGTCGAGCTGCTATGAGCCGTGCGATGCGAATCGTCCGGCTGAGATTATAACTGAACGAAGAAGTATGAGTCAACCCGCGCCGTGCGATTAAGTAAGATCCAACGTCTCACAGAGGCCGATCCGTGCGAACCGGTACCGCCCAATAAGAACACGCCACGTGGCCAGACTCAGGATTAAAAACAGAAATAGATTCTATTAGATATGCAAATTTGAAAAATTCATAACTTTAGTTCTACACGTCCAAATTTTGCGAACTTTATATCAATGGAATCAGTGGAACAAGCCCTAGCCAACCATGCAATTTGTTTAGTAAAAAGCTTCTGTTAAATTGTTTGTTTTTGCAGAAACTTGTGTATGCTTGTTTAGGTTATAAAAATTATTCTAAAATGATTTTGGGGATAAAATCTTTGAAAAATGGTTTGTTTTGAACCTACCGACCATAGGAATCACCCTGTGGTTTCAAAAATGTATTTGGATATGCAAAAGAATGAAACTTGGATTTAAAACCAATTCTAGTTAAATAAAAATATGGCTTATTTATTAAAAATGGTTTTGGAAGAAAACCCTTGGGAAATGTTTTTTTTTAAACACCCTGACCCTAAACACAAGGTTTTATGGTTTGAAAACATATTTTGTGAATCCTATAGATTAATGCCTTAATAAAAACATTTCTACACCACATAAAATGATACTTTGTTTAGAAAAGGGTTTATAAATTGAAACCTTTTGCAAATGACTTTGCCACTTTATAAAATGACCAATAAGTGTTTTCAAATGTTTATAACCTATTATAAACCACTTTTACAAATAAAACAACCCTTTTTGCATGCTTGCATGTATTGTTTTGTTTTATTATTTTATGTGATGTTTTGCTTGAATGGTAGATTGAAATATTGTTTGCTTGATTGAATTGTAGTGACTTGAAGTGTGTGAACATTGCAAAGATCAAGAAGTGAACCTATACTCTACCAAAAAGGTAAGTGATGCTTCATACTTTGTCCCATTATTTTCACTATGCATTAGAGATATTTCTAAGTAGGACTTGCATGGAATTTTGCTACGTATAAACCATGCTATGGGAAAACCTAGTAGATGAAAACCTTAGTAGAATTTCCTAAGTTAAGATTCCTACTACTATCATGCTTAGCTTAGCTAATAGAAAACAAGGGTGGAATATATACATTCATAATATGGAAAAATTTCTAAGTCTGAGGACTTGTGTTTTTGTTTAATAAAACAACTAAGTTAATGAATCACCTGGGTGGAAAGGGACTTGCTTGGTGGTTTTTGGTTGAGTGGTTACACAAGGCCCATGGCTATGGTTTACCTTGTGTATCACACTTGTGGATTGCCACCCAGGAACAAAGAGATTTGAGATGTCAAATGTTGAGAAGCTTCAAGTGCAACCACTTGGCATTATGGGCTCTGCCTGGATCATATAGGTTGCAAGAACTTAGCCAAATGGACAGTTGGTGGTAGGGTTTGATAGGTTGGAGCGCGTCCATGTTGGTCTAAGGGAAGGCTTATGAAAGATCTTGTCTTGGTGAAACCAAGTCTTGTGGGGAAAGTGCACCACCTCTGCAGAGTGTAAAATCTAAGTACTTAGCCATGTCCCTGGTAAAGGACAATTTGAGCATCAAGACATGGAAGCTATCAAGAATCTCATCATCCAAATTTCTAAGTTAAAAACTTGTGGTTGAACAAGGGTTAAAGGATCTTCAATCTTTGATTGGTAGATGCCTTGGGTGATTTTTGTCAAAGCAAAAAAAAACTTAGTGTTTTCAAATGATAAGGAAAATCTATTTGGAGCAATGCAAGCCTAAGCTCCACTTAGCCAAATGCATATAGATGATAGACTCCACTATACTACCATAGTATCACTTGCCAATACAATTCAAATGTATTGACCCTTGTGGCTGTAACTTGTTATGTTGCAGGTTTGATTGATATTAGTGAAGTTTAATGATTAGGATTACAAGTCTACAACCAACATGTCTGCCTGTGGCACTTTGAAGATGAAGGACCCCATGCTTATAGATATTCTGCTGCAATGTGATGAAATAGCCAAATGAGCTATGAAAGATGTAATAAATTATTTTATTCCTGGTTATAAAGTTGTATTATGACCTTTGTTTCTTGATATTACATCTTAACTGTGGATGGTAGCTATTGATCCAGGGACTAGCATTATAAACACAGGGATCTCTACCTTATTAAAGGTTGGGAATCTCTACAGATGGTATCAGAGCATTGTGTTGCCTGTAGGATTTGTAAAACCTAGGATTGGACAAAAACCCTTAGAAATATAGGAGTTGTATTTGTTCCAAAACTTATTTACAAAAAATCTTGTAAACTCTTTCCTCAACCATTTTGGTTTTGATTCTACATCTCTTCTATTTAAAACTTGATGGACAAAACCTACCCCATGGCCAAAGACTTCACCATGAGCAAGGACTTCATCAACTCTAATGACTTCAACTTCTTCAACTCTAATGACTTCAACTTCTTCAACTCTAATGACTTCAACATCTTTAGCATTTTCACCAAGGACTCCAACCTTGGATATCACTAAGGACTACAAGTGAGACAAGAAATGTTAATCAAGACTTGAGGACTAAGGAAACACAACTTATAAAGAACCCTCATCACCTTTGAAGTTTTGTGACCAAAAGTTTTTCTCAAGGAAACCATGATCTCATGCAAGAAGAATCAACCAAAGAAGGATGGAAAGATCTCAAGTGAACCATATAGATGGACCACCATATTTAGTTTAAGCCAAACCCACCAACTTATGTGGTGTAACAAAATATTTTTGGTTGCCTAAAAATATGTTTGAAACTTGTTGTTTGAGTGGAATGTTTGTTTGTGATTGCCTACACATTTCTTGTGTGAATTGTGATGTGTGTGATTAGAATTATTTCCTTAGAAAATCTTTTGCCTATTCTAATCTCAATCCAATCCAAACAGATGACTACTCCAAGAGACTCCAACATCAAGGTTGATGACACCAACAACAACCAAGAGGACAACTTGGGAGAACTCATAGCAACCCAAAACCAGTTGAACCAAATGACAGCTCAATTCATAGCCAACACCAGTGGGGAAGATCCAACCCTGCAAGGATTTTTGGAAAACCAAGCCCAAATGTTGCATAAGGTGACAGGTCAAATGCTCAACATGGAAAGCAACTTTTCCAAAGGAGTATGTAACAAGAAGGATAACAAGGATGTTATACTAAAAGGAACCAAAGCTTGCAATATTTGTGGAGACAAGGTTCACACTTCCAAGGAGCATAGAGATCAATGCCCCAATTGTGAAGATAAACATCCAGCTGGACAATGTCCCACCTCACAAGCTACTTGTTACCTATGTGAAGGAAATAATCATGTCCCTATCCAATGCCCCATCTATTCCATAGTTGAACAAAGGAAACAAGGTGGAGTGCAACAAATGATTGCAAACTATCAAGAAGGAGCTAAGTCTACCAAGAAGGATGAGGACAAAGGAAAATCACCACTTATACCTCCATGCAATACAACCCAATTCAAAGGACCAAAGAAGGGGCATATGAATTATCCAAGGAGCAATAGAAGGTCCAAGAAACAAGTAGACATTCCTACCTATAAGATAACATATGAACAACATGAACTAGATGCACTCCTAGCTTTGGAGAAACCCAAAAGGAAGAAGGACAAAAGCCATGTACAATGTAATCATTGTAAATAAATGGGACACTATTCTAGTGAATGTCCAGAGAAACAGAAGTATAAAGAGATTGGCCAAGTATGGTGCAACAACTGCAAAGAGCTAGGCCATTATGCATCAACCTGTCCACAAGAGATACGTGAAGAACTCAAACTTATCACATGTTACAATTGTGGTAACCAAGGACATTATGCAAGCAACTGTCCAGAGAAGATGAAGCACAAGATAAACAAGCCTATGAAGGATCTCAGCCTTGTCACATGTTTCAAGTGTGGAAACAAAGGACACTATGCAGATGTTTGCCCAGAAAAGTTTCCCCAAGATCCCAAGAAGGCCAATATGTAATCTAGTTTGGAAATTTTTAAGGGTGGTAGTACCCTAGATGCTTTGAGCCAACTTGTAACCCTAGCCTTCCCAAATCTCGGGACGAGATTTATTTTAAGGGTGGTATCCTGTCACATCCCAAGATTTTCCAAATCTTGTTATGTGAAAATATTGAATAAAATAAAACTTTGTGATTTTCAGGGTGAGAAGAAACCTTTTTGATTCCAATTGGAAACTTTCAAACCTGTTTGGATCAAATAAAATCCTAAAGGGATCTAAAAAGATAAATAAACAATAAAGTTAAAAATATTTGGAAATTACTATTTTTGGATCTTTTAATAAAAAGATTTGGTTTTCAAATGAAAAGGTAGAAAAATAAATAAGAATTATTTTATAAAGCCAAATGAAATCTTGGCCAAGCTTTTGAAGTAAAGTATTTTGTTTTGATTAAAGAGATAAAAGTCTTTTCAACAAAATAATGAGGATTTATTAATAAACCAAATTTATTAAAGTAAAGGCTTTTCCCATTTTGAATAAACACTAAAACTTATTTATTTTAAATAAGTCTTTCAAGTGTTTAGTATTTTCAAATAAAAGCTACTAAAATGGTTTTGATTTTATTTTAGATTTCAAAATAAAGATTCTAAATAAAACAAATCCTATTTGAATAAATAACTAAGGACTATTTATTTAGTTATTAAATAGATCCTAAAAGAATAAAAATATTATTTTATTTTTGGACTTTGATTTGTGTGGTTAAACAGAACAAAAACCAAAATGAAGTTTGCCAAAGATTCGAAATCAATTGGGTGTTTGATTTGTTGTTTGAAATTCAAAACAGGAAATCAAATTGGAAAAAGAAAAAGCAATTAGAAAGAAAAAAAATAGAATCAGGCCTGACCCAACTCACCTGGCCCAGGAAGCCCAACTCCAGGCTAGCTTCTTCCCCACGCGCGAAACGTTTTTCACCCACAGACAGACCCACTCAGCGACTGACTGGTGGACCCTCCCCCTATCTCACTCCCTCGCTGACGCCTAGACCCCACTGCCACCTCAGCGTCGTCTTCAACCCCCAAACCCCGCCCTGCCGTTGCAGACAAGAAACGCCGGCATTGATTGTGCGTTGATGAAGGCTTGATTCCATGCAGTAACAGCGCCCATTTAACCGCCTGCGTCTTCCCTCTCTTTCCCCTCGCTCGCCATTCCCCCTCTGCCCCCAGGCTGCCCTTGATTTGGTTTGCACGACCACTGCCTCGACAACCTTCCCCAGCCAATTCCGGCGAGTCCAGCCACCGCCTTACTCCCTCGACCACACGAGCGTGATCCCCATCTCCCTACGCACCTCCCTGTCCTTCCCATTCATCCGTGTGAACAACAGAACGTCGGCAATGACCACAACTGAGCGCCACCGTCTTCTGCCGTTTCTCCAGCGAGTTTCCCTGGTAAGCACCGACCGCCCCAAGCCTTTCCGTGGATGCTCCCGTGATCCCTAGTGTCGTACGCGTCTAACCGTGTGCTCCATTTGCCTTAGCACGTTAGCAAACTCCGTCCCCGTCAACAACTGAGCAAGCTCGATACCACCACCGACTCCGGCGAGAAATCCCGCTGGAACCAGAGCGCCCCTCGACGAGCTGACCGTGCCTTGAGCATCAGAGTGTCACCGCGATCACTGTAAGCACCATCACCTCCTCCCTTGCTTCCTGTAACCGCCGCGACGCCACCGTCTGACCTCGCGCCGCCGCCAGCCGCCGCTAGCGCCGCCAGTTACTGGTCGAGCTGCTGTGAGCAGTGCGATGCGAATCGTCCGGCTGAGATTAGAACTGAACGAAGAAGTATGAGTCAACCCGCGCCGTGCGATTAAGTGAGATCCAACGTCTCATAGAGGCCGATCCGTGCGAACCGGTACCGCCCAATAAGAACACGCCACGTGGCCAGCCTCAGGATTAAAAACAGAAATAGATTCTATTAGATATGCAAATTTGAAAAATTCATAACTTTAGTTATACACGTCCAAATTTTGCAAACTTTATATCAATGGAATCAGTGGAACAAGCCCTAGCCAACCATGCAATTTGTTTAGTAAAAAGCTTCTGTTAAATTGTTTGTTTTTGCAGAAACTTGTGTATGCTTGTTTAGGTTATAAAAATTATTCTAAAATGATTTTGGGGATAAAATCTTTGACAAATGGTTTTTTTGAACCTACTGACCATAGGAATCACCTTGTGGTTTCAAAAATGTATTTGGATATGCAAAAGAATGAAACTTGTATTTAAAACCAATTCTAGTTAAATAAAAATATGGCTTATTTATTAAAAATGGTTTTGGAAGAAAACCTTTGGGAAATGTTTTGTTTTAAACACCCTGACCCTAAACACAAGGTTTTATGGTTTGAAAACATATTTTGTGAATCCTATAGATTAATGCCTTAATAAAAACATTTCTACACCACATAAAATGATACTTTGTTTAGAAAAGGGTTTATAAATTGAAACCTTTTGCAAATGACTTTGCCACTTTATAAAATGACCAATAAGTGTTTTCAAATGTTTATAACCTATTAGAAACCACTTTTACAAATAAAACAACCCGTTTTGCATGCTTGCATGTATTGTTTTGTTTTATTATTTTATGTGATGTTTTGCTTGAATGGTAGATTGAAATATTGTTTGCTTGATTGAATTGTAGTGACTTGAAGTGTGTGAACATTGCAAAGATCAATAAGTGAACCTATACTCTACCAAAAAGGCAAGTGATGCTTCATACTTTGTCCCATTATTTTCACTATGCATTAGTGATATTTCTAAGTAGGACTTGCATGGAATTTTGCTAAGTATAAACCATGCTATGGGAAAACCTAGTAGATGAAAACCTTAGTAGAATTTCCTAAGTTAAGATTCCTACTACTATCATGCTTAGCTTAGCTAATAGAAAACAAGGGTGGAATATATACATTCATACTATGGAAAAATTTCTAAGTCTGAGGACTTGTGTTTTTGTTTAATAAAACAACTAAGTTAATGAATCACCTGGGTGGAAAGGGACTTTCTTGGTGGTTTTTGGTTGAGTGGTTACACAAGGCCCATGGCTATGGTTTACCTTGTGTATCACACTTGTGGATTGCCACCCAGGAACAAAGAGATTTGAGATGTCAAATGTTGAGAAGCTTCAAGTGCAACCACTTGGCATTATGGGCTCTGCCTGGATCATATAGGTTGCAAGAACTTAGCCAAATGGACAGTTGGTGGTAGGGTTTGATAGGTTGGAGCGCGTCCATGTTGGTCTAAGGGAAGGCTTCTGAAAGATATTGTCTTGGTGAAACCAAGTCTTGTGGGGAAAGTGCACCACCTCTGCAGAGTGTAAAATCTAAGTACTTAGCCATGTCCCTGGTAAAGGACAATTTGAGCATCAAGACATGGAAGCTATCAAGAATCTCATCATCCAAATTTCTAAGTTAAAAACTTGTGGTTGAACAAGGGTTAAAGGATCTTCAATCTTTGATTGGTAGATGCCTTGGGTGATTTTTTTCAAAGCAAAAAAAACTTAGTGTTTTCAAATGATAAGGAAAATCTATTTTGAGCAATGCAAGCATAAACTCCACTTAGCCAAATGCATATAGATGATAGACTCCACTATACTACCATAGTATCACTTGCCAATACAATTCAAATGTATTGACCCTTGTGGCTGTAACTTGTTATGTTGCAGGTTTGATTGATATTAGTGAAGTTTAATGATTAGGATTACAAGTCTACAACCAACATGTCTGCCTATGGCACTTTGAAGATGAAGGACCCCATGCTTATAGATATTCTGCTGCAATGTGATGAAATAGCCAAATGAGCTATGAAAGATGTAATAAATTATTTTATTCCTGGTTATAAAGTTGTATTATGACCTTTGTTTCTTGATATTACATCTTAACTGTGGATGCTAGCTATTGATCCAGGGACTAGCATTATAAACACAGGGATCTCTACCTTATTAAAGGTTGGGAATCTCTACAGATTGGCACAATCTAGTACTCCTTCATACTTGGTCATCCAATCCATTCCCAAAATTACATCCAGTCCTTGGGAATCTAGGATTATCAGACTCACTGGAAACTTATGTTTTCCAAACTCTATCACTAGATCCCGGCATCCAAGACTTACTATCATATCTCCACCTGGAGAACTTACTTTTATTGGACACCCAATGTTTTCAGTTGGAAACCCATTTCTATCAACAAATGCTTTTGATATGAATGAATGTGATGCACCAGTATCAAAAAGAACAAGTGCTGGAATAGAATTGAGTTTGAACTTACCAGCCACAACATCAGATTCCTCATAGATCTCCTCCACATTAATGTGGTTCACTTGCCCCTTTTGAAAAGGGTTGGGCTTATTGGGTCCTTCAACTTTCTTTTCTAGGCATTCATTTGCATAATGCCCCATCTTCTTGCACTTGAAACATTCAACCTGACTAAGATCCTTCTTGACAGGCTGGCTTCCACTGCCACTTCCACTTCCATTGTGGTGGCTCTTATATCCACCCTTGTGATTCTTGTACTTATCGTTGTCATGACTATGGTGGTGCTTGTTGTCATGATAACGGTTGTGGTTGTGGTGCTTGTTGAACTTCCCATGCTTGTGGGATCCAGAACTCCCACTGTCAGCATAATGGGAACGCTTGTGAGACGATCCCGAGTTGTGCTTGTTAGAGTGCTTTCTCTTCCTGCTTTCAAATTGTTTCATCTTGCTCTCCAAAATAGCAGCCTTGTCACAAAGAGACTGGTATGTGGGAACATAGGCCACAGCTAACTGCAGGTTCAATTCATCATTCAACCCTTCAAGGAACTTTTCCTTCCTCTTAGCATCAGTGTCAACTTCATCCGGGGCATAACGCGCCAGATTGTTGAACTCCTCAATATACTCTGCCACGCTGCGGTGGCGCTGCTTCAAGTTATGAAATTCCTTTTTATTCAGACTCATCACTTCGAATGAGATGTGAGCAGTACGAAAACCATCTTCGAAGCTAGCCCATGTCACATCCGCAATGGGAGTGGTGATCTAGAAGTTATCCCACCAAGTGGCTATTGGTCCTTCCAACAAGTGTGCTGCAAATCTGACCTTCTCTTCATTAGTACAGCCAACAGTTACCAAGTCCTTGTTCACAGAGCGTAGCCAATCATTGGCCACCATTGGATCAGTAGATCCTGAGAACTTTGCTGGCCTCAGTCTTAAGAACCTGGTAAGCATGTCAAAACCCGGTGGGTTGTTCTGATTGTTGTTGTTGTTATTATTATTATTGTTGTTGTTGTTCTGATTCTGGATGAACGTGGTCATCATTTGCATCAACTGAGTCTGAGCTGTCATCATCTGCTGCATCTCAGGGGTGATGTTGTTGTTGTTGGGGTTGGGATTGGCACGTCGGGGAGGCATCTGTGGTTTTCAATAAGGATAAGAATGAGATACCCATAGATGCTAACATGCACAATACATCACATAAAAAATCACAATCATGCATCATAGTAGTAAAGGTTCAACAACACAGACAACAAGTTTTTGGAAAAGTAAACACACCAATAGCAAGCCATCCACATGTTGGATGGTCATTGCGACTCAATAATCAAAGACATGATAAATAAAGGTAAATGAGTAGTCATCACTACTCCTCTGCATCAACCTCCTCATCAACAAATGTAAGACCTGCATTCTCCATAGCGGTCTTGTATTCCTCGACATTGGTGGTCAAGGTCTCTACTTTGGTTTTGAGAGCCCTCTTCTGTGCACGAAGCCTCTCAATCACACCTTGATGATGCTCAAGCTCGAAGTCCTTGGCCTCTAGTTCTGCAGTCATGTCTCGAATCCTCTTGTTCCTATCTTGGACTCACTTCTCTTGACTCTTGAACTTTCTGTCCTGACTCTCAAACTTGGCCTCCATCTCTTTGACTATCTCATCTTGCTCCACGAAGAGCTTGTCCTTCTCACGAAGCTGCACCTGGAGTTCGTCATTGCTAAGCATGACGTTGGTCCTATCAGTGTCTATGTGCCTAAGAAGAACCTCTAAGTCCTGGAGGTATAGGCGAATCGGCTCTGCCGTATCTCTCGAAGTATCCTCAAAGTCAATGGCCTCACCATCCTCATCACGTCTACCAAAGGTGTGGAAGTGAGTACCTCTAACCTCTCGAGAGTGTCTCCCTAGTAAACGTCCAAGCAAATCCTGCATGACTACCTCTAGGCCTCTCTCCTTGTCATCATGCATGAGCTTGAAGATGATTGCCTCCGTTGTTGGCTCAGTCTGGCGTCCTGGCTGATTAACCTTGAAGCCCCAAAGGTCTTTCCTCTCAAACTTGGTGAGGGGAAGCATCATGATAGTAGGAAGAGGGAGATTGAGCAGACTAGTGAGCTCAATAATACGAGTGCCAAAACAAGTTCCCTTGACCTCTTCAGTTGTGCTGATAGTAACATTAGGCATCTATTTAATAAGATAGAAAAGTTAGAATCAACACAATTTAAGACAAATCACAAGACAAGGCATCACATGCATAACTTTGGAAATCAAAACACACAAGTCATGGCATACATGTATTCATTACAAACAACCAAGGTTCAACTTATTTAAACAACATTTGGGAAATAAAATGATAAGTGTGGTGGTCCAACTAACGAAGTACGTTTACAATCCCATCTCACTTGCCAAGTTGGCTAACAGGGCATCCCTAGAGGAAATCTGTTTATCTAGATCACATGACTCCATTGCTAAGTCTATGATGTCCTTCCTTAAGCTTTGGTTGGTAGCCCCTAACTCTTGGGTATGCTTCTTTTCTTCCCTAAGGTCATTCTAGGTGTTAAGCATTCTGCACTTGATTCTATCACCAAGTTCTTTGATGGCCTTCCAAGCTGCATCCCTTGCTGAATCAAAGAATGTGGTGTGCATCACTGAGTTGGTGACCATGCAGAATCCTGAGTCCTTGTGGTTGTCTTCCTTGTTTTTATACAAGTGAAGTTGCACCCACCAGTACTCAACTCCTTCATCCATCACAGGAAAACCTTTGTACACAGCGTCACCATGTATTCCCATGGAAACCATGAGGTCCTTGAGAGCCTTGGGGAATTCTGTCTCACATTCCAAAGTCATAGTCATGAGTGGTCCCTTCTTCACGGCTTCGTTGATGGAGTTCATCTACAAATAGAGATGATGAAGAAGATTAGAAAAGTTTACAAGAAGAAAAGACAAGTGTGGAAGTTGTTAAAAATTTTCCTTAGTGGTTTCCAATCCTAGGGTCATAATCCTACAGGCAACACAGTGCTCTGATACCATCTGTAAGATCCCTCCTTTGTAAAGGAAAGGATCCCTGTGATTGCAATGCTAGTCCCTGGATCAATGCTAGCATCCACAATTTAAGATGAAGTACACAGAAAAAAAGGTCATTATTACAAGTCATTCCAGAGACAAACATAGTCTTTTACAACTCCATGGCCACAGGCCTAGTACAAGAGTTTAAATATGTAATAAGATAAATAAGTCTTCATCTTCATGTGCCACAGGCAAGCATGTTGAGTGTAGACTCATAACCCTCTAATCACCATCAGAGTAACCTGCAACATCACAAGTTACAGCCACAGTGGGTCAATACATTGGAATAGTATTGGCAAGTGATACCTTAGTAGAATATTGGTAGACTAAATACTATATGCATTTTGGCTAAGTGTAGCTTAGGCTTGCTTTGCTCAAAATAAGTTTTACCTATTAGTTGAAAACACTAAGTTTTTATTTGTCAAAATCTTTCCCAAGGAACCACCAATAGACATTGGGGACCTTCACCCTTGTTCAACCACAAGTTTTTACTTAGAAATTGGGATGAGGAGATTCTTGATAGCTTCCATGTCTTGATGCTCAAGTTGTCCAATACCAGGGACATGGCTAAGTACTTAGATTCTTCCATCTGCAGAGGTTGTGCACTTTCCCCACAAGACTTGATTTTCACCAAGACAGGACCTTTCAGAAGCCTTCCCTTAGATCAAATGGACGCGCTCCAACCTATCATCCCACTACCACCAACTGTCCAAATGTCTAAGTTATTGCAACCTATATGATCCAGGCAGAGCCCATATTGCCAAGTGGCTGCACTAGAAGCTTCTTAACATATGGCATCTCAAAACCCTTTGTTCCTGGGTGGCTTTCCACAAGTGAGATACACAAGTTAAACCATAGAAATGGGCCTTGTGTAACCACTCAACATAAACCATTCCTTCCATTCCACCCAGGTGTTTCATTCACTTAGTTGTTTTATTAAACAAAACTCAAGTACAAAGACTTAGAAATATTTTCTCATAGCATGAATATATAACCACCCTTAGTTGCTACTAGCTAGGCTAAGCATGGCATTGATAAGACTTAGAAATATTTCTAGCAATTCTACAACTACTAGGATTTCCCAAGCATAGCATATAGATCAAAATATCCATGCAAGTCTAGCAAAATATTTCTAATGCATAGTTGACAAAAAACATAGGAATAAATCATGAAGCACCACTTGCCTTGGTAGTTTGGAGAGTAGCTACAATCCTCACAATCACTATCACTATTTGACCAAAATCTACACATAAAATAATAGCACCAAAATCACATACATAATAAATACAAGCAAAAATATATGGATGCATGCATAATGCCATGTGATGATTTTCTACACCAAACAAGACAAGTGCACAGTACTGAAACATAAACAAGACAAAAACTTGCCAAAATAACTTTATTTGAATACTAGAACATTTTCTAATTAATTTCTATACTCAAATTATGCCTACAAATGTTTCTGCAACAACAACCATTTTCACAGAGGCAAAACATTAAACACATTTCATAGATGGAAAGGATTTTATCTCCTGATTCCAATGATATAAAATTTGTCAAATTTGGACGTGGCATTCAAAAGTTATGGATTAAACAAGTTTAACATCTAATAGATCTAATTCAAACCTTTTAAAACAAAACTCGTGCCACGCGGCGCTTCCTGGTTGGCTGGTACCGGTTCGGGCTGGATCGTGCTCACGCACCGTCAGATCTTACTTAACATCTGCGGCTCAGATCTAATCGTACCTCTTCGGTGATGGATCTATCGCGTCCACTGGATCTAAATTGAACGGCCCTAAGCAGCTAACCCTAAACTGGCGACGCTAGCGGCGGCGACAGGCGGCGGCGCGCTCTGGCTGCAAGCTTGCCGGCGAACTAGGTCGCGCGGGGAGGTGTGAGGATGCTCACCAGAATCGCCGTGACGAGGAGATGCTCGACGTGTGCTCGGTTGGCGAAGGGGCGCTCGGGGTCGTCGTGGATTGCTCGTCGGAGAAGTCCCTGGCGACGGTGTTCTCTGTTGGCGACGGAGTCGACGCTCTGGGCCACGCTAAGACGAAAAAAGGGTGCCGTTATATGCGTAGGATGCTGGGGATCACACGCGTATCAACCAGAGGGAGAAGGGAAGCTGGGTATTACGGGGAATGGTCGCCGGAGTTTGAGCAGACGGTGGCGGAGCTCAGTCGACGACGCTGCCAAGGCTACAGAGCATGCGCGAGCAAATGGAGGGCGTTAGTAGATGCGCATGGAGATGTAGAATAAGCTAGTCTGAACCAGAGGCAGAGGGGGACGCGGGGCTTACCGGAATTCGACGGCGAACTCGTCGGAGCAGAGGGGCGTCCAGAGAGAAATACGAGCAGCCTGCTGGCTCCGGTGGGGTGTGGTTTGGGGGAAAAGGAGGAGGGCGGCATGGTGCTTAAGTAGGCGAGGACGTGGGCGTGATTTACTCGGGCATTCAACGGAATTGAAGCCGCGAATCAAACAGGAAACGGCCGAGTGATTTGGGGGAAGAACTCGTCGCCGGGTGGAGACGATGACCGTTGCGTGGGCCGCGTTGTCAGCGAGGGGAAAAGAGAGGAGGTGGGGTCCCTGCGTCAGCGACTCTGTGGGTGTGCTCGTGAGTAAAGGAAAACGTTTCACGGGAGGGGGTAGTTGGGCTAGATGGGTCGAACTGGGCTGGTTGGGCCAGTTTGGCTGTTCGTCTTATTTTTTTCCTTTACTCCTTTTCTTTTTCTGTTTGATTTTCTAGAAATGATTTTTCAACTCTAATTCAAATAAGTTTGATTTCAAATCTTCTCTAGGTTTTTATACAGTAAACTTTGCACTCAAATGTGTGTCAACCACTACTGTTTACTTAAAAACAGTTTGATCATTTGAAAATAAAAATAAAACCAAGCCTTAATGTGATATAAACCATAGGCATAAAATTGGTTTTATTTTCACACTTTGTTTTGAAAACTTTGCTCAAGCTTTGGAAAGTACTTAAGTTTGAATTCAAAACATTACTGAACAAAACAAGTACTCTTCTCATTAAAAAGTAGCACTAAGGCTGGAGCATACTTACATAAAATAATGAGCAACATATGCTCCTGTTTTTGAAATGGTTTTGAAATGGAACCCTAAATGATCATGGTTGCATGGATGATATGCATGAGTTTTGAAACATGATTTTAGGGATGTTACAAGCACCTCCGAGGTATCCACACGTGCGGGGTGGAAGTGTCAGACGCCGGACTGCTAGGTCCGCGTGTGCAACACAGGCGTGAGGAGTGGCGGCTGGGTGGAATGTTGAACTCTGGTCAGCTCGCGCCACCCTCTCTTATATAAGCGTCCCTAGTGGGATTCTACATTAGCATCCCATTAGTAGCCTAAGGCTGGTTTAATTCGGATCCAATCCTCATTAGGCTTCCAGCCCCTTAAGTGTGTGACCCCTATAGGTTCATATACGTATAGACATGACACGAATACACTTATTCTGTCAATAGTTGGTAGCGGCCTCTAGCAAGACGTGCCAACTCCTAAATGCATATAAAGATCATTCAGACGAACCATCATAAGTTTTAGTATATGCCTTTCCCTTTGCCTCACGATATTCGGTCTAGCTCCAAGCTGGCCTCTCTTTCTCGACACTGTGATTCGAAATCCCTTTACTAGGTTAACTCTTAACCATATGTAGAACGGCCATGCATTTCTGGATCCGATCACTCGAGGGGCCTAGAGATATCTCTCTCAAATAGAGAGGGGCAAATCCCATCTTGATTGACCAATGCCTTGCAGCATGCTTTAGGACAAACCCGAAATCTACCTTTATGACTACCCAGTTACGGAGTAGTGGTTGATAGCCCCAAAGTAGGTCGATCCACATCTCAAGTACATGCAACAATCTCAGGTCTAAGGACAAAACGTACACAATGTTTAGAGAGAGATGCAAGTCTAATTGTCAGTCTCAAGTTGGATCAGTACAACCCCATGTTCATAACATGTGTCCACATCATTGGTTTGACATCTCCATGTCTATGACTTGCAAAACATAGTCATCAACCAATCGATGTGCTAGTATAATATTCATGTGTGTTCTCACATGAACTCCGACTAGGGACAACTATTTGATAACCAAGTAAAGAGTTTCACAAACAATTCACATAATTTCCAATCAATACAAGTTGCCTGATATGGATATACAAGGAACATTACAATAACTCATGAATACATATGAAATATAATCATCTCTATGATTGGCTCTAGGGCATATTTCCTTCAACTGGACCCTATTTAGAGGGAATATCTTGGCATGGACCTCCTTGTTGTCGATTTCCACTAAAAATTAAGATTTTTGTCTGACAGTTTCTCAGGGATCTCCTACCCATGGGCGTTGAGGTTGCAAAATATCATGGCCCAGGAATTGCGCCTGCACATTTGTGTGGTCCCTGGGACACAGATACATGTCATGTTTCTCGCTTCCTATGAAGCTTTGTATGTGAGGCGATGGGGCCTGAGTGGTAGACTCTGGACCTTGCAAATTTCTAGGAAGCCAACGCAAACAACAACAGTAGGAGGAGGCGTCTCTTCTGATTGGTATTTGCGGCTATGAACTATACCCTGTGTAATATCTGCAATAGCATGGTTATTGAGCATGTTTTTCTACAACGTGCCTCTGACTCGGTGTTCAGTTTCTAACTTTTTTGTAACACTCGTACTCGCTCTGTGGACAGGGATCGGCTGGACACCATGCTGGAGGATCTACTAGTGGCAGCACGTCGCTACCTTTGCCGTGTGTCCGGTAGGTCTCACTCTCGTGGAGAGTTGTATCGCTACTCGTTGTTTTTGTATCGCTACTTGTTGTCTTTTTTTTCTTTTGTTTCGATATGCTTGTGCCGGTGTTTTTCTTTTCTTTTTTTTCTGTTTGACCCGTACTTGTTTCGTGGATATTGTATGAATGCGGTTGATTTATTTATAAAACATGATGAAAGCATGTTCAAGAAGAATAAATAAGGAAAAATTCCAAATCTAGAGCGAAGGGATGATCGAGAAGTGATGATCGAGAGTACTTGTAACAAAATATGTAAATCCATCAAATATGTAAATCCAGATGGATGATTACAATACACATTACATGACAACGAAGATCGTGGCTTACACAAACTAGTCGATCCTTATTCAAGTGGAGGAGCAAATCCGTAGAACCGATAACGACCTGAAATAATCAAGCTGGCTAGACTAGGGCACACACACATAGGCAAATAAAGCATATATAAATCTCAAACCCTTGCTTATACTAATAAGCTCACTAATTAATGCAGGCAGCGACGGACGCGTACGTAGTGGCGAGATCAGGCGGCGGCGACCTGCAGGAACTCGGCATCCTTCTCGAGGTTGTGCATGGGCTCCGGCTGCAGCGCCAGCTCCACGTCGATGCCCCCGCTGCCGCCGCCGCGGCCCGGGTACAGGTACACCATCCCGTCGAACTTGTTGTTCCCGCCGCTGCGGACGCGCTCCGGCCTGCCGAACCCGAAGTCCACGTCGTAGACGCGGAAGCGCGGCGAGCTGCCCACGGCGACGCAGTTGGGCCCGGCGTCGCTGTAGTGGAAGAGCTTCGGCGCCGCCTCGTACTCGTCCAGCCTCCGCGTCACGGCGGCCGCGTCGTGCTCGTCGATGGCCTTCTGCAGCATCCCCGCCGCCAGCTCCGGCGGCCCGCCCAGGAGCATCCCCGCCGGCACGCCGGTGAACACCGCCTGGATGAGGTTGCCGAAGTAGGCCGCGGGCACCGGCGGGTCGAGGCGGACGCGGCAATCCGCGAACACGGCGAAGACAGTGATGTCGGCGGGGCCCAGCCCGCGCGCGCGGGAGACGGCCCGCCAGATGTGGGCGCCCAGGGACTGGAAGGAGGAGAAGGGCTTGGCGCCCGGTGGCAGCACGGCGTTGGCGGCGACCTTGATGCGGGCCACCATGTCCTCCGGGAAGGAGAAGACGCGGGCCACGAGCGGCTTCTTCGGCCCGTTGGGGTCCGTCGCCTCGTGGGCCTCGGCGGAGGCTGGCAAGGTGAGGCCGACGCGGACGGAGCGCGCCATGGAGCGGTTGTGGACCGGGAGCACCGAGGGGGCGGCGGCGCCGCGGCTGAGCTCGGCCCAGGAGGTCATGAAGTGCCACGTGGCGGTGCCGTCCAGCACGGCGTGGTTGAAGGCGCAGCCCACGGCGAGGCCGTCCTTGAGCTTGGTGAACTGCAATGCAGCTCCATCGTATATCATGCGTCAATATTACTTCCAGTTCACCGAAATGTAATTTGAATGAAGATAACAGGTAAATTTGAACCGTAAAATAAACTCAGTAGCTTCTATAGCTAGCTTTAGCAGCGTACGCGCAATGTCCTAAATCAGTTATTATGTACTCTCTCTATTTATGTTTTAGATTTAAAAAGATGTCTAGATATATTAGCTTCACAAATCTAAAACATCTTATATTTCTAAACGGAGGGAGTAATATTGCTGGGCTGCTGCCTGCTGGCACTACACTTGCAATGTACGCATGGGTTGGTAAAATTTATTTTCATATTTATCCACGTCAGAATGTACTCATGTACCCGCAAAAAAAGAAGAATGTACTAATGTAGGTCCTACACTTGCGATGCACAACTGGTAAATGCGTCGGTGCACAATGTCACGACTGGAGCAGTAGATTTGCAGCTTGTAGGTGTGATTTTTAATCAGGAGTATACCCCCAGCTAATAATTATGCCAGCAGTGGAGTACCCCACATTGACAATGTGGCCATAGAAGCTACGTGTCGGTGAGACATGGGTGGCAAACTGACAATACCATTCGTTCGAAGTAGCAAATGTTTGTCTTTCATATGCGTGCTTGTAAATTCAAAGTTTATACGTAGTAGTAAATGATTTTATTTGTTTGAAAAAGGTAAAATACACAAAGAGGTCTTGGTTCAGGACTTCAGGTGTATTCTTACTGAGACATATGCATACATCACACATACCTGCACGGCGAGCAGCGGGCGGTGAAGCCCCTCGAGGTTCATGACGCCGGTGTAGGGTATCAGCTGCTGCATCAGCTTCTCCGCCTCCTCGCCGCAGGCCTCGCCGGCGAGCTCGTCAACAGAGACGCCCTCCGCGGCAGCCTCGACGACCTCCGCGCCTTCCTCCCCGTCCACGTACAGCGCGCCGCCGTCGCCCTTCTCCTGGCGGATCCGGCCGGCCAGCGGGTAGAAGTACGCGAGCGCGTCCCCGAGCGCGTCGGCCATGCGCGCGGTGACGTCCTGGAAGTCGCCGGCGCCGGGAGCGAGGCGGTACAGGAGCAGCTTCTGGTTGTAGTAGAAGGTGATGTAGGGGAGGTCGAAGGTGGCGAGGGTCACCTTGGTCTTGGCCGGCGCCACCGTGCGAGTGCCGGTGACCGTGACGGCCATGGCGGCTTTCCCGTTCTCCACGGCCATTGCGGTTTGATGATTAGCTTATTTGGATTGTGAGCTGCGAGTGTCACTGGAGTGTGAGTGAAGTGGAGGAGCGAGCTAGGTGAGTGATATAAAGGAGGGAGAGGTGGAGGTGGGGGCATTAATGGAGGAGGCAGATCGAGCAGGCCTTGAATGTGTCATGCTCTCAGCTTGATGGGGAAAGGAGGACGAAGACGATGGCCGTTGGGAGAGGGAGGTGGAACATTTATGGCGCTCCTTGATGCGCCTAGCTAATTAAGCGACCGAGCGCGCCACCGCGTTCCAAGCCACCCGGAACCGTGCACACACCAGCTCACAGCTCATCCACCATTTTGACATGAAATTTTACATTGACACCATTTCGTCATTGAGATGCGAGCAGGGGCGGATCAGGATTTGATCATTAGGGGGGGGGGGGGGGGGGGGGGGGGGCGAGACGACAACAACCATAAAATAGGTTTATAACAACATTATACTAAATCTTAAATATACTAGTTTCGTTATCCGAACATATTTTCTATAACTAAAGCTTTATTTTATTTGCTTTACGATTACAAATCCATTAAATAACAAGTCTATGATCAAACGGTAAAATTTACAGAAATTTTCCTTACAAATACGAATAACTATATAAGGTGTAGAAGAATACTAAATAAATCAAGGGGCAAATCAGTGGTGGGGAGAAGAAGAAATTCACCATAAAAGAGATAAACATTGAAACTATACCAACTTATATTATGTATACTATGGATATCAAATTGGAAAATTAAATGTTTTGCAATAAAAAAAGCAAACTACATTCTACTAGTTTGAGTGTAGGTCTATGCCCAGAGCTATCAAATAATGACACAGCAATTCAATAATTATTTAATCACTAAATACTTTGTAAAAATGGTGAATATAATCTGCAGTTGATTTGACTAAGCAATTTCTATTAGATGGGGTAATCAAACTAGCAATTGCAGTAGCCAACATGCATATATCTAGGATCATACCTTAGGACGATCACTTCACGTATTGGACAAGTCTCGTGGATGAAGCAGGCCATAGTTGATAGTTTTTAGACACATGTGAGTTGTTCTCTGTGCCTTTACTAATCAGTAATCACGAACACGCCGACACTTGAATACAAAATCCCGATACTGACGGCGGTGCCATAGCGGTGGCGAAGAAAGGAGAAATAAGCCGATTAGATCGCCGAGGGAAACCGAGTAGAGAAGAAATTCAGATGTGTCCCATGGATCAGTTGATCGATATGTGGTTTTGTTGATACTTCAATAGGTATGTACTATCCCTTGATGGATAATGTTTTCGGCTTGTCCCATAAAACTTGAGCAATCAACACATTGGACATATTGGTCTAGGCTAATGGAAAAAAAATTAAAATTAGTAATTGAGCATAAAAATTAGTGCTAACCCCTATTGCATATCCTTGAGGGGGGCCGAAGCATAGGGGGCCTAGCCACCCCTCGCCCCTCCCTAGATCCGCCTCTGGATGCGAGGCATTGCAGCTCAGAAATATATTAAAAAATAGACTGTCTCTATTTCGCTTAGAGGACTCCCCTAACAAAAATATCAAAGGGACTTTTGAAATTCTAATACTTACAGAATATATGTGTTGTTTATTGGTAAGATTTCAAATGATTGTTCATACGTATTAACATGCTAACTACATATGCATTCAGATAGTAACACGATATGTCCTTAAATGTGGATAGAGTTGATTATGGTATACTCCATAAGTATGGATGACTTCTCAATGAATCAGCAAGAGAGGTTGCTTAAACTGAACCGCATGGAGTATAAATATGTGTCTGCTCCGGTACAGCCCCATCCCCAAACTCAATCAATTTTTTTTTTAAATGGACGCTTAACGTTATAGTCGGTCTCTTCATAATAAGATGCACACAGGCGACAACCATCCACTATTACACAAAAGGTAAACCAACTAGGCGAGAAGTACACAATCGCCTGTTAAACAAAACGCCTAGGAAGATGGAAGCACAATCCTTAGATAACGTTGTTATCCATGTCGAGAAAAAATATCACTCACGATATCCTCCAAACGTGTACAATCCTCCGTAAATAGGTCTCGAAACTTCACACGTTATAGAGAGAATCATAAAAGGAGAGTAGTCGTGCTCTGGTAGATAACCTGCAAATTATTAGAAGACATCTTATCATTAAATATCTTGTCATCTCTACATAGTCAAATCCAAATAATGGCAATTGCTCCCATCCTAAACAGAATTTTGTATCTATCAGTAATCCCACGTCGTCAATTACCAAATACATTGGCAACAGAATTGGGAGAAGATAATCCAAACCCTGCTTGGATGATTGATAATATAGAACGAGCGAAATTATATTAACTAAATGTTTAATTATCTCATCTTGATGACAAGAAGCACATTGCGTACTTCCTTGCCAATTTCGTTTTACCATATTGTCTTTTGTGAGAATAATTCCTCTTGCCAATTTCGTTTTACCATATTGACTTTTGTGAGAATAATTCTTCTACGTAAGTACCATGCGAATACTTTCGTCTTTAAATAAATTTTCATCTTCCAGATTTTTTTATTATCATCAACTAGAATATCTGGTTCAGTCAGCGTCCTATACATGGAATCTACCGAGAATTTATCACTCTTCAGTAAATTCTAACTGAACACATCAGAACCTTTAGACAATAGGATTGAAATACGAACATGGGGATTAATCAAAATACAAGATCTAACAAAAGAGGATTAGCTACTATAAAAATACCTAGCATCCAACGATTGAAAATACGAACAGCCAAACCCTAATAACACACAATCTAGCATCCAACGATGGGAATGTGGGAAGACAAGGGAAGGGGAGAAAACCCTAGTTACCTCCGACCATGGGTCGATGATGCTAGTGTTGTAGGGGTTCTCCGGCCTGATGTAATCCTCCTCCTCGTAGGGGTCACAGCCAAGTGGGATCTGCCAGAGACCGGCGGAGGGCCTCCTTGCCGGCGGATATGGGGGAAGCGGGGATGGGGGTCTGGACGGGGATGTCGGCTTCCTTCGATGTCTCGACGGGGGCCTGTACGATGACGGGTGATGCGTGCACCCAGCGTTGTCGTGGGACACTTCGCTGGAACCCCAAGAGAAAGGTGTGATGAGCATAGCAGCAAGTTTCCCTCAGTAGAGACCGAGGTTGTCGAACCAAAAGGAGGAAGGAAACGTCACACATGTGTTGCAAACAACGTGGAGACCTGCACAACACAAACTCAAGACTTTGTCCCCCCCGAATCAGTGAGGTTGTCAAGCTCACCAGTTTGTTGTAACAAAGGATTAACTATATGGTGTGAAAGGTAATGGTGGTTTGTAGCAAGTAACAATGAAAGATGTATCAATGTTAAAGATTGTACTTGGGTCCATAGTTCACTAGAGGTGCTCTCCTTAGATAAACAACATGGCATGAAGGGTAAACAAATTACAGCAGGGCAATTGACAGGAACTGAGCAAGGCATAACAATGCAATACTAGTCAGAAAGATCCTATGAGATTCGATTGGGCAATACAACAATATACATAGACCGCCATCCAACTGCATCTATGACTAGAAGTCCACCTTCAGGTTATCATCCGAACCCCCTCCAGTATTAAGTTGCAAGCAACAGAGAACTGCTTTAAGCAAAGTGTGTAAGGTAAACAATCCACTTGTTCCATGAACAAGAGACCATTGTTTTCTCCCTAGTAGCAACAACACATCTACAACTGAAGAGATTTTGTCACTTCCCTTGGAAACTAGAGGCACGAACCCACCATCGAGCATAAATACCTCCTCTTGGAGTCACTAGCAACTACTTGGCCAAGATAGCTACTAACAACGGAGAGCATGCAAGATCACAAACAACACAGACATGATAGAATCATAAAGACAAAACCATTAACCAAACTGACATAATAATCTCAATATTCATCGGATCCCCACAAACACAACATGCATGATTACAAATAGATTAGATCTTGATCATGAACGGAGCTCACAAGATCTATACATGAAAGCACAAGGAGGAGATACAACCATCTAGCTACTACATGGACCCATAGTCCAAGGTGGAACTACTCATGCATCATACCGGAGAGAAGGCCTCCGGGATGATCTCCCCTTCGGTAGGGTGCCAGGAAGAACTTGAGATCCCCCCGATCTAGGGACGACGGTGGCGGCGGCTACAGAAGGTTTCGTGGAGTTTTGATCGGGTACATAGGTTTTCTGCATCGGAGGCTTCTTATAGGCAAAGAGGCAAGGCCGGGAGGCGACCAGTGGGGGCACACCCTGCCCAGGCGTGGGCCCACCCCTGGCCGCGCCTAGGGGGTTTGGCTGCCCTGGTTCGTGTCTCCTTCTCGTCTTCTGGATTCGTGTCCCTCATGGTAAAATATTGACTTTGGCTTTTGTCCCGTCCAACTCCGAGAATATTGATTTTCTGCCTTTCTGGAACCAAAAACAGAAGAAAACAAACAACTGGCATTGTGGCAACTTGTTAATCGGTTAGTTCTAGAAAAGATATAAAAACACCTCAAAGTGTAGACAAAGCAAAGCAAAGTAGATACTAAACAAGCATGGAGCATAAAAAAATATAGATACGTTTCTGACGTATCAAGCGTCCCCAAGCTTAACTCCTGCTCGTCCTCGAGTAGGTAAGTGACAAAAGGAATAATTTTTAAGGTGACATGCACCATCAAAACCAAGATCAAACCATTTGCAAAGCATTGAAAGCTGGGATCAAAGAACTCTAAACATGTGCATGAAAGATGGAGTTCTAATAATAGGACAAAGTAACTATGCATGCAACATGACATGCTACAAACAAAGATCATGAATAACATGCATTGAAAAACGTTTGTTTGTTTCACATGTAGAAAACATAGCATAGTGGCATTCAGCTTGTCCCTCATAGAGTAGCAAATAGATGCATATGACACCTTCAAAGTTCACAAGGGTGACTAGAAACAAATAGCACAAGAACAAGTAATATCACAATATGCATCAATCAATAAGCTTTGGGACACTGCACACAGAATGAAAACTATGCTCTCTTAATGGTGCCTAAAGGTAGAAGGTGGAGACTAAAATAATGGTGGAAGAAAGGCCCTTCACAAAGGGAAGCAGGGATTTCAAGTTTCAAAAAGAGCTTCCAAACATTATGGTACTTGTTAGCTTTCAGCCCTCATTGCCCCTATCATAAGGATCTTGAAGTGATTAAGGTTAAAGTGAACAAAGATGGAGTATATGCTTGACGAAGTATAAGTTGGTAATCTCAAGTCCCTTGAATACGAGGGCCACACCTCATGCTACTCAACTTCAGTCACCTGTAAGTTCTTGTCATTGTAAGTATTTGCATATCATAGAGAACCGCCAACGTGGTACCCCTTGCACATGGTACAGGAGCTATCCCATAACCAAAATGTCAAGGCAAGCAGACAATGAGCATCTCAGCGATCTTTTTATTTACTATATGCATAGCTTTTTATTGAGGATGCTTTATAGATAGCTCAATATGGTGATGCTGCAAGTTTCCACCATGATTAGGCATGGCTTAGGCTAACGGCCTAGGCGTTTCTCTAACACAAAATACAAACTCCATGGACTTACAAGTTCCCTCTTTATTTCACACCGATGACATCCATAGATAAAAGAGCATGATATCAACTGAGTACAAAGTATAAGTGCAATGTTGAAAACGTTCCCCATGACAGCGCGGTTCTGCTAATTCTAACTATAAGTGCAAGCATATACAACATAGATGACACAATGATTCAAATTTATTAGGGGCAAAGAATATAAAGTGTGCCATCAAGTTTGTGAGGGCTTTAATCACTAAGTTTTCACATAATAAAATAGTTTTTAATTGGAAGATAGCTGAAAACAAGGATATAATTGGAATGGTGTAACACATCATGCATAGGAGTTTATAATGGACACTTTGGAATAACTTGGTTTCTTGGGAGTTGGAAGGATGAGTATAACTTACTCATACAAGTGGAGGCTAGCAAAATATTGGGAGCAACCAACTAAGAGAGCATAATGACCATAATCATGCAGAGCAATAAAACATTACTAATAAAAGCATAGAGTGGTACTACAAGTCAAGGACTAAATGATCATAGAGGCTATGGTGACTTGTCATAGTAATAACATGGTGTGAGCATGTGCCAAGTCAACCCAAACAAAGCATCAAAGGAGAATACCACAATACTATGCTTTTGCATGCTAAAACAACGCATAATTTCTTCAAGGCACACTAAGCAATCCCAATTGTTTGGAACAAGACATGCTACAACAATAATCACTAAGCATAAGGTCAAAATAACACCTAGCATGTCATGCTAAAGTTTAAGTCACAGTCAATGCAAGCTCCTCTTGCACTTACAAGCAAGAACTTACTACTCCTTTCCAACACCAAGCAACTTATTTGCAACAACACAGCGAGAACAGGGGTCCAAACTACTTTATTCAAGCAAACTGAACAATCTAAGCAAAGCAAATGAAAACTAAGACACTCCAAGAACAACACAACTGTGCATGAAACAATAAAAACGAAGTGTCTAGACAGACCTGAGGTTTTTATTGATGAAGAAGGGGATGCCTTGGACATCCCCAAGCTTTGACGCTTGTAACTCTTGGATATTTCTTGGGGTGACACCATGGTGGCATACCCAAGCTTGAGCTTTTATCCATTCTTCATCTCATTACATCATTCTCTCTCTACACCTGAAAATTTTCCTTCATAGAAAACTTCACACAATCTTCATTAGCAACATTAGTTTATTCAAAAGATATTAGACCTCTGGCAAAGCTTCTAATAGCAAAACTTTTCACTAAAAACACAAGATACTATAGTAAATCCTTCAAAAAGCTCAATTTCCCAAAAGAGAACTCAAAAAGGAATAAATAAGAAGCAAATGCAAATAATGGCAGAAATCTGTCAAAACAGACCAGCAGGTAGAAAACGATTTTTTAGAACATATTATGTTGCTCAAATCATAAAGTGTTGAACTAATGAAAGTTAGATAACATACTGGGGGATTTATTCTTAAATTTTGAGCTCAATCCGAGTTACAGAGAGTCCTCATGAATATGTTTGATGGAGGACAGAAATCTGTTTGGGACAGCAACTCCTCAAATCTTACTTCCCTCTCATTAGAGGTCATTCTTGGCACAAAAAGCAAACAAAAAGGATAAGGAGAGGTTATTACTAAAGTAATAACTTATAATACTCAAGGAAACTCTTGGGTTATCTCCCAACAAGTACTTTTCTTTAAGGCCTTTAAGTTAGGCTTGATAGCTTGAGAAGATGCTCACATAAGAATTATGAATTGAAGTCAAAGAGAGCATCGAGAAGCAAATTCAAAACACATTTAAGTCTAACCAACTTCCTATGCATATGAATCTTGTATGAAAATAAATTCACAAAGAACAAAGTGACAGGCATAGGAAGATGAAACAAAAGCAACTTCAAAACTTTCAGCTAATATAGAGGTGTTTCAGTACCATGAAGACTTCTACAACCATACTTTCTTCTCTCATAATAATTTTCAGTAGCATCATGAATAAACTCAACAATATAGCTTTTACATAAAGTATGCTTTTCATGATCTACAAACACATAATTTCTATCAAGCTCAAAAACAGTGGGATTAAAACCTCCACAGGTTTTACCCAAAGTAGAAATTTCAAAAGGATCCACAGGAACATAACATTCATCCTCCTTTGGTAAGCATGGGGGACAATCAAATAATGTAAGGGATAAAGAGTTACTCTCATTAGAAGGTGGGCATGGGTAGATAATCCATTCTTCCTCCTTTTGTTCATCACTCTCCCCCTCTTTTTCATCTAATGAGCTTCCAGTTTTAACAAATTCTTCTTCCATAGGCTCCTGCAAGGCATTAATCTCTTCCATTTGTGGAAACGCCTATTAAAATATTCAAGAATTTAGCTATTTTCTCCCTTGTAATTGTCAAAGCAAAATTTAAGTATCTCAAAAACCTCATGTTTATAAGGTGCATCATTAGTATTTTCAAGCAAACTGGCAAGTTCAAATGCACCCTTGAAGGCAATAAATTCTTCAATTTGTTCCACATCATCAAAATCATAATTTCCTTTAACATAAGAAGATATGGTAACATTATCATTATACTCACATTAAAAGGGTGGGTGTTTATACCTCCTGCAGCAACAAGCTTTATCAAAGCAATAAGTAACATTATAAGTAGAGCACACGTCTCTAGTAATAGTATTCAACTTATCAATTTGTTCCCATAAGTGTTTCCCTTTTTGTGACAAACGATGTTCCTTATAATAATACTTTTGTTCTTTCGTGAACCCACCTTGCCAATAAGAACTAGTTTCAAAGAAACCATCCATTGATAGAAAGCATGACCAAGCAAGGCAATAACAGACCAGCAACTAGAGCAGGAACTGATTTTTTTGTGTTTTTGAATAAAGAAAGCAAAACAAACTAAACTATTTTTTTGGGTTTTTTGAAAAGAGGCAAACAAAACCAAGATAAAGAAACAAAGCAAACTAAAAACAAAGTAAGGAGAAAGGAAGTGAAGGACTCCCCTAGTGAAGACATCCTTATCCTCCCTGGCAACGGTGCCAGAAATCTTTGATGCGTGCACCCAACATTGTCGTGGGACACTTCGTTGGAACCCCAAGAGCAAGGTGTGATGAGCACAACAGCAAGTTTACCAAAGTAGAGACCGAGGTTATCGAACCAAAAGGAGGAAGGAAACGTCACACAGGTGTTGCAAACAACGTGGAGACCTGCACAACACAAACTCAAGACTTTGTCCCAACGAATCAGTGAGGTTGTCAAGCTCACCGGTTTGCTGTAACAAAGGATTAACTATATGGTGTGGAAGGTAATGGTGGTTTGCAGCAAGTAACAGTGAAAGATGTATCTATGGTAAAGATTAGACCAGGGTCCATAGTTCACTAGAGGTGCTCTCCTTAGATAAATAACATGGCATGAAGGGTAAACAAATTACAGCAGGGCAATTGACAGGAACTGAGCAAGGCATAACAATGCAATACTAGTCAGAAAGATCCTATGAGATTCGATTGAGCAATACAACAATATACATAGACCGCCATCCAACTGCATCTATGACTAGAAGTCCACCTTCAGGTTATCATCCGAACCCCCTCCAGTATTAAGTTGTAAGCAACAGACAACTCCTTTAAGCAAAGTGTGTAAGGTAAACAATCCACTTGTTCCATGAACAAGAGACCGTTGTTTTTCCCTAGTAGCAACAACACATCTACAACCGAAGAGATTTCTGGCACTTCCCTTGGAAACTAGAGGCATGAACCCACTATCGAGCATAAATACCCCCTCTTGGAGTCACTAGCAACTACTTGTCCAAGATAGCTACTAACAACGGAGAGCATGCAAGATCACAAACAACACCTACATGATAGAATCATAAAGACAAAACCATTAACCAAACTGACATAATAATCTCAATATCCATAAAGTAGTTGTAGTAGTTTCTATTGGTGGAGGACAACCATGAAGCGGCGCCATTGACCTTGACGCCACGCCGCTGATGATGGAGATCATGTTCGTGCTTTGGAGATGAAGATCAAAGGCACAAGAAGAAAGGCCATATCATATCACATATTATGAATTGCATGTGATGTTAATCCTTTTATGCATCTTGTATTTCTTAGATTATGATGTTAGAATTATAAGATGATCCCTCTCACTAAATTTCAAGTAATAAAGTGTTCATCCTTAATAGGCACCATTGCTAAGATTCGTTGTTTCGAAGCACCACGTGATGATCGGGTGTGATAGATTCTATGTGTGCATACAATGGGTGCAAGCCATATTTGCACATGCGGATACTAAGGTTAACCTTGACGAGCCTAACATGTATAGACATGGTCTCAAAACACGGAATACCGAAAGGTAAAGCATGCGTCATATGATTGATATGATGAACATGTTGATTCTTCGCCTTTGAAGCTACATCATCTCTCATGATGATCGGACCTGGTGTAGTGGATTTGGTTCGTGTGATCACTAAAACAATGTGAGGGATGTTGTTTTGAGTGGGAGTTAACCTAGTTAATTTGAGAATTAAATTTGAACTCAATTTATCATAAATTTAGTCTAAACTCTTTGCAAATATGTTGTAGATCATGGTGACACCTACCACCATTTTTAATGCGTTCCTAGAGAAAGAAAGGTTGAAATATAATGGAAGCAACTTCATAGAATGGTTCTGTAACATGAGGATTGTCCTCAATGCTAGAAATTTGACCTATGTGCTGGATGCACCACTAGGTGACCCACCTACAAATATTGCATCTCGGGATGAGTGCAATGTGTATGACACAAAGCGTGATGACTACAATCTTGTGAAATATGTGATCCTTATGTCAATGGAGCCTCAGCTCCAAGAATGCTTTGAACTTAGCAGCGCTGCTGCCATTGTGGAGGAACTCAAAACCATGTTTGAGAGCCAAATCCGTGCTGAGAGATATATGATCTCTAGTGAGTTATTTAGTGTTAAGATGAAGGAACACAACTCTATGAATGACCACGTCATGATGATGATGCGCTATGTTCAACGTCTCAAGATACTAGGATATGACATCCTAGTTGATCTTGTGATGAATAGAGTTCTGTAGTCGCTCCGACCCAGCTACAAAGAGTTTGTGCTGAATTACAAGATAAGTGGTGCGATTGGATCGCTCACTAAACTTGCTGCCACTTTGGTGGCTTTCGAAGTAGACATGAAGGAAAAGGGTGAGCCCAAGGGTAACTTCAAGAAGAGGGGAAAATCTGTTGCTACAATTGAAAATAAGACCCGAGATGTCCCCAACCCTGATGCAAAATGCTTTTGTTGCAATGAGTGTGGTCACTGGAAGCGGAATTGCCTCAAGTACTTGGCAGATCTGAAGAACGGCAACATCAAGAAGAAATGTATATTTGATATACATGTTATTGATGTGTATATAACTAGTAATCGTAGTAGTGCCTGGGTGTTTGATACTAGTTCGGTTGCTCATATTTGTAACTCGAAACAGGTGCTTCAGAATAAGCAAATACTAGCAAGAGACGAGGTGTCGATGCGCATTGGAAGTGGCTCAAAGGTTGATGTGATCGCTGTTGGCACGCTCCCTCTTCATATACTGTCAGGATTAGTTTTAAGTCTAAATAATTGTTAGTTGGTGCATGTGTTAAGCATGAACATTATATTTGGATATTTTTTATTTCAAGACGGTTACTCGTTTAAGTCCGAGAATAATGGATGTTCGGTTTATATGAGTAATATCTTTTATGGTCATGCGCCTAAGATGGATGGTCTATTATTATTGAATCTCGATAGTAGTGATACACATGTTCATAATATAATGCTAAACGAATGAAATTGAATGATGATTCTACATACATGCGGCACTGTCGTCTTGGTCACATTGGAGTGAAGTGCATGAAGAAACTCCATTCCGATAGACTTCTTGAATCACTTGATTTTGAATCACTTGAAAGATGCGAAGCATGTCTTGGAAAAAATGACTAAGACACCATTCTCTAGAATAATGGAGCAAGCTACGGACTTGTTGGAGATCATACATACCGATGTGTGTGGTCCAATGCATGTGGGATTGCATGGTGGATATCGTTATGTTCTTAATTTCACGGACGACTTGAGTAGATATGGGTATATCTACTTTATGAAACATAAGTCCGAAACTTTCGAGAAGCTTAAGGAATTCCAAAGTGAAGTAGAAAATCAACATGACAAGACGATCAAGTTTCTGCGATCTGATCATGGAGGTGAGTATCTAAGTTACGAGTTTGGCATGCATTTGAAGAAATGCGGAATACTTTTACAATTGACACTGCCGGGAACACCACAGCGTAATGGTCTGTCCGAACGTCGTAATCGAACTCTCTTAGATATGGTTCGTTCTATGATGTCTCTTACAGATTTACCATTATCATTTTGGGGTTATGCATTAGAAACAACCGCAATCACTTTAAATAGGGCACCATCTAAATATGTTGAAATGACACCGTATGAATTGTGGTTTGGGAAGAAACCTAAGTTGTCGTTCCTTAAAGTTTGGGGTTGCAAAGCTTATGTAAAGAAGTTTAAGCCTGACAAGCTTGAACCCAAAGCGGAGAAATGCGTCTTCATAGGATACCCTAAAGAAACAATTGGGTATACCTTCTATCATAGATCCGAAGGAAAAGTTTCCATTGCCAAGAATGGATCCTTTCTTGAGAAGGAGTTTCTCTCAAAAGAAGTGACTGGAAGGAAAGTAGAACTCGACAAGGTTGTTGAACCTTCTCTCGGATTTGAGAATAGCGTAGCACCGGAAGATGTTCCTATGTCGCCTACACCAATAAGAGAGGAAGCTAATTATAATGATCATGAAACTTCGAACGAAGTTACTATGGAACCTCGCAGGTCAACGAGGGTTCGTACCACTCTAGATTGGTATGATCCTATTATGAATGTCATGTTGGTGGACAACACGGACGACCATGCGACGTATGAGGAAGAAATGATGAGCACAGATTCCAACAAATGGCAAGAAGCTATGAAATCCGAGATTGGATCCATGTATGAAAACCAAGTGTGGACTTTGGTGGACTTACCGGATGGCCGCAAGGTTGTCAAGAACAAATGGATTTTCAAGAGGAAAATAGATGTTGATGGTAATGTTACCGTCTATTAAGATCGACTTGTCACGAAAGGGTTTCGACAAATTCAAGGAGTTGACTACGATGAGAATTTATCACCAGTAGCAAAGCTAAAGTCTGTGAGGATTTTGTTAGCAATCGCTGCATATTATGATTATGAGATATGGCAGATGGATGTCAAAACGGCGTTCCTCAATGGTGACATTGAAGAAGAGTTGTATATCTTACAACCCAAAGGTTTTTTCGATCCTAAAGATGCTAACAAGGTAAGAAAACTTCAATGGTCCATTTATGGATTAAAGCAAGCATCCCGTAGCTGGAATCAACGTTTTGATAAGGTGATAAAAAACTTTTGATTTATACAAACTTATGGAGAAGCTTGTATTTACAAGAAAATGAGTGGGAGCTCTGTAGCATTCCTAGTACTACATGTGGATGACATAATGTTGATTGTGAATGATATAGAACTTCTTAAAAGTGTCAAAGACTATTTTAATAATAGTTTTTCAATGAAGGATCTTGGCAAAGCTACATACATTTTAGGCATCAAGATTTATAGAGATAGATCAATACGCTTAATAGATCTTTCACAACATACATACTTGGACAAGGTTATAAATAAGTTTGGAATGGAAGAAAGCAAGAAAGGGTTCTTGCCCATGTTTCCCAATACGACCTTGAGTAAAACTCAAAGTATAGCTATGGCAGAAGATAGAGAGATGGTGATCAAAACTCCCTATGCCTCAGCCATAGGTTCTATCATGTATGCCATGCTGTGTACAAGACTAGATATTGCATATGCTGTTAGTTTGACTAGTAGATATCAAAGTGATCTAGGAGTGGATCATTGGATAGCGGTCCAAAATATCCTAAAGTACTTAAGAAGGTAAGGATATGATTCTTTATTATGGAGGTGACGAAGAGCTCATTGTAAATAGTTACACTGATGCTAGTTGGAACACCGATCCGTATGACTCTAAGTCACATTCTGGATACGTATTTACTTTAATGGTGCAGCAGTGAGCTAAAGGAGTGCTAAGCAAGGCGTTGTGGCGAGATCTTCAACTGAATCGGAATACATAGCTATTTCGGAGGCTTCACAAGAGGCGATATGGATGAAGGAGTTCATTACAGAGCTTGGTGTGATTCCTAGTGCGTTGGACCCGATGGCCATCGATTGTGACAACTTGGGTGCCTGATGACCCACAAGTATAGGGGTGTATCATAGTACTTTTGATAAATAGGAGTGTCAATCCCAACGAGGAGCAGAAGGTGTTGAATAGTGGTATGGAGCAGGAACTCTCTACAAATACTTAGAAATTAGATTTTTAGTTGTTTTCTGATAAGGCAACAAAATAAAGAGCAAGTAACAAAGAGCAAATGCGGCAAGTGGCCCAATCCTTTCTTAGCAAAGGACAAGCCGGTGGAAATACTTATAAGGACCAAACGTTCTCGAGGAGACATGGGAATTCTGTCAAGTCATTTCGCTTCAAATAGCTGAGTACTCTTCTTTGGTGTTGTAAGTGTTGTGTGGGTGAACCTGTGCTAATGTACCAACCTTACTTGGACTAATACATACTTGTGATTAAACCCCCTGTAAACATCCGTAACTATAGGAAAGTAATTAAGATATAAATCTAACCATAACCTTAAACTCTGAGATCCTACACTCCCTTGTGCAAAGATGTCCTAACGGGGGTTCAGGTTTCTGTCACTCCGGCAACCCCACAATTAGTATCCAAATACACAATGCATTCCCCTAGGCCCATAAATGGTGAAGTGTCATGTAGTCGACGTTCACATGACACCACTAGAAGAATAGCACCATAACTTAAATACTAAACCATTGAATAATAACTCAACACAAATCCACTAATAACAACATGACTTCTCCCATGTCCTCAAGAACTAAATGAACTAATCACAAGACATCATATTGATCAAGATCAAAGATGATATGGTAATGGATAACAATATGAACATAAACAATAATTCAATGGTTCCACTCACAAGCATCAACTACAATAGTAATTAACACCGGGAAAGTTTCCCCTAAGTACTAAAGCAATATCCTACACAATTGTTACAGTGGGACGAAGTGGTGATGATGGTGCTGGTGGAGATGATGGTGTGGATGATGATGATGATCCCGATGAAGCCTAGCTTGATGATGGTGTCGATGGCGACGATCTCCCCTCTCCGGGAAGTAATTTCCCTGGCAGAAATCTGTCTGCTGGAGAGATCTTTCTCTCTTGGTGTTTTTTGCCCTGCAGAGGCGGAGGAAATCTATCGGTGGCCGCTCCCCTAGCCTTAGGGTTCCGTAGGAAAGATATAGGCGAAGGGGGCGGAGTCGGGAACCGGGCAGGTGGGCCACACCTGCCCTAGGCGCGACCCAGGGTGGGCCCGCACCTAGGGGGTGTGGGCCCCATGTGGCCCTTCTTCGTCCCTCCTTCTGGCTTCCTCAGTCTTCTATAAAAATATAATTTTCCCATATTTTTTTGGTATTTTTCTGATCTTTGCGAAATTGCATCAAAACGCCTTCTTTTCCATCAGAATCCAGACTCCGGAAGTCCATCCTCCAAGAATCATCCAACATGCATAAACAGATGAAAAGCCATAAGTAATACCTCATAATAAGACAAATATCAATGAATAGAGGTAGATTATGATATATAATGGTGATGCAAATTGGGCGTATCAGTTCCATAGCCAATGCACAAGTGCCAAGGTCACACAAGAAGCTGAAGCATATCAAGCTACGTTTTCATGCTATTCACGAGCATGTCCAAGATGGTGACATAAATATTTGCAAAGTACACATAGATCCTAATGTGGAAGATCCATGGACTAAACCTCTCCCTAGGGCAAAGCATGACCAACAATAGAATGCCATGGGTGTTAGGTATATTACCATGTAATCTAGATTACTGACTCTAGTGCAAGTGGGAGACTGTTGGAGATATGCCCAAGAGGCAATAATAAAAAATGGTTAGTACTATATCTTTGTGTTTATGATGAATGTTTGCATAACATGCTATAATTGTATTAACCGGAAACATTAATACTTGTGTGTTTTGTAAACATAAAATAGTCCCTAGTAAGCCTCTTGTTAAACTAGGTTGTTGATTAATAAATGATCATGGTTTCCTGATCATGGACATTAGATGTTATTAATAACAAGATCATGTCATTAGGAAAATGATGTGATGGACACACTCCTATAGTTAGCATAGCATAAGATCAAGTCATTTAGAGTTCGTTTTCTATAAGCTTTCAAATACATAAGTAACCTAATCCTTCGACCATGAGATCATGTTAATCACCATCACCGGATGGATGCTTTGATGACATTAAACCCCACTTCTGTAACTAGGTGGTTATAAAGGTGGAATTAGGTATTCTGAAAGTATGTGTTGAAGCACATGGATCAAGAGTGGGATTTGTCCATCCATATGACAAATAGATATACTCTGGGCCCTCTGGTGGAATGTCATCCAATTGGCTTGCAAGCATGTGACTAGGTCACAAGGGATGTCATATCATGGAAGGAGTAAAGAGTACTTATCAGTAATGAGGTTGAACTAGGTATAGAGATACCAACGATCAAACCTTGGATAAGTAAAGTATCGCACGACAAAGGGAATCGGTATCGTATGTAAATGGTTCATTCGATCACGAAGTCATCATAGTAATATGTGGGAGCCATATGGATTTCTAGATCCCTCTATTGGTTATTGATCGGAGAGGTGTCTCGATCATGTCTGCATAGTTCACGAACCATAGGGAGACACAATTAAGGATTCGATGTTGTTTGAGTATATATGGAATGTGAGTTGGAGACTGAATGTTGTTTGAAGTCTCGGATTGGATCCAGGACATCACGAGGAGATCCGGAATGGCCCGAAGAATAACATTCATATAAGGAAAGTCAATTTCCAGGGTTCGGAAATGTTTTCGGTGTTTTGACCAGAAGCTTCTTAGAATGTTCTGTAAGGTCCACCACCCCAGGAGGGGGCACTTGGAATGCACCATGACCTAAGGTGCTGGCCGCACCAATCCCTAGGCTAAATCAGCCAAGCACTAGGGAGGTCCAGGGTCAAACCCTAGTTTGAAAAGTCAAATTCTAGTTTGAAAAGTAAAATCCTAGTTTGGGAAGGAAAGGGAAAACTTGAAAGGGAACTTTACAACTCCCCTTCTCCTAGCCGAGTTGGGGAAGGAGTCTCCCCTTCCTAGCCGAGTTGGGGAGCAACTCGGCTAGGGCAAGGGGGCCTTGGACACTACCCCCTCTCCCATATAAGGAGGGGTGGGGCACCCCCCTTGGCACCTTGTCCCTTGGCGCCTAGAACCCTAGCCGTCGCAGCCCTCTCTCCTCCATCGCACTGCTCCGGCTTAGGTGAAGCCCTGCAGAAATATATCCTCCTCCACCACCACCACACCATCCTGCTGTTGGGATTCCGAGGATATCTACAACCTCCGCTGCCCTGCGAGAACAAGGGAGAGGAAGGTCTTCATCGACTACCGTACGTGTGACCAACTACGGAAGCACTACCAGAACATGGTGCCGGAAGGATTGTCTACGCGATCTTGAGATCGGCAAGTGATCGACTACATCAACCACGAGATCGGAATCTCGTTGAACTCTTTGGATCTTCAAGGGTTAGTTCTCTACAATCTAGTTGCACCGATCTGGGTGATTAGATCTTGGTTTTGTGTCTTCCCGCGATAGAATTTTTTATTTTCCATGCCGTGAACCCTATAGAAGTTTACTAGAGTAAGGGAACGGTCAAGAGCAACCTGAATGTCCTTGGATTCAGTTACTACAACTGGTAAACTCTAGGAAGAGATGTAGTCATCTTCTGCCTCGCTGTCATGGATGTGAACTATGGCATTCTCATAATGCATATCAGGTTGACTAGGGTCATACCAAAATCTAGGTGAAGGTGAAGGCATGAGTTCAAACTCTCACTCCTATAGTTGCTTTTCATGCCAAGGAAATATCGACCGGCCAAATACACGCCGACCCAAATCTCTTCTTATTGTACATCCTTTTGAGCTATTCTTCGGTTTTATCTGTCTAACACTTGGGAAAAAACACACTCGAACTTTCCTAAAAGATGGATTATGAAGTGGTGCGGTATAACAATGACTGAAACTCTTCAAGTGACTTGTGATCAAGGTGTTTCTTAATTTTTAATCTATGTGCCACAAACATAGACGGTGCCACCACATGTCTCGAAGGACATTTTAAATAGAGTTTATCATCACGACATCCCCATCTAGTCCAGAGCATCCAAACATATGTATCTTCCTTCTCATCAAACAGGATGGTGCACACGAACATTGTAGTATTGCGGTGATTGTTCTGGCCTATGAAAGTAATGAATAACATACCATATCAGTTCATCTTGCAGGTGATTTGAAACACCACCACATCGCTGAATTCATGGTAGTCCTAATATGACCGAGAATCACACTAGAACATGCTCTTCAATTGTCATTTACCATCTACATTGTACTCATAAAAGAATTTAGGATCACTCTTGTTCCTGGCGGTCATAATTCCGAGGGTTTTGGTAGCATCACCCTTTGCAATAAGCTTCCTCTTCTCCTTTCAAAACAGGTCTCGCCTCAAGAAGCCTACACCGTCGTAGCCATGTTTCCTCAGGAAGTGTTTCAAATCATATACTTCCTCATCCTAGCAGATTCCAGTGTTAGTATCTCAACTCTTTGAAATGGCTTAATATTTCTATGTGACCAAAGAAATGGTACTTCATCTGGTCTATCTAAGACATGGATGTGACTTTTGACAACCAAGGGTCCACGGGATAGATCATGCTTCACACTAAGATGGGCATTGCATTTGCAACGAGTCTTGGGTCTCAGCCGAAGATTTGGTCGTCCCGTGTTAAGAGTTTCTCCTCACGTTTCCCTCCTCTGGACTAGAAAAAACCTCTTAACTATATTTCTCCCTTAGGAGCTTTCCCTCACTTAAAAATGTCCTTTTGGATGCTGAAGTAATGCTCTCTCGCATAGCTGTTGTACTAGACGGAAGCCACAAGTTCGGAATAATCAAATGGCATGTCCAATATTGTCCAGTGCTTATCCACCGAGAGTGTCTCTTAACTTCATTACTCACAATGTCCATGTTTGCTTTCTTATGATGTTCATGATCATTGTGAGCATCGAATATCACCTATACAGGTAAAGACAAATAACCCCTATATGTCATCGTTTTATTGGTAACAGCCATTGCTTGCCATGGTAAAACCATCTACTTAACTCGCTCCTCTTTTTCGAGCTTGATTGTAACATCCCTAAAATCATGTTTTTCAAAGATTTCATATCATGCATGCATGCATATCATTTAGGGATCAAAACTCAAACTCATTTGAAAGAAAATAGAACTTGAGAGCTATGATTTTATGTGATCAACATTAAATCAAATGCTACTCTCCAAATGGGCGATTATTTGTTCAAAACCAAACCTTGTTGCTCTCAGATTGTTTTGCTTGATTGCTAGTGCTTAAACCAAAATTTACAAAACAAATATGGATTTAAAACCAATATTCAGAACTTATTCAAATCAAGTGCTTTACACTATTTATTCTGTTCAATCAAAAGGACCAAGCTAATACAAAGAGACCACATGATTTCATGCCCAAAAATGTGAGTGCTACACTCTAAAAAAATCCAGAAAAGATTTGAATTCAAATGGCCTTTGAATTTATTTGAAAATGGATCCAGAAAATTAAAACATAAATAGAAAAGGAGTAAAGAAAAGGAAAAAGGCCGGCGCCAGACTTTTGGCCCAACAGCGAAACCAGCCCAGCAACCAGCCCACCCGGGGTTTCCCTGTCTCCCTGTTTTTCTCACCGCACCCGCACTACCTAAGCAGTCGCTGACGGGTGGACCCTCTCCACGTCGACTCCTTCTTCCCCAAATCTCTCGCGCAGACGCCGTCGCCGCCCGTTTCTTCCCCGCCTCTGCCGCGATTTTAATCCTTTTAATAGGCGATGAATGCGTGCGTGATCTCCGCCCCTGCTCCGGCTATAAGATCCTCTCCCCACTCCGCTCCATTGCCCTCACTCACAAACCGCAGAGTGCCGCTAGACTGTCCATAATCGAACTTGCGCCGCCGCGGTACTGAGCATCTCCGGTAGCAAATTTCGGTGAGTCCTGACCGCCCTATGCCTCTGATTCAAACGAGTGTGATCAGCATGTCCTCGTGCACCTTCTGATACCATCTGTTTGCCTGCTCGTGACCCAGGACGCCGTCCCCGTTCATTTCTGCAAACGACCGAGCCGCCACTCAACTCCGGCGATCGATTACGGTAAATACTGAGCGCCCTTGACCCCTCTTGCATACGACTAGGTTCGCCTTGTCCTTGCGCAGCTACTGATGCCTCTGGTTTGTACTAGGAAGGTCCAGAGCATCGGAAACAACTCCGTCTGCAAGGACCCGACGCCGTGCACGACTCCGACGAGCTCCAGCGACCACCTCTGCGCGCCCCTTCGCCATCGAAGACCACCTTGAGCCTCAGCAGCACACGGCGAGCACAGTAAGCCCCTTCTCCCTCTCCCGCGCGACCTAGAACGTCGGCAATGACTCTGACAGAGCCGCCGCTGCCAGTTGCCGCCGCTAGCGCCGCCAGTCTTTGGTAGGTTGATCGAGCACCGTAGGATCTAGATCTAATGCATAGGATAGATCACTTAACGAAGGGGTAAGTTTAGATCTGAGCCGCGCGTGTTAGTTAGATCCAACGGCTCGCAGACGCGATCCAGCACGAAGCGGTACCAGCCAGTAAGAAAGCGCCGCGTGTCATGTTCTTTGTTTTAAAATTCTGATTTAAATCTATTAGATGTTTAAACTTGTTTAATTCATAACTTTTGTTTCCCACGTCCAAATTTGACAAATTTTATATCAATGGAATCAGGAGAGAAAGCCCTTTCCATTTATGCAATGTGTTTATTGTTTTGCTTCTATTAAAATGGGGTTTTTTGCAGAGACATTTATAGGCATAATTTGGGTATAAAAATTATTTGGGAAATGTTTTAATGTTCAAATAAAGGTTGTTTGGCAAGTTTTGAACTTTTTTATGAATCAGTACTGTGCAATTGTCTTGTTGATTATAGAAAATCATCACATATCATATTGCATGCATCCATATATTTTTGCTTGTATTTATTTTGTATGTGATTTTGGTGCTATTATTTTATGTGTAGATTTTGGTGCAAATAGTGATTGTGATTGTGAGGATTGTAGTTACTCTCCAAACTACCAAGGCAAGTGGTGCTTCATGTTTCATTCCTAAGTTTTCCAACTTTGCATTAGAAATATTTTGCTAGTCTTGCATGGTTATTTTTGATATATGCTATGCTTGGGAAATCCTAGTAGTTGTAGAATTGCTAGAAAAGTTTCTAAGTTTAGATTCTTGTCAATGCCATGCTTAGCCTAGCTAGTAGCAACCAAGGGTGGTTATATATTCATGCTATGAGAAAATATTTCTAAGTCTTTGGACTTGTGATTTGTTAATAAAACAACTAAGTGAATGAAGCACCTGGGTGGAATGGAAAGAATGGTTTGTGTTGAGTGGTTACACAAGGCCCATTTCTATGGTTTACCTTGTGTATCTCACTTGTAGAAAGCCACCCAGGAACAAAGGGATTTGAGATGCCATATGTTAAGAAGCTTCTAGTGCAGCCACTTGGCAATATGGGCTCTGCCTGGATCACATAGGTTGCAAAAACTTAGCCATTTGGATAGTTGGTGGTAGTGGGATGATAGGTTGGAACGCGTCCATTTGGTCTAAGGGAAGGCTTCTGAAAGGTCCTGTCTTGGTGAAAATCAAGTCTGGTGGGGAAAGTGCACAACCTCTGCAGATGGAAAAAATCTAAGTACTTAGCCATGTCCCTGGTATTGGACAACTTGAGCATCAAGACATGGAAGCTATCAAGAATCTCCTCATCCCAATTTCTAAGTGAAAACTTGTGGTTGAACAAGGGTGAAGGTTCACCAATGTCTATTGGTGGTTCCTTGGGAAAGTTTTTGTCAAAGAAAAACTTAGTGTTTTTAACTAATAGGCAAAACCTATTTTGAGAAAACCAAGCTAAGATACACTTAGCCAAAATGCATATAGAACTTAGTCCACCAATATTCTACTAAGGTATCACTTGCCAATACTATTCCAATGTATTGACCCACTGTGTCTGTAACTTGTGATGTTGCAGGTTATTATGATGATGATTAGGAGTCATGAGTCTACACTCAACATGCTTGCCTGTGGCACATGAAGATGAAGACTTATTTATCTTATTACTTATTTAAACTCTTGTACTAGGCATGTGGCCATGGAGTTTATAAAAGACTATGTTGTCTCTGGAATGACTGTAATAATGACCTTTGTTTCTGTGTATTTCATCTTAAACTGTGGATGCTAGCATTGATCCAGGGACTAGCATTGCAATCACAGGGATCCTTTTCCTTTATAAAGGAGGGATCTTACATTGATTCCTCCCGATGCAGTGCTTCGACGCTATCTTCATTAAACCCAACTTCCATCTACAATACCCATTATATTCAGCCTTGTCGTGACCACCAGCTAGCATGTCAACACCCGGATTTTTAATCCCAGATGCCTGTTATGCCATACATCGCAATCCCAGGATTACCATTTTTGCGAGACATAACAGATTGGTACCATAGTTCATCATCCATTACAAACCATAATAAAGGTCTTACAAATAAAGGATCTCATGATCCAGTCTTAATACAATCAACACAGCGGGATAATAATAAGGGTAGCATGGTCGAAGCTCCATCTTTAGGGTCACAGGCAATGCTGACGATGGGAGATGATCCTAGTTGTCATAGACTTCTTGTTGTCCATCATCCTGGTAGTCCTCCTCATAGTCTGGCCATAGGAATAGCCAGGGACAAAGCCATGAGTACTCTTTAAGTTCTCGCAAACTAATACTAGCAAGTAAGTAGCTTGATTAGGAATCCTAAGCTTTAGGTTGTTTTGCAAAAAGCCAGGTTTATCTCTAACTGAGTTTAGAAGTAAAGAAAACTAACTTAAAGTTTTACAACACCTAAGTGGGAACTTAGTTTTCATGTCACAACCCTGTTGTGGTCAAGTCAAAGTCATGATTCATTTCACAAGTCATTTTGAAAACATCTGATGAAAGAACAGTATGGCCACTCCAACTGTCCATAACCACGGACGTGGCTATTCGAATAGTTTGACACTCTGCAGAGATTCTACACTTTCATCACAACATTCGATACATCCATCAGGAACAATCCTGAATCACCATACTCAATATGCGGATAATCAATCCTAACCTTTCAATTACACACCCTAGTATAGGCACCTCCCCTATGAGTTTGTCCTCCCAACCATGACCATCTGTCATCTTGGGAACTGCATAGGTGGAAAATCATCACGAGGTAGCCTCAACTCAAACCTCTTCCGCAAGAGAACCCATACTAAGATATATAAATTTCCAGTCAAGCCCTACCCAAATTCAGGTATTGTGGTTGTACGGTAAAATTGGAATGGTATCGCATCCGAACCCAACCATCAGTTTTATAAAGGTCTAAGGCTCATGCCTCAACATTTTCATCATCAAATCATCTGGTGTTCATAACACATGTCAAAACATTTCATTAGAATGACTCATCATTCTAAGGTTTTCATAACCATTTTCACCAAGTGTTCCCATCTAAAGTGATCAAGTTTTATGCTTAGCACTAGCCACTAAAGTTGAGGGTAATCACTAATGAGGGGTGCTAATCAAGTGTGACTTATCCAAATCTAGATCTCATGCCTCAGTATGACATCTAGTTCTATCTAACTTAGGCCAAGTTTTATGCTCTTTATGCTACATATAATCTCTTTCCAAAATTCACAAGTCACCAAGTAAAAGCAATAAAGAAATTTTGATAAAGAAATAAAATAATAAAGCTTGCGAGTAAAACTGGGATTTGGTATAACCAATTATGCCTAAAGCCTCTAGTTTGCATAGTTACCATGCAAGTGTTAGCTTGCATAGTGTAGCTTGCCTTGAGTAGTGCAGTGATTGAAGTTCTCTTCGCCTTCTTCTTCATAGTAGTCTCCTTCCTCTTCATATCCTTGGTCGGTACTAGCGTCTATAAATAAATACGAGGTACACAATCACCAAACAATACTTAACTACTTCTATTTGGCACACAAAGGTTCACACTAGATGATCTAGCATAATCACAATCATCACAAGGAATAAAGACTTAGTATTATTTATTTTATTTTAGAAAAGTAATTTCTACTCATTGAAAACTACTTAAGATTTAATATTCTCTAATTAAAATATGAGATCATATTGACCATGTCATCACCACATATTTTAATACTTGGAAATATGATTTAAAGTGGTGTCACAATTTAATAAGGTTTAACATTATTATTTTAATTAATTAAAATGACTAAAAATGCATAAGGGGCATTCTTTTAATACTTGTCCATTATTACTGCAAGTAAACCTAGTTCTTTTTACATATTCAGAAATATCTTGTCAAATGTGATTTTGAGAGTTGGAATCAACTCAAAGGCATTTATGGTTGATTTTTGAAAAATATTTGAATGCAGAAAAGTCTCTGCCTTGTTATTTTTACTATAGATGATCTATAATTTTAAATAGTTTGAATCCAACGGGCTTGGATTAATAATTTCAATACCTTTCTAACAAAATTGGTTTCATGTAATTTGGTTTAGTGAATCTCTCTGAATCAATTTTTGAAACTACTGACAGAACTAGAGTTTGAACTAAATTGGAAAATCTAAATTTGAATCTACTAGGTCACGCGGGAACTAACTGGGCTGGCCACTACGCACAGCGCAACGCGCGGGCTGACTTAAGTGATGGCCCCATCTGTCAGCGACTCTAATTACGCGAAGCGGTATTCTTCCATGTGGGTCGTGCGAAAAGAATCTAATCTAACGGCGAGGCTCATTGTCGATGACGAACAGCTCTGACGAGGTCTAAACCCTAATGCATCAGTGGGGGTCGTGTGAGGCTCACCAGGGCTCCAGCTAGGGTCGACGTTGGGGGCGAACGACGTTGTCAACGATGGCGGTTCGAACGGTGGTCACGACGGCTCCTGGGGCGGCTCCAATCAACAGCTCCACTTATCCTCCTCCGCGGCAGACTCTGGTGAAATTCCGGCGACCTGGTGCTCGCCTTGCTCCGGGGAAGGGTCAGTGGTCCTCTATGGGAGGTGGGGAGTGAGATGGTGTGGCGAATTGAGGCTGGGGTGGCCTCCTTTTATAGCCGAGCGAGAGAGGCAGAGCGGCATGGGCAGAGCTCGACGGGGTCGACGGCACAACGAGCTAACGGCATGACGGAGGGTGTAGGCCGGTGCGCGGTCTCCTGGCGATGCTCAAGGACTTAATGGCGCGGCAAGGGACAGTCGCGGTTGGTCAGAACGAGCTGGTGCTCTGAGCGGCACCGACGGCGGTTTTGATGACGCATAGTGGCTACGGGTCACGCGGCGGCGAACGAGGATGTCTAGGAGGTTCCTGGTGTCGTGGTGATTGCAGGCACGGACGGCTAAGGCGAGGCGCGGCGTGTACATGCATGACGGCCGTGGCGCTATGGTGTGCTCTTGGCATGGCGTAGAGACAAAGGGCGCGGCTGTGTTGGGGTGGTCCATGGCCTGGCTGCGTACGAGGGATGGACAGGGGGTGGCGGTAGACGGTCAGCTGCCTCCTGGACAGGGTGGCTAGGCGCGGCGTTGCCTCCTGGTAGCTAGCCATGGTCGGCTGGCAAGAGGGAGCTCGGGTGGCATGGCACTAATGCAAGGGTAGGGGTGATAGGTTGATCAATGCACTGGTAGTCACTGGGGGAGACAAGGGTAAAAATTGGGGACAAGAATTAGACAAAGCTTTGATCACAAACAGTAGAAGTTAGGCAGTGTTTACTATGTTCACCAACTGTTTGATGAAATGGCCGAAAGAAATTTAGTTTGAAATTTTTCAATGAAATTTGGTGAGTGTACTGATCACATACTTGGTAGTATCTGGTTTCTTGGGTTTGGCAAGGTGAACTGGTTTGAGTGGTTTTTGAGAAATGTTGATCTTAGTACCTAGACTTGATTCAATTTTGAATTGTCATTTGAATAGATTTGAAATCTGTTTCTATTAGTTTGCAAAGTGGGCTTGGATTCACTTGTACTTGTTCTAGCAAGGGATGAAAAGAATTGGATTTGTTCCTGTTAGAAAACTTGGACTAGAAACACTCAAAGTGGTCTAGTGAACAAGTTTGACAAAAATGACCATTTGCTTATATTGTTTATATTTGAATTTCTCTTTATTTGATTCTGCTTGGAAATGATTTAGATGATGTTGTTTTCACCTTGAAACCAATCCTTGCCATTCATAGCAACCAAACAAGTCATTGCAGGCATTCATGCATTCATCACACACACAGGCATTCATATTGATTTTAATTAACAGAAATTTTTGTTAGCCCTAAATTTGGGTGATTAGAACTTGATAATCTTGATTAATATTTTTGGGATGTTACATAGCACCTACATAAGGGAAAACAGAGAATGTAAGATGTCATTTCATTGCTTGCCATTAAAAAAAATACCTCACTCATGTTTCCCGAGTATACACAAACCCTTGATCGTTATGGCCCTTATTATAACCACCAACGCTGTTGTCCTCGGGAGGTAAATTTTCATAGATCTTGAATCTTGATCTATTCTCTGAACTAGAATCATCATTGCAGGTGTATCCATTATCATTGTCATTCCAAGTTAAGCTAGAGTCCCCCATTTTTTGATAACTACACATCAACATTAGATAGTGAATCATCTAGAAATAAAGAACTGATACAATCATGTTTCACATGGCAAATAAATTTTTAAACACTACACAACTACCACGAGCGATCGTGCCGTCACACGATGAGAAAGGAGGATCGGAGAACCCACCTGCCGGTGATGATAGGAGACGATGATGCGGCCAAGGATGACGGTGGATCATCTAGTTGCCGGGGGCGAAGGATACTGCCAGTGGCGGCGGTCACGAGGTTGGCTAGCGAAGACCGTGATTGCGCGGTTGGCCGCCACGGGCGGTGATCGGCGCCAACACGTAAGTGAGATGGATTGGGTGTTCTATAGCTCGTGTGGGCCAGAGGTTGAAGAGTATGTATGCCTATGGGTTTTCATATTTATACGGGTGTTCTACAGCTCGTGTGTATCCATTTGGATATGGGTTTGGACATGGGCTTAGACGCCGCCGGTTGATTTGGGTTGAATTTGGGAAAAGGGTTGTACTGGCCTCGTATAAATATGGAAGTATAAGTTTTTTTAACTGTGTGTGTGCGTGTTAAACTTTCCGCTTAAATACTTTGTCCACCCCTTTAGGAAGGGTTTATTTTACTATTCGACTGGTGTTTCACCTTTTGATACCATAACCCAATCAGCTGCCATCATTTCGTAAGAAAGGTTTACCAGTTATTCTATTATTTACGAGAAATGATACTGTTGCTCTCATATGCTTTAAAACTTCTACGCTGCAAAATATCCTAGCTCTTTGGATTTAGCTTTAGAGCATCTTTGGATCACAAGAATACAAAACACTGGAATAGGCAAAACACAAGAATCTGATAGAATTGCAGGTAGAAAATAGGGTATTTCATAATATAGGAAAAACGGAATGCATAGTTATTTGGATAGAACACAGAAAATGTATCACGATCCTACACGATTTAGTGTAAATGGATGTGAGACTGGATGTTGAAATTAATACGAGAGTGTAGAAATACAATCCGTAAGAATTTTGGAGATGTCATTCCTTTGATCCAAAGGGTTTCCTAATTAAAAAATCCTATGAATTGGATTCTTTAATTTTTTTTTGAAAATAATTCAATCCAAAGGGTGCCTTTAGTAAGAGTTACTCGGCTACGTTGGTGCGTGGATCTACATAGTTTTTTTCCTCAATATTCTCGACCTCGTCTCATTCCATCACCATCAGGATTGAAGGCTCTGGCTGGCTGGTGGTGCATGGCAAGTGTTGTTTCTAGGTGGGATCTATGGCGACCACTCGACGCTTAAATCCACCTACACTGTTGGCTATATATGCCGAAATAATGGCGCAATTATGCTAAAAGTTAACCTTGAGTGGTTGCACTTGCATCCAGTAGTTGGTTCGATCTGCCGAGTATACATACAATTCTAATGCATCGATCGATCATTATGAGTTAGGACCCACTGACTGATCATCAGTCCAAATACGAACTGAAATCTCGCAGCGATACATACTGACCATACTATATCGAGGTACGTATAGAATATATTTGTCTCGTGCTGCATGAGTCTCTCAACCTCATCTTTCAGTAAGCAAGTATAAACACTGAAGGCTGAAGCGTCTGCCGGCCGGTTAGATCTGAATCTGATGGAGGCAGGATTCATTCAATTTCCCAAAAAATATCAGGATTCGTTACTCATGATGGATATGAATGCTTCCGGGCCGGCCGGGTTAGGATTTCTATCTATTTTCGGTATGAACGGTAGCGACGAATTGATTTCTGGACGAGTAAGTCGCTAGGCGTGCAAACAAGCATGGATGAGCATGATCTGGATCTGCCGCAGCATGTATGGTCCGTTATCGTGCGTGTCCACAGGCATCGGGTCCATGGATCCTTCAATTTGGGACACGTATGTACCAGCTCAGCTCACCCGGCTTAATCTGCGAGTACAGTGATGTAGATGAGCACTAGAACACACAGGATGAATATATATGAACCACCTGGATTCCATTTACCAAAGACAATCTAAAATGACAGAATCTGAGGGATTTTGGGATACTGAAAATTTGTGCGGCCAAGAATATAAGGAATTTGGAGTTGATATTTTGCACTTTGATAGAACACTTCATTATCTTCATCTAGGATTTTTTAGAATTTTTTTTGATACTATCAAGCACCCTTTTGAATTTTTAAAAACCAACCAATGTGTAGCTCGGGGTACACTTGCGGTTTCCGCCCTCTCCGAGCAAGTATATAAGTCAAGTTAAGATTATAGAGAAACATATCCAAATTCTACCCAAAATTATCATAACAACACCATCTGCCTAACACTCTAGGAGGGGGAGGGCAACCCTAGTCGTCACCTCCTCCTCATCTCATCACAACCTCCCAAGGTCCTAGTCGGTCAAAGTCGCCTGGGTGCCCATGAAGAGGGCAACATGGATTTTGTGACGGCGGATCCTCAACCTAACGTGAATGATTGTAGCTCTATGTCGTGCATGTCTCACGTGTTTCGGTCGGGCGATGACGAGGAGTCAACGGATTTGGCCTCACGAAGGGGGTGTCAAAATATGGTATACCAAAATTTATCTCACAAAGGAGGTTGGTGATCTAAGTTCTATTACACCATGTTACAGACCGAGCATTTTGATGCTCATGCCACTAGTGGAGAACAGGGCTCTTTTCCCGGTTCGTAAGGGGCTTTAGTCCCGGTTGCCTAACCGGGACAGGGCAATCGGGACTAAAGTCACCACCCTTTAGTCTCGGTTGGACTACGAACCGGGACAAATGGGGCTCCACGTGGCTGCTGCCTGGCGCGAGGGGGGAGGACCATCCATGTAACATCCAAAAATATTAAACTTGGATCATCAAAGTCTAATCATCAAAATTAGGGTTAACAAAAACTTTCCCAACTAAAAATATGAAAGCATTCATATGTGTGTGTGTTCAAAATTTGGATTCTTTTGAATTACCATGGTTCTGTGTTTCATTGCTTGTAAAATGATTCTTAGGTGAAATAAACATCATCTAAACAATCTCCAAACTTTTCCCAAAGACAAACAACTCAAAATAAACAAATGAAGTGAATGGTCACTTTGGCCAAATTAAGTCCCATGCCTACTTTGGTTATCTCTAGTTTTCAAAACTTAACAGAAACATTTGTGAATCTTTGCGCCCCTTGTTAGTACTCATAATAAGGTACCAAGGCCCACTTTGTGATCATCCAAAAACATTCAAATACTATGTTTAAAGGACAGTTTAAAATTGAATCTATCTCATATGGCAAGATCCCACTATTTCAAAAACCATTCAAACAAGCTCAATTTTCAAAACCCAAGCACCCACAGAATCCTCAGCACATACCTAGCACACCCACCAAAAATCTTTTTAAAATTCAAAAGTAAGTTTCTTGCGGCCATTTCATCAAACAGCTTGCAGACTCAAATCAAACAAATCACAAACACTATAGTGTGCAGTAAATTTGGCCTAACTTGTTCCCTCTCTAGTTGCAACTAGTCTCTAGTAGATCATCTAGCTCAATTGTAAACATCTAGCACCACTGTGAGCTTTCCTTGCCATCAATGGTGAGCAGGCCGAGCCTCACCATGCCACCCCATTGTCGCCGGCCAGATAGCAGCCACCCTAGCCTTGCCAACCTTGTCTGGGAGGTAGCCAGCACCTCATCACCGCTCACTATCCCCTCCCCAAGCCCGTGCAAGCCATGGACCACCAGGAACGCCGCGCGCCCAGTGCCACTGCGACATGCCGAGCCCGCCCCAGAGCGCCGCACCCGGCACGCGTGCACACGCCGCCCCTCGACCGCAGCCCGTGCCTACCGCTTCGCCATGATACCAGGAACACGCCAGACACCCCCATTCGCCGCCCCGTGCCTCACAGCCACCGCTCGCCGTCGAAGACGCCGCCTCTGCCGTGCAGAGCACCGCACGTTCCTGACTGATTGCCACCACCCCTAAGCGCGCATTTAAGCTCTAGAGCATCGCCAAGAGACTGTTCGTCGATCGCCAACCTCAGCCATGCTGCTAGCCGCCTGTAGCCATGTCGCCACCGTCGCCTGCCCATCCCTCTCGGTCTCGCCGTCGAGCCTATAAAAGGAGGCCACCCCCAGCCGTTTGAAGCACACCATTCCACTCCCCTCACCTCACTGATCGTTCAACCCTCTAGCCGGAGCACGAGGAGCAGCAGCTCGCCGGAATTGCGCTGGTGCAGGCCGCCTCTGGAGAAGAAGGGAGCCGTTGATTTCGACCACCCTCGGAGCTGCCTCGACCGTCCCTGAGCTCGCCGTCGACCACTCGTTCGTTTGCCCGCCTCGTCGTCGTCGTTGGAGCCCTGGTATGCCCCCTATGCACCCCACTATACCGCTAGGGTTCGAGCTCGCCGGTGACATGTTCATCGTCGACGATGATCCCCAGCCGTCGATATCCCTTCTAATCCAACGAACCGCACAGCCCCGTACAGCTTCGCGTGTTATGAGCCACTGACTGGTGGAACCCCCTGTCAGCTGAGCCCAACACTGCGGAGTGACACTGGGCCGACCCATTAACCTCTCCCGTGTAACCCAGCCGTTTGAATTTAGATTTTATATTTTAATTCAAACTCAGTTCTGTACCTATATTCAAAAATCAACCCACCTCGATTTAGTGAACCAAAATACATGAAACTAATTTTGTTAGAAAGGTACTGAAATGATTAATCCAAGCCCGTTGGATTCAAATCATTTGGATCTGTAGATCAACCTTGGTAAAAATAACAAGTCAGAAGCTTTTCTGCATTCAAACATTTTTCAAAATTCAACCATAATAGATTTTGAGTTGACTCCAACTCTCAAAAATCACATTTGATCATACCTTTCTAAATATAAAAAAACATATGGGTTTACTTACAGAAATAGTGTTCAAGTAATAAAAGAATGCCACATAGGCATTTTTAGTCACTTTATTTATTTAAAATAAAAAGGTTAAACCTTATTAAATTGTGACACCACTTTAAATCACATTCCCATGTACGGAAATATGTGGTGATGACATGTGTCAACATGATCCCATGTTTGAGTTGGAGAATATTAAATCTTAAGTAGTTTTTCAATGAGTAGAAATTACTTTTCTCAAAATTAAAATAAACAAGACAAATGCTTTAATCTTGTAATGATAAGTGATGATGCTAGATCATCTATAGTACACCTTTGTGTGATGAGTGAAAATAGTTAAGTATTGTTTGGTGATTGTGTACCTCGTATTTATTTATAGACGCTAGTACCGACCAAGGATACGAGGAGGAAGGAGGATACTACGAGGAAGAAGCCGAGGAGAACTTCAACCACTGCTCTGCACAAGGCAAGCCTTACTAACCAAGTTTACCTATGCAAGCTAACACTTGCAACTATGAAAGTTAGATAACCTATGCAATGCATCAAGCATGCTTGGTTAGACCCATTTGCTGACACCCAATCCTAGTTTTACTTACAAGCTTTATACTTTATTTCTTTATCAAAGCTTTCTCTTAGAGTTTACTTAAGTGACTTGTAGATTCTAGGAAGATAATTGAAGGTTGCATAAAGAGCATTAAATTTGACCTAAGCTAGATAATCTTGATCTCATCCTAAGGCATGAGATTAAACTTCATTAATCTCCACTTGTTTACCACCCCTCATTAGTACTTAACCCCACTTGTAGATGCTAGTGCTAAGCATAAAACTTGATCAACTTTAGATGGGAATACTTGGTGAAAATGGTTATGAAAACCTTGGAATGATGAGTCATTCTACTAAAATGTTTTGACATGTGTTTCCGAACACCAGATGATATTGATGATAAAAATGTTGAGGCATGAGCCTTAGCCCTTTATAAAACTGATGGTTGTCTGGATGCGATACCATTCCAATTTTACCGTACAACCACAATACCCGAAATTGGGTAGGGCTTGACTGGAATTTTATATACCTTAGTATGGGTTCCCTCACGACCAAGGTCTGAGCTGAGGCTACCTTGTGAAGATTGTCCACCTGTGCAGTACCCAAGATGACAGTTGGTCATGGTTGGGAGGCCAAACTCACAGGAGAGGTGCCTATACAAGGGCGTGTAATTGAAAGGTTAGGATTGATTATCCGCATACTAAGTATGATGAATTCGGAATTTGTTCCTGACGGATGTATAGAATGTTGTGGTGAAAGTGTATAATCTCTGCAGAGTGTCAAACTATTCGAATAGCCGCGTCCGCGGTTATGGACAATTGGAGTGGCCATACTATTCCCCCGTCAGATGTTTTCAAAATGACTTGTGAAATGAATTGAGACTTTGGCTGGACCACAACAGAATTATGACATGAAATTCAAGTTCCCACTTAGGGTTATAAAATTTCAACTAGCTTTCTTTGCTTCTGAACTTAGTAGAGGTAAATCTGGCTTTTTGCAAAACAACCCTAGAGCTTAGTGTCCTACTACAAAACCCCCTTTACTTGTTAGTATTAGTTTGTGAGTACTTAAAGAGTACTCATGGCTTTGTCCCTGGCTATTCCCGTGGCCAGATTATGAAGAGGAGTCCCTGGCTATTCCCGCGGCAGCAATTTGGCACTTTTCTATGCCACGACAACAATTTGGCACTTTTCTGTGCCGCGGCAGAGAATTCATTTTGACCACTTTTTTTTGCCACGACAGCATGTTGGCCACATCTTGTGCCGCGGCAGAGAATTCATTTTGTATTTTTCCATTTATTATTTTCCTTTTTATTTTGTGTTTTGCACTCAACAATGAAGGAACCATTATATTACACAACATCATCATAAATATAGTGATCAAAGTGTCGCACATATTATATTCGATACGAGTTTCATGCATATATATATATACAAAATAATCTCTTTTATGGTCTCTATTGCCTTATATTAAACTCCATATAGTATTCTATTTTTTGGTTTTAGGACCTCTTTATCTAAGAATCCTGTTAATTCCTCCTGAATTGCTCGTACGCGATCCTTTGGCAGAAGACTGTCCCGCAACCATTCGATCTGATTTAAAGGAGTCAACATATATGAATGAAACTAAACACAATTGATGATAATAAAAAAACTATGAAAATTGTTTACGTACGTGAAGTTGCTCTAAATTTCCGCCCTTCTTATAGCACGTCTGATGAATGAACTCGCAAACATAGTATCCACATAAATTATTCCTGGGTCCCTGAGTCAGGCACTTTACGAGAACAGAGTTCAATCAAAATAATAATCAAGCATGATAATGGTATTAAAACTAGAATCAAAGAGATGCGCGGATCTAGCTAGTAGTACTTACATCTAGTGGTTCAAATATAAGCTCATCTTTCCAAACACCTCTAGCCTTGTTGGTGAACCATTTACAAACGTTGCCCGGCGAAGAAAACAAATAAAAAGATTTATTAATTACTTGATATCAAGAAATTCACGAAAGTTCCCGATATAGTGCCATAATGATTGAAATTACCGCGGGAGAATCATCTGCATGTCCATCCACTTCTCAAGGGGTTTATGTTTTGAGTCCATGACTTGTACCCGCCCTTTGTCAGGTTGCACGATTAGATAAATATAATTGAAGTTGCGCATGCATAACTCATCAATTATACACTTAACATCGAGTAAGCCAAATAGAATGTGTACAAGACAATAACACTCACTCGAAGTTGTAAGGAAATAATATTTCTCTTCTGGTTTCTTGAAACCTTAACGAGCGTACAATATTATCCTCTGTTTCCTTGGATCTTTTTTTGATATTACGTTCATGAAAAAAAATATGGATCAATGAACCCAATGTCATAGATGCGTCCTCTTTTGCATTCGAGAATCTTCATTCTGCATAATATAGTGACTATAATTATACATGCAATAAACAAGGTGAGCTAGCTAGAGACTTAATTGAAGAATTAGTACAGACAGACAATACGCACTGACTATCGATTTTTCGATGAAGTCTTGATTGAATAAATGAAATAGTTCATCAAATTCAATCATTACCATGTCATCTCCTTTCCTGTAATGCTCTTTTTTAACTCCCAGCATTATTCAGTTTGTCCCAACTTTTGAGGCATCCATGTACCAGTTATGCAATCTTCGCATTTTTGTTGGTAGATTCTTGACCTCCTTAGGTTTGATGAGAGGCTTCCTGTATTGGTATTTGTATGCTTATTCAACCTCGGGGAAGTACTGTAATTGGGATAAGTACTTAGCAATACTCATACCTTGAGCAGCGGTCACTTCTCCGTACAGTTCAACTAACTCTGGATCATACTGCTCTTGGACCGCATATTTGCTCGACCCCACATTGGTATGGGAAATCACCTTGAGCAGGGGGCACGATTGTTTTTTTTGTTCTCCAAGATGGGGAACTGATTTCCCACTTGCACTACTACTCTTTGACTGTTTCTATGCCGCATGTGACTTGAGAATAGAGCGCTCATAGTCCGATGACAGCCTTGGCTCGAGTCGGTGAAGGGTCTTTAGAATTTTGAGCACTCGAGCTTTATATTCTTTGGTGCTAGGGAACTCTGGCTCTTTCGGCCGCTTTAGTTTAGCAAAAAACTCTATCTTTTCCGCCTCTACGATTACCGCAGTCTCTTCTGGCGTATAATCGTAAGGTCTTGGGAGGAACCTATGGTACTTTTGGTAGGGGCTCCTGTTTACATCTTGGTGATCGCTTAGCACTCCGTGGAGTAGCGGTGGTACTCTACGCTTTAGGCCCTGAGCAATAGTGGGCTGAGACAGCTACCGCGGCGGCAAAGACGGCTGTGCTGGAGACAGCTGGCGTGGCGGCGAAGACGGCTACACTGGAGATGGCTGACGCGATGGCAAAGGCTGCGCTGGAGACAGGTGATGCGGCGGAGACGACTATTGTGCTGGAGACGGGTGAGGCGACGACGAAGATGGAGTGCTCTGAGAAATCAATGGCCTAGGCGTCCGATTTGGAAGCACGATGTATTCCTTTCACCATAGAATGGTGTGTTTTTGGCATCTCCTAATTCAGTCACATCCCCTTCACCTATAGGGTAGTCAAGCTTCAGCTGGTGAAATTAGGGATATAACTTCATCCACCGCGACAACAGCATAGCCATGTGGAACTAGACAACAATGGTAAGTTGGTTCATGTCCAATTGGTAAGGTATAGCCGACCCCCACCTTCATTGTAATGTTCACAACTTTCACATGTAACTCACAATGTGTCATCTCCATGATATCATCCACTGGGTAGCGAAGAGGATCCATCATCGGTGCATCATCAACATCATCACTCGGGAGCTCCGTGGAAGCCACACCCCTTTTCTGATTAGATAGGCCGGTAGCACCACATGCAGGTTCTACCATGTGCCGCTGAGATGGGCTGGTAGTACCTTGCTGACTAAGTGCGTCAATTTGATCCTGCTGTCGCTTCAATTGTTCTTCTATGTTATGCATCCGGTCTGCCTGAATCTTTGCTTCATTTTCCTGCTTTTCCTTCCTCCTCTTGCGGCTTCTGTCAGGATATTTCTTCCTGCTGTCGGGAAACCCAGTTACTCATGGTTTGGATCCTTCTATGCCTCGTGTTTGTCCTTCGTGTTCCGGATTTCCAAGGGCGAGTGTGAGCTTGTCATTATCTCTATCGGGAATGAACATCCCCTCTTCAACAGCCTTTACTGCATTTCTAATGTCTTTGATGGGTATGGGATTTTCTTTATGTATTTTGTTATATATGCACTTCCCTTCTAAGTCGAACCTGCCCCCATGCCCATAAAACCAATTCTTTACCCATTCAGGAAAAACATATGTCTCTGTAGTGACCCCTTTAGTATGCAGTTCATCCTCAAGTTTCTTCCACTTAGGAATTCCAGCCCTGTAGTCACCTTGCCCCATAGTATGGTGATACTTCTTGTTAGCAGCATTTTTCTTATTCGTTTCAGACCTTTTCTTAGCTAACTCCGATTTCTTGTACAACACAAACTCATCCCATTGGTTTTTTATCTTCTCATACGCTCCCTTGAAATCTGGAGTCTTCTCTTTCACGATAAATTCAAGGTGCAATCTTTTCTTCCAGTTGGTGAATTGCTAGGCCATCTTCTTAAGAGCCCACCGCTTGACCTTTTCCTTCATGGCATCATCATATTGCTGGGCCTCTTCAACCAGATTCTCTGCATTTGGATCCACCTCTACCGTCGGTAGGGTCAAATTAATCATGATCCTCCTCCAAAGTAAATCATTGTCTATGTCCGGGACATATGTATACGTAACTCCTTCCTCCTTTGGCTTATTCCAATCTCGAACGGTGATCGGGATAAAGTCCCTAACAATTACTCTGCATTGTGCTACAAATTTGTTTTTGACATGGAGGGGAGCCTTCGGTTCGCCGTCGGCAGCTACTTCTTCGATCCTATACCTTTCATGGTCTTCCAACTTTCTGGTTGCGCCTCGTTTGCTCTTTGCAGAAGATTTTCTCGATCCGGAGGGCTAAAATAAGAAAGAGCATTAATATATGTATACAGATAGCATAGGATTGATTAATTAATATTTATATCCACCGGAGCCGTCGCCTTCTCCCTCACCGAAGTCATCGCCTTCTCCCTCACCGAAGCCGTCGTCTTCTTCCTCACTGAAGTTGTATCTTTTGGCGACAAGAGGATCACCCTCACCGGAGTTGTTCAAAAACGTCGAGACATCAATTTCTTCCCCGTGGATCATACCATGGATTAACTCTTTCTTCTATTTGTCTCTGCCATGTGGTTCCATATTTTTTGCAAAAGGGGAAAAGCGGATGAGTCGAAGCGGCTAATAGAGGAGGTTAGGTAGGCGATATTTGAGGGGCTAGGGTGTCGTGGTTTTACGATGATATCATCTTAAATGTAAACCTAATACATGCTTGACAATTTAAATGGGGTCCGAGGGATAAAAACCCTAATTCAGAAAAATCCCATATGCATAAGAGAGGGTTCACTTTATTCTTTTAACAAAATTGTTAATTGAAGTTGCTTAACAATGCATGAGTATAGCTGTAAAAGATAGATACCATTTTTATAAACATTTTGATATATTATTCATATTTGTATGACTTATAGATAATTAGTTATTGATTTTACAATATTTAAACAATTTCTAGAATTATTAAACTATTTACTGCATCAGGCTGACATCAGCGCGAACGGTCAATACTTTTTACACCATGGCTGGATCTACCCATAGTGGCTGACCGGTGGGGCCAGGGCCACGTCGGATGCCCCGTGGAAAACCTCGCCGGAGACCACGTTGGGTGGCGGCGGGGGACGGTGCTACACGGCGAGTTGGGAAGCGGGGTTGCACGGGTTCGAACGAGCATGATATGTTGGAAACGTATCTATAATTTTTGATGCTCCATGCTTGTTTTACACTAATTGCTTTATGTTTTGTCTATACTTGAGGCATTTTTATGTATTTTCTGGAACTAAACTATTAATAAGATGCCATAATGTCAGTTCCTGTTTTCTGCTGTTTTTGGTTTCAGAAAAACTAGTAAAGAAATATTCCTAGAATTGGATGAAACAAAAGCCAAAGTTCCTACTTTTTCCGACACGACACAGAATCCAAAGGAGAGACGAAGAGTAGCCGCGAAGCAACCACACCAGGTGGTCACGCGGGCCCCCTAGCCAAGCCACCTTATGGTGTGGGTCCCTCGAGCGTCCACCTACCTTTCCCCTTCGCTTATATAAACCCCTCAAGGCAAAAACCCTAAGTACCAGATCAGAAATCCATGAAAAGTTCTGCAGCGCCGCCGCCACCGAAGACGAGATTCACGGGACAGAATTCTCTATTTCGGCACCCTGTCGGGACAGGGAATTGCCCCCGGAGCCATCTCCATCGACTCCACCGCCATCTCCATCGCCGTTCCTGACTCCCATGATGAGGAGGGAGTAGTTCTCCCCCGAGGCTAAGAGCTCTACCGGTAGATATGTGTTCATCTCTCTCTATGGTCTGATCTTATTGTGATCATGAGCTTTCTAATCTAGTTGAATAAGTAGATGCTACTGATACGTCCAAAACATATCTACTTTCCCGAACACTTTTGCTATTGTTTCTCCTCTAATTTGTGTGATTTGGATACAACTAACACGGACTGACGTTGTTTTTAGCAGAATTGCTTTGGTGTCTAGTTTTTGTGCAGAAAATAAACTTTCAGGAAAAATCCCGGAAAATATCACAAAAGTCCTATTTTACCAGAAGACACATGGAGCCAGAAGACGAGACGGAGAAGGGCCACGAGGGGCCCACACCACCTGGTGGTGCGGGCTAGGCCTGGCCATGCCAGGGGGTGGTTTGGCCACCTCGGGCACCCCCTCGACCTCTCCCTTCACCTACATAAGCCCTTTGACTTAAAAATAGAGCGGTGTTCGACATTTTTTTGGATAGAGTTCTGCTGCACCGCCACCACCAGAAACCGCGATTCGGAACCAGAAACTCCGTTCTGGCACCCTGCCGGGATAGGGAATTGGAGGAGATCATCGCCATCATCATCATCACCGACGCTTCTCCAACAACCATCCATGTTTCCCCCATCCATGAGTGAGTAATACTCCGCTGTAGGCTATGGGGACGGTAGGGATTGGATGAGATCTATCATGTAATTGAATAAGATTGTTAGGGCATGGTGCCTAGTATCTATTGTTAGTGCTTTTTGACATTGTTGCAACTTGTTATGCTTAATGCTTGTCACTAGGGCCCGAGTGCCATGATATCAGATCTGAACATGTTATTGATTCATGATGATAGTATTGTTTGTGATCTTATCTGCAAGTTGTTTACACATATTATTGTCCGGAAGCAAAGGCCCCAAAGTGGTAGAAATTGGGATAATCAGAGGGGATGGATGTGATATGAGGATCACATGTGTTCACGTAGTGTTAATGCTTTGCTCCGGTACTCTATTAAAAGGAGTACCTTAATTGCCAGTAGATTCCCTTGAGGCCCCGCTGCAACGGGCTGGCAGGATGTTGTGCAAGTTCTCATTGCGATCACGTATGACTATATATGGAACACATGCCTATGATTGTTTAGTACTTGGATGCTTTATCTTATTTATCTGGAAATGCCCTAGATCTTGATATTACATGAATAGTATTGTCCATGCAACGCACGTCCATCCATCCCTATGCCTATCGCACTCAAATCCTACTGTTTGCTACTATTGTTACTACTGCCTTTATTTTACATTTGCTATTACTTTGCTATTGCTACTAACAAAACTATTGCTATTGATAAACTGCTGTGAGCAAGACTATTTCCAGGTGCAACTGAATGGACAACTCAGTTGTTAAGGCTTATAAATATTCTTTGGCTCCACTTGTGTCGAATCAATAAATTGAGCATTACTACCCTCGAAGACTGTTGCGATCTCCTATACTTGTGTGTCATCAAGACTATTTTCTGGCGCCGTTGCCGGGGAGCATAGCTTTATTTTCTAAGTTCACCTGGATTACTATGGGTAAGACTCGTGATGGAAAATTTCCTATTTTACCATCCACTACAAGAATAGGTACAGTTCTAAACACCTTTGTTGCTCTTGATTCACCATCTGTTATGAGTCAGCTCATTACACCACCACCACATACACATGCTACACACTGCTACTACTGCTGAATCTAAAATTGCTTCTGATGCTCATGATGTTACTTCTACTATGCTTGATGAGAGTGGTTCATTAGGTCCTTTCCTAGATGCTAAAATTGCTAGAACTATATTGGGAAACACTGAAACTCCTAATGAAGATACTGTTACTCCTGTTAGTTCACCTGAGTCTAGAGAGAGTTATGATATTAATGATGGTTATATTGAAATGCTGATGAATTTATTGAAGAATATCGAAACACACATGGTGCTAGTGCTATTAAGAGTCTTCTTGAGAAACATACTATTATATCTAAACTATTTCCTGATGCTGAGTTTGCCACTTCTCCCATAAACATTAAAGACAAATATTATGATTTATCTCTTGATTTATCCTATATAAACATTGTTGAGAAAGAACCTTTTTGTGGGACTAAGAATAAAAGTGATGTGGCTCATATGACCGAGCTTTCTACCATGAGTGGCTTATTTTCTGATGATATTATGATGCGCAAGTACTTTGTTGCTAAAAATTTCCCTTTTTCACTAAAAGGAGAAGCTAAAGCTTGGTTTAATAATTTACCTCCTGGATCCATTGATATCCCTAATTGCTTGATTTCTACTTTCTTTTAAAAATATTTCCCTCCTAGTGCTCGACATGCTGTTTTGCAGAAACTCTTTGATTTTAAACATGGGGAAGAGGAGAAAGTGCCTAAATCATGGGCAAGGTTCCGTGCTTTGATTCATGCACATCATGGATGTCCATTACCTAAAAATGAGCTTCTTGATATATATTATAATGGATTAACTGATGAATCTAGGACATACCTGGATAGTTTTGCTGATTGTGTTTTCAGGAAAATAACTCCCGCGGAAGCTAAGGAATTAATGGCTAAAATAAGCAAGAATTATGATGATTGGACTACATCTGAGCCAACTACACCTGAACCACCTGTGCCTGGACCAACCTCAACACCAACACCAAAGAAAAGGGGAGTGGTTGAATTAAATGATGAAGTGATGAAAGAAGATAAGAAATGTCTTAAGGATAAGGGTATTAAATCTGAAGAAGTGAAGAATTTACCTCCTATAGAAGAATTATGTAAGCCAATCTCCCACTCATCCACCATTGAGGTACACTCTCTACAACATTTTGATGAAGGTGATATTCCTTATGGTAAACCTCCTGATCAATGTTTAGAAGAATTTGATACTTTTATTGCTAAGAAAAGTAATTTTAATAAGCAAGGGCAGAATCATTTAATGGAAAACTCTAGAGCTATTAATGAGTTGAAAGATATTGTGGAAAGAACCTCCAATGATGTTAAAATGCTTATTAAACATTTCCAAATGGTTCAAACTCAAATTGATCAACTTGCTAAAGGACAAAAAGATATGCTAGTTAATGCTTCTGGAGATAAACATGTTTATGAAATTAGAACTAGGAGTGGTGCTGCCACTCAGGATCCTTTATATCCTGAGGGACATCCTAAAAGAATTGAGCAGGATTCTCAACAAGTTGAAAATAGAGGTACTTCTTCTAAGAGAAAGAAAAAGAAACATAAAATAGTTGTAGAATCTTCTAAACCTGCTATAGATCCTAATAGTATAGTTGTCTCTAATGTTGAAACTGAAAGTGGTAATGATAAAAAAAATGCTCCTGATAAGGAAGAAATTGAAGAGGAACCTGAGATACACACTAAGAATACTAAGTACACTAAGGAAGATTTTGTTGCTAATAAACATGGTAGTGAAAGAGAACCTTGGATTCAAAAACCAATGTCTTTCCCTGATAAGAAACACAAGTCAAAGGAAGAAGAACACTATAACAAGTTTTGTGAGTGGATGAAACCTTTATTTTTGCAAATTCCTTTGACTGATGCTATTAAGTTGCCTCCTTATTCAAAGTATATGAAGGATATTGTCTCTAATAAAAGTAAGTTTCCTAATGAGGAAATTTCCACTCTGCTTGCTAATTATTCCCTCAATGGTAAGGTTCCAAAGAAGCTTGGAGATCCAGGTACCCCAGCTATTCCTTGCTCTATCAAAAATAATTATGTTAGAACTTCTTTGTGTGATTTGGGAGCTGGAGTTAGTGTTATGCCTTTTTCTCTCTACAAGAGACTTCAACTAGAAAAATTGATACAAACTTATATATCTTTGCAAATGGCTGATAAGTCTACTACTATCCCTGTTGGTATATGTGAGGATGTTCCTATTCAAGTGGCTCATAATTTTTTGATATTAACTGATTTTGTTGTGCTTGAAATGCCTGAAGATGACAATATGTCTATTATTCTTGGGAGACCTTTTTTTAATACTGCAGGTGATGCTATAAATTATAATCAAGGAAAGGTAACTTTTAATATTGATGAAAAAGAACATACTGTCTATTTACCAAAGAAGATTGATAGGACCTATGGCCTAAATTCAGTTGAAAATATTGAGGGCATCAAAGTTGGAGAAATATATTGTCCCATACCACAAGAAAGTTATGAAACTATTATGATTGGGAGTATTGCTATCAAGATTGAGGTAACATAATCATTTAGTGAAATGCAAAGTTTTGTTTCATACAAAATTGTTTTGGTAACAAGACTTGATCAAACTTGTTAACAAAGGGATTTTAATGAAAAAACAATGTTTTCACCATGATTATCCTTGCTCACCTTTTATCTTCTCTACTCCAATCTTTGCTCTTCATCTTGTTCATATTAGTTTTGTTAGTTGCTTGCTTGTTAGAGTGCCTTAGAACTTCTGTAGTTTTAGCTTTGGTTTGCTTTTGGTTCTTTCCAAAAAAATCTGCGAGAAAATCAATTTTCATTACCTAAAAATTTCCCAAAATAAAGTTTCCCAAATAATTCCAGAAAATTCATATTAATTTTTACGCCAAAAAATGGGAAGAGTGGTACCTGGGTGACCCAGGGGGGCCACCAGGCAGGCACACCCCCGGGTGGCACGACCAGACCAGGGGCGCACCTGGCCCAGGTGTGGGCCACCCCTGGCCCTCCACTTACTCTCCTTCCTGCCACTTCTTTCTCTCTCCTGAAAAACACCAGAAAAATTCTCAAAGCTCAAGCTCCTGCTGTTCTTGCTCCCGAATTTCGATCTCCTTGCTCATCCATCTTAGCTGCTGATTTTTGGAGGGTTTGTTCTCCATTAGGTGCCTCCTCCGCTTGTCTAATTAGATTTTTGATTAGTAGATTATATCTTTATTTTGCTACTATAGGTGACAGGTTATGTGAGTTTGCATGCTTGTTCTATGCTTAGAGATTTCATTTTGATGCATGTTTAGCCCTATTGCAAGTCCCTATAGTAGTTCCCCATCACTTATTAGCTTGGAAATCACTTGGTTTGATGTTTGTCTATTTTTTCAAAAAAGGGATATGGACAACCATACTTTTGGAGAATTGTTTGAAAGAGATACACCTAGAAGGGCAAGGCCTTCGAGATCAGCCTCTCAATTTAGGCCATCATACAATGAAGATTTTATTGCACCGCTCTTTGGCAATGGGGGAGATGATGGAGATGCGTACCCATCTACCTTCCCTTGTTTTGCCTTTTTGCAAGCTGTATGGATCCTTGATGATTTCTTATTTCTTGTTCAAAGGGTTGGTCTGACCGCATACATGCAGGATGAGAGTGAGCAATATGCTTTCCTCACCAAAACTTTTGTGGAGAGTTTCACTTTCACTAACACCCCTTTTAGTTCAAAAATTTCATTTAAAATCTATGATAGGCATATCGCCATGCCATTGGAACGATTTTGCAGCATTATAGGTATTAGCATGTCTAGGACGGTGAAGAATATTCAAGGTCGACCCACTGATTTGTTGGAGATCTACTGTGGGGTAACAAATGATGATGTCCACGTAGCCCAGCGCGGGAAGATAAGAAACATTCAACTTCCAGCTCTCAGATATTTTGCTTATTATCTTTCCACTATCATTCTTGGTAGGGATAACACTAGCAATATTTTTGGCTTTTCTCGCTGCTGCACTCAACAATGAAACTAGGTATAATCTTGGTTCTCTCATTGCTCGCCGCCTAGCTACTAGAGGACCCATTTATGGGGGAATTATTGTTGCACACATAGTTGCTGCCTTGGACCTTTCTGTTGATCCGAATGATACAGTGCTAGCCCCATAGAGGCTTGATCTAGCTGCCATGAAAGCGCATTACTTTATTACTGCAAGCTCTAGCATTGAGGGATTAGTTTACAGGATGATGTTTACTGACGGGGATGAGAGGGAAATTCCCTTGCCACAGTCTACTTTGTTCAGTCTTAGCAGGAGGCCATGGTCACGCTCCAAGGAGGAGATGGACGATCAGTGATACGTCGGAAACGTATCTATAATTTTTCATGCTCCATGCTTGTTTAGTTTCTACTTTGCTTTGTCTATACTTTGAGGTGTTCTTTACATGTTTTCTGGTACTAACCTATTAACAAGTTGCCACAGTGCAAGTTTCCTGTTTTCTGTTGTTTTTGGTTCTAGAAAAGCTAGTAAGGAAATATTCTCGGAATTTGACGGGACAAAGTCAAAGTCAATAATTTTCTGTGGGGAACAAGAAGTCCAGAGGGGAGACCGAGATGCGGTCCAAGGCGCCCAGAACCCCCTAGGCGCGGGTGGGCCCTGCCCCGCGCCTAGGCAGGGTGTAGGGCCCCTGGCCACCGCCTCGCCTCCCTCCTTCGCCTATAAGAAGCCCCCGATGCAGAAACCCTAAGGACCTGATCAATATTCCATGTAACCTTTTGTAGCCACCACCACCGTCGTCCCTAGACCGGGGGGATCTGAAGTTCTTCCCGGCACTCTGCCGGAGGGGAGATCATCCCGAAGGCCTTCTCTGCGGTATGATGCGTGAGTAGTTCCACCTTGGACTATGGGTCCATGTAGTAGCTAGATGGTCGTATCTCCTCGTGCTTTCATGTATAGATCTTGTGAGATCCATTCATGATCAAGATCTAATCTATTTGTAATCATGCATGTTGTGTTTGCGGGGATCCGATGGATATTGAGATTATTATGTTGGTTTGATTAATGGTTTTGTCTTTATGATTCTATCATGTCCATTTTGTTTGTGATTTTGCATGCTCTCCATTGTTAGTAGCTATCTTGGCCAAGTAGTTGCTAGTGACTCCAAGAGGGAGTATTTATGCTCGATAGTGGGTTCATGCCTCTAGTTTCCAAGGGAAGTGACCGAAATTTCTTCGGTTGTAGATGTTCTGTTGCTACTAGGGAGAAAACAACGGTCTCTTGTTCATGGAACATGTGGACTGTTTACCTTACACACTTTTCTTAAACCAGTTGTCTGTTGCTTGCAACTTAATACTGGAGGGGGTTCGGATGATAACCTGAAGGTGGACTTCTAGTCATAGATGCAGTTGGATGGTGGTCTATGTATCTTGTTGTATTGCCCAATCGAATCTCATAGGATATTTCTGACTAGTAATTGTTTTGTTATGCCTTGCTCAGTTCCTGTCAATTGCCCTGCTGTAATTTGTTTACCCTTCATGCCATGTTTTTTTTATCTAAGGAGAGCACCTCTAGTGAACTATGGATCCTGGTCCAATCTTTACCATTGATACATCTTCCACTATTACTTGTTTACTTGCTGCAAACCATCATTACCTTCCACACCATACGTTTAATCCTTTGTTATAGCAAACCGGTGAGCTTTACAACCTCACTGATTCGTTGGGACAAAGTCTTGAGTTTGTGTTGTGCAGGTCTCCACTTTGTTTGCAACACCTGTGTGACATTTCCTTCCTCCTTATGGTTCGATAACCTTGGTCTCAACTGAGGGAAAACTTGTTGTTGTGCTCTTCACACCCTACGCTTGGGGTTACCGACGAAGTGCCACGTCGAGCATCGTCAATCAGCTCCGCTTGCTTGGTTTCCACGGGCACTACCCGGGGGATGCGCCCTCTTATGACTACTCTGCGCACTACACAGGGGCTTCCTTGAGTTCACACCAGGACGAGGGAACTTCTTCGTCATATTAGGGAGATGTTCCATGTTGGCCATGCTAGGATTGATCTCGACTTAGGCCAAAAGCCTAAGCTTGGGGGGAGGTATACCTACATCACACTCATCTACATATCATGTTCAGTCGGTACTTTGTATATCCGTGTTCCGCTTTCTTTTCAGTTTTTGTTTCTGCTTTCCAAAACACAAAAAGACCAAAAATATTTTCGTTGTTTCTCTTTATTTGCTTATTTGTTTTCTAGCCTTGTTTTTCTTTGATCTTTTAGCTTTGGTTTGTTATAAGAAAAATCCAAAAATATTTTGCTTTGTTTGCTTTTGTTTTCAGAGCTTGCTTTTAAAAAAATCGAAAACCCAAAAATATTTGTTGTTCTTCTCTGGTTTTGTAAAGTTCGTTGTAGGGTTTAGCAGTCCTCGGTGACTCCTTTGGAGTTTGGTTTTATATTATTATTCAAGCCACACAAGTGAAAGGCAATGATGAATTATGACAACTCGAGGCGTGGTAAGAGGCTGGTAATGAACTCTATTTGTTTTCATTTTTGTACATATACTCATCATTGTGGGCATTCTTAGTCTATTCATGTAGGGTGTATGTTATTAATGGATGCTTAGTAGTTCTTGCTCTCTTATGATTAGTTCCAACTTTCTAATAGTTTGTAGCATGTCATATAAATGTTTGCTTGCATTGTTCTATTCATAACTTGGTATGACATTGTGGTATCCTCCTCTGAATGTTTCATTTAAATTGACTTGACACATGCTCACACATGCATATGACTAAACAAAAGTCAGTTAAGCCTCAATGATTTATTTTGCCTCAGAGTTCTTGTATCACTTTTATGCCATAATTAATTTTGTTTTGTTGCAAGCATGATTATGACAGTTACTTCTCTCTCGATTGTCGCTCCCTTTCTATTGCTAGCCTTCACTTGCACTGAGTATGTGCTCTACTCGTGCCTCCAACTCCCCAAAACTAAAGTTGTCAAAAATTGTCCACCATATCTACCTATTAGCATCATTGCTATTTAGTGCATATTTATTATTCCTTGTTTTCTTCCAGATAAAATGTTTGCTTGATATGAGAAAGTTAGTTAGTAAAGCTCTCACGAACTTGATGGCACACTTTATTTTCTTGCACTTAATGAACTTGAACCATTGTGATTGTCCATGAAAGTTATATGTTTGAAAATTATAGGCTGGGAGTTAGCAGAACCATGCTGTCATGGGGAACGCTTTCAACACCTATAAATATTATCTAGTTGATATCATGCTCTTTTGTTTACGGATGTCAGCGGTGTGAAATAAAAGGGGAGCTTGTAAGTCCATGGAGTTATGTATATGTGTTAGAGAAATGCCTGGGCGGCTAGCCTAAGCCATGCCTAATCATGGTGGAAACTTGTAGCATAACCATAGTGAGAAATTTGTGAAGCATCCTCAATAAAAACCTATGAAAATAGCAAATAAAAATATCGTTGAGATGCTCATTGTTTGTTGCCTTGTCATTTTGATATGGGATAGCTCCTGTAACATGGGGCAAGGGGTACCCCGTTGGCGGTTGTCTATGATACACATACACTTACAATGACAAGAACTTACCGGTGACTAAAGTTGAGTAGCATGAGGAACGACCCTCGGACTCAAAGGACATGAGATTTCCATTTTATGGTCTGTCAAACATATAACTCATATTGGACCCCACTTTAACCTTAACCATTTTATAGATGCTTATGATAGGGGAAATGAGAGCTCAAAGCTAATGAGTACCATACTTTCAGCATTTGGAAGCCTTTCAAACTTTTCAAAACCTTTCACTTCTTTGTTGAGTCACCATTTATTCTATGAGCACCTTCTTAAGAGCATCGCTGTTATTCTTAGTGTAATGTGCTTGTCCCAAAACATGGTTAATTGTGGTATAACTTTGATGCGTATATCTTTGATATTTTTATTTCTAGTCTTCACTTGAACTTCAGAGGTTCCTTGGCATTTATGTTTTGCTCCACAGGAAAGCGAGATACCACTTTATCATACCTTCTTATGAGCATACAATGTGGCTTATGCTTATGTTTCATGCTACTTATTATTGTTGTTTTGGAATATCTTCATAGCTTGCATGACCATTGAGTAGACTTAGTTGCATACTCCTTATTATGAATTGCCTAAGTATTTGATCATATGGTGAGATTAAATACATCTTATGAAGCAAATGTGTTCGTGAAAGTTTCTTTTATCGCACTTAGTTTTCAACTGAATTGCTTGAGGACAAGCAATAAGATAAGCTTGGGGGAGTTGATACGTCCAAAACGTATCTACTTTCTCGAACACTTTTGCTATTGTTTCTCCTCTAATTTATGTGAATTGGATACAACTAACACGGACTGACGCTATTTTCAGCAGAATTTCTTTGGTGTCTAGTTGTTGTGCAGAAAATCAACTTTTAGGAAAAATCCCGAAAAATATCGCAAAACTCCTATTTTACCAGAAGACTCACGGAGCCAGAAGACGAGACGGAGAAGGGCCACGAGGGGCTCACACCACCTGGTGGCGCGGGCCAGTCCTGGCCACACCAGGGGGTGCTGTGACCACCTCAGGCACCCCCTCGACCTCTCCCTTCGCCTACATAAGCCCTCTGACCTAAAAACAAAGGGGGGTTCGACGTTTTTCCAGATAGAGTTCCGCTGCGCCGCCACCACCAGAAACCGTGATTGGGAACTAGAAACTCTGTTCTGGCACCATGCCGGGACGGGGAATTGGAGCAGATCATCGCCATCATCATCACTGATGCCCCTCCATCAATCATCCATGTTTCCCCATCCATGAGTGATTAATCCCCCGCTGTAGGCTATGGGGATGGTAGGGATTGTATGAGATCTATCATGTAATCGAATAAGATTGTTAGGGCATGGTGCCTAGTATCTATTGTTAGTGCTTTTTGACATTGTTGCAACTTGTTATGCTTAATGCTTGTCACTAGGGCCTGAGTGCCATGATCTCAGATCTGAACATGTTATTGATTCATGATGACAATATTGTTTGTGATCTTATCTAAGACTTGTCCATGCAATGCCTGTCCATCCATCCCTATGCCTACCGCACTCATATCCTACTGTTTGCTACTATTGTTACTACTGCATTTGTTGTACTATTATTGTTACTTTGCTATTGCTACTACAAAACTGTTGCTACTGATAAATTACTATGAGCAAGATTATTTCCAGGTGAAGCTGAATTGACAACTCAGTTGTTAAGGCTTATAAGCATTCTTTGTCTCCCCTTGTGTCGAATCAATAAATTGGGTAATACTACCCTCAAAGACTGTTGCGATCCCCTATACTTGTGGGTCATTAGCTACTCTTCTACTCAAGCGCTTTAATTAATGTAATCTCCGCCTGTCCCCACCTGTGTGAAGGATGACATTGTGCACACCATGTGTGGCTCTTAGGCTAAAGGTTACAGAAATACTTATCATGAGTTATGATTTGAATTGGATGTCTCTATGAAATTGTGGTGTTTGTTGGAACCATCTAGCACTCAAGCTGACAGTTAGGGGTTACCTAGATGGGGAATGCAGACTTTAAGGTGTGCTCTTGTATCCCTACGCAGGTGAATTAGTTTTCGTTATCCAACCGGAGATTGGTTCAGGGTAGCATAGTGAAGATAAGATATTATATGTTTATTGAGAGTGTCCACTAGTGAAAGTATGATCCCTAGGCCTCGTTTCTAAGCATTAAAACACCATTTACAATCAGTCCTGCTACATGTTTGCTTGCTGCCTTATTTCAGATTGCAATTACCACTTATAATCATCCATATTACTTGTATTTCACTATCTCTTTGTCGAACTAGTGCACCTATACACATGACAAGTGTATTGGGTGTGTTGGGGACACAAGAGACTTCTTGTATCTTGATTGCAGGGTTGCTTGAGAGGGATACCTTTGACCTCTTCCTCCCTGAGTTCGATAAACCTTGGGTGATCCACTTAAGGGAAACTTGCTACTGTTCTACAAACCTCTGCACTTGGAGGCCCAACACTGTCTACAAGAATAGAAGCATGCGTAGACATCAAGCTCTTTTCCGACGTCGTTGTCGTGGAGGTAAGGTAAAAGGTGCTCACATCCTATGGATACTAAGCTATCTTCTAGTACTGTTGCTGGTGTGTGAGTGCTTGAAATTATTTCCTTTAGATTCTGCAATTATATTTTTTTGTTTCTTGTTTTTATTTTCACTAGTTAGGCTTAATGGAAAACAACAACAAAATTAGAGAGCTTTATAGTATTTTTCCTGAGTTAGGACATGAAGTGTTTGAAGAGGAAATTAAAATTTTTTTGAACACCATTGTTGCTAATACTATGGAAAGGTCTAACCTTGGGGAAGCTAGTTTTTATAAAAATGATCTTTTTAGTTCCCTAGCTTTAGAGGAGAAAATTTGTTATGATGATACTATACCTCCAATATATGATGATTACATTGATGAATATGATATTTTCAGTCCACCTACTATAGAGGAGAAAATTTGTTATGATGATACTATATATCCAATATATGATGATTACAATGATGAATATGATATTTTTAGTCCACCTACTATTGAGGACAAAATTAATTATGATTACAATATGCCTCCTATATTTGATGATTACGGTGATGAGAATGATAATGATAGCTATTTTGTTAAATTTTCTCCCACTACAATTAATAAGAACGACTATGTTTATATGGAGAGTAATAATTATCATATGCATGTGGCTCATGATAAGAATGTTTTATGTGATATTTATATTGTTAATTTTATTCATGATGCTCCTAAAAGTTATTATGAGAGAGGGAAACATGGTTTTATGTATCTCAACAATATTAAGTTTCCCCTCTTTATGTTGAAAATTTTGAAGTTGCACTTGTTTTGCTTTCCTATGCTTGTTGCTTTGTGCTTTCATGACTTGTTTATTTACAAGATTATTTTTCATAGGAAGTGGGTAAGACTTAAATTTGTTTTATATTTTCTTCTTGATGCTCACTTTTACTCCAATTCATATTTCTTATGAGAGCATCATCAAAATTATCATGCCTATCTTAATGGCTATAAAGAAAGAGATTTTGGGAGACAACCCATTATATTTTTGCTTTCAGTTTATTTTTGTTCCTTTGAGTCTTGGAAGTTATTGCCTCTGTAATAACCTCTTCTTATCCTTTTTGTTTGGTTTTTGTGCCAAGAATAGCCTCTAATGAGAGGGAATTAATATTTGGGGAAGTTGATGTCCTGAAACAGATTTCTGTGCTTTGCTGTAAAAAATCGTGAAAATTCCCAGAACATCGTATTGATCTGCAATTTTTGTGTGCATGCCCTGGTATTTACCCAAATTTCGTTAGTTTTGGACTTTTCAATTTGAGCAACAGAAGATTTTTGAAAAAATCGGTCTTTATCTGCAGGTATGTTTTGACAGATTTCTGCCATTATTTGCATTTGCCTCTTAAATAGATTTATTTTGAGTTCTTTGATCACTTGAGATTTTAAAAGGACTTGCTACAGTAGCTTATGTTTTAATGGATGATTTACTTGAGTTGAAACTGAACCCAAAGGTTTATTATCTTGCATCCACTAATGTTGCTAATGAAGATTGTGTGAAGTTTTGTATGAAGGAAGTATTCAAGTGTTGGGAGAGATTGATGTGATGAGATGAAGTATGGACAAAATCTCAAGCTTGGGGATGCCACGCATGTCACCCCAAGAAATATTCCAGAGGTACAAGTGTCAAATCTTGGGGATGCCCAAGGCATCCCCTTCTTCATCAACAAAAATCTCAGGTTTTCTTTCATGATACTATATTTTTTTCATGCACTATGTGTTGTTTTTGGAGCGTCTTTGTTTTTGGTTTTAGTTTTCTTTCGTGTTGTTTGCTGCAATAAGTTGGTTGGATCCCAGCACACTTCTTTTTGGAGAGAGACACACTCGTTTTATTGCCTAAAACACTCTAGTTTTCACTCTTATTGTTCTGTGAGTGTTCTCTTTTGCTAGCACTAGGTTTAGCCTTAGTTTTCTTCTTATTTTTGCTTAGAACTTTTTAGTTCTTCTTTGCAGTTAGTTGAGAGTAGCTCTCTGGTTTTTATTGATTATTATCTTTGTGAGTTGTTTCAAATAAGTTGATTGATATTGGAAAAGAGTAGAATGTTTCATGCTTATGTTGGTACAAAAAGAAGCTTGTTTTGACTGTGACTTAGACTTTATCATGTCATGTTAGATGTTTCTTTGACCATATGCTTAGTGATTATTGCTGTAGCATGACTTGTTTCAAACAATTGAGATTTCTTAATGTGCCATGAAAGTCTAAGCCACAGTCAAAACAAGCTCCCTTTTGTACCATTAAGCATAAGGTCAAAGCAATAATCACTAAGCATAAGGTCAAAGAAACATCTAGCATGACATGATAAAGTCTAAGCCATAGTCAAAACAAGGTCCCTTTTGTACCACTAATAGTATGACACTTTCTACTCTTTCCAATACCAATCAACTTATTTGGAAAAAAGCGCGAAAGCAGGGGTATAACTACTTTATTCAAGCAAACTAAACAAATGAAAACCAAAAATTAAAACTAAGACGCTCCAAGAACAACACAAGAGCACATGAAACAATAAAAACAAAGTGTTTTGAAAGACACCTGAGATTTTTATTGATGAAGAAGGAGATGCCTTGGGCATCCCCAAGCTTTATTGAGGTGACACGGGGTGGCATCCCAAGATTGAGCTTTTGTCCATTCTTCATCATATCATATCATTCTTCCCCTACACTTTGAAAATTTCCTTCATACAAAACTTCACACAATCTTTATTAGCAACATTAGTGTATGCAAGATAATAGGCCTTTGGGTTTAGTTTCAACACAAGTAAAAATTTAATTAGAACACAAGCTTACTATAGAAATTCCTTTTAAAAGCTCAAGTGATCAAAGAGAACTCAAAAAGAAACCGATTAAGAAGCAAATGAAAATAATGGCAGAAATCTCTCAAAACAGACCAGCAAGTAGAAATTGATTTTTTTAAAGACCTTTTGTTGCTCAAATCAAAAATTATTGAACTAACAAAAGTTAGGTAAAAACCTGGGGCATAATCTCAAAACATTACAGCTGAATCCGACATACAGGGATTTTTCACGAATTTTTATAGTGAAGCACAAAAATATGTTTCGGGACAGCAACTTCCCCAAATCTTACTTCTCTCTCGTTAGAGGTTATTCTTGGCACAAAAACCACACAAAAATGATAAGGAGAGGTTATTACAGAAGTAATAACTTCCAATACTCAACAAAATAAAAACCTAACGAAATTTGGGTTATCTCCCAATGAGTACTTTTATTTAACGCCTTTAAGTTAGGCACATGGAGCAAGAATCAAGTATTTTCAAATGAAGAAGCATTAACATCAAATTTTGCTTTAATAGGAGGATCAAAAGGTAACTTCTCTCTCCTTATAGGGAATGTTCTATACCTTTCTTGAATGGGAATTGATATTTAATGGTGCCTTCCTTCATATCAATAATAGCACCAACAGTTCTAAGAAAAGGTCTTCCCAAAGTAATAGGACAAGAAGCATTGCATTCAACATCCAAAACATAGAAATCAACAGGGATATAGGCATTGTTAACCATAATAATAACATCATTAATACTCCCCATAAGTTTGTTTTTAGCAGTATCATCAAGTGGGACATCTAAATAGCAATCTTCTAAAGGTGGCAAATCAAGCGTTTCATAAATATTTCTAGGCATAATAGAGACACTAGAACCAAGGTCACATAAAGCTTTGAGATCAAAATCATTCACTTTCATATTAATGATGGGTTCCCAACCATCTTCAAATTTCCTAGGAATAGAAGCTTTATGTTTCAATTTTTCTTCTTTAATTTTAATGAGAGCATCTGTAATATGTTTTGTAAAAGCCATATTCATAGCACTAGCATTAGGACTTCTAGCAAGCTTTTGTAGGAACATAATTACTTCAGAAATATTGCAAACATCAAGATCAAAATCAAACTTAGCATCACAGGTAGTAGACATATTGTTTCCCATATTTCGAAAAATTTCAGCATTCTTATTGGGTTTAGGCATTGTTGTAAAAGCAATGGGGACTTATTATGGTTTGCTAGCATCAACATTGGTGGTGGTAATAGTACAAATACTGTTGTTTCTAGCAATTTCATCCTCTCTTTCCCACTTATCATGCAATTTAGCTAATAGTCTAACATTCTCATCAATTCTAACTTGTATGGCCTTAGCAGCAACAAAGGGATTTTCCATGGTTTCAGGTTTAGCAGCCATTTTATTAATCAAATAGGATTGTGCTTCAGACAAAGATGAAATATTTTTCTCAACATTCAAAAGCTTTTCCTCCACAGTTTTCTTGAAAGTAATTTGTTTACTGATAAAGTCTTTAAGCATGACTTCAAGTTAAGAGGGTGAACTTCTATTGTTGTTGTAGGAATTTCCATAAGCATTACCATTATTGGGAGGATAAGGCCTATAATTATTACTACCAAAATTATTCCTATAGGCATTGTTGCTGAAATTGTTATTTCTAGTGAAGTTCACATCAAATTGCTCTTCTTGAGCAACCAAAGAGGCTAAATGAACATTATTTGGATCAATATGAGCTTTTCCATTAACAGGCATAGACATAATAACATCAATTTTATCACTCAAGGAGGAGGTCTCTTCAACAAAATTTACCTTCTTACATTGTGGAGCTCTCTCAGTGTGCCATCAGAATAATTAACCATCATATTATCAAGGAGCTTTGTTGCAACAGCCAAAGTAATGGTCATAAAGGTACCTCCAGCAGCAGAATCCAACAGATTTCTTGAAGAAAAATTTAGACCTGCATAAAAAGTTTGGATAATCATCCAAGCAGTCAGTCCATAAGTGGGACAATTCTTTACCAAAGATTTCATTATTACCCAAGCTTGAGCAACATGCTCATTATCAAGTTGCTTAAATTTCATTATTTCACTTCTCATAGATATAATCTTAGCAGGAGAATAGTATTTTCCAATAAAAGCATCTTTGCATTTAATCCAAGAATCAATACTATTTCTAGGCAAGGACAGCAACCATTCTTTAGCTTTTCCTCTCAAAGAGAAAGGAAACTATTTAAGCTTAATAATATCTCCATCTACATCCTTATATTTTTGCATCTCAGAAAGTTGAACAAAATTATTAAGGTGGGAAACAGCAGCATCAGAACTAGCACCAAAAAATTTCTCTTTCATAACAAGATTCAACAAAGCAGGTTTAATTTCATAAAAGGTAGCATCAGGAGCAGGTGGAGCAATATGTGTGCAAAGGAAGTCATTGTTGTTTGTGCTAGTGAAGTCACACAACTTGGTGTTCTCAAGAGTGTTCATTTTTTCAAAAGTGAAGCAACCCAACAGTAGTAGCAACTAAAGTAGGAACTAATTTTTTGTGTTTTTGATAAGAAAAGGCAAACCAAACGAAACTAATTTTTTGTATTTTTGAAAGAAAGGAACAAGCAAAAAAAGCAAAAGAAACTAAGCAAAACAAAAACAAAGTAAAGAGAATGGTTGTGAGAGACTCCCCTTGTGAGTATCTTCTTTCTCCCTGAAAGGTGACTAACAAGGAGGAAGAGATTGAAGATGTCCTTAACTCCCTGGAAACGGTACCAGAAAACGTCTTGATGCGGCTCAGATCACCATAGAGCTTCGTTGGGATACCCCAAGAGGAAGGTGCGAAGAGCACAACAGTAAGTTTTCCCTCAGTTATGAAACCAAGGTTATCGAACCAGTAGGAGTAAGGAAACAACTCCAAGGTGTTGCTAACAACTTGGAACCTACACAACACAAACTCAAAACTTTTCCCCAACGTACAGTGAGGTTGTCAATCTCACTGGTTTGCTGAAAATAAAGGATTAAACGTATAGTGTGGAAGATAATAGTTGCTTGTAGAAAGTAAATGGTAACAGTAGATGATGTATCAATGATAAAGGAATGGACCGGGGTCCACAATTCACTAGAGGTATTCTCCTTAAGATAGATAACATGCTGGGTGAACAAATTACAGCGGGGCAATTGACAGATTGAGAAAGCATAACAATGCATATACTAGACATCTTGACTCCTATGATATTTGATTTTGCATTACAACAATATACATAGACCATAATCCAACTGCATCTATGACTAATAATCCACCTTCAGGTTATCATCTGAACCCCTTCCAATATTAAGTTGTAAGCAACAGATAATTGCATTAAACAATGTGTGTAAAGTAAACAATACAATTGTTCCATGAACAAAAGATTGTTGTTTTCTCCCTAGTAGCAACAACACATCTACAACCTTAGAGATTTCTGTTACTTCCCAGACTACTAGAGGCATGAACCTACTATCGAGCATAAATACTCCCTCTTGGAGTCACAAGCATCTACTTGGCCAAGATAGCTACTAGCAACAGAGAGCATGCAAGATCACAAATAATACATCCATGATAGAATCAATAATCAATCTGACATTGTATCTCAATATCCATTGGATCCCCGCAAACACAACATGTATGATTACAAATAGATGATCTTGATCATGCAAGGAGCTCACAAGATCTAAACATGATAGCACAAAGTAGGAGAAACAACTATCTAGCTACTGTATGGACCCATAGTCCAAGGGTGAACTACTCAGGCATCATACCGGAGGCTGGCATGGTGATTAAGAAGGCCTCCGGAATGATCTCTCCCCTCTGGCAGGGTGCCAGGAAGAGCTTCAGCTCCCTCCTGATCTAGGGACGATGGTCGCGGCGGCTACAGACTGTTTCGTGGAGATTTGATCGGGTACTTAGGGTTTCTGCATCGGGGTGCTTCTATAGGCGAAAGGGCAAGGTCGGTGGGCACCCGAGGGGCCCACACCAGGTGGAGGCGCCCCCCTAGGTCGCGCGGCCCTAGGGTGTGGCCACCTCGTGGCCCCCCTTCGGCTGCCCTTCGGACTTTGTGTTCTCTCCCGTAAAATATTGACTTTGGATTTGGTCCCGTCCAATTTCGAGAATATTTCCTTACTAGCTTTTCTGAAACCAAAAGCAGCAGAAAACAGGCAACTGGCACTGCGACATCTTGTCAATAGGTTAGTCCCAGAAAATGTATAAAAATACCTCAAAGTGTATACAAAACATAGCAAAGTTGATACTAAACAAGAATGGAGCATCAAAAATCATAGATACATTTACGGCGTATCAGTCCACTGGTGAAAGTATGATCCCTAGGACTTGTTTCTAAGCATTGAAACATCGTTTACTATCAGTCCTGCTACATTTTGCTTGCTGCCATTTTTATTTCAGATTGCAATTACCACTTATAATCATCCATATTACTTGTATTTCACTATATATTTGCCAAACTAGTGCACCTATGCACCTGACAAGTGTATTTGCTGTGTTGGGGATACAAGAGACTTCTTATATCTTGATTGCAGGGTTGCTTGAGAGGGGTAACTTTGACCTCTTCCTCCCTGAGTTCAATAAACCTTGGGTGATCCATTTAAGGGAACCTTGCTGCTATTCTACAAACCTCTGCACTTGGAGGCCCAACGCTGCCTACAAGAATAGAAGCGTGCGTAAACATCAGAGCGCAACGTGGGGAGCCTAAAAATGGTGGTGCCGCTTCGATTTGGCTACCAGAGCTTGGCCGGTGACGAGGCCGAGTGGCGGCAGCTGCAGAGTAACGGCGCAGGGGCGAACCAGAGAGCGAGGGAGGCAACAGAGTGGTCCAGGAGGACCGCGAGCTTACCCTCGGCGCGTGTGTAACCTCAGCGAGAACAAGGGAGGTCGGGAATGACTGTAATGGTGATGGTGGTGGCGGGGTGAGTAGGGTAGGAGGGGGATGGGATAGGGTTCAGAGGGAACTCACCGGCAAAGGCTGATGGAACAGTCCTCGGCGGCGTCGAGAAGGTGCTCGCGTGGCGGCGGTTGGGCAGCGCCGCGGGGCAACAGCGTGTGTGCAGTTTCGTGTGAGTGAGATTGGGGAAAGAGAAAGGACCTCGATGGTTAAGTACTAAAGGCTCATACGTCCCGGTTGGAGCTAGCAACCGGGACTAAATGGTCATACGTCCCGGTTGGTAGCTCCAACCGGGACGAATGCTCCACCCTTTCGTCCCGGTTGGAAGCACCAACCGGGACTAAAGAGCCGATTTTTGGCTGGCCCTAGCAACGTGTGCAGAGCCCTTTCGTCCCGGTTGGAAACACCAACAAGTACTAAAGGGCCAGTATTTTAAAAAATCAACTTTTCAGTCCAGGTTCCCGCCTTATTTTTTATTTAGGAGTTTAAAGTTATAATGGTTTTTAAATTCTAAATCATTTGGAACCTTAAAAACTTTAAACATAAGAAGTGTTTGAATTTGAATAATTAATTCAAAACCTATTTCTTTTTTCTAAAATAATTATTGTAACTATTTAAACTATTAACCATTTTCAATTAAAAATGAATTAACTAATATTTTTTTTGCATATTTTGGAATCTTAAAAAACTTTAAAATTAAAAAGTGTTTGAATTTGAATAACTAGTTCAAACCCGTTTTCTGTTTTCTCAAATAATTATTGGAACTATTTAAACTATAAACCATTTTCAATTAAAAATGAATTAACTAATATTTTTTGCATATTTTGGAATCTCAAAAAACTTTAAACATAAAAAGTGTTTGAATTTGAATAACTAATTCAAAACCATTTTATTTTTTCCAAAATAATTATTATAACTATTTAAACTATTAACCATTTTCAATTAAAAATGAATTAACTAATATTATTTTGCATACTTTGGAATCTAAAAAACTTTAAACATACAAAGTGTTTGAATTTGAATAATTAATTCAAAACCATTTTATGTTTTCTAAAATAATTATTGTAACTATTTAAAATATTAACCATTTCCAATTAAAAATGAATTAACTAATATTGGTGGTAGCATTTTGTAACAGCACTTTGGTGGTTGCTTCACAAAATGACCCATTTTTTGCGCTTGGAAAATGGAAAATGCCTTTTTCGTGCGAGGAAAAGGAAAACTTCCTCCTGCAAAATTGTTATCCATCCTAAGTTCCACATGCATGCAAAATATGTGGACAATATCACAAACTATGATGTGATTCTGCACATAACATTGGTCATTTCGACCGAAAGCCATGAAACCTCGAACATGATAGGTCATTTTGTGAAGGTTTTTTCGAGAAATAATCAATATCCCAAGTTTTGTATTTTTCCTTGCAACTCTGTCACATAATACCACATGAAGGATTTATATTATTCGGACCGTTTTGGAATTTCTTATGCCCGTTTTGAATTTTTTCCGTTTTCAAACTATGGTCAAAACGACAGGCATGAAGATATGGGATGAGACTCGTTAGAACATGCATTTGATCTCTAAAGAAACAACATATTGTGAGTCTAAAAATGATTTTTTTTCAAAAAATCACGGGCATTAGATCAGGTACCTATAGTTCAAACAAGACCCACTTCCTACCGATTCGGCAGAAATTTGTCTTTTTCACCCGAGAAGGATGGAAAGGTTTGAGATCACCCGGTTGGGAGATCTTCCATGTAAGGTGGTCTAGTATTTTATAAAAATGGGGTGGTAGCTGATGGCTAACGTGAAGCCTGTTGGGAACCCCAAGAGCAAGGTGTGAGGCAGCACAGTATCAAGTTTTCCCACAGTAAGAAACTGAGGTTATCGAACCAGTAGGAGGAAGGAAACGTCACACAGGTGTTGCAAGCAACACGGAGACCTGCACAACACAAACTCAAGACTTTGCCCCAACAAATCAGTGAGGTTGTCAAGCTCACCGGTTTGCTGTAACAAAGGATTAAACGTATGGTGTGGAAGGTAATGGTTTGCAGCAAGTAAACAAGTAACAGTGGAAGATGTATCAATGGTAAAGATTGGACCGGGTCCATAGTTCACTAGAGATGCTCTCCTTAGATAAACAACATGGCATGAAGGGTAAGAAATTACAGCAGGCAATTGACAGGAACTGAGCAAGGCATAACAATGCAATACTAGACAAAAACATCCTATGAGATTCGACTAGGAAATACAACAATATACATGGACCGCCATCCAACTGCATCTATGACTAGAAGTCCACCTTCAGGTTATCATCCGAACCCCCTCCAGTATTAAGTTGCAAGCAACAGACAACTTCTTTAAGCAAAGTGTGTAAGGTAAACAATCCACTTGTTCCATGAACAAGAGACCGTTGTTTTCTCCCTAGTAGCAATAGCACATCTACAACTGAAGATATTGCTGTCACTTCCCTTGGAAACTAGAGGCATGAAGCCACTATCGAGCATAAATACGCCCACTTGGAGTCACTAGCAACTACTTGGCCAAGATAGCTACTAACAACGAAGAGCATGCAAGATCACAAACAACACAGACATGATAGAATCATAAAGACAGAACCATTAATCAATCTGACATAGTAATCTCAATATCCATTGGATCCCCGCAAACACAACATGCATGATTACAAATAGATTAGATCTTGATCTGAACGGTGCTCACAAGATCTATACATGAAAGAACAAAGGAGGAGATACAACCATCTAGCTACTACATGGACCCATAGTCCAAGATGGAACTACTCACGCATCATACCGGAGAGAAGGCCTCTGGGATGATCTCCCCTCCGGCAAGGTGCCGGGAAGAACTTCAGACCCCCCGATCTAGGGACGATAGTGGGGGCGGCTACAGAAGGTTTCGTGGAATATTGATCGGTTACTTAGGATTTCTGCATCGGGGGCTTCTTATAGGCCAAGAGGCCAGGCCAGGAGGCAGCCTGGGCCCCCACACCCTACCCAGGAACGGGGCAGGGCCCACCCGCGCCTAGGGGGGTCTGGCCGCCCTGGTTCGCTTCTTCGTCTCGTCTTCTGGATTTGTGTCCCTCACGGTAAAATATTGACTTTGGCTTTTGTCCCTTCCAATTATGAGAATATTGATTTTTTGCCTTTTTGGAACCAAAAACAGGAGAAAACAGGCAACTGACATTGTGGCAACTTGTTAATAGGTTAGTTCCAGAAAAGATATAAAACCACCTCAATGTGTAGACAAAGCAAATCAAAGTAGATACTAAACAAGCATGGATCATCAAAAATTATAGATATGTTTTCGACGTATCAAGCATCCCCAAGCTTAACTCCTGCTCGTCCTTGAGTAGGTAAGTGATAAAAGAATAATTTTTGAGGTGACATGCACCATCAAAACCAAGATCAAACCATTTGCAAGCATTGAAAGCTGGGATCAAAGAACTCTAAACATATGCATGAAAGATGGAGTTCTAACAATAGGACATAGTAACTATGCATGCAACATGAAAGGCTACAAACAAAGATCATGAATAACATGCATTGAAAAACGTTTGTTTGTTTCACATACAGAAAACATAGAAAAGTTGCAATCAGCTTGTCCCTCATAGAGTAGCAAATAGATGCATAGGACACCTTCAAAGTTCACAAGGGTGACTATAAACAAATAGCACAAGAACAAGTAATATCACAATATGCATCAATCAATAAGCTTTGGAAAACTGCACACAAAATGACAACTATGCTCTCTTCATGGTGCCTAAAGGTAGAAGGTGGAGACTCAAATAATGGTGGAAGAAAGGCCCTTCATAAAGGGAAGCAGGGATTTCAATTTTCAAAAAGAGCTTCCAAAAATTATGGTACTTGTTAGCATTTAGCCCTCATTGCCCCTATCATAAGCATCTTGAAGTGATTAAAGTTAGAGTGAACAAACTATGGAGTATATGCTTGACGAAGTATAAGTTAGCAATCTCAAGTCCCTTGAATACGAGGGCCACACCTCATACTACTCAACTTCAGTCACCTGTAAGTTCTTGTCATTGTAAGTATTTGCATATCATAGAGAACCGCCAACGGGGTACCCCTTGCACATGGTACATGAGCTATCCCATAACCAAAATGACAAGGCAAGCAGACAATGAGCATCTTAGCGATCTTTTTATTTACTATATGCATAACTTTTTATTGAGGATGCTTCATAGTATCTCACTATGGTGATGCTGCAAGTTGTATGGGTTCGTAGCATGGAAAACAAAAAAATTCTATCGCATGAACACATACAAGCCAAGATCTATCTATTGGATTGCAGCAACGAGTCGATAGAGTACTAACCCTCGAAGATCCAAAGCGGTTACCGAGAGCAGATTCTCGTGGCTGATGTAGTCGTACACTTCCGATCTCAAGATCGCGTAGACGATCCTTCCGGCGCTGCGTTCCGGCAGCGCTTCCGCAGTCAGTCACACGTTCGGTACTCGATGAAGACCTTCCTCTCCCTTGTTCTAGCAGGAAGCAGAGGTTGTAGTACTCTCCTCGCGATTTCGGCAGCACGACAGCGTGGTGTCGGAAGTAGAGGGAAGATCTCGTAGGGCTTCGCCTTAAGCCGGAGCTAGTATGGTGGACTATGAGATAGGCCTTGGTGATCTAGGGTTTAGAGGGCACCAAGGGGAGAGTGTAGCCGGTGGCTAGGGTTTGGGAAACACCCCAACTCGCCGAGTTGGTGGTGCCCTAGGCGGCGGCACAAGGAGGTGGTGGCATCGGCGACTTGGAGGAGAGGGCTAGGGTTTTGGGTGTGTGAGGGGTAGGGGAGCCCTACCCCTCCTTATATAGGTGGAGGGTGGCCGGTTGGGAGGAGGGAGTCCTCCCCCAACTCTGCCTCCTTCGCCGGCGGGTGGAGGGAGGAGGACTTCCTCCCCAAGTAGGTTTCCTACTCTCCCTCCACCAAGCAAACTTGTCGTTTGACTTTTCAAATTGGCGTTTGACTTTCAAACTAGGATTTGATTTCTTCCTTTATTTTGCCCAGCCAAGTGACCTAGTACATGATGCAACCATTCCACATTGTCATGACACATTCATGTACCCTTCCCCTCCGGAGTGTCGGACCTTCCAGACCCTTCTAGAACATTCCTGGTGAAAACACCGGAATCATTCCCGAACTCCGAAATAGGACTTTGCTTATATGAATCTTATTTTCCAGACCATTCCGGATCTCCTCGTGATATCCCGGATCCCAACCGAGACTCCGGACAACATTCAGTCTCTTACTCATCATTCCATAACTACTCAACAACATCGAATCCTTAAGTGTGTCTCCCTACGGTTCGTGAATTATGTGGACATGACCGAGACACTTCTCCGATCAATAACCAATAGAGGAATCTGGAAATTCATATGGCTCCCACATATTTCTATGATTACTTTGCAATCGAATGAACCACTTACATACGATTACCAATTTCCACTCACGATAGTTTACTTATCCGAGGTTTTGATCGTCGGTATCTCTGCATACCTAGTTCAACCTCATTACCGATAAGTACTCTTTACTCCTTCCATGATATGACATCCCTTGTGACCTAGTCACATGCTTGCAAGCCAATTGGATGACATTCCATCGAGAGGGCCCAGAGTATATCTATCCGTCATATGGATGGACAAATCCCACTCTTGATCCGTGTGCCTCAACCCATACTTTCCGAACACTCAATGCCACCTTTATAGCCACCCAGTTACAGTGTGGTGTTTGATGTCATCAAAGCATCCTTCCGGTGATGGTGATTAACATGATCTCATGGTCGAAGGAATTAGGTTACTATGTATCAGAAAGCTTATAGCAAATGAACTATATTAAATGACTTGATCTTTATGCTACGCTTATCTATAGGAGTATGTCCATCACATCATTCTCCTAATGATATGACCCTGTTGTTAATAACATCTCTATGTTCATGATCAGGAAACCATGATCATATATTAACCAACAAGCTAGTTTAACAAGAGGCTTTACTAGGGACTCTTTTATGTTTACAAATCACACAAGTATTAATGTTTCCGGTTAATACAATTATAGCATGGTATGTAAACATTTATCATAAGTATGAAGATATGATAATAACCACTTTATTATTGCCTCTTGGGCATATCTCCAACACAAGTTTCCACCATGATTAGGCATGGCTTAGGCTGGCGGCCCAGGCGTTTCTCTAACACAAAATACATACTCCGTGGACTTACAAGTTCCCTCTTTGTTTCACACCAGTGACATCCATAGACAAAAGAGCATGATATCAACTGAGTACAAAGTACAAGTGCAATGTTGAAAACGTTCCTCGTGACAGCACGGTTTTGCTAATTCCAACCTATAAGTGCAAGCATATACAACATAGATGACACAATGGTTCAAGTTTATTAGGGGCAAATAATATTAAGTGTTCCATCAAGTTTTTGAGGGCTTTAATCACTAAGTTTTCACATAACAAAATAGTTGTTAATTGGAAGATAGCTGAAAACAAGAATATACTTGGAATGGTGTAACACACCATGCATAGGAATTTATAGTGGACACTTTGGAAAAACTTGGTTTCTTGGGAGCTGGAAGTATGAGTAGAGCTTACTCATACAAGTGGAGGCTAGCAAAAGACTGGGAGCAACTAACTAAGAGAGCATAATGGCCATAATCATGCAGAGCAACAAAGCATTACTAATCAAAGCATAGAGTGGTACTACAAGTCAAGGACTAGATGATCATAGAGGCAATGGTGACTTGTCATAGTCATAACATGGTGTGAGAATGTGCCAAGTCAACCCAAACAAAGCATCACAGGAGAATACCACAATACTATGCTTTGCATGCTAAAACAACGCATAATTTATCCAAGGGACACTAAGCAATCCCAATTGTTTGGAACAAGACATGCTACAGAAATAATCACTAAGCATAAGGTCAAAACAACACCTAGCATGTCATGCTAAAGTCTAAGTCACAGTCAATGCAAGCTCCTCTCACTATTAGGAAAACGCCTGTTCGTGGCGCACCTGAAAAGTCCATCTGTGGCGCACTAGCAGTGCGCCACGGGCCTCACGCTACGGCTATCTCCTAGCCGTGGCGCTCTACCTGGTGCGCCACGGTTGTGTCAAGATAGGCGTGGCGCACATGCCAGTGCGCCACGGAAAGTAGTCCAGGTGCGCCACGCGTATGAAACAATAACCGTGGCGCACTAGGTGCTGTGCGCCACGGATATAAATTTCAAAATTCAAAAAAAAGCAGCAGATCTGGATCTCGTCGTCAGTGCCGTCGTGCGTCGGTGCAGGTCATCGTCGTCGCCTCGTTGTCGCCTCCTCGTCGTCACCTCGTCGTCATCGTCGGAACTGCAAGGATGAGGAGGAGAATAGGAGGAAGAGTAGGAGAAGAAGAGGAGGAGGAGAAGAAGAAGAAGAGGAGGAAGAGGAGGAGAAGAAGAGGAGGAGGAGAAGGAGAAGAAGAGGAGGAGGAGAAGAAGAGGAGGAGGGCCTCGTCGTCATCGGAACTACAAGGAGTAGGAGGAAGAGGAGGAGAAGAAGGAGCCCGCCGTCTCGTCGTCGGAACTGCAAGGAGGAGGCCGCCGCCATCACCATCTTCACTACAAGGAGGAGGAAGAGGAGGAGAAGGAGAAAGAGAAAGAGAAGGAGAAGGAGGAAAAGAAGAAGGAAATGAGAAGGTAGGAAAAGGAAAAGGAGAGAAGGGGAGGGAAGGTGGGCGGGGTGGGGATTCGAAATTTGAATCCCGCCCAAGCTTATCCGTGGCGCACTAGGTGGTGGTGCGCTACGGGTAAGTCGCCCTCTATTTTTTTTTCTGCAGGAAAAACGGTCTTTTGATCGTAACTTTTTACTCTTTTCGAATTTTGAAAATCTAAAAAATCGCTACGGGTATATTATACGATTTTTTCGATATCGTATGCAAAAGTTAGGGCCTTTTTACCGTGGCATAACTTTTTTTTGCAGATAAAGTCGAAACTCATGTTTGTTAATTTTACTAGAAGCTATACCACATTACCTACCTAAATATGAAAGGATTTAATTTTTTGAAGTGTTTATCATTTTCTTTTATTTTTTGCAAAGCCTAAAAAGGCGATCCACGGGGGGGGGGGGGGGGTGGAGTTGGTGCAGAATAGTTAGGCGTAGGGCACTAGGGCAAGGTGCCCTACTACTAAGTTTATACATCCGTGGCGCACATGCCATAGTGCGCCACGGATGTGTCTGGCCATTTCACAGCAGAGAGGGGCATGCGCTTAGGCGTAGCGCACCCCCTCCATGTGCGCCATGGTTGACACTAACAACCATAGCGCACCTACCCTATGTGCACTACGGATGTTTGGCGTGCGGCCAACAGGGCCCTGGCCCACACATATCTGTGGCGCACTATGGTCATGTGCGCCACGGTTGTTCTAGTTACTAGTAGGGCACTGCCCATAGGTGAGCCACGCCTGTTTTAGCCGTGGGGCACTTCAACCATGTGAGCCACGGATGTGCTGATTACCTATAGCCATTTTCCTAGTAGTGTCTTGCACTTTCAAGCAAGAACTTACTACTCCTTTCCAACACCAAGCAACTTATTTGAAACAACACAGCGAGAACGGGGGTCCAAACTACTTTATTTAAACAAACTAAACAACCTAAGCAAATCAAACAAAAACTAAGACGCTCCAAGAACAACACAACTGTGCATGAAACAATAAAAACGAAGTGTCTAGACAGACCTGAGCTTTTTATTGATGAAGAAGGGGATGCCTTGGGCATCTCCAAGCTTTGATGCTTGTACCTCTTGGATATTTCTTGGGGTGACACTGGGGTGGCATCCTCAAGCTTGAGATTTTGTCCATTCTTCATCTCATTACATCATTCTCTCTTTACACCTGCAATTTTTCCTTCATATAAAACTTCACACAATCTTTATTAACAACATTAGCGTATTCAAAAGATATTAGACCTCCGGCAAAGCTTTGGAACAGCAATACTTTTCACTAAAAACACAAGCTAGTGTAGCAACTCCTTCAAAAAGCTCAATTCACCTGAAGACAACTCAAAAATGAATCAATAAGAAGCAAATGCAAATAATGGCAGAAATTTGTCAAAACAGACCAGCAGGTAGAAATCTGATTTTTTCAAACGCCTTATGTTGCTCAAATCAAAAGGTGTTAAATTAAAGAAAGTTAGCTAACATACTGGGAGATTTATTCGTAAATTTGGAGCTCAGTCCGAGTTACAGAGACTCCTCGCGAACTTTTTTGGTGGAGGACAGAAATCTTTTTCGGGACAGCAACTCCCCAAACCTTACTTCCCTCTCATTAGAGGTCATTCTTGGCACAAAAAGCAAACAAAAAGGATAAGGAGAGGTCATTACTGAAGTAATAACTTCCAAGACTCAAGGAAACTCTTGGGTTATCTCCCAACAAGTACTTTTCTTTAACGCCTTTAAGTTAGGCTTGATAGCTTGATGCTCACATAAGAAATATGAATTGAAGTAAAAGAGAGCATCAAGAAGAAAATTCAGAACACATTTAAGTCTAACCCTCTTCCTATGCATCGGAAGCTTGTACACAAATAAATTCACAAAGAACAAAGTGACAAGCATAGGAAGATAAAACAAGAGTAACTTCAAAACTTTTAGCACATAGAGAGGTGTTTCAGTACCATGAAAAATCCTACAACCATACTTTCCTCTCTCATAATAATTTTCAGTAGCCTCATGAATAAACTCAACAATATAGCTATCACATAAAGCATTCTTTTCATGATCTACAAACACATAATTTCTATCAAGCTCAAAAATAGTGGGATTAAAACCTTCACACGTTTTACCCAAAGTAGATATTTCAAAAGGATCCACAGGAACATAACATTCATCCTCATTTGGTAAGCATGGGATATAATCAAATAATGTAAGGGATAAAGAGTTACTCTCATTATAAGGTAGGCATGGGTAGATCCATTCTTCCTCCTTTTGTTCATCACTCTCCTCTTCTTTTTCATCTAATGAGCTTCCCGTCTCAACAATTTATTCTTCCATAGGCTCCTGCAAGGCATTAGTCTCTTCCAAATGTGGAAAGCACCTATTAAAATATTCAAGAATATAGTCATTTTCTTCCTTGTAATGATCAAAGCAAAATTTAAGTATCTCAAAAACCTCATGTTTATAAGGTGCATCATTAGTATTGTCAAGCAAACTGGCAATTTCAAATGCACCCTTGAAGGAAATAAATTATTCAATTTGTTCCACATCATAAAAGTCATAATTTCCTTTAACATAAGAAGATATGGTAACATTATCATTATACTCACATTGAAAAGGTAGGTGTTTATACCTCCTGCAGCAACAAGCTTTATCAAAGCAATAAGTAACATTATAAGTAGAGCACACGTCTCTAGCAATAGTATTCAACTTATCAATTTGTTCCCATAAGTGTTTCCCTTTTTGTGACAAACAGTGTTCCTTATAATAATACTTTTGTTCTTCCATGAACCCACCTTGCCAATAAGAACTAGTTTCAAAGAAACTATCCATTGATAGAAAGCATGACCAAGCAAGGCAATAACAGACCAGCAACTAGAGTAGGAACTAATTTTTTTTGTGTTTTTTATAAGAAAAGGCAAACCAAACTAAACTAATGTTTTTGGAATTTTTGAAAAGAGGCAAACAAAATCAAGCAAAAGAAACAAAGCAAACTAAAAACAAAGTAAAGAGAAAGGAAGTGAAGGACTCCCCTAGTGAAGACATCCTTAGCCTCCCTGGCCACGGCGCCATAAAGAGCATGATGGCTAACGTGAAGCCTGTTGGGTACCCCAAGAGCAAGGTGTGAGGAAGCACAGCAGCAAGTTTTCCCTCAGTAAGAAACCGAGGTTATCGAACCAGTAGGAGGAAGGAAACGTCACACAGGTGTTGCAAGCAACGCGGAGACCTGCACAACACAAACTCAAGACTTTGCCCCAACGAATCAGTGAGGTTGTCACACTCACCAGTTTGCTGTAACAAAGGATTAAACGTATGGTGTGGAAGGTAATGGTTTGCAGCAAGTAAACAAGTAAAAGTGGAAGATGTATCAATGGTAAAGATTGGATCGGGGTCCATAGTTCACTAGACGTGCTCTCCTTAGATAAACAACATGGCATGGAGGGTAAACAAATTACAGCAGGGCAATTGATAGGAACTGAGCAAGTCATAACAATGCAATACTAGACAAAAAGATCCTATGAGATTCGATTGGGCAATACAACAATATACATAGACCGCCATCCAACTTCATATATAACTAAAAGTCCACCTTTAGGTTATCATTTGAACCCCCTCCAGTATTAAGTTGCAAGCAACAGACAACTTCTTTAAGCAAAGTGTGTAAGGTAAACAATCCACTTGTTCCATGAAAAGGAGACCGTTGTTTTCACCCTAGTAGCAATAGCACATCTACAACCGAAGAGATTTATGTCACTTCCCATGGAAACTAGAGGCATGAACACACTATCGAGCATAAATACCCCCTCTTGAAGTCAGTAGCAACTACTTGGCCAAGATAGCTACTAACAACGGAGAGCATGCAAGATCACAAACAACACAGACATGATAGAATCATAAAGACAAAACCATTAATCAATCTGACATAGTAATCTCAATATCCATCGGATCCCCGCAAACACAACATGCATGATTACAAATAGATTAGATCTTGATCATGAACGGAGCTCACAAGATCTATACATGAAAGCACAAAGGAGGAGATACAACCATCTGGCTACTATATGGACCCATAGTCCTAGGTGGAACTACTCACGCATCATACCGGAGAGAAGGCCTCTGGGATGATCTCCCCTCCGGCAGGGTGTCGGGAAGAACTTCAGATCCCCCTGATCTAGGGACGAAGGTGGCGGCGGCTATAGAAGGTTTCGTGGAATATTGACCAGGTACTTAGGGTTTCTGCATCGGGGGCTTCTTATAGGCGAAGAGGCGAAGCCGGGAGGCGGCCAGGGGGGCCACACCCTACCCAGGCTCGAGATAGAGCCCACACGCGCCTAGGGGGTCTGGCCGCCCTGGTTCGCTTCTCCGACTCGTCTTCTGGATTCGTGTCCCTCACGGTAAAATATTGACTTTGGCTTTTGTCTCGTCCAATTCCGAGAATATTAATTTTCTGCCTTTCTGGAACCAAAAACAGGAGAAAACAGGCAACTGACACTGTGGCAACTTGTTAATAGGTTAGTTCTAGAAAAGATATAAAAACACCTCAAAGTGTAGACAAAGCAAAGCAAAGTAGATACTAAACAAGCATGGAACATCAAAAATTATAGATACGTTTCCGACGTATCAAGCATCCCCAAGCTTAACTCCTGCTCGTCCTCAAGTAGGTAAGTGATAAAAGAATAATTTTTGAGGTGACATGCACCATCAAAACCAAGATCAAACCATTTTCAAGCATTGAAAGGTGGGATCAAGGAACTCTAAACATGTGCATGAAAGATGGATTTCTAACAATAGGACATAGTAACTATGCATGCAACATGAAAGGCTACAAACAAAGATCATGAATAACATGCATTGAAAAATGTTTGTTTGTTTCACATACAGAAAAAATAGCATAGCGGCAATCACCTTGTCCCTCATAGAGTAGAAAATACATGCATATGACACCTTCAAAGTTCACAAGGGTGACTAGAAACTAATAGCACAAGAACAAGTAATATCAAAATATGCATCAATCAATAAGCTTTGAAACACTGCACACAAAATGACAACTATGCTCTCTTAATGGTGCCTAAAGGTAGAAGGTGGAGACTCAAATAATGGTGGAAGAAAGGCCCTTCATAAAGGGAAGCAGGGATTTCAAGTTTCAAAAAGAGCTTCCAAAAATTATGGTACTTGTTAGCTTTCAGCCCTCATTGCCCCTATCATAAGCATCTAGAAGTGATTAAGGTTAGAGTGAACAAACTATGGAGTATATGCTTGACGAAGTATAAGTTGGCAATCTCAAGTCCCTTGAATACGAGGGCCACACCTCATGATACTTAACTTTAGTCACCTATAAGTTCTTGTCATTGTAAGTAGTTGCATATCATAGAGAACCGCCAACGGGGTACCCCTTGCACATGGTACGGGAGCTATCCCATAACCAAAATGACAAGGCAAGCAGACAATGAGCATCTCAGCGATCTTTTTATCATAGTGAGCTATCTATTAAGCATCCTCAATAAAAAGCTATGCATATAGTAAATAAAAAGATCGATAAGATGCTCATTGTCTGCTTGCCTTGTCATTTTGGTTATGGGATAGCTCTTGTACCATGTGCAAGGGGTACCCCGTTGGAGGTTCTCTATGATATGCATGTACTTACAATGACAAGAACTTACAGGTGACTGAAGTTGAGTAGCATGAGGTGTGGCCCTCGTATTCAAGGGACTTGAGATTGCCAACTTATACTTTGTCAAGCATATACTCCATAGTTTGTTCATTTTAACCTTAATAACTTCAAGATGCTTATGATAGGGGTAATGAGGGTTGTAAGCTAGCAAGTACCATAATTTTTGGAAGCACTTTTTGAAACTTGAAATCCCTGCTTCCCTTTGTGATGGTCCTTTCTTCCACCATTATTTGAGTCTCCACCTTCTACTCTTAGGCACCATTAAGAGAGCATAGTTGCCATTCTGTGTGTAGTGTCCCAATACTTATTGATTGATGCATATTGTGATATTACTTGTTCTTGTGCTATTTTTTTCTAGTCACCCTTGTGAACTTTGAAGGTGTCCTATGCATCTATTTGCTACTCCATGAGGGACAAGCTGAATTCCACTATGCTATGTTTTCTGTATGTGAAACAAACAAACATTTTTCAATGCATGTTATTCATGATCTTTGTTTGTAGCCTTTCATGTAGCATGCATAGTTACTATATCCTATTGTTAGAACTCCATATTTCATGCACATGTTTAGAGTTCTTTGATCCCAGCCTTCAATGCTTGCAAATGGTTTAATCTTGGTTTTGATGGTGCATGTCACCTCAAAAATTATTCTTTTTATCACTTACCTACTCGAGGACGAGCAGGAGTTAAGCTTGGGGATGCTTGATACGTCGGAAACGTATCTATAATTTTTTATGCTCCATGCTGGTTTAGTATCTACTTTGCTTTGCTTTGTCTACACTTTGAGGTGTTTTTATATCTTTTCTGGAACTAACCTATTAACAAGTAGCCACAGTGCCAGTTGCCTGTTTTCTTCTGTTTTTGGTTCCAGAAAGGTAGAAAATCAATATTATCGGAATTGGACGGGACAAAAGACAAAGTTAATATTTTACCGTGGGCGACACGAAGTCTAGAGGAGAGACGGAGAAGCGAACCAGGGCAGCCAAACCCCCTAGGCGCGGCCAGGGGTGGGCCCTCGCCTAGGAAGCTTGTGGCCCCCCTGGTCGCCTCCCAGCCTCGCCTCTTCGCCTATAAGAACTCCCCGAGGAGAAAACCCCAATTAATCCATCATACTTCCAGAAAAACCTCCGTAGCACCGCCACCACCAAAAGGGAGATTCGGGGGATAGAAAGTCTCTGTTCCAGCACCCTGCCGGGATGGGGAAGTGCCCTCGGAGCCATCTCCATCGATTTCCATCACCATCTTCACCGTCGTTGTTGATTCCCATGATGAGGAGGGAGTAGTTCTTCCTTGAGGCTAAGGGCTCTACCGGTAGCTATGTGTTCATCTCTCTCTCTATGCATGATCTTGTTGTGGTCATGAGCTTTGTAATCAAGTAGATCTACCTTGCTACTCAAGTGTTTTAATAGATCTCTACTCTCCCCATGTGTGTGAAAGTGACAGCATGCACGCCATGGTGGCACTTAGGTTTGAGTCTACATAAATACTCTTTCTGCTTTAATAGATCTATGCTTTTCCCCCACGTGTGTGAAAGTGACAGCGTGCATACCGTGTGTGGCACTTTGGCTATATTGAATATTTGTTATGAGTTATATTTGTAGTTGGATGTCTCTATGAAATTGTGGTGTTTGTTGGAACCATCTAGCGCTCAAGGTGACAGTGTGGGGTTATCTAGATTGGGGAAGACAGACTTTGAGGAGTGTTGTTATAGCCCTACCGATGATTAGAGTGTCCAACCGGAGAGTAGTTAATAGTAGTATCATGAAGAGAGGATATTTATACGAGAGAATGTTCACTAGTGAAAGTATGATCCCTAGGCCTTATTTCTAAACATTGAAACACCGTTTGCATCTAGATATGTTGCATGTTTGCTTGCTTTAGTCTTTACCTCACCATCAGGCTATTTTCTGGCACCGTTACCACCTATATTTCACTATCTCTTCGCCGAACTAGTGCACCTATACACCTGACAAGTGTATTGGGTGTATTGAGGACATAAGAGACTTCTTGTATCTTGATTGCAGGATTGCTTGAGGGAATACCTTTGACCACTTCCTCCCTGAGTTCGATAAACCTTGGGTAATCCACTTAAGGGAAACTTGTTGCTGTTCTACAAACCTCTGCACTTGGAGGCCCAACAACTGTCTACAAGAATAGAAGTGCGTAGACATCATTGTGCAAAGGAGCTAGCCATATATTCCACTTTATGTAGGAATTTCAAAGTCTAACGATCTCAATTATCAAATTCCTAATATATATGAAACATCTTTATAACTTGAGTATTCTACCTCAAACTTGTTCTCACTCTTTTTTATAGCATTTATATTTTCTCCTTTGTTCAAGGTTTTTCTTTTTCATCTTAATTAATTATATAATTTCTCCTTTTTGTAAATCAAAATATTGACCTACAACATATTGATCAAACTATCTTTATATGTTCCATTAATACTGGTGTGGATGACTTACTATCATCAAGTGAAAGTAAAATAATTCTCAAGTCATTAATATATCTAATAGGACAAACTCAAACTCAATAATGCTCCATATATTATAATAAACTCAGAATTTTATAAGAGGGATCAACTATTCCTGCAGGGAATCTAATGATGCAAACTTTATTTATGAGCTCGAACTAATGCAAAACTAGAATAGAAATAAAAACTTGTAAGATAGATTACAAGGTCTTAAAGATCTCCCCAATATTGGAATCAAGCCAGGCGGGATCAAAGAATCCCTTGTGATTATTTGATACCATGCTTTTTGAAGGTCACTGTGGCACCATGGCACGTGGTATCTTCTCCTCATGGGCCAGCCTAAGACAGAGGGATTGATAGATGGCCTTCAGTTCCTTAATGCGCAACTCACTACTAGGAAACAGGCTGTTAGTGGCGCACCCGAAATGCCCATCCGTGGCGCACTAGCAGTGCGCCACGGGCCTTGTGCTACGGCTATCTCTCAGCCGTGGCGCACTGCCTAGTGCGCCACGGTTGTGTAGAGACAGGCGTAGCGCACCTGCCAGTGCGCCATAGAAGTTTGGGCTGGTGCGCTACCCCTGGGATCTTCTGTGGCGCACTACCTAGTGCGCCACTAAGCTTCCATAGTGCGCTTTAGGTGTAGTGCGCCACAGAAGGTAGACCATGTGCGCCACAGATGTATTTTTTGTTTTTTTTTTAATTTCCGAGCCAGATTATATGCAATACAGATTATATACAATATTACAGCAGATATACACACACAGATACAAGATATACAATTGTATATATAAATACTCAATATGAAAAACAAGATTGAAACAAATACATATAGATAAGTCTCATACATGAATACATAGTCTAAGTTACATTGTTTCGATCATGTTACAAAGTAGTAGTTGGTGACATGCGAATACATGTGTCGATCGAACAAGTTAGAGCTCGGAAGCTCCCCTAGACATCTAAACTAGCTAGCTAGACACAAACGCGGGATAAATAACCAAAGAAGATAAGCATGATCACCGCCGTGACGAAGGTGTAGGTCTTCATCCGGTTCCTTGTCCTAACTCCCGCTAGATAGCGCGTGTATCTAGCTTCCGCCTCCGCCATAGTGTTCTACCCTTTGTAGCTATTGCCGCTGAAACGGTGCACCTGTCTCCGGCAGTCTTCCCAATCATCGTAGACTCCAGGAACCCGTCCCTTGTACACGACGTACCACGTCATCTATAAGTTGACAATAATAATTAACCGATTATTGAAAAAAAACATATATAATTAAAGTCGCATATGAAGATACACTTATAAAAAGTACTCCTAAATCAAAAAGACCAAACTCAGAAAGCATGCCTCATATATAACTAGGTTGTTCGACACAGGAATATGCTACGATGGAACTGTTCGCCAAGTAGGATGCACAACACCTGGACCTGTGCATAGCACAAGGCGAACAATCCCATCGCAGCACATTCACATATAGTGTGCCACGACATTTCAATCATCGGCATTATTCTCGAAAAAGACCAAAGTAACTCAAAAAGCATGCCTCATATATATACATAGGTCGTTGGACACAGGAATATGCTACGATGGAACCGTTCGCCAAGTAGGATGCACAACACCTGGACCTGTGCATAGCACAAGGCGAACAATCCCATCGTAGCACATTCACATATATAGTGTGCCACGACATTTCAATCATCGGCACTATTCTCGAAGAAGACCAAAGTAGCTCGAAAAGAATGCCTCATATATAACTAGCTAGGTCGTTGGACACAGGAATATGCTACGATGGAACTGTACGCCAAGTAGGATGCACAACACCTGTACTTGTGCATAGCACAAGGCGTACAATCCCATCGTAGCACATTCACATATATAGTGTGCCACGACATTTCAATCATCGGCATTATTCTCGAAAAAGACCAAAGTAGCTCGAAAAGAATGCCTCATATATAACTAGCTAGGTCGTTGGACACAGGAATATGGTATGATGGAACTGTGAGCCAAGTAGGATGCATAAGACCTGGACTTGTGCATATCACAAGGCTCACAATCCCATCATAGCACATTCACATATACATTGTGCCACGACATTTCAATCATCGACATTATTCTCGAAAAAGACAAAAATAACTCGAAAAGAATGCCTCATATATATACATAGGTCGTTGGACACAAGAATATGCTACGATGGAACGGTGAGCCAAGTAGGATGCATAAGACCTGGACTTGTGCATATCACAAGGCTCACAGTCCCATCGTAGCACATTCACATATATAGTGTGCCACGACATTTCAATCATCGGCATTATTCTTGAAAAAAGAGTAAGGAAAAAAAGAAGGACCAAATTGAGCAAAGGACCAAAGAGTAAGCAAAAAAACCAAGCATTGATTGATATATAATAATAATAAGCAAAATAAGTAAGCGATGATTCATAAACCTAATAAGATAAGTACACTTGTCCACACACACACACAAAGGTCATCAATAGTTTGTAACTACAACTAGGCCAACATCAAGCCTTCTGGCTCGACTTAGGGAACGGGAGGACGCCCTGTCTCGTCATGAACTTCCTATAGTCACCCTGCATCTCTAGGCGATCTTCTATGTCACGGTTATTCGGGATATTTCCTCCGTAGAAGATCCCCCCCGAAGTCATGACATCACGAAAGATGATTGCCCCAAACTGCTGCTGGATGCGATACATCTCTTGTCTAATATCCGAATCATTGATCTTGGCCTTTGCTTCGGCCCACTGTTTGAGATGATCTGGCAGCGTAGAATTTTGCTGGTCAAGTAGGAACGCCCTCATGTGATGGAGTGCGTAGTAGGCTTCCTTCTTACTGTTTTCCGGCTGCTTCACGCAGGGGAACTCCGTTACTTGGTTGAAGACGTGCCTGCCGAACTTGACCTTCGTACGCACGAAGGTGGTGCCTTCCGTCGAGGCAAAGCCAGTGAGAGCATCATCCAGAACTTCCTTGATCTTGTCGTAGTTTTTCTTCTTTTCTAGACTCCCCGAGTCGAAATACGTGGCGTGGGAATGCTTCGGCGATAAGGAGATGAGCGTGCAGTGTTCATCTCTGCGCAAAAATTCAAATGGAATGTGTTGGAAAAAGAATGATGATGATCTAATAAAGCCAATCGACGGTGGCGAGTGAATAACGACTTACTCGGGAAAGTAAGGCACGAGAATGTATTCCTTTGTCTTGTTCGCCACGAGGATTCTTTTTAGGTACGAGGCCACGATACGTCGTTCGGCGGGGGAACCCAAGCAGCCGTCACGCATGTAGTAGGGGTCCACTATAGCGATGCCCGGTGTGTTCTCTCTAATGATCTGCATGGCCAGGTTGAGAGAAAACAGACGGACCATGGTATAGTGCAGCGGGTATAGGTGGAACATATTGAAGATGTCGTCGAACCGCAGGAAGAACAGATCCGCAGGGGCATTGTCGACGAAGCCCAAGCCTGGTGGCACCTTAACCACGAATACCGGGTGCGAGGGATCTTTCTCCGATAGAAGGCGTCTCTCTATCGTCAGCACGCCGTCATGCACACTCTGCAGTTCCGAACTAGCGAGCTTCCGCAAATTCTTAGGTAGCATGGGCTCACCTGCCACATGAATCCTCCACATAATTCCCTCGGGTCTTGGTGGCCCGTCCCGAAACCTGATCGGATTTGCAGTTGTTGACGCCACCGGCTGGCTCGAGCTGCTAGATTTTCTTTTCCTGCCCTTTTTTCCTTTTGGAGAGCGGGCAGGCACCGCAATCTGAGCACCGGCCGCCCTATGTAGTGTGTCAGGTCTTAGAATAAAGGGCCGGTTGGTTGTATCAGCTGGCTCTGTAAAGGCGCAAGCTGGAGGCGTCTCCTGAGAACCAAACAGACGCTTGGTGATAGTGGCTTTCTCTGCGGGGCCACCAGCTAGGTCTTCTTTGTTGCCAAACTGAGTGCTGAAGAAGTGATCATTCCAGTCTTCGTCGTCCTCGGCCGGATCCTGCGCCATGTGCATATCATCAACATGATCATCCGACCCACCGCGTGGAGGTGACGGCGAGGGCGGTAAGGGGGCCTTGCCACCGCTTGTCGCTGGCACGACAGGCGGTGCTGTTGTCTGTGGCGTGATGGCCCCCGCCGTCCCCAAACGGATCATGCTCTTTGGCCATAGCAAGAATAAGCCGAAGCAACTTCTAAGGACAGAGGGCTCTTCTTCATCCGCTCCTGGGGGTTGAATGGGAGGTTCCAGGTCGTCGCAGCCCCTTAGCACCCGACTAATTTTAACCCTGTGCACGCTATCTGGCATCGGCTTTGAGTGGAACGTGCGCTACAAGGGTTGAACGATGGTACCCTTGGCAACATCCCTCAGCTCGTTGTTCACGTAGCATAAGAGAGTGCAAGGAACATCCGTCTGCGGAAAACATGTACGACGTCGTCAGAGCGAGATGCCATAAGAGTAATAGATGGCATGAAAGGCGGTAATTAAAGCAATTTGTTTACCGTGATGGCGTCGAGATCGGCTAATGTCGACGCACCGCATACGGCGACGGGCGTGCAAGAGACGGAAGGGCTGCTTGATGGCGCGGTGCTGGCCGCCGGTGTATTCTCCCTACCGACGGGTGCTTGGAGCTCCGGTGCCGCCGCGACGATGGCAGGGGGGCACCAACATGTACTCCGGCGCCGTGGTGATGGCAGGGGGAGTCACCAACACTTGCGGCGCCGTGGTGCTAGCGGGCGGAGTCACGAACACGTAGTTCACCTGATTCGTCGGCGCCGCGTTGTTCGAGTGGCTGCTGACCATGCTTGGAATCGGGCACGGCCCTACTCGACCACCCGTACTCCAGTTCGCTATTGACTCCACCAAGGTAGGCAGGAAGGACGTGAGGGTGATTGCCAGGTTGTCATGGACGATCTGCGGGATCCGCACCACTTGTGCCTTAAGTTCTTGAACCTCTCGGTTTTCCTCCTCGCTCCTTCCCGACAGCGCCACATGCGTCCTCGGCGGTGGACCAAAATGATCCACACAATTCTTACCCCCGAGGCCGGCCAGACGGCCAGCCGACGACGGCTTCTTCGTAACCGGCTCTATTCTCTTGGCCCGGTTCATCGCCCTGTTAAAAGGGTTATCCCACCGGGTGGCCGCCGTCGACCCCTGGGATGAGGAACCCTGGGATCCATGACTAGCAACAATTTCCTCCTCCTGCAGAAGAAGTAACAGTGAATCATTTAGATCATCGATTAGATTGCAATCATGTTGATCAGCGGTAATTAGATTATACTTACCACAATTTCCTCGAATTCCTTCACCGCAGGATCCGCGGTGAGTTGTTTGGTTTTTGGGTCCACATGGTAACGGGCCTTGATGAAGTTTCGAACCTGCCCGGGTTCGAATTTAGCAAAGGGGTTTTCTATCCCCTTGGATCTATACTCTTCGTCCTCCTTATTCCATTTGGCCTCCGCGGTTCTGTATCCACCAGATCCGAGATGGTGATGACCTATATTCATCGCCTGCAGCACCTTTCCCCGATTACTATTGGCCAGGGCTCTTTCAGATTCACACCTCTCCTTGAACTCCCGGAACTGATCTTCGGTGATCTGCAGGTCAATCTTTTGGATCTCCTCGAGACTTTTGCCTTCTTTATAGATCTTCTTCTTTATCCGGGTTCTCCAGCTGGCCAGGGCGGTGCTCATCTTTGTGAGGGCGGATTTGTTTACTTTGTTCCCATGATAATTTGTGTTCTGATACTTAGCGGGGAACTTGTATCTTGCGTGCAGCTTCTCGAAGAGGAGTGTGCGCAAGTGGCCATTATCTTTATGCCGGAGATTCTCGGTGTTGATCGAGATGGTTGTCCGGGTGATCGCCGCCACTTGCCCACCGTACCCTTTGACGACAAGGGCGGGCTCCAAAGGAACCCCTGATGGGCTCACTTCGGTAATTTCCTCCCTGACCGTGCCGACCGTGTTCGGGCGCCGGTCCTTCTTCTTCTTCTTCTTCTTCTTCTTCTTAGGAGGGTTGCTACCACTCCATGTGCCCTCGCCGCCATCAGTGGTTTCATCGTCCGCCGTTCCTTCGGCTTCTTCCTCCGCGTCTTCCATCTCATCATCCTCGCTCTCCTAGGGATGGTATTCTTCATCGTCTTCTAGCCGCTGGGCCGCCTCCCAGAATGTCAATTGTTTATTCGGAGGTCTAAGTTCTCCTTCAGCGCTGGTGTGCTTAGAACATCCAGCCTCGTCGTTGTCACACATCTTTGCACTAATAAAAAACAAATAATTGGTTAAATGCACGGAAAAATCCGGCATGACCTTTGCTAATTTTCTTAAACTAGGAGTGCCCGATTTCTGCCGAAACGGAAGTTAATCAACATTTCGGCAAAAATCGTGAATCGTTTCATACAAGAACCTGCATACACGACATAATAAAGTAGCTCCTGTATATCACATCAATCAAGAAATACTTCTGCAAATGCTGGACAAGGTACCGTAAATTCACTTTGGTTCTAGATTTATAAATGCCTTTATAACTGAGTTTGGCAAAGTTTACAATTAGTCAGCACTTGCACATTCTTGTCATTTTACTAGAGCCATTGATTTACTAGAGCCAAGCTTGTCATTTGGAAAAGTTTTACAATTAGTCAGCACTAGCATATTCTTGTGTCTGAATTTAACTTCTGTAGGTACTGGTACTAGCACTAGCACTAGCAAAGTTTGTGTCTGAATTTAACTTCTGTAGGTACTGGTACTAGCACTAGCACTAGTCAGCACTAGCACTAGCAAAGTTTTATAACTTTAGGTACTGGTACTTCTGTGTCTGAATATCTGTGTTGTATTTTTACACAAGATATTTTTACACAAGATATTTTTACACAAGATATCTGTGTTGTATTTTTATACAAGATATTTTTACACAAGATACCTGTAAAAACTAAAAAATCTGTGTTGTATAGATGCATCCCAAAGACAACAGAACAATTGGATGTTGGATCTGCATGATCGCCTCTCGGACACTGCAGAACATCAACTAACACAGTTCCTAGCCTTTCTCAATTCATCACAGTATAACACAAATGTTGAGCCTGATAAGAGAGAAACAAACACATCTATAAACACCTACCATATTTATATGATAGAGGAATGCGTTGGTGCCAAGCTAAATGGTCAAGAACAGGGCCATACCACCCAAACACCGTATATTGTTCTGGCTAGCACTGCGAGGGCGCCTCAATACCAAGGATAACATGACACTGCAAGCACCAAGTCAGCCATTGGTCGCGGCTACGGCTGAGCCTTTCAACCTTTTATTTTTTTAACATACACGGTTTATTTTGTTTGCTGTTGCCTGTTGGTATGCAGTAACTTTTTTAAGACTCGTACTTATTCTCTCACATGTTGATTAGGCAATTGGTTCTAGCTAGTACCTTTTCTTCCACATTTTCCCTTTACTCAAATTCTGTTATAGGAAAGGCAAACAGTCATGCTTGTTAATAATAATTTTGGTTATGCCATTTTATACACAAGCAAGCCACACGAAATATATAGATGCTGCACTATTACGACCTGGAATATTTGATCGACTTGTGTTATGTGACTTCCCCAATGGAAAGACATTCTCAGGTTGCTCTCCAAGGAGGTAAATTTTTTTTGGGGGGTAAATTTTTCTCCGGCAGCAGAGGAACTCTCATGTATATCAAGCAAACCTCTCCTATGAATACAGGGTATCGATCACTGTATCTGGCACAAGAAAACTTGCATAAAAACAGGGTATATATCACTGTATTTCAGGTCTTTTACACACTAATTATGATGTTTGGGCATGTACTGTGAATCTACGACACTATGCAAATGGAGGCTTCACTAGTGTGCTTCGCGGCCTGTCTGCGCTCACTATAGAAGGCCAGGAACAACCGAGTATTGAACAAGCAGATGGGTGACTGCTAACTGAATCTTGAAGCAGAGAGGTAGATAGGGAGAGAGGGAGAGACAGGGGAGGGAGAGAGGGAGGGGCTACCTCTGACGGGCGGACGACGGGCGGACGACGACGGGCGGTGGCGCGATCCTCCTCCTCCACAAGCGGCGGGCCTCCTCCTCCTCCACGGATGGGCAGCGGCCTCCTCCTCCACAAGCGCGGGCCTCCTCCTCCTCGAGAGCGCAGCGCGGTGGCGGGCCTCGTCCTCCTCCTCGAGAGCGCAGCACGGCGGTGGCGGCGGCGGTGGCGGTGCGGCCTCGAGAGCAGATTGTGAGATGCAGCGGCGCGGTGCGTGTGGTGTTTGTGAGATGGAGCGGCGCGGTTGACTAGCGTCCAACACACATAGGCGTAGCGCACCCTGGCCAAGTGCGCTATGTGTGTTGGACTACCAGATAAGAGGGCGGCCACCCCTTCTGTTAGCACTAGTACTGTCATAGCCCACTGGTTCTGCCCCTTAGCTCTATTCTAAACTATGAGCACCCAGGTTTGAATCCTGGTGCTCCACTTTTTTATTTTTATTTTAAAACTACTTTTAAATGTTCCAAAAAATGTCCAAAAGTGGTGATTTATGCCATACAAGTTTTGTTTTGTTTTTAAAATACTTTTAACTATTCCAAAAATGCCCAAAAGTAGTGATATATGTCATAAAAGTGTTACAAATATGATTCAAAGTATAACTAAATTTCATAATACTTTGTCCATGAATATTACAATATTTTTCGACCATGCGTTTTACAATATTTTTTGAGCTAGCGTTTTACAATCTTTTTTCCCTTCTTTGTCGCGGTTGAATAATTTAGCCCCGGCACTTTAATGTTTCTTCTTTCGAACGGGCTACCTTTTTTGGGTAGGGTTGTCCTTTTTCTTCTTGTGATGTATGTTGCTGCATCGTAGTCGTCGTCATCTTCAATCTTTGGATCGCCGTACTGGTCGAAGTCTTGCTCGTTGGCGACTCCATCCATTCCGATGATGTTTCTTTTTCCTCTCCTCACGACAACACGGCTAGGCTTTGTCGGGTCGGTAATGAAAAAACATTGGTCCACTTTGGTAGCCAGTACCCACGGTTCATTTTTCACGGCCACGTTTGCACCGGCGGCCTTGGATTTGGCTGCTTCGGGTATAACCATGGTTATGAAATACCGGTCTTCTCTTTCGACGCTCTTTGCCCATCTGACACGGAACATAGGCACCTTTTCTCCACAGTAGTCGAGCTCCCAGATCTCCTCGATTCTTCCGTAGAATCTTTCCTTCACGTTGTCATCGGTGTAGAATTCCAACGTTACGCCTGAGTTCTGATAATCACACTTGTTGTCCTTTTCCTCCGTGTAGAATGTGTAGCCGTTGATATCATACGCCTGATAGGTCACCAGGTTTTGCATCGGTCCCTGCGACAAGGTGAATATGATCTTTTTCGTGTCAGAAGAATGCGAGCGCGGGGGATTATCAAGGAGCGTCTGCCTAAACCAACGCGTGAAATCTGAGTTGTGCTCTTTGATTATTTCTCCCTGCGTCCTCTGTATGCCCCGGTCACTGTACTTCTTCTCGATTAACCTTTTGTGCTTCTGTACCCAAGGATCGACCAGTTCTAAATGCTGTAGCGCGACGAGGTTTGCTCGATCAAAGTCTGCGCGTCGAAAATCGAAGTCTGCATGCAGTATGCGACGACCCTCTCGGTCACCAGATCCATCGAGCTTGCCAAGGTGTCTGTTGACGGGAAGACCGACAGGGTTCTCGATGTCTAGATAATTCGTGCAGAAAGAGATGCACTCTTCGGCCAGAAAGCCCTTGGCTATTCTTCCATCTGGACAGGACCTGTTGCGAACGTATCCTTTGATGTGTCCGTTCATCCTTTCGAACGCCATCATGCTGCGGAGGAACATCGGCCCGAGTTGTACGATGTCCTCCACGACATGGACCAGCAGATGCACCATAATATCGAAGAATGCGGGTGGGAAGTAGACCTCAAGCTCACATAGTATCACCACGATCTCCTCCTGTAGCCTTCCGAGCTAATTCAAGCCAATCGACTTCCTAGAGATGACGTCGAAAAACTTGCATAGGCCAAATAACGTTTCATGGACGTGCTCATCCATTATCCCTCTTAGTGCGACCGGAAGTACCTGCGTCATTAGCACGACACAGTCGTGAGACTTCATGCCACTCAACCTCTGCTTCGCCTCGTCTAGGTATCTGCTTATCTTGCCCGCGTAGCCGTAAGGAAATTTGACTCCTAGAAGGCACTTGAAAAACTATTTGATCTCATCCTGGCTTAGAGTGAAGCAAGAAGGAGGGCAGTAATATTCGTTCTTCTTGAACTTTTTACCCTTCCGACGACCTTGTGTCGTCTCCGACTCATGATCATCGTCATCTTCCTGATCATCAGGAGTAGTGCGTCCTCCGTGAAGCTCCTTCCGGATACCCAAGCATATTAGGTCATGCCTTGCTTTCGGACCATCTTTCGTCCTATCTGGCATGTTGATTATGGTGGCGACCAGACTCTCGCACACGTTTTTCGTGATATGCATGATGTCGAGGCTATGAGGCGTGCGGAGAAACTTCCAGTATGGCAACTCCTAGAAAACAGACCTTGTTTTCCATACCTTCATCAGCGGCTTGTCTTGTTGCTGCCTCTTTCGCTTCTTTCCAGGCTTAGGATAATCTTTCCAGTTTTTCAGCAACTCTTCCACTTCTTCGCTGCTCCTACGCTCTGGGATTCCTCGGGTCTCTGATTTGCCATCGAACAGGTCTCCACGTTTTCTCCATGGATCATTCTTGCCGAGCCACCTCCGGTGCGCCATGAACACGGTTTTCGATGACCCTGGATCTTTCTCTAGTTGGAGATAGCTTGTGTTATCCATGCACCTAACGCATGCGCAGAATCCTTGGATAACCTGCCCCGAGATATACCCGCAACCTGGATAGTCTTGCACCGTAGTGACCAACGCGGCTCTCATAGTGAAATAATCTTGTGCGACGGCGTCGTAAGTATTGGCTCCAGATTCCCATAACGTGGCTAGCTCCTCTTTCAACAGCCCGAGATACAGATTGATGTCGGTACCAGGTTGTTTCGGCCCTTGAATTAGCATACTCATTTGTATGTACTTCTTCTTCATGCACAACCATGGAGGGAGGTTGTACATCCATACAAACACGGGCCAAGTGCTGTGCGTGCTGCTCTGGCTACCGAACGGATTGAGTCCATCGGTGCTCGCACCAAGCCTGATGTTCCTCGAATCTCCACCAAATTCTGGGAATTCGAGGTCCAATGCTTTCCACTGGCTAGCATCTGAAGGGTGCGTCAGCAACTCATCCTTTTCAGGGTCATCATCATCTCCTGGCTTCTTCCTTTCCGCATGCCATCGCATGAGCTTCGCTTCCTTAGGGTCCGCGAAATAGCGCTGCAGACGAGGAGTGATAGGAAAGTACCATACCACTTTTCGAGGTGCTTTCTTCCCTTTCTTGTATCGACTCACGCTGCACACCGGACATGTGGTTTTCTCCGCATCCTCGCCCCGATAAATGATGCAATCGTTGATGCATACGTGATATCTAACGTGCGGTAGATCAAGAGGACAGACGATTTTCTTGGCATCCTCGATACTAGTTGGACATGTGTTCCCCTCCGGGAGACGATCGTGCCAGAATGCCATCATATCGTCGAAGCTTGCGTCGCTCAATTTGTGTTTTGCCTTCATCTCCATAGCCTTGAGCGTTACATTCAACCGGGTATCATTGGGCCTGCATCCTTCATACAATGGAGTAACCGCGTCTTTCTCAAGTTGCGAAAGCTTGGCTTTCTCTCTAGCGGCAGCCCTGGCGTTACTCGTCTGCTTGAGAAGCAGCTCTTTCACATAAGGGTCCCGCACCCAGCCTGACGTTGTTCCATCATCGTCTGCTCCTCCGGCATCTAGATCATCATCATCCCGGTCTGCTTCCGCACCTTCACCATCTCCAGGAGACTCTTCATCATCTAGCCCGTTCTCGCCGTGATGATGATCATCGTCATGTTGGCCACCTTCACCATATCCATCATCTACGTCATCGCTTATCCAACGAGTGTATCCATCCATGAAACCATGGCGGAGTAGGTGCGCCTGCAGATTCCCGGAATCTGGGTCGATCACCCAGTGGAGTTTGCATCTTCTGCACGGACATCTTATATCTGTCTTGTTATTTCGTATCATGTCGGCCGTCGCACATTTCAAAAATCTAGCCACAATGCCTTCGCTCATTATGCGGACCATTTTTGCCTGCACGGTGTACACGGTACAATTTTGAAGTCTATTAGAACCACATAATGAATGCATGCATGCAATGGTCGATAGAAAACTTCGGCATGACCTATCCTAAAATTAGGACCTTTGCGAAATGCCAAAGTCTTGCCAAAATGGAAATGAATCAACATTTTGGCAAAACAAATGGCAACTTGTTCACATACAAACACAAGAGAGATAGATCGAGACCGATCCATACACACATGAACATATCATTATCCTCTCCATACGCACATGCATGAGCATCATCGATACTCTCCATATACACACACACATATGACCATCCTCTCCACATACACACATCATGAGCATCGATCATCTACATACATATGAGCACATCATCCATATACACATGAACACATCCTTACATGGACAACTTACCGAGATGAGAGACCGATCGCGAGAAAAGATGGAAAGGAGAGGTGCGCGCGTCGACCGGAGAAGGAGATGAGAGACCGGAGACCTCCTCTATTACTTATGTAACATCCAAAGCAAGTTTTACATGCTAAAAATGGTGAATGGGTGGAGAAATTGAGGTGGGAAGGAGAAGATCCCGACTAGATCTAAGGAGGAAGAAGAAGGGGAAAGTGAAGTGTGGGGTGGTGGATGTGTGGTCACACATGTGCACATAAAGTGCTGTCCTAAAAAAATCGACACATCCGTGGCGCACACGGCCCTAGTGCGCCACAGGGAGTAGAAACAACCGTGGCGCACTAGGCCATGTGCGCTACAGATGTTCCTACTCCTTGTGGCGCACTAGGCCGAGTGCGCCACAGAAGATTGTGGCCGTTTCACAGCAGAGGGGGGCATGCGCTTAGGCGTAGCGCACCCCCCACATGTGCGCCACGGTTGACACTAACATCCGTGGCGCACATGACTCTAGTGCGCTACAGATGTTTGGCGTGCGGCCAACAGGCCCCTGGCCCACACACATCTGTGGCGCACTATAGTCATGTGCGCCACAGTTGTTCTAGTTACTAGTAGGGCACTGCCCACTGGTGAGCCACGCCTGTTTTAGCCGTGGGGCACTTCAACCATGTGAGCCACGGATGTGCTGATTACCTATAGCCGTTTTCCTAGTAGTGACTTGTAGAGAAGATTATTCTTCTCCATCACTTTCACTTGCTCTTTAATGAACTCATTGTTGTTTTGGAGGGTTTGTATCACCTTGAGAGTCATAGTGAAACCTGCTTCAGTGGTTTTCTTGATATCTTCATCAAGTTTATCAAGATAAACTCGAAGCCACCAGAGATGCCTTGGTGTCTGAAAGAGTAATTTCCCCTATGTGTGATTTTGGTGATTAATGACAATACCTATGGACTAATGTTTTCATTGAGTTTTATATGAAGGAATATTCCATAGGTAATGCTTGCAGTCTATGTGTTGGATTCAAGTATGGATGCCATGAAGATAAATATATACCTTGAGTATTGGCATCAAGATCATCGAGTTGAAGAGAAGAATATGATATGATCAATATATTAAGAGTGTGATCTCAATAGAAGAATTCAAGATATGGCTCTAAGACGGTGTCATGATAGCCTCATTAGTTGAGATATGACTAAGATTTATAGCATGTAATCAAATTAATAGTTCTTTATGTACCTCAAGATATTGAGATGGAGGATGAGAAGATACATGGTTGACCTATACAAACAGTGAAGAGTGATTTCAATTGGTCAACACATGAAGCATAAAGAATGTACCACATGGATCTTGTGGTATGGTAAGCCTTGTCAATTATGCATCATGAACTAACCCATTGTATATGTGCCTTTGTGTTTTATATATGGGATAGATATCTTTCCATGGGCATGCTTCAAAAGTGAAGATCTTATATAGCCCATGAGAGGATGACATCAAGTGGTGATAGTCATCAAGGTTGAGAAGGGCAAGTTCAAGATACACATCTCGAGAAGAACATTTGCTTGAAGCTTGCCGTCCATATTGGTGATAATGGACATGTGAATACATGTATTAATGAAGCTATCCAATAATGGTGTATGGGGAGCAAATTAGGAGTCTTCACGAAGGAACAATGATCAAGTGATGCATTCCGGCTTAGATGGAGATTGAAGTGTTGTCATCAAGATCAAGCGGGATGTGCAAGGAAAAGGTATGGCATTGCTAGGTTTTACTTTTACTGGTCTCAAGGTTGTTGTTGGGAGACCGGGTTATAGGATACATAGACACACTATTAAGAGGGGCTTTCGGTTGGGTAACTTGATCACATTGTCATGGGGAGCTCAATCCTTTGCATTCTTTGCATCTTCCTATTTTGTTTATTCTTGGTGTTTCTCCATGTGAGGTTCTTTATCTTGTTGCTAGCTCTTCAATAAGCCCAAGTTCATCGAAAACGGAATTCGTATGCATCTTCTATGGCGTTTTCGAGTTTGAAGGTTTTATCGGTTCTTCTTATAGGGAGGCTTCTTACCTTTATTCATTTGGTTCTATCCTCCTCTATTGGACTATTATGTTTCTCTGAACCATATTGTAGGGCTTGTTTTCCTCGTCAAAACAAGACCAAGATCATCGAAATCGGAGTCCGGACGCAAAAGTTATCGCCGTTTTTGTGTACCCTGTTTGGTTCCACCGGAATTCCGGCGGACCAAGTCTGTGGCCGGAATTTCCGGCGACCACCGGAAATTTCTGGCAACCCGCCGAAAAACTGTTATGTATGCTGTTTCGGTTTGTACCGGAACTTTCGGTTTTGATCGGAAATTCCGGCGGCTGATCCGGCGGCGCCGATTTCGTCGCCGGAACGTGTTCGCCCATCGCATCTTGCTTCCAACAGTCATCCCACTTGAAGGGGTATAAAAGGGGGGCTTCTTCCCCAAAGTTCCAAGGCTCTTGAGCATGTTTTTTACCTCCATTATTGACCTCTTTTATCTTTCTTCCTCTACCTTCCCTCCTATGATTCTTGCATCTTTTTGAGGGCTTTGGAAGAGGAGATCTAGATCTACAATCCTCACTAATCAATTCCTCCTCTAAGTGAGGGGAACCCATTGGATCTAGATCTTGGAGTCATTTGTTGGTTTCCACCATTGTTCTTCCTCTCTAATTCCTCCCTAGAACTTGTTGCTTTGGTGGGATTTGAGAGTGAAGGATTTGAGCACCCTTGGTGTTCTTGCTTTGCATTCTTGCATATGTGTTGAGCTCTCCATTACGATTTGTTCCAGTGAGAGACCGTGAGCTTGTTACTCTTGAAGGGTGATCTCCTAGTTGGCTTGGCGGTTGGTACCGCGGTGTCCTCTTCATGGAAGATTGTGAAGAGACTCGGGCTTCTCCTTCATGGACCTTGTGAAGTGGTTGTGGAGCTTGCCATCTCCGGAGTGGAGGAAAAGCTAGCCATAAGGAAAGGGAATTTTCCTTCGTGGGATAGACTCGGAGAAGAAGGTGAGCCTTTGTGGCGCGTGAGGAATCCTTCGTGGAACCTCACACCTCTCCAACATGACGTAGCCCCCTTCCCAAAGGTGATGAACACGGGAATACATCTTCGTCTCCGCGTGCCTCGATTTTCTCTATATTCGAGCTTACTTTCCTTGTGATAGCCATCGATCTTGAAGTACTTATATCTTGCTTATCACTTGTGGTATATTTATCTTGTGCTATCTTGCTTAGCTTAATTTGTTGTTGGTGCACTTAGTTGAGCCTAGTGTATTTAGGTTTTGTGCTTGTAAAATAAACGTTAGTTTAATTCCGCATTCTATCAAGCCAAAACCGTAATAGTTTTGAAATTGCCTATTCACCCCCCCTCTAGGCGACATCTCTATCCTTTCAGCGTAATCTGCATAATCTGCAACTCAAATTATTGAAGTAAAAGGATCCAACGGATCAGTCTTGGCTTATGAAACTTCCTCCTGTCTCTGCATAATCTGCAACTGAAATTCTTGAAGTAAAAGGATCCAACGGATCAGTCTTGGCTTATGAAACTTCCTCTCGAGGAGTTCTTCTAAACCATCATGATCCGTATGAACTCTTACTTTTGCATCAACAGTATAAGGACGAAAGTTATCACAAGAGAATAATACAGCAAAGAGTTCTCTTTCTTCCTTAGGATAATTTTTTTTGAGCACTATTGAGAGTTCTACTAGCATAATGTATAATATTAAATCTGCGACCTATGTGTTGTCCCAGAGTTACTCCTACAACATCATTACTAGCTTCACAAATTAAATCAAAGTCATATACCATATAGGTGGTTTAATGATGGGAGCATGAGATAAAGCATATTTTAGTTTATCAAAGGCAATAAGGCACTTATCATCAAAATTAAATCTTACTCCCTTTTACAATAGATTAGTCAAAGGTATGGAAATTCTAGAAAAATTTCTAATGAACCTTGTATAAAAGCCTACATGACCAAGAAAACTTCTTATACCTGTTATGTCCCTTGGTTGTGGCATTCTTTCTATTGCTTCAACTTTAGGCTTATCTACTTCAATACCCTTAACTGATACTTTATTTCCAATTACTATGCCTTCTTTGACCATAAAATGACACTTCTCCCAGTTTAAGACAAGATTAGTTGCTTTGCAACGCTGCAAGATTATATTGAGATTATCCAAGCAAATAGTAAACGAAGTTCCATAGACAGAAAAATCATCCATAAACACTTCCATTATCAGTTCTATAAAATCGGCAAATATAGCAGTCATGCATCTTTGAAAAGTAGTTGTAGCATTACATAACCCAAAAGGCATGCGTCGGTAAGCATGTAAACCATAAGGACTAATGAAAGTTGTTTTAAGTTGGTCATCAGGATGAACAACTATTTGGGAAAAACCAGAGTATCCGTCCAAGTAGCAAAAATGAGTGTGGTTTGCTAACCTCTCTAATGTTTGATCTATGAACGGTAAAGGATAGTGATCTTTCCTAGTCTCCTTATTCAATTTTCTGAAATCTATGCACATCCTATGTCCAACAACAGTTCTAGTGGGTATCAATTCATTGTTTTCATTAGGAACAATAGTAAAGCCGCCTTTCTTAGGAACACAATGAACTGGACTTACCCATTCACTTTATTTTACAGGATAGATTATACCTGCATCAAGTAGGTGTACTATTTCTTTTCTTACCACTTCCTTCATTTCAGGCTTTAGTCTTTTGTTAAATTCCGCAATTGGTTTAGCACCTTCCTCCATGAATATCCGATGGGAGGCTATCATGGGACTAATACCCTTCAAGTCATCCATTGAGTACCCAAAGGCCTTGTGGTGCTCCTTTAGTACCTTCATAAGTTCTTATTCTTCTTACCCTAAAAGTTTAGCACTAATAATAACATGGAATTTATTAGTATCATCTAAGAATCTATACTTAAGATTATCCGGTAGAGTTTTTAATTCTAGGAATGGTAATTCTTCATCCCCTCTCTTTTCTGGCTCTTTAAAAGCTTCATCAGTTGGAGGTTCTTCATTGGTGTAACATCCCTAAAATCATGTTTCAAACTCATGCATATCATCCATGCATCCATGAGCATATAGAGTTCATTTCAAACAAATCAATTCAAAAACAGGAGCATATGAGCTCATTATTTTATGTGTTCAGCATTAAAACAAATGCTACTCTCCAATGAGAGATTGTTGTTCATTGAACCAAACCTTGTTGTCTTATGCTCTCAGATTGTATTGTTTGATTGCTAGGAATTAAACCAAAGTTTCAAAACAAAATATGATTTGAAAACCAATTCCAAAACCTATTTAAAACTAGTGCTATGTCACTGCTTATTTTTGTTTTATTCCAAGTGACCAGGCCAGTACAAAGTGACCACTTGTTTTTGTGTCCAGATTTGTGAGTGTTGCACTCTACAAAAATCCTGAAAAGATTTGAATTCAAACAGCTTTTGAAATCATTTGAAAATGATTCCTGAAATTGCAAACAGAAAAAGAAAAGGAGTAAAGAAATAGAAAAGGGTCGGCGCCACCTTTCTAGCCTAACAACAGAACCAGCCCACTAAGCCCACCCGGGTCCCCCCTTCTCTCTCTCTCTCACTCGCAATCAAACCCGCGGAGTGACTGACCGCCTGACCCCACCTCCCCTCTGTTTCTCTCGCTGACAATGCGGCCCACGCAACGGTCTTCTTCTCCACCCCGGCGACGAGTTCTTACCCCAAATCACTCGGTCGTTTCTGGATTGATTTGCGGCCTCAATTCACGATCAATGCTCGAGGGAATCACGCTCACGACCTTGCTACTTAAACCCCCTCTGTCCCCTCTCCATTTTCCCCCAGACCCCAAGCACAGAGCGCCCCCAGGCTGCCGGTAATCGCCCTTACACCGCCGCAGACAGAAGCCACTCCGGCGACCAATCCTGGTGAGCTCTGTGCGCCCCTTCCTCTCTAGTTCATGCAGACTGCTTCACAACATCCTTGCGCACCTTCTGACATCTTTGGTTCATCCTATACTGCCCCAGGTCGTCGACTCCATCAAACACCGCAAGTTCCTGACGCCGTCTCCAACTCCGGCGACAAAATTCGGTGAGCCTCGTGTTCCCCTCTGTTTCTGAATCACACGAGCATGTTCGCCTGCATCTAGCGCACCTGCTGATACTTTTTGTTTGGATCCTCGTGCCCCAGAACGTCGCCTTCGACTCCGACAGAGAGCATCCGATGCTGCCAGCAACTCTGACGAGCTCGTGCTGCTGTGTCCGTGCACCCCTTGTCAAGCCATCGCCACGTTGAGCTTCAGTACATCGCCGCGAGTCTGGTAAGCATCTCCGACGATCCCAAAACCCCCTGTAGTCGCCGTGCCGCCGTGGACAGAGCCGCCGCCGCCAGTCGCCACCGCTAGCACCGCCAGAGTATGGGCGCTTGATCGCGGACCGTTAGATCTAGATCCATCGGCTACGTTAGATCCACTTAACAAAGGGGTACACGCTAGATCTGGCCGTGCATCTTCATTTAAATCGTGTGGCTCTCGTTGATCGATCCGCCCGAACCGGTACCAACCAATAGAAACACGCCGCGTGTCTGCTAGTTAGATTTAAAATCAGAATTTGAATCTATTAGATGTTTAAACTTGTTTTAATCATAACTTTTGATTCCCACGTTCAAATTTGATGAATTTTATATCAATGGAATTAGGAGAGAAATCCCTTTCCAAATATGAATGTGTTTAATGTTTTGTTTCTGTTAAAATGGTTATTTTCATAGAAACATGTGTAGGCCTATTTTGTGTATATTAATTATTTGAGAATTGTTTTAGTGTTCAAATAAAGATTGTTTAGCAAGTTTTGAACTTGTTTGTGAACCAGTACTGTGCACTTGTCTTGTTGAGTTTATAAAATCATCACATATCATATTGCATGCATCCATATATGTTTGCTTGTATTTATTTTGTATGTGATTTGTTGCTATGATTTTATGTGTAGATTTTGGTGCAAATAGTGATTGTGATTGTGAGGAGTGTAGCTACTCTCCAAACTACCAAGGCAAGTGCTGCTTCATGATTTTATCCTATGTTTTTCCAATATGCATTAGAAATATTTTGCTAGACTTGCATAGATAAATTTTGGTCTTTATATGCTATGCTTGGGAAATCCTAGTAGTTGTAGAATTGCTAGAAATTTCTAAGTAAGATGTTTATCTATGCCATGCTTAGCCTAGATAGTAGCAACCAAGGGTGGTGATATATTCATGCTATGATAAAATATTTCTAAGTCTTTGGACTTGTGTTTTGCTTAATAAAACAACTAAGTGAATGAAACACCTGGGTGGAATGGAAGGAATGGTTTATGTTGAGTGGTTACACAAGGCCCATTTCTATGGTTTACCTTGTGTATCTCACTTGTGGAAAGCCACCGAGGAACAAAGGCATCTGAGAGTCCAAATGTTAAGAAGCTTCTAGTGCAGCCACTTGGCAATATGGGCTCTGCCTGGATCACATAGGTTCCAATAACTTAGCCATTTGGACAGTTGGTGGTAGTGGGATGATAGGTTGGAACGCGTCCATTTGGTCTAAGGGAAGGCTTCTGAAAGGTCCTGTCTTGGTGAAAATCAAGTCTGGTGGGGAAAGTGCACAACCTCTGCAGATGGAAGAATCTAAGTACTTAGCCATGTCCCTGGAAAAGGACAACTTGAGCATCAAGACATGGAAGCTATCAAGAATCTCCTCATCCCAATTTCTAAGTAAAACTTGTGGTTGAAGAAGGGTGAAGGACCCCAATGTCTATTGGTGGTTCCTTGGGAATAGTTTTTGACAAAGAAAAAATTAGTGTTTTCAACTAATAGGCAAAACCTATTTTGAGCAAAGCAATCCTAAGCTACACTTAGCCAAATTTCATATAGTATCTATTCCACCAATATTCTACTAAGGTATCACTTGCCAATACTATTCCAATGTATTGACCCACTGTGGCTGTAACTTGTGATGTTGCAGGTTACTCTGATGATGATTAGGAGTCATGAGTCTACACTCAACATGCTTGCCTGTGGCACATGAAGATGAAGACTTATTTATCTTATTACTTATTTAAACTCTTGTAATAGGCCTATGGCCATGGAGTTGTAAAGACTATGTTGTCTCTGGAATGACTGTAATAATGACCTTTGTTTCTGTGTACTTCATCTTAAACTGTGGATGCTAGCATTGATCCAGGGACTAGCATTGCAATCACAGGGATCCTTTTCCTTTATAAAGGAGGGATATTACAATTGGGAAATGAATCAAATTCATTTTCTAATTATTCTATAGTTCAATCCTCCATAATTATTTCTCCAAAACTTGGGTCTTCATTTATTCCTTCATCTTGATTATTTAAGAATAGAGCTGCCATTTCTTCAATAGTTTTCCCCTTCTCTTCTTATTTTATGAATAGAGATTTGTCCTTAAATTTGGAAAAGTGGAATTATTTTTCCGCTTTCCCAAGCTTAAGGGATACAATCTCCTTTTTGAAATCAACTGTGGCACCTATAACACTCAAGAAGTTTTTCCAAATATAATTGGGCAAAGAGTGTCAATTGGCATATCAACAACTACAAAATCAATAAGGAAATTTTTATTGTTAATTGTGATAATTGCATCTTCAAATACTCCCAATGGAATTCTAAGATTTTTATTGGCTAACATGATTATCATATCAATATTTTCTATTGTATCCGGTGCTATCTCTTCTTTTATTTCTAAATAAAAGTCACAGGATATAACATTAACTTTGGTGCCAAGATCACGTAAACCGTAATGCGAGGTTTCTTTAAATATGCAGGGAAGAATAGGCTTACCCACATTGTTTACCTTAATTTTACCTTCAACCAATATGGAAGTCTCTTCATAAAGTTCAACTATGTTCCAATGTCCATACATAGCCATGATTGCTTCCTTGGTTACCTCTTCATCTTTGGTTTCATCTAGATGTTCTTCAATTATTGGCACACTTTCCTCCTCTTTCTCCTCATGTACTGCCTTGAACTGTTCATATTCCAAAATATGCTTTTGTGTAGTGTTAGGGAAAGGTATCTCATACATTGGTTCTAGGGAGGCCATGGTTGCTTGAACTTCTCTTTTCTTCTCAGGTTCATGTTGTGGATCAAACTTGACTGAACCCTCTTTCGGAGCTTCGATGTGTTCTGTAAAAGCTTTAACGACTTGCAACAAAAGATCGGAATCTAAATAAATATTTAGATAATTCATTAACATGTCCTTTTTTATTATAGTCGTGCATACATTCATGATCTATTTCTGTGCCTCCTTCACTTCCTAGACCAAAATTCCATGAAACTCTATGATCGTGAATTCTATTAAGTAAAGCGCAAGCTTTAGTTATAGGTAAATCCCTAAAAGCTCCTCACGTGCAAGAGTCTAGTTCAATTTTATTAGGTTCAATTAAACCGCCATAAAAGATATGCAATAAATACCATTCAGGTAAATCATGATGAGGACATTGTCTAAGTAAATCTTTAAATCTTATATAAGCTCTTAATAGTCCTTCATTGGGATGGTTCCTCCAAGTCATTATAAGATGCCTGATTCCAAAAGATTTTGATAATGGGTAATATTTAGATAGGAATTCGCAAGCTAAATCATCCCAAGTAGTAGTGGCTTTAGAGGGTAGAGATCTATACCATGAGAGAGTTGTACTTGTCAAAGTTTGACTAAAAAATTTAACCCTTACCTCATCGGCGGTGTACCCCATTAATTGGAACGTGCCATATATATCTTTGAAATATGCAATGTGCTCATATGGATGAGGGTCTTCTTCATCTCCAGTAAATTGCTTCTTGTGTAAAATACCAAGTAGTAGAGGATTTATTTCAATCCCCCTTGTCTTCTCATCGGAGTTGTCTCTTTAATAAATGTTATAGGGCTTCCCAAAATGGTTGAGTGGGTTAGCACTAGTCATATGCTCAAACTCCATCGTGTTGGTGGAAACCTATAACTCAAAACAAAACTAAAGTAAAGTAAATAAGCAAAAACTAAAAGACCTACGACGCTTAGCTCCCAGGCAATGGCGCCAGAAAATAGCTTGATAAATGCAAGTGCATATATCTGATGTAGCTAGTTTCGAAATAAATATATCGATCCCACAGGGAGCAGGAATCTGAAGTCTAAGAATTCTTGAAGTAAATACTGAAAATAGAAATGCTAAATAATGTTCTAAGTAACAAGATAAAATGCGAGTATTGCGTAAAAAGGTGTTTTGGGGTTTTTGGTATAAGATAACAATGCGTAAAGTAATTAAAACTGAATACAGAAAATAAGTATCGCATATGTAAAAGATATTTGAAACTTCAGTGGGAAAAAGCGTTCTCAGGAATTAGCGGATTCACCACTAGCGTTATAAATAGCTAAGGTAAAGATTATTATCTTGAACATTCTCAACTATGTATGTGTGGGAGGAACTCCGTATTTGGACAAAGAGGCAGCAACCACTTCTCAAATCATCCTCATAACCACAACAGACAGCAATCAACATCAATTGAATTACTGCGCTATTAAGGGACATAATCCCGCAGGACGTATCCCATGGCATGGATAGTGTTTTGTGAGTTTTCTCGATTCCCAAGTTGATACGTAAGGGGTGCCAATAGCTTTATAGTCACTATAAGTGATAAGATTCCTCCGTGTATCAACAAGTAGTTCCCTACATCAAGCCCCCACAGGAGGCAAATATTGGAGAGGTCAACTTCTTCCAACATCCAGATATAGACAATCTAACACATGGTCACAGCGATGAATATCATAATAAACTTTATCTTATTTCAATTTCATGCTAGGCTTTCTCCATCCCTCCAAGAACTAATGATATACTCAGACATGGAGGCAAATAGCATCATGGTAATGGTAATGGAAACGATCATCGATGAATAGTACTTGTATAAATCCACACCTAGTGCAAGAATAACAACAAGATCTAGATGGGATGGATGGAGATGATGGTGGTGATGAAGATGCAGTGGTTGATGAAGATGGAGATCGATGCCTTGGCCTCCCAGATCTACGTAGGGCGAATATGGATCCCTAGGGCAAGTTCCCCCTCTAGATGCCTTCCGGAGGTTAGGTTTCGGCGATTTCTGGGTGTTCAGTATGTCGTCTCTCCGAACTAGTTGCACGGGGTGAAACTATTTGAGGAAGCAGAGGCAAAGCCAACTATACGGCGGCCGCCTGTATAGTTGGTCATTAACTCTTCTGCCTCCGTTTCATTCTTCGGGTTTTCTTTTGGTATTATTAATATTTCCCACATAAGAGATTTATATAGTTTTGGCTACTTTTCTCTCCAGTATAACTGATCCAAGAATTGTGTCCTTTGGATCCATCATCTGATCTGATCCTGGTGAAAATAAACATAAGAAGTGTGTGCGAACGCCGTAAAATACCAAAATCCTACATCTACAATGCAAAATAATAATGTAAAACATGATGCAAATATGCACCCATCAGGGGGCTCCCAGATGACAATGTTGCTACACCCACTGCGTTCACCACCGCCACCCTTCTTATGGCTCTACGGCGGTTGCAGGAACCGTAGACGAGGATGATCTCCATGCGTGATGTAGCGCATCACGCCGATGATAGTCCGGTTCACCGACCACAGGCTGTGGCCAGATTTGTTTTGGTTCATTGGGGAAGGACCATCACCCTTGTACCTGGCTAGCTTCCTTTCCCGCCGGTTAGCAAAGAAGGCATTCCAGGTGTCATAGTTGTCGAGATCCCAATGGGGATCCATCCGCTGCTTCGACCTGAGCTCGAGGTAGAAGTGGTTCATGATGGCCGCCTAGCGTGCGGAACCTTGAGGCACAGGAGGGACAAGAACCCCTCCAGCGCTCAACATCTAGTCGGCAGGCAGCCGGTAGCCCGGTGGGCATAGGTAGCTAGAGGCGCACAGCGCCTCGGTCTCCTCAAGGGTCAGAATTTCCCAGTATGCGTTGTCCATTGTTGTGAGAGATGGAGGTGTGGATGTGTGGATAGCCATGTCGCGGTCGGATTAGATATATAGGGAAGGGGCGGGAAAACATGGCGGGAAGTGGTGGGAAATGGCAGGAAATATCTTTAGTCCTGGTTAGTGGCTACAACCGGGACTAAAAGCTCCGGTCAGAGGGAAAGGGCGGGAAAACTTGGCAGGAAGCGATGGGAAATGGCTGGAAATATTTGTAGTCCCGGTTAGTGGCTACAACCGGGACTAAAAGCTTTGGTCAAAGGGAAAGGGCGGGAAAATTTGGTGGGAAGCAGTGGGAAATATCTTAGGATGGCTTACGATGTGATTTTGCTGTGTTATGTCTAGAATCGCGGCATATATAGTTTGTGAAGCAACAACCGAATTAAAGTTTCACATTTATCAAAAATACAAAACCCTTTGCGTGCTTTCATGTTATGTGTTATAGTTGCAAGGAAAAATATTAAACTTGGAAAATTGCAAACATCATAAAATATCCTTCAGAAAATGAGCTATCATGTCTCATGGCATTTAGGTTCACAATATGCGTCCGGCCAGCCAGATTTGAACTACAGGTACACAATATGAGGCCATGAACTTCTTGGTGTATGTCCCTTGCTTATGATCTCTTTGGCCGTAACCATGGAGCATCTTCTTTACTTAACGGGATGCTTGGGTCAGTTTTCACTATGAAGGGCGGAATTTCATCAAACTTATTATAATCTTCTGACATGTCTGTCTTGTCCTTGACTCCCACGATATTTATTATCCCTAAAAGAACTATGTGACGCTTTGTCTCGTCGTATGATGTATTCGTTTGCTTCTTTTTTTTTTCTTTTTTTGGTCTAGAGGACATGTTCTTCACATAGAAAACCTGAGCCACATCATTGGCTAGGACGAATGGTTCGTCTCTGTAACCAAGATTGTTGAGATCCACTGTTGTCATTCCGTACAACTGGTCTACCTTTACCCCTTCTCCATTTAGGTTGACCCATTTGTAGCAAAATAAAGGGACCTTAAAAAACTCCATAGTCAAGTTCCCATATCTCCTCTATGTAACCATACTATGTGTCCTTTTGCCCATTCTCGTCTGTTGCATCAAAGCGAACATCACTGTTTTGGTTGGTTCTCTTTTTATCTTGGGCGATTGTGTAAAATGTATTACCATTTATTCCGTACCCTTGGAAATTCAATATAGTAGAAGATGGTGACCCGGCCAACAAGTAGAGATGATCTCCAAAAGTGGTGTCATTCATGAGATGTGTTCATAACCAACCGCCAAAAGTCTTCATGTGTTCATTTCTAATCCAGGAGTCAGGTTTCCTCGGGTTGTTGGAGCGTACAATATTCTTGTGTTCCTCGATATACGGAGCTGCCAAGGTGGAATTCTGTAGAACTGTGTAGTGTGCTTGAGTGAAAGATTGCCCGTCCCTACATATCATTGCTTTCTTCCCAGCGTGCCTTTTCCACTCAGTCTCCCCTCATGCCGCGAGTTAGGAACACCAATCATCTTAAGGTCAGGAATAAAGTCAACACAAAACTCAATGACCTCCTCTATTCCATAGCCCTTGGAGATGCTTCCTTCGGTCCTAGCACGGTTATGAACATATTTCCTTAAGACTCCCATGAACCTCTCAAAGGGTAACATATTGTGTAGAAATACAGGACCGATAATTGCAATCTCTTCCACTAGGTGAACCAGGAGATGCGTCATAATATTGAAGAAGGATGGTGGGAACACCAACTCAAAACTAACAAGACATTGCACCACATCCTTCTGTGACCATGGCAAAATATATGGATTGATTACCTTCTGAGGTATTGCATTGAGAAATGCACATAGCTTAACAATGGGTACTCAAACATTTTCCGGTAGAAGCCCCATCAATGCAACCGGAAGCAACTACTTCATAATCACGTGACAGTCATGAGACTTCAGGTTTTGGATATTTTCTCTGCCATATTTATTATCCCCTTTATATTAGACAAGAATCCATACGGCACCTTGATACTGTAAAGGACTTCAAAAGATATTTCCTTCTCTACTTTGGTAAGAGCATAGTTGGCACGACTTAAGTGACGCCCTTTATCCGTCTTGTTCTGTGTATGCATGTTCTTTGGGTCTTTCATAAGTTGTTGGTCCTCCCGTGCTTCTTGTGTATCTTTTGCCTTCCCATTCATGCCTAGGAATCCTAGCAGGTTCACACAAAGATTCTTCGTCACGTGCATCACGTCGATTGAAGAGCGGACACGTAGGGCTTTCCAATAGGATAGCTCCCAAAATATAGATTTCTTCTTCAAATGGGCTTGTGTCCGGTAGCGACCGTTGTTCGAAACAGATTGACCGCCAGGACTCTTTCCAAAGATTACTTCTATGTCCTTGACCATTGATACGTCGTAAACGTATCTATAATTTTTGATGCTCCATGCTTGTTTAGTATCAACTTTGCTATGTTTTGTCTATACTTTGAGGGTTTTTTATACATTTTCTGGGACTAACCATTTAACAAGATGCCGCGGTGCCAGTTGCCTGTTTTTTGTTGTTTTTGGTTTCAGAAAATCTAGTAAGGAAATATTCTCGGAATTGGAAGGGACAAAATTCAAAGTCAATATTTTACCAGAAGGAACACAGAGTCCGAAGGGCAGCCAAAGGGGGGCCATGATCTGGCCACACCCTAGGGCCGCATGGCCCAAGGGTGCACGCAAACACCAGGTGTGGGCCCCTCGAGCGCCCACCGAACTTGCTCTTTCTCCTATAAAATCACCTCGATGCAGAAACCCTACGAACCCGATCAAATCTGTAACATCCCAAAAATATTAAACAAGAATCATCAAACTCTAATCACCAAATTTAGGGTTAACAAAAACTTTTCCAATTAAAATATGAAAGCATTCATATGTGTGTGCATTAAAATTTGGATTCTTTTGAATTTCCATGATTATGTGTTTCTTTGCTTGTAAAATGATTCTTAGGTGAAATAAACATCATCTAAACAATCCCCAAACTTTTCCCAAAGACAAACAAATCAAAACAAACTAATTAAGGGAATGGTCACTTTGGCCAATTTAACTCCCATGCCTACTTTGGCTATCTCTAACTTTCAGAACTTAACAGAAACATGTATGGATCTTTGCACCCATTGATAGTACTCATAACAAGGTACCAAGTCCCACTTTGTGATCATCCAAAAACATTTGAATGCATAGTTTAAATGACAGTTTAAAATTGAATCTATTTCATATGGGAAGATCCCACTATTTCAAAAACCACTCAAACAAGCTCAATTTTCAAAACCCAAGAATCCACAGTATCACCAGCACATGCCTAGCACACCCACCAAGAATATTTTCAAAATTCAAAACGTAAGTTCATGCAGCCATTTCATCAAACAGGTTGCAGATGCAAATCAAACAAAATCAAAACACCATGTTGAGCAGTGTTTTGGGCCTAACTTGTTCCCTCTCTGGTTACAACTAGTCTTTAGTAGATAATCTAGCTAATTTAACTAACCTTAGCAGCACTGTAAGCAAGCCTAACCATCAATGGTGAGCATGCCGAGAGAAAACTTGCCACCCCATTGTCGTCGGCGAGCTAGAGGCCACACTAGCCTCGCCAACCTTATCTAGGAGCTAGCCATCACTCCACCTCCACTCCCTGTCCCAGCCGCGAGCAATGCCAGCCACTGGACCACATGCCCAAGCCATGCCAACCTTCTCAGCGACCATGCCGAGAGCGTGCCAGAGCGTCACCCGCGACACACGCAAACAGACCGCGCGCCGCCCTCGCCGCATGCACGCATGATCGCCAACACCCCAGCAACCCCGTAGACACGCCCGTTCACCGCCGCGTGGACCACGTGTGTTGTGCGCCATCAAAACTTCCGTCGGACCAGCTCAGAGCACCGCAGCGTTCTGACCGATCAGCACCGCCCCAGGCCTCACCACCACGCCGTTCAGCTTCGCCAGGGAGCACATCACCGCCCCCTACCGTCACCCACGCCGATAGCCCTCTGTACCGTCGACCACGACGAGCTCAGCTTGCGCCCGTTGGTCCCCTCTCGCCACTATAAATAGAGGCATCCCCCGCTCGAATTACTCACACCATTCTACTCCCCTCTCACCCAGAACCACCCTACCTCATTCCCGGAGCCAGGCGAGCAACGCATCGCCGGAATTTCACCGGAGCCCGCCGCTGCTGGATAAGAAGGAAGCCATCAATTGGAGCCACCCTAGGAGAAGCTGTCGGTGCCAGGAGAATCGCCGTCGTCGACTTTGTCGTTCGCTCGCATCGCCAACCTTCGCCTGAGCCCCGGTGAGCCTCCCACGACCCCCACTGAGCCGCTAGGGTTCGAGCTCTCCGGTGACCTGTTCATCATCGACAATGACCCTCAGCCGTCGATGTTCATTCTAATCCAACACACCACATCGCCCCGTACCGCTTTGCGTTTTATGAGCCACTGACCAGTAGACCCCCCTGTTAGTTGCGCCCCGCGCTGCGGAGTGACACTAGGCCGGCCCATTAACCTTTCCCGCGCAGCCCACTCATTTGAATTTAGCTTTTTCTATTTATATTCAAACTTAGTTCTGTACCCAGTTAAAATCAACCCAGCTCGATTCAGTGGACCAAATTGCATGAAACCAATTTTGTTAGAAAGATATTGAAATGCTTAATCGAAGCCCATTCGATTCAAATCATTTGGATCTGTAGATCAACCTTGGTAAAAATAACAAGGCAGAAGCTTTTCTACATTCAAACATTTTTCAAATTTAAACCATAATAGCTTTTGAGTTGATTCCAACTCTCAAAAATCATAATTGATCATACCTTTCAGAATATATAAAAATATATGGGTTTACTCATAGAAATAATGTTCAAGTAATAAAAGAATGCCACATAGGCATTTCTAGTCACTTTATTTATTTAAATAAAAAGGTTAAACCTTATTAAATTGTGACACCACTTTAAGTCACATTCCCATGTACTAAAATGTGTGGTGATGACATGTGTCAACATGATCCCATGTTTGAGTTGGAGAATATTAAATCTTAAGTAGTTTTTCAATGAGTAGAAATTACTTTTCTAAAAATAAAATCAATAAGACAAATGCTTTATTCTTGTGATATTAGTGATGATACTATATCATCTATAGTGCACTTTTGTGTGATGATTGAAAGTAGTTAAGTATTTTTTGGTGATTGTGTACCTCGTATTTATTCATAGACGCTAGTACCGACCAAGGATACGAGGAGGAAGGAGGATACTACGAAGAAGAAGCCGAGGAGAACTTCAACCACTGCTCTGCTCAAGGCAAGCTTATACTGATACTTATGCAAGCCAATACTTGCAAGCCTAATACTACCAGTTGATTGAGCAACATAACACTTGCAAGATACTCTACTTATGCAAGCCAGTACTTGCAAGCTATTAACCTTGCAAGCTAACACTTGCAATTATGAAAGTTAGATAAACTATGCAATGCACTAAGCATGCTTGGTTATACACATTTGATGATACCCAATCCTAGTTTTACTTGCAAGCTTTCTACTTTATTTCTTTATCAAAGCTATTACTTAGAGTCTACTTAAGTGACTTGTAGATTCTAGGAAGATAATTGAAGGTTGCATAAAGAGCATTAAATTTGGCCTAAGCTAGATAATCTTGATGTCATCCTAAGGCATGAGATTGAACCTAGTTAAACTACACTTGTTTACCACCCCTCATTAGTACTCAATCCCACTTGTAGATGCTAGTGCTAAGCATAAAACTTGATCAACTTTAGATGGGAATACTTGGTGGAAAAATGGTTATGAAAACCTTGGAACGATGGATCATTCTACTGAAATGTTTTTACATGTGTTTCCGAACACCAGATGATTTTGATGATGAAAATGTTGAGGCATGAGCCTTAGCCCTTTATAAAACTGATGGTTGTCTGAATGCGATACCATTCCAATTTTTACCGTACAACCACAATACCCGAAATTTGGGTAGGGCTTGACTGGAAACTTATATACCTTAGTATGGGTTCCCTCACGATCAAGGTCTGAGCTGAGGCTACCTTGTGAAGCTTTTCCACCTATGCAGTACCCAAGATGACAGTTGGTCATGGTTGGGAGTCCAAACTCACAGGAGAGGTGCCTATACTAGGGCGTGTAATTGAAAGGTTAGGATTGATTATCCGCATACTAAGTATGGTGAATTCAAGATTTGTTCCTGACGGATGTATCGAATGTTGTGGTGAAAGTGTAAAATCTCTGCAGAGTGTCAAACTATTCGAATAGCCGCGTCTGTGGTTATGGAGAGTTGGAGTGGCCATACTGTTCCCCCGTCAGATGTTTTCAAAATGACTTGTGAAATGAATGGAGATTTTGACTTGACCACAACAGAGTGTGATATGAAATACAAGTTCCCAATTAGGTGTTATAAAATTTCAACTAGCATTCTTTGCTTCTGAACTTAGTAGAGGTAAATCTGGCTTTTTGCAAAACAACCCTAGAGCTTAGTGTCCTACTACAAAAACCCCCTTCACTTGTTAGTATTAGTTTGCGAGTACTTAAAGAGTACTCATGGCTTTGTCCCTGGCTATTCCCGTGGCCAGACTATGAAGAGGAGTATCAGGACGAAGGACCCCAGGAAGGTTACGACAACTAGGATCATCTCCCATCATCAGCATTGCCTGTGACCCCGAAGATGGATCTTCGCCTATGCTACCTTTATTATTACGTTATTCCACTGCTTGAGTTGTATTAAGAACTGGATCATGAGATCCTTATTTGTGTAAGACCTTATGTATGGTTTGTAATGGATGATGTACTATGGTATCCAATTCTGTTATGTCTCGCAAAAATGGTAATCGTGGGATTGCGATGTATGGCATAACAGACATCTGGGATTAAAATCCGGGTGTTGATAAGTTGGTATCAGAGCCATCCTGACCATAGGAGACCCTAGTTAGACTGGACGTTCGAATCAAAAACTTAGTTTCAAAACCAAAGGAAGCAAATATTTACAAAAACTTATTCCCATTCTTATCACCTTGATTCTTTCATAAAAATTCATGTTCCTCAAAAAATCTTATAAAATACATAAAATTTGACACACTTGATCACTCTACTAACTTAGTCATCCTATATTCTTATAGATGGGCGTGAAGTACATCAAGTTTTATCAGTTGGGGAATGGAGGAGACCTCATCTTTGAGCGGGATTTGGACTAGCTTTCGGAACTTCTGGAGCGTCCACACCCCGAGTTCTTCGGAGCTCAGCTCAATGATCAAGGAGGAGAAGATCTGAAGTGGATAATTGTTGCAAGTCTCCGAGGAAAGGTTGAACCCGCCATTGCCGAGGGAATTCAGTTCACCTTAAGAGAGAACAACTGGCTCGATGGACTTTCCAGGGCCATGCAGGAAGCTCTTGCCCGTCTGTGTGGGCAGAGTATCAACCAGATCAAGGGTACCCGCTTTAAGTTTTATCCAAGGCGTGATGCTATGGGACAGCCATTGGAATCCCCATACCACCACGAGCTGAAGACTCAGTTGGACCACCTTAGCTTCATGATGTACGATCGTCAGCAGGAATTGGACAATTGCCATGACTACTCCAACCACAAGTCCGCCATCATCAAGATGAAGGATCAGACCATCGCCATGCTAGCGAAAGATCACAAGTCTCGCCGTTGTCAGCTCGGCATGAAGGAGCGCATCATTTCCCGTCTTCACCACCGTATCTCGGATTTGGAGGAGACCATCCATGAGAGAGACATGCAGTTGGAGGAAAGGGAAAATGCTGGAGAGGATCTTCATGGAGACCCCTACTCCTATCTCAGTGATGATGATTTTTTGGAGGATCAGGTTATGGACTTCTTCACTGATGAGGATGATTTCGCCTTCATCGATGACGATGAGGATGACGACTACACCGACTCCGAGGAGTAGTAGCACTTGAGCACTAGCATAGTGCGTTGTATTCAGTCCCACTGTATCGTAGTTTCTAGAATGGTTCTTAAAACCATCTGTTTACCTTTGTTGTTGTGTGTGTTTGTATTGTGTGCTATGAATGAATGAATGAAAACCAAGTTGCTAGAAAATATGAGTCGAACTTTAAAAACTTTTCAAAGTCCCTGAACCTTAGAAATTTCCCTCTTTTCTCATGTGTCACCGAAGAATTTGCATGCACTAGTAAGATTCAATCAACTAAACTGAAGCATGTTATGATTGTTCAAATTCCTGGTTCAACCACCAAAGCTAGGCAAATTTGCAAAGCCGTCCCTATCCAAATCCATGGCATAGATTTTTATGATAATCTGATAGTACTCGGAACTAAAGGTTTGGAAGTAGTACTAGGAATGGATTGGATGTCCAAACATAAAGGATTGATTGACTGTTCCAAGAAAGCCATAACCATGACCAGTACCGCTGGAATATCAGTCGAGCATGTATCTGAAACCTTACCTCGCCAATTCAAGTGCAACAAGAGTATAACCCAACCTACCATTGACCAAGTCCGGATAGTCTGTAAATACCCCGATGTATTTCTAGATGTTTTGTCCGGTATGCCCCTAGATCGGGATATCGAGTTTATCATCGAACTAATCCCCGGAACTGGACCCATAGCCCAGAGACCATATAGTATGAACCCGTCTGAACTAGTAGAACTGAAGAAGCAATTGGATTCCATGTTGGAAATTGGATTAATTCAACCAAGTGCGTCACCATGGAGATCACCTGTCTTATTTTTGGACAAGAAGGATGGAGGTAACCGTTTGTGCACGGATTATCGGAAGTTGAATGATGTCACTATCAAGAACAAGTACCCATTGCCCAAGATAGAAGATTTGTTTGATCAGTTGACCGGTGCCAAAGTGTTTTCTAAGATTGATCTTAGAACAGCCTATCATCAACTCAAGATTCGTGCAGAGGATATTCCCAAGACTTCCTTTACCACCAGATATGGATTATACGAGTATATTGTCGTGTCTTTTGGATTAACCAATTCCCCCGCTTATTTCATGAATCTCATGAATAAGATTTTTATGGACTTCCTGGATAAGTTTGTCGTTGTTTTCATCGATGACATTCTGATTTATTCCAAATCAGAAGAAGAACATGAGCTGCACCTAAGGACCATTCTTGGAACCCTTAGAGAGCATCAATTGTATGCCAAGTTTAGCAAATGTGAATTCTGGTTACAAGAAGTAGGATTCCTCGGTCACATTGTATCAGCCGGAGGAATTGTCTTGACCCTGCCAAAGTGAAAGATGTCGAAGATTGGCAAGCCCCAACCACTCAAACCCAAGTTCGTGCATTTCTCGGATTGGTGGGATATTACCGCAAGTTCGTAGAAGGATTCTCGAGTATCGCCAGACCCATGACCCAATTGCTGAAGAAGGACAAGAAGTTTGAATGGAACAACAAATGTGAAGCGAGTTTTCAAGAACTCAAGAGGAGATTGATTTCAGCCCCAATCTTAATCATGTCAGATATCACGAAGCCCTTTGATGTGTATTGTGACGCATCCAAGATCGATCTCGGATGGGTGCTAATGCAAGAAGGCAAAGTTATATCTTATCTATCTCGACAACTGAAACAACATGAGAAAAATTACCCAACCCATGACCTCGAACTCGTAGCCGTAGTTCTATCCCTGAAAACATGGAGGCATTACCTGATGGGAAACCGTTGTGAAATTTATTCGGATCACAAGAGCCTGAAGTATATATTCACTCAGAAGGGCTGAATATGAGACAGAGAAGATGAATTGAGCTAATCAAGGATTACAATCTGGGCATTCACTATCACCCTGGTAAAGCCAACGTGGTAGCAGATGCCCTTAGCAGATTGTCGTGCCGCTTGAACTCCATGATTTTGAAGGAGCAACCAAGCTTGCACAAAGAGATGGAAGATTTTCAAATGGAATTAGTGAGTGAAGGATTTTTGGCTAGCATAGAACTTCAACCCACTTTGATCAGCCAGATCAAGGAGGCACAGAAAGGAAATGCTAGTATCGACGAAATCAAGCGTCGTATTGGTACAGGCAAACTACCCGGATTCACCGAAGACGAAGAAGGAGTTCTGTGGTACAAAGGACGCCTTTGTGTACCAGCAGATTCTGAGTTGAAAGAAGTTATTCTGAAGGAAGCTCATGATACTCTTTATTCTATCCACCCCGGAGGAACTAAGATGTATCAAGATTTGAAAGAGCAATGTTGGTGGCATAAGATGAAGAGAGAAATCGGAAGCTATATCGCCAAGTGTGATATATGTCAGCGAGTCAAGGTGGGACATCAAAGACCCGCTGGATTGTTGCAACCATTGCAGATTCCGGAATGGAAATGGGATTCCGTTGGAATTTACTTTATCACCGGATTGCCTACTTCTAGTAGGGTAAATGACTCTATTTGGGTCATAGTGGACAGATTGTCCAAAGTCGCCCATTTCTTACCCGTCAAGACCACATATCAGAGTTCGAAGCTAGCGGAGTTATACATCGCTAGAATCGTCAGTTTGCATGGAGTCCCCAAGAACATCGTATCGGATTGAGGAACTCAGTTTACCTCGAGATTTTGGAAGAAAGTCCAATAAGGTTTAGGAACCCGCCTAGATTTCAGGACCGCGTATCACCCTCAGACCGATGGACAAACGGAGCGAGTAAATCAAATACTCGAAGATATGTTGAGAGCATGTGTTTTAGAATATGGATCTAAGTGGGAAGATTGTCTGCCGTTTGCAGAATTTTCATACAACAATAGTTATCAAGCTAGTTTGCAAATGGCCCCATTTGAATTCATGTATGGAAGGAAGTGTCGCACCCCTTTGAACTGGTCGGAAGTAGGAGAGAGTCAGATTTTCGGACCCGACATCCTACGAGAAGCAGAAGAGAAGGTTCACAAGATTCGTGAGCACCTCAAGACCGCCCAATCCAGACAGAAGAGTTACGCCGACAAGAGACGTCGAGACCTCGCCTTCAACATTGGATATTTTGTGTATCTAAAAGTGTCACCATTGAAAGGAATGCGGCGTTTCCAACTGAAAGGAAAGTTAGCCCCCAGATATATCGGACCCTTCAAGATTCTGAACCGTCGAGGAGAAGTGTCGTATCAATTGGAACTGCCCGAAGAAATGTCAGTCGTGCACAATGTGTTCCATATCTCATTACTTCACAAGTGCCTCGAAGTTTCGGAGAAGACCGAAGTGTTCAAGAATATTGATCACCGAACCACAGAAATCAACGATGACCTAACCTATCCCGAAGTACCTATCCGTATTTTGGAAGAAGGCTTTAGAACTACCAGAACCCGGAGCATCAAGTTTCTTAAGATTCAGTGGAGCAACCACACTGAAGAGGAAGCTACCTGGGAGCGCGAAGATCACATCAGGACAGAGTTTCCCGATCTCTTAAAATCCTAGGTAATCTTTTCGTACTTTTTCAAATCTCGGGATGAGATTTTGTTTAAGGGGGGCAGGTTTGTAACATCCCAAAAAAATTAAACAAGAATCATCAAACTCTAATCACCAAATTTAGGGTTAACAAAAACTTTTCCAATTAAAATATGAAAGCATTCATATGTGGTGCATTAAAATTTGGATTCTTTTGAATTGCCATGATTATGTGTTTCTTTGCTTGTAAAATGATTCTTAGGTGAAATAAACATCATCTAAACAATCCCCAAACTTTTCCCAAAGACAAACAAATCAAAACAAACAAATTAAGTGAATGGTCACTTTGGCCAATTTAACTCCCATGCCTACTTTGGCTATCTCTAACTTTCAGAACTTAACAGAAACATGTATGGATCTTTGCACCCCTTGACAGTACTCATAACAAGGTACCAAGTCCCACTTTGTGATCATCCAAAAACATTTGAATGCATAGTTTAAATGATAGTTTAAAATTGAATCTATTTCATATGGGAAGATCCCACTATTTCAAAAACCACTCAAACAAGCTCAATTTTCAAAACCCAAGCATCCAAAGTATCACCATCACATGCCTAGCACACCCACCAAAAATATTTTCAAAATTTAAAACTTAAGTTCATGCGGCCATTTCATCAAACAGGTTGCAGATGCAAATCAAACAAAATCAAAACACTATGTTGAGCAGTGTTTTGGGCCTAACTTGTTCCCTCTCTGGTTACAACTAGTCTTTAGTAGATCATCTAGCTCATTTAACTAACCTTAGCAGCACTGTAAGCAAGCCTAGCCATCAATGGTGAGCATGCCGAGAGCAAACTTGCCACCCCGTTGTCATCGGCGAGCTAGAGGCCACACTAGCCTCGCCAACCTTGTCTGGGAGCTAGCCAGCACTCCACCGCCACTCCCTGTCCCAGCCGCGAGCAATGCCAGCCACTGGACCACACGCCCAAGCCATGCCAACCTTCTCAGCGACCATGCCGAGAGCGCGCCAGAGCGTCACCCGCGACACAGGCCCACAGACCCCGAGACGCCCTCACCGCGTGCACGCATGATTGCCAACACCCCAGCAACCCCGCAGACACGCCCGTTCACCGCCGCGCGGACCACGCATGTTGTGCGCCATCAAAACTTCCGTCGGACCAGATCAGAGCACCGCAGCATTCCGACCGATCAGCACCGCCCCACGCCTCGCCACCACGCTGTTGAGCTTCTCCAGGGAGCACAACACCGCCCCCTACCGTCTCCCATGCTGATAGCCCTCTGTACCGTCGACCACGACGAGCTCAGCTTGCGCCCGTCGGTCCCCTCTCGCCACTATAAATAGAGGCATCCCCCGCTCGAATTCTTCACACCATTCTACTCCCCTCTCACCCAGAACCACCCCACCTCATTCCCGGAGCCAGGCGATCAGCGCATCGCCGGAATTTCACCGGATCCCGTCGCTGCTGGAGAAGAAGGAAGCCATCGATTGGAGCCGCCCTAGGAGAAGCTACCGGTGCCAGGAGAATCGCCATCGTCGACTTCGTCATTCGCCCGCATCGCCAACCTTCACCTAAGCCCCGGTGAGCCTCGCATGACCCCCACTAATCCGCTAGGGTTCGAGCTCGCCGGTGACCTGTTCATCGTCGACGACGACCCTCAGCCGTCGATCTTCATTCTAATCCAACGCACCACATCGCCCCGTACCGCTTCGCATTTTATGAGCCACTGACCAGTAGACGCCCCTGTCAGTTGCGCCCCGCGCTGCGGAGTGACACTGGGCCGGCCCATTAACCTTTCCCGCGCAGCCCACTCATTTGAATTTAGCCTTTTCTATTTATATTCAAACTTAGTTCTGTACCCAGTACAAATCAACTCAGCTCAATTCAGTGGACCAAATTGCATGAAACCAATTTTGTTAGAAAGATATTGAAATGATTAATCCAAGCCCGTTGGATTCAAATCATTTGGATCTTTAGATCAACCTTGGTAAAAATAACAAGGCAGAAGCTTTTCTACATTCAAACATTTTTCAAATTTAAACCATAATAGCTTTTGAGTTGATTCCAACTCTCAAAAATCATAATTGATCATACCTTTCAGAATATATAAAAATATATGGGTTTACTCACAGAAAGAATGTTCAAGTAATAAAAGAATGCCACATAGGCATTTCTAGTCACTTTATTTATTTAAATAAAAAGGTTAAACCTTATTAAATTGTGACAACACTTTAAATCACATTCCCATGTACTGAAATATGTGGTGATGACATGTGTCAACATGATCCCATGTTTGAGTTGGAGAATATTAAATCTTAAGTAGTTTTTCAATGAGTAGAAATTACTTTTCTAAAAATAAAATCAATAAGACAAATGCTTTATTCTTGTGATATTAGTGATGATACTAGATCATCTATAGTGCACTTTTGTGTGATGATTGAAAGTAGTTAAGTATTGTTTGGTGATTGTGTACCTCATATTTATTCATAGACGCTAGTACCGACCAAGGATACGAGGAGGAAGGAGGATACTACGAAGAAGAAGCCGAGGAGAACTTCAACCACTGCTCTGCTCAAGGAAAGCTTATACTGATACTTATGCAAGCCAATACTTGCAAGCCTAATACTACCAGTTGATTGAGCAAGATAACACTTGCAAGATACTCTACTTATGCAAGCCAAAACTTGCAAGCTAACACTTGCAATTATGAAAGTTAGATAAACTATGCAATGCACTAAGCATGCTTGGTTATACACATTTGATGATACCCAATCCTAGTTTTACTTTCAAGCTTTCTAATTTATTTCTTTATCAAAGATATTACTTAGAGTCTACTTAAGTGACTTGTAGATTCTAGGAAGATAATTGAAGGTTGCATAAAGAGCATTAAATTTGGCCTAAGCTAGATAATCTTGATGTCATCCTAAGGCATGAGATTGAACCTAGTTAAACTACACTTGTTTACCACCCCTCATTAGTACTCAATCCCACTTGTAGATGCTAGTGCTAAGCATAAAACTTGATCAACTTTAGATGGGAATACTTGGTGGAAAAATGCTTATGAAAACCTTGGAATGATGGATCATTCTACTGAAATATTTTTACATGTGTTTCCGAACACCAGATGATCTTGATGATGAAAATGTTGAGGCATGAGCCTTAGCCCTTTATAAAACTGATGGTTGTCTGAATGCGATACCATTCCAATTTTTACCGTACAACCACAATACCCGAAATTTGGGTAGGGCTTGACTGGAAACTTATATACCTTAGTATGGGTTCCCTCATGGCCAAGGTCTGAGCTGAGGCTACCTTGTGAAGATTTTTCACCTATGCAGTACCCAAGATGACAGTTGGTCATGGTTGGGAGTCCAAACTCACAGGAGAGGTGCCTATACTAGGGCGTGTAATTGAAAGGTTAGGATTGATTATCTGCATACTAAGTATGGTGAATTCAGGATTTGTTCCTGACGGATGTATCAAATGTTGTGGTGAAAGTGTACAATCTCTGCAAAGTGTCAAACTATTCGAATAGCCGCGTCTGCGGTTATGGACAGTTGGAGTGGCCATATTGTTCCCCCGTCAGATGTTTTCAAAATGACTTGTGAAATGAATGGAGATTTTGACTTGACCACAACAGATTGTGATATGAAATACAAGTTCCCAATTAGGTGTTATAAAATTTCAACTAGCATTCTTTGCTTCTGAACTTAGTAGAGGTAAATCTGGCTTTTTGCAAAACAACCCTAGAGCTTAGTGTCCTACTACAAAAAACCCCTTCACTTGTTAGTATTAGTTTGCGAGTACTTAAAGAGTACTCATGGCTTTGTCCCTAGATATTCCCGTGGCCAGACTATGAAGAGGAGTATCAGGACGAAGGACCCCAGGAAGGTTACGACAACTAGGATCATATCCCATCGTCAGCATTGCCTGTGACCCCGAAGATGGAGCTTCGCCTATGCTACCTTTATGATTACCTTATTCCGCTGCTTGAGTTGTATTAAGAACTGTATCATGAGATCCTTATTTGTGTAAGACCTTATGTATGGTTTGTAATGGATGATGTACTGTGGTATCCAATTCTGCTATGTCTCGCAAAAATGGTAATCCTGGGATTGCGATGTATGGCATAACAGGAATCTGGGATTAAATATCCGGGTGTTGACAAAATCTCCACGAAACAGTCTGTAGCCACCGCCACCATCGTCCCTAGATTGAGGGGTCTGAAGCTCTTCCCGGAACCCTGTCGGAAGGGAGAGATCATCCCGGAGGCCTTCTTCATCACCATGCCAGCCTCCGGTATGATGCGTGAGTAGTTCACCCTTGGACTATGGGTCCATACAGTAGCTAGATAGTTGTTTCTTTTCCTTTGTACTATCATTTTTAGATCTTGTGAGCTCCGTTCATGATCAATATCATCTATTTGTAATCATACATGTTGTGTTTGCGAGGATCCGATGGATATTGAGATACTATGTAAGATTGATTATTGATTCTAGCATGTATGTGTTATTTGTGATCTTGCATGTGTGGCACCCCGGATTTACGGTCCGAGAATACCCATTATGCATACAATTCACGTTCCCATGATCAGTGAGCCATGAGCATAACCGACAAGTATCATTACATAATCCTTATTTTAACGAATACAACAACTTACATGGAGGCCTTTATGGCGATTACAACACGAATAGCGGAAGTCTTCGGTGCAGAGCCCGTGCCTTAGCCTACAGGCAACTGACTGGGAAGACGGCCTAGCTCGCATAGACGTCAGCACCTTCATCGCTTCTTATCATCTGCAATCTGGCCAAGTAAATAGCCAGGGACGATGCTGGTGAGTACTTTGAATGTACTCGCAAACCACCGAGACAAGGGTAAGAAGAACATGCATATTTGGCTGTGGCGAAATAGCTCTACACTATGGTTGTTTTTGAAAAACCTACCAATGGCATCTCTATATATTTGTTGAAAAAGCGTTTTTGGAAAATATGTCTCCTTTTTGAAAATTTGGACATCTCCACATCCTTGTTAAAAAGGATTGAAACCAGTTTTGTTGTAAAACCCTTTTTAAAACCTTATCGACCATCTTGGGTCAAAACACATATTATACTTATCTTTCTTCATGACCAAGTCACATCCTTTATTACATCTCAACTTAACCGAAGGGTACTCCTAGCCCTTGCCATTCCAACCATCCTTGTCTATGGACATGGCTATTCGAATAGTTTACACTCTGCAGAGGTTGTGCACTTTACCCACAAGAATCAATACATCCGCAGGGATAAAACCACGGCCTGCTACACAGAGTAGATAGGGGTTCAGATAATCAAACTTGAACTTTTCATTTGTCGATCCCTAGCAACGTCGGCTTTTCCTTTTGGGTTTATCTCTCCGGTACGAATATGGGGTACCTTGACCCTGGTCCTTCCTTCCGTACTGACCCCTATCTCCAGACCGAAGTCTGGCAGATAGCAATAGTGACAATCTTCCATCCGTACTACCTAAAAGCATACTGTCCACGAGAGACCCAATTGTTGCACCAGTACCTTACCCTACAGGTAGCCCGGATTTCAGGGGATTTCTCCGCTTTAGAGAGTAAGAGCAGCCCCGGCTAAAGACCACAAACTACGAGCTAAGCCCCAATGACTGGGGTGATGTGGTTGCACGGATAAAATTGTTCCGGGCATTGGCTTAGAACATTCCTTCCTTTCTCTTGCTTGACTTTCTCTTCATTCTCCTCAGATTCTCTTTTGGTAAAACTTCCACTCGGAAATTATGCCTCTTTCCAAGGGTTTTAGGGCAAAAACCCAAAATAGTTTTATCTTTGAAAATCCGTGGGTTCCAAGAGGGAAGATGCTAATCATCTTAACCTCGTTCTAAGGGGTAAAGATAGGTGTAAATAGGGTAGGTGTCCCAGGGACACTCATTCATAACTTGGAGGAGCCAAGTTACTCACGTCTTTTTATTTGAAACAAACCATGTCTGTTTTCATGCAATTTATAGACAAGATATAAAACAGTTGATAATACGAAATTGGTAAATACAGGAGTTTAGGAATGGTGGCTTGCCTGTGACCAGCGAGGAGTCCCTTGGCGGCGTTATATAACCAGAATACCAGTACAATAATAATAGATATAACCCCGATGCGTCCTTCTTCTCGGCGTCACACAATCGCAACTATCGCCGTTATTGGGAATACATGCAAGCAAACAATACATCATTCAATACAAACATCCAAGCATCAAACCATACAGCAAGAAAAGGTGAAATACATGATAAACATCAGTAGGATGTTGGAGGATTGGTGTGATTGGACTGGAAGAAGATTTGGAGGCATTTAGGGAAAGAATTCCCTTTGGATTTGAAATGTAAGAACTACCTAAGGGAGGGTTTTTTATCAAGGACTTGATCTGTATGATACCATTGTACAAAAATGATACCATCAGATGGGTATTGATAAAATGAAGCCCACAAAAGTGGTTTCACTATTTTATCAATTTACCTTGATTTATAATGGATTTAATAGTGGATAAAACCCTAGTTTTAGGAAATAATTCACCAGAACTTCTCTGGAGTTCCAAAAATTATTTACTTGGACGAAAAGGTAGTATTGGATGGACTGAACCAAGAGGAGTTGGAATCTCCTCAAAACAATTAACATAATGCCCTTGAGAAATTCCCAAAGGCAATACTGGATGGGATTTGTCTTTTTCATCAGATTTATTTTACAGAATCTTTTTACGTGATTCCATGGACACATGCTAGGTACTGAGAGTACCTTTCTGCAAAAATTGGAGTCAACCTTTTTGGAGTTATATAGTTACTGTGGTGATTTTTCTAGTGAATAACCCATGCACAAAAATATTTAATTCACTAAAATTTATCAGTGGATCCTAAAATTATGTGCTTCTGGAGTTAGTAGGATATGGTTATGTGGGTATACTGAGAGTTGGAATTAGGTACAAACCTCATTTGGTTTGACCTAGAGAGAATCCTAAAGTCCAAAAAGGCTCTGTTTTGTTATTGTCGCTATTGTTAAAATAGGAAGCAAAACATGGTGGGGTCAGTGGGATATGAAAGGTAGGGGTTCTACATTTCATAACCAACTAGATTTACTCCATGTGGACTTGCAAAACTTTATGGAGAAATAAATCAGTGATCTAGACAGATCTTGGGAAAAGATTTATCATGTTTATTTTATTTATTGTTTTGGTGCAGCACAAGGTTTGCATGTTAGCAAAGAGGCTTGAGAACCTGGGAAAAATGCTATCTCGTTTTATTTGAGTCCTTTCCATTTTTGTTTATAATTAAACCATATGGCCTCATGCAGATCTGGAAAAAAAGAGAAAGGGGAAATGGGCTAGGGTTGCTGGCTACTGGGCCGCGCATGCGAGATTTGGCCCAGGAGGACAGCGGCCATGCGCGGGGTGGCAGTTTGAAGCGCTAACAAGCAGGGTCGGCCTGTCAGCGGCGGCGACGGGGCGAAGAGGTATGGTGAGCTGCTGGCCGTTGGATCTAGTGGCGATCGACGACGTCGGCTTGTCTTCCACCTCTGGCAGGGGAGAACAGAGGGGAAACCCTAGGGGGCTCGGGCGCAGGTCAAGGCTCACCTTAGGGACATGGAGAGGTGAAGGGGAGAGGTGGAGGAGGTGCGGCTCATCGTGGGGAGTCCATCGATGGGCGACGGGGCTGGTTTTGGTGCCCGGGGGTAGATCCACGCTTGACGGCGACGGAGGACGCCTCGGTAGCTCGCCAGAGCCGCTGCAAGAGCATCTGCATGTCCAAGGGGAGGGGTTAGAGGGGGTCCTAGGGTCCCAGGTAGGTCAGGAGAGGGTTGTTTACCGCTGGAGAAGCTCGAGGACCCGGGCCTCGTCGGAGAAGCTTCTCTCGGGCTTTCTTGATGGTGGCGAGCTCCAGGGATCCTGCACAGGGAGGGAGGAGCAGGGAGAGATGGCTTAGTTGTAGAGGAGAAGATCTGAGAGAGAAGAGGAGAGCTGGGTGTCACCTTTCCTTAGCAAGTTTTCAAAACAAGCACCAACCCGAGAGGGTGCTTTCTCTCCTTCTTTGAGCAAGATAAGGCAGGGGCAGGAGAGGGAGAGCTCGTGGGGGAGGTGAGGGGAGTGCTCTAGGGGAAATGAGGGGCAGGAGAGGTGTGATCTGGCCTTTAGCCCCTTTTATTGCCAAGTCTAATGGGCATGGGTGAAATGTCAAAAATGGTCATGGGGAGGGAGCTTCACATTGGTGGCTAGGGATGGTGCTGGGGGGTGTTGTGGTCAAAAGGGGTCGTGCCTGGAGCAGAGAGGGGGTGGGGTACTATGGGGGAGTAAAGAAGTGGTTTGGACAAGACATGGCCTTTGTCTCTCCCATGAACAAACACAAAGGATAAGATGTCAAGTGATGCTACAGTGCAAGTGCTACAGTGTGACTCGTCCAGAGAGTGTAGTGGGTGTTGTGGTGTAGTACTTAACAAGGTTGGGGCTTGTTTAGGTTTGATTTGAATTAAGTTTGCTTGGTTTGCAAATGTTGATCAATTTGAGGCTTGTAAGGGAAGTTTCAAAACTTGCGTTGGACCAAGTGTGGAAATGATACTGGTGGATAGATGGGGTCAGATAATCTCTCCATGATTTAAAGGGTATTTTTCTCATGATTATAATCCCATTTAAATGCACTTCTTCAAAAAGTGCAAAAATATATTATGGAAGCTTAGATGATATATTTACCTAGGACAAGCTTGGTTTTTGATGTGATATTGTCCTAAATACCATAACACATATTGGAGAATTTTATTGGGATTTATTGAAGTGTAAAAGTATTTTTGGGGGATTATTTCTTGTTTCTGCCATTTAAGAAAAAAGGCAAAAAGAAATAATAAAGGATCTCAAAATTATTTATTTTTGAGTTTGAGAGATGTGATATGATATGGAGAACTCAAATATACACTGAGTTGGCAAAGTGATTTGGAGAAAAAACAATTTGCCTTAATAGACAAGGATTTTGGGAATTTGGTAATTAAAGGGAATTAAATAGTTTAAAAATCCAAATAATTGGGAGAATTATTTGGCGATGATTATATCCAAGTTAGATGATGTTCACTTGATGTAGGCATCAAGATCAACCTTGGTTTTAAATAAAAGTGGTGAAAAGGGGAGGAAACTAGATACTTGGAGGATCTAGGGTTTTGTTATCCTGATGCCATCTAAACAGGGATGGACTAGGGGGCTCAGAGCTCACCTTGGTACAATGGGTATATGGATGGCTACACCATGTCATATAGATTATCATGGAAGCAAGAGTTGGGCTTGGTTGCATTTGAGGTGATCTAGAAGATATGGCAAACTTTGTTTAAAATAAGGCTGCCATAACAGATACATGAGATAGCCTCCTAAACCATGTGGGTTTAAGAAGCACAAAGCTCCAATGGAAACAAGTAAAGTGGGGGTTGGTATTCCATGGTTAGTAGGTCCTAACCATGCAAGGCGTTGGTCAAGGGAAGGTGGCATATAGATGTGAGCTTCTGCCAAAGTAGGCAAGATGATAAGATTTGCAAAAAAGATTGTTATCTTGACTACAAAACCATCATGGATGGGTGGGAAATAGATTAGCTTAGGTAATGGAAAGAGTGGGATTTGGTAGTACTAAATATGTACTGCAAAATATTTCAGGTACATTTTCAAGAATGCACAAAGGTTGGAAGAGGTAGAGCTCTAAAGATTGAATCTAGATAAGGAATCCAGACTTAGCCATTTTGGCAGTTTTGGAGGTTTTGACTAGGGTGCAAATGTAGATGATTTTGAGAGGATGCTAAGTTCCAAACTCATGCTCATATGGAGAATGTTGATGTGAGGGATAAGTAGATATTATCCCTGCTTAGATTGGGTCTTCAATGAGTTGGAAACCATTTAGAGGGTTTGTCCTAGGATTGATGTAAGCATGAGAGGAGATGATCATTTGAGGGGCTTATAATAGATCCAAACTTGGAAGCTTAGCTTGGGATGGATGATCATAAGCAAGGATTGTGTCCTAAAGGATGATCTACTAGATTATCTCACTTCTAGTTCCTAGGCAATCAAGGCAAACATCAAATCAAGGAAATTCATCAGACAGCAGATCAAGGCAATTCATCTTACTACTTATCTAACTACTACTAGGGTTACCATCAAGCCTAGCCTGAGGTAAGGATGGTATGTTGAAAGGGGTTTTGATTGAAGTAAGATAAGTACTATCTTGGTATCTCTACCAAGGTTGAGATGAGAAGGGTTTTAAATTTTGGAAAACCTAGGGATAAGAGTAGTTGAAGGTTCTTTATTGAGAACATAAGGAGAGTATATATATGTCTCCATACTTTTGGCAATAGAATCTAGCAAAGTATTTTGTTGTGCCAAAGTCATATTGTCTCGGGTTTTTGAAATGCCAGAACATTTGAGAATACAAAAGATGAGCCGATACCTCTCTTTTGTAAAATAGTTTTTGTAGACTAGGGTTGAGATGAGGAGCAACACAACTAATACACAAGCAGTTGCTTGAGCACAAGCAAATAAGTAAACACACAATGCAAGAAAAAGTTTTTGTTCCCCCTGATTTTTGCCTTTTGGACATTCAATCAGGGTTGCTAAAATTGGGATATTACAGCATGCTCTCCATTGCTAGTAGCTATCTTGGCCAAGTAGATGCTTGTGACTCCAAGAGTGAGTATTTATGATCGATAGTAGGTTCATGCCTCTAGTAATCTGGGGAAGTGACAGAAATATCTAAGGTTGTAGATGTGCTATTGCTACTAGGGAGAAAACAACAATCTTTTGTTCATGGAATAATTGTATTGTTTACTTTACACACATTGCTTAATGCAATTATCTGTTGCTTGCAACTTAATACTGGAAGGGGTTCGAATGATAACCTGAAGGTGGATTATTAGTCATAGATGCAGTTGGATTATGGTCTATGTATATTGTTGTAATGCAAAATCAAATCTCATAGGAGTCAATATGTCTAGTATTTGCATTGTTATGCTTTCTCAATCTGTCAATTGCCATGCTGTAATTTGTTCACCCAACATGTTATCTATCTTAAGGAGAACACCTCTAGTGAACTGTGGACCCCGGTCCATTCCTTTAGCACTGATACATCATCTACCGTTACCGTTTACTTTCTACAAGAAACTATTATCTTCCAGATTATATGTTTAATCCTTTGTTTTCAGCAAACCGGTGAGATTGATAACCTCACTGTACGTTGGGGCAAAGTTTTGAGTTTGTGTTGTGTAGGTTCCAAGTTGTTAGCAACACCTTGGAGTTGTTTCCTACTGGTTCGATAACCTTGGTTTCATAACTGAGGGAAAACTTGTTGTTGTGCTCTTCACACCTTCCTCTTGGGGTTTTCCAACAAAGCTCTACAGTGAACTGAGCCGCATCAAGACCTTTTCTGGCGCCGTTGCCGGGGAGTTAAGGATAGCTTCAATCTCTTCATCCTCGCCAATAACCTTTCAGGGAGAAAGAAGATTCTCACAAGGGGAGTCTCTCACAACCATTATCTTTACTTTTTTTTGTTTTGCTTAGTTACTTTTGCTTTGTTTTGCTTGTTTCTTTCTTTCAAAAATACAAAAAAATTAGTTTCATTTGGTTTGCTTTTTCTTATCAAAAACACAAAAAAATTAGTTCTTCCTTTAGTTGTCACCTTGTTCTAGCTCACCATTTTGATCCCTAAGTTCACCCTGAAAGACCTTTCAATAGGTAGTGTCTCTATAATTGGGAAAGAAAATATTGAAGAATTCTTTAATTATATTAGCAAGCATGAGGATACTGAGGATATATCCTTAGCAGAACTTGCTCCTAATTATGAAATTGTTGCAGCTTCTTTAGTTCACATGTTGGAGGCTAGGTTTGTTAACCTTAACCCCATGATTCAAGTAATGTTTCTTAAACTTAAAGATATTGATGATACTGAAAAGAGAGATTTTATTCTAGAAACTTTGCTTAAGGAATTCAATGATGTTGCTAAATAAGCTAAAAAGGTCTTTGATCGTTTTAATATGCTAGGCTCATGTGTAGGTGTTATGGGCACATTAGAAAAGTTGGACAAAACCAAACCCAATGGAGAGGAAATTAAAATACCCATACCTTTTAAACTAGTAGGAATGCATGAAGCGTTAGAAAAGAATTTTGATTGGATTGTCCCTGAAAACCCTTTTGACAAAAATAGTGAACCCAAGAGTGATGAGAGAGGATCCTCCAGAATTCATATGGATGAGATACCTTGCCTGGTTGAAGAGATTTCTAGTATTGATCTTAATGCTTCTTCATTTGAAAATACTTGATTCTTGCTTCATGTGCCTAACTTAAAGGCGTTAAAGAAAAGTACTAATTGGGAGATAACCCAAATTTCATTAGGTTTTTCTTTTGTTGAGTCTTGAAAGTTATTACTTCTGTAATAACCTCTCCTTATCCTTTTTGTGTGTTTTTTGTGCCAATAATAACCTCTAATGAGAGAGAGAAGTAAGATTTGGGGAAATTGCTGTCCTGAAACATATTTTTGTGCTTCACTGTAAAAAATTCATGAAAAATCCCTGTATGTCGAATTGAGCAGTAATGTTTTGAGCTTATGCCCCAGGTTGTTATCTAACTTTCGTTAGTTCAACACTTTTTTATTTGAGCAACATAAGGTCTTCGACAAAATCCGTTTTTACCTGTTGGTCTGTTTTAACAAATTTCTACCATTATTTGCATTTGCCTCTTAATCAGTTTCTTTTTGAGTTCTCCTTGCTACAGTAGCTTGTGTTCTAATGAAAGTTTTACTTGTTTTGAAACAAAAACCAAAGGCCTATTATCTTGAATACACTAATGTTGGTAATGAAGATTGTGTGAAGTTTTGTATGAAGGAAATTTTCAAGTGTAGGGGAAGAATGATGTGATAATATGAAGAATGGACAAAAGCTCAAGCTTGGGGATGCCACCCCGTGTCACCCCAAGAAATACTAAAGAGGTACAAGCATCAAAGCTCGGGGATGCCCAAGGCATCCCCTTCTTCATCAATAAAAATCTTAGGTCTCTTTCTAGACACTTCATTTTTATTGTTTAATGCACTGTTGTGTTGTTCTTGGAGCGTTTAATTTTTTTTTTCGTTTGCTTGAATAAATTAGTTGGATACCCGCTTTCGTTGTTTAAAATAAGTTGATTGGTGTTGGAAAAGAGTAGAGAGTTTCATGCTTATAGTGGTACAAAATTGGAGCTTGTTTTGACTATGGCTTAAACTTTGTCATGTCGTGCTAGATGTTGCTTTGACCTTATGCTTAGTGATTATTTTTGTAGCATGACTTGTTCCAAACAATTGAAGATTGCTTAATGTGCCTTGAAAGAATCATGCGTTGTTTTAGCATACAAAAGCATATTATTGTAGTATTCTCCTTTGATGCTTTGTTTGGGTTGACTTGGCACATGCTCATACCATGTTATGACTATGAACCAGTCACCTTAGCCTCTATGATCATTTATTTTATGACTTGTGATATCACTTTATGCTTTAATTGATAATATTTTGTCGCTCTGCATGATTATGGCCATTATTGCTCTCTTAGTTGGTCGCTCCCAGTCTTTTGCCATCCTCCACTTGTACTGAGTAAGCTCTACTCATGCATCCAACACCCAAGAAACCAAGTTATTCCAAAGAGTCCACTATAAACTCCTATGCATGGTGTGTTACACCATTCCAGGTATATTCATGTTTTATCTATCTTCCAAATTAAACTTTTTATGAGAAAATTAGTGATTAAAGCTCTCACAAAACTTGATGGCACACCTAACTTTCTTGCACCTAATAAGCTTGAACCATTGTGTCATCTATGTTTTATATGCTTGCACTTATAAGTTGGGAATTAGCAGAACCATGTTGTCATGTGGAACGCTTTCAACACTTGTACATATTACCCAGTTGATATCATGATTTTTTGTTTGCGGATGTCGGCGGTGTGAAATAAAAGGGGAGCTTGTAAGTCCATGGAGTATTGTATATGTGTTATAGAAATGCAAGCCTAAGCCATGCCTAATCATGGTGGAAACTTCCAGCATAACCATAGTCAGCAATCTGTGAAGCATCCTCAATAAAAACCTATGCAAATAGCAAATAAAAGGTCGCTGAGATGCTCATTGTTTGTTGCCTTGCATTTTGATGTGGGATAGCTCCTGTGTCATGGGGCAAGGGGTACCCCGTTGGCAGTTCTCTATGATACACATATACTTCCAATGACAAGAACTTGCTTGTGACTAAAGTTGAATAGCATGAGGAACGGCCCTCATACTCAAGGGACATGAGATTGCCAACTTATGATTTGTCAAGCATATACTCCATATTTGTTTCACTTTAACCTTAATCACTTCAAGATGCTTATGATAGGGGCAATGAGATCTGAAAGCTAATAAGTACCATAATTTTTGGAAGCTCTTTATGAAACTTGAAATCCAAGCTTCCCTTTGTGAAGGGCCTTTCTTGTTACTTTTATGTTGAATCTCCACCTTCTATCTTTATGCACCAATTAAGAGAGCATAGTTGTCATTCTTAGTTTTATGTGCATTGTCCCAAAACTCATTGATTGATTCATAATGTTGATATTGCTTGTTCTTGAACTATTTGTATCTAGTGACCCTTATGAACTTTGAAGGTGTCCTATGCATTTATGTTTTGCTACTCCATGAAGGACAAGATGAATACCACACATGCTATGTTTTCTATATGTGAAACAAATAAACGTCTTTCAATGCATTATTATTCATGATCATTGTGTGTACCTTTTCATGTTACAACATAGTTGCTATGTACTATTGTTAGAACTACATTTTTCATGCTCATGTTTAGAGTACTTTGACCCTAGTTATCAATGCTTTGCAAATGGTTTGATCAAGCTTGTTATGGTGCATGTCACCTCAAAAATTATTCTTTTTATCACTTACCTACTCAAGAACGACCAGGAGTTAATCTTGGGCATGCTTGATACGTCGTAAACGTATCTATAAATTTTGATGCTCCATGCTTGTTTAGTATCAACTTTGTTATGTTTTGTCTACACTTTGAGGTATTTTTATACATTTTCTGGGACTAATCTATTAACAAGATGTCGCAATGTCAGTTGCCTATTTTCTGCTATTTTTAGTTTTAGAAAATCTAGTAAGAAAATATTCTCGAAATTGAACGGGACAAAAGCCAAAGTCAATATTTTACCAGAAGGAACACGGAGTCCGAAGGGCAGCCGCAGGAGGGCCACGAGGTGCCACACCCTAGGGCCGTGCAACCCAAGGAGGGCGCGCCACCACCAGGTGTGGGCCCCTCGGGCGCCCACCGACCTTGCCCTTTTGCCTATAAAAGCACCCTGATGCAGAAGCCCTAAGAACCCAATCAAATCTCCCTGAAACAGTCTGTAGCCGCTGCCACCGTCGTCCCTAGATCGGGGGATCTGAAGCTCTTCCCGGCACCCTGCCGGAGGCGAGAGATCATCTCGGAGGCCTTCTTCATCACCATGCCAGCCTCCGGTATGATGTGTGAGTAGTTCACCCTTGGACTATGGGTCCATACAGTAGCTAGATGGTTGTTTCTCCTCCTTTGTGCTATCATGTTTAGATCTTGTGAGCTCCTTTTATTATCAAGATCATCTATTTGTAATCATACATGTTGTGTTTGTGGGGATCCGATGGATATTGAGATACTATATCAGATTGGTTATTGGTTCTATCATGTATGTGTTATTTGTGATCTTGCATGATCTCCGTTGCTAGTAGCTATCTTGGCCAAGTAGATGCTTTTGACTCCAAGAGGGAGTATTTGTCACATCCCAAAAAAATCCAAATTTTGAAATGTGAAAAATAAAGAAACAAATGTTGAAATTTAGAGGGAAAAGAAACTTTTTGCTTCTAAATGGAAACATCAAAACCCTACTTGAACAAAACTTCAATGAAAAATCAACAAGCAAATTTTCAAATAGATCAAATGCATCCATGCATGGAATGTATCTTGATTTTAAGCACTTGGAAAAGTTAAACCACAAACCTAAACCTTAATAATAGAAATCATCATCAAGATCACTCCAAGACTATGGCTTTGTTCCATATAAATTTAGCAACAAACATTCCTAAATAAACAATAATGGTAAACAAAAATATTGCAAAACCATGGGAATTGGTTTCACTCCATTTGGAGCCATGGATAAAAACTTATGATTTTTAAAAGATAAAAGAAAATATTCCAAGGCTAATAAAGCTCATAGCTAAAATCAAAACCAAATTTGTGAACAAAATTATTCTAAAGGATATAAAAAGATAAATAACTATTAAAAGGAATTATACAAATTGGAATCACTATTTTTGGAGATACAAATAAAAAGATATGAATTTATAAGACAAAGAAAGAAAGAAAGAAATAAGAATTATTACAAAGACAATTTAAACCATGCCTAAATCCATAAGTAAATGGAATAAAAGTAATTTAAATAATTTAAAAAGATAAAAGTTTATTTAAATAAAATTATATGGGTTTATGAACCATATTCAAATCTTATTTAAATAAAAGCCAAAATGCCTCACTTAAATGAATATTAAATCATAAGAAAAATAGTTGAAATACTTCAAAGTGGACTAATTAATCAACTTTTATTTGGTATAAAAGCTACTGAAAAGTTTGGTAAAAATTTGAATCAATTTGGAGTTGAAATCAAATTGATTTGAATAAAAACATAAAACAGAAAAAGAAAAGGAAAAAGGTTTTGAAGAAAAAAAGGGGAAACCCAGTCCTGCCCAAACCCCTGGCACGGCCCAACCAGCCCACCCGGGCCACCTCTCTCCCCCGCAGGTTTCCTTTTCGCACCGCCCATGCACCACACCCATCGCTAACCGCCTGGACCCACTGCTTCGCCGGCATCGCCGTCCTCACCGCATGTTGAACACGCCCTCCTCCTTGCTGTATCTGCTCGAATTCATTCAAGTTAATACGCTTAACTGCACGTGTTATTCTCTTCCCCGACCCTATCTTCTTAACCACCTCTCCCTCCTCTCCGTTTCCCCTCACTTCCCTGCACCAGAGAGCCCCCAGGCTGCACTGAATCGAGCTCACGCCGTCGCTGTCTCTGACGGTCTCTGGCGAGAAATCCGGTGAGCCCATACCTCCTCTTGCCCTCTGGTTCATGCTAGCTTGCTCACCATCGTCGTGCGCATCTACTAACACTATCCGCTTGCTTTCTCATGCACTTGACGCTCGGCAACGACATTGCCTGCAAGCGACCGACGACATCGGCAACTCCGGCGAGAAATTTCCGGTGAGCCCGACCACGCCTTGCCCTATGCATCGCATTGTTGTGACCGCTACCCTCAGGTGAAATCACTGATGCCTTTCTTTTTCTTGCTCGAGCCCTAGAAGCTCGGCATCGTCTCCGTCAGCAAGCATCGTCGTCAGCACGAACTTCGGCAAGTAATCAGCAGCGAACCAGAGCGCCCCGGCCTCGTCCACGACCACCTTGAGAACCGCCACGTTCTTGCGACCCTGGTAACACCCTCTTTATCTCCCCTTACCCTTTTGAATCGCCGGAGCACCACCCTCCTGACGCGCCGCCACCACGCACCGTCGTCAGCACCGCCAGACTATGGTCAAGGGCTCTGGTCCATCAGATCTGCATCCTAGGGTTAGGATTAGATCATTTAGTGGACAGGTATCAACTGATCTGAACCATGCATTTTCAGTTAGATATAACGGCCCATGTAGCATGATCCAACCGAAATGGTATAGACCAATCAGAATACACCACGTGTCTGTGTGTTAGATTTAAAATCCAGATTTTGTTCTATTAGATGTTTAAACTTATAAAATCAATAACTTTTGATCTGTAATTCCAAAAATTACAAATTTTGTGTTTGTGGATTCATAAAAATGAGGCCTTTGCACGTATGGTCTTACTTTGGTCATTTGCTTCCGAACAATTAGAGTTTTATGCAGAGACTTGTTTCGGACTATTTTGAGTATAAAAATTGTTCTAAAAATTATTTTTGTGTAAATGCTTTTGCAAATAGTTTTGTTTTGAACCATCTAACCATAAAAACTAACACTTGAAATTAAAAATATATTTTGTTGACACTAGAAATTATTCCTTTGAAATAAAGCTTTTCTAACAAAAGACAAATAATTTAAATAACTTATTTTCACTAACTTGGTTTCAAATGAAATTCCACTTTTATAAAAGACCAGTAGGTGTTTTGAAATGTTTAGAACCTTGTTAGAAACCACTTTTTCAATAAAACAACCTTTTGCATGCTTGCATGCATTTCTTTGTCTTCTTGTTATTGTTTTGTTAATTTTTGTGTTGTAGTTTTGAGTGTGTGCTTTTGCTTTATTGTATTGTAGTGAACTTTGAAGAGTGTGACAATTGCAAGATCAAGGAGAGTACCTAGATTTTCTACTAAAAAGGCAAGTGATACTTTGGTCATCAAAAATCCTATCTTTTCAATATTGCATTAGTGATATTTTTGTAGTATGCATGATAGGATTATTTTGTATAATGCTATGCTATGGTAGATCCTATAGAATATATCTTGGTAGGAATTTTCCTAAGATAAGAGACATGTTATGCTAGTATGATTAGCCTAGCTATTAGAATTTAAGGGTGGGAATTCATGTTATAATATTATGGAAAGGTTATGCCTATGTGTTTTTGACTAAGAAAACAACTTGTTAATGAAACACCTGGGTGGAAATGGTAATTGCATGGATGGATTTTTGTTGAGTGGCTACCCAGGGCCCATTTCTATGGTTTACCCTGGTGTATCTCACTTGTGGATGGCCACCCAGGAACAAAGAGATTTGTGATGTTTAGTGTTGAGAAGCTTCCAGTGCAACCACATGGCATATGGGCTCTGCCTTGACCAACTAGGTTGCAAGAACTCAGCCAGATGGACAGAAGGTTGTAGTGATGATAGGATGGAACGCGTCCATGGTGGTCTGAGGGATTGCTTCTGAAAAGTCTCATCTCGATGCATGTCGAGTCTTGTGGGGAAAGTGCACCACCTCTCGAGAGGGTAAAAACCTAAGTACTTAGTCGTGTCCCTGGTAATGGACAATTTTGAGCATCAAAGACATTGAAATGATCAAGGATCTCCTCATCCCAATTTCTCTAAGTTAAAACTTGTGGGTGAACAAGGGAAGCGCCTGGTGTGTATCTAGTGTGCCATTGTTTGATGAAGTGTGTTGAAAAAGAGAAAAACTATTTTACAAAGGATAGGAAAAACTTATTTTATGCAAAGGCCAGCCAAAACTCCACTTAGCCATATACTCATGTAGATGTTAGATTATCCATATCAGTATGATATCACTTGCCAATACAATTCAAATGACTTGTGGCTGTAACTTATCATGTTGCAGGTTTGTTTGATGTTAGTGAAGTTTGTTGAGTAGGGATTACAAGTATACAACCAACATGTTTGCATGTGGCATATGAAGATGAAGGACTACATGCTTTATAGTTATATCTGTTGTTGTGTAATAAGATAGCCATATGAGCTATGTATGTTGTAATGAACTATTTTATTCCTGGTTATGAGTTGTAATATGACCTTTGTTTCTTGATATTACATCTTAAACTATGGTTGCTAGCTATTCGATCTAGGGACTAGCACTGTAAACACAGGTACTTGTACCTTATTGGGTTCAGGCCTCTACAGTATTTATGCTCGATAGTAGGGTTGCCTCTAGTAATCTGGGAAGTAACGGAAATCTCTAAGGTTGTAGATGTGTTGTTGCTACTAGGGATAAAACAACAATCTTTTATTCATGGAACAATTGTATTGTTTACTTTACACACATTGCTTAATGCAATTATTTGTTGCTTGCAACTTAATAGTGGAAGGGGTTCGGATGATAACCTGAAGGTGGATTATTAGTCATATATGCAGTTGGATTACGGTCTATGTATATTGTTGTAATGCCCAATCAAATCTTATAGGAGTCAAGATGTCTAGTATTTGCATTGTTATGCTTTCTCAATCTGTCAATTGCCCTGCTGTAATTTGTTCACCCAACATGTTATCTATCTTAAGGAGAACACCTCTAGAGAACTGTGGACCCCGGTCCATTCCTTTATCATTGATACATCATCTACCGTTACCGTTTACTTTCTACAAGCAACTATTATCTTCCACACTATACGTTTAATCCTTTGTTTTCAGCAAATTGGTGAGATTGACAACCTCACTGTACGTTGGGGCAAAGTTTTTAGTTTGTTTTGTGCAGGTTCCAAGTTGTTAGCAACACCTTGGAGTTGTTTCCTTACTCCTACTGGTTCGATAACCTTGGTTTCATAACTAAGGAAAAACTTGTTGTTGTGCTCTTGACACCTTCCTCTTGGGGTTTCCAAACGAAGCACTATAGTGAACGGAGCCGCATCAACCATACCAAATACATCATCACCAGTAGGGAGGTCAAGCTTCTTCCGGTGATCTGCCTCACCTTTTAAATGCTTGACTTTCTTTCTTATGGGATGATTGGGCGGAAGAAATCGTCGATTCCCCAGGTACACAACCTTCTTGCATTTATGCAAATATGTACCTTTAGTCTTATCTAAACAGTGCGTGCATGCCTTATATCCCTTGTGTGTCTGTCCTGAAAGGTTACTAAGAGCAGGTCAATCATTGATGGTTTTGAAAAGCAACTCTCGTAGGTCAAATGGCTTCTGCTTATGCTCACCCCACACACGTACACCTGGTTTGCCCCACAGTTGTAAGAGTTCTTCAACTAATGGCCTTAGGTACACATCAATGTCGTTTTCGGGTTGCTTCGGGCCTTGCATGAGCACTAGCATAATAAGAACTTACGCTTCATGCACAACCAAGGAGGAAGATTGTAGATACATAGAGTCACAGGACAGTTGTTATGACTGCAGCTCTGTTTCCTAAAAGGATTCATGCCATCTATACTTAGACCAAACCATAAGTCGCTTTCGTCACCTGTAAAGTCTGGAAAGTCTCTCTTGATTTTTCTACACTGTGACCCATCAGTGGGGTGTCTCAACTTCCCGTCTTTCTTACGGTCTTATTTGTGCCATCGCAACAACCTGGCATGCTCTTTGTTTCTGAACATGTGTTTCAACCGTGGTATTATAGGAGCATACCACATAACCTTAGCAGGAACCCTCTTCCGGGGGGCTCGCCCTCAACATCACCAGGGTCATCTCGTCTGATCTTATATCACAATACAGTGCATACCGAACAATTATCTAAATTCTCGTACTCCTCACCATGGTAGAGGATGCAGTCATTAATGCATGCATGTATCTTCTGCACATCTAATCCTAGAGGGCAGAGAGTCTTCTTTGCTTCATACGTACTCTCTGTAAATTCGTTATGCTTTGGAAGCTTCAGCTTCATTATTTTCAGCAACTTTTCAAATGCGGAGTCAGCTAGACCACACTCTGCCTTCGATCGCAGCAATTCCAATGTGGTACCGAGATTTGTGCTGCCATCTTCGCAATTTGGGTACAACAATTTTTTGTGATGTTCTAACATGCCCTCCAACTTCAACTTCTCCTTTTCTATTTCACAGTCTTGTTTTGGATCAGAAATGACCCAACCAAGATCATCAGCGGGCCCATCTGATGTCCGTTCTTCACCTCCTTCCTCTTCATTGTCTTCCATTGCAGTATCACCGTATTCAGGAAACATATGATGATAGTTGTTATCATCATCCTCTTCTTCTTCATTGTCTTCCATCATAACCCCTCTTTCTCCGTGCTTGGTGCAGCAATTATAGCTGGGCATGAAACCTTTTATAACTAGGTTGCTGTGAATGATTTTAGAGGAAGAGTACTCCTTGTAGTTCCGACATTTAACACATGGACAACGCATAAAAACATTCTCTTTGTTTGCCGTAGCCACATCGATAAATTTATCCACGCCCTTAATGTACTCGGATTCATGTCGGTCACCATATATCTATTCATGCATCTTCATCTGCATCGTATAATTAAGTTTATCAAAAACCACTACAGAACAACATAAATAGTGAAATGACCACTTCACATCTACACATGCATTGTATCAATGACAGATGAAAAGATAAGGTTGCTAACCTCGATTGAGGAGGAAAGAAAGAGGAGAAAGCTCAAGTGTGGCTCGGGCACCTCATATCATTTTTGTTTTGTGAGAAATCAAGCGACACCATTCACTCAAGCATTTAATCGAACACCTTGCGTGCATATAAAAAACAAACTAGCACACACATCTCACACCTTTCATCAAGAAAAAACAAAGGAGGGAGGGAGAGGGCTGGATGCACATTTATAGGCAAGGACTATTCGTCCCGGTTTGTGACACAAACTGGGACTAAAGGTGTGCGGTAGGACACATGGCCTGCCGCATATCTTTAGTCCCGGTTTGTGTTACAAACCGGGACAAAAGCCCACTTATGAACCGGGACCAATGCCTCCCGGCTCCCAAACGCCGCTCCGGCCACTCGAACCGGGACGAATGCAAGAATTAGCCCGGTTCGTGGTGCGACCGGGACAAATGCTCCGGGTGCGAGCGAACGAAAGGCCGGTTTTCTACTAGTCTGTGCTTGGACTACAGAAGATGGCGGCGACAACTGACTGCCTTTGGCGGTGTCTTGACCCAACTGATGGGGTAGAAGAATGGTTATGTGAAATGTTGCAAGTTTTCAACAGATCCAAACCTGGTTACATTCAGTGTCCCACCATCTCCCATGAACGGGTTTGAAGGAGAACAAAAAGCTTGAGCGAGAGCGAGGGAAGGGTCTCAACCTGCTTCTGGAATCTTCTCAAGGATCCGACTAGCGAGGAATTACCATCCTATAGTGAGGTTGTTGCTAGCGACTACGGAAGGTATACACGCACTCCAAGGAGAAAACAAGATATCTTATTAAGCAGTGTCAACGCGAAGTGGGATATCACCTTGATAAAGGTAGAATCTCTAATCTCGTCTTTGGGGATGAAAATCCCAAGATCGACACATTGTTGGACTGGTCATATTCGGTGCTCATGTGGTGAACCCTTTTTGAAGTCTTTGTCTAAAAGTCATGTACTTTTTTTTGTTAATTTTCGTAGAGATTATGATAGGTTTGTAGATATATAGTTGTGCGCTAAACGGCCTATAGTATCAAGTCAATAAAAAACCCTCACCTCCCGAGTCACTCTCGGGCGACACCGGGGCTCCAACCCTAGCTGCAAAATCCCCCCACCTCTGCCCCTCCCGTCCTCGCCGTCATTGGCGCCGCCGCGTCTCGTGTGACTTCTTTTTCTGTGTTTTTTTCTCTTCAATTTCTTTTTGCGTCAAGGTCTCATTGTAAGGATACATTGCTCTTATGTGTGGTTTTCATAATTAGTGGTAATCCCTATGGACTAATATTTCCATTGAGTTTTATATAAAGTAATATGGCATATTTAATTATTTAGTCCATGTGTTGGATTCAAGTATATACGTCATGAAGATAAAGGTATACCTTGAATATTAGCGTCAAAATCATCGATTTGAAGAAAATAGTATGATATTATCAAGAAGAAGAAATGAAGATGGAGCTCTTGTGTGAAACTCAATTTAGCCATGACCTATATTTTGTTTTAACCAATGAATGATCAAGTTCTTGAGAGTTTGATATCAAGAGAATAATTCAAGATATGGCTCTAAGTCGGAATCATGATAGTCTCATGCTTGAGTTATGGTTGACTAAGATTTAGAACATGCAATCAAATGAATAGTCTTTATGTACTCAAGATATTAAGATAGAGCATGAGAAGACACATAGGTGACCAATACAAAGAGTGATTATTGGATTTAAGTTGGTCAACACATGAAAGCATAAAGGTTGTGCCACATGGTTCTTGTGGTATGGTAAGCTTTGTCAATTATGATTCATAAACTAATCCATTATATATGTGGCTTGTGTCTATATGGGTTAGGTATCTTGTAATGGGCATGCATCAAAAGTAAAGATTTCATATAACCCGTGAGAAGATGACATCAAGTGGCGATCGTCATCAAGGTTAAGAAGTGCAAGTTTAATATAAGCATCTCAAGAAGATCATATACTTGAAGCTTGTCGTCCATTTGGTGATAATGTACATGTGAAGATGTGTCTTAATAATGCTATCCCATAGTGGTGTATGGGAGAGAAAATTATGAGTCTTCACTAAGCAACAACAATCAAGTGAAACATTTCGGCTTGAATGGAGTTTAAAGCATTGTCATCAAGATCAAGCGGGATGCGCAAGGAAAAGGTATGGCCTTGCGAGGTTTTCCTTTTACTAGTCTAATCCAGTATCCCAACAACCACCTTGAGATCGGGACGGTCGGTCTGACCGACCCAAAACCGAATCTATACCGACTTGGGGTCTAGTACGTATCTTGTTTTTTCTGGTCCTTGGTACGGTTGACCGAGGGTTTTGGTCCGGGGTCCAGTTTGACCTATCGGATGACTGGAACACCCAATGTTATCCCCAATGGTCATATTTGGATTTCTCTATAAAAGGGGGCTTCTTCCCCAACAGTTTTCTAGGGTTTTGAGCATGTTTTTAACCTCCGTTCTTGACTCTCTTGAGCTTTCTTTCTCTCCCTTCCCTCCTATGATTCTTGCATATTTTTTAGGGCTTTGGAATAGGATATGTAGATCTACAATCCCCACCAATTAATTACTCCTCTAAGTGAGGGGAATCCCTTGGATCTATTTTTATTGATTTTCACCATTGTTCTTCCTCTCTAGTTCCTCCCTAGCACTAGCTTGTTGCTTTGATGGGATTTGGGTGTAAAGAATTTGAAATTTTTTGGTGTTCTTGCTTTGCATCCTTGCATAGTGTTGAGCTCCCTATTATGATTTGTTAGAGTGAGATACCGTGAGCTTATTACTCTTGGAGGGTTACCTCCTAGTTGGCTTGGTGGTTGGTGTTACGGTGTCCTCTTCGTGGAAGATTGTGAAGAGGCCCGGGCTTCTCCTTTGAGGATCTTGTGAAGTGGTTGTGGAGCTTGCCATCTCTAGAGTGGAGGAAAATCTAGCCATAAGAAAATTGTCTATTCCTTCATTGGAATAGCCTCGGAGAATAAGGTACCCTTCGTGGTGTGAAGAAATAATTTGTGGGATATCAGAGCTCTCCAACGTGACGCACCTTACTTGTAAGGGAACATGAGAAGACATCTTTCCTCCCTGCGTGCCTCGGTTATTTCTATACATGGGTTTACTTTCCGTGTGATAGCCATCGAGCTTGAAGTACTTATATCTTGCTTATCACTTGTGTTATACATATCTTGTGCTATCTTGCTTAGCTTAACTTGTTGTTGGTGCACTTAGTTGAGCCTATATATTTAGGTTTTGTGATTATAAACTAAAGTTAGTTTACGTTCGCATTCTTTCAAGCCAAAACCATAATAGTTTTTAAATTTCCTATTCACCCCCTCCCCTCTAGGCGACATCTATATACTTCCACTCATCCCCGCATGACTCCGGCTATCCATGTCCGGTGAGCTCCCGCCCAGCCAGGAAGATGGCCTCCGATGGTAGGGGATTGCCTCCTACTCAACAGCATGTCTAGCGGGAGGGGTTGTTGAAGGTCTGCGATTCCAGATCTTGTCACCCCAAATCTGGGTTCAGTTGGGGCCCGTGCTGTCGGTGGTCGGTGAGAGGATGTTTGTGGTTAGGTTCTGCTTGGGGAGGATGATTTGCTTCAAATCCTGATTTTTGTGTATTTCCGACGTCGATGTCCACAGGCGTGTCAAAGGAAGGTGAAGGGGAAAGTGCATCTGCAGTCAAAGTGATTGCTAAGCCGTTGGGACTGGAGCAGGGGCTCGCGGCAACGCCCCTTCCCATCCACGTGACCCTGTAGTGGTGCTCGTGTGTCGTCGTGGCACGACTCAACCATGAATACCTCTGCCAACTGGAACCGCTGGTCTGAGAAGAAGTTCCAAGCCATAGTTTGGTTCTCCTTGGTGTTTCTTTGGTAGTGTGGTTGGTGTGTTCAGTTATCCGCTATTCTTTTGGCATAGAAGCTCTCACCCGCTCTTAGACTCCAACGCTTCTTTCTCGCTCGGAGTGTCCGACGAGGAGCGTGGTGGCTGCTCTATGTAGATAGGTCGCTGTGATGAGTGAGTAGGATGGCTACGGGCGAAAGACTTGCCCGGTTCGCCAGTGACAACGACGATGACACCTGAGGGTGCCATTCAGCTCCTTTGAGGTGTTGCTATGAAGCCTTCGTTTTTCCTCATTTTGGTCTTTGGTCTCTCGGTGAAAACCTAGATCCCGCCAGATCAGGTGACAACAGCGCATTCACGTCGTCCCTCTTGGAGGTATTGCTCCTGAGCCTTTGACTAGCGTCGATGCTCATTTTCGGGTGCTACTTCTTGATCGCTTGGATGAAGATTTCCCTTGTAGACGTTGTTATGAGGACTCCGGGGATGGTTGGATCAGATCCGGCGATACCCTATACTCTCCATTTGGTACAGAGAAATAAAACAATGAAGTCTCTTTCTAGATTTTTGCTTGCTATAGGCTCTGTGTGTGTAATTTGTGGATGTTGTTCGTTTCTGTTCTAAGCTTGCATTATAAGCTGGTAACCCCAGGGAGACTCGATTGTAATACTTCTGGCATGTTGAGGGCTTTGTTTATTTAAAATCGGGCTTGGTGAGTCTTCGGTCTGAAAAGCTAAACGGCCTTTTTTTTGCTTTGCTATGCATATAGTAGAATAACTCTAAATATGCTGTGTGATAGAATACTGATCTCGACGTGGACGCGAACATGGGGCTGAATACCAGTCAATCTTATTCAGCATCGATCACCGCTTGATCAGGTACTATAGTACTCCCTCCGATCTATATTACTTGTCGCTAAATGGATGTATCTAGCACTATAACATGTTTAGATACAATCATTCTACGACAATTTATATGGATCGGAAGGAGTACTAGGAGTACTACAAATTAATTAAGACCCGCAGCGGACGCGCTCGATCATCGTCTTCAACAACTCGTCAAATCATGTTATTTTTTAAAGGAGCATATATTAATATTACAAGATATCAATTATACACAATCTCTGCAACAATGCATTGCCCTATCGTTCTTATGGATGCACACATCCAAAAAACGAAAAAGAAATTATAAAAAATAAGTCCTGCTATAGTGATCCAATCGTTGAAATAACAGTACTACCACCACCAAGACAGCACCAAAATTTCAGCTTCTCCAAAAGCCACGTCTCCAAGAAGGAAACAGTGCATAAACATCGTCATTGCCCGATCAGAGATCTTAGGTTTTCACCGTGAAAAAAGTTCGCGCTCTCAAAACAATACTTTCAATAAGATCATTGCCAGGCACAACCAATTAAGGTTAGACCCCGGATTTTCAACCTGAAAGGTAGGACTATGAATCTCTCATGTACAATCGCCCCCACTTGCTTGTCCCTGCTCCAAGTCACGAGTCACCAAGCCAATTTCTCATCACCACTCATACTTGAACCACCATTGTCAGTCCTCAGATCTCGATCTCCATGACATTCTCCGTCGGCACCATGGAACGAGAACATGCCCCATGATATTAACAACCAACAGAGTTTCAAAACGCCCTCTCTGAACCCAGAGTAAAACATGGGTGCACACGACCAAATCTCACCCGATCCAGCAATCTCTCGGCATGAACGCACTATAGAGTTTGCCGGCGGAGCCTTCTGAAACACGACACGGAAATCATATCAATGGAGACAAACATCAATCATATCTTCGTCTTGGCGTTAGAAGAATCCAAGGACCACCTCCTTTATTCAATCCGAGCTAGCAGCCCCCACGCCACCAGCTGGAGGTAGAGGAGAAGATGGTTCAGCCTGTCACCGAAGCAACCGCTAGAACTCAACACGCAGCTGTCTCCGCAGCCACAGGCTCTTAGATCGGATCCGGGCCTGACCCGATGCAACCGTCGCCCCCCATGGAGGCCGCACGTCAGCATCGCCGAGGAGGTCCTCGTCAAATCATTCATAGCAGCCACCACAACATCTCCTTCTCCACTAGCCCCCGATCCACACCGCCCAGAAGACGACGGGCCTAGGCGGACGCCCTAGGCCACGGCATGGCGCTGCCGCCCGCAACTAGTAGAAGCGGAAGCAAACCGTCGCCGCATGGCCGAGATCGCCGCCCCGAACACCGCCCGCGACCCGCTCCGATGGCACCGCCCCTTCGAAGGAACCGCCACATCCTTCCAACCCCCAGTACCTTAGGCACCAAGGGCCGCCGCCACGGCGGCAAACGCCGGCGGCAGCGGCAGAGATGGGGGGTGCACGAGGAGGTTTAGAGGCGGCGGCGCGAGATCGTCCCAGTGTCAAATCATGTCGTGGACGCAAGAACAGATAAGGCGGAGATGGGGGCGCACAAGGAGGTTTAGAGGTGGCGGCGCAAGATCGTCCCAGTCTCAAATCATGTCGTGGAAGCAAGAACGGGTAACCACAGCAACTTCATGGCATGAATGAGCTACCTAGCGCGATGGATGCGTGCATAGATCAGGCAGAGGCAAAAGTAGTCCGATACTACTACTACTTAACACCTCTCGGATTACACATTACAAGTACATTATGGGTGCACGGTGCTAGCTTGCTTAATTTATAGCTTTTGCACGCAAGGCCGTGTAAATTTGCTGGGCTGGAAACACAAAGCACGCGTACAGTCCATGCCCGCTTTACCTACAGTCCACTCCACGGTCGACAGTACTTTGCAGGTGAAGAAGAGAAGAGAGGGCACCGACGGACGGGGACGGCCATGCATGTGAGTGTGCCGGCCAGCCCGGCCCCTACGGCATTCATTCGCTTCGCGCGCGCCTCGTCTCGCCCGTCTCTCTCTCTCTCCAGCTGCAACAGCGTACTACGTCCCAGTCCGTCGCGTCGAGAGCGTCCCCATCCGGCCAGGAACCGATCGACTCGTTCCCGGCCACCTATTTACTCGTTCCCGGCCACCACCATCGTACCTACGAGCACCGACGATCGATGATCGGCGGCTTTGTTTCAGTCGGAGAACATCCACCTATGCGCGGTGTGTCGTCCTTAATTTCTTCATCAAGGTCGTGTTGCACTAATGGGGTAACAAAACGGGAGACTGCGACAACTGTCCCTAACAAACCGAAACGTTGGCCAGCTTTTGGAAAATCACAAGTGCCGTTTACACTCTACTCCTTAGAGCATCTTCACTAGTCCCCACGAAACCACTTTTCGGCGACTTCTACATCCATATAAACGAAATCGTTTCACTGGTTTTCTTAGAGCGCCGATTTAACTTGGATTTGGAATTTTTTTTCATCCGGCGTGCTGGGAATCGCATAGCAACGCCGGATGTAGCAAATCTTGTTGTGTGGCCCATGCGCCGGTAAGAAAAATATTCTCTCTCCTCCCACACGCCCATCTTCTCTCTCTTCCTTCCCCACATGCAAGCCTGGCTGGCGGAGCTTGGCGCGGGCCTGGCCAGTGGAGCTCGGCACAGGCCTGACTGGCAGAGCTCGGCGTGGACTTGGTCGGCTGACCGGCGGCGCGCAGGCCTGGCCGGCGCAGCTTGGAGCGGGCTTAGCCGGCGTGGATCGTCGCCGTCTCGTCGCCAAGCTCGTTGTCTCGTTGATGTCTCGCGCCAAAATGTGGTAAAAATTATGTTTGTGTGAATTTGAGCTGAATTATGATGAAATAGCCAAATTTATCGAAAAATCGTCTGTCCAGGAACGTCACCTGGGAAAGCGAATGGGAATTCGGCCATTCCCAGACCGAAAGTTACATCCATCCGGCGATTTTTTTGCTCCAGATTTTGGCCTAGGACGCCGGACGAGTGGAGATGCTCTATGGAGGTGTCAGCGCTTAAAATCACGATCAGCCGCCCCCTCCCCCCTCCCCCAGTTCTTTTTTTGTGTCGGCGCGGCCTGTTTTGTTATTCGGCGTCCCTAGGCCGAACCCAACCCACGGGGAGGGGGGACAAGCGGGGGCGTCGGGTGGAGCTAAAAATGACGCAGGCCAGCCCTATTGGTAACACACGCCTAAAACTCGCCAATTCTATATTTCCTTTCCCACGACTACCACCCCAGCAGCTCGCCGCCACTACCATCCCTTGCTGCCATCGGCCATTCAGTCCTCTAGAAATAACCGGGCAGCCATCAGAAATACTCCCCACGCCCTCCCGAGCCGCCTCCTCGCCCATGTCATCACCGCTGTTCCGCCTCCTGGTAGCTCCAAGCCATCCACAGAACCGCCCTGCTCACTAGGTGTTTGGCGGTTTATCAAAGGCATGAATTCGGACAAGGAAGAGATGCTAGCCGCTCTGATGGACGATGAAGTCGCCGTTGCTATTGGCGCCCGAGACACTATCGGCAACGATGATCATCTCATGATCATCACTTCCCTCTTGGGAATGATGGTTGGCGTCAAGGGGAAACCGCCTGCTGGGGGTTCAAAGCCTAGGCGGCGCAAGAGCAAGCTGAGGCAGAGGATGGAAGGATAATGCATGCTTAACGCCGACTAGTTCGCTGACGACCCATTGCACGACAAAGTCACATTTCGACGCCGTTTCAGAATGATACGGAAGCTTTTCCTGAAGATCGTCGAGCAATTGAGAGATTTCGATGACTACTACAAACTGAAGAGAGACGCCATTGGCATGCTTGGTTTCTCCATGATCCAAAATGCACAGTTGCTCTCCGGATTCTTGCATATAGAATTCCTGGAGACACACAGGACAACTACCTCCGCATGGCCGAGTCCACAAGCATCTACTGCATGTACATGTTTTGCAACGCAATTGTAGAAGTGTATGGAAAGAGTTACCTAAGAACATCCAATGCAGAAGACATAGCCAGCAAGGGGTTTTCTAGGAATGCTTGAAAGCATGACTGTATGCATTGGGCATGGAAGAACTGCACATTCACGCAACAGGGCATGTACAAAGGTCACAAAGGATCATGCAGTGTGGTGCTTGAGGCTGTGGAAGATCAGGATCTGTGGATTTGGAATGCTTTCTTCGGTATGATAGGATCACACAATGACATCAATGTGCTATAGTGTTCAAATGTGTTTGCCAAGCTTGTTAAAGGTAGAGCTCCTTCAGTGTAATTCGCGATCAATGGCCATCAGTATAACAAGGGATACTACTTTGCAGATGGCATTTATCCAAGATAGTCAACATTTGTGAAAACAATCTCAAACCCTGTGTCTGGAGGAAAGAAAGCTTAGTTTGCCGCACAGCAGGAGGCATGCAGAAAGGATGTGGAGAGGACATTCAGTGTGCTCGATTTGCTATTGTCAGGTACCTTAGCCTTACCTGGTAGAAAGATCAGATGTGGAAGGTCATGACTGCTTGTGTGATCTTGCACAACATGATCATTGAGAGAGAGCGGAAGACTCCGGTATTTGACACTGAATTGTATTATCGTCAAGGTCCTTTTGTAGATGTTGATCACTAAGTGCCATTGTATTTGCTTCTTTTCTCGCTAGGCGGTAAGAAGTTTAAGACACAAATACTCATAGTCAACTGTAAGATGATCTGGTGGAGAATTTGTGAAGCTTCAAAGGAGCCAACTAGTTTGTTTATTTGTTTGTGTTTGTTTGCTATATTGAAATTTTTGAATTGTTTGTTTAATTTCATGAACTTGTAATAAATTTATATGTTGAATTATTTATTTGTTATATTAAACTTATGGAATTACTTGTTTGATTTGATAAACAAACTTGTGGAAGTTGTTGGTTTTTTTTGTATGGGGGCCCCCCAAACGGCTACGCCGGACGCTGTATGAGGGGACGAGTGGAGATGCTCTTACACTAAAGTAATCTAACAATTGCAAAATGACGTCAAGATCGACCCCTCTACAATTCTATATAAAAAGGACAACCCACAGAAGTAGAACATGGCACCAGGCTCTCTAATTTTCCTTTTACTAGAAATCATCAAAGTACTCTACGTACACGGGAATCCAAACTTTGAACACGTAGTGGAAACATACCTAAGTTTCAAAAATTCTGAAAAACCATGCATGTAGGTATGGTGTAGAAACTTACTCTTGTAAATTTATATTATAAGTTATGACCAATTGTGAACAATGCAAAAAATCACAAGATCACAAAGTATTGTGTCTAAGTTCCAAAAATTGTGTCTTGTTGTGTAACTTGAGTCATTTTATGATTTATGTACAAATCGCAATAGTCATATTTAAGTTTCAAATTTTAGATGTAGAGAATTGTGTATCCTTTCTCTAGCTATCACTAGTGGAAAATTCGTCCAGGCCATTAGTCCTGGTTGGGGCTGGGGCCGGGACTAATGGCCAGCAACGGACGGCCCGAGCCACCCCAAACCATAGGTCTCGGCCCGTTAGACCCCATTAGCCCCGGTGTGAGATACAAACCGGGACTAATGGGTCTGGGGTCTGCCACTCGCTGCGGACACCCCCTTTAGTCCCGGTTTGTATCTCAAACCGGACTAGTGGTCTTGCTCTATATATATGGCACAACCCCTCCCCCTCTCAACTGTTTTTTTCTTGGTGGGAGAGATGGTGTTGTGCTATTTTTTTTCTTGTTCATATGCACTACAGGTGTTCGGTGAAATGCCCATTAGAGCGATGTGACTTTAGGTCACACAATACAGACATGATATGAGGTGCCCGATGAAAGGATACAGATGTCGCCTAGAGGGGATGAATAGGCGATTAAAACTTTTCAGAGAGTGGCTCGACAAAGGCGGAATTAAACTAGCGTTTACTTTGTCAAGCACAACCTAGAACAACTATGGTTCACCTATGTGCACCAACAACTTATGCTGAGCAATACAAGCAACAATGTGATAGCAAGATATATATTACTTCAAGCACGAAGGCTATCACAATGTAAAGTGCATAAGTAAAGAGCTCGGGTATAGAGATAACCGAGGCACGCGGGGACAACGATATGTTACCGAGTTCCTCCCAACATGGAGTACGTCTCGTTTGGAGAGGGGGTGGTATCTAACCACCTACGCCACAAAAGGTCTCCCTTATTCTTCGGTGAATCTCACCCCAATGGGATCGATCCACGCTTCCACTATCGGTGCACTTGTCGGTGGCAACCGGAACCTCTCACAAGGTTGGCGCACTTCTCCACAACTTAATTGGAGCCTCCCAAAAAACACCACCAAGGCCTCAACAAACGCCACCAAGGCCACAATGCCACCAAGGCCACAAAACCGTCTAGGGTTCCAAGAACCCAAGAGGGACAAGCTCCAATGAGTCACACGAACCAAATCCTCCGAGGAGAACTCAAACCGATGCACCAAATGCAAATGGCAAGAACACCACAAAGGTGCTCAAATCCCTCACTCTCAAGTTCCAACAAAGCTACTAAAGCTATTGGGGGAACAAGAGAGGAGGAATCAAAGAGAAACACAAAATCCCCCAAAATCTAGATCCCCAAAGATGCACTCACAAAGAGATAAATCGGTTAGGTCAAAACGTGGATCTAGATCTCCTCTCTCTTCCACTCAAATATGGGCAAGAATCATCGGAGGGAAAATATTAGGCAAGCTTTAAGATCTAGAGCAAGTGTGAACAAAGCTTAGCGTAATAGAAGAGGAAGAAACTTACTAAACTCAAAACGGGCAAAGCCTTAAATAGGGATCCCAAAAATCTGGTCGTTGGGGCTATTTTTCAGAATGGTCCGGTACTACCGGACGCACCGGTCCCAGGCCCAGCGAAAAAGCAACCAGCGAGGAATCGAGCGAGGTCGCATGTGCCAGGTGGGACCAGCTAGCGTGTGCACGCGGTGTAGGGCGGCAGCGCGCGAGGCCAGGCGGGCAGCATGCGCAGCCTAGATCTGGCGGCTAGGCCAGGGAGCATGCAAGCAGCATGCGCGAGAGCCAGCGAGCTGGGCCAGGGAGCATGCAAGTGGCTGCTGCACGTACGGCACGTCAACGCGCGGGAGCGACGCATGCGCACGCGAGCAAGGCAACGAGCTGAGCGCGGGCGGGGACGGGCTGACATGCGGCGGGCGGCACAGCGGCGCATGCGGGATCGGAGTGGAGCGCGCGTGCGAGGCTAGCGCAGTGGCAGGTCAACGCATCGGAAGATCGAAATCGGGGGCTTGATCTGGACGTATCTGGAAAAAGAATCTGGGCCGGCCGGTAGTACCGGTCCACCTAGGTGGTACTACCGGGCCGAACCGGTAGAGCCGGACCCAGCTACCGAGGAAGGCAGTGGGCTGGCTGAGCGCCTCAGGCTCGACCGGTACTGGGCTGCGGTAGTACCGTCGGTCAGAAAAATAAAATTCCTTTTCTTTTTCTGTTTTAAACGTATAAAAGCAAATATTTCAACTGCAATAGCTTTTGATTGGTAGCTCTGATTGACCCGATTCCAATTATGTTGAAAAGAGGACGGCAGAAGCTACCCTATAAAAAGTGAAAATGTTGGTTATCACCAAGTGAGAAAGTATCAAGTGTAATAATGTGAGATGCCTCACTTGGTGAGAGACCGGAAAACCGCCGAGATCAAAATCGCAATAAGATACAAATGGAAGATCCGATTTTGATGACCAAGAACTTGTTATGGAGATTACCACAAGCTCTAAATCCTCACATGGATAAGACCAAATAACAAGCAAATATGATGATGCAAGTATGCAAAGGTTTGAGCTACCTCCGAACGATATGATCGAGTTACTCATTCGAGAGCCCCTCTTGATAGTACAGTTATCTATCCTAAACCCGGTCTCCCACACACAACATGAGACCGGCAAAAGGGAAAACCTATCAAGATTATACTTTTGCCTTGAGCATTCCACTTGAGCTCGATGTAGACGATCTTGCCCTTCTCAAGATGGAACGCCTTTCTTAATTCCTCATCATCGATCCATGATCATCGAGGATGGCAAGCATCAAACATGAGATCTTCTATAGATGGCGCATTTTGAGCTTGCACGACACATCTTCTTCTCATTCCATCGACTTTGAAGCCAACACATGCTTCAAGTGATGCCAATGGACAAATCCTACAAGTGCAACTTAATACACACATTAGTCCATAAAGATTGTCATTAATTACCAAAACCACACATGGGGGCCCAACATGTTCTTTCAATCTCCCCCATTTTGGTAATTGATGACAATCCCTTTAAGAGAGTTTATATAAGGAATATTAATGAATAAAATGGTAATAACAATATCAAATACTACAAAAGTATGTGATATTGGTACCACCACCATATATAGAGCAAACTCCCCCACAATCTATGCATGTGTGATGAACTCGAATTTCATTGCATATATTGCCAATCATTATCATTGGTGGAGTTTCCTCTATATACCACATGCTAATCAACAAAAAAGATGCAAGAACATGAAAGGCAAATGCTTAGGAACAAACTCAAAGCATAAACTATTTCCCTTAAACCCTCTAAAAAATTTCCCCCATTGGCATCGATTGCCGAAATGGGTGACAAGTTCTAGAAGGCCAATATAGTGATAAATCCTCCAAAGGTGTGCATTCACACATATCCAATGATGAATACTTGGGAGGAAGTAGAACTATATCGAGGACCCAAAGATTTCCAAAAGAAATAAAATAAAACGACGCATCACAAATGACGCAAGCAATCACAAGATCTGACAAATCAATTGAAAACAACAAATGAGTCCAAATGAAAACAACAAGATATTATGATATGAGCAAAAGAGTGCTTCAATAACAAATAGGGAAGCTCCCCAAGATTTGTGCACAATTCAAAATAAATGCATTAGAATACATATTGCACAAATATGGAATCCTTGCTCCCCCCATAAGCATTTAAAACACACTAAATGAAAGATCAAACAAATGCTTAAATAAAATAGAGAAGCTCCCCAAGATTTGTGCACACTTTAGAATGTTGTATTTCAATACAAAAGTGCACAAATATGGAATCCTCACTCCTCCATAAACATTTAAGGCACAATAAATGAGAAAGGAGACAAATGAGCATTATTAAATGAATTAGATGAGCTCCCCAAAGATAATGCACCAATTATGATAATTGTAATTGGGAACAAGGTGCATAATCATAGAATCCTCACTAATTCGAGTTCATTTAACAATACAAGGCATGAGAGAACAAATATGAGTGCCCAAAGATGCAAACAAGAGGAACAGGCATTCATAGGCAATTAAATTTGGAACCCACGGAAGAATCAAAAGGAATAGAAAGGTGGTCTCCAAGGATTAAAAATCAACTAAAATTATCCTCTCATATGTGTATATGTCTATAAGTGGAAAACATCACAAAGACATATGCCAATAAATAAATATGCACACATAAAGAAGATATACAAGAAGGCATATGAAAAGTATAATGAAGTCATAACATATATCAATTAGATTTTTGCTTCAAAGCATGGCCAAGGGCTCAAATATATCTTATTGTATATTAATGAACTTCAAACACCAACACTACATATATTACAACTATCACCAAGGGAAAAAGGAGAAAGTTGGCATATATGAAGAAAGGCAACAAGTATCACATAAAAGGCTAAAGCCAAAAGCGCAAAAGATAGATAGAAATAAAAATGCTCAAGGATTTATCTCATTCTAAAATTGTCAAATCATGAAACAAGGAATGAGACAAAACCAACTCCCAAGAAGAGCTAGGTTCCAACAAGAAACCAAACTCCCCAAGCTTCTCATGATGGCACAAAATACCAAAATGAAAAGATTGAGGTTCCAAGCACATAAAACCCGATATGGATCAAACGAAGAAGCATAAATACGAGTGTTCTAAATAATATAGGAGAGCTCACCCATAAGTAGTACATTATATAGAATTTTACTTTTGAATGCAAAATGCACACAAATGAGATCATCACTACCACCTACATTAAATAAAACACAAGAGGATACCAATAAAATAAGAAGATCCAAAAGTAGCAAGGAATACATGGGAGCACACAAAACATTTACTTGGCCAAAGATAGGACAATATTAAGCAAGGGCCAAAGTGAATATGATCAATAAATTCTACCATAAGTTGGGTACTCATTGTCCAAGGACAAGAAATATTGGGAATAATTTTCCCAAGGTAGCTTGCATTGATATCCAAGATCATAGTCACAACAAGAAGCATATAACTAAATATAAGAAATTAAGCATGATACTTCGAACAAGATTCTTGGTAGCTTCCAATAGTCACACAATCACTAGTGATTAGAGTAACTTGAAGCAGATGGTTTCCATGAGGATATATATATCTAAATATGAGGAAACACATACCAAGAAACATTCTCATATACAAGATCCAAAATAAGATCAATAAAGGCATTCAAGCAAATTGGAACTTGTATGAGCAAATGTGTCACATAGGTGCTAGATAATTATCAATATCAATTCTAAGTGACACAACCTAGAATATTCACATTATCTAGGATTGTAATATGCACTAAGCATATGACTCCCCCATAATGTGATACTACCATAAAACCAACACGAGGCAAAAGGATACAAATAGAGATAATTAATGGAAATTATAGAGCTTAAATTTCTCATGATAAACATACCACAAAGAGACTAGATAATATTCCAATATAAAAGCTAGGTGGTATTTCTCATGTACACACAATTTTAGGATTGTGGAATGCCCAAGCATAACACTCCCACAAAATGGTATAATCCATTAATTTCTCACAAGAGCCAAATAAGATACCAAAAATAACCAAGCAAGGCTCAAACACAAGAAACACACATACATGGTGTGCCACCTAATCATACACAAATATGCTTGATACCTGAAGATAATTAAGTGGATAGCACAACTTGTACAAACACATGGAAGATACAAAACCAACTCATGCACAAGGGGGCGAGTAACTTTCAATGTAAAGAGTTTAGCATATGTTACCGCAAGGAGGAACATTGGAAATATAATATAATCATGATAATCCAAATGGCTTGGCTTGACAATAATAATTGATGAAGATCCCTCAATTCTTCATTATGTAGCCAATTCTCCAATGCCCTCCAAAAACACATTTATTGATCAAGTTTTGGCTTGTTGGTCGCCAACCAAGTTGGGTCCTAAGAAGTTAGTCACAATAGGCTTGGCAACCCAAATGGATCTTTTCTTGACACCACATTGGGCACCAACAAATTTGGCAAACACATTGCTAACCTCATCCTTATAAAGAGAATAAGCATCATCAATAATGATAGGGTTGGATGAGGAGATACCAATAGTGCATGAGGAAGAAATGTGCCCTTTCTTATGGCATATGTAGCAAGTTATACTCTTGCCATCTTTCTTCTTAGGTGAAGCCACAACTCGAGGGAGAGCTCGAGTAGTCCTCTTAGGAAGAGGCCAATTAATGACTTGAGGTGGAGCTTGAGGCCACTTCCCTTGTTGCTTCACACAAAGAGGATTTTTCTTCAATGGGCAAGATCTAACATGGTGCCCTTCTTCCTTACACTTGAAGCAAACAATGTTGTCCGGATTCTTGACATGATCTTGGCCATTCTTCTTGTTGTCCTTGTGCTTCAACTTGATAGTGGACTTGTTCTTGACATTGGAGTTGAATCCAAGCCCACTCTTGTCATTGGGGGATTTTTGCACACTCAAGGTTTTGTTGAGTGCGACCTTCCCTTGATGACCCTTTTTCAAGTCATTCTTCAAAGAAGTGACTTGAGACTTGAGCCTTTTGATTTCCTCTACATGGTTAGTTTCAACAAAAACACTAGAGCAAGTAGATGATACATTGTTAGAGCAACAAGGCATGGAATGTAATTCATCACGAGATATATCATGGTTGTGAGAGGATGAACTACAAGGACTAGCACATGGCAATATAACATTTGGAGTAGATATAGTGCTAATGTCCACATGAGGCCCACTAGATGTTGCCTTTGACACGATGGCCTCATGAGCTAACTTTAGCCTACCATGGGAGACTAGAAGATCCTCATGCGAGCTCGAGAGCTTAACATGACTTTCTTCTAATTTCCCATAGTTGCTAGTTAGCAAAGAAAGTTGAGCCTTTAGCTCAACATTATCCTTCAAAATAGATGCTTCACAAGAAATAGAGTTAGTAGCACAAGCATCATTATTATTAGCAATAGGTGAGGGCAACTTGTCAAGATCTTTTAAATATGAAGCTTTAGGTTGCTCATGTGACTTGGTGAGTTTAATGAGCTCCCTCTTAACGACCCGAGAGCCATTTTCGAGGTGCTTAAAATCCTCAACAAGTTTAGCATAAGAAACTTCAAGTTCATCATTTTTAATCTTGAAGGAGTTAGCCACCGCAAGTTCTCTATCATGGTATACCTTTACTCTAGATAATTCTAGAGTAAAAGTCTCCTCAAGAGATTCTTTGGTGGTTTTTTCTTCTTCAAGGGAGTCCTTTACTTGAGCAAGTTCATTAGCATACTCACGCTCAAGCGCAAACTTTTCATCAATTATGTTTTCTTGCTCCTCAATAAGATCATTGCCTTCTATAGCATAATTCAAGATTTCAAGAAGGTTGGAGGAAGCAATTTTATTTTTATAGAGAGCACTATAGACAACCTCTCCCATTTTCTTAATAGAGGTAATATTATACTTACCTCGATAATCATCGTTATCATTCTCAACCTCATCATCATCGTGAGATACAATGAGATCCAAAGAGGTTACCTTTGTTCCCTTAGCCATAAGGCATATGTGAGAACCGGAGGAAGGTGATGATGAGATTGCACTTGTATCTCTCTTCAAGACCTTGTCTTGGCCCATAGAATCTTCATTTTCCTCTACATGGTTAGCAACACAAGTACTAGAGGAAATAGAAGCATTTTTATCATGGCAACAAGACAACATGAGCATATCATCATGAGATTTATTCAAGTCATTTCTACATGATATGCAAGGACTATTAACACAAGCATGTAAGGAGTTTTGAGTGCTAGAAGTGTTAAGGTCCAAAGATAGATCATTGCAACCAGATAGAGATGAGGGACTACAAATAGTAAGCACACTATCCAAATTGCAATTTCTATCACCACTCACCATATCATTACCTTGTGAAAAGTCACATGTTGGTGAAGTGGTAGAGGATGAGAACTCATCTCGACGGAAGTGGAAGAAACACAATCATCCTCAACAATATTGGACACAACATATTTATCTTGATGTTTTGTCCATAACTCATGAGCGCTCCAAAAAGGAATGATTGAAGAGGTAACTACATAGCTCAAAGCATTAGCAAGCACATTAGAAGCTTGAGCATCGAGATATAAGTTTTGCTCATCCTCACAAGATAGATTTTTAAAATCCATAGGAGGAGAAAAACCCATATCTACAATACGCTCCAAATTTGGGTCCATGTCCCAAAAATGAATGAGCATACGATTTTTCCATATATCATAATTTGTGCCATTGAATATGAACATGTCATTGTGCACTAATCCTCTAGCCGACATCTTTACTCTAAAGGCGGTGAAGCCTAAAATGAGAGACCGGGCTCTGATACCAATTGAAAGGATACAGATGTCGCCTAGAGGGGGGTGAATAGGCGATTAAAACTTTTCCGAGAGTGGCTCGACAAAGGCGGAACTAAACTAGCGTTTACTTTGTCAAGCACAACCTAGAACAAATATGGTTCACCTATGTGCACCAACAACTTATGCTGAGCAATACAAGCAAGAATGTGATAGAAAGATATATATTACTTCAAGCACGAAGGCTATCACAATGTAAAGTGCATAAGTAAAGAGCTTGGGTATAGAGATAACCGAGGCACGCGGGGACGACGATATGTTACCGAGTTCTTCCCAACATGGAGTACGTCTCGTTTGGAGAGGGGGTGGTATCTAACCACCTACGCCACAAAAGGCCTCCCTTATTCTCCGGTGAATCTCACCCCAATGGGATCGATCCAGGCTTCCACTATAGGTGCACTTGTCGGTGGAAACCGGAACCTCTCACAAGGTTGGGGCACTTCTCCACAACTTAATTGGAGGCTCCCAACAAACGTCACCAAGGCCTCAACAAACGCCACCAAGGCCACAATGCCACCAAGGCCAAAAAACCGTCTAGGGTTCCAAGAACCCAAGAGGGACAATCTCCAATGAGTCACACGAACCAAATCCTCCGAGGAGAACTCAAATCGATGCACCAAATGCAAATGGCAAGAACACCACAAAGGTGCTCAAATCCCTCACTCTCAAGTTCCATTAAAGCTACTAAAGCTATTGGGGGAACAAGAGAGGAGGAATCAAAGAGAGACACAAAATCCCCCAAAATCTAGATCCCCAAAGATGCACTCACAAAGAGATGAATCGGTTAGGTCAAAACGTGCATCTAGATCTCCTCTCTCTTCCACTCAAATATGGGCAAGAATCATCGGAGGGAAAAGATTAGGCAAGCTTCAAGATATAGAGCAAGTGTGGGCAAAGCTTAGCCTAATAGAAGAGGAAGAAACTTACTAAACTCAAAACGGGCAAAGCCTCAAATAGGGGTCCCAAAAATCTGACCGTTGGGGCTATTTTTCAAAATGGTCCGGTACTGCCGGATTTAACCGGTAGTACCGCACCAGTCCCAGGCCCAACGAAAAAGCAACCAGCCAGGAATCGAGCGAGGTCGCATGTGCCAGGTGGGACCAGCTAGCACGCACGCGGTGTAGGGCGACAGCGCGCGAGGCCAGGCTGGCAGTGTCACATCCCAAAATTTTCTAAATTTTGTAATGTGAAAAATAAATAAACAAAATAAATAATTGTTGCAATTTAGGGTGAAAAGAAACTTTTGTTTCTAAATGGAGACTTAAAAATCCCATCTTGAACAAACTTTGAATAATGTTTGAATCCAACTAAATTCAAATCAAGTGAATTGCATTCTTCATAAATGCATCTGGAAATTTAAACATTTGGAAATAAACCAAAACCCTCAAACCCTAATAGAATAAAATCATTTACAAGTTATCTCCAAGACCATGGTTTTTATCCATATAAAATTTTGTCAACAAACATTTATAAATGATCAAGAATGACAAATAGAAATATTATAAAACCATATGAATTGGTTTCACTTAATTTGGATCCATAGATAAAATCTTATGAATTTAATAAGATAAGGAAAAGTAATTTCCAAAGCTAATAAAGCACCTATCTAAAAATACATACCAAATGGTGATAAAATAATCCTAAAGATATTTAAAAGGATAAATAAATATTAAATAAAAATATACAAATTGGAATCACCAAGTTTGGATCTATAAATAAAAAGATATGGATTTTATAAGATAAAGAAAGAAATATTAAATGAGGAATATTTAAAGGCCAAATCAAATCTTGACCTAATCCATAAGCAAATGAAATAAATATAATTCAAATCCAAATAAAACAATGGATAAAGAATTTTCAAATTAAATAAAAGGGCATTAACCAAATTCTATTTCTATTTGAATAAAGACAAATCTCCAATAAGAATGAATATTTAAATCATGAGAAAATAGTATTTGGAATTTACCCAAGAGGATTAAAAGTCATTTAGTTAACTTAATGGAATCAAGGATATCACCTAAATAAAATTTTATGGAATTAAAACTATAATTGATTTCATTGGAATAAAAACAAATACCCAATTCAAATGATTTATAAATCATATTAAATATATTCCAATAAAATCAAGGTGAATTATTTGACACCCTAATAAATAAATAAAACCTACTGAAAAGATTTAGAATTCAAATGGAGTTGAAAACATTATTAAATCTTATTTGAATAAATGCAAGGGCCTATTTTAAATAATTAAAAGACCCTAAAAAGAATAAAAGAAATATTCTAAATTTGACTTTAAAATGTATTAGTAAACAGTATAGGAATATACACAAAGTTTGGTAGAAAATTGAATTCAAATTGTTGTTTAAAATAATTAAACAAAATCAAAACAGATTAATAAAAATAGAAAAGGGAAAAAGAATCTGTACAAAAAAAATAGCCCAACCAGACTAGGCCAACTAGCCCAGTACAGCCCACTCCCTCTCTCCCGCAGGAAAACGTTTCGTACTCGAACTCCTACCCACGGAGTCAATTGACTACTGGACCCCACCTCCCCTCTCTCTCTCTCTCTCGCTGCCGCCAGACCCCACCTGCCCCGTCAACGTCTTCAACCCCGCGACGACCTCGCCCCTCACCTCGCCGGCCGTTTCAGCCGATTAAAGCCCGACTAAATTCGCGGCATTGATGCAGCCTTTACCCCCTGCGACCACGCCCTCTTAAGCGCCTCTCCCTCCTCTCTGTTTCCCCCTCAACCTTCCATCCTAGAGCGCCCCCAGGCTGCCTAATTTTGCGCTGCACCGCCACTGTCTCCGACGAGCTCTCCGAGCAATTCCAGCCAGCACCCTCACCCCCGCAAGCCCTGCTTCACGCGAGCGTGACCTCCAGCCTCTGGCGCATCTCCCTGTGCTTTCCGTTCATATGCGCGAGCACCGTATCCTCGGCAACGATGACAGCCGAACGTCGTCGTCCACTGCCTCGACTCCGGCGAGTCTCCCTGATGAGCATAGACCTTCCCTTGCCCTCCTTTTGATGCTCGCTTGTCAGTGACTCGCGTACGAAGCTAACCGCAACCTCTGTTCCCTCTTCCGTGCTCTATAGCAACATCCCCGACGACGCCTGAGTGCACCCGTCGCCAGGAGCAACTCCGGCGAGAGATTGCCGAACCGTCCGTGCGCCCCCTACCCTGTGACAACCATGTTGAGCATCAGTACGTCGTGGCGATTCTGGTGAGCTACTCTTCTGTCTCCCTTGATTCCTAAATCTCCGGGAACGCCACCGTCTGACCGCGCGCCGCCACTCGCCGCCGCCAGCCCGCTCACTCTTGGTCAAGCGCACACCAGCCGTTAGATCGCGTGGCTACGATAGATTGACTAAGCGAAAGGGTAAGCACTGATCTGTGCCACACGATCTGTTTAGATCCAACGCCCCACAACAGCTGATCCGCGCGAACCGTTTTTAACCAATCAGAGCCTTCCACGTGGACAACCTTCTGTTTTAAAAACATAATAGAGTCTATTAGATGTTTGATTTTGAAAATTGCATAACTTTCAATCCACACGTCCAAATTTTGCAAATTTTATATCAATGGAATCAGCAAGACAAACCCTATCCAACCATGCACTTTTTTTAGTAAATTGCTTCTAGAAAATGGTTGTTTTTACAGAAACTTGTGTAGGCATATTTTGGATATAAAATTTGTTTTAAAAAAAATTTTGTGATAAAACCTTTGGCAAATGGATTGTTTTGAACCTAATGACCATATAAAACAACTTGTGGTTTCAAAAACATATTTTGTGAAGCAAAATAATAAATCTTTGATTTAGAACATTTCTAGTCAAATAAAAATAATGTTTATATATTAAAAATGCTTTTGGAGGAAACCCTTTGGGAAAATGTTTTGATTTAAACTCTCTGACCCTAAACACAAAGTTTTATGATTTAAAATTATATTTGTGAACCCTATAGACTATTACTTTGCTAAAAAGCATTTTCAACCACATAAAATATTGATTTTGTTTAAAATGGTTTATAAGTAAAATCTTTTGCAAATGATTTTGCCACTTATATAAAATGACCAATAGGTGTTTTAGAATGTTTATAACATGTTCGAAACCACTTTTCCAAATAAAACAATCTTTAGCATGCTTGCATGCATTGCTTTGTTTCTATTATTTTATGTGATGTTTTGCTTGAATGATAGATTGAATCTTTGCTTGCTTGATTGAATTGTAGTGGAATTTGAAGAGTGTGAATATTGCAAGATCAAGGAGTGAACTTATATTCTCTACCAAAAAGGCAAGTGATGCTTCATACTTTTGTCCCATTATTTTCACTATGCATTAGTGATATTTCTAAGTAGGTCTTGCATGGAATTTTTGCTAAGTATAAACTATGACATGGGAAATCCTAGTAGATGAAACCTTAGTAGAAATTTCCTAAGTTAAGATTCCTACTACTATCATGCTTAGCTTAGCTAGTAGAAAACAAGGGTGGATTATATTTCATGCTATGGAATATTTCTAAGTCAAGGACTTGTGTTTTGTTTAATAAAACAACTAAGTGAATGAATCACCTGGGTGGAATGGAAGGAATGGTTTGTGTTGAGTGGTTACACAAGGCCCATTTCTATGGTTTACCTTGTGTATCTCACTTGTGGATGGCCACCCAGGAACAAAGAGATTTGAGATGTCAAATGTTGAGAAGCTTCAAGTGCAGCCACTTGGCATTATGGGCTCTGCCTGGATCATATAGGTTGCAATAACTTAGCCAAATGGACAGTTGGTGGTAGGGGATGATAGGTTGGAACGCGTCCATTCTGGTCTAAGGGAAGGCTTCTGAAAGATCTTGTCTTGGTGAAACCAAGTCTTGTGGGGAAAGTGCACCACCTCTGCAGAGTGTAAAATCTAAGTACTTAGCCATGTCCCTGGTAAAGGACAATTTGAGCATCAAGACATGGAAGCTATCAAGAATCTCCTCATCCCAATTTCTAAGTTAAAACTTTGTGGTTGAACAAGGGTTAAAGGATCACCAATTTCTATTGGGAGATGCCTTGGGTGATTTTTGACGAACAAAAACTTAGTGCTTTCAAATGATAAGGAAAATCTATTTTGAGCAATGCAAGCCTAAGCTCCACTTAGCCAAATGCATATAGATGATAGACTCCACTATACTACCATAGTATCACTTGCCAATACAATTCAAATGTATTGACCCTTGTGGCTGTAACTTATTATGATGCAGGTTTGTTTGATGTTAGTGAAGTTTATTGAATAGGATTACAAGTCTACAACCAACATGACTGCATGTGGCACTTTGAAGATGAAGGACCCCATGCTATTATTATATTTTGCTGCATTGTAATGAGATAGCCAAATGAGCTATGTAAGATGTAATAAATTATTTTATTCCTGGTTATAAAGTTCTATTATGACCTTTGTTTCTTCATATTACATTTTAATTGTGGATGCTAGCTATTGATCCAGGGACTAGCATTGTAAACACAGGGATCTCTACGTTATTAAAGGTTGGGACCTCTACAGAAGGTATCAGAGCACTGTGTTGCCTGTAGGATTGTAACCCTAGGATTGGACAAAACCCCTTAGAAAAATAGGAGTTGTATTTGTTCCAAAACTTATTTACAAACAATCTTGTAAACTCTTTCCTCAACCATTTTTGGTTTTGATTTTACATCTTGTCTATTTTAACTTGATGGATAAAGCCTCCACCATGACCAAAGACTTCAACTATGTTTTCACCAAGGACTTCAACTTTGGGTATCACTAAGGACTACAAGTGAGACAAGAAATGTTACTCAAGTATTGAAGACTAAGGAAACACAACTTAGAAGGAACCATCATCACCTTTGAAGTTTGTGATCAAGACACAAGAATACTCCCAAGGAAACCATGATCTCATTCAAGAAGAATCAACTAAGAAGAATGGATTGATCTCAAGTGAACCATATAGTTGGACCACCATATTAATATTAAATCAAACACACCAACTTATGTGGTGTAACAAAAATATTTTGTTGCCTAAAAATGTGCTTGAAACTTGTTGTTTGAGTGGAATGTTTGTTTGTGATTGCTTGCATTGCTTGTGTGAATTGTGATGTGTGTGATTAGAATTATTTCCTTAGAAATATCTTGCCCATTCTAATCCCAATCCAATCCAAACAGATGACCACTCCAAGAAAATCCAACATCAAGGATGGTGACAACAACAACCAAGAGGTCAACATGAGAGAACTCATAGTAACCCAAACCCAGTTGAACCAAGTGACAACTCAATTTTGGGCCAACAAAAATTATTTAGACCCAACCATGCAAAAGTTTTTGGAAACACAAACCCAATTGTTGCATAGGATGACAAGTCAAATGATCAACATGGGAGACAACCCTTCCCAAGGAGTTTGTGATAACAATGATGTCGAGGATGATATTATAGAAGGAACTCAAGCTTGCAATGTTTGTGGAGACAAGGATCACACTTCCAAAGAGCATGAAGATCAATGCCCCAATTGTGAAGAAGAACATCCAACTAATCAATGCCCCACATCTCAAGCTACTTGTTTCCTATGTGAAGGAAATAATCATGTCCCTATTTAATGCCCCATCTATTCCATAGTTCAACAAAGGAAACAAGGTGGAGTGCATCAACAGTTTGTAAAACCTCATGAAGGAACAACTTCTACCAAGAAGGATGAAGGCAAAGTCAAAACCATGCATCATAAGGCCAAATCCAAGGTGTCCACAAAGTGTTGCTACTCTTGTGGAGAAGAAGGTCATATCTCTAGTAACTGCCCCAAGAAGAGAGAAAGATTTCCCACCTTTGTGGTGAAATATGAAGAGCATGAACTAGAAGAACTCCTAGCTTTGGAGAGACCCAAAAAGAAGAAGAAATGCCCCAACCCTAGCAAGAAGGATATTACCCAAGAGCAATGTTACATTTTCAAAGAGATGGGACACTATGCTAATGAATGCCCAGAGAAGAAGAAGAATCAAAGAAACAAACAAGAGGAAAGGATACCAAAGGAAAAGAAGGATAATATCCAAGTGATGTGTTTCAAATGCAAAGAGCTAGGCCATTATGCAGACAAGTGTCTAGAGAAATTTCATCAAGATCCCAAGCAAGCCAAGATGTAATCTAGTTGGAAAATTTTAAGGGTGGTAGTACCCTAGTTGCTTTGAGCCAACTTGTAACCCCTATCTTTCCCAAATCTCGGAACGAGATTTATTTTAAGGGTGGTAGCCTGTCACATCCCAAAATTTTCCAAATTTTGTAATGTGAAAAATAAATAAACAAAATAAATAATTGTTGGAATTTAGGGTGAAAAGAAACTTTTGTTTCTAAATGGAGACTTAAAAATCCCATCTTGAACAAACTTTGAATAATGTTTGAGTCCAACTAAATTCAAATCAAGTGAATTGCATTCTTCATAAATGCATCTGGAAATTTAAACATTTGGAAATAAACCAAAACCCTCAAACCCTAATAGAATAAAATCATTTCCAAGTTATCTCCAAGACCATGGTTTTGATCCATATAAAATTTTGTCAACAAACATTTATAAATGATCAAGAATGACAAATAGAAATATTATAAAATCATATGAATTGGTTTCACTTAATTTGGAGCCATAGATAAAATCTTATGAATTTAATAAGATAAGGAAAAGTAATTTCCAAAGCTAATAAAGCACCTATCAAAAATCCATACCAAATGGTGAGAAAATAATCCTAAAGATATTTAAAAGGATAAATAAATATTAAATAAAAATATACAAATTGGAATCACCAAGTTTGGATCTATAAATAAAAAGATATGGATTTTATAAGATAAAGAAAGAAATATTAAATGAGGATTATTTAAAGGCCAAATCAAATCTTGACCTAATCCATAAGCAAATGAAATAAATATAATTCAAATCCAAATAAAACAATGGATAAAGAATTTTCAAATTAAATAAAAGGGCATTAACCAAATTCTATTTCTATTTGAATAAAGACAAATCTCCAATAAGAATGAATATTTAAATCATGAGAAAATAGTATTTGGAATTTACCCAAGAGGATTAAAAGTCATTTAATTAACTTAATGGAATCAAGGATATCACCTAAATAAAAATTTATGGAATTAAAACTATAATTGATTTCATTGGAATAAAAACAAATACCCAATTCAAATGATTTATAAATCATATTAAATATATTCCAATAAAATCAAGGTGAATTATTTGACACCCTAATAAATAAATAAAACCTACTGAAAAGATTTGGAAAGATTTAGATTTCAAATGGAGTTGAAAACATTATTAAATCTTATTTGAATAAATGCAAGGGCCTATTTTAAATAATTAAAAGACCCTAAAAAGAATAAAAGAAATATTCTAAATTTGACTTGAAAATGTATTAGTAAACAGTATAGGAATATACAAAAAGTTTGGTAGAAAATTGAATTCAAATTGTTGTTTGAAATAATTAAACAAAATCAAAACAAATTAATAGAAATAGAAAAGGGAAAAAGAATCTATACAAAAAAACCAGCCCAACCAGACCAGGCCCACTAGCCCAGTCCAGCCCACTCCCTCTCTCCCGATGGAAAACGTTTTGTACTCGAACTCCCACCCGCGGAGTCAATGACTACTGGACCCCACCTCCCCTCTCTCTCTCTCTCTCGCTGCCGCCAGACCCCACCTGCCCCGTCAGCGTCTTCAACCCCGCGACGACCTCGCCCCTCACCTCGCCGGCCGTTTCAGCCGATTAAAGCCCGATTAAATTCGCGGTATTGACGCAGCCTTTACCCCATGTAACCATGCCCTCTTAAGCGCCTCTCCCTCCTATCCGTTTCCCCCTCAACCTTCCATCCTAGAGCACCCCCAGGCTGCCTAATTTTGCGCTGCACCGCCACTGTCTCCGACGAGCTCTCCGAGCAATTCCGGCCAGCACCCTCACACCCACAAGCCTTGCTTCACGCGAGCTGATCTCCAGCCTCTGGCGCATCTCCCTATGCTTTCCGTTCATCTGTGCGAGCACCATATCCTCGGCAACGACGACAGCCGAACGTCGCCGTCCACTGCCTCGACTCCGGCGAGTCTCCCTGATGAGCATAGACCTTCCCTTGCCCTCCTTTTGATGCTCGCTTGTCAGTGACTCGCGTACGAAGCTAACCGCAGCCTCTGTTCCCTCTTCCGTGCTCTGTAGCAACATCCCGACGATGCCTGAGCGCACCCGTCGCTAGGAGCAACTCCGGTGAGAGATTGCCGAACCGTCTGTGCGCCCCCTGTCCTGCGACAACCACGTTGAGCATCAGTATGTCGTGGCGATTCTGGTGAGCTACTCCTCTATCTCCCTTCTTTCCTAAATCGCTGGGAACGCCACCGTCTGACCGCGCGCCACCACTCGCCGCCGCCAGCGCCGCTCACTCTTGGTCAAGCGCACACCAGTCTCGCGATCGCGTGGCTACGATAGATTGACTAAGCGAAAGGGTAAGCACTGATCTGTGCTGCACAATCTGTTTAGATCCAATGCCCCACAGCAGCTGATCTGCGCGAACCGTTTTTAACCAATCAGAGCCTTCCACGTGGACAACCTTCTATTTTAAAAACAGAATAGAGTCTATTAGATGTTTGATTTTGAAAATTGCATAACTTTCAATCCACACGTCCAAATTTTGCAAATTTTATATCAATGTAATCAGAAAGACAAACCATATCCAACCATACACTTTGTTTAGTAAATTGCTTCTGGAAAAATGGTTGTTTTTACAGACACTTGTGTAGGCATATTTTGGATATAAAATTTGTTTTAAATTTTTTTTGTGATAAAACCTTTGTCAAATGGATTTTTTTGAACCTACTGACCATCTAAAACAACTTGTGGTTTCAAAAACATATTTTGTGAAGCAACAGAATAAATCTTTGATTTAGAACATTTCTAGTCAAATAAAAATAATGTTTATATATTAAAAATGCTTTTGGAGGAAACCCTTTGGGAAAATGTTTTGATTTAAACTCTCTGACCCTAAACACAAAGTTTTATGATTTAAAATTATATTTGTGAACCCTATAGACTATTACTTTGCTAAAAAAACATTTTCAACCACATAAAATATTGATTTGGTTTAATAATGGTTTATAAGTAAAATCTTTTGCAAATGATTTTTCCACTTATATAAAATGACCAATAGGTGTTTTAGAATGTTTATAACATGTTAGAAACCACTTTTCCAAATAAAACAATCTTTATCATGCTTGCATGCATTGCTTTGTTTCTATTATTTCATGTGATGTTTTGCTTGAATGATAGATTGAATCTTTGCTTGCTTGATTGAATTGTAGTGGAATTTGAAGAGTGTGAATATTGCAAGATCAAAGAGTGAACTTATATTCTCTACCAAAAAGGCAAGTGATGCTTCATACTTTTGTCCCATTATTTTCACTATGCATTAGTGATATTTCTGTGTAGGTCTTGCATGGAATTTTTGCTAAGTATAAACTATGCCATGGGAAATCCTAGTAGATGAAACCTTAGTAGAAATATCCTAAGTTAATATTCCTACTACTATCATGCTTAGCTTAGCTAGTAGAAAACAAGGGTGGATTATATTTCATGCTATGGAATATTTCTAAGTCAAGGACTTGTGTTTTGTTTAATAAAACAACTAAGTGAATGAATCACCTGGGTGGAATGGAAGGAATGCTTTGTGTTGAGTGGTTACATAAGGCCCATTTATATGGTTTACCTTGTGTATCTCACTTGTGGATGGCCACCCAGGAACAAAGAGATTTGAGATGTCAAATGTTGAGAAGCTTCAAGTGCAGTCACTTGGCATTATGGGCTCTGCCTGGATCATATAGGTTGCAATAACTTAGCCAGATGGACAGTTGGTGGTAGGGGATGATAGGTTGGAACGCGTCCATTCTGGTCTAAGGTAAGGCTTCTGAAAGATATTGTCTTGGTGAAACCAAGTCTTGTGGGGAAAGTGCACCACCTCTGCAGAGTGTAAAATCTAAGTACTTAGCCATGTCCCTGGTAAAGGACAATTTGAGCATCAAGACATGGAAGCTATCAAGAATCTCCTCATCCCAATTTCTAGGTTAAAACTTTGTGGTTGAACAAGGGTTAAAGGATCACCAATTTTTATTGGGAGATGCCTTGGGTGATTTTTGACAAACAAAAACTTAGTGTTTTCAAATGATAAGGAAAATCTATTTTGAGCAATGCAAGCCTAAGCTCCACTTAGCCAAATGCATATAGATGATAGACTCCACTATACTACCATAGTATCACTTGCCAATACAATTCAAATGTATTGACCCTTGTGGCTGTAACTTATTATGTTGCAGGTTTGATGTTAGTGAAGTTTATTGAATAGGATTACAAGTCTACAACCAACATGACTGCCTGTGGCACTTTGAAGATGAAGGACCCCATGCTATTGCTATATTCTGCTGCATTGTAATGAGATAGCCAAATGATCTATGTAAGATGTAATAAATTATTTTATTCTTGTTTATTAAGTTGTATTATGACCTTTGTTTCTTGATATTACATCTTAACTGTGGATTCTAGCTATTGATCCAGGGACTAGCATTATAAACACAGGGATTTCTACCTTATTAAAGGTTGGGACCTCTACAGGCAGCATGCGCAGCAGCAGCGGCTGGGCTAGGGAGCATGCAAGCAGCACGAGCGAGAGCCAGCGAGCTGGGCCAGGGAGCATGCAAGTGGTTGTTGCACATACGGCAGGTCAACGCACGGGCGCGGCGCATGCGCGCGCGAGCAAGGCAGCGAGCTAAGCGCGGGCGGGGGCAGGCTGACGTGCGGCGGGTGGCACAGCGGCGCATGCGGGATCGGAGCGGAGAGCTCATGCAAGGCTGGCGCAGCGGCAGGTCAACGCAGCGGAAGATCGAAATCGGGGGCTTGATCTGGACGTACCTGGGAAAATAATCTGGGTCGGCCGGTAGTACCGGTCCACCCGGGCGGTACTACCGGGCCGAACCTGTAGAGCCAGACTCAGCTACCGGGGAAGGCAGTGGGCTGGCTGAGCGCCTTAGGCTCGACCGGTACTGGACTGCGGTAGTACCGGTCGGTGAGAAAAATAAAATCCCTTTTCTTTTTCTGTTTTAAACGTATAAAAGCAAATATTCCAACTGCGATAACTTTTGATTGGTAGCTCCGATTGACCCGATTCCAATTGTGTTGGAAAGAGGACGGCACAAGCTACCCTATAAAAAGTGAAAATATTGGTTATCACCAAGTGAGAAAGTATCAAGTGTAATAATGTGAGATGCCTCACTTGGTGAGAGACCGTAAAATCGCCGAGATCAAAATCGCAATAAGATACAAATGGAAGATCCGATTTTGATGACCAAGAACTTGTTATGGAGATTACCACAAACTCTAAATCCTCACATGGATAAGACCAAATAACAAGAAAATATGATGATGCAAGTATGCAAAGTTTTGAGCTCTCTCCAAACGATATGATCGAGTTACTCATTCGAGAGCCCCTCTTGATAGTACGGTTATCTATCCTAAACCCGGTCTCCCACACACAACATGAGACCGGCAAAAGGGAAAACCTATCAAGATTATACCTTTGCCTTGAGAATTCCACTTGAGCTCGATGTAGACGATCTTGCCCTTCTTAAGATGGGACGCCTTTCTTAATTCCTCATCATCGATACATGATCATCGAGGATGGCAAGCATCAAACATGAGATCTTCTATAGATGGCGCATTTTGAGCTTGCACGACACATCTTCTTCTCATTCCATCGACTTTGAAGCCAACACATGCTTCAAGCGATGCCAATGGACAAATCCTACAAGTGCAACTTAATACACACATTAGTCCTTAAAGATTGTCATTAATTACCAAAACCACACATGGGGGCCCAACATGTTATTTCACCCGAGCCACACTTAAGTATTCTCATCTTTGTTTCCAAGTGTAATAAAAGGTTAGCAATTATCTTCTCGTTTAGACCACAACGTACTAATTTTAGCATAGTCATTGTGTTTGATATATATTTGTATGATACAGATGAACCATCCATGGATGTACGGTGACCTACGCTTTGCCGCTTTCAGAGTAGGCATGCGCGACTGTAGGAATGAGAAGGCTCACACTTCCGCAAGAGTCATTCAAAGCCACCTGCTTTGTTCTGGTTTTATGTCCGGCTATAATGTTTGGACCAAACATGGAGAAAGAGGGGTTGTGATGGAAGACGGCGATGAAGAAGAGAACGATGATGACATCTACCGAACTATGTTCCCTGAATACGCCGATACCACAATGGAAGACAATGAAGAATAAGGGGGTGAAGAACGGGAACCAGACAGGCCCGCTGATGATCTTGGTCGGGTCATTTCTGATGCAAAGCGAGACTGCGACACAGAAAAGGAGAGGTTGCAGTTCGAGCAGATGTTATAGGACCACAACAAATTGTTGTACCCAACTTGTGAAGATGGCCAGAAGAAGCTGGGTAGCACACTAGAATTACTGAAGTGGAAAGCAGAGACCGATGTGACTGACTCGGGATTTGAGAAGTTGTTGGTACTCATGAAGAAGTTGCTTCCAAGAAATAATGAATTGCCCGCCAGTACGTACGAAGCAAAGAAGCTCGTCTGCCCTCTAGGATTAGATGTGCAGAAGATATATGCGTGCCCTAATGACTGCATCCTCTATCGCGGTGAGAAGTACGAGAATTTGGATAAATGCCCGGTATGCACTGTATTGCAGTATAAGATCAGAAAAGATGACCCTGGTGATGTTGATGGCGAGCCACCCAGGAAGAGGGTTTCTGCCAAGGTGATGTGGTATGCTCCTATAATACCACGATTGAAATTTTTATTCAGAAACAAAGAGCATGCCAAGTTGTTGCGATGGCACATGGAAGAACGTAAGAAAGACGGGATGTTGAGGCACCCCGCTGATGGTCTGCAGTGGAGAAAAATCGAGAGAGACTTCCCAGACTTGGTTGGTGACACAAGGAACTTATGGTTTGGTCTAAGTACAGATGGCATGAATCCTTTTGGGGAGCAGAGCTGCTGTCACAGCACCTGGCCCATGACTCTATGTATCTACAACCTTCCTCCTTGGTTGTGCATGAAGCGGAAGTTCATTATGATGCCAGTGCTCATCCAAGGCCCGAAGCAACCCGACAACGACATTGATGTGTACCTAAGGCCATTAGTTGATGAACTTCTATAGTTGTGGGCCGAACTAGGTTTACATGTGTGGGATGAGCACAAATAGGAGCCATTCGACCTACGAGCATTGTTGTTCGTAACCATCAATGATTGGCCTGCTCTTAGTAACATCTCAGGACAGACGAACAAGGGATACAATGCATGCACACACTTTTTAGATGAGACTGAAAGTATATATCTGGATAAATCTAGGAAGAATGTGTACCCGTACAATCGTCGTTTTCTTCCACCAGACATCCCTTAAGGAAAAAAGGCAAGCATTTCGATGGCGAGGCAGATCACCGGAAGAATCCTGACCCCGTACTGGTGCTGATATATTTGGTATGGTCAAGGATTTAAATGTAATATTTGGAAAGGGTCCCGGACGATAACCTGTTCTGAAAGACGCCGACGGACGCGCACCCATGTGGAAGAAGAAATCTATATTTTGGGAGCTACCCTATTGGGAAGTCCATGAGGTTCGATCTGCAATCGACGTGATGCACCTGACGAAGAATCTTTGCGTGAATATTCTAGGCTTCTTGGGCTTGTCTGGGAAGTCAAAAGATACACCAGAAGCACGGGAGGACCAGCAACGTCATAAAGGACGAGACGACAAGCATCCATGGCAGTTTCAAAGGCCTGCCAGCTACGCCCTTACCAAGGAAGAGAAGGAAATCTTTTTTAAGTCCTTTTCAGTATCAAGGTCCCGTATGGCTTCTCGTCTAACATAAATGGAATAGTAAATATGAAAGAGAAAAAATTCCAAAACCTAAAGTCCCATGACTACCACATATGACGTAATTGCTTCTGATTGCATTGAGGGGGATTCTACCGGAAAATGTTTGACTGGACATTGTGAAGGTATGTGCATTCCTCAATGCAATTTATCAGAAGGTAATCTATCCAGAAAGTCTATCAGGGTTACAGATTGATGTGGTACAATGTTTGGTCATCTTCGAGTTGTTGTACCCTCCATCTTTCTTCAATATTATGAAGCACCTCTTAGTTCACCTAGTCGAAGAGATTAGAATTCCCAGTCATGTGTTTCTACACAATATGTTCCACTTTGAGAGGTTCATGAGAGTCTTAAAGAAATATGTTCATAACCGTGCTAGGCTAGAAGGAAGCATATCCAAGGGCTGTGGAACAGAGGAGGTCATTGAGTTTTGTGTTGACTTTCTTCCTGACCTTAAGACGATTGGTGTTTCTGAATCTTGGTATGAGGGGAGGCTGACTGGAAAAGGCACACTAGGAAGGAAAGCAATATTATGTATGGACGTGGATTCTTTCAGTAAAGCATACTACACAGTTCTACACAATTCCACCTTGGTGGCTCCGTATATCGAGAAACACAAGATTATTGTACGCTCGGAAAACCCGGGGAAGCCTGACTCCTGGATTAAAGTGGAACACGAGGACACTTTTGGCAGTTGGTTGCAGAAACATCTCATGAATAACACCACTATTGAATATCAGCTGTACTTGTTGGCACGGTTATCATCTTCGACTATATGTACTTTCCAAGGGTACGAGATAAATGGTAATACATTTTACATGATCACCCAAGATAAAAAGAGCACCAACCAAAAAAGTGGTGTCCGCTTTGATGCAACAGATGACAATGGGCAGAAGGACACATATTATGGGTACATAGAGGAGATATGGGAACTTGAGTATGGACCTACTTTTAAGGTCCCTTTGTTTCGGTGCAAATGGGTCAAGATGACAGGAGGAGGGTTACATGTAGACAAAAGGTATGGCATAACAACAGTGGATCTCAACAATCTTGCGTACATGGACGAACCGTTCGTCCTAGCCAACGATGTGGCTCAGGTTTTCTATGTGAAGGACATGTCTACGAAACCGAGAAAAAGAAATCAGCAAAAGAATACATCGTCCGATGAGCCAAAGCGCCACATAGTTCTTTCAGGGAAAAGAAACATCGTGAAAGTGTATGACAAGACAGATATGTCAGAAGATTATAATAAGTTTCATGAAATCCCGCCCTTCAAAGTGAAAACTGACCCAAGCCTCCTATTAAATGATGAAGATTCTCCATGGCTACGGTGCAGAAGAAAACCACAACACTAGATAGGGATGTTGGTGATCTATGTAATATATTAAACCTTTTATGTAATCATATTGTGAATCATATTGCGAGTCAAACATTTTACCCAGATCCACATGCATGCAACATTGGTCATTTTAAACTAATACATCTTGCTCAATCAAACTGGACGACGACTCCCAGTGCCTAAGCCGCGGGAGGTGAAAACCCAAAGAGATGGAACCATCACATGAGCATATCTTGGGTGAGATCCCTGAAGAATCTGCCAAGTATCGTCGGCCCTGGTGTCCAACGTAGCCATATAGCGACGGACGTGCTCGTCCTCCTCCCTGACACAATGTCGTACCACCTCCTCGATGGTCGGCTCCCTATGCACCCTTCCTGGACCAGGCGACCTCCTCCAAAGAAGCTCCGGGTCGACGACGACACCCGGATTGCTCACCAAGCTACGCGCCCCGGAAGGTAGCACCATTCAGTGCCAGCCTGGCGGAGCCTAGTCTCATACATGTCCGGCGGAGCCGAGTACTCCATCGTTGCTGCCGAGTCGACTACGAGGATGCGGGATGGGCATCCTAAAGTAGGCGGCGAGGAATGTGTGTATGTGTGGGTGGCCATGATGGTCGCCCTATAAATAGAGGGAAAGGGTGGGCGGGCTGGATCAGGCAGCCTATAAATAGAGGGAAAGGCCTATAAATAGAGGGAAAGGTCTATAAATAGAGGGAAAGGCCTATAAATAGAGGGAAAGGCCTATAAATAGAGGGTTGATCTTTAGTCCCGATTGGAGAAACCAATCGCGACTGAAGGGATTGCGGCAGGCTGGGCCAGGCAGCACTAATGATAGGGTGAATGTCGACATTATGTTGTGTGGCTTATACCTTGTCCCGGATGGGTGTCGCCAACCGGGACTAAATCTGAACCTTTAGTACCGGTTGGAGACACCAACCGGGACAAAACATGAGTCAACACTAATAATAGGGGTGAGTGTCGACATTATGTCGTGAGTGTCGACACTATGCTGAGCTACTTGTACTATAAATAGGCATCCTTGTGAGTCTAGTCCTCCAGCCAGTTTGAGGCATCTCCAAGATGGTTTGCGAGAGCAGAGACACCACTATGGCCATCTTGAGGGAGATGCTGCTGGAGCCCAATCCTCCGGCATCTCCAACAAGCTGGCCACAGAGGCACTCCCTAATATATGAAACTAGCTAGTTAGCTCCCAGACGTATTGATCTAGTTACAGAAGTTACAAGCTGCAAGATGGTGTGCGAAAGCAGGGACACCACTATGGCCAGGTTTAGGAAGATGTCGCCGGAGCCCAGTCCTCCAACATCTCCAAGAAACTGGTCATAGAGGCACTCCCTAATATGTGAAATTACTTAGCTCCCATGCGTATTAATCTAGTTAGAGAAGTTACAAGATGCAAGATGGTGTGAGAGAGCAGGGATACCACTATGACCAGCTTTAGGGATATGCTGTCGGAGCCTAGTCCTCCAGCATGTCCCTAAAGTTGGTCATAGAGGCACTCCCTAATATGTGACCACACGTGTTTGGAGATCAGATCTTCATGGTAAGTACGAATCGGGATAACATCTTCATAGTTTGGGAAAGTCGTAGTACAAATCGAAACTAAAGGCCCTCCTTTAGTCCCGGTCCAACCACAAAAAGGGACTAACACTCAAGACATTTATTAATATTAAAAACTGAGACTACGGAATCGGGACTAATGGGCCCCTTTAGTCCCGGTCTAGCCACAAACCGGGACTAACACTCAATACATTTATTAATATTAAAGGGACTAAAGGCCCCCTTTAGTCATGATCATATCTAGCCCTATAGTACATAGCTTCAGGGTCGTCTTCATCATTGTCGTCATCTTCGTCTTTGTCGTCGTCGTTGCTAGGCGCACGCGGCTGGATCCTCATCCCAGCCATGGAATATTGTGGGGGCACCTGCCACTCCGGCCTTGGATTCATGAAACGTGGGGGAGGGGGCTCTCGGATGGCGATGCCTTCAACACCGCAACCCTTCTTATGGCTTTGTGGCGGCTGCGGGTACCGCATGCGAGGATGGTCTCCCGGCGATGTAGCGCATCACGCTGATGATAGTCCGGTTCGCCCACCACAGGTGGTGGCCGGCTTCGTTGTGGTTCAACGGTGGAGGGCCATCACCCTCGTACCTAGAGAGCTCCCTTTCCTGCCGGTTAGCAAAGAAGGCATTCCAGGTGTCATAGTTGTCGGGATCCCACTGGGGATCCATCCGTTGTTCCGGCGTGATCTCGTGGTAGAAGTGGTTCGTGATGGCCGCCTGGCGTGCAGAACCTTGAGGGACAGGAGGGATAGGAACCCCTCCAGCGCTCAGTATCCAGCCGGCGGGCGGCCAGTAGCCCAGCTGGCAAGGGTAGTTGGAGGCGCATAGCGCCTCGGTCTCCTCGAGGGTCAGAATGGCCCAGTAGGCGTTGTCCATTTTTGTGAGAGACGAAGGTGCGAATGTGTGCATAACCATGGCGCGGTCGGCCTATATATAGATGGAAAGGGCAGGAAAACATAGCGGGAAGCGGTGGGAAATGGCAGGAAATATCTTTAGTCCCGGTTAGTGGCTACAACCAGGACTAAAAGCTCGGTTCAGAGGAAAGGGCAGGAAAACTTGGCGGGAAGCGGTGAGAAATGGCGAGAAATATCTTTAGTCCCTGTTAGTGGATACAACCAGGACTAAAGCTTATTCAGAAAATGGATTTGAATTACTTATTCAAATTTGATCACTTTTCATCTTGAAAGTTTAGTGAGATTCAAAAATATGCAAAATATAATTAATCCATTTATAACTTGATAATGGCAAAATGGTTAATATTGGACTAGTTAAAATAATTATTTTTGTAAAAAAGAACATGGATTTGGATTAGTAATTCAAATTTAAGTACTTTCCATTTTGAAAGTTTAGTGAGATTCAAAAATATGCAAAAAAATAATAGTTAATGCATTTTTAAATTGATAATGGCAAAATGGTTAATAATTTGACTATTTAAAATAATTATTTTATAAAATAGAAAAATGGATTTGGATTACTTATTCAAATTCAAGCACTTTTCATGTTGAAAGTTTTCTCAAATTCATAAGTATGCAAAAAATGTATAATTTAAATGTTTTAAATGATATATTCAAAAAATTGAAAAAAAAAGCACAACGCCCTCTGGTTTTGGCCCGGCGCGCGCAAATTTGGGCCTTTAGTCCTGGCCCAAGTAACCAGCCGGGACTCAAGGGTCTGGCCCAGCGCACCGGGACTAAAGCGAGGCCTCCTACCTCTACGCACCGGGAGAGGAGGCTAGACGACGAACACAGCGCCGCGAGGCTGCCCGTTTCTCCGATGACGAGCAGCACCACCGCGCCCGCACCTCCCACCGCGTCGGCTTGCCGCCACCGCCGCGCTCACACCCGCGCCTGCATCATCGCCGATCCCGCCGCGCCCGCGCCCCCGCCGACCCACGCGCCCTCCGTCGGCGCCTCCCTCCACCGCGCCCTGATCTCCTCCACCGGCACACCTCCGGCCATCGCCTGCCGCCTGCGTCGCCGATACGATTAGGATTTTGTTAGTGCTAGGATTATTGTAGGATTTTGTTTGTTTTTAGGATATTGTTAGTGTTTAGGATTTTTTTAGTGATTTTGTTAGTGTAGGATGATTATTATTAGTGTAGGATTTTGTTAGTGTAGGATGATTATTATTAGTGTAGGATTTTGTTAGTGTTTAGGATGATTATTATTAGTGTAGGACTTTGTTAGTGTAGGATATTGTTAGTGTTTAGGATTATTATTAGTGTAGGCTGATTATGATATAGTGTAGGATTTTTTATATAATGTAGGATTATTTTTTATATAGTGTAGGATTATTATTAGTGTATTAGTGTAGGATTTTATTATATAGTGTAGGATTATGATATAGTGTAGTATTTTTTATATAGTGTAGGATTATTATTTTTATATAGTGTAGGATTATTAATTTTAGGGTATGAGATATATTATAATATTGTAAGTTTTTATTGTAATATAATAGTGTAATATAGTATTTTTATTGTAATATTGTAGGACCATCTTTGTAACCGGAGTTAGGGTTAGGGTGTTGGTGCTCGATGGTGACAGGAGTTAGGGTTAGGGTGGTGATTCTCATGGGAAGCCGTAGTCGCCTGCCTCTCCCGCGGCCACCATCATCGGTACCAGCCACTGCCACCGCACCTCCGGGTTTAGGATTTAGGGTTTATTTGTTATGTTCAAATAAATATTGTGTGCATTTTGCAGGAACTATGGATCCACCTAGTCCAATCCACAGATACCTAGATTCAGAACATTTTCTCGAGGATATGATTCACGATGCCGATGAGGAATCTCCCTTGAGGTATCTGAAGAGTGAGAGTTATGATATTAATGATGGTTACATTGAGTTCACAGATGATTTTGTTGAAGAGTGCCGAAACACACATGGTACTAGTGCTATTAAGAGTATCCTTGCTAGACGTACTATTATGCCTAAGTTGTCCTCTGATCCTAAGTTTTCCACCTCCCCCATAGATATTAAAGATAAATATTATGATTTCTCTCTTGATTTATCTTATTTAGATATTGTTGAGAAAGAACCTTTTTGTGGGACTGAAAATGAGAGTGATGTGTCTCATATGAATGAGCTTTCTACTATGAGTGTTTTGTTCTCTGATGATTTTAAGATGCGCAAGTACTTTGTTACTAAGATCTTCCCTTTCTCACTAAAAGGGGAAGCTAGGCATTGGTTTAATAGATTACCTCATGGTTCCATTGATAGCCCTGATGCTTGATTGCTTCTTCCTTCTAGAAATATTTTCCTCCCAGTGCTAGACATGCTGCTTTGCAGAGACTTTTTTATTGTAAACAGGGAGAAGAAGAGAAATTGTCTGAGTCATGGACAAGGTTTTGTGCCTTGATTCATGCACATCCTGGATGTCCACTGCCTAAGAATGAGCTTCTTGATATTTATTATAATGGACTAACTGATGATTCTAGGACCTACCTAGATAGCTTTGTTGATTGTGTTTTCAGGAAAAGGACCCCTACAGATGCTGAAGAACTAATGAACAAGATAAGCAAGAATTATGATGATTGGACTTCAACTGAGCTGAATACACATGAGCCTATTACTCCTAAACCAGTTGTCCCTAAACCAATTCCAGCACCAACAACAAAGAAGAGGGGAGTTATTGCATTAAATGATGAAGTGATGAAGGAAGCTAAGAAGTGTCTAAAGGATAAGGGTATTAGAGATGGAGATGTGAAGAATCTACCTCCTATAGAAGAATTATGTAAGCCAATTCCCCACTCATCTACTATTGAGGTACACTCTCTCCAACACTTTGATGAAGGTGATATTCCTTATGGTAAGCCTCCTGATCAATGCTTAGAGGAACTTGACATTTTTATTGTTAAACAAGGTCATTTTAATAAACAAGTTCAGAATCATTTATTGGAAAACTCTAGAGCTATCCATGAGTTGAAAGATATTGTGGAAAGAACTTCTAATGATATTAAAATGCTTTGTAAACACTTTCAAATGGTTCAAACCCAACTTGATCAACTTGCTAAGGTACAAAAGGATATGCTAGTTAATGCTTCAGGAGATAAACATGCTTATGGAATTAGAACTAGGAGTGGTATAGCTACTCAAGATCTTTTATATCATGAAGGACACCCTAAAAGAATTGAGCAGGATTCTCAACAAGGTGAGGATAGTGGTAGTCCTCGTAAGAGGAAGAAAAAGAAACATAAAATAGTTGAGGAACCACTTGAACCTGTTGTAGATCCTAATAGTATATTTGTCTCTGATGCTAAAACTGAGAGTGGTAATGATAAAAATGAGTCTCCTGATAAGGGGAAGGTGAGGAAGAACCTGAGTAGCACACTAAGAACAATAGGTACACAAAGGAAGATTTTATTGCTAATAAACATGGTAAAGAGAGAGAACCTTGGGTGCAGAAACCTATGCCTTTTCCAGGTAAGAAACACAAGTCAAAGGAGGAAGAACACTACAACAAGTTTTGTGAGTGGATGAAGCCTTTATTTTTGCAAATTCCTTTGACTGATGCTATCAAGTTGCCTCCTTATTCAAAGTATATGAAGGATATTGTCTCTAATAAAAGGAAGATTCCTAATGATGAGATTTCTACTTTGCTTGCTAATTACTCCTTCAATGGTAAGGTTCCAAAGAAACTTGGTGATCCAGGTATACCGACTATTCCTTGTGTTGGGGATATGCTATATGGGTATCCTCATAGCATGTCACCTATCCGAATAACCCAGGTGGCCCACAGTTGGTAGCATGGCCTATGGCCTGCTGGGTGGCCCAGTTAGATGGATCCAGAAGGGAGGCCCATGCCGGATAAAGGAAGGCTACGGTGGAGTCAGCAGCATACCCGGAGCCTTCGAGTGCAAGATGCACAAGACTAGTAATAGACGGTGCAGGACTCTGTAACCTGTCCGGCTAGGACTTTTCCCTATAACCCTAGGACCTGGCGACTATATAAGTGGGGCATATGGGAGCCTTTAGGGCACAACCTCAGACAACCTAGTGTCGACTACGACGCACCTCGCATAGCGAACCAATCCCTGTAACCTGGCGTATTGCCCTTATAGTGATTTATAGCAGGAGTAGGATTCCGCCACCGTTGTGGGATCTAAACCTGGGTAAGATGTGTTACCTCGTACCCGTCAACCGTCCGCCTTACCACACGTCTCTAAACACGCACTGTGAGGACCCCTCCATGGCGTACTCGTCGGCAATACCACGACAGTTGGTGCCCACCGTGGGGCATGAGGCGCTTCAGGCTCTTCAGCGGGCGAGGACCAAGCCCTTCGCGGGAATCGGCAAAACCGTAGCCATCGGTCGCGTTCTCTTCTTCGACAATGTTACGATCGTCCCTCCTGACGAGTTCTGGATCCCGGTGAAGACGAACCCTACGCGGTGTTCAATCGTTCCTATCGGAAACATCCACCTGTTCATCAGCGAAACCGACTTGGGCACTAGTCCCCTGGGAGTCGGAGGAGCATCAAGACCCGCACGGACCGCCTACGGGCTGGATATGTTCGCGGAAGGATCAATGTCGGATCTATCCTCGGAGTTTGCCGGCAAAGATCGGAAAAATCCAAGGCCCACCCAAACTGCCCTTGTGCAGGATATAAAGGTGGAAGATCACTGCAAATCCGTCGGCTTCATCCGTGCGTCTGGACAACAGAGATCCAAGTTCGTCGGCGTGGTTACCATCTTCAATCTGGCGCGCTGCATTCAGAGAGAAGGCGAAAACCCCCGCGATTACCTGGCCAGGTGGCTCCGTATACGAGCCGATCTGGCCCACTACCCCGATGATAACGCTTTGTATCACTTCGTGGAAGGACTGGACCGTGGCACACTTCTCCGACATTCTTTAAGACGGCAGCAGGCAACAGGGCGTCTTACCCTCGAAGAGATGGTGAGCACCGTCAACAACTACACGGAAGCTAACACAGCAGCCCAGATGGCGCTTGCGCTCAGGGACGGAGAGCCTCCGATTCAGCAACCGCCACCACCGCCTCCCGCCGCCATCGTCGCAGCAGCACCACCACCTCCAGTCATCGTCGAGGCTGTTGCACCTCCACCACCCGTTATCGAGGAAATCCTGGCACCCTCCGACTCTGTCATTGACGCGCTCTATGCTGATTTCAGTGCAGATTTAGAGGAGATAGATTTCAGTCCAGAAGAGCTAGACTCTGCTATGCAGGAGATGGAGGAGGAGTACTCGCGCGACGAGCAAGCCAACAACGCCGTCACGTCCCGAGGGGTGTTCGTCACCATTGGGACGGCGATGGATGAAGATCAACCTGGACGAGCTTCGCCTACAGCACTGGAGAAGGGGAAGGGGCCACTTATTGCTGCTGACGATGATCGTGCAAAGGTCATGCCTCCTCCGCCTAACCCAGTACAGCATCCACAGGAACTCGGCACCGGCCCGAGCAACAACAACACCGCAAAATTGCCGCCTCCAGCATCCACGTATGCAGCGGCCCAAGTTACTCCAGCTGATAGAGTGATGTACGGCAATCTCCTCGTCGAGCCACTGACCGTTGCTCATATCCGGAACGTGACCCAGCTTGACAAGAAGCGCCAGCAGCTGCTGGAGGAAGCGCAAGCTATCGCGGAGCAAGGCGCTAAGCTAGATCGAGATCTGGTCAACGCGCAGAAGTCCATAGAGAAAGCTAGAGCAATGGAGGCCGAGTACAAGACTTTACTGCAGCAGCAGAAGGCTAAGACAGCTCCGGCTCGCGTCATCAACGATCCTGGTGTAAGGCATAACCTAGGATGGGCCCCCTCGAAGCCGGCACAAGCCAAGCCATACATTGACAGTGAAGGCAAGCAGGTGATGCCTACCCCACTCCTTAACCTCGCCGTCGCCAAGACCCTTCTGGAGCAGGATAGATCGCCTGAGGCAGTGGAACAGGTCTATGACCTAGTGGCCAAGGCGGTGAAGTAGCAGGAAAAGGCCACCTCTCAGATGCTTGAGTCTGACCCAGCGCTCTGCCAATCTAGCCAGTACAAGCTGCCAAGAGACAGATCTCCTCTTCATGTCGGGTCCCAGGCGGGTTCATCAGAACGAAGACGGAGGGATGCGCGCAACAGGAAGGATGCTATCCCCATATCCTCCGACCACGAAGAAAAGGCCCGACCTCGACGCCCATTGCCACCGCCCCGATCTCCCCGACATCGCAAAGATTACAAGGCTCACCATCGCACGGATATGCCCCCACCAAAGCAATGTGGCATCGGCATCCGCGACAACAGAGAGCAGACCCGTCATGACGGAGAGAGCAACCACGGGCACAGGAGCAGGTCACACCATGACCCCTCGCGTCCAACAAGCAACCGTGACAGGCGTGAGGCATCACAGGAGGGTAACAGCAAGAAGGCTAACCCACCGCCACCTCCGCCTCCGTCACCACCAAGCAGTCACAATGGCGGAGGAGGCCCGCGTCATTCATGCCGCCCATCCCCTGTTGACAAGAAGAAGAACCCGGAGCCGTACGATGCATGTTCGCGGATCGATAAGATCCACGAGGCCCGGGAAGGACCATACCTGGGACCACGTTGCTTTGGACCTGCAATACGGTTCGCAACTTACCCCAAAGGCTTCCGGATTGACAAGACCATAAAGCCCTATGACGGCACCGCCAAACCAGCCACGTGGTTGCAGTACTACGACAACGCGGTGGATATTGCCGGAGGCAACCCCAACGTCGCCGTCAAGTACCTCCTGTTAATATTGGCGGGCACGACCCCTCAATGGATCGACGACTTGCCGGAGAAATCTATCTACAACTGGCTGGACATGCAAGAAGCATTCACCAAGAACTTTGAGGGTACATACAAGTGTCCCTGCACTGTGGGCGATCTACAGCGGTGCGTGCAAGAGAAAGGCGAGACATCTCGCGCCTAACTCTCTCACTGGATGGACATGAAGAATTCCTACGCAGGAGTGCATGCTCGGACCGCCATGGCCGCCTTCATCGACGGGTTGGAAAGGGGGCACGTTGCTCCGGCATAAGCTGAAGCGCTTGCAGGACAATCACCAGCTTGACTTGAACCAGATGATTCAGTTGGCTAGTGAGTTCGCAGCTGCCGACGACGATGCTCGCGGCTCCTTGCCGGCAACAGCCGTTCCAACTCAAGCTCGGAGGAACAACAGTACAAAGCGGAAAACTGCTCCAGAAGAAAAGCAATCTACCGACATGGTCGCTATGACTTTTGCAGGACGAGGAGAAGGCGGACAACATGGCCAAGGAAGGGGAGCTGGTCGTGGGCAGCAACGAGGAAGTGAAACTACATCGGCGCCGCTCCGTGTTCCCCAAACCTACGAGGAGTATCGCGATATGCCGTGCCTCGTACACCTCGACGCCAACGGCAAGGCCACCCATACCAATCGACACTGCAAGTTCGTCAACGACCTCAAGGAAGACCCGGAGTCCGGCTACAAGCAAAGTTGGAAGAACAGACCGCGAGGGAAGGGCAAGGGGAAGAAGAAGGAGGAGGGGTCCAAGGATTCAAGTGACATGGACGAAGATGTTGACCCCAAGCACGCCGCCAAGAGCGACGACAAGGGCAAGAACACCTTCGCAAAGAAGGATCCAGTCCACCACACTTTCCTTGGCACCCCCACCGTCCGACAACAGAAGACCTCTCTGAGGATCCTGATGGCCACTCTCCCCTCAGTTCCCCAGTACCTGCGCTGGTCGGATGTTCCAATAACTTGGGACAGGACGGACCACCCAGACCTTATACCCACGGAGAACCAGTATGCCATGGTCATTAACCCCTTGATTGACGGTGTGGAGTTCACCAAGTGTATGGTGGATAGTGGAAGCAGCATCAACATCATGTACCTGGATACATTGCAGCAGATGAACTTGATGGAGGCAAACCTAAGGCGGACCAACACCATCTTCCAAGGCGTAGTTCCTGGTCGGGAGGCTCGGTCCCTTGGGTGCATTACACTTCAGATTGCCTTTGGCAATGTTAATAATTACCGCCAAGAGTGCATGACCTTCGAGGTGGTCCCCTTCAAGAGCGTGTACCACGTCATATTTGACCGCGACATATTCCACACGTTCATGGCCAAGCCATGCTTCGTCTACAACAAACTCAAGATACCCGGACCAAACGGTATCATCACTGTATCCGGAAGCTTTACCAAGGCAAGGGACTGCGAGATCAATGAAGCAGTCTTTGCAGAAGTTATCCTCTACAGCAAAGAATTCAAAGAGATCCAGAGCAAGGTCGATGACTCAGAGATGCCCGCATCGAAGAAGCATATCTCTGACTTCGCTCCTGTGTTCAAGGCCGCCATCGAGACCATGCCGGTGGAACTTGTGGTAGGCGATGCCTCCAAGGTCACCGCCATTGGGACGAACCTGGATCCCAAATAGGAAAGCGCAATCGTCGAGTTCCTCCGTGAGAATAGGGACATCTTTGCCTGGCAACATGCCGACATGAAAGGTGTACCTAGGGAACTTGTCGAGCATAGCTTAAACATTGATCCAAAATGCAAACCAGTGAAACAACCTCTACGACGCTTTGGAGATGAGAAGAGACGTGCCATTGGCAAAGAGATAGCTAGGTTACTTAAAGCTAGATTTATCCGAGAAGTCCTTCACACCCGATGGGTGGCCAATCCTGTACTTGTCCCAAAAAGGGAACCAATGAATTAAGAATGTGCGTTGATTACACCGGCTTGAACAAAGCATGTCCCAAAGATCCGTTTGCTTTGCCTCGCATTGACCAAGTCATTGACTCGACGGCTGGCTCGGAGCTTTTTGTTTTCTCGATGCATACTCAGGATACCACCATATCAAGATGAGGAAGTCGAACCAATTGGCCACTTCGTTCACTACACCCTACGGCATGTTTTGCTATGTCATGATGCCCTTTGGGCTGAAAAACGCAGGTGCTACGTACCAGCGGACAATGCAACGTTGCCTCCACGACCAAATTGGTCGGAACGTTCACGCCTATATGGATGATATCGCGGTGATGTCTAAAAAGTCAAACGACTTAATCTCCGACTTAAAAGAAACCTTTGATAATCTCCGGAAATACAACATGATGCTTAACCCTAATAAGTGCGTCTTCGAGGTCCCAGCCGGCAAATTGTTGGGTTTCATCGTTTCCCAACGCGGAATCGAGGTCAACCCGGAGAAAATCAAGGCCATCTTAAACATAAACCGTCCGACATGCCTAAAGGACATTCAACGACTAACAGGTTGTGTTGCAGCAGTTAGTCGGTTCGTCAGCCGACTTGGAGAGGAGGCTCTGCCGCTGTACAAGTTGCTGAAGAAGGTGGACAAATTCACGTGGACGGACGAAGCAGATGCAGCATTGAAGCAGCTCAAGGAGATTCTTTCCTTAGCGCCCATCCTTGCAGGACCCGAACCTGGAGAGCCCCTGTTAATCTACATGACGGCAAACAACCGGGTAATCAGCATCGTCGTCGTGGTAGAGCGGAAGGAACCAGGCTATGAGCACGGAGTTCAATGACCAGTTTACTATGTGAGCGAGGTCTTGACGGAGTCCAAGCAGCGTTACCCACACTAACAGAAGATAGCTTATGGAGTATTCCTTGCTTCTCAGAAGCTAAGGCATTACTTTCAGGAGCACCCAATCACAGTGGTGAGCAAGACTCCACTGTCCGACATTATCAATAACAGCGACGCTACAGGAAGGGTTGCGAAGTGGGGCATTGAACATTCCGCCTTCGAGATCACCTACAAGAGACGCGACGCTATCAAGTCACAAGCCTTGGCGGATTTTGTTGCAGATTGGACGGAGATGCCAGATGCTACTCCGTTGCCGGAACCAGAATACTGGGTGATGCACTTTGACGGATCAAAGTTGCTCAACGGCTCGGGGGCTAGTGTATTACTACAGTCACCAACAGGAGACAAGCTACACTACGTTCTGCAAATCCACTTCGAGGCTACAAACAACATGGCGGAGTATGAAGCACTCATTCACGGACTATGTGTAGCCAAGGATATTGGCATCAAGCGCATAGGTTGCTGTGGAGATTCCGACTTGGTTGCCTAGCAGGTGGCTGGCACCTGGAATGCGCGGAACCCTATGATGGAAGCATATCGAGACGAAGTGGACGAGATAGACAAGAGCTTCTTGGGCTACGAAGTCAAGTATGTACCTAGGGAGCAAAACGAGGCGGCTGATCTACTGTCTAAGCTTGGATCAGGGCGCAAGCAAATTCCGCCAGGAGTTTTCCTAGAGCATCTACGCACACCATCCGTGAAGGAAGCCGGCATCGACAACCCGGATAGAGCTGACTCTTTCGTCAGCATGGTGACTAAGGTCCCTCCGGCTTGGACAAAACCGTTCATGGAATATCTCGAACACGGAACTTTGCCCGATGACAAAGTCAAAATACAGCAAATAGTACGACGAGCAAAAGGTTATACCATAATTAATGGGCAACTCTACAAAAGGAGCACTACTGGTGTATACCTAAAGTGTGTTTCCCAGTTAGAAGGTATGGAAATCCTGCGTGAAATTCATCTCGGAGATTGCGGGCATCACGCCACTCCTCGATTGTTGGTCGCAAAAGCCTTCCGGCAAGGAATCTACTGGCTGACCGCGAAGGCGGACGCCGACAAGCTGGTTGAGACATGCATGGGATGCCAGTATTATGCCCGACAACCACATGTTCCTGCTGAAGAACTGTGAACAATACCAATAACTTGGTCGTTTGCAGTCTGGGGGCTGGACATGGTGGGACCGTTACAGACGGAACCTTGTGGGTTTACGCATCTGTTTGTAGCAGTTGACAAATTCACTAAATGGATATAAGCTAAACCCATTAGAAAGCTTGATGGGGCAACTGCCCTCAGGTTTGTCCGGGGTCTAGTAGTGAGATTTGGTCTCCCACACAACATTATCACCAACAACGGCAGCAATTTTTCACTCGGAGAAGTGGAGGCTTATTGCTGGGAGAAAGGCATCCGACTTGACCTTGCATCTGTGGCACACCCACAATCCAATTGTCAGGTTGAGCGAGCCAATGGATTAATTCTGCAGGGAATCAAGCCACGTCTTGAGGCACCGCTACATAGAGCAGCTGGAGCCTGGGCGGAAGAACTGCCATCTATGCTGTGGAGTTTACGAACTACACCCAACAGATCCACCGGCTACACCCCTTATTTCATGGTATATGGAGCAGAAGCCATCCTTCCTTCCGACATCCTTCACGATGCACCAAGAGTTGCCGCCTATGACGAAGATGACGCTGAAGAATCCAGACGCCTAGATGTGGACCTTCTTGAGGAGGAGCGTGTTTTGACATGCCATCTACCAGCAGAAGCTACGCAACTACCATAGTCGCCGCATTCGGCATTGCTCGTTTAAAGAGGGGGATTTGGTGCTCCGACTTAAGCAGAAGAAGTCACACAAATTATCCCTGCCATGGGAAGGACCGTTCATCATAAGCAAGGCGCTACTCAATGGGTCTTACTACCTTGTTGACAATCGTGAACTGAAGGATAGACCCAACAAGGATCATAAGCGTAAGTGACGTGACCCGGATGATGACTACCCGGAGCTTGATCGGCCATGAAACATAGCACAGTTACGTCCTTTTTACACTTAGCATTTTTTACCTAATTGTTTACCTCTTATATGATCAATGAAATAAATCTCTCTGGTTCACTCATATGTCTGAGTCTTTTACCTCCTTTAGTGTTCATTTTTGGATCATGTAAAGCCTTTGTGCACAAGCCTTGCATTTGCACTTGTGAAAATTCCGCCTACGGGTGTTAGCTTAAGTTTTCTGGTCTACACGTTCTTCGTCGTTTTTATGTGGATTCTGGAGTAGTGACTTTTGGCACTTATTGTCGGCGATTTTGTGCTTAGGTTATTGACGGTGCCATTGGGCATCATCACCTGAGCGCATGGTTCCGATAACGAGTCTTCCTACTCACGAAAGGTCAAGCATAAAAACCAAAGTAATGGATAAGCCAGCACTTGCTTAAAAAATATATACATGCTGGAAACTAGTTCTTAAGTAGCAGGAAATAACAACCATTGTTTTCCGCCTTAAGTTACATCAATAAGTTTTTTCCGCACATGCACCAAAGGTGAAACAAATAATACAAATTTGTTCTTCATTCCTTTGGCGCAGGAGACTTAGAAGCAGCGTGGTCACCAACAGGAGAGCCACCCTCGAAGTCGGCGGTGTGAAGAGACTCGGAGGAGCTTTGGTTGCCACCATCGATGGTGTTCATCGGCACGAAGACATTGATATCGACCAAGTCAGCAACTCTGGTGTCATAGCCCGCGAGCGATGACAGGATGGCTTCGTGATTAATCTCTTTGCCATCATCGTCTGTGTCGGGAATGCCAGAGGTCACCGTGTCGATGTCGGCATATTCATAGTGTGACTTCACCATTGACAGCGCCATCCTTGTGCCAGCCCATGCACATGAAGCTTTCCAGCTTGTGACATGCTCGGGGGCTTGGTGCAAAATCTCCGAGTACTTCGCCACGGAGTCTGATGCTTTGATGTTTATCTAGAGGGGCTTGGCAATCTCCTTGGCTTGTGTGAGGGCGGTGTTGATGAAGTTGCCGGCAAGGACCATGCATTCCTTGTCTGAAGGAGGCGATTGGGTTAAACCCATAGGAGCTGCAAATTCCGACAAGGAGCGCACGAGTTCAACAGTTCAAAGTATCCAGACTACAGAAATCCAAGACAGAGAAAACTTACTGAAGATGCTGGCCTTAGCTTGCCAGAGGGTGTCCTCCAAGGATTCATTCTCTTGTTGGAGGAGCTTATACGACTCGCTATGGCGATGATTTTGCTCATCGGTAGCTTGCTTTTGATATTTTAAGATCACAATCTCCTCCTTCAAGCAAGTGATTTCCGCGGAGGCGGAGTCCTGCAGGGCCTTCATTGAATCCTCATGCATTTTCAGCATGTATTTCCTCTCCTCCTTAAGAATTTTGTTCTCGCTATCCAGCTCTTGAATATGCTTGGATTGCTCGACAATATTCTTAGCCTTGGCGATGGTTTCTGCAAGTCGGAGAAAGCAAAGTACATAGTAAGTACTCAGAGAATATGGGCACAAAACCAAGTCGGAATGCGGAAAAGAAAACAGACGCTTGCTCTTGGTGATCTGTTCCTTCAAGAAGGAAGTTTTACCCTTTTTAGCTTCTAGATCTGCACGCATCTTCTGGTACTTGTCATTGGCCATACCCCTCAGAGCATTCTCGTTCTGTGGAAAAAAGAACAAAGTTAAAACGTTGTCTAGTCTGCTTGGAGCATCTAGTCAGAAATTTTCCATCTAGACGCTCGGGGGCTACAGCGAGAGTTTTTGACTTAACAATATGCTTAGCTTTCTTTAAGCATCTAGTCGGAACTAATTCAGTTCTCGATTAGAAGCTTGGGGGTTACAGTATAAAGTTTTTACTCGGATATCTGCTTAGCTTTTCTTTAAGCATCTAGTCAGAACTAATTCAGTTACAACTAGAAGCTTGGGGGCTATAGTATTGAAATTTATAAACACTGCATATGCTACTCTTAAAGCATCTAGTCAGGATAGTTCATTCCATCTAAATGCTTGGGGGCTACAGTGAGAGGTTTTCTAACTTAGTCACTCTTAGAGCATATAGATGCAAAACTTATGGTTTTCCGTCTACATCCTCGGGGGATACAGTGGGATACTCATATGAAATGCAAAAGGCAAAGAAAACTTACAAGTGCGATGATCTTGAGGTTCGTAGCACTCTCAGCCAGCAGCTTGGCACAGGATTTGCTATTTCCTTGGAAGATTTCTGCTTGTCGACGGAACTCCTCCAGACCGCACGTCGGAGATGTCAGCGCCGCACCAGGAACCAAAGCAGTGCTACCCGGTGTAAGTACCGGATAGACTATGGTTTTCTTGGGTGCGAGGGCGCCGCCAACGGCAGAAGTACCAGCCTCCACCACCGCCTTGTCGCCACCGATAGCATCCTTAGCCGGAGCTTCAGCCATTTGTTGGGCGGTACTCTCCTGTGTTGCCTGCTCGCCGACAATAGCAAGCTCGGTAGAGGCGCCAGAATCCACTTCCATGGCGGAAGGGCCTGATGCTTCCTTAGCTTGTGAGCTTGTCGGAGCAGACGTGGGCTTGACGGCAGGAGTAGCAGGGTCGATGGCGGGGGAGGCGTCGCGATGCAGCATGTCCTTGATATTTCGAGAAGCCCCCGATGTTTTGGAGGTCTTCTTGAGGCTGGTCGTGGCTTTCTTCCTGAAACGTGCGAAATGCATAAGTATAGGAGCAAGACAGATAAATAGACAATGTCGGAAAATGAGAAGCTTACACAAGTGGGGGTGCTTTGGCAAAGGGGATCCCGGTAACTTTTCTATTTTCTGCCTCGAGGGCGGCGGTAGTCTTCTTGGAGGCTCCACCCTCCGTCTTCTTCTTGCCTCCGTTGGCAGCGTCAGAGGTGGAGCTCTTCCGCTTCCGCGCCAACGGAACCTCGTCGTCGGACACGACCGTGACTTCCTTCATCTTTGGATCATAGATTTGGGCAGCCAGGTTGCCCTCCTCTAGATCGCTAAGCTGTTAAGTGAGAAATCACCATGTTAGATAAGATGATATTTGAAAGACGGAAGAACTGGAGTATATGTCATACATGGAAAATAAATACCTACCTTTGGGCACTTGCCGTCTATGAACATGTCATAGGTGATGGTGAAGCCACGCTTCTTATCCTTCACCTTGACGATGTCCTTAAGGCGGAGCTTGATGGAGTCGCTCGAGAAGTTGTCCACGGAGATGCGGAGACTATCCCTTCTGTCGCTGGTATACTCGTGCATGAGCTTCACGCGGTGCTACAGAGGTTGGATTCTCCTGATGAACCAGCACATGGCTAGGTCCAAGCCGGTCATACCCGTCTCTACGAACCACTCGATCCGCCTTATGGCCCGAGAAGCGTCGAGGTCGGAGGGAAGGGAGGCTTGGGATCTCCATGACGAGGCTTCAGGGGCGGCTCCGTCAATGAAGTCCGGGTACGTAACTTGTCGGCCAGCCAGAGGGATGTCTGGGCCGTAAAAGTACGTCTGTTGCCAATTCTTGCAGGACTCGTGGCCGACGATGTCGGGGAACCGCCGGCCAGGTCGAATCTTGAAGCTTATGGTGCCACAGTTCCTAAGCTCTTCCTTGCTATGTCCGGCTTCGCGTTTGATGGTGAAGAAGTACACAAAAAGGTCTAACCTAGGTCTTATCCCTATATATCCCCCGCAAAGTGCCGCGTAGTTGCTAAGCACTAAGATGCTATTGGGGGAAAGGTTCTGGGGATGGACCCTATAATGGTTCAAGACAGAGAGGAAGTAGTTGGAGATGGGCAGGGAGACGTCGCGTACCAGTTGAGCTTTTAGGTACACCTTTTCTCCGGCTTTGGGAGTAGGTGTCACCTCGCCGGCCGGCGCCGGCCGCTAGGCAAGCCCCTCCGTCGCGGGGAGGTAGCCCTCGGCGATCATCTCTTGGATGTCACGGTCAGTGATATCCGAGTCGTGCCAGTCGCCCTTGTGCGAGTCTGATTCCTCCTCTAACGGCTCCAGCGCCACCAGATTAAGGTCGCCGTCGATGGTCTCGATAACCGCCGATGCGGAAATGACTAGGCCCTCTGGGGGCACGACGATGGAGCTCGCCGGCTTTGCCGCGGCTTCGCTCGATGCCGCCATTGATGGAGAGGTGGTGCTGCTGCTAGCCATGGAATGAGGATTGGGTGCGACTGCTGCAGATTGGAGCTAGGGTTTTTTCGAGAGTTCTCGCGGAGAGCTCGAGGAGACGCGCGGATGGAGGAAGAAGATGATGCGGGGAGAATGAGGTAAAAAGTTGAAATTTCCTTACGGTTACTATTTATCATCCTCGGCGTCAAGATTCGTGCAGCTTTATCGGACGGTTGTCGCGTGGACGACGTGTTCGCGAACGTGCGCGGAAATTTTGTCACGTCTCCAACCATCGCCGCCAACGGTTCGTATCGCTCGCGCGGGAAAATCGGACATGATTGCGTTCTCTGCATGTGTGAGTTACGAGGCGTCGCTGACCTAAGCCTACGCCGTCCTAGCTGCATGGGTAGATGAGCCGTCACATCGAAGATTCTGACATAGACGGATCTAATCCGACTACGGAAGTTTACGATGGAAGATTCAGTATTTCTCCGACTTACAAGTTGAAGATGGAGAAAGTTTTGCAGGGTTCTTTGGGAGGACTACAAGATATTGCTTGACGATTTGCCAACATCCAACTAGACGGAGCATTCACCTGAAAAGGCAAGACGGCGCAAGATCTTGGAGTTCTCCTGGGGTACTGTTGGGGATATGCTATATGGGTATCCTCATAGCATGTCACCTATCCGAATAACCCGGGTGGCCCATAGTTGTAGCATGGACTATGGCCTGCTGAGCGGCCCAGTTAGATGGATCCAAAAGGGAGGCCCATGCCGGATAAAGGAAGGCTACGGTGGAGTCACCAGCGTACCCGGAGCCTTGGAGTGCAAGATACACAAGACTAGTAATAGACGGTGTAGGACTCTGTAACCTGTCCGGCTAGGACTTTTCCCTGTAACCCTAGGACCTGGCGACTATATAAGTCGGGCCTATGGGAACCTTTAGGGCACAATCTCAGACAAACTAGTGTCGACTACGATGCACCTCGCACAGCGAACCAATCCCTATAACCCGGCGTATTGCCATTATAGTGATTTATAGCAGGAGTAGGATTCTGCCACCGTTGTGGGATCTGAACCTGGGTAAGTTGTGTTACCTCGTAAGTCAACCGTCCGCCTTACCCCAAGTCTCTAAACACGCACTGTGAGGACCCCTCCATGGTGTACTCGTCGGCAATACCACGACACCTTGCTCTATTAAAAATAATTATGTTAGAACTGCTTTATGTGATTTGGGAGCTGGAGTTAGTGTTATGACTTTTTCTCTCTACAAAAGACTCCATCTAGAAAAGTTGATACCAACTGATATATCTTTGTAAATGGCTGATAATTCAACTACTATTCTTGTTGGTATATGTGAGGATGTTCCTGTTCAAGTTCCTCATAATTGCATGGTTTTAACTGATTTTGTTGTGCTTGAAATGCCTGAAGATGATAATATGTCTATTATTCTTGGGAGACCTTTTCTTAATACTGCAGTTGCTGTCATCAATTGTAATCAAGGGAAAGTAACATTCAATATTAATGACAAAGAGCATACTGTCTATTTCGCCAAGAAGGTTGCTAAGAGCTATTGCCTGAATTCTATTGAAAATATTGAAAGCATCAAGGTTGGAGAAATATATTGTCCCATTCCACAAGAAAATTTTGAACTTATGATTGGGACCATTGCTATCAAGTATGAGGTAACATAATCACCTTGTAGAATGCAAACTTTTGTTTCATATAAATTTGTTTTGGTAACAAGACTTGATCGACCTTGATAACAAAAGGATTTTAATGAACAAAATAATGCTTTCACTGTGGTTATACTTGCTCACTTTTATTTTTCTCCTTTCAAACCTTTGCTCTTCGTTGTGCCTAACTTAAAGGCGTTAAAGAAAAGTACTTTTTGGGAGATAACCCAAGAGTTTCCTTGAGTCTTGGAAGTTATTACTTTAGTAATGACCTCTCCTTATCCTTTTTGTTTGGTTTTTGTGCCAAGAATGACCTCTAATGAAAGGGAAGTAAGATTTGGGGAGTTGCTGTCCTGAAACAGATTTCTGTCCTCCACCATATAAATTCGTGAGGAGTCTCTGTTAGTCGGATTGAGCTGAAAATTTACGAATAAATTCCCCAGTATGTTAGCTAAGTTTCGTTAGTTCAACACTTTTTGATTTGACAACATAAGATCTTCGAAAAAATCGGTTTCTACCTGCTGGTCTATTTTGACAGATTTCTGTCATTATTTGCATTTGCTTCTTATTTATTCCTTTTTGGGTTCTTTTTGGGAAATCGAGATTTTTGAGGAAATTGCTCCAGTAGCTTGTGTCTTTAGTGAAAGTTTTGCTATTTTAAAACTAAACCCCAAAGGTCTATTATCTTTTGAATGCACTAATGTTGCTAATGAAGATTGTGTGAAGTTTTGTATGAAGGAAAATTTCAGGTGTAGAGAGAGAATGATGTAATGAGATGAAGAATGGACAAAATCTCAAGATTGGGGGGAGCTACCCCGTGTCACCCCAAGAAATATTCAAGAGGTACAAGCGTCAAATCTTGGGGGTGCCCAAGGCATCCCCTTCTTCATCAATAAAATTCCAGGTCTTTCTAGACATTTCGTTTTTATTGTTTCATGCACAGTTGTGTTGTTCTTGGAGTGTCTTAGTTTTTGTTTTTGGTTTTCTTTTGCTTCATTTTTTTGCTTTATGTGCTTGCTAAAAAATTCGAAAACATCAAAAATATTCGTTGTTCTTCTCTGGTTTTGTGAGTTCTTTTTAGGGTTCATCCGTCCTCAGTGGATTTTGGTTTCATGTTACTATTCAAGTCACACAAGTGAGGGGCAATAATGAAGATTAAGACAACTCGAGGTGTGGTAAGAGGCTGGTAACAAACTCTATTTGTTTCATTTTTGTACATATACTCATCCTTGTGAGCATGCTTAGCCTATTTGTGTAAGGTGTATGTCATTATGGATGCTTAGTAGTTTTTGCTTGTCTATGATTAGATCCAGCTTGCTAATAGTTTGTAGCTTGTCATATGAATGTTTGCTTGCATTGTGTTATTCATATTTTGGTATGATATTGTGGTATCCTCCTCTGACTGTTCATGTGAATCGACTTGGCACATGCTCACACATGCATATGACTAATCAATAGTCAGTAAGCCTCGATGATTTATTTTGCCTCAGAGTTCTTGTATCACTTTCATGCCATAATTAGTCATGTTTTGTTGCAAGCATGATTATGACAGCTATTGCTCTCTCGTTTGTCGCTCCCTCTCTTTTGCTAGCTTTCACTTGCACTGAGTACGTGCTCTACATGTGCTTCCAATTCCCCAAAACCAATACTGCCAGTTGTGTCCACTATACCTACCTATTAGCATCATTTGCTATTTCAGTGCATATTCCATATGCCGTGTTTTCTTCCAAAATAAAATATTTGTGTGTTTTGAGAAAGTTAGTTAGTAAGGCTCTCAAGAACTTGATGGCACACTTTATTCCTTGCGCATAATAATCCTGAACCATTGTGACTAGTCCATGAAAGTTATATGCTTGCTAATTATATACTGGGAGTCCGCAGAACCGTGTTGTCACAGGGAACGCTTTCAACACTTTTTGGATATCTCATCCAGTTGATTCCTTGCTCTTTTGTTTACAGATGTCGACGATGTGAAATAAAAGGAGAAATTGTTAGTTCATGGAGTTTATACATTGTGTTAGATAAACGCCTGGGCTGCTAGCCTAAGCCATGCTTAATCATGGTGGAAACTTACAGCATCACTATAATGAGCATATATGAAGCATCCTCAATAAAAATCTATGCATATGGTAAATAAAAAGATTGCTGAGATGCTCATTGTCTACTTGACTTGTCATTTTGGTTATGGGAAAGCTCCTGTACCATGTGCAAGGGGTACCCCGTTGGCGGTTCTCGATGATATGCATGTATTTACAATGACAAGAATTTTCAGGTGACCAAAGTTGAGTAGCATGCGGAGCGACCCTCGTACTCAAGGGACTTGGGATTTCCAGTTTATGGTCTGTCAAGCATATGATTCAGAGTGGACCTCACTTTCACCTTAACCACATGAAGATGCCTATGATAGGGGCAATGAGATCTCAAAGATAATGAGTACCTTCCTTTCAGCATTTGGAAGCCTTTCAAACCTTCACAAAACCGTTTTCACAACTTTGTTGAGTCACCACTTATTCTATGAGCACTTTCTTGAGAGCATAGTTGTCATTCTTGTGTTTGTTCCAAAACTTGGTTAATTATGTCATGACTTTGATGCTTGTATCTCTGATATTTTTACTTTTAGTCTTCATGTGAACTTCAGAGGTGCCTTGGAATTTATATTGTGCTCTTCAAACAAAGTCAAGCGAGATACCACTCTATCATATCTTATTATGAGCATTGCAATGTTGCTTATGTTTATGTTTCATGCTACTTATTATTATTGAGTTGGTTTCCCTTCATAGCTTGCAATGACTATTGAGTAGACTTAGTTGCATACTCCTTATTATGAATTGTCTAAGCATTTACTCCTGTGCTGAGAATATTTACATCATATGAAGCAAAGTGTTCGTGAAAGTTCTTTTATCGCACTCGGTTTTCAACTGAATTGCTTGAGGACAAGCAATAAGCTAAGCTTGGGGGAGTTGATACGTCCAAAACTTATCTACTTTCTCGAACACTTTGCTATTGTTTCTTCTCCAAACTTGTGTGATTTGGATACAACTAACATGGACTGACATTGTTTTCAGCAAAAATACCTTGGTGTCTTGTTTTTGTGCAGAAAATGAACTATGCAGAAAAATCCCGGAAAATATGCCAAAAATTATATTTCACCAGAAGATCCACGAAGCCAGAAGAAGAGACGGAGGGGAGGCCTGGGGGCCTAGACCCAACCCAGGCGCGGGCCCACCTGACCCCGCGCCTGGGAGGGGTGCAACCACCCTAGGCAGCTCCTCGACCTCCCTCTGCGCCTATGTTGCCTTTTGACCTAAAATCCGAGGGGGGTTCGATAGTTTTCCAGAAAGAGTTCCGCTCCACCGCTGCTACCAGAAACCAAGATTCGGATCCAGAAACTCTGTTCTAGCACCCTGCCGGAACGGGGAATTTGGAGAGGATCATCGCCATCGACATCACCAACGCATCTCCATCAACCACCGATGTTTCCCTCATCCATGGGTGAGTAATCCCCCGCTGTAGGCTTGGGGATGGTAGGGATTGGATGAGTTCTATCATGTAATCGAATAAGATATGTTAGGGCATAGTGCCTAGTTTCTCTTGTGCTATTTGACTTTGTTACAACTTGTTGTGCTTAATGCTTGTCACTAGGGCCCGAGTGCCATGATCTCAGATCTGAACTTATTATTGAATCATTATGATAGTATTGTTTGTGATCTTATCTACAAGTTATGTACACATATCATTGTCCGGATCCAAAGGCCCCAAAGTGACAATAATTGGGACAACCGGAGGGGATGGCTGTGGTGTGAGGATCACATGTGTTCACCGAGTGTTAATGCTTTGCTCCGGTGCTCTATTAAAAGGAGCACCTTAATTGCCAGTAGTTCCCTAGAGGCCTCGCTGCCACGGGCTGGATGGATAGAAGATGTTGTGCAAGTTCTCATTGCAAGCATGTATGACTATATTTGGAGCACATGCCTAGGATTGTTTAGTACTTGGATGCTTGTTATTATTTATCTGCAATGCCCTATATCTTGAAGTTACATGTTTATACTCGTCCATGCAATGCCCTGTTGGAATTATGCCCTAGAGGCAATAATAAAGATGTTATTATTATAATTCTTGTTCATGATAAAGTTTGTATTCCATGCATTGTATTAAGCGGAAACATTAATACTTGTGTGGTTTGTGAACAACACCGTGTCCCTAGTACGCCTCTATGGACTAGCTCATTGATCAATGATGGTTAAGGTTTCCTAACCATAGACATGAGTTGTCAATTGATAATGAGATCATATCATTGGGAGAATGATATGGTGGACAGACCCAAACTAAGCAAAGCTATTAGATCGTTTCATCGTGTTCGTCTTTGCGAAGCTTTTCTCATGTCAAATATTGTATTCCTTAGACCATGAGATAATACAACGATGCTTAACGATGTGAAGAGTTATTTGAACAAGTGTTTTTCAATGAAAGACCTAGGTGAAGCTGCTTATATATTGGGCATCAAAATCTATAGAGATAGACAAAGACGCCTGATAGCTTTAAGCCAGAGTACATACCTAGACAAAGTTCTGAAAAGGTTCAGAATGGATAAGGCATTGAAAGGTTCAGTGCCTATGTTGTCAGGTAAGATATTGAGCAAGGCTCAGTGTCCAGCTACGGTAAATGATAGGGAAGCTATGAGCAAAGTGCCTTATGCCTCGGCCATAGGTTCCATCATGTATGCCATGCTGTGTACTAGACCGGATGTGTCCAATGCTCTTAGTTTGACGAGCAGATATCAAAGTGATCCAGGAGTGGAACACTGGATAGCCGTGAAGAACATCCTAAGGTACCTAAATAGGACTAAAGAAATGTTCTTAGTCTATGGGGGTGATGAACAGCTCGTCGTAAAAGGTTACGTCGATGCTAGTTTTGACACCGACAAGGATGATTGTAAATCTCAGACAGGATACGTGTATATTTTGAATGGAGGAGCTGTGAGCTGGAGAAGCTGCAAGCAAAGCGTGATCGCGGGATCTACAGTAGAAGCGGAATACATGGCTACTGCAGAAGCATCAAGTGAAGGAGTTTGGATCAGAAACTTCGTCACTGAACTTGGCGTGGTTCCAAGTGCATTGGACCCACTGGAGATATTGTGTGACAACACTGGCGCCATAGCACTCGCTAAGGAACCAAGATATCATCCAAAGACCAAGCATATCAACCGCAAGTTTCATATAATCCGAGATTATATAGCAGATGGAGATCTGAAGATTAGCAAAGTACATATAGATCTGAATGTCGTAGATCCATTGACTAAACCTCTTCCATGTGTAAAACATGATCAGCACCTCAGTGCCATGGGTGTGAGATTGTTGCCAAATGTAAACTAGATTATTGACTCTAGTGCAAGTGGGAGACTGTTGGAATTATGCCCTAGAGGCAATAATAAAGATGTTATTATTATAATTCTTGTTCATGATAAAGTTTGTATTCCATGCTAGAATTGTATTAAGCGGAAACATTAATACTTGTGTGGTTTGTGAACAACACCGTGTCCCTAGTACGCCTCTATGGACTAGCTCATTGATCAATGATGGTTAAGGTTTCCTAACCATAGACATGAGTTGTCAATTGATAATGAGATCATATCATTGGGAGAATGATATGGTGGACAGACCCAAACTAAGCAAATCTATTAGATCGTTTCATCGTGTTCGTCTTTGCGAAGCTTTTCTCATGTCAAATATTGTATTACTTAGACCATGAGATAATACAACTCCCTGGTATCGGAAGAAAGCTTTGAGGTCATCAAACGTCATCCTATGAGAGGGTGATCATAAAGGTGTCTCTCAGGTGATCAGAAAGTATTTGTTGGGTTGTATGTATCGAGATGGAATTTGTCCCTCCCAAGTCGGAGAGATATACTTCGGGCCCACTCGGTAATCGATATCAACACCGCTTGCAAGCATGTGGTTAAGGAGTTAATCACAAAGTGATATCGGATTACGGAACTAGTAAAGTACTTGCTGTGAACGAGATTGAACTAGGTATGACGATACCGACGATCGAATCTCGGGCAAGTAAAATATCGCGAGACGAAGGGAATATATATATGGGATTGATTGAATCCTGGCATCGTGGTTCATCCGATATGATCATCGATGAATGTGTGGGAGTCAATATGGGTGCCCAGACCCCCCTGTTGATTATTGATAGAAGATCATGTCTGCATATTCTCGAACCCGCAGGGTCACACACTTAACGTGTCTCGACGCTAGGATAGATTGGATACTTGGTTTATGAATTTTTGTTCGGAGTCTCGGATGGGATCTGGGACATCACGAGAGGTTCCGGAGTGGTCCGGAGAATAAGATTCATATAAGGCAGTGCAGTTTTTGGAGTTCAGAATTGTTCTGGGTTAATCGGTATTGTACCGGAAGCTTCTAGAACCTTCCGGAAGGGGACCAACGTGGCCCCACCTTCCGGGAGGGGGCATGGGCCTATGAGGGAGTGTCCTGGCCGCATTGGGCCAGGGGCACAAGGCCCCATAGGGCCCAGCCGATCCTAGATAAGTTTAAACTCGTTTAAACTAGAGATAGGGTTTCTAGATAAGGGATAAGTTTAAACTCGTTTAAACTAGAGATAGGGTTTCTAGATAAAGGAGAGTTTAAATCGTTTAAACTAGAGATAGGCTTGGAGGATGGGCAAGGGCTGGCCGCACCCCCCTCTATATATAGAGGGCTGGTGCGCCCCTCTCTACACACACCTTCCTCCAAACCCTAGTTGCCCTGCTGCCCTCCTCTCTCCCTCCCGACTGTTTGTAGGCGAAGCCCTGCTGCAGAAATTCTCCACCATATACACCACGCCGTCGTGTTGTAGATCCAATCTATCTCTCCACCCTACTTGCTGGTCCGAGGAAGGAGGAGACGTCGAGGTGCTGCACGTGTGCATCTCACGGAGGCACCGCCACTTGTGGTGCTAGATCGGATCGGATCGCGAGGAGGAGAAGCGAGTACGACTACATCACCCACGTTCCGACGAACGTTCCGCTGTGCGAATCTTCAAGGGTATGAAGATCTAATCCAATCTCTCTCGTTGTTTGCATCTCCTAGATTAGATCTTGGCTTTCCCTCTGTTCGCTTCCATAGAAAATTTTGATTTACTATGCTGTGAAACTCATTAGTGGTATCAGAGCTAACATCAACGCCCGCAATAGTTGTAGTTAGCAATAGTTGTAGTTGCTATTCGTGGTGGAGGCAATCATGGTGGAGTAATGGAGATCATGCCGGAACGCACAAGATGGAGATCATTGCGCGAAGATTGGCTATACCATGTCACAAAAAGTTATATGCATGTGATGTTTATCCTTTTATGTATCTTATTATGCTTGGATCGCGACGGTAGCATTATAAGATGATTCCTCACTTAAAGATCAATATAAAACTATGTTCTCCCCATGTATGCACCGTTGCGAAAGTTCGTCGTGTCCAAGCATCACGTGATGATCGGGTGCTATAGACTCTACGCTCACATACAACGGGTGCAAGCCAGTTTTGCACACGCGGAAATACTTGGGTCTAACTTGACGAGCCTAGCATGTACAGACATGGCCTCGGAACACATGAACCGAAAGGTTAAGCATGAGTCATATGAATGATATGATCGACACTTCGTTGTCCACCATTGAAACCACATCTCTTCTCGTGAAGATCGGATTAGGTGTGGTGAATTTGGATTGTGTTCACTAAACAACTTGAGGGATGTTGAATTTAGTGGGAGTTCATCTAGTAATTTGATTAAGTTGAACTATTTATCATGAACATAGTCTAAATTGTACTTGCAAATACTGTAGATCACATGGCCAAGTCCAACTTCAACTTCAACGTTTTTGCTGAGAAAGAAAATCTTAGAAACAATGGGTCTAACTTCACCAACTGGTTCCGCAATCTAAGAATCATTCTGTCTGGCGGACAAAAGGACCATGTCCTTGAGAAAGCGTTAGGTAACCCCCTGCTGCAACTGCGCCGGCTGATGAGAAAGCTGTCTATCAGTCGCGCAAAGATGATTATGGTGTGATTAAGAGCACCATGTTGTTTGCTATGGAACCGGAACTTCAAAATCGTTTTGAAAACTATCCCGGGCCCTTTGAGATTCTCGAGGAGCTGAAAACCATGTTTCAGACTCAGGCCCGTTCTGAGAGATATGAGATCTCTGAGAAGTTCTTTAACTGCAAGATGGAGGAAGGGAGTTCCGTTAGTGAGCACGCCATAAAGATGTCGGGCTACACTCAACGCCTTGAGCAACTGGACTGCAAGATTCCAGAGGATCTCAAGATTGACAGGGTTCTGCAATCACTCCCTTCCAGCTACAAAAGTTTTGTAGTGACTCATAATCAGATTGGTTCCACTGATACGATCACCGAGCTCTTCGCAAAGCTGAAGGCTGCGGAGGTGGACATCAAGAAGGATAATCATGTGTTGATGGTCAACAAGCCCTCCTTTAAGAAAGGTAAAGGTGCAAAGAAGCCCTTCAAGAAAAGCGGCGGCAAGCGCGTTGCCCCTGCTGAGAAGAAGCTCAAGTCTGGACCTAAGCCGGACACTGAGTGCTTCTATTGCAAGGACAAGGGTCACTGGAAGCGCAACTGTCCGAAGTACTTAGCGGACAAGAAGGCTGGCACCATCAAATGTATATTTGATATACATATTATTGATGTTTTCCTTACTAGCCCTCGTTGTAGTGCCTGGGTATTTGATACTGGTTCAGTTGCTAATATTTGTAACTCGAAACAGGAGCTACGGAATAGACGGCGGCTTGCGAGGGATGAGGTGACGATGCGCGTTGGCAACGGATCAAGAGTTGATGTGATGGCCGTCGGCACGCTCTCCTTAGTTTTACCTTCGGGATTAGTTTTAAACCTTAATAAATGTTATTATGTGCCTGCGTTGAGCATGAACATTATTTCTGGATCGTGTTTATTGCAAGACGGTTATTCATTTAAATCGGAGAATAATGGTTGTTCTATTTATATGAGTAACATCTTTTATGGTCATGCACCTATTGTGAATGGTTTATTTCTTCTGAATCTCGAAAAGGATGAAACACACATCCATAACATTGAAGCTAAGAGATGCAAAGTAGATAGTGATAATACTACGTATTTGTGGCACTGTCGTCTAGGTCATATTGGTGTAAAGCGCATGAAGAAACTCCATTCTGAAGGACTTTTGGAGTCTCTTGATTTTGAATCATTTGACACATGCAAACCATGCCTCATGGGCAAGATGATCAAAACCCCGTTCTCCGGAATGATGGAGCGAGCAACGGACTTGTTGGAAATCATACATACCGATGTATGCGGACCGATGAGTGTTTCGACGCGCGGTGGATATCGCTATTTTCTCACTTTTACCGATGACTTAAGTAGATATGGGTATATCTATTTAATGAAACATAAATCTGAAACGTTTGAAAAGTTCAAAGAATTTCAGAATGAAGTGGAGAACCATCGTAACAGAAAGATTAAGTTTCTACGATCCGATCGTGGGGGCGAATATTTAAGTTATGATTTTCTCACGCATCTCAAAGCAAGTGGAATCGTTTCACAACTCACGCCACCCGGAACACCACAGCGCAATGGTGTGTCTGAACGCCGGAATCGAACCCTATTAGATATGGTCCGATCGATGATGTCTCTTACTGATTTGCCGTTATCTTTTTGGGGTTATGCATTAGAAACCGCTGCATTCACTTTAAATAGGGCTCCATCTAAATCCGTTGAGACGACACCGTATGAACTGTGGTTTGGTGCTAAACCTAAGTTGTCGTTTCTTAAAGTTTGGGGATGCGAAGCTTACGTCAAGAAGTTGATGCCCGACAAGCTCGAACCCAAAGCGGAGAAATGCGTCTTCATAGGATACCCTAAGGAAACTATTGGGTATACCTTCTATCACAGAACCGAAGGCAAAGTGTTTGTCGCAAAGAACGGTTCCTTTCTTGAAAAGGAGTTTCTCTCGAAAGAAGTGAGTGGGAGGAAAGTAGAGCTAGACGAGGTTATTGAACCTTCTCTTGAATTGGAGAGTAGCGCAGCACCTGAAATTGTTCCAGTGCCGCCTGCACCAACAATAGAGGAAGCTAATGACAAGGATCATGAAGCTTCGGACAATGCTGCTACTGAACGTCGCAGGTCGACAAGGTCGCATGCCCCTCCTGAGTGGTACGGCAACCCTGTCTTGACTGTCTTGTTAGTACAAGACAGTGAACCTATGAACTATGAGGAAGCGATGATGAGCCCAGACTCTGAGAAATGGCTAGAAGCCATGAAATCCGAATTGGGATCCATGAGCGAAAACCAAGTATGGACTTTGGTGGACCCTCCTAGCGACCGAAAGGCCGTTGAGTGCAAATGGATCTTCAAGAAGAAAACGGACGCGGATGGTAATGTTACCGTCTATAAAGCACGGCTTGTCGCAAAAGGTTTTCGACAAGTTCAAGGTGTTGACTATGATGAGACTTTCTCTCCCGTAGCGATGTTTAAGTCCATTCGGATTTTATTAGCAATTGCTGCGTTTCATGATTATGAAATATGGCAGATGGATGTCAAGACTGCGTTCCTCAATGGCAACATTGATGAAGAGTTGTATATGATGCAACCCGAAGGTTTTGTCGATCCTAAGGATGCTGATAAAGTATGCAAACTTCAGCGTTCCATTTATGGACTGAAGCAAGCATCTCGGAGTTGGAACCTTCGTTTTGATCAAGTGATCAAGAGCTTTGGATTTGTTCCAAATTGCTACGAAGCTTGCATCTACAAGAAAGTGAGTGGGAGCTCGGTGACGTTTCTGGTACTATATGTGGATGACATATTGATTATTGGAAATGACATCAACATGCTTAACGATGTGAAGAGTTATTTGAACAAGTGTTTTTCAATGAAAGACCTAGGTGAAGCTGCTTATATATTGGGCATCAAAATCTATAGAGATAGACAAAGACGCCTGATAGCTTTAAGCCAGAGTACATACCTAGACAAAGTTCTGAAAAGGTTCAGAATGGATAAGGCATTGAAAGGTTCAGTGCCTATGTTGTCAGGTAAGATATTGAGCAAGGCTCAGTGTCCAGCTACGGTAAATGATAGGGAAGCTATGAGCAAAGTGCCTTATGCCTCGGCCATAGGTTCCATCATGTATGCCATGCTGTGTACTAGACCGGATGTGTCCAATGCTCTTAGTTTGACGAGCAGATATCAAAGTGATCCAGGAGTGGAACACTGGATAGCCGTGAAGAACATCCTAAGGTACCTAAATAGGACTAAAGAAATGTTCTTAGTCTATCGGGGTGATGAACAGCTCGTCGTAAAAGGTTACGTCGATGCTAGTTTTGACACCGACAAGTATGATTGTAAATCTCAGACAGGATACGTGTATATTTTGAATGGAGGAGCTGTGAGCTGGAGAAGCTGCAAGCAAAGCGTGATCGCGGGATCTACAGTAGAAGCGGAATACACGGCTGCTGCAGAAGCATCAAGTGAAGGAGTTTGGATCAGAAACTTCGTCACTGAACTTGGCGTGGTTCCAAGTGCATTGGACCCACTGGAGATATTGTGTGACAACACTGGCGCCATAGCACTCGCTAAGGAACCAAGATATCATCCAAAGACCAAGCATATCAACCGCAAGTTTCATATAATCCGAGATTATATAGCAGATGGAGATCTGAAGATTAGCAAAGTACATACAGATCTGAATGTCGCAGATCCATTGACTAAACCTCTTCCACGTGTAAAACATGATCAGCACCTCAGTGCCATGGGTGTGAGATTGTTGCCAAATGTAAACTAGATTATTGACTCTAGTGCAAGTGGGAGACTGTTGGAATTATGCCCTAGAGGCAATAATAAAGATGTTATTATTATAATTCTTGTTCATGATAAAGTTTGTATTCCATGCTAGAATTGTATTAAGCGGAAACATTAATACTTGTGTGGTTTGTGAACAACACGGTGTCCCTAGTACGCCTCTATGGACTAGCTCATTGATCAATGATGGTTAAGGTTTCCTAACCATAGACATGAGTTGTCAATTGATAATGAGATCATATCATTGGGAGAATGATATGGTGGACAGACCCAAACTAAGCAAAGCTATTAGATCGTTTCATCGTGTTCGTCTTTGTGAAGCTTTTCTCATGTCAAATATTGTATTACTTAGACCATGAGATAATACAACTCCCTGGTATCGGAAGAAAGCTTTGAGGTCATCAAACGTCATCCTATGAGAGGGTGATCATAAAGGTGTCTCTCAGGTGATCAGAAAGTATCTGTTGGGTTGTATGTATCGAGATGGAATTTGTCCCTCCCAAGTCGGAGAGATATACTTCGGGCCCACTCGGTAATCAATATCAACACCGCTTGCAAGCATGTGGTTAAGGAGTTAATCACAAAGTGATATCGGATTACGAAACGAGTAAAGTACTTGCTGTGAACGAGATTGAACTAGGTATGACGATACCGACGATCGAATCTCGGGCAAGTAAAATATCGCGAGACGAAGGGAATATATATATGGGATTGATTGAATCCTGGCATCGTGGTTCATCCGATATGATCATCGATGAATGTGTGGGAGTCAATATGGGTGCCCAGACCCCGCTGTTGATTATTGATAGAAGATCATGTCTGCATATTCTCGAACCCGCAGGGTCACACACTTAACGTGTCTCGACGCTAGGATAGATTGGATACTTGGTTTATGAATTTTTGTTCGGAGTCTCGGATGGGATCCGGGACATCACGAGAGGTTCCGGAGTGGTCCGGAGAATAAGATTCATATAAGGCAGTGCAGTTTTTGGAGTTCGGAATTGTTCTGGGTTAATCGGTATTGTACCGGAAGCTTCTAGAACCTTCCGGAAGGGGACCAACGTGGCCCCACCTTCCGGGAGGGGGCATGGGCCTATGAGGGAGTGTCCTGGCCGCATTGGGCCAGGGGCACAAGGCCCCATAGGGCCCAGCCGATCCTAGATAAGTTTAAACTCGTTTAAACTAGAGATAGGGTTTCTAGAAAAGGGATAAGTTTAAACTCGTTTAAACTAGAGATAGGGTTTCTAGATAAAGGAGAGTTTAAATCGTTTAAACTAGAGATAGGCTTGGAGGATGGGCAAGGGCTGGCCGCACCCCCCCCCTCTATATATAGAGGGCTGGTGCGCCCCCTCTCTACACACACCTTCCTCCAAACCCTAGTTGCCCTGCTGCCCTCCTCTCTCCCTCCCGACTGTTTGTAGGCGAAGCCCTGCTGCAGAAATTCTCCACCATATACACCACGCCGTCGTGTTGTAGATCCAATCTATCTCTCCACCCTACTTGCTGGTCCGAGGAAGGAGGAGACGTCGAGGTGCTGCACGTGTGCATCTCACGGAGGCACCGCCACTTGTGGTGCTAGATCGGATCGGATCGCGAGGAGGAGAAGCGAGTACGACTACATCACCCACGTTCCGACGAACGTTCCGCTGTGCGAATCTTCAAGGGTATGAAGATCTAATCCAATCTCTCTCGTTGTTTGCATCTCCTAGATTAGATCTTGGCTTTCCCTCTGTTCGCTTCCGCAGAAAATTTTGATTTACTATGTTGCGAAACCCTTCATGTCCGTCATCCATCCTTATGCCTACCGCACTCGAATCCTACTGTTACTGTTACTGTTACTATTGCTCATGTTTCACTGTTGCTGTTGCTTTGATGTTGCTACTGATAAACTTCTGTGAGCAAGAACTATTTCCAGGTGTTGCTGAACTGACAACTCAGTTGTTAAGGCTTGCAAGTATTCTTTGGCTCCCCTTGTGTCGAATCAATAAATTGGGTAATACTACCCGCGATGACTGTTGCGATCCCCTATACTTGTGGGTCATCAGGATGGCCGTGAGATTCCACCTTGCTATGCTAAAGTCGGGGTGGATAAAATCGTAAAGGAGTGGGAGTCAATGGAGCTTGACATCCCTGGACCTGAAGGTGAGAGCACACTCGGAGAAGTACTGGGTGATATCATTTTATGGGACAAGAACAACATACGGTTTCTAAGCTCGGCCCCAAGGCCAACACCGCCTCTGAGTTGTCGCAGGTCTCCTTCACCTCCATCACCTCGAAGAAGCCCACCCCATGATGACTACGACCACCACATCTTGAGTCCATATCGATCTTCGCCGCAGGTTCAGCAGTCTTCGCCGCCCTCTAAGGACAATAAGCGGAAGCGTGCTCCGTCAGTGAGTACTAAAGGATGCGGCAGCCCAATACGAAAAATGTCGCCCCTCCCAACAATTCCTCATAAGAATCTTCCCATCAGACCTTACGATCGTACTGATGTGGAAACTGCAGCGATAGCAAAGGCCAAAGTGGCAGCGCATTTTGAGAAGAAGAAACCCGAGCCCGCTCTGGTATAGACCGAGAAGCAAAAGACATATGCAATTGATTTTCTGAACACAAAATTGCAATATGAGCTGCAGCATAAGCCAGATGACTATCTATGCACACTTCAGAAAGAAGTGGCGAAGAGAAAATCAAGTGCAAGCGGTAAAAAATCATCAAGCATAGGTGCAAGCGGGAGCAAAACTGTAATCAGTAAAAAAATCAGACGTTTCCCTTCTCGGACAACAGGCCAACAAACGATCGTGTCCCTCAAGGTGTTTTCAGAAAACGTTCCCCTTCTCGCACAACAGCCACTAGATATGTCAGTAGCTGCGGAGTTGGCGGCCAGCATGGAAATTAGTATTGATGAACTCTTAGGCCCCCAACTCGACCTTCTACCCAAGGCTGATGTAGCCCGTAGATATGTCACAGGTGAGGATTTGGTTAGCAAAGAAAAGGTGAAAGAACTGTCAACACAACTGCGGAATCTCCATGAGTGGTACTTGACAGCTGCAAAGCAAGGGATAATATTTATCACAGCGAAAGTCCCACGTGAGTACTACTTCAGACCCGACGAGGTCCATGTTGAGCTTCCAGAACTATTCCAGTTATACAATCTCAACGCCCTCAACAAATCTATCATCGGCTGCTATTGTCTGTAAGTTGTTGAATTCATTGTCTACATGTTCATTTCATTGCATGTAATTATCCTCATTATATCATTTTGTACTCTATTATTATGAAGAATGAACATCCAGGAATGTAAAAAATAAGAAGAATCTATAGTGTTGGGTTCATTGACCCAGATAAAATACATATAAATACGCTAACGAAAAAGCCCGAGGAGACGGAGGAAAACATTTTAAGGTTTTTAAAGGAGCAAAATTTATGTGACCATATACTGTTCCTTACAATTTTGAGTAAGGGTCTTACTCCGTTGTACATATTCACTTTTGATTACTCGATGCTAAGCTTAACTGATGAGTTACTGATGTATATATATAAACGTTTGCAGCTTCCACTAGATTCTGCTAGACATTCAACTTGATAAGGGAAGAGTTAAAGTCATGGACCCATCAAAGAGAAAGCTGGAAGCGTTCCATGGCATGCAGGACATGCTCCAGAAGTAATTTTCTCGCTATATCGGTCTATTTTATTGATTTCTTGAGGTATCAGGTAATGAATAACGCATTCATTCATTTTCTTCGCCGGACAGGGTTTGGATCCGGTTCAAGCATGAGGTTACGGGTTCCTTTAGTCAGAAGCGTTTAAGGAGGTCTCGGTGACTACTACGTGATATGTCTGCGCATCTCTTTACTTCTAGTTTCAATACAATAATGATGCTAGATTATTATTTTGATTGATTTCTATTGTCGTAAAATGCGCGAGGCAGCCACAGGGGTCTAATTTATGTGGATTCTACGTTTGCGAGTTCATTCACACGTTTACCACCGAGCACAAAGATTATAGAGTCGACGTAAGTAATACATTCACACCATCATTTTATTACCGTCACTTTTTGTTATCATGATTGATATTCATATTGATCTCCTTTTCTTATATAGTTCGAGAGAATGCGGGATAATCTCCTACCACATCAGCGTGTACTAGCAATTGCGGAGAAGCTGGCAGGTTTTATTTTTAAAGAGATGGTACACGATGGCGGAGAATTTAATGTGAATAGGCGCTAATGATCTCCATATAATTGAATAGACAGGCTCTAATCCCGGTATTTATGATCTTCATGTAACTATATAAATTGTATATATTTATATGCTCGATATCGTAATACAAGTTATCTTATATATGCACGAATGTGTACGATATGTGGAGGCATAGAAATATTCAAAAACTATTTTGAAATGAAAAATAAATAATAAAACAATACAAAATAAATTCTCTGTCGCGGCAGAGAAAGGATACAAAATGCTGCCGCGGCAGAGAAACACTAGTCCAAGTTAATGCTCTGCCGCGGCAGAGAAAAGACGCAAAATGCTGACGCGGCAGAGATCCACTAGTCCCGGTCCTTAACACCAACCGGACTAGTGGGGGTGCACCCCGAGCGCGCCACGGCAGCCACGTGGGCATCCACTAGTCCCGCCTGGTAACTGAGCAGGGACTAGTGGGTGGGCCCAGTGGCGGAGCTCTGTTGTGGCCAAATGGGGCCACGTCCCGCCCAGCTCAGCCCAAAATACCAAAGAGTTAGAGAAAAATTGATCCATAAATGAAAAAAATCGAGTCTTTTCTTTGGGCTGGCCCGCCCAACAATTTGGCTGGAGCTCCGCCAGTGGGTGGGCCTCTAGTCCCGCTTGGTCCTGGTGCCAAAACCGGGACTAAATGCCCTTACGGCCCGGGACTAGAGGCCCTGTTTTCACTACTATGAAAATAATCAAAATTTATAGAAATACAAATATCGCTATATGTATAAACGTGAATTCCGATGTACCCACGTCCACCGACTACTTATTTAGTCGAATTAGCCTCGGAAACAAGATCAACTCCCACCATGGATGCATGTGATCCTTGCACCAATTGGTTTTCTGGCAACACTCGCGTCGGCGCTCTCCGGTTTCACATATCGATGCATACCAAGAACTCCCAAGAGTTTTAAGTTGCAACATAGGAGGGATATGTGGATTTGTGTTATCACGGTTTTTGCTTCCTTTGACTTTGTGTCCGATTCTCCTACAATGAGACCGTAAGATTGTGCCAAAAATCTGAATCCCGGGGGTACATCTTTGTGTTTGCAAGCCTCTCAACTCATTTGGATTCATGCAATCTATTATTTTACAAGTTTACCTTCGAAGTATGCATGCTTATGATGTTATAGGCAATAAAATTGTTAGAACCAGCAAACTAATATTGAATTTTTGCAATCGCATATTCACCTCACCTCTAGTCAGTAGTGGATGATCTTTCACCCTCCTAGAAAATCCAACCCTTCTACTAAATGCCAAACACCAGGCATTGAGGTCACACTACTCAACACCCCTTTGAAATCTTATATTCTATGTAACGTCGTCCTAATTGCTGAGGCATCTCGGAAGTAAAATTAGACTATGTTGATTTGTGACCCACCCCTCCACCACCTTCTTAGTGCCTGAGAGGTAGGGTTGCAAGCGGGGCAGGTTTGCGGGCAGTAACTTTGCTTAGCTCACATGCACGTTGTATAAATTGGAGATATATTCTAACCGATGCATACTGTATAATTCATACTAACAATCTCGTTTTGCGAGCTTAGGCGGACCCCGCACTTGCAACCCTACTAAGAGGGCATGGACTCTTTGGCCAACATAAGAGGAGAAACGTAGGTTCTCTTTTGATGGCTAGGTCATGACTCAAAGGTTACATTCACAAGCTAGCTTTTTTTCACAGAAGATCCGACTTTAATGATTACTATAATAGATTATCTACCTACTAATTTCTCTTGAGGTAGGTTGGTTGTGTGGCGGTAAATACTTCCGTTCACCTAAGTACGTCTCCGTCCACGTGTCTTTTCTTGCAAGTCGTGTTACAGCATGACTAATACAATTCGACCACGTGCGGAGAATAAAACGGACCGGCCGAAGCTTCCTATCCTTCCTCCAACCTATATAGCCACGAAACGAACGGCCGCCTCCTCTCCAAATCAAATTGAATCCCATTGGAAACCCTAGAGTAGCAGCATGGATAAGGAAGCTCCCATTGTAAGTCGTCGCATCATCGAGCCTAATCGTGCAAGACGCGGGATGAATCTCTGATGGGTCGTCTACCTCTTCCAAACTGATCCCACATATCTCGATCTCTCACCGGAAGCCCATCATCTGAATCCCTATATCGGAAGCAACATGGCCATGGCCAACCCGGAGAGGCTGCACAGATCATCCTCAAATCGCTGCAGCGGCAGGAGCGTAAGTACGAGAAGGAGCAGAAGCTCAATGTAAAGAAGGTCATGGAGAAGGGCAACGTGACTGCACACACATCTACTGCTAGAACGCCTTCCGCAAGCGCACCGAGTTGCGCGCCTGCGCCTCACCTCCGGCCTCGACGACATCGTCCCGCACCTCCACAACCAGGCCAAGATGAAGGCCATCGTCATGTCCATGCCTACATGCCGAGCACAAAGCGAGTCTGCCCATGTGTGGCCGTGAGTTTGCCGCTGACCCAATAGCGTGTTCTTTCCGAGAAAACAGAAAGGAAATATCCAATCACTGGATGTTGCCTCTACATAATGAGGCAGATTAAGGATTTCAGCAACAGGGCAGCGGCCGGTTTCAAGGTCGTGCAGCCATACAGAGCAGTTTTGGCCGAGCGTGATCCAGTTGAGCTACGTAAACCAGCCCAGCCAGATGCCTAGCTCATGCCGCCGACCCAGCTAGCCCCGTCCTCCGTACGTGTGTGTTGTGTTGCTTTATATATGTGTTTCAATCTACTTATTTCAGTTCTGCATATGTCTGACAACACAGCTTTTGCAAGCTTTGATATGAATCTTTTACTGTACTTAATTTCAGTTAGTTGTCAATGGACCTTGCTGGCCCCAGAAGATATAATATTGAGTCGTGTATGTACGAGTTAGTTGCCTTCCATTGTGCAATTCCTTCACTAGATGGCTAGCATAATCCTTGCCAATGTGCACACTTTTGCTTCAGAGATTGGCTGTTCCGACAGACTGAGTGTAATCAAAGGCATATCAGTGTAGCAGCTGCAGTATGTTTTGGTTATTTCACTGAATGGAGTGTGTTCCTTCACATGAAATTCCTGGTGTAGCGTGGGATTTTGCAACGACGTGCTCTCATCACGTTCTTAATTACCACATTGCAATCCATGATGAATTTCTAATCAGTCTGTTCTTCCGTATGTAGTTTGTATATTTCTCTATTTGGTTTGCAGCTAGGCTATAATTATTGATCTTTTCGATGTGCAGGTCCCACTATAGAGGTCATCAAATTTGTATTTTTTTTTGGAGTAAAATACACGGGACATCATGGAACTTGTCCGTATAAATCAGATTGGTCCTTATTGTACTTAGGAAAGTTCAATTTACGGTCCTTAAAGATGCTTTGGAGGATCATCTACGGTCACTGACGATGGTTTGGATACGTATTTGATGATGTGCCAGGACCTTGACCGGTAAAATTATTCACGTAAGCTTTCAGCTATGCATTTTTCTTAAAAGCCCCCATAAGCTGTTTGGTCAACCGCTACACCTCTGGTACCGCACCGGCCAACTCCACTCCCGGCCTGCCTCGACGGCGTCCAGCGCTCCAATCTCTTGTCTTTGTGCAAACACTATACCGACGCTATGAGCTTTTTGCCCCATGCCGGAGCCAAAGACATCACGACTTAGTTTCCGCACGACAGCTACCAGTCGGCGTCGTCCAGGTAGAGTTTGATCTATGGAACGGGCGTATGCACGGTCGGCATACGCTGCCACCTTGCCTCCAGAGCAAGAAACGAAACAAAGATCCACTACGAAGCAGCGGTGGAAGGTACGCTGGCGGCATGGCGGGGCTCCATGGCAGTTGTACAATCCATTCTCGGAGGCGGCCAGCGGCAGGGCGCCGCGCATCGCGGTGCTGCACGTGCTCGTCTGAAGGAGCGGGCAGCGCGCCGATGTGCTCGAGTTTGGCAGCTTCGAGCATGTAGGCGAGATCACATTCGTCCTCCGTGGTACAGGGGTGGCATGAGCATGGAGCAGAACGTGAGAAGACCGCGGTGCTGACCATCTCTCTCGGATTCATGTAAGCCTTCATGTGTGCAACGTGCAAGCCATGCATGGATGCGCCTGCACACACGCTCGCCAATTTGCTCTTGGACTGTTGTTGGGGAGTAATGAGGAATGATCGGTACTGCCGCGACGTAGACGGCCTAGGCAGGCTTGCTGGACGCCACGTTGAGGGCGGACCAGTGCGCGTTCAAGAAGCCTCGACGGCAGCAGCAGCAGACGAGAGTGCGCCAGAAGATCAACATGAAGATTGGGGAGCTCTACGGCGAAGCACGGGCGTAGAGGGCATAGAGGAGATTGATGACGCGTCGACGGCCAACCGGGGGAGACGGGGAACACGAACACGAGGTGGGCGACACGGAGCTCTGCTACTCGATTCCTTCAGCTGGGAGGAAGCGGATGACGAGATAGTTCGCCAACGCGGAGAGTGACGGCGTAAACCGAACGCATCAGTCGCCTTATAGTTCATTTTGTAAAATAAATTGCACAACTCGAAGGTTACATGGATAGTTTTACCGATCAACGTCTTGCCACGTCATCAAATACGTATCTAAACCATCGTCAGTGACCGTCGATGACCCTTCAAACGTCTTTGGGGATCGTAAGTTGAACTTTTGTAAGTATAATGACTGAACTGATTTATACGGACAAATTTCATGCTGTCTCGTGTATTTATTTTTTTTGGATGATACATTTGCTATAGATCTGTAATAGATCTGCAATATGGAGAAACTTCAGAGTCTATCAAGGGAGGTCGTAACACACAATGTTTTGATACATTAGAGAGTCGGATGAGAGAAGTCAATAGCAATGAGCATGGCTAGGAGTGGTGAGGGGAGGAAAAACATCGTCATGTGCTCGCGGTAATATCGTTGTGGGGGGGAGACGCAAGAGACAAACTTCTTTTTGAATATGTACGTCCATAAACATATATTACTTGTATTTATAATGGTATAAATACAAAAATGATACACATACAAGTAATACAAAATAAAGAGAAAACAAACGGTTGAATGGTTACAAACCATCCTTGCTGCAACTACTAAGGATTCCAAATCCTTCTCTAAAGCTGGAGAAGAAGAATAAGATCACAGCCAGTCTACACTTTGCCACTAAAGAAACCCCTAACCATAAGGCATTAATGAGCCGCAAAAACCACCAGCCCCGTAAGACTGGATCTAGCTTGGTGCTAAGGAACATTGGCCGGATGAGCTGTAACATCCCAAAAATACTAAGCTTGGATCATCAAACTCTAATCATCATAATTAGGGTTAACAAAAACTTTTCCAAATAAAATTATGAAAGCATGCATGTGTGTATGCATTTCAATTTAAATTCTTTTGAACCACCTTGCTTGTGTGTTTCTTTGCTTGTAAATGGATGCTTAGGTGAAATAAACATCATCTAAACATTTCCCACACTTTTCCCAAAGACAAGTAAATCAAAACAAATAAAATAAAGGAATGGTCATTTTGACCAATTTAACTCCCATGCCTACTTTGGTTGTCTCAAACTTTCAGAACCTAACAGAAACTTTTCTGGATCTTTGCACCCCTTGATTCTACTCATAACAAAGTATCAAGGCCCACTTTGTGATCATCCAGAAACTTTCAAATGCATAGTTTAAATGACAATTCAAAATTGAATCTTTATCATATGGGAAGATCCCACTTTTTCAAAAACCACTCAAACAAGCTCAACTTTCAAAACCCAAGCATCTGCAGACTCACCAGCACCAACCTAGCACACCCACCAAAAATCTTTTCAAAATTCAAAACTTAAATTCATGCGGCCATTTCATCAAACACTTGGCAGACACAAATCAAACAAAATCAAAACACTATAGTGTTCAGTGTTTTGATCCTAACTGGTTCTCTATCTAGCTCACAACCATCTCAGTAGATCATCTAGCAAGATTAAACCAGCACTAGCACCACTGTGAGCTTGTCAATATCATCAATGGTGAACAGCCGAGTGCATCCTTGCTACGCCAGTATAGACAGCAAGCTAGGAAAGAAACTAGCCATGCCAACCTTGTCTGGGAGATCACCCATGTCTCACCTCCCCCTCTCAACCAGCCCTGCCTCGAGGACACCGACCAGAGCACCCAGGAACACCGTGCTCGTGCCTCTAACAACCGTGCCGATCGTGCGCCAGAGCGCCACCCTCGACCGAAGCCCACAGACCGCGCGCCGCCCTCGTCGCGTGCATACACGATCACCACCGACCCAGGAGACCGCCATACATCCCCGTTCGCCGCCCCATGCCGCACAGCCACCGCTCGCCGTCGAAGACGCCGCCTCTGCCGCGCAGAGTGTCGCGTGTTCCAGACCAACCCGCACCGCCCCACGTCTCGCCACCGTATCGTTGAGCATCGCCAGGGAACACCGCACCGTCCCCTACCTTCGCCCATGCCATTAGCCGTCTGTACCATCGTCCCCGACGAGTTCACCGTGCGCCCCGTCGGTCCCCTCGCTCGACTATAAATAGAGGCCACCCCCAGTCGAATTCTTCACACCATTCTACTCCCCTCTCCTCACTGATCGTGCCACACCATTCCCGGAGCAAGGCGAGCACCACTTCGCCGGAATTTCACCGGAGCCCGCCGCCTCTGAAGAAGAAGGGAGTCAGCGATTGGAGCCGCCCCAGGAGGAGCCACCGGTACCAGGAGATTCGCCGTCGTCGACTTTGTCGTTCGCCCGCCTCGCCGACCCTCGCCTACACCCCGGTGAGCCCCCAGCAACCCCCACTGGTCGCGCTAGGTTTCTGTCTCAGCCGTTGGATTAGAACCAGATCGAACGATCCACATCGCCCCATACCGCTTCGCACCCCCCTGTCTCACTGACGAGTAGGGACAGCCACTTAAACAGCCCGCGGAAGCGCTGCGCTTAGCAGGCCGGCCCGTTAACTTTTCCCGCGCAGCCCAGTTATTTGAATTAAAACTTTTCCATTTTATTTCAAACTCACTTTCGTACCTAGTTTCAAAAATAAACCCAGATCGATTCAGAGCATCAAATTGAATGAAACCAATTTTGTTAGAAAGGTCTGGGAATGCTGAATCCAAGCCCGTTGGATTCAAGTCGTTTGGATCTGTAGATCACCCATGGTAAAAATAACAAGGCAGAAGCTTTTCTGCATTCAAACATTTTTCAAATTTAAACCACAATAGCTTTTGAGTTGATTCCAACTCTCAAAAATCACATTTAACCATACCTTTCAGAATATATAAAAATATATAGGTTTACTTGCAGAAATAATATTCAAGTAATAAAAGAATGCCACATAGGCATTTCTAGACACATTATTTAATTAAAATAAAAGGGTAAAACCTTATTAAATTGTGACACCACTTTAAATCACATTTCCATGGACTAAAATATGTGGTGATGACATGTGTCAACATGATCCCATGTTTGGTTTGGAGAATATTAAATCTTAAGTAGTTTTTCAATGAGTAGAAATTACTTTTCTAAAAATAAAAGGAATTAGACCAAGCTTTGATCTTGTAATGTTAGAGATGATGTTAGATCATCTATAGGACCCTTTTGTGTGATGATTGCAAGTAGTTAAGTATTGTTTGGTGATTGTGTACCTCGTATTTATTCATAGACGCTAGTACCGACCAAGGATACGAGGAGGAAAGAGGATTCTACGAAGAAGAAGAAGCCGAGGAGAACTTCAACCACTCCTCTGCACAAGGCAAGCTTTACTAATAAAGTTGACCAATGCAAACCTAATACTACTAGTTGAATGTGCAAGCTAACACTTGCAAGATACTCTACGGATGCAAACAAACCACTACTTGTTACCATGATCACTATATGCCTTAAGCATATGTGAACCTCACCACTTGATAAACCAATCCTAGTTTTACTTGCAAGCTTCTTACTTTATTTCTTTATCAAAGCTCTTACCTAGATTTTACCTAAGTGAATGGTAGATACTAGAAAGATATGTGAAGGTTGCATAAAGAGCATAAAATTTGGCCTAAGCTAGATAATCTTGATGTCACCCTAAGGCATGAAATTGAACTTAGTTAAAACTCCACTAGTTTACCACCCCTCATGAGTGCTTACCCCCACCTGTAGATGCTAGTGCTAAGCATAAAACTTGATCAACTTTAGATGGGAATACTTGGTGGAAAAATGGTTATGAAAACCTTGGAATGATGGATCATTCTATTGAAATGTTTTGGACATGTGTTTTCGAACACCTGATGATTTTGGTGATGAAAATGTTGAGGCATGAGCCTTAGCCCTTTATAAAACTGATGGTTGTCTGGATGCAATACCATTCCAATTTTATCGTACAACCACAATACCCGAAGATTGGGTAGGGCTTGACTGAAAACTTATATACCTTAGTATTAGTTCCCTCATGGCCAAGGTCTGAGCTGAGGCTACCTTGTAAAGATTGTCCACCTGTGCAGTACCCAAGATGACAGTTGGTCATGGTTGGGAGGCCAAACTCACAGGAGAGGTGCTTATACTAGGGCGTGTAATTGAAAGGTTAGGATTGATTATCCGCATACTGAGTATGCTGAATTCAGGATTTGTTCCTGACGGATGTATCGAATGTTGTGGTGAAAGTGTACAATCTCTATAGAGTGTCAAACTATTCGAATAGCCGCGTCCGCGGTTATGGACAGTTGGAGTGGCCATATTGTTCCCCCGTCAGACTTTTTAAAATGACTTGTGAAATGAATTGAGACTTTGACTTGACCACAACAGGGTTGTGATATGAGATAAAAGTTCCCATTTAGCTGTTATAAAACTTCAACTAGCATTCGTTGCTCCTAAACTTAGTAGAGATAAATCTGGCTTTTGCAAAACAACCCTAGAGCTTAGTGCCCTATTATCAAAAACCCCTCTCACTTGTTAGTAATAGTTTGCGAGTACTTAAAGAGTACTCATGGCTTTGTCTCTGGCTATTCCCGTGGCCAGACTATGAAGAGGAGTACCTGGAGGATGGACCCCAGGAAGGTTACGACAACTAGGATTATCTCCCATCGTCAGCATTGCCTGTGACCCAGAAGATGGAGCTTCGCCCACGCTACCGTTATTATTACGTATTCCGCTGCTTGATGTTGTATTAAGAACTGGATCATGAGATCCCTATTTGTGTAAGAACTTATGCACGGTTTGTAATGGATGATGTACTATGGTATCCAATTCTGTTATGTGTCGCAAAAATGGTAATCCTGAGATTGCGATGTATGGCATAACAGGCATCTGGGATTAAAAATCCGGGTGTTGACATGAGCCCTTCGAGCATCCTCAACGCCGGATCCGGGGCTAGCGGCACCCAGTCTATCAAGCGGTTGGATCCTCCACTGTTCACCACAAACCAGCAGCAATCCGCACCGCCGCACTCCAAGGCCGACAGGACTAGACGACGAGATCAACACTACACAAAGCCGAAGCACACGCCCAGCAAAGCATATCTCACAGGCTTGTCCACATCGTAAACACCGCAAAGATGGTGCTGAAGCTGGTGTACTATTATTCAAAGTAGTGCATCCACCGCCAACTGAGATGCACCGCCATGACACCACAAAACACTAACCTTGTGGACCATGTCGCAACTCCAAATGAACGTCCTGGGTCCCCACCCCCTCTAGCCCGTAGGAGCGACTGCGGAGGTGACAAGGACCCGTTGATCGCCAAGAGAGTTTTTTTTAGAAGGAAGGGAGCGACAGGTCTAGCGATGCCCTAAGAGTCATGGATACAACACAAGGGACAAACTTGACATCCAGAAGTCATATAGAGAAGTACAGCAGCTCTCCTGCCGTTATTTAAAAAAATCACAAAGAGATGTTTATGACCGGCCATAGCAACGCACGGGCATTCAGCTAGTATCATACTAAATAAACTAAAACACAAAAGCACATAAAAAATCTCCTAAAAAACTAAAGGTTGCATCAAATTTCTTTAAAGTCTATATCTCTAGCTCTATCTTTTGCATCTTGATTTTGCTCCAAGCATCTAATGCAGTAGCTGCGGAAGGCCAACCTGGACAAGATGGACTAACTTTCTAGATTTTGAAAAGTTGCATGAGCTACCCATCCCCAACAGGTGAGAACACACTCCTTGCAAGACAGGTCGTTGCTTCATCGTTATACTAACATGAAAGAACATCATGTTGTCTTCGTCATTTTGATGCAGGGATTTTAATATCCTTCTCAACAACAACAAAAAAACTAACATGAAAAAAGATGGGAGCCCAAAACATAAAACAGGAGAACCAACAACTAAAATAAACTTGGCATCACACTTATCGCCACCAACCAAAGCCAAAGCAGGCTGAAATTCCTTGATGACGATAAGCAACGGGTCCATAGGAACAAAAACAATGGAATTGGGCTACTACGGACACACCAGGACAAAACACCGCAGGCGCAGGCGAGCTGTGGGCTGAGCCAGCACGCTCATGCTGCACTTTCTAGTCTGCTCGTAGAAATTTAGACCGTGCCTGTCCCGTGGGCTGCTTTGCCGTGCGGAAGCGAGCGAGCGGGGTGGACATTCTGGGCCGTGGTATTATTCTGAAACGCAACAAACTTCGCTGTTTTTTTTAAAAAAAACGATACTATTCCTCCGAAAAATCCTGTGAGTTTTATCCCCCATGCTGCTACCTCTCCGGCTGCCGTCCGTCGGAGCAGCCACCTGTCGTCGCCGAATCCGGCCCATCGGAGCAGCCACCCGCCGCCGGAGCATGCACTCGCCGCTTTTTCGCCATGGCCGGACCTGCCTCGCGCTGCCATAGTCCTTGCTGTCCATTCTGAGTGTGCCGGCGTCGAGGACGACGTGGTCCGCCTTCCCGAGCCAGCGTTGCTACCCAAAGGCATCGGCTTTTCTACGCGAGGGCACCGGCGTTGCTACTTAAGGTCACCAGCGCTGCTAGGTACATCATCGACGTTTGCTTGGGGTCGTCAGCGGTGCTACGTGTGGGCCGACGATGGTTCTACAAGTGTGTCATGTTTTGCTACATGTGACCGGCGGTGGGGCTACAATAGTATAAATATTTTGCTACGAGATCTCCGGCGAGGTCTTCGCCAAAGTTGGATTTGCTACAATAAGATATTCCCTCCGTCCCAAAATAACTGACGTGGGGGAGATTTTTTTTGAACTGTACTCAATTTTACAGAAAACCCCTTATCGTTTTGCATCGACGTCCTCAGATCCCCAATCAGCTCCTGATCGCTCGCGAATTCGCGATCCGCGACGCTCGCGACCGCTCCTCCCTGCTGGCTACCGGAGCTCCTCCCTTCTGCTCGCCGGAGCTCCTCCCTGCTGCCGCCGAATGTCGAAGTTCCTCCCTGCTTCCCGCCAGATCCCCTCCCTGCTGCCCGCCGGCTGCCGGAGCTGCTCCCTCACCATCCTGCTCGTGCTCCTATTCGCTCGAGACCCTCCCCGCCAGAGTTCCTCCTTGCTGCCCACCGGCCGCCGGAGCTTCTCCCTCGCCCTCCTGCTCGTGCTCCTGATCGCCGGAGACCCTCCCAGCTGGCCGCATCTCCACTGCTCGCCAGAGACCCTCCTTGCTGGCCTCCATCGCTGTCACAGCCGCTGAACCTCTCGAGCACGATGTTGCTCTGCTCTTGGGCACAACGGCCTCTTCATGCCTCTCCATTGCGCTGCTACTCCGCGCGCTCGCCGGCTGCTCTTGATCTGCTCCATTGCGCTACTGCTTTGCATTTATCTCCAAAGTGCCTTAATGCCCCTCCCTGACACAAAACAATCCATCGTAGGGCATCAGGGGATAGCACAATAACTGATGTTTGTTAATTATAATCAAAGTGGAGGCTGTAAATAAAGATGCTATAAATCATATTCTCGTGCCTATAAGTCATACTCGCATGGACTATGGTCACTGGCACATGGTCCAGTACATACATAGTTTCATAAGAGTTAAATTACATGACAGTGCACATGTGAAAACAGTCATATCTATGCACATACTAGAAAAATTGCAGATCCAGTGTACTAATTGCAGATCCAGTGTACTCTTTTAATTAGGAGTGCTCTATACAGGGGAATTATGGAAGCAATATAAGACTAGGCCAGTGTATTCTTGAGGCACTGTTTTCTCTAATCACAAATCACACTAATATGAACAAAATCACCTCTTCACAACGTCTACAATATGATTCAAAAATAAAGTACCCAGTTGTTGCTTCCATATTTAATTGATCCCCTCTTCCCAAGTGTCTACACATAATTTTACCTTGAGGCTGGATCATCTCTTACTTTTCATATTCAGCACATTTGACAGTACAGTTAGTGGGACTGGGATTTGGCGATACTATCAAATTCTTGTGTTATAGACATGTCGTATTGGCGTAGACAGCCGTGCCGGACGAGCAACAAGAACATTTTTGTCCGAGAAACGATCTTACTCCCTACTGTAAAATAAAGTATTCTAACTTCAAGCCCAAAAACTTATCTTAGACATACAAATTGACCTAAATATTGTCACTCACAATGTAATAGTGTCTGACGAGACTGAAATACAGAATTTGGAAACTGATAGTATAGAATGAACGGTGGATTTTAGTGCTAATTCGAGTTCATCCAATCTGAATTTCAGTCACAGACAATCATCCTCACACATCCCACAGACACAAGCAACAACATAACAGTGACATTCTTCAGTACAACTAACAGCAATGCGATCGAACACTATGCAAAGTCTGAAGAGACTAAAATTCAGTACCCATAACCTGACAGCATAACTTTGATATGCTTTAGTACAACTAATAGCAATGCGATCGAACAGACACTGCGAAGTCTGAAGAGATTAAACTTCAGTATTCAGAGCCGCAAGCATAGAAAGGGTGGACCTTTCTGCTAATTTTATTTCATTAACTATATCAGAAACTTGCAAGGATTGTATTGTAGCACAACTAATTAACAGGAGCTAGAAAACCACAAAAACAATTAACTCCCCTAATCCATGTACCCACTAACAAAAGCTAGAATCATCAACCTAACCCACTTAATAAAAGACATGAAATCTAGCATCACAAGCTCCTAGTGCAAGATAAACTGAATTTTGTGTTTAAGCATACCGAAGAATCTCTTGTTCCTTTCTCAGGAAGAGATGGCAAATGCGAATGGCAAGATGAATCATATAAACAGGAGTATCTTGGCCATCTTTCAATTCATAAATAGTGGACGAATAGAGCATGACCCAAAAAATCAAAATTTGATAGCGAGGAGGACAATCACCTCGTGGACACAGTGCTCGATGGAGAGGACGAATGGATCCGACGACGTAGTACGACCTTAGCTCCTGGAGACACACAGAGACCACCGCGAAATCATTCCTGCGCGACCGCATCGCCGCCACCGCATCAACGACACCGCACCGTGTTAGGTTGATCTCCCGTTCGGGCCCAACGGCCCGAACAAACCTTGGACTCGCGCCCTGATCGGGGGCGCCCAACATCGCAATCGTTGGTGGGCCCCCGTCGCGCAGCGCAATAAATAGAGGTGGGGGCCGAGGGCACGAACGCCAAGGTTCGTCGTTCCCACTCACCCCACCGAAAACCCCAAACCCTAGCCATCGATCGGCTTGCGCTGTAGCGGCGGGAATCACCCCCTCTCCGCCGCCACCACTCCGACGAGTCCGATGGCGAGCTCATCCTCGACGCCTAAGGCCGATGGTAAGGCTATCTATCTCGCATACTCCTAGATCTACCGCTAGAGGTCCTAGCAAAACTAACAATGGTATCAGAGCCTGCTAGTTTTGGTGGATCTAGTCGAGGTAGTAGAAATCAAAAGAAAAGAAAGAAGTTAGAGGCTAGGGTTTCTAGAAGCGCCGCCGCAAGGCCGCGCCGTTCCTCTCGATCCCGACGCATCGGCAAGCCGAGGTCGGGAAGAAGAACATCCCATCAGATCGAAACCCTAACCCCTAAGATGCAACCGAAATTTTTTCGGGAAGAACCAAACAAAAGAATAGGCCCTAGATCCCGTGCTCCCTACTCCATTCCTGAATCAGTTCATCGATCCCCGAAAGAAAGCCCAAAGCAAAAAAAGGGGCAGCCCCAGATCCTCCAGACCACCTCAGAGAAACCACCGGCCGCCGCCGGGAAGGGCGCCGCCACTGCACCGCTTGACGGCGGTGCGCCCACCCTCGGGTGGACGCACAGCCGGCAAGGGGGGCAAGGGGACGCCGCCTTCCACCGCTGTCTCCTGTGCTGCATCGCTGCTTGCGGGGTAGGATGGTGGTGGATGGGAAGAGATGGAGGGGCTAGCAGTGAGCGGGAGGGGCTCGTCGGCGCTGCGCCGGTGCGGCCACCTCGCCTCGCTCGCGAGTCCGCGGCCGCCTCACCTCGCTCGAGTGAGAGCGCCGCCAGGGAGCAGTCGCTCGCGGGGCAGAGGGGGAGAAATGACCTAGGGTTTACCCTGGGGTCGGGGGGGCACCCGTTTTGTTGCTCCGACGCGCGCGGGTGGCCGTCCGATCCAGGGTTTGGCGATGGACGGCCAGGATCGAGGCGCGGGGCGACGACTGGGCCATGCAGGCCGCGCTGATGGGCCGCGGGCCACAGCCAGGCCGCGGGCTGCGCGCTGCTTTGCTGCTGTTTTGTGCGCGCGCGGTAGATAAGCTAGGGGCGTGGCAGGCCGTGGGCTGTGCAGGTCTGCGGTGGGCCGCACTCAGGAACAGGCCCAAAAGGGCATTATAAGCATAGTTTTGTCTGTTTATTTATTTTTTAGAAGTTGTTTTTACTGTTTTTTTGGTAGGTTTTCACCCATTTTTCTATAGCAAAATTGTCCAACGAAATTTTGTGTAGAAAAATAGTAAAGTAACAGTAAAAACTAAGTAAAGAAGTAAAGTTCATTAATCTTCTTTCATGTTATTCTGCTGCAAGAATTAATTGCTTAAATGCAATGAAGAGAGATTCTCTTTTTAGTAGTGATTTTTTTGTTGGATGACCAACGTTGTTAGTAAAATTTTCACCATGCATAGTAAGTTTTATCCATATTAGTCATATTTCTGCCCAACGGTGATGTAGCATTAATATGGAGAAGTTTCATGTTTTAATTTGACCAACGTTGAATTAACTCGTTTTAATGATGTTTTGCTTTCAGGCAATCCTATGAGCTTTATCTCGGCCATTGAGCCCCTCAACGGAGGGAACTACGGCTCATGGCGAGAGAAGGTAGAGATGGGGCTTGCTCTGCTTGACCTCAACTTGGCACTGATTGAAGCCTGTCCTAAAGAACCTGTCGACCCCGTCAGGGGCGAAAAAGAAATTGAAGAGGATTTTAAGAAAAGGGTCAGTGACCATGCTCCGATAAGAATGAAGTACGACCTTGAGCGTGCAAAGTGGGACTCTTCCAATAGGAAGTGCCTAATGGTCATTAAGAGCTCCATCATGGAAGCTATAAGGGGAGCAATCCCAGAGTGCACCACAGCCAGTGAATACCTGAAAAGGGTAGAGAGTCAGTTTACTGGGTCCTCCAAGGCCTATGCAAGCTCACTCATCAAGAAGCTTGTCACCACAAGATACACTGGTGGTGGTGTTAGGGACCACATATTGCGAATGAGCAACATGTCTTCCAAGCTTAAGCCTATGGGCATGGAGCTCCCAGATGAGTTCATCATTCATCTTATCTTTGCCTCGCTGCCAAACCAGTTTGAAGCTTTTGCTGTGAACTACAATGCACAGCTAGAAACGTGGGGCATCGAGAAGATGATGGCCATGTGCGTCCAGGAGGAAGAGAGGCTGAAGGGGCAGTCCGGTGATTCCGTGAACTACCTGAGCCCAACCAAGAAGAGGAACTTTCAGGGTTCCAAGCCCCAAGGGAAACCTCAGGGGCATCCCTCTTCTTCCAGGCCACATGGAAAGGCTCCTGAACATTAGGCACAGGAAGTGGACAAGGACACCTGCAAGTGGTGCAAGCAGAAGGGCCATTACATGAGTGACTGTGTGGCTTTTCTGAAGTATCTGTGCAAGAATGGTGAGGATTTAATTACCTTTGTTGATGAATCCTTATTTTTAAGTTATGCAAAATCTACTTGGTGGATTGACTCAGGTGCGACTGTTCATGTTGCTAATTCATTACAGGGATTCCGTATGAGAAGGACCCTGCAAAGAGGAGAAAGAAGAATTAAAGTAGCAAACGGCGTTCAAGCTAAAGTCGGAGCCATTGGAGATCTTCCTTTAGAGCTGTCGAATGGCTTTGTACTTTTATTAGTAGATGTTCTTTATGTACCTTCTTTGCATCGAAACTTGATAAGTGTGTCGCGCTTAGACGACTGTGGTTTTGCTTGCCATTTTGGCAATGGTCAATGTAAAATCAAATTGAATAATCAGATTGTTGGTCTTGCCTTCAGACAAGACAAGCTTTATTTATTATCACTCTATGAGAATGTGAATGAAATAAGCGTTGAGAATGAGAATGCCTCCTCATCCCTGAATGGAAAGAGTAAGAGGAAAAGAATTGATGAAGTCTCATCGAAATTATGGCACTGTCGTTTAGGCCATATTTCGAGGGGGAGAATAGAACGCTTAGTAAAAGAATCAATTCTTCCACCTCTAGAATTTTCAAATTCAGAGCAATGCATCGATTGTATTAAAGGAAAGTTTGTAAAGACCATTAAGAAAGGCGCCAAAAGAAGCACAGGAGTACTAGAAATAATTCATATGGATATATGCGGTCCGTTTCCTGTGACATCTGTGGATGGCTATGACTCTTTCATAACATTCACGGATGACTATTCGCGTTATGGTTACATTTATCCTATTAAAGAACGTTCAGAAGCACTGGATAAATTCAAGATATTTAAGGCTGAAGTGGAAAATCAGCATAGTTTAAAGATTAAAGTAGTAAGGTCCGACCGTGGAGGCGAATACTACAGCCGGCATACCCCATATGGCCAAGTTCCGGGACCCTTTGCGAGGTTTCTACAGGAACATGGTATAGTCGCCCAGTATTCAACACCAGGCGAGCCTCAGCAGAATGGAGTAGCTTAAAGAAGAAACCGTACCTTGATGGATATGGTGAGAAGCATGTTAAGTTACTCCACCTTACCGATTTGTTTGTGGATGGAGGCGTTAAAAACCGCCATTCACATACTTAATCGAGTTCCAAGTAAATCGGTGTCTAAAACACCATATGAGTTATGGACTAGTCGCAAACCCTCACTCAATTATTTGCGAGTGTGGGGTTGCCCAGCTGAGGCAAAGCTCTTCAACCCAAGCCTTGGGAAGTTAGATCCCAAGACAGTAAGTTGCCATTTCATTGGCTATCCAGACAAGTCAAAAGGTTATCGTTTCTATTGTCCAGATAGAATTACTAAGTTTGTAGAAACGAGACACGCTGTGTTTCTGGAGGATCAGATGATCAGGGGGAGCACGGTATCCCGAGAAATCAACCTTGAGGAGAAGCGGGTGCATGCACCCACTCCGATGATTCAGGAACCATTTTTCTCGATACCTGCTGCTGCACCGACACATGACAATGTCGATGTGACACCTGTTGTTGGTTCCCCTGTGGTAACAATGAATGAAAATGAAGACCCCGTTACCACGGATGAGGGGGAGCCGCAACAGCCCCACACCGAGAATGTGCCAGAAGGTGAGACCCTTAGAAGGTCTCAAAGAACTAGAAAGCCAGCTATTCCTAATGATTTTGAGATCTATGTCAGTGAAGAAGTTCAAATGGAGGGTGATCCCACCACATTTGAAGAAGCCATTAAAAGTCCTCACTCATCGAAGTGGCTTGAAGCCATGGAAGATGAGATGAGATCCATGAGTAGCAACAAAGTCTGGGATTTATAAGAAATTCCTAAAGGAGCCAAAACGGTAGGCTGTAAATGGGTCTACAAAACCAAATGTGACTCTAGAGGGAATATTGAAAGATATAAGGCAGGACTTGTTGCTAAGGGCTTCACCCAAAGAGAAGGAATAGATTACAATGAGACATTTTCTCCAGTCTCAAGTAAGGATTCTTTTAGAATCATAATGGCTTTAGTGGCACACTACAATTTAGAATTGCATCAGATGGATGTAAAGACGGCATTCCTAAATGGAGACTTGGAAGAAAATGTTTACATGGCACAGCCCAAGGGTTTTGTTGTGGAAGGAAAAGAGCGTACGGGATGTCGTCTGAGAAAGTCCATTTATGGATTAAAACAGGCCTCCAGGCAATGGTACTTAAAGTTCCATGAAACAATAAGGAAGTTTGGGTTTGATGAGAATGAGGAGGACAATTGCGTATATGCAAAGTTCAAGGATGGGAAATTCATTTTCCTTATCCTATATGTGGACGACATTGTACTCGCTAGTAGTGATGTTAGTCTACTACTGGAGACGAAAAAGTTCTTGTCCTCAAACTTTGATATGAAAGATCTTGGTGAAGCTTCATTCGTTCTAGGAATTGAAATTCACCGAGATAGACAAAAGGGGGGTTTTAGGGTTATCGCAGAAGGCATACTTAGAGAAGATTCTGAAGAAATATAGTATGCATGCGAGTAATCCTACGCCTGCTCCTATAGTCAAGGCGATAGATTTGGGAACTTTCAGTGTCCCAGGAACCAATATGAGATCGATCAAATGAAAGCGGTTCCATATGCTTCTGCTGTCGGAAGCTTGATGTATGCTCAAGTGTGTACACGCCCTGACTTAGCCTTTGTTACCGGGGTACTTGGTAGATTCCAAAGTAATCCAGGGATAGATCACTGGAAAATGGTGAAGAAGGCATTGCGTTATGTAAAAGGCACAAAAGGCCTCATGCTAACATATAGAAGAACTGATTCTCTTGAGATGGAAGGGTATTCAGATGCAGACTATGCGGGAGATGTAGATGAAAGAAAATCCACGTCAGGATATGTGTTTACTCTCGCAGGTGGAGCTATATCGTGGAAAAGCTCCAAGCAAACCATCACGGCATCGTCCACGATGGTAGCTGAGTATGTAGCATGTTATGAGGCCACGGGGCAAGCAAACTGGTTAAAGAAGTTTATACCCGGGTTGAGAGTGGTAGACAGCATTCAAAGACCACTCAAGATGTACTGCGACAATGAGTCAGTAGTATTCTATGCTCACAAAAATAAGTCAAGTGTTGCTGCCAAACACATTAACATTAAGTTTTATGTTGTGAAAGAAAGAATCCAGGATCATACCATAAGTTTAGAGCATATAAGTACAAAAGAAATGCTCGTGGATCCGCTCACAAAAGGCTTACCACCCAGTGTGTTCAGAGAGCACTTAGCCGGCATGGGTTTAAGGGAAAGCCTATGATACCTGGATATTAAGGGCCTAGTATAAGAATCTGTTTCAAAATAGAGAGGTGTATAGTGGCTGTTGAATCGATGGTGCGTAACTGACCATTATGACGAGACATGCTCTATATGTTGATCTGTGATGAAATAGGTACCAAAGTATAAGTTTAAAGTATAAGTTAAGTGAAAGATGAGATCAAGGGGGAGAATGTTAGGTTGATCTCCCGTTCGGGCCCAACGGCCCGAACAAACCTTGGACTCACGCCCTGATCGGGGGCGCCCAATGTCGCAATCGTTGGTGGGCCCCCGTCGTGCAACGTAATAAATAGAGGTGGGGGCCGGGGGCACGAACGCCAAGGTTCGTCGTGCCCACTCACCCCACCGAAAACCCCAAACCCTAGCCACTGATCGGCTTGCGCTGTAGCGGCGGGAATCATCCCCTCTCCGCCGCCACCACTCCGACGAGTCCGATGGCGAGCTCATCCTCGACGCCTAAGGCCGATGGTAAGGCTATCTATCTCGCATACTCCTAGATCTACCGCTAGAGGTCCTAGCAAAACTAACACACCGCCGTCCTGCACGACCGCATCGTCCATATCCTGAGGACGCCAGCATCGGTGAGGGACCGCCCCAGGGCCAAAGATCGAAGCTTTTCGGAGCCCGAGGACGCCTACGAAGCCATGGATGCCCTCGGCCCAAGCTCCAGAGCCCAAGGACGCCGACGCCGCCATGGATCCCAAAAATGGGACCTTTCCACCGTGCCGAGGCTAGGGTTTATGGTGGCAGCAAGGCAAGGAGGCGGCTACAGCGAGGCGAGGAGGCGGCGGGTCGAGGCGAGGGGACGGAGGCGGCGAGGCGAGGGAATGGAGGTGACGAGGCGAAGGGACGGTGGCCGCAGCGACACTCCGTCCGTCCGTCCGTCTTGCGAGAGGGGAACGCGAGGAGGAATTGATTTTGACGAAGGACCGCGGTTTTCAGGTGAAAGAGCTCAGGGGGTTTAATGCAAAAACACCACCGCGTCAGTTATTTCGGGACGGAGGAGTATATTTTTTGCTATGACCGTTTAGTGGTTTTGCTATAATAGCGCAAAGTTTTTGCTACAAGTTCTCCGGCGAGGTCCCGATGAAAGCCTCCGGCGATTCTCTGGTAAAGTCGATTTTGCTACATTAGCTCATTTTTTTCTATGCAATCTCCGGCGAGATCTAGTCTATCTATTCTTTTTTAGACCAGACAAATTTCTGCTATATGTAACAAAAACGGGACAATTTATAACAAAAGCAGGATTTAGACCTTTTTTAGAGGACATATGGCAGCCGGAGGATCCAGAAGAGGATTTTAGAGATACTCTGAAGTAAACAATTCCCTATTGAGACTGAGATTCGCGCGCTCTCATATATCCATCAAAAAATCGTGTCTATGTGTTCTTTTAGTATTGTGTCTATGTTTTTTTTTCCAAGATAAAAACAGAGTACCAGGAGAAAACACTCAGGCCCGAGGGTATGTTGCTCTGATCTTACAAAGTTAATAAGACAATGACTCGCCCTAACCTATTTTGACATTAACTTTTTAATATCCAAAACTATACGTGTTAAGGGAGAACGATCCTGAGTTGGATTGTTAACTGCATTAACCTACAAGCAGTCAGTCTTAATTCGGATCGGTAGCTAATTGTGATGGACTGTCAACGATATATAAATAATGTTTTAGATCTAAAAACAAACTTCATGTGCCTCTGGATATAGTGGAGGATTGTTGAATTTTTTGGCTCAGCACATTTACTATATGTCAATAAATTCCTGAAATCTTAGAGGCCTATTTGGCCCATTCATGAAAGACAAGAGCTAGAACAGAAGTTTAGTCTCAGATTGCTAGTTGAGTGGAAGTTGAATTATCTTACAGAGAGAGCTTTTTCACCACTTATACGAGCTTGAGAAGACAAGACATATACGCGCGCTCCTCCTCCTCGCCTCGTCACGACGCGCGCCACGGGCGGGAATGCCTCGAGCCGATAGCTTCTCTTTCTTTTTGTCACGCACGAATGGACTAATAATCTAAACAGTCTGCGTAAGTGGGTGTTTAATATAAATTTAGTGGAGATTTAATTCAAACTTAGTGGAGGCTGTTCAGCTCCGGTCATTGCATGTTCGTTTTCTCTCCATACGTTGCCTGTTTGTCTGTCTACATTGCCTATAAGAGTGAGAGGTTGTTCCTCTCTTCAGACATGCTTAAGTTTCAAAGCATTATGCTGCCGCTTCGTTCTCCCCCATCCTGTCTTGCGGCATGCACCGCTAGCCGGAACAGTAGGCCTCTGAGACCCCGCTGTTTCGAGTTCTCTACGGGAGAAGGGCGATAATGTTTTTGGGGAGCGTTATTGGCGCGACTACTGGTTTCATCACGGACTCCTTCACAGATAGCGATAGCGCCGACGTCTTCCCGACGAGAACTTCTTCCCTGGTATCAGCAACCTCTTCCTCGACGACATAGCTGACGACAATGCCAACGCCAACACAGGCGGTTCCTCTGATGTATTGTACATCATATTCCTCAATCTTGTTTATCTTATTTTGCCTGTCTTTTATCTACTTTTTATTAAGGTTAAATATCTTCAACATTTGTTTTTTTATTCAAAAATAAAAAATCTTATTATAGGCAATTTGCTCCAAGTGGTTTCGTTGCTTATGTGAAGCTACCTGTTTTTAAGGGTACGCATTATAAAAGATGTCGCGTGAGAGCAGTTCTATGGTTTCAAAACATGAACTACTATGACGCCACTCTTGGCAAGTATGAGGGAGAGCTTACTCCTGCTGAGGAACAAGTTTTTGGGGTGGAAGAGAAGACGAGAGCAAAAGACACACGTGCTCAAGGTGCTGAAGGAGGTTCAAGTGCCAACCTAGTATAGAAAAATAACTTTCAGTCTCACAAGTTCAAGAACAAGAGCAAGTTTAATGACAAAGGAAAGTTTGATGGGAAGAACAAGCCATCACAACCTACATGTTTTAAGAAGAAGACTGATAAGAAAAAAGGTGTTTGTCATGTGTGCGGTGATCCTAATTATTCGGCTCCTGCTTGTCCTATTTGCTTTGACAAGCGTCAGCGCCAGCATGAGAAGGGCAGCAAGACTGCTAATGTTGTTATGGACAACATTGAGATGAAGGATGTTGGTTATGGTATATTACCTACTGTTCTTTCATTATGTCATTCTCCTGAATTGGTGAATTGACACGGATGCTAATGTACATATTTGTTTTGATATTTCCATGTTCTCTTCATATCATGTTAGAGGGACTCGGTTCGTGATGATGGGGAACGGCTCGTATGCTTCTGTTTATGGTGTTGGTACATTCGATCTGAAGTTCAATTCGAGAAAGAACGTGTATCATGTTCTCTCAATAAATAAAAATCTTGTTAGCGAATCTCTTCTGTGTCGAGAAGGCTACCAGATTGTATTCGAGCCCAATAAATTTATAATTTCTGAGTATGGAACCTTTGTTGGTAAAGGTTACGAGTGTGGAGGCTTGTTCCGCTTATCTCTATCAGACGTTTATAATAAATTTGTTAATAATATTTACACGAATTTTGAATCAAATGTCTAGCATCCTCGACTTTGCCATATTAATTTTGGTTGTATGTCATGACTAGCTAAAATAAATTTAATCCCTGATTTCACTACTATTAAGGGATCTAAGTTTCAAGTCTACGTGCAAGCAAAACAACCTCGCAAGTCACATACGACTGTAGAAGTGAGAAATTTAACATCACTAGAGCTCATATATTCTGATCTTTGTGAGATGAATGGTGTGTTGACAAAAGGTGGAAATAAATATTTCATGACTTTAATCGATGACTCTACGAGATACTGTCATGTGTATCTTCTGAAATCAAAAGATAAGGCTTTGAGTTTCCTCAAAATCTATAAACTTGAAGCAGAAAATCAACTTGATCGAAAGATTAAGAACCTTAGATCTGATTGTCGTGGAGAGTATTTTTCTAACGAGTTTGATTTCTTTTGTGCAAAACATAGCATTATTCATAAGAGGATGTCTCCCTACCCACCCCAGTAAAATGGAGTAGCCGAAAGAAAGAACTGTACTCTAACATATTTGGTTAATGCCATGTTAGACACATCGGATCTCTCCAAGGAATGGTGGGGGGAGACACTATTGACTGTGTGGCATGTCCTAAACCAAATTCCCACAAAGAACAAAGAAATTACTCCATTCGAAGAATGGGAGAAGAAAAGATTAAAACTCTCTTATTTACGTACTTGGGGTTGTTTTGCAAAGTTTAATGTACCAATCCCCAAGAAGCGCAAGCTTGGACCAAAAACCATTAATTGTGTTTTTCTGGGCTATGCTTTCCATAGCATTGGTTATAGATCCTTGATAGTAAAATCTGAAGTACCTGACATTCATGTTGGTACAATCATAGAGTCGACTGATGCAACTTTCTTTGAAGATATATTTCCTATGAAGTATATGTAGGGGTTCGTAGCATGAAAAACAAAAAAAAAATTATCGCATACAAACAAACAAGCCAAGATCTATCTACTAGATAGTAGCAACGAGTCGATGGAATAACTCATCCTCGAACATTCCAAAGTGTTTAACGAGAGCGGATTCTCGTGGGTGATGTAGTCGTACACTTGCCGATCTCAAGATCGTGTAGACGATCCTTCCGGCGCCGCGTTCCGGTAGCGCTCCCGCAGTCGGTCACACGTTCGGTACTCGATGAAGACCTTCCTCTCCCTTGTTCCAGCAGGCAGCGGAGGTTGTAGCACTCTCCTCACGATTCCGGCAGCATGATGGCGTGGTACCGGAAGTAGAGGGGAGATCTCGCAAGGCTTTGCCTTAAGCCGGAGCGAGTATGGTGGACTATGAGAGAGGCCTCGGTGATCTAGGGTTTAGACACACCAAGGAGAGAGGGCTGGGCTGGCAGCTAGGGCTTGGGGAAAGCCCCAAGTCGGCGGCTAGGGTTTTCCCTAGGGTGGCGGCGGCTGCAGGAGGGCCGGCGGCTAGGGCTAGGGTTTTGGGTGGTGGAGTTGTGTGTTTGGAGGGGCAACCCTGCCCCTCCTTTTATAGGTGGAGGGCGCCGGCCAAGAGGGAGGGAGTCCTCCCCCAACTCGGCCTCCAAGGTCGGCGGTGGAGGGAGAGGGACTTCCTCCCCAAGTAGGTTTCCTACTCTCTCTCCACCAAGCAAACTTGTCGTTTGACTTTTCAAATTGGCGTTTGACTTTTCAAACTAGGATTTGATTTATCCCTTTATTTTGCTCAGCGATGACACCTAGTACATGATGCAACCATTCCAACTTGTTATGACACATTCATGTACCCTTCCCCTCCGGAGTGTTGGACCTTCTGAAACCTTCTAGAACATTCCCGATGAAACACCGGAATCATTCTCCAACCCCGAAACAGGACTTTCCTTATATGAATCTTATTCTACGGACCATTCCGGATCTCCTCGTGATATCCCGGATCCCATACGAGACTCCGAAAAACATTCGGTCTCTTACTCATCATTCCATAACTACTCAACAACATCGAATCCTTAAGTGTGTCTCCCTACGGTTCGTGAATTATGCGGACATGATCGAGACACTTCTCCGATTAATAACCAATAGAGGAATCTGGAAATTCATATGGCTCCCACATATTTCTACGATTACTTTGCGATCGAATGAACCACTTACATACGATACCAATTTCCCTTTGTCTCACGATAGTTTATGTAACTACCTCGGTGAATTACGCTCCTAGTTACAAGCCTGGATGAGCAGAAATGGTTGAAATAGTACGGTGGGGCCCAAATGCCACTCACAGGTAGACCTTTCGGCCGTCCCAACCATTTCCAAACATCGGGACAAGAACGGGCGGCGTAATCGGCAGGCGAAGGGATCAACTACATACACAAATGAGTATGTATGCAACCCACCATACAATAGTACATCAGAGCCATTCCATCTAAAAAGAAAGGAAATATAGCAACGCCATACGGCAAGATCCAAATATCCTAGATAGATATAATAGTTTAGGATATCTCCTCATACATCAAACATCAGAGTATCAAGCGGAAGCGGAAGACAAAATCCGAGTACGGATAAGAAGCAAATCGGCATAAGATGCCCCATAAATAAGCACATCCCGCCCACAGATCTCACGGATCCCCGTTCCCGAAATCTCTACACCGAATGATCGTTGCCCACATCGTCCGTATCCTCCACCCAGTCTCCATCTTGAGGGTTTACCTGTCCATCTGAATCAAACAATTTATCGTGTGAGACCCTAGGGGTACTCAGCAAGTCTTTATGCCTCTAAAGGGGACACAACCTGGGGTGACGCAATTGCAGCAAAAGATAAACCCTAGCAATTCTATAGAAACTCGCTAACCATCCGCCTAACCATAGATAGACGGATGTTCGTGAATTAATAACAACAGTTATAACAGTTAAAACGGTGATATTCACAGATCCATCCTCCTCCTCGCTTACCGACGAGGAAGCGGACGAACAACCCCCATCCGTTGGCAGTTTTATTACCCATTCCATGAGTGTTGCACTATTTACTAGTCAAGTACTTAGTCAGATTAAAAGCGGTACTTTAGTTATGCTTGTCTATCATCGAGAAACTGTGCTCCAAGTCGTCCATAACCGCGGACACGGCTTTCAGAAAGTTTTACCCTGCAGGGGTGCACCAATAGCAACACACAATCGATCAACCTCGGAAAAACCAAATCAAAACCCAACGAGGCAGTCACGACAAAGCGATCACAGGATTCAGAAATATTTCAGGGGGCCACCCCATTAAGCTACCCGCGACGAAGTTGGCCGACTTCGAGACGGACTCAAGGTTTGCGTCAATGGCTGTAAACGACTGGGAACCCGAAAATGTGACTGGGCTTGTCGATACCGCGAAAACACTCCGCTTACCTAAACAGTACAGTGTGCAGTACCTCGCACAATTTAAATAAAGCAATAAGCATGGCATAAGTACAGGATAGTAAATAAAACCTCAAACTAGTTTGTGGCCCCAAGAAATAAGAATGAATCAAGTTCTGGCTCAGGAGGGTTCATAAGCCTCCCGGATGTGGATAGCACGAATATTCTTGGAACAGGAATCAAGTACTCGGGGTCTTACGGGACACAAGTGAGCCTGAAAAACCAAATAGCGAATATGGCTCACCGATGCCACTTTCATTAGTTATCCCATTACTACTCAGGTTAAGTTGTTTAGGTACCTCGTTATCCATCAGACACTCACATACCCTACACATGCTGTTCTACGACTCGCATGGCTCAAACAACTCCTGTAGTAATGGCTCATGGGATGGAGGAACAAGCTTCGGTGGGGTTTAAAAGTAAAGGCTATGCAATACTTGGGATTCAGTTTAATGCAATCGCGACTCAATGATGCAAGAATAAGAAAGAGGCAATAGGTACTATATGTATGCAAGCATGTGGTAGTGCTTGCCTGGCAGCTCAGTTGAATCAAGGGATGGATCTGGGTAGTGCTCCTGGTTCTCTTGATATATCCCCTGCTCAGCGTCTATTCGAAGAAGAACCAAACATACAAGGGCCAACATAAATAAAGTGCACAAGCATATGAATAAAATGCATCAAGCAAACAATCATGCCATGATGAATGATGCACAATTTGCATGGCATTAAAGTAGCATGGCATGGGTGAGGTGTGGAATACAAGAATAAATCATTTTAATGAGTTTTGGCCCCATTTTATCCTCATATTAGTTGCTGTATACTTTATATTTATATGATGCATGCTGCAAATCAAAACATGGAATGCATAAACAGAAAGGTCTCGTCGGGCTAATCATTTTAGACATGTCATTTGTTAAATTTGGAGTTATAAAACAAAAGTTATTAATTATTTAAGACAAAAGGGCATTTTATTGTAATTTAATCAACTTGAAATTTTACATGTTCAAAATATATTTTGAATGGCATATTTGAATTCCTCATATTTTTCTGATTTGAAAACATATATTGTTTGTATTATTTGGATTTGTATTTTAAAAATTATTTGAAAACAGATTTAAATTTGAATTTGAATTAATTTGAAAAAGATTTGAATTAGAACAGAATACAGAAAAGACTTTTTATACACAGACAGACTCAGCCACAGCCACAGACGAGTGGGGCCATCTGCTGACTGGGCAACACACGCGCGCAGAAAAGGGTGTTCACCGCGGCTGAGCTAGACCCTGAGAATGACAGGTGGGGCCGGGGTACACGCGGACCCACACGCGGGCACGCCAGCGGAGACGCGACACGTGGGTCATCCGTGGGAGCGCGGGTTGAGTTTTGAAAAGGTCAGGGGGGTGTTCTGCAAAACGATTAGAGAGGCTGGCGGTGGGGCAGGCTGGACCGCGGGTTGCGCGCGCAAAACAGTAGGGGGTATCTGCAAAACGAGCCGCGGTACTGTGGATCTTCCTCTGAGCGCAGTGGACCGATCGGTGCGCGACAGAGGGCAGGGCGCCACGGCGGGCTCGAACACGCGACCTGGGGCGCGCGCGCAGAGGCGGAGCCACTGCGGTGGCTTGGCGTTGTTGTCAGCGAGGTGGGTGTGGCCTAGGTAAGGTGCTGCGCGGAGCGAGAGCGAGCAGACGCACGCGCTCGCCGGCGCGCACAGACTGTTCGACGAAACGATCGGCGCGGCCAGGACACGACGACGGTGGCGAGGGTGTCTAGGAGGTGGGTTAGCTCACCGGGAGGTGGTCGGCGGTGTTGGATCGGGTCGGCGAGCAGTGGATCGACGGCGAGGCAGACGCTGGGCAGATTAGGGTTTCGGGGTCGGCTTTGCGATGTTCTCCGGCTCCAGCCCTTCTCCTCCTCGCTGGTACGTACAGGACGATGCAGGGGAGGTTCCTCCGTCTTCCTCGACACCAGAGCACCTCGCCACCGGCTGCAGGGGGAATCGGTGGTGACCGAGGGTTTTGCCGGCGAGGAGGGGTAGACGGTGGTGGAGAGGAAGGAGAGGAGAGGCGAGGCCCTGGCGGATCTGGGGACAGAGGAGAGCCAGGGGATGGTGGTAGGTAGCAGAGAGAGGGGGAGGTGCCGTGGGGAGGTGGGTAGATGAAAAAGGTGGCCTCGGTTAGGTTGGTACTAGGGTTGGAGAGAGGTGGCATGGCTCGGGTGAGGGTTTTGTGTGGTGGAGGGGGTAGCTAGGTGGGGCCAGGGAGAGAGGGTGGCCAGGTGGGGCCGAGCTAGGTGAGAGAGAGAGAGGCCGAGAGAGAGGGAGGTAGACTTAGGGTTTAGGTGAGAGGGGGATGTGAGGGTTAGGGTTAGATATGGAATAAGAGGGGGTATGGTGATGATCACACTTGATCATGCAAAGCATAACCAAGGAGATGAAGAAAAAGACCCAAGACAAGGAAAGACAAAAAGGTGGAAAGGTTGAGAGAGGAAGGTGAGGGGAAGATGGTTAGGGTTTAGATAGGAACCACATGATCATGCATGGATGGTGGAGAAAAGGAGAGGGGGTGAAGAAAAGAGAGAGAGATGAGAGATGAACCACTCAAGAATTCAAATAAAAGCCAAAAACTAGAATGGGTGGTACTTGCATGGCCCATGCATAAATATTTAATGCCATGTTTATTTTTGTGAGACAATAATATCACATGGCATTAATCTTAGGCATTCCCACAAGTGGAATAAAGCCAAGCAAGAATTTAAAGGAAAGTCCCAAGTGGAATAGATGGAGATGATCATATTTGATTATAATTGGTACTTGTTAGTGTGTTTATTCCACTAGATGTTTAGTAGTCCCAATAATACCCCAACATGAGCATAAATCCATGATAATCCATATGGAAGCTAGGAAAAAGGGTTCCACTCACAAGGCATGCAAAGGTGGCCATGTGGCTCTCATATATCAATGATGTGGAAACAACATGATGCTAAGATGAGAGCACGTGGGAAGTAGAATTGGATCCATCCCAACCCACATGAGCTAGAGGTAAAACCCAAATAAAGTGCAAAGCTCATATTTGGTTGGATGGTGGAATTATAAGGTGGTGAAAGAAAGGTGGTGGAGTTAATAAGAGATATGCCCCCAACTCAACTTGGGCATTAAACAATATATCAAGACCCAAATACAATATCAAGAGGCAAATACAATTAACAATGCATATGAGATAAGAACCAAACAAAAAGGGGTTTTTATATGATGCTCAAATGCAAGGTGGCATGATGACATGAGCATGATATAATGATGATGCAACAATTATATATTTGAAGTAGCCATTATATTACTAGACCAAGTAGCATTACAATTGTTAGACAATTGGGATGCTATAGTTTACTTATCCGAGGTTTTGATCGTCGGTATCTCTGCATACCCAGTTCAACCTCGTTACTGATAAGTACTCTTTTCTCGTTCCCGTGGTATGTGATCCCTTGTGAGCCAGTCACATGCTTGCAAGCTAATTGGATGACATTCCACCGAGAGGGCCCGGAGTATATCTATCCGTCATATGGATGGACAAATCCCACTCTTGATTCATGTGTCTCAACCCATACTTTCCGAATACTCAATGCCATCTTTATAGCCACCCAGTTACGGTGTGGTGTTTGATGTCATCAAAGCATCCTTCCGGTGATGGTGATAGGCATGATCACATGGTCGAAGGAATTAGGTTACTATGTATCAGAAAGCATATAGCAATTGAACTATTAAAATGACTTGATCTTTATGCTACGCTTATCTATAGGAGTATGTCCATCATACCATTCTCCTAATGATATGATCTTGTTGTTAATAACATATCAATGTTCATGATAGGGAAACCACAATCATCTATTAACCAACAAGCTAGTATTATGAAGAGGCTTTACTAGGGACTCTAATTTAGTTTACAAATCACACAAGTACTAATGTTTCCTTGTTAACACTGTTATAGCATGAATGTGAACATTTATCATAAACACAAAGATATAATAATAACTACATTTATTATTGCCTCTAGGGCATATCTCCAACAGTCTCCCACTTGCACTAGAGTCAACTAATCTAGATTACATGGTAATATACCGAACACCCATGGCAGTTTGGTGTTGGTCATGTTTTGCCCTCGGGAGAGGTTTAGTCAACGGATCCGCCACATTCAGATTTGTGTGTACTTTGCAAATCTTTATGTCACCATCTTGGACATGTTCTCGAATAGCGTGAAAATGTAGCTTGATGTGCTTCAGCTCTTCTGTAATGAACTCCTTCATCCATATCGCTTCTTGTGAAGCCTCCGAAGCAGCTATGTATTCCGATTCGGTTGAAGATCTCGCCACAACACTTTGCTTTGCACTCCTCCAGCTAACTGCTGCACCATTCAAAGTAAATACGTATCCAGATTGAGATTTATAATCATCCGGATCGGTGTTCCAACTAGCATCGGTGTAACCATTAACAACGAGTTGTTCATCACCTCCATAAGAAAGAACCATATCCTTAGTTCTTCTCAAGTACTTAAGGATGTTTTTGACCGCTGTCCAATGATCCACTACTGGATCACTTTGATATTTGCTAGTTAAACTAACAGCATATGCAATGTCGGGTCTAGTACATAGCATGGCATACATCAGAGATCCTATGGCTGAGGCATAGGGAGTCTTACTCATACTTTCTCTATCTTCTGTCGTTGCTAGACTTTGAGTTTAACTCAAGGTCGTATTGGGCAACATGGGCAAGAACCCTTTATTGCTATCTTCCATTCCAAACCTCTTTAGAACTTTGTCCAAATATGTACTTTGTGACAATGATATTAGGCGTCTCGATCTATCTCTATAAACCTTTATGCCTAATATGTAAGCTGCTTCGCCAAGATCTTTCATTGAAAAACTATTATTCAAATATTCCTTGACACTATTAAGAAGGTCTACATCATTCCCAATCAACAATATGTCATCTACATATAGTATTAAGAATGCTACAGAGCTCCCACTCACTTTCTTGTAAATACAAGCTTCTCCATAAGTTTGTATAAAACCAAAACTTTTGATCACCTTATCAAAACGTTGATTCCAACTTCGGGATGCTTGCTTCAATCCATATATGGACCTTTGAAGTTTGCACACCTTGTTAGCATCTTTAGGATCGACAAAACCTTTGGGTTGCATCATATACAACTCTTCATCAATGTCTCCATTGAGGAACGTTGTTTTGACATCCATCTGCCATATCTCATGATCGTAATATGCAGCGATTGCTAACATAATCCTCACAGACTTTAGCTTCGCTACTGGTGAGAAAGTCTCATCGTAGTCAACTCCTTGAATTTGTCGAAACCCTTTTGTGACAAGTCGAGCTTTATAGACAGTAACATTACCATCAGCATCTATTTTCTTCTTGAAAATCCATTTGTTCTCGACAGCCTTCCGGCCATCTGGTAAGTCCACCAAAGTCCATACTTGGTTTTCGTACATGGATCCAATCTCGGATTTCATGGCTTCTTGCCATTTATTGGAATCTGGGCTCATCATCGCTTCCTCATATGTCTCAGGGTCATCGGTGTTATCCACCAACATGATACTCATAACGGGATCATACCAATCAGGAGTGGTACGAGTTCTCGTTGACCTGCGAGGCTCTGTAGCAACTTCAACCGAAGTTTCATGATCATCATCATTAGCTTCCTCTCTTATTGGTGTAGGCGCCACAGGAACTTCTTCCGGTCCTGCGCTACTCGCAAGTTCGAGAGAAGGTTCGACAACCTCGTCGAGTTCTACTTTCCTTCCAGACACTTCTTTCGAGAGAAATTCCTTCTCTAGAAAAGATCCATTCTTGGCAACGAAGATTTTGCCTTCAGATCTATGATAGAAGGTATACCCAATAGTTTCCTTTGGGTATCCTATGAAGACGCATTTTTCCGCTTTGGGTTCAATCTTGTCCGGCTGTAACTTCTTTACATAGGCTTCGCAACCCCAAACTTTAAGGAACGACAATTTAGGTTTCTTCCCAAACCATAATTCATACGGTGTCGTTTCAACGGATTTAGATGGTGCCCTATTTAAAGTGAATGCGGCTGTTTCTAATGCATAACCCCAAAATGATAGCGGTAAATCTGTAAGTGACATCATAGAACGAACCATATTACGACGTTCGGACAAACCATTACGCTGTGGTGTTCCCGGCGATGTCAATTGTGAAAGTATTCCGCATTTCTTCAAATGCTCGCCAAACTCGTAACTTAGATATTCACCTCCACGATCAGAACGTAGAAATTTAATCTTCTTGTTACGTTGATTCTCCACCTCACTTTGAAATTCCTTAAACTTCTCGAAAGTTTCGGACTTATGTTTCATGAAATAGATATACCCATATCTACTCAAGTCATCCGTGAAGGTAAGAACATAACGATAACCACCGCGCGATGCTACACTCATTGGGCCACACACATCGGTATATATGATTTCCAACAAGTCCGTAGCTCGCTCCATCATACCAGAAAATGGAGTCTTAGTCATTTTACCCATCAGACATGCTTCGCATTTTTCAAGTGATTCGAAATCAAGTGATTCAAGAAGTCCATCGGAATGGAGTTTCTTCATACGCTTCACTCCGATATGACCAAGACGACAGTGCCACATATAGGTCGAGTTATCGCTCAATTTCAACCGTTTAGCCTCAATGTTATTTATGTGTGTATTACTACAATCGAGATTCAATAAGAATAGACCATCTATCAAAGGTGCATGTGCATAAAACATATTACTCATATAAATCGAACAACCATTATTCTCGGACTTAAACAAGTAACCGTCTCGCAATAAACAAGATCCCGATATAATGTTCATGCTCAACGCAGGCACCAAATAACAATTATTTAAGTATAAAACTAATCCCGATGGTAGATGAAGAGGTAGCGTGCCAACCGCGATCACATCAACCTTTGATCCATTTCCAACACGCATCGTCACCTTGTTCTTCGCTAGCTTCCGTTTATTCTGCAGCACCTGTTTCGAGTTACAAATATGAGCAACCGAACCAGTATCAAATACCCAGGCACTACTACGAGTACTAGTGAGATACACATCAATAACATGTATATCGGATATACCTTTCTTCTTGATGTTGCCGTTCTTCAAATCCGCCAAGTACTTTGGGCAATTCCGCTTCCAGTGACCTTCTCCCTTGCAGTAAAAGCACTCAGTATCAGGCTTAGGTCCAGCCTTGGTCTTCTTCATCGGTGCGGTAACTTTCTTACCACCCTTCTTGAAGTGTCCCTTTTGCTTAGACTTGCCTTTCTTGAATTTGGTGGTCTTATTGACCAACAACACTTGGTGCTCTTTCTTGATCTCCACTTCTGCAGATTTCAACATGGATAAGAGTTCTGGCAACGTCTTGTCCATGTTTTGCATATTGTAGTCCATCACAAAGTTCTTGTAACTTGGTGGTAGTGATTGGAGGACACGATGTATCCCCAAAGAATTAGGAATCACTGTACCCAAACTTTGGAGTTTGTTTGCGTGCCCAGACATCTTAAGCACATGCTCACTGACGGAGCTGCCCTCTTCCATCTTGCAGTTAAAGAACTTTTCAGAAGCCTCATAACTCTCAACTGCCGCGTGAGCCTCAAATATCATTTTGAGTTCACGGACAATATCATGTGGGTCTGAATTCTCAAACCTTTTCTGAAGCTCCGATTCCAAACCATACAATATAGCACACTGAACTGTGGAGTACTGATTCTTCTGAGTGAGGTAAACATTATTTACTTCATCGGTAGCATCAGCTGCAGGCGGGTCACCCAGCGGTGCATCCAGCACATAGGTCAAATTACCAGCATTGAGGACAATCCTCAAATTGCGGAACCAATCCGCGAAGTTGCTTCCATTGTTTTTCAACTTTTCTTTCTCTAGAAACGCATTAAAATTGATGGTAGGGGCCGCCATTGATCTACAATATATTTGCAATAGTTTAGACTAAGTTTATGACAAATTGAGTTCTAATTAATAGTTAAATTAATCTAGGTGAACTCCCACTCAAAACAATATCCCTCACATTGTTTTAGTGATCACACGAACCAAATCCACCACATCAAAACCGATCATCACGAGAGTTGATGTAGTTTCAATGGCGAACAATCGACATGTTCATCATATCTACTATATGATTCATGTTTTACCTTTCGGTGATCCGTGTTCCGAGACCATGTCTGTACATGCTAGGCTCGTCAAGATCAAACCTTAGATTCCGCATGAGCAAATCTGGCTTGCTCACGTTGTATACACTTGCGGAATCTAACACACCCGATCATCACGTGGTGCTTCGAAACAACAAGCTTTAGCAACGGTGCTAACTAAGGATGAACACTTAAGAACTGGAAATTCATGTGCATGAGGGATCATCTTATAATGCTACCGTCGTTAACTAAGCAATACAAGATGCATAAAGGATTAACATCACATGCAATTCATAATAGGTGATATGATATGGCCTTTCTTCTTTGTGCTTCCGATCTCCATCTTCAAGCACGAACATGATCTCCATCATCACCGGCATTGCATCAAGGTCAATGACGCCGCTCCATGGTTGTCGTCCACCAGCTTCAACTATTACAACTACTTTGAATAGACACGCGGGTTTTAGCAGAATTTAAAGACAACCATATGGCTCCTGTCGGTTACCAACTTACAATAAGGAACATTGCATACATCAAATATAATCACAATCATGGCCATATCACATCACATCACACCCCTGCAAAACAAAGTTAGACGCCTCTAATTTCTTTGCATATTTTACGTGGTTTGGGGCTTTCAGTAAGTGTCGATCTAACTTACGAACAAGAACCACAATGTTGATGTTTGAACTATCAAGTGCCTGTTGTAAATTGGATCTATACTACAGTATAATGGGAGAGACAGACACCCGCAAAGCCACTTATGCAATACAAGTTGCATGTTAAGCGTGGAGCAAGTGTCATGAACGATGTCATGTAAGGTTAGCCCGGGCCGCTTCATCCCATCATACCGCAAGATGCAAAGTACACAAGAAGCAATTGATAATAAAAGCACCACCGCCCACAATGACCATTGTGTTCTACTCGTGCAACAGATCTACATATAGACACGGCTCTGATACCACTGTAGGGGTTCGTAGCATGGAAAACAAAAAATTTCTATCGCATACAAACAAACAAGCCAAGATCTATCTACTAGATAGTAGCAACGAGTCGATGGAATAACTCACCCTCGAAGATTCCAAAGTGTTTAACAAGAGCGGATTCTCGTGGGTGATGTAGTTGTACTCTTGCCGATCTCAAGATCGTGTAGACGATCCTTCCGGCGCCGCGTTCCGGCAGTGCTCCCGCAGTCGGTCACACGTTCGGTACTCGATGAAGACCTTCCTCTCCCTTGTTTCAGCAGGCAGCAGAGGTTGTAGCACTCTCCTCGCGATTCCGGCAGCACGACGGCGTGGTACCGGAAGTAGAGGGGAGATCTCGCAGGGCTTCGCCTTAAGCCGGAGCGAGTATGGTGGACTATGAGAGAGGCCTTGGTGATCTAGGGTTTAGACACACCAAGGAGAGAGGGCTAGGCCGGCGGCTAGGGCTTGGGGAAAGCCCCAAGTCGGCGGCTAGGGTTTGCCCTAGGGCGGCGGCGGCGGCTGCAGGAGGGCCGGCGGCTAGGGCTAGGGTTTGCGGGGTGGTGGAGTTGTGTCTTGGAGGGGCAGCCCTGCCTCTCCTTATATAGGTGGAGGGGGCGCGCCAGGGGAGGGGAGTCCCTCCCCAACTCGGTTTCCCAAGGGGGCCGGCGGTGGAGGGGAGGAACTCCTCCCCAACTCGGTTTCCACCTTCCCCTCCACTTCCCAAAATAGTCGTTTGACTTTTCAAATTGGTGTTTGACTTTTCAAACTAGGATTTGATTAAATCCTTTATTTTGTTCAGCGATGACACTTAGTACATGATGCAATCATTCCAACTTGGTATGACACATTCATGTACCCTTCCCCTTCGGAGTGCCGGATATTCCGGAACCTTCTAGAACATTCCCGATGAAAACACCGGAATCATTCTCCAACCCCGAAACAGGACTTTCCTTATATGAATCTTATTCTCGGGACCATTTCGGATCTCCTCGTGATATCCCGGATCCCATCCGAGACTCCGAACAACATTCGGTCTCTTACTCATCATTCCATAACTACTCAACAACATCGAATCCTTAAGTGTGTCTCCCTACGGTTCGTGAATTATGCGGACATGATCGAGACACTTCTCCGATCAATAACCAATAGAGGAATCTGGAAATTCATATGGATCCCACATATTTCTACGATTACTTTGCGATCGAATGAACCACTTACATACGATACCAATTTCCCTTTGTCTCACGATAGTTTACTTATCCGAGGTTTTGATCGTCGGTATCTCTGCATACCCAGTTCAACCTCGTTACTGATAAGTACTCTTTTCTCGTTCCCGTGGTATGTGATCCCTTGTGATCCAGTCACATGCTTGCAAGCTAATTGGATGACATTCCACCGAGAGGGCCTGGAGTATATCTATCTGTCATATGGATGGACAAATCCCACTCTTGATTCATGTGTCTCAACCCATACTTTCCGAATACTCAATGCCATCTTTATAGCCACCCAGTTACGGTGTGGTGTTTGATGTCATCAAAGCATCCTTCCGGTGATGGTGATAGGCATGATCTCATGGTCGAAGGAATTATGTTACTATGTATCAGAAAGCATATAGCAATTGAACTATTCAAATGATTTGATCTTTATGCTACGCTTATCTATAGAAGTATGTCCATCATACCATTCTCCTAATGATATGATCTTGTTGTTAATAACATCTCAATGTTCATGATAGGGAAACCACAATCATCTATTAACCAACAAGCTAGTATTATGAAGAGGCTTTACTAGGGACTCTAATTTAGTTTACAAATCCCACAAGTACTAATGTTTCCTTGTTAATATTGTTAAAGCATGAATGTAAATATTTATCATAAACACAAATATGTAATAATAACTACATTTATTATTGCCTCTAGGGCATATCTCCAACAGTATAAACCTAACTCATCAAATCCGAAGATACCTAGTTCATCTAATCAGGAATTTGCTACAATTTCTAAACCTACCATTTCAATTGAAAACTCTGAAAGTCCTAAGGAGAATGATAATGAAATTCCTTAAAGGAGAAAGAGACAGAGGACTACAAAGTCCTTTGGTGATGACTTCATTGTGTACCTTATGGATGACACTCCCACTCCCATTTCAAAAGCATATGCATCTTTTGATGCTGACTAATGGAAGGAAGCCGTCCGTATTGAGATGAATTCCATCTTAGCTAATGGAACATGGGAGATCACGGATCGCCCTTATGGGTGCAAACCTATAGGATGCAAGTGTGTGTTTAAGACAAAGCTTAGGACTGATGGTACTATTGAGAAGTACAAGGCATGGCTTGTGTCCAAAGGTTATACTCAAAAAGAAGGTGAAGACTTCTTCGACACTTACTTACATGTTGCCAGATTGACCATCATTCGAGTACTACTTTCATTGACTGCTTCACATGGTCTTCTCGTTCATTAAATGGACGTTAAGACAGCTTTCCTAAATGAAGAGTTGGATGAGAAAATTTACATGGATCAGCCAGATGGTTTTGTGGTAAGTGGTCAAGAAGGAAAGGTCTGCAAGTTGTTGAAGTATTTATATGGCCTAAAACAAGCCCCTAAGCGGTGGCATGATAAGTTTGAAAAAACTTTAACTGTTGCAGGCTTTGTTGTAAATGAAGCTAACAAATATGTGTACCATCACCATGGTGGGGTGAGGGATTCATTCTTTGTTTGTATGTTGATGACATACTAATTTTCGGAACCAAGCTTAATGCAATTAAGGAAGTCAAGGATTTCTTATCTCGTTCTTTTGAGATGTAGGATCTGTGAGTAGCTGATGTTATCCTGAACATCAAGCTATTAAGAGATGATGATGGTGAGATTACGTTGCTTTAGTCTCACTATGTGGAAAAGATCTTGAGTCATTTTTTGTATATCGACTGCAAGTCTTCCCCTACACCGTATGATCCTAGTGTGTTGCTTCGAAAGAATCGAGGAAATGCTAGAGACCAACTTAGATACTCTCAAATTATTGGCTTGCTTATGTATTTAGCTAACTCCATGAAGCCTGACATCGCCTTTGCTATAAGCAAACTCAGTCGATTTGTTTAAAATCGAGGAGATGATCATTGACATGCTCTTGAGAGAGTTATGCGATATCTAAAAGGCACTGCAAGCTATGGCATTCACTATACCGGGTATCCGAGGGTATTAGAGGGTTATAGTGATTCAAATTGGATATCTGATGTTGACGAGATAAAGGCCACGAGTGGATATGTATTCACACTTGCTGGTGGCGCTGTTTCTTGGAAGTCTTGCAAGCAGACCATCTTAACAAGGTCACCTATGGAAGTATAACTCACAGCATTAGACACAACCACTATTGAAGCAGAGTATATTCATGAACTCTTGATGAACTTACCTATGGTTGAAAAATCAATACCCACAATCCTTATGAACTGTGATAATCAAACTGTGATTTTCAAAGTAAATAGTTCTAAGGATAATATGAAGTCATCAAGACATGTGAAGAGGAGACTAAAATCTGTCAATAAAATGAAAAATTCCAGAGTTATTGCATTGGATTATATCCAAACATCTAAAAACTTGGCAGATCCCTTCACAAAGGGTCTATCATGCAACGTGATAGAAAATGCATCAAAGGATATGGGTATGAGACCCATATGAGTTTTCCGCAGTGGCAAACCACTCTATGTGATCAGAGATCCCATGAATGAAAATTGGGAGACAAGTTATTAGTTAGCTGAGAGGAAAGTATCCCTACTTTAATAAACACCACTCCATAAATATGCAATACTTTCCTATTCTGCACAGCAGGTTGATTTATTATCTTAATGTGTTCTAAGTGGCTTATCTTAAAGCAGAGATGTTGTTCCGCAGAACATCTTTTGAAGAACACACATATATGAGGTTGAATGTTAAACGTCGCAGTATATGAGAGTAGGATGCTCTCTAATAAACTCATGAAAGACCATGGAGTATGGCGCATAAGATCCACCCGTGGGGAAGTCCCACTATAGCCTAGTATCGGTCAAGACTTTGTGCGAAGTTAGGTTCGCAGCAAACTTGCAGTTTAAGGCATAGTCCACTGTACAAGTTACAATCTAGTATAACATAAAGCTCTAGGTGGAAGTTCAGGTTAACAGTCTCCACTGCAATACCGGTATATAAACAATGTTTTGAAACCAAAGAAAACTTCATGTGCCTCTAGGATCTGGTGGGGATTGTTGAAATTTTTGCCTAAATAGACCCAACCTATTTATTATATGCCGATAAATTCCTAAAATCCTAGAGGCTCATTTGGCCCAATCATGCAAGGCAAGAGCTAGGACAAAAGTTTAGTGTCACATTGCTAGTTGAGTGGAAATTGGAACAGCTTATAAGAAGAGCTTTTCCACCACTTGTACGAGCTTGAGAAGAGAAAACATATACATGTGTGCTCCTCCTCGCTCGCCTCGCCACGACGCGTGCGCGCCACGGGTTGCAGGAATGCCTCGAGCCGAGAGCTTATCTTTCTTTTTTCTATGCATGGATTGATAATCTGAACAGTCTGCATAAGTGGGTGCTTAATATGAACTTAGTGGAGATTTAATTCTAACTTAGTGGAGGTTGTTCGGCTCCGGTCATTGCATGTTTGTTTCCTCTCCCAACGCTGCATGTTCGCCTGCATACCCGTGCCTATAAGAGTGAGAGGTCGCTCCTCTCCTTAGACATGCTTCAGTTCCAAAGCATTGCGTTGCCGCTATGTTCTTCCCCATCCTGTTTTGAGGCATGCACCGCTAGCCGGGACAGTAGGCCTCCGAGACTCCGCTACTTCGAGTCCTGTACGGTAAAAGGGCTATAAGGTTTTTGGAAAGTGCTATTGGCATGACTACTGGCTTCATCACGGACTCCTTCACGGATAGCGATAGCGCCGATGTCTTTCCCAACGAGGACTTCTTCCCCGACATCAGCAACCTATTCCTTGACGACATGACTGACGATAGTATCAACACCAACACAGGCAGTTCCTCTGCTATGATGTACATCATCTCCCTCAATCTTGTTTATCTTATTTTGCCTGTATTTTATCTACTTTTTATTATGTTTAAATCTCTTTAAAAAATTGCTCTTTTATTCATCACAAGCATGCAAGCAATTCAGCTTTCAAGGTTCCAAAGCATGAAGAGATGTAGCGACAGGCAGAGAAGATGACATATCCATCTGCATCTCGAAGAACCATTCCCGTTCCTTTGGTGTTACTTTCTGACACGAAGGAGCTATCGATTGACAACTTAACCTATCCTTGAGGGGGGCACCAAGGTTTACCAGCAAGTGGTGGCTGTTGTGCTTGGCTGTTCACCGGCAACGAGGGCAGTAGAGGTTGTTTACCCTTCATGGTTTGATCTTTTGATGAGCTCGTAATGGACCTCAACAACTTAAGGTAGCCACATAGAAAGTTAACCTAACCATCGACTGTGGAAGTGTTTTTTCAGGCGTTGCTTTATTATGAGCATGCCACGCTCTCCAAGTAAAAAAGGAGCATGTTATCAATCATATGATCTGGTATAGCTTAGTATAACTGAACGGAACCAAGCACGACGAGAAACCTGGAGGTCTGTATCTAACGGGAGGTGCCAGAATTGACGCATACTGAGAATTAGCAAAATCCCTTACTCTAGTGCAAAATTTGCAATATTACATGAGTCATTTTCCTTTTACCCGGTCTTAGAACTGAATTTAGTATTATAGTTTTGAGTTAATAAAGCTGGTGGAAAGTGTCTTTGGCTCTCGAACACCACTACTCTATTCATTTTAAAAAATCATATTTTATAGATTTTTAAAATATCTAAAAAATTCTAGAAATAATCAATGTTGTATCCCACAAGCATGTAAAATCGCGACATGAAATTATTTGTATTTTAGCCTGCACAAAAATAATAAATATGTTAAAATTTGGAGTTTGCTACGTAGCGGACGTTCTAGGATTAGTAGAACCTGGCGGGTTCTGACAAAGTGTCGTCCGACAGCGGTCAGCAAGCCTTTTCTGTGTGTGCAAGTCGTGAACCGCCAGAACGAGACAAAGCTACTACATGTGAGTGTACGGAGCATACGAGAGCGAGACAAAGCTACATGTGAGCGTACGGAGCGTACGGGGACGAGCGACCAAGGATTTGTTAGCCTTTAAAACACAACTAATTACCATGCTAACTAGGATTTGTTAGCCCTTAAAACACAAACGGACAAAACATTTACCCCACGCGCGATAAGGCATTCTGGTCCAAGCAAAGCACTCTCGCGCGCGCTATCCGCTAACAAAACACTATATTTAAGATTTGTTATCCCTTAAGCATAAAAGAAAAAAAAGTTAATGTCGTTCTAAGTAAATACAAAAATCTAGAATTTAAAATGTTGTGTAGGTCGCATTATTTATTCGATTTAAGATTTGCTTTCATCATTAGGCTAGTCTCGATGAGATCTTCGAATCTAGATCTCATATTGCTATGTTTTGATAATTTTTTCGGAGCTAAGAGCTATCCACCTATAATACATGAATTATCCAGACTATACACAGCTATTGTTCTATAGATAAGAAAATCTGGCGAGCATTCCGACCAAAAGCACGCAGACATGTCCCGATATCGCGACATTGAAGACCCCACACTACCGCCGTCCGTCGTCCTGTCACTGAGTTAGCAAGTTTAATTCGCTTCACATGTAGCCACACAGGCATATGAATACAAGTTATCCATCTAGCTAACACTATAGTTATCCAGGAATATGAGTACAAGTTATCCACCAGCTAACGCTATAGTATTCCATGCTTATATATAAAAGTTATCCCACAAATTATCGATAGACATATCCAGGAGTGTTGTGTTTGACTAGCCAACTGCATTAAAAACTTGACAGTAGAAAGAAAGTGAAAAAGCACAAACATAAATAGAAAATCACACATGGAGATATAAAAATCAAGTTATCCATCAGTTTATATAGAAATTATCCATCCATATGAGAACAAGTTATCCAAAAACTAACACTGCAGTTATCCAGGCATATGAGTATAAGTTATCCACTCAGCTAACACTATAGTTATCCAGGAATATGAGTACAAGTTATCCACCAGCTATCGCTATAGTTATCCATGCTTATATATAAAAGTTATCACATAAATCATCAATAGACTTATATCCAGGAATGTTGTGTGTGACTAACCAACTACATTAAAAACTTGATAGTAGAAATGAAGTGGAAAAGCACAAACATAGATAGACAATCACACGTGGGGTATAAAAGTAAAGTTATCCACCAGTTTATACAATGGTTATCCAAGCATATGAGTACAAGTTATCAGCAGCTGACACCATAGTTATCCAGGAATATGAGTATAAGTTATCCAGTCTGCTAATACTATAGTTATCCATGCTAATATGTAGAAGTTACACCACAAATCATCACTAGACATATATCCAACAATGTTGTGTGTTACTAGACAAGTACACTAAAAACTTGACGGTAGAAAGAAAGTAAAAAAGCATAATCGAATATAAGAAATCACACATGGGGTATGAAAATCTTGTTATCCAACGGTTTATGCATCAGTTATCTAGGCATATTTGTACAAGTTATCCATCAGTTTATGCAGCAGTTATCTAGACATATGTATACAAGTTATCACCAGTTTATGCAGCAATTATCCAGACATATATATACAACTTATCCACTAGTTTAGGCGGGACTCACAGGAGTTCGAACCGGCGGCGACCGAACACGCAGACTGGAGACGACCAACCCCGTAGACCGGCGGCGACCGAGCATGCAGACCGGTGGCGAGGGGAAGGAAGCGCCAGCTCCAACGGCCGGCGAGGCCGGCGGATAAAGTGTGCGCGGACCAACGGAGAGGGTAGAAAGTGCGAGGAGGGAGCAGAGCCATCTCCAATCGGCGGTGGCCGGTGGACAAGATCCTATCGATACAGCCTGAGAGTAGAGGAATTCATCTGTTCCATACATTCTGATCGAGATTCATCCGATGGCTTGCATCAATCCACCGGGTTTGGCTATTTACCGACTGGTTCAGAACTAGATTTCCCAAGACAACATTGAAGCTTTCCCAAAAAAAACATCCTGCAGCTAGCTAAGAACTGCAGAGGAAAATCTAAAGGTATAGCACCAATTCAATTCACGAGTACCAAGTTACAGTACAGAATGCACACAACCTGTTGTCTCGAACTGCTCTAAAAAATCTGTTTCAATGGAGTCCTGCGGTTGAGGTAAGATAATTTGGACTACAAATCAAGGGAGATTTTAGTTGAGATGTGTGCATACTTCCGAGGAAGGAGCATCACGCCAGATGCCGCTTGGCGTCCTGCTGGCCACAACCACTTAGATCGGATAAAGATGACGTCGACGAGAGTGGTGGACCATCCCCGCCTGCACCCCTTGGCTGGAATCTCCTCATCCCGCAATTTCTCCCTCCGCCCAGTCTACTCTTCTTCACGAGCTCCGGCTTATCCATGGCCCTTAACTAGTTGGAGTAGGAGGACACGGGGTTGGAGCCGACGGGAGAAATCAGGGGCGTCGCCGGCGGGAGGAACCAAGGGCCCCACCGGTGGGAGGAACGAGGGGTCCGGCTTCGCTGCCGGTAGGTTTCTTGGCCGCGCTCGTGATAGCAAAGAGGGCGACGGATTGGGGACGATACATAGGAAGAATGTGGCAGTTGAGTCCAATCACGAGCGGAGACACATGATGGTCCCAGTTCCGATCTGACGATGGATAGAAGCCCGCCAGATTTTAACATCCAGTGACCGCCCTGAATCTAGATTTACCGTAAAATTTAGGATATGAAATCATATTTGCATAGATCTATATTTTTGTACAGTTCATAATACTAAGTATTTAAAATTGATAGTGTACACTTTTGTGGGGTAAACCATTGGCTACAGTCTGGAATTTTTTCGTATTTTTAAACTTACAAATATAACTTCGAATTTTTTAAAATAACAATAGCGCTGGAACTCGGGAGCCAAAAAAAAAAAACTCCACTCTAAAGCTGGCCGTTTCTTCCTCTCTCAGAAAAGAGAGAGACGTTACGGTCGCCTTGTTCTTGCTTGGAAGTTTCATCCCCACTTGTTCAAAAGTCAAGAATTGAGGTTCTAAAAAAAAACAGGAGTCTCGAACGAGACAAAAGCGCGACACCGGAATCAACACCACCACAAACTCCATTGCACCTTAATTCCCAATATCTTCTGCTTGGAATTTCTCGTTTCAGTTCGATTAAATTCATCTGTTGCTACGCTCTCTGTTTCTTTTTTTCGCATCATTATTCAATTCTGGCCAGAATAAAAAAGAAGATGATGCTCGCTAGGCACCACCGCCGCACACATTCTCTCTCGGTTCCGGTTTTCTTCTATCTAGTAGTCGTCGTCGTACCCGCCGTCGCCGGCCAGGTCGTCCTCCACCTTCTCGGCCACATCGTCCTCAATCTTGTCCTCAAGGTAGCTCGCCCCTTCCGCCAGCGCCAGCCCGCCGAGCACTCCCGCCGCCGCGCCCACCGCCAGCCCAGCCCCCATCCCCATCCCTTTCTTCTTCTTCGTCGGGTCGTCCACAGCCGCCACGCCCGACCCGTACCCACCCGACCCGTACCCGCCGGATCCGTACGCGGGAGCAGCAGCGCCGTAGGCAGCAGGGTACCCAGCAGACTGCGGCGGCGCGGCGCCGTAGGCGGCCGGGTACCCAGACGGCGGCGCGGCGTACTGCGGCTGGCCGTACCCGCCCGAGCCGTACCCAGCGGAACCGTAAGGCGCCGGGGCCGCGTAGGGGTCGCGCGCTCCCGCGGGCTGGCCGTAGGGAGGCGGGTAGGAAGCAGCGGAAGGGTCGTAGTAGCGCGCGGCCTCGCGGACGGCGACGCGGACGTCGAGGCGGCCCTGGGGCCGTCCCGAGGGCCGCTTGAGGCGGAGCGAGCGCGAGACGCGGCCGCCGATGCCGGCGTCGTCGAGGACGTCGCGGAGCGGGAGGCGCGCGGAGCCGACGAGCGGCTTGGTGCCCTCGGCGGCGTTGGCGTGGACGACGTCGATGTAGAGGACGGCGTCCTCGAGGCGCGCGGCGGAGGAGGGCGGGAGCGGGACGGCGATCTTCTCGTCCCACTCGGGGCTCTCGCCGTTGTCGAGGTCGACGCGGGAGGAGCACTTGGCGCCGTCGTCGACCCAGAGCACGGCGTAGGGCTTGAGGTCGCCGTTGCGCCAGTTGACGTTCTTGAGGTCCCGCGCCGAACCCACCGTCACCTCCACCTCGTACCTCGAACCCATCCTTGCCTGCCGCCTGTGTCACGCTCCTCACGCCGCCAAAAACGAACGCGAAAAGCCCTTGGCTACTGACGAACTCTGTTCTGTTCTGTTCTGTTCTGCTGGAGTGCTTTGGTGAGCGAAGCCAAGCCAATGGGCCGGGTATAAATAGGAGCGGCATCTACCGAATGGCGCCGTTTCTAGTGGGGCCCACACGTCGGTGCGCGTGAGGCGCCTTGGGACGAACGGTGGAGGCTCGACTGGCTGACGGAGGAGGCTGCACGCCTGGACGGTAGTACTGGCACTGGAACGTTCTGGTGGTTTCGTCTTCCTCTTGCTTCGGTTTCTTCTCGTCTACTGCTTTCCTTTTCTTTCGTCATCATTTCTTAGAAGCTAACGTTGGGTGATGATTCTGGTTTCCTTTGCTACGAAGGAATGGGCGAACGTGGTAATCGCGTCGTCACCAACGCTGTTTGGGCTTATCTGCATTAATTCAGAACGTATCCAAACTTATACTAACCCAGTGAATTAATGCAGGGATCACGGAGACCTGGTTTTGGACACTGGACTGCAGAGCACACACGCTAATTCTGGTTTCCTTTGCTACGAAGGAACGGGGCGGATGGTTAATGAGGTAGTAGTAGTAACAAAAGGAGGAAAGTGGTAATCGCGTCGTCAGCAATGCTGTTTGGGTTTATTTGCCCTGCTGCAACTGCATTCGTCCATGCAGTCATGAACTTTTACGACCATCCGTCCATGCAGTCATGCCTTACGGTTCTAGAAGCGCCGGTAGCAAATGAGTAGAATTGCGCGTGCCAATTGTGACTGCAAGTGTGCCCTGACGCAGACAGAGACCAATTGCTTCTTGGTCAAAGAAAACAATGGCCGGTGGAACCGAAGGATGACAGCGAAGTTCGTACCACTTGCTAGTGGCTCTCCACTCTCCCCCGATCAGCCTTGATCTGCCTAGTAGCTTCGGCCGATAGCGACGCCACAGGGTGGTTTCTCTCGGCTAAATCGCCCGCCCGGCGACGGAAAGCAACCCCAACCTGTCCTGGATAACATGGTGGGCGAGAAACTGTAAAGGCATATCCTCCCTCCGTCCAATGAAGCCGCCGGTGTGTTCCAAGGACCAACACGGTCTGGACGCATCTACACGCGACCGAAAAAAGATGAAAAGGGCACAGCTTCCCGTATCAGTATATACCCGACTAAATTGACCTTGAATTGCACATCCTCCAGCCACAAGATAAAGGGCAAGAGTATCTACCTATCGCACTCACAAATCACAACGCATGATCACTGGCTCTAAATTCCATAATATCAATGAACAGAAAATCATATACTCAGACAATGTTCAGAGAAACATGCATCATGCTTGGTCCAACACTGTAAACAATATTTTGACATGGAAACATATGCGATCTGAGTCCCAACTTAGCAAAAATAAGCAAATGCGAGCAGTCTGATGTCCACTTATTCGAAACATTTGAAAATATAACTTTGAGATATGATGTATGACAAGCATTGCTTTCGCCTTTGGGTCACTCAACATGTAAAAGATACCAATGTCTTGCTTATGGAGCAAGTCAGTAACACTTGATTCAATCCCCCATGAAGGCAAGCATGATGCAGTACTAGAATCCAGATGTATTGCCATTCTAGTGGCCTATTCTTTTTTTACTTATGCTGAGTAGATATATTCAGTTAAGTACACTTGCACTGCCCTTGATATGGTAAAGGGTAGAACCAACTGGCATTCAAAAGGAATTTTCGCACAGAAAACTAAGCTGCCAAACTTTTCGAAGCAATCTCATAGACATTTTCAGAGAGTCCATTGGCTGAGATGATCATCTCCAGCTGGGCCTGTACAAGAAATGAGCGTCTTAGACCTAGACCACACCTGAAGAATACCTATTCCGCAAACTAAGCAACCGTTGTTCGAATGCAGAGTTACGGGTTTTTAGATATACCTTAGCAAGAGCTTGTCTGGTCTCATCATATCGCCTCCAACGAGAGAATGCTGACACCATGCGGGATGCGACCTTCATTTTAATCCCCCAAAATTGTAATCAAAACCATTATAATAAAACACTAAATGGAAGCAAATGTGTTTATTTGTTAAGAAATACGAAAGAAACCTGAGGGTTTATTTTGTCAAGCTGCAAGACAACATCGCCCAAGAACTTGTAACCAGAACCATCTTTCGCATGGAAACTCACAGGTGACCCGCAAAATCCTCCAATTAAAGAGTATACCTGAATCGCAAGCAAAATCTTCCAAGTAAGATCCTCAAATTCTACAAAGTTTAAAGGCCAAACAAGTTCAACTAAAAACACCCTGTACCTTGTTGGGATTCCGCATGTCAAAAGCAGGGTGAGCCAGCAGCTTTTGAACATTGGCTACATTTCCAGGAATGTCTGAGGTAGCTTGCAGAGCAAACCACTTGCTTACAACCTTTTGGAACATGGACAAGTATAAGCTCACATGTAATAACATTAATCTCCACTTAGGAGGCACATTAAGATTGTTCTGTGAAAGTCAATAGTTCAACAAGCAGAAATCAACTTACCAAATAGTCATGCTGCCACTTGCTATAGAAGTCCAAAAGGGCCTCATCCCGAACTTGACCTGGGTTTTGAGATAATGCTGCTAAGGCAGCAAACTGCTCGGTCATGTTAGTAGCAGAGTTGTATTCACTCAATGCAAGTTCAGTGACTTCTGGCTCATTCAGGGATACAAGATAAGCTGCAAAAATCACCCGAGAATATATTAAGAAATATAACTCTTGTGTTGGAGCACAATTTGAAAAATGAAAACATACCAAGACATGTGTTTTTCAATGCACGGCGAGCGACACTATCATGGTTAAATGCATAAGCTTCAGAACTCCTGTTGCTTGTTACCTAAGATGATAAAAAAACAAGAATCAACGTGGTACCAAAATGGGGGAATAATGACAGGAAAGTGTAACAGCATACTGGTAAGTAAGACAAGACAAAAGCCAATCCAACAATATTTATTTGGGGGCATTGTACAAAACCAGTTCAGTCAGTGATTTTTATCAAATGCCCAAATAAGCACCTCCCTATCATAGTGGTTTATTGACCCGTGTAGTCTAAACTCAAACTCAATATAATAATGGTAACTGAATTCCCGTAAAGTTACTAAAATAGAGCAAGCTGCTACAATTTTAGTGGTCGCCTGATGTCACTTACAGCTGCAAGAAGATCATCTTTGAGTTGAAAGGCGAGTTCCTTCTTAATAAAGGTGCGAACAGCATGAACTGCATCGGGATCTGCAACTGGCATCATGTCCATAATCTCCCCTAGACCAGGCAGAGTTATTGCTTTTGCAATAAATTCCTGTAGCAGCTCAAATTAGCCCTTTATAATTGAATTTTGTTGTCATAAATCACAACTGAATCAGACCAATAATTACTTTATCCAAGCTTGTGCTGCGCAGGATTGCTCGAAGTCCATCAACAAATTTTGGATTAAGAGCCAGTGTTTTCTGTTGCTGGAAGTCCGCCACAAGACTGAGCATCAATTTGCGTGCTAATACTTGACCTGCTTCCCATCTAAGAAATAAAATAATAGTTATATTCAACTATACACTAAAAGGCACTTTTTTTTAGGAATACACATTTTTAACAGTTATAAATGAGAATAAACCTGTTAAACTCATCTGAATCATTGGCAAGTAAGAAATACAAGTCGCTCTCAGTCAGATCAGAATCAAGACGAATGGGAGCACTGTAGCCCCGCAACAAAGAAGGAACTGGTCTCTCAGATACATTGTTAAATACAAATTCTTCCTCCTTCTGAAAGATTAAAACATATCTCATTCAGCGATTTTGAAGATCAGACAAGAACGTGGAGAAGCAATTGACTATCTATTGCAAATATGAAATCAAAGGCTGATAGGCTGAACAACAGTGAATTACTTCATTAGGGTCAAATCTTAGTTTCTATAACTATTAAGGTCTAGAAAAATAAGCTTTGAATGTAAAGCCCTTAAAAAATGATGCACTGTGCCAAAAGGTAATATAGCAACAGACTATCAACGAAGAATGGAGAACAGCAGAGCTAAATTGGACAGCATATAGATGGTAGTTAAATGCACAAATCAGCTTCTAGATGGGTACAGTTAAATGCAGAAACCAGCTTATAGCCCTGCTGGTGGTATTCAAGATGATCTTTTGCAGGAAGACTATTAACAATTATCTTACCTTTTTAAATTGAAGAACTGTGGTGAAGATCGGCTGACCATCGTTAGAGAGTGTTTTGAGCATTCCATCACTGTAAATGGTAGTCAGGGGCATATCTTTTCCAGTAGAATCAACAAGTCCAATGGCAACAGGTATGAACATTGGCTCCTTCAACGGTTGGCCAGGAGTAGGTGGCACTTCTTGACTAAATGGTTACGAAAGTGGATGAAATTAGCAACCCTTTCAGATATTAGCAACAAAGAGGCAACTATCAGAATGCACAAAATTGCTTTTCTGCTTGAATGGACAAAAAAGGAAACTGAAATCAGGTAAAATGGAAGAATAATATCAACCTAGAATGCTTATCAAGTTCCATAAAGTAAATCGAAACTAGAGAATGTGAAAGCTTACCTAAATTTTAAAGAAAATGTCTGGGAACTTTCATCATATGACGAAGATACCTTAACAGTAGGTGTACCTGCTTGAGAGTACCTATTGGATGGTTCCTTCAGAATCAGGTTGTGCTTGCAACATGTAAAATGATTAAATGGTAGACGTCTATTACCATTGTAAAAAGTTGGGGAGCTGTGCATTATTAGCATCGCACATGGCTGCGTAGAAGTCTTCACAAGTCACAGCTTGCCCATCATGCCTCTGGAAGTATAGATCCATGCCCTACAATAGATGATAATCTAGTAAACAAACCAAATGAATAGATATAACCATATTTCACAGTTGAAGAGAGGAGAAATATCAATGACATGCATAATATGCAGCACATTCACAGAAGGCAACGTCCTGGACTTTAGGTGCCTCTTTTTTGGCAAAAAAAAAAGCAAAGAGGAAATAATTGAGCATCCCAATGCAATTTCATATATAAGAAACTGTTATGTACACAAATAAGACATCATCAAAACAGAGCTTCCACATTTGATCTTTACCTTTCGAAACCCTGAAACTCCAAACATTGTCTTGTACATTCTGACAACCTCAGCACCCTACAACAAGTGCATATCCACAGGTTTTAGCCTACAGCTATTCTCTTTAAGGCACAGAAAATGACAAATTAAACTGACGAACCTTTTCATAAACCTGTGAGGAAATCACATAACCATTGGACAAAGAGGTAAAAAATGCAGCAAAGGAGAATGTCAGAAAATTCACATTACAAAGTTTAGCTAATACAAAGTATACCAAGGGAAACACATACCGTGACTGCCCAGGTCATCCACATCCAAAGTCACCAAAGAAGATTGATCAGAAAAGGTTTCCGGGGTTCATCAGGGGATTGGGAGTAATTAGTCAACAGTGTTGTACACCTCATTGTGTGCATAATACTTCATAAAAAAAACTACTCACCGGTATAGAAGTTATCCATCTGGCAATCAAATTCAAAGAATTGTTATACACAAGATAGTTAGGGTACTTGTACGTTAAATGGTAATTAAAATCAAACAACCGAGATCTAAAGTATGATCACCTTGATATATGAATGGGGGCGAATAGGATGTGCCATAGGCCCAGCATCCTGGATATCAAGGGAAAAGTAATGATTAGAAAACAAAAGAAACCTTGGGGCTGCCAGTTAATTGTACCATCTGCATCAGACTAACTAGAATGCAGTAACACAGATTGTAACTGTAAAGAACCTGAGGGAATTGATAGGATCTAAGTTTAGAGACATCAGCTATGCGTTTAACTGTGCGACAGCCGAGATCTGATGAGAATTCCTGCACAACTAACTTAATTAGCCAAGAAAAAACAAAACCAAATCTTAAGCAGATAAGATATGGTCTACTGCATGAATACCTGATCCCTGAAGACAGTTAGTCCTTCTTTCAGTGTTAGCTGGAACCAATCACGACAGGTCACTCTGCAATTAGATAGGCACAAGGGATTATTTCCATTCTAGACAACTCGTGCATGTGATGTCATCAGGAAAAAAACATTAGTTGTATGGAAATGCTTTCTGTTGTAAGGTTTATATACTTTCTGAAGTACATGGAGTCAATGAAACTAAGAGAAATAGATGAAAACCCTACTAAAGATGCAATCAGCAACAGAGCAACAAGATGACAATGTTTTTAAGAAGACAAAATAATAAAATATAAATCCATATGCTGCTGTCGTTACGGTATTACCTATTCCCAGTCCAGTTGTGGAAATACTGCAGAAATAATCAGCAGTCAACATCAAACGTACAACTAAATGCAGTAAAGTATTGGAATTACATTATCATAACAAATAGAAATGGAAAACCAAGAACTTCTCAGGACATACCTCATGTCCAATGACACCCAAAATAGCAGCATAATCACCATCAGTGGCAGCTTCTGGAGATGCTAGCACAAGTCTAGATTGAAATACCTGTTCGTTGATAAACAGAGTATCAGCAAATTATTGATGCAGGAATACTTCTCAAGCAGAGGTAACTTCTTACATTCAAACTCTTGTTCTCCATTGCTCCCCTGCAAATAATAGACAGTTATTTCATCAGTAGGAAGCAATGCCAATAGAAAGAATTGCAATACCAACTTTTTGGCAGAGTGTTGATGCAAATAAGGCAGCAAACTTACATATTGAAATCAGGAACAACAACAATGTTAAACAAATCAAGATCATATTCAAGACCAAACACCTGGCACAATCCAAAGGAGGAATTTGATTAATACTTATGCCAATGGTTCTTATAGAGGATTGTAATAAATCTCGACAGACCTCCTCATCCCATTTCATAGCTTCTTTAAGAGAATACATAGCATGCGATGTTTTTGGCAAATCTTGAGCAGGAGTCCAAATTCGAAGTGTAACTTTGTGGCCAGAACACGTCACAAATGAGTCCTCCCGGCACTCCAACTGACCAGCAACTAACGCAAACAGGTAGCATGGTTTCTTGAATGGATCCTCCCACAATGCATAGTGTTTTCCACCCTGTAGTTCAAAAATGCATATGGTAGAACATGTCATTCAGTGATATAACATCACCAGCTCTGATTGTTGCACTGAAAAGCAGTGTATACCTCAAGATCACCCTGCTTGATAAGATTGCCATTAGACAACAACACTGGATAGAGGGTTTTATCACCTTCAATGCGACAAGTATACTTTGCCATCACGTCTGGGCGATCCTGCGATAACATTTAACATGTGCATATACAAGTCATGTCTCATCACCAAAAAGTAGGTAAAATGTAATCGCCGATAGACATAAAAATAAGGTTGATTTGTTTGATGCTACATACTAGGCTTCAATACATGATATGCTACAACAGAGAGAATAATATGGTTATATATGGGTCATAATTTCCAAAAGTGCAAAGTACCTGAAAGTAGGTAATTTTCCGGAACCCTTCAGCCTCACATTGGGTGCAAAAATTACCAGTCGATCTGTACAGACCCTGTAAACTTACAAAAAATCAGCAAAACACCGTATATTTTAAATCAAAGATCTAGTACAGTTCGCGCCCCTCTTGAGTAGTGTGTACCTCCAAAGAAGTGTTGAGCTGAGGATAGATCTCGGTAACAATTTCCAAGTTGAATACACCAGCAGGTGGCGTCAAGATAGTCAGATGCCGTGGATCAACTGTATACTCATCACTCTAGCGTTCATAGAGATATGCAAGTCAGAATATTAGTATACTTGCATAGCATCCAAAGATATTTTCAAGGAAAAAAATGCATATGAACCACAGCTGGCATCCAATAACTAGGCACGTAGAAATTGGCAGGAAAAAACAGATAGCTATACCTGTACTTATAAGACCTAGGGTGATGAAATATAGGATGAAGCATACAGTAAGAATGTCAAACAGGACTTATACACTTGACCACTCATAAAATCTACTATGTAGCAATTAACATATGGGCTTCCTTCTCTGTCTGTCATTTACATGCATGTACTTTGTCCAACTTTGAATCTTCCAAATAAGAATTTCAGGAGTATTGACTGTAACCTATTACTAGCTTTAACCTTGAAAAAAGGTTTCTTCTATTCTAGAATGATCTTCTGTTATTTCCATTGTATTTCTCGAAATCATGAACATATGAGTATCATGTGAGTGCATGCACACACGTAGGTGCTATATGAAAGAAAAATAGATCACGTGAAGTATCACCTTCAGCTCTGTGCCATTGACTTTGACCGATAACAGCTTTAGATCACGTCCGTGAAGAGCTAGTGGAGATGTGGTGCCTACTACAAAAAAAATTACAACAGTTTGTGGGTAAATCGAGAAGCTCATGATGAACATTTGAAACTGAGAAAAATAATGGACGGACAAACAGATATACAGGAAAGTCCTGAAGGCATCTGACTAGAAACCAAATGGTACTAGTGAAAAGATACAGCAGTGATCTGATTTTCGAACTCAAAGTATAGATGATGAATCTTCACCTTCATTGCCCGGAGATACACCTATTTTAGATGTAACTATGGTCTTTTCATCACCAAGTTGAAATTCTAAATCCACCTGCAGAATTTTGTATGAGTAGAGAAAATATAAATATTGTACATATAGCAAATAGCAAAGACACATTGCCAATTTACAAGGTACTATAGCTCAGACTAATATTTTTGTTGATTATACAACAGCCAGCACATGAGCACTGTTATTGCTACTATGGATTGTTAAACCAAGATATACATGCTAGCATGTCTTTCTAGATGAGTTACCGTATCAAATACGTAATCAGGTTTCTTGTAGTCTTTCAAGAATATCTCCTTTGGAAGATCCATCTCTGGTTCTTCAGTTGCAGCAGGAGGCGGCTCTGTTGCAACCGAACAAGATGTCCTCTTGCTGAGAAACTTTGAGCTCTGAAATACAGAAGGAAATATTAAGGGTGACACAGTCCAGAAAGAGCCAACTAAGTACACTGCATGCCACGGGCAGGAAATATCGCTGTTTAAATGCACTTATTGGAAATGCAGATTAGTTCATTTGCGGATTTGATTTTAGTTATACAATGCAAGAAGTTATTGCCAACCCAATTAAATCAACTTTGAGGAGACAAATATGTACTTTTTAACAAAGATTAGTAATGTATGTAAGACGCTACTAACATGTAACGACAAGGAAGGCTTCGTTATTGTTCTTGTCCAATGTGAAACCTGCGACAGCACACAAATAAGTCTATAAGCGACAAAAAGTAACGGCATGCAACAGAGCTAAAATTAAAAGGGGGTAACGCCGCCAAAAAAAATATGATCATCACACAGCAACAAGATTACAAGAGGAACCCCACCTCCTTCGTTAGGCTAGCACGAGAGCTAGAGTAATTATTCCCTGATGAACCCCTCTTTGATGATGCCGATGGCAATCTTTGATACTGAAAGAAAAAAGGGTGGGAAGATAGTTAAGAGAATCCCAGTAGATCACAACTGGCAGAATGCTAGATAATGGCCCCACAACATATATATGAGCCCTGCCAATCTAGTATAAGTCTATGTCAGATGCATCCACTTACTAGAAATAGAAATAGGGTACACATATGAAGAAACCCAGCCAAGTCAACAAAACCAGCAATCTAGCTTGAAATATACAGAGGAAACGGCTACTACACGCTAGCAATTCCATCATGGAACATTAGGTGTTTGTAAACTTCATCTAACCACTATAATGCACAAGTATCTACAATCTGCAGGATGAGGAGGAGAAGAACATTGGATGGAAACGAAGGAGTAGTTCAGTGAGGGAGAGTGGAATCACATGGAGGGGGGAGACCACGCCCAGAAACCCAGCCTTAACCAAACCGCAACCTTGGCACGCCGCGGCGGGGCTAATGAGACGACGAGCCATTCCAAATCCCAAACACCCGAACCCTCGAATCGAGTTCGGCCTTAACCCTATAGGAAACCCTATCATCACATCAACAGATAAAATTTGCAGGGACGGATCTAGATGGCGTGCCGGGCGCGCACCCGTAATTTTTGGAAGTTAGTTCGAGATTAAAAGTAGTCACCGGAAGGTCGTACCTAGGAAACCAGTGTCGAAGATCGGGTACGGCGGAGACGGCGATGAGGTAGAACAGGAACGGCGATGGCGACGACCGCGCGGCGTGAGAGGCGTCGGCGCTGTCGCGACGCTACGACACAAGGTCGATTGAAATAAAAAACCAGGGGCGGAACGATAGGTTGATGGAAGATGTGCATCGATCGAATCAGCGCGAGGGTGGAGAAACGATGCGTACCTCGCGATCGGAGAGCGGGTGCTGTTCGTCGGAGCCGGAGGCGCAGCCGGAGTGAGCAAGTAAACCGAGGGATATGGGTGGTGGGGATAAGTAGAGGAGACAGAGAGAGAGGTCGCATTGAGCAGTTCGAGGAGTAAGTACGGGCTCTCCAGGTAAACCACGATGACATGTAGGGACAGAAGACAAATGGATGGTTTAATGGCCCACTTGTCGGTGCAGTGGAGCACGAGGAGTTGGTCTATCTAACGATGTGACGAACTTTGGGCCCACCTAGCTTCGGGTTTGGTCTTTGGAACTTTTTTCGAACAACAGGTTGATTCCTGAAATATCTCTCCTTTGTTTCTTTTTTTTTTGGAATTTCCAAAAAAAAAATTATAAAACTCTTTCTACTCCCCGATCCAAATTAATGCACTTTTTTTAATTCGAATATAGTTATATTTTACTGCTACATGAATCTAGACAAATCTAAATTCATTAATTTGGATCGAAGAAAGTAGAAAAAACATAAGTATTTATATCTATACTAGTTAAATGCTGTGCGTTGCCACGGGTATCTAAATTACTTTCGACGCCATAATATATATTCCTTCTGTTTGGAATATAAGATGTTTTAGATTTGTGAAGCAAACGTATTTAGATATTTTTTTAGTTTGTATATTCATTTAAACCTAGACACTAAAAGTTGTCTAAATAAATTAGCTTCACAAACCTAAAACATCTTATATTTCCAAACAGAAGGAATATAACTACACGCGCTATCTAAAAAACTGTGATAAGACCTCTATGCTTCCACAAAACAACAAAAAGAAGTGCGTAGTTTCCACCGGTTCAGGCGAGAGAAATGTGACAACCCTCCGGACCACCCTCAGTTTCCCTTATTGCTCCTAGGACGAATGGTACCTTCGACACTGCTCGGGTCTGAAAAATGTCCTCCACACTACCGAGCTATATACAAGTTTTGCCATTTTGCAAGCGATGCCCCCCTCCCAGCATTGCCAGAGAAACCACCCATGTGCTCCTCTTTTGCTGATGACATCTTTGAAATCAGCGGAACAACCCTCTCACTCTTGATGTGCATCGATGACGCTATGCTTTGGCATGGCCTCTTACGGTTCCATTGATGATTTGATCGTCTGTCTGCCTTCATGTGGTTAGAAAATGGGACATCAACAGGAAGGTCATTTTGTTCTGTGCCAACCAAATTTTTTGCTCCAACAAACTTGTGTTTTCGTTCTCTCACTGATCATAATGCACCAAGGGGCACTTCTCTTGGGTGTCCCCATTGTATTCAATAACATAGACAAAGGAGAGAAGCTTTGCGCTAACCTCTCCACTCCACCTTGTGCTCCTCTTAACAGTCCACACAAAATTATCACAAAACAGGGAATATGGTATTAATATTGTGCAATTTTGATCATATATAACTACTTGCAGAACAACTTAATATCATGTCAAATGTTATTGTATCACATATGATTAGCAAATAAAATTAGATTGGATTAGAAAGGGACCACAACAAAATATTCAGATACCAGTTAAGTATTCCAATGACAGGAACAAAATGCTACCTTAAAAAAGGCACAGTCAAAGAAAATCTATTATATTGATCATACAAAAGTTCTTTAAAATTACACAATTGCCTATCAAACAACAGGAAATATGGACAATTAGATGGCTCTTCCGAAAGAGAAATCTCTCTTGGACTTAAAAAAATTGAATCTCGCTTGGACTTAAAAAAATGAATCTCTCCTGGACTTGATACAATTGTATCCATAGATCTTACAATGGATGAGGAGTTTGTCCATTTATCTCAATTTTCAAACATAATATAAAAATTGTACAAAGAAGTAAAGCGTTAATGTACATCATCGGAGGTGCATTGCTGACTAATTATCACAAGCTAGCTTCTAGGGGGAAATTATAGGTACTGAAGCTCGCCAAAATGAGAATCTCCAAAATCTCAAAGCTTGAAGCATGAATAGTAGCCATCAATAACTGATATTTTGCACAAAGATATCTATGCATGTACCACATTTGATTGTGTAAAACTATATGTTTTTGGTATCTTTCAACAAAATCACATCAGCACCTATGTCGGTAGCTTCTTTCGAGAATATATCTATTTCTACCCCATTCACTGTCTGCACAAGCAAAACATATATCAGAACACAAAATTTAAAATAGTCACATAGAACATGCATAGAAAGAAAAACAACAATACTCTGTGCACACCTCCTTAAAACCTGGTGAGTTTTTATTCACCTCAAGCATCATTGCGGCGAGACTATAGCTCCATAAACATCTAAGATCTCAAAAAAGGAAACACACTGAAAAAGATTAAAAGTCAAATGTATTTGCATTGCTACCAAAGAATAAACTTGGAAAATTAAACATGACCCCTGGAGGCAGGGATGCTATGATCTAAAAGTTGACACTCTGGATGCATGGGCTTCAAAGATACACATTTTTCTTGCGCTATAAATCTTCTAAAATGCATAAAAAACGCGCGCTCTCACTCACTCTCTCTTACAAGACAAAAAAAAGGCACCCACAAAGACACGAGTCACTCTCTACTCTTGTTTAGATGCTGGAGTCTGCCCAGGTTTCTACATAATTGCATGTTCATGCTTAGGAAGAACAGGAGAGCCAATGCCATTAATAAATAAGAAATATAAAGACCGACTTCTGGTTACTTACATGGCTTGCTTGAAACATCAGCAGAACACTTGTACACATGCTTTATCCAAAGCAGATATGCTATAATGTAATCCGTTCATCATTGGTTTCACAGTTGTTGTGTCTAGTATTTAAGAAACACTTATCATGTTACAAATGGAAGCATACCATGAGAGCTTCATCTGAAAAAAAAGGAAAGTATCATCTCCATGTGTTACAGCTTGTATCTGTTATTGAATTTCTCATCTACATCCTTTTCCCCGATCAATCTTCCCTAGGGTTGACGAATAAAACAAGTGACCAAGCATGAATCAGTCAATAGGCACTACAGCCATTGGTGGCCTGTTAAAGCTTCTGAACCATAATGAGAGCAGAAACCGATAGCTGAAAAACTATTGGGAAAATGGACTGCTATATTTTGGATTCACACATTGCCCTGACAATTGTCCATATGAACTTTAGAAGATGGCTCCAGCAGTTTATAAAATCAGTAAGTCAAGTTGATTTCTATGCTTTGAATAGATTTGTGTTAATAAATCATGTTACTTATGTCCTTATTTTGTTAGGAAAAATGCCTGTACCAAGACTCCTTCCGACAGCATGGACGTCGGCTGGTACTTCTTCAAGCTCCCCCTCGCCGAGAGAGGTCACCACTCCGGCCATCTCTCTTCTCTTCCCATCTGCTGAATCATACTCTAGTTTAATATGCCATACCAACTAATTAATCGTCAGATTCTCTGATTCGATGATGGCCTGAAGCTAGTTGGGATGCAGGTTTCATATAAACATGTTCTGATTTGATTCCAACAAATGGAGTGATATTGTTTACACTGGACCTGCTGAACATATGGAATGATAAAGCTCTTATCATGGCTCTGCCTATTGACAGCGCAATACTGAAAATTGGAAAGCCTGTTCAAGATATAGACATGGAATAATTTGGAAAGACAAGCATTTTCAGTTAACCAGTGTATTACTATGTCAATTTTGTTTCTAGTTAGTCAGTCCCCCCCCCACCCACCCACCCACTATATTTATCTGTTAGGCTGCTTCCTATTCTTTTGTGAAACGTGCTATATGGAGAGAATAAATCATATGCTGCTTTCACTCGTTATTACCTGATATGTAGTTTTTGTCTCTAAAAGGAAATATACCATCTCGCTAGGTTGTTGTATCTGTCGTAATGAACTCATTTTTTAGTGTCTCCTTTCCTGATGGAGTGTGCTAAGTTTGAAGCACACTTAAAGAGCAACATTAGAACATGAATGTGTTATACTATGTGCCTGATTCTCTGAAATTTTGACTTCTTTATGTCCCCTAGGGGATTTACGAGACCATACCTAAACTTTTTTGGAATTTAAATGAGAAAATTTAAGCTGGCTGGGATGCTAAGTGGCTAACATCTCAGCCCGTGGGTGCACAAGAATGTGAGTTAGGCTTTTCATACTACCATTGATATATTGCCTTTGGTGAAAACCAAATGTGTGTTTGGCGATAATGTGTTGCATTAAATTATGAGCTAGATTTTGAAAGAAAAGAATGTGGCTAGTACCTTTGCTTCAGATCGAGGTCAAGGATGTTGGGCCAGGTAGAGAGGTTGCACTTGGTGTTGATGCATGATCCTTCTCCTCTGGTTGGTCAGATACCTAGATTTAAAAGTAAAGTAAAGCACAAGAGGGTTAAAATTATTCCATAGATAATACAATATGTAAGTATATGCCCACAAGCTTTATTCCATTTGGGATTATTCAGCTCATACACAAAGCAAAGTGGCAGCAAAAAAAGAGCCTTCACGTGATGTATGGGGGCAGTAATCAGCACACGCAGCATATTTACTTCAATAGTTTTACTTTAATATTTACTTCAATAGTTTTACAGAGTGATAAACATACACTATTTACTTTGTTTCCTATAGGAAGTTCCTTGCTGCCACAGGAAAACCGGGTGGAGAGGGAATGAGTCCCAACATGCACCTCCTCTAAACTACAACTTAGTTTTACCAATTGGCTGCTTTTTTAGTTTTATATGGTGTGATTATGATTGGTTCTTGCAAGGAAATAAATTACCATATGACATTATTAATAAACATAGAAGTGCCATATTCCAACCAGCTCAATATCCCAACCAATTTATTCCTTAAGCATTCTTATTTTTCACATTACACTAACGCCAGACATGTCTTCAAGATATCCAGTACTTGACTTGACCAATTAAATATAGCCCAAAAAAATTTGCAAATCAGGAGTCACCTAGGATTAGCAGTCAATGTCTGAAATTATGAGAGCGCACGCAACCAATTGTATGATCTTGGCGCCACCACATCCTTAGCCATCAGCTTAAACCGGCATCATCCTTTCACCGTCGCATTGCGAAAACAACACACCAAAGCCTCCTCTCCTTCATCCTACAATAAGTTACAAATCAACCAAATATGATCATATGCAATTCCTTCCCTCCCAAAGACGAAACAACTCATATAGAGCATCACTAATAAAGCATATAATAAGGTCCTTATGTTTGTGCTTAGCAACGGCATGGCACCACACTACTCCTCTAGCCTCCTTGTTCAGTGACGACAACAGGCACACTAATACATTAGTGGTTCCTGTTTACCATCTAAATCATGCAAGTTTGATTTGAAAATACTCTAGTGACTGTCTACAAAAATAATGGCCACAACTGCTGTCGTTGATTATTTCCGCTGTAGCGTCGAGTCCGACTATAATGATACCAAACAGTGTGCCCATTTGTGTCCTATTTGTATAACTAATGCATCTTGAATGGTCATGCTAATCTATAATCGTAACTAAGAACACGCACAATCAAGATTCTTATATATTCAGTCTTGTGATACTCAGATTCTTGTAAATAGTGGCCGTACTCACTAAAAATCTACGGATTCGGGGCCAACTTCGAGAACCCATCCAAACTTCAGGGATAGCATCGATAGGAACAATTTGTAGCATCGGTAGACAAATACCTAAACATGTTTAGTTGCATGTTATCATGACTGAATTACCTTGCTTTCGGATATGCTGCAAGCCTACAAACTCGATCGAGTTCGGCATCACCTCGCATATGTATAGGGCGACCGCTGGCGGCAGCCCATGGCTCCTCTTTACCTGTATTCACAATCCCTACGGTAGCTTGCTTGTAGAGTCCTTAGAGGATAAGCTGGTCTTGACCGAGAGTGCTCGTGGACAGGGTCTTCGCCTTCGTGGCCTACTTTTCGAAATCCTCCTGCAACATAGTATGATAGATTCAAAATCGTTGTACAATCAAGATGTACACTCACATAGTCCTGAGTACCAACCTTTCGGCCACAACTATGTTCCTACGAATTACTCTACACAACAACGTCGACCTCGCGTAGCCCCTCGCTCACTGTCCAAGAAATAATCGCCGAGCAAAGAAAACAAAAGAGATCATAGATGGCCAGTGCAGAGAATTTTGGTATATGGATCAGAGATCCAAACGAAGAATCAAAACAACAGTCTAGATTCATGCGATTTCCTCTGCAATAGCATGAACACTCGAACAGTGAAGCTAAATTAATCAAAAACTAATCAAATAGAGTCAAATGAACTACACAATAATTCATCTTGGTGAGTCCATATACATTCCAAATCTTTAGCCACAAGGCAATCACCACTCACCATCATATAATTCTGGTTGAAACCAGATCATCAAATCTGAAACACCACCTCTATCCTATGGTCTTGCAGGCAGACTGTCCTTCTCTCCCCTTCGGTGGACACGACTACAATCCAGCGAGCCGTCGCTGCCCAGGAACGATTCCTCGCGGCCAGGCCCTCACCAGCTCTCCCCGCATCAATTCCCGTCCAAGACTGGCCGGATTTGGACCAAGAACGGCCAGCCAGTCCTAAGACCCGACGACCCCCAATAAGCATATTCGAGATCGAGCTGTACCAGGTGCTTGAATGCCTGATCTTGGATTTGGATTTCCTCAGCGAGCCTCCGCCATGGCCTACGACTGGATAGGGTTGGAGGAGTGCGGGAGGAGGCCTCCGCTGGCCGTGGCCGAGTTGGGAGGGCGCCGGCGGTGGCTGAGTTGGGAGGGTGCCGGCGGTGGCCGAGTTGGGAGGACGCCGCCGATGGCTGGTCCAAGGGATGGAGGCGAGTAGTCAGGCACAGGAGGGAGTTAGGATTGGGAGGAGATTTACGTGGGGGCTTGGGAGAGGAAGTGAGGGTATTAACTTGCGTTGATTGAGCGCTATTTTCGTGCGGGGATTGACGACGAAGCGCTCGACGTATCGGCGGAGACGGAACACGAAATCTTTTTTAGGTAGTAGAGATAAACCTAAATATTAATATAAGAAGAGAGTCCAAACCATCTTGGCCGTCAAAATAGGTCGATCTAATGGTTCATCTCAGCTCGAATGTTGAGCACCAAACGCGTTGAGCACACAATATTGCGATAATCTCGTAATTAGCCTCTGATTCGCTTGATCTTCAGGTAAAATAATTGCTGCTCCTCGCTCAATTCGATCGTCACATGGCAGCACCTATGGTATCTCGCCTTTGTCGCCATTGCCACTGAGCCGCCTCAATCACTCGATGCATTCGCCAACTATGTGTTGCATCTTGCCACACGCATCTCTTTCCGCTATGCGGCAATGTGTCGCCACGGAGGCACGAAAGAGGAGACACCAATGACTCGTTGCCCGGAGCTAGAGACGCCAAAGCGGGCGTGCTCCGACAAGGTGTTTCAAAGAGAGTCATATATAATCCAAGAGACGTTGTACTTCATAGGGCTACGGTGTTCCATGGACCTTCAACCTATTATTACTTCTATCGACCCAAGCATAACCCCATAAAGTTTTGTGGGCTTCTGCAGGGGTGGAGCTAGAGCTCAAGTCACCCTGATGCACCACTTTCACATGGCATACATTTTTTAAGCAATAAAAATGAGCTAATAACTTCTAACCTATATTTTAGGACAAAATAAAAGAAAAATTAATAAGACAAACCACATTGCCTATTTCTTAGAGGAGATGTTAGCTTTTACCCGGGTCAAGAGGCACACCACTGTGTATTCTAGGAAACTCGACAAGAATATGACGAAAGCAGGCGGTCCACCATCGTGGGCATGCCGAAGGGACAATGTTCTATGTGACAAGGAGGCTATCTGTTTGTTTTTGTTACTTTTAGACGACTTTGTACCATTGTTGATGATTATGAATGGATCGGTGGAATTTCATATCTTTTTGTTATTGTGTGCGGGCAATCGTGAAGAGGGTGGCTAGAAGGAAGTTTTTTATCCTGAATCATCTAACGAAGACGCGGATGTGCTACAAGAAATTTCAGATCTCAAGGGTAGGGGATAATGGAAACTATTGCCATGGGGCAGATGGGTGAAAGAATTTTTCGTTAAATATAAATATTTCATATGAGCCTTGGAAATTTGCTTTAATATATGGAGCATACTAATCACGTATTGCCTCCACAAACTCAAAAGTCCGTAACACTCAAATTTTTTTTTTTGCAAGAAAATAGGTGAAATTTTCAGAAAAATTACTTGCGGGAGGTTTTTTTTTTAGAACTTCATGCAGGAGGATTTGACTTGACCGTCGAATGATACGAGTAAAGAGAAGAAAGAGGCCAGGGCCTGGCGTTAGAATCGGTGGATCCAGCCTGCTCCTGTTCCTTTCTTTTCCCACGATGGATCCAGTCGAGTATAGGAAGCGAGAGTAATGAGAGTCGCTTTATTTGCCGACGCGCCGGCCTGCAGGATTTGTTAGACCAACCCAGGCATTAGCACCTGTTGGCATTTGTTTATGGAAAAGAATATAGTTCCTCTATGGGATCGAACGAATCCATTCCCCGGTTCTTTAGCCTCGCTCCCGCACTTCTCTCCTTTGCTCCCGCGAGCCTGGCAAATGGTGGGACCAGACGTTGCCTTATCTCGAACCGAGACTTTTCCCCTCCATCGCAATCGTCTCCGCCCTCACCTACCTCTGCCATCGACGCAACGAGTTGTTGTAACTCGCGCCGCAATCCATGGGGGGTGCCCCCGCCCGCTGCAGCCTAGAGCTCCCACCACCCCTCCGGCACTGTCTCCGGTTTCTCCCGCAACCCCTCCCCCTGCCCCCAACTCCTCCATAGGGACACGAGCCCTTCGCACGCGCTCTAGTGGCGGCGCCATGGACGGCGACGACGACTGTATCCTCATGGGGCTCGTCTGCTCTCCTATAGCACTGGCCATCTCTGCAACCTTCCATGGTTCCCTCCTCCCCCCCAACCACTCCGGGACAAGGGCCATGAGCCTCGCCACACGTGCTCCGGTGCCAAACCTCCTCTGTCATGGTGATGCGTGTGCCAGCTAGCGTCGAGGACGACCTGGCCACCTACCCGCCATGGCCTCGCTCCGGCGGAGTTGCTCAGCGCCCGCCGGCCTCGCTACCCAAGGGCACCAACTCTAATACGTATCTTGTCCAGGTTCGCTACATGGGTTCGTCAGCGGTGCTACATGCGACCGGCGGTGCTGCTACAAGTGGCGTCGTGTTTTGCTACATGCGGCTGACGATAGTGCTACAATAATATAAATGTTTTGGTACGAGATCTCCGATGAGGTCAAATTTGCTACGATATGATTTTTTTTGCTACATATGTTTGTGGTTTTGCTACATTAGCGTAGAGTTTTTGCTACACAATCTCCGGTGAGGTCTACCAGCGAAAGTATAACTTTTTTGTTACGTGGTCCAGTCTATTTTTCTTTTTTTGGATCAAACTGTCTTTTGCTACATGCAGCAAAAACTAGATTATATAAAACGGATCAAGTCTATTTTTCTATTTTCTGGATTGAATCGGGATTTTAACGTACACACAGACTAAGGACTTGAACGCTGGCCGGCAGCTTGCGCACTCGCGCTGCTTACCAACGGACCGTTCTCAGATTTGTTTTTTTTTTTTTTGACAACAAGTGAGGCGCCGGGGGCGCCAAATTTTATTCAGCTCAAATACATTGTACATCATGCAGTACAATACCATGTGAGTTAAGATTTTGAACTGCTAGAACTATAGGGCAATTGTTATGAGTATGAGCTGAATTAGAGCAGCTAAAGATAGGCCTAGACTGATTCTGCCTAATAGCCTGATGAGCACAGTTATGAGCGACTCCATTAATATCTCTTTTTATGTGGAAAATCCTGGACTGTAGCTCCTTGGAGGCATTCTTGTATAGTGCAATTTGTTCCCTGAGTTCCCAAGGCACCTGGGTATCTGTAGTTTTTGTTACCGCTGCCGCTCTTGAAAGAGTTAGATTATCAGTGAGGAAAGTGACCTGGGTTTTTAGCTGCTCCGCGATTTGAGATGCGAGGAGTAGAGCCATTGCTTCTGCATGTAGTGGTGAAGGAGCTTTTGCCGTTGAAGCTTGAATAAGAACTGTTGCCTTTGTGTGGCCATGTTGTATTTGACGGTAAACTTCAAGACCTGTTAAGATTCTTTCTTGCGAGTTTGGAACTTTCTTTGTTTTTCATGCTGCATCCGAGTAAATTTTGCTCCCTTAAATATCGAGGTCTGTCCTAATCGTTTCTCTTTGTTTAATTGTTACCTCCTGAGATTGGTCATCATAGACGTACGCACATGCCAATATCCCGACCCTGATGCACCGCGACCTGCCTAACCTGATGCCCAGGCCATATTTTCATGCCAAGTATTCCCTCAATCTGCAAATAAGTGTACTTCTAGCCTTGTTCTAAGTCAAATTTTACTATGTTTGACTAACTTTTTAGGACAACGTACCAACATTTATGACAGTAAATTGTACCAATTAGATTTATTTTTAAATCTAGTTTCATAATATGTCAATTTGATGTAATATATATTCCTATATTTCTCTATAAAATTGGTCAAATTTAGTTATGTTTGACTTAAGCAAAAGCTAGATATACACTTATTTGCGAACGGAAGGAGTACTACTAAATTTTTTTCTGTTCCCGTATTTCCGTGCATCTGGGTGTGCATGTTGAGCTCCGCCCCCGGGCTTCTGGCGAGGTAGCGCATTCATTCACGATTTTGCCTTGCATCAACATATCGACGAAGATGAGAACCCAAAGCTCATCTCTCTCTAATTTCTCTACCATTTTTTCGAACTTACTTTCTATCATTCCGCAAGCCATATGTTTAAGTAGCCATTTGATTTTTTTTTCTATACCACTAAAGCATCATCTCCTCTTATGAAGGATTGACAGGTTACGAATCGGCATGAGATTCACGTGATTTAGTAGACTAATCTATAATCTTTATAAAGTTCACCCCTACTAACATACATGCATGTAGTGTTTGTAAGCTGAATTCTAATTCAGCCACATCATCCAAATCATTTTTATTTATCAGATTCCAAATTGATGGTCAGCGAGTCCTTCTAAAGAGCTTCTACATGAGCCCATAGGTGTTCACGTCGTCAAACCAATTAATCTATCTAACCTTTGTACCCTCCTAGCTTCCAATGAAGCTCTGCATCCGTAAGAGCGTCTTCAATATGCACTATAAAACGCAGCACACTAAAACTGTTTTACGGTTCTCATGTAGTAGGTTTAGCGCGCACGGCATGTTGTCGCTTGCAAACACCAAAACAAACTAGCCAATATCAAGATAAACTGGTGACCAAATAAACACAACACATCAAATTTAAGATCATAAACCAACATAGCATAGTTCATATCCATGGCATAGTTTAAAAGAAAAGGATAATCTGACACAACCAAGTTTAACACAAATAAAGTTCACACGAACACATCAACATCATCATATTTGTCACCACCATCTCCATATTGCGCTTCATCTTCATTGGAAACTTGGACAGTGTTGACATGAACCGTGGAATCTCCATAGCCATCACTCATAGGAGGCTTGGGAGCATTCATGGAGGCCATGAATCCACCTGGCGGTGCTCCCATGGCACGCATGCCTCCATAGCCACCCAATAATGCACTCATCTGACCCATGCCTCCATAGTCACCCGTAGGTGCACTCATCCCACTCATGCCGCCATAGCCTCCTGGAGTTGGTCCCATGCCTCCAAAGACACCCAAATGAGTTCCCATGCCTCCATAGCCACCCATGACTCCATAGCCTCCGGAGGTGCGCACATGCCCCCAAAGCCACCCATAGGTGCCCCCATTCCTCCTTTCATGTAGTTTTTCATCATTCTTTTTTGAGCCAACACTTGATCATGGCAAAGTTTTATGTATTTCTTTTGCCTTTCAACAAGGTTGGAGGTGTCCATGAAGAAGAGATGTTTCTCTTGTTACGCGAGGCATTTATTCTCTTCCATAGCTACCTTCTTCTCCTCCAATACCACCTTCCTCTCCAATGCCACGACCTTCATGATGGAGAATGAAAAGTCGATGGAACTCCTTGTACTATTGTTTTCTTGTTTCACGGTTTCATGGGGAGTTTAACTAACACACTTTTCTCGACCTTAGAAATACCTAAAGGAGATTGAGATCCTTAACAAGCATGTGGTCAATGATGCTCATATGATCTTCCCGCCTAAGTTTGTTCCTTCAAAGGATATGCGTAAGGAAACACACGGGTTTGGGGAGACTTGCGCACATCCCAAGGGGGTGGTGTCGATCAATATATATATGAATATAAGTGGATTTACAGGAGTCAGGTACAAATACAACTTCTACCTAACCATACCATACACGATAATACACATATTATGTTCGCCTCCCTCAATTTCAATTATGGGAAACATGTTGAGATTGCGCTTGCACTCTTGAAATAATGAAAACGGCGGCGTTTGGTGAATATGTCAGCCAGTTGATCCTTAGAGGACACAAATCGAACTTGCAAGAATTTCTAAGCAACCCGTTCACCTATAAAGTGAAAATCAACCTCAATGTGCTTCGTTCTTGCATGAAAAACTAGATTGGTGAAATACAAGTGGCACCAATATTATCACCTGATATAACCGGTGGAGAATCTTACCGAACTCCAAGTTCCTTGAACAAGGCTTCTACCCATATAAATTCAATAGTGGCATTAGTGGCTGCTTTATACTCAGACTCAGTGCTAGAGTGAGGCACAATAGCGTGTTTCCGAGCACTCCAAGCGACCAAGTTACTACCATGAAAGAGAGCATATCCCCCTATCGATCGCCTATCTCCAACATCACCAGCATAGTCAGCATCTGAATAAACTAAGACGGAGTTGAAAGACGAAGGCGCGGAAGAAGACTATGATCAAGAGTACCATGAATGAACCGAAGGATCCTCTTGACCACTGACCAATTGTCCTCAGTATGTGAAAGAAGAAACTGACATGCAAGGTTAATAGCAAATGACAAGTCAGGTCGTGTAAGCATGAGTTGATACAAATACAAATACAAATACTACTTAATCATATTATACACAACAATACACATATTATGTCAATATGTACAATCCCCGTTTGCCGATCCAGGCTATGGACCACCTTGCTGATAACAAGAACTAGTGTACGATTTACGCTGCAATGACAAACCTGATAGGAGGACATGGTTTCACAAGCATTACTTTTAGTGCTACTACTTTGCTACCGCTTTGCTGTGTGATGGTGCCGATGAACTTTTGAAGGAGAACTTGCGGTGTTGAGATGTTCCCTCAATTAGCTAGGACTTGATGAAAAATGATGATCAAGTATGCAATATTCTTGAAGGTGGTATATATTAACCTCTCCAATGATAAACCATTGATACATCACGAACTGTTCTTGGTTAACTCGTGGTGCATCAGTAACAAGGTTAAATATCAATTTCGCTGGTATTGCCTAATAGAACGTACTTACGATGATGAACTGTTTATTACTATGTATTGTATTGGTTCGAGTGTTGGGTAACCTCACCACTCCAATATACGAGGTTACCAGATCAGTTTTGCTGCAGACAGCGAAACACCAGGGGCGCATTCTGAGTAGGTCATACAACCAACTAAACACTGAGGTCACGTCTCTATCCTCATGCAAAATAATCATATGCAGGCAACTAAACGTACTACACAACGTGGCATAAAGCCTATTTTCGTCTGCCATGTCCTCCAGAGACTGCTCAAGAGAGACGAAAACTAGTTGCAGTCTACCAAACACGGCCAAATAATATCACCTGTGGGGATAATCGCACATTCGAGGAGTGTGTCGTGATGAAACATAGTATGTATGCCTTCGATCCAGAGTTAAATGACTCAAATTTGTCCAATGCACATGTTTAGATACATGCAACGAGTCAGTCAATTCAAGACAAAGAGAGTACTAAAGTGGTAATGCATCACATTGCAATAGGCAATATTTCAGACTTTAGCAACAACTTATGGCCATCTACATACAAACGCGCACGCGACCATTCAGGCTCGTAATGATGTGTTTTAGTATATGAATACATACAAATTTAGACGAATCTATGACATCTTATTCAGACAAAGAGAGTAATCCAACATTTTCAACCTAATTTCCATATCCTACTGATGGTAAAAAAAATTACCATGATATATGCTATTAAGACATCAAGAGTGTTAAGAAAACGAGGAGTAGGCGGACAGGTCGGGATGTCCAGGGCGGACGTCCGCCTGCATGGCTATTGAGATAAGAAGCGATAAAAGATGCTTAGGTGCTCTAATTCTCTTCAAGGAGAGGTTTGGTTCCATCAGTGCCGGCCCACTTCTCCACACGGCTTGAAGTTAGCGCAGCCTGCAGTTATGTACAATGAGATTGGCAAGGTGAAGTTTCAATATTTTCCATAAAAATAACAGGAAAACTTAGATAAAATATATCTGGACCATATAAACAAAGAAAAAGTCTTGAATCATATGATAGATGGCTACTCAAAATAGGAAATGTTCTACTCCGTATGACATATGTTCATATATTCAGAATTGCCAAATTGACAGCTACTCCTTCCCGTTCAGAAATATATGACATTTTAATTTTGTGAAATGAATGTGTCTAGACAACTTTAGTGTATAGATTCATTCTAAACCTCTACGAACCTATATATTAAAAGACATCTAGATACATTCGATTCATAAAACTAAAACGTTTTATATTTCTGACGGAGGGAGTATATATTATAAGGATGAGCTAACATTCTACAATTAATTCTCTCTGTAATTCTTGTAAAGTTGGGTTCATCAGGTTTTGACAAGAAAGCATGGTAAAAGCTGGAAGGGCGATGTGATTTTATACCTCCGCATTCCAATCTGTTCTCCACACTATGACGAGTAAAATCAGTGTCTGAAGGGCAACCCCGCAAAGCATGCCAGCCCAGATCCCCTAAGATCAGAATCGACGTCAAAAAATTGTTCATACCCAATAATCTCAAATACATAGCGCGGATTCTTGAATTACCCCAACTCCATAGTTGAACTTGTAGCCCAAAAGGTAGCCCAAGGGCAATCCAAAAACGTAGTAGCAGCCCAGGTTGATGTATGCAACAAGGCCTTGCCATCCTCCTCCAATAGCAACCCCTGGAGCATCAGCAAGATCGATGTCATCAACTCACCAGATACGAGGTTGAGGTGACATATGATGTCAGAGGAAGAAGCATATACCTGAAAGCACAGGCTGCACGCTGTTGAGCACCATGGTCAAGCCAAGCAATCCTGCAATCCTGGACACGGCGTGCTGGAGCTCCAAATCGCTAGTGTAGATGACGGCGAAGTTATCCCTGAAGATCAACACGAAGGCCATGCAAAGCAGACCGATGAGCAGCGACTCGGCGACGACGACGATTACGGCGTGCATGGCTGCCCTTGGACGGCCAGAGCCCAGCTCATTGGAGACTCGAACGCTGAAAGTGTAATCCGGTAAGATGAAACAAGTCATCAGAAACTACAATTTGACATTTGTGCAACGGTGGGTTGGTTCAGTTCAGTCGTTCAGAATCTCCTGAACAAAACAAGAAGCAACAGTTCATAGATAAGCTTTTAGTTAAACTGACCTGATAGCAGCATTGAGGCCAATGAAGACCATACCCTCCCATCCGTTTATGTTCATGCTGAAAAAACACATGATAGTTAGTTCTGTAGCATTAATAGTATATTCAGTTATAGTTCAGAATGTTGGAAAGAGATACTAGTTGAGTATGTTGTCAGGTTCTAGTTTGGCAGAGTATTGTTGTCCGGTTGTGTAACAAGTACCAGATGCCAAGGGAGTCGACGGCAATCTGCGCATCCTCGAGATCGCCTGTGAGGACAGTGATCATGCCGAGGTACCAAATCTCGAGGCAGAGCATGACGGCAGACTCGAGCGAGAGCCTGACGAACGCCCACATATTGTTGAAGGCCGCCATGGACCATCCCCTCCAACCGTCCTTGCACCAGCCGATGATGTAGGCCGCCTGGCCCAGCGCGATGGCCCAGAGCGAGGCGTCGTATGCGGCCGCGGCGCCCGGGGATCCCCATCCAAGGACGGTGACGAGGAGGTAGGTGAGCGCGACGTGGAAGCAGAGGCCGGCGACGCCGATCCAGGCGAGAACGAGGACCTTGCTCTGCGCCTGGAGGAACTTGGCGGTGGGGAAGTTGACGGCGAAGGATAAGGCGCCGGGGAGGATGTAGAGCGCGAAGCGTGCGGCCTCGCGCGCGACGACGGGGTCCTGGCCGAGGGCGAGGAGAAGCGGCTCGGCGAAGACGTAGAAGGGCACCATCAGGAGCGCGGCGCCGACGAGGACGATCCAGGATCGTTGCAGGTAGACGCCGAGCATGGCGACCTGGCCGGCGCCGAACGCCTGGCCGCAGAGCGTTTCCAGCGCGCTCCCCATGCCGAGCTGCACATTTGATTAGCGTGCGTGCGTCTTTCAGTTTTGCGAGTAGCGGAGTGGGTTTGTGACGTACCAGGAATCCGAGGGAAAAGGTGGAGAAGACGGAGAGGCCGATGGATGCGGCGGCGAGGGGAAGGTTGCCGAGGTGGCCGACGAAGATGGTGGTGACGGAGCTGACGGCGTACGAGCTGAGCGTGGCGATGGCGATGGGCGTGCCGATGCCCCAGAGGCGCTTGGACTCCTCCCACACCATCCGCGCGGCCTCTCCCGTGGTGGTCACCGCCGGCGCGTCGCCGTCGACGGACCCCATCGCCGGCTCCCTCGCTCGTGCCGGACGGCTTGCAACGGCAACGTGGCCTGAGCACGTCCTCTGCTTCCGAGTTATATGGCCTGCCTCGGCCCTCGGATATCTATGGAGTCGAGGCTCCAAAAGGAGTAAAAGAGCGAGCGGGTAGGTAGCAGCTACCCGCGCGATTGGTCCGTGCGATTATTACTGGCACCGATTGGGCCAGCAGAGTACTAGCTCACAGAGAAGATTACGACGGCTCAGGCGGTTCGTTGCTGTACGTCTGCTTTTCATCCTTCCAGATCCAAGAGAATGTGCGTTCTTTGATATTCGTTCCGAATTGATCAACTAGGGCGCTCGCATCTCTTCTTTCTCGTTCGGGACCAATTGACCAGCTGGACGCTCCCTATGCGCTTGATCATTATTCTGAACTACAGCGCACACATATTGATCAGAATTAGCACCTATTCATTCTGAACCAATTATCTTCCGGCGATCACCATTACCATATGAATCGAATATATTATTGCGTTGGCATATTCATTGTGTCTCTGAATTCTGATCCTATGATCGGCACAAAATATCTCGCTATTGGTTGGACATGATTTTAACTAGTACGGTTCACAAAATGAAACGGTACCATCCATTAAGATAATATCTCTATGCATAACGCCAATTCCTGGATCGGTTCATTGACATACATAGCATCGATAGACATCAAAAAATTAACAGTGTGTCATTATTACATCGATATGATCCCGAATATTGAATTTATTACAAAGTTGCTAAGCACAACGCTTGCTCAAATAGTCCAAATAGTAATAGAATAACATAAATAAATAGCTCCAATCTTCCATAAGCGCCATAGGCGAACAAGATGTTGAGTGCGGGGGGAGGAGGGGTCGCAACCTATAAAAATTACTCAGAGCAATCGGAAGAATAACATGCAACATGAAAGGTTGCAGCCAACTAGTGGTCAATACTTTAAATATTGGCAAGTGGAGCTATGAGAGAGAGAACAATAAACCTAACACTACATGCATATCTGGCTTGCGGGGTTTCAAGCTAAGTGGCAGCAGCAAAACAAGTCCATCCTATCATTTGTAAATCATTTAGTCACTATCAAACAACCCAATTAAGTTCAACCACATGTTTTAGCAATTAGAAAATCAGAATTCTTTCAAAAAGTAAATTAGAAATCAGAATGAACGAGAACACGTCATAGCCTCTATAATTCAGCAACTCAATAGTACATTACCAGGAACACGACTAAGCACTTAAATTTACACTCTGCAGGGGTTGTATACTTTACTCATACGACCTGGTCGACCCGCTCTTACCATGACACGCATTGTGAGTCATGGTAGGGAGAAGACCAAAAAGATACAATTCGGGAAATAGTTGTTGGAAATATAAGCAATAATCCATATGATTTAATCCGAATAATAAACTGATAAATCATGATCATACTGTTGGAATTATGCCCTAGAGGCAATAATAAAGATGTTATTATTATAATTCTTGTTCATGATAAAGTTTATATTCCATGCTAGAATTGTATTAAGCGGAAACTTTAATACTTGTGTGGTTTGTGAACAACACCGTGTCCCTAGTACGCCTCTATGGACTAGCTCATTGATCAATGATGGTTAAGGTTTCCTAACCATAGACATGAGTTGTCAATTGATAATGAGATCATATCATTGGAGAATGATATGATGGACAGACCCAAACTAAGCGAAGCAATTAGATCGTGTCATCGTGTTCGTCTTTGCGAAGCTTTTCTTATGTCAAATATTGTATTCCTTAGACCATGAGATAATATAACTCCCTGGTATCGGAAGAAAGCTTTGAGGTCATCAAACGTCATCCTATGAGAGGGTGATCATAAAGGTGTCTCTCAGGTGATCGGAAAGTATCTGTTGGGTTGTATGTATCGAGATAGGATTTGTCCCTCCCAAGTCGGAGAGATATACTTAGGGCCCACTCGGTAATCGATATCAACACCGCTTGCAAGCATGTGGTTAAGGAGTTAATCACAAAGTGATATCGAATTACGGAACGAGTAAAGTACTTGCTGTGAACGAGATTGAACTAGGTATGACGGTACCGACGATCGAATCTCGGGCAAGTAAAATATCGCGAGACGAAGGGAATATATATATGGGATTGATTGAATCCTGGCATCGTGGTTCATCCGATATGATCATCGATGAATGTGTGGGAGTCAATATGGGTTTCCAGGCCCCGCTGTTGATTATTGATAGAAGATCATGTCTGCATATTCTCGAACCCGCAGGGTCAGACACTTAACGTGTCTCGACGCTAGGATAGATTGGATAATTGGTTTATGAGTTTTTGTTCAGAGTCTCGGATGGGATTCGGGATATCACGAGAGGTTCCGGAGTGGTCCGGAGAATAAGATTCATATAAGACAGTGCAGTTTTTGGAGTTCGGAATTGTTCCGGGTTAATCGGTATTGTACCGGAAGCTTCTAGAACCTTTCGGAAGGGGACCAACGTGGCCCCACCTTCCGGGAGGGGGCATGGGCCTATGAGGGAGTTCCCTGGCCGCATTGGTCCAGGGGCACAAGGCCCCATAGGGCCCAGCCGGCCAAAGAAGGTTTAAACTGGAGATAGGGCTTCTAGAAGGAGGAGAGTCCATGCCCCCCACTCCTCCCTCCCTTGGCCGCCGGCCCAAGGCTTGGAGGAGGGGCAAGGGCTGGCCGCCCCCCCTCTATATAAAGAGGGCTGGGGCGCCCCCTCCCCCCTACACCTTCCCTCCAACCCTAGCTGCCCTGCTGCCCCTCCTCTCTCCCTCCCGACTGTTTGTAGGCAAAGCCCTGCTGCAGAAATTCTCCACCATATACACCACGCCGTCGTGTTGTTGATCCAATCCATCTCTCCACCATACTTGCTGGTCCGAGGAAGGAGGAGACGTCGAGGTGCTGCACGTGTGCATCTCACGGAGGCACCGCCACTTGTGGTGCTAGATCGGATCGGATCGCGAGGAGGAGAAGCGAGTACGACTACATCACCCATGTTCCGACGAACGTTCCGCTGTGCGAATCTTCAAGGGTATGAAGATCTAATCCAATCTCTCTCGTTGTTTGCATCTCCTAGATTAGATCTTGGCTTTCCCTCTGTTCGCATCCGTAGAAAATTTTGATTTACTATGCCGCGAAACCCTTCAGTGGTATCAGAGCTAGATCTATGCGTAGATGTGTTTCACGAGTAGAACGCAACATGGTTGTTGCGGGTGTTGATGTTTTCTGTTGCAAGCCTCTTGTTTGTGTTCTTCTTATGACGCGGGATAGTGAGATTGAAGCGGTCCAGGCCAACCTTACGCGACGTCGTTCGCGAGACCGGCTCCGCACTTGACGTGTGGTTTGTTCCACACATGCGGCTGGTGGATGTCAGTTTCTCTCACTATAGTTGTCATGGGATTAACACCGGAGTTTGGCAACCATAATATCACCGTTGTGGCTTTCCGTAGGTAAGAATCGTTCTTAGCATCTACTCCCATAAGCCACGTAAAACATGCAACAACAAAGTAGAGGCGTCTAACTTGTTTTTGCAGGGAGTGTTTTCTGTGATATGGTATGGCCCAAGATATGATGTGTATATTGTATGCGATGATCATATTTTGTAATGTTTCACGACTTGCATGTCGATGAGTACACAACCGGCAGGAGCCATATGGTTGTCTTTATAATTGTGTATGACCTGCGAGTCAACTTCTTATACACCATGTAATAGCTTTACTTTATCGCTAAGTAGTTAGCAATAGTTGTAGTTGCTATTCGTGGTGGAGGCAATCATGGTGGAGTGATGGAGATCATGCCGGAACGCACAAGATGGAGATCATTGCGCGAAGATTGGCTATACCATGTCACATAAAGTTATATGCATGTGATGTTTATCCTTTTATGTATCTTATTATGCTTAGATCGTGACGGTAGCATTATAAGATGATTCCTCACTTAAAGATCAAGATAAAAACTGTGTTCTCCCCAAGTATGCACCGTTGCGAAAGTTCGTCGTGTCCAAGCATCACGTGATGATCGGGTGCTATAGACTCTACGCTCACATACAACGGGTGCAAGCCAGTTTTACACACGCGGAAATACTTGGGTCTAACTTGACGAGCCTAGCATGTACAGACATGGCCTCGGAACACAAGAACCGAAAGGTTAAGCATGAGTCATATGAATGATATGATCGACACTTCGTTGTCCACCATTGAAACCACATATCTTCTCGTGATGATCGGATTAGGTGTGGTGAATTTGGATCGTGTTCACTAAACAACTTGAGGGATGTTGAATTTAGTGGGAGTTCATCTAGTAATTTGATTAAGTTGAACTATTTATCATGAACATAGTCTAAATTGTACTTGCAAATACTGTAGATCACATGGCCAAGTCCAACTTCAACTTCAACGTTTTTGCTGAGATAGAAAAGCTTAGAAACAATGAGTCTAACTTCACCAAATGGTTCCGCATTCTGAGAATCATTCTCGCTGGCGGACGAAAGGACTATGTCCTTGAGAAAGCGCTAGGTGACGCCCCTGCTATAGATGCGCCGACTGATGAAAAAGCTGTTTATCAGTCGCGCAAGGATGATTATGATTTGATTAAGATCGCCATGTTGTATGCTATGGAATCGGATCTTCAAAATCGTTTTGAGGAGTTCACCGGGCCCTTTGAGATTCTCGAGGAGCTGAAAAACATGTTTCAGACTCAAGCCCGTTCTGAGAGATATGAGATCTCTAAGAAATTCTTTAACTACAAGATGGAGGAAGGGAGTTCCGTTAGTGAGCACGCCATTAAGATGACGGGTTACACTCAACGCCTTGAGCAACTGGACTGCAAGATTCCAGAGGAGCTCAAGATTGACACTCCTAGCTACAAAAGTTTTGTAGTTGATCACAATCAGATTGGTTCCACTGATATGGTCACTGAGCTCTTTGCTAAGATGAAAGTAGCGGAGGTGAACATCAAAAAGAACAATCATGTGTTGATGGTCAACAAGCCCCCCACCTTCAAGAAAGGTAAGGGTGCAAGGAAGCCCTTCAAGAAAGGCGGCGGCAAGCGCGTTGCCCCTGCTGAGAAGAAGCTCAAGTCTGGTCCCAAGCCGGACACTGAGTGCTTCTATTGCAAGGACAAGGGTCACTGGAAGCGCAACTGTCCGAAGTACTTAGCGAACAAGAAGGCTGGCACCATCAAAGGTATATTTGATATACATGCTATTGATGTTTTCCTTACTAGCCCTCGTTGTAGTGCCTGGGTATTTGATACCGGTTCAGTTGCTAATATTTGTAACTCGAAACAGGAGCTACGGAATAGACGGCGGCTTGCGAGGGATGAGGTGACGATGCGCGTTGGCAACGGATCAAGAGTTGATGTGATGGCCGTCGGCATGCTCTCCTTAGTTTTACCTTCGAGATTAGTTTTAAACCTTAATAAGTGTTATTATGTGCCTGCGTTGAGCATGAACATTATTTCTGGATCTTGTTTATTGCAAGACGGTTATTCATTTAAATCGGAGAATAATGGTTGTTCTATTTATATGAGTAACATCTTTTATGGTCATGCACCTCTTGTGAATGGTTTATTTCTTCTAAATCTCGAAAGGGATGAAACACACATCCATAACATTGAGGCTAAGAGATGCAAAGTAGATAGTGATAATACTACTTATTTGTGGCACTGTCGTCTAGGTCATATTGGTGTAAAGCGCATGAAGAAACTCCATTCTGATGGACTTTTGGAGTCTCTTGATTTTGAATCATTTGACACATGCGAACCATGCCTCATGGGCAAGATGATCAAAACCCCGTTCTCCGGTATGATGGAGCGAGCAACGGACTTGTTGGAAATCATACATACCGATGTATGCGGACCGATGAGTATTTCGACGCGCCGTGGATATCACTATTTTCTCACTTTTACCGATGACTTAAGTAGATATGGGTATATCTATTTAATGAAACATAAATCTGAAACATTTGAAAAGTTCAAGGAATTTCAGAATGAAGTGGAGAACCATCGTAACAGAAAAATTAAGTTTCTACGATCCGATCGTGGAGGTGAATATTTGAGTTATGATTTTCTCACGCATCTTAAAGCAAGTGGAATCGTTTCACAACTCACGCCGCCCGGAACACCACAGCGCAATGGTGTGTCTGAACGCCGGAATCGAACCCTATTAGATATGGTCCGATCGATGATGTCTCTTACTGATTTGCCGTTATCATTTTGGGGTTATGCATTAGAAACCGCTGCATTCACTTTAAATAGGGCACCATCTAAATCCGTTAAGACGACACCGTATGAACTATGGTTTGGTGCTAAACCTAAGTTGTCGTTTCTTAAAGTTTGGGGATGCGAAGCTTACGTCAAGAAGTTGATGCCGGACAAGCTCGAACCCAAAGCGGAGAAATGCGTCTTCATAGGATACCCTAAGGAAACTATTGGGTATACCGTCTATCACAGAACCAAAGGCAAAGTGTTTGTCGCAAAGAACGGTTCCTTTCTTGAGAAGGAGTTTCTCTCGAAAGAAGTGAGTGGGAGGAAAGTAGAGCTTGACGAGGTTATTGAACCTTCTCTTGAATTGGAGAGTAGCGCAGCACCTGAAATTGTTCCAGTGCCGCCTGCACCAACAATAGAGGAAGCTAATGACAAGGATCATGAAGCTTCGGACGATGCTGCTACTGAACGTCGCAGGTCGACAAGGTCGCGTGCCCCTCCTGAGTGGTACGGCAACCCTGTCTTGACTGTCTTGTTAGTAGAAGACAGTGAACCTACGAACTATGAGGAAGCGATGATGAGCCCAGACTTTGAGAAATGGCTAGAAGCCATGAAATCCGAATTGGGATCCATGAGCGAAAACCAAGTATGGACTTTGGTGGACCCTCCTAGCGACCGAAAGGCCGTTGAGTGCAAATGGATCTTCAAGAAGAAAACGGACGCGGATGGTAATGTTACCGTCTATAAAGCACGGCTTGTCGCAAAAGGTTTTCGACAAGTTCAAGGTGTTGACTACGATGAGACTTTCTCTCCCGTAGTGATGTTTAAGTCCATTCGGATTTTATTAGCAATTGCTGCATTTCATGATTATGAAATATGGCAGATGGATGTCAAGACTGCGTTCCTCAATGGCAACATTGATGAAGAGTTGTATATGATGCAACCCGAAGGTTTTGTCGATCCTAAGGATGCTGATAAAGTATGCAAACTTCAGCGTTCCATTTATGGACTGAAGCAAGCATCTCGGAGTTGGAACCTTCGTTTTGATCAAGTGATCAAGAGCTTTGGATTTGTTCCAAATTGCTACGAAGCTTGCATCTACAAGAAAGTGAGTGGGATCTCGGTGACGTTTCTGGTACTATATGTGGATGACATATTGATTATTGGAAATGACATCAACATGCTTAACGATGTGAAGAGTTATTTGAACAAGTGTTTTTCAATGAAAGACCTAGGTGAAGCTGCTTATATATTGGGCATCAAAATCTATAGAGATAGACAAAGACGCCTGATAGCTTTAAGCCAGAGTACATACCTAGACAAAGTTCTGAAAAGGTTCAGAATGGATAAGGCAAAGAAAGGTTCAGTGCCTATGTTGTCAGGTAAGATATTGAGCAAGGCTCAGTGTCCAGCTACGGTAAATGATAGGGAAGCTATGAGCAAAGTGCCTTATGCCTCGGCCATAGGTTCCATCATGTATGCCATGCTATGTACTAGACCAGATGTGTCCAATGCTCTTAGTTTGACGAGCAGATATCAAAGTGATCCAGGAGTGGAACACTGGACAGCCGTGAAGAACATCCTAAAGTACCTAAATAGGACTAAAGAAATGTTCTTAGTCTATGGGGGTGATGAACAGCTTGTCGTAAAAGGTTACGTCGACGCTAGTTTTGACACCGACAAGGATGATTCTAAATCTCAGACAGGATACGTGTATATTTTGAATGGAGGAGCTATGAGCTGGAGAAGCTGCAAGCAAAGCGTGATCGCGGGATCTACAGTAGAAGCGGAATACATGGCTGCTGCAGAAGCGTCAAGTGAAGGAGTTTGGATCAGGAACTTCATCACTGAGCTTGGCGTGGTTCCAAGTGCATTGGACCCACTGGAGATATTGTGTGACAACACTGGCGCCATAGCACTCGCTAAGGAACCAAGATATCATCCAAAAACCAAGCATATCAACCGCAAGTTTCATATAATCCGAGATTATATAGCAGATGGAGATTTGAAGATTAGCAAAGTACATACAGATCTGAATGTCGCAGATCCATTGACTAAACCTCTTCCACGTGTAAAACATGATCAGCACCTCAGTGCCATGGGTGTGAGATTGTTGCCAAATGTAAACTAGATTATTGACTCTAGTGCAAGTGGGAGACTGTTGGAATTATGCCCTAGAGGCAATAATAAAGATGTTATTATTATAATTCTTGTTCATGATAAAGTTTATATTCCATGCTAGAATTGTATTAAGCGGAAACTTTAATACTTGTGTGGTTTGTGAACAACACCGTGTCCCTAGTACGCCTCTATGGACTAGCTCATTGATCAATGATGGTTAAGGTTTCCTAACCATAGACATGAGTTGTCAATTGATAATGAGATCATATCATTGGAGAATGATATGATGGACAGACCCAAACTAAGCGAAGCAATTAGATCGTGTCATCGTGTTCGTCTTTGCGAAGCTTTTCTTATGTCAAATATTGTATTCCTTAGACCATGAGATAATACAACTCCCTGGTATCGGAAGAAAGCTTTGAGGTCATCAAACGTCATCCTATGAGAGGGTGATCATAAAGGTGTCTCTCAGGTGATCAGAAAGTATCTGTCGGGTTGTATGTATCGAGATGGGATTTGTCCCTCCCAAGTCAGAGAGATATACTTCGGGCCCACCTGGTAATCGATATCAACACCGCTTGTAAGCATGTGGTTAAGGAGTTAATCACAAAGTGATATCGGATTACAGAACGAGTAAAGTACTTGCTGTGAACGAGATTGAACTAGGTATGACGGTACCGACGATCGAATCTCGGGCAAGTAAAATATCGCGAGACGAAGTGTAGAGGGAGTCCCAACCTTTATATAACATAAGGTGGTGTCCCCTGTGTTTACAATGCTAGTCCCTGGATCAATAGCTAGCATCCACAGTTTAGATGTAATATCAAGAAACAAAGGTCATAATATAACTTTATAACCAGGAATAACATAATTTTATTACATCAAACATAGCTCATTTGGCTATTACATTACATTACATTGCAGCGGAATGATTATAATCATGGGGTCCTTCATCTTCAAAGTGCCACAGGCAGATGTTGGTGTTAGACTTTGTAATCCTAATCAAACAATCTTCACTAAAATCAATCAAACATGCAACATTACAAGTTACAGCCACAAGGGTCAATACATTGGAATTGTATTGGCAAGCTTCACTTCTATACATAAGATGAGTGGATCCTATCAATTCATGCATATTTGGCTAAGTAGAGTTTTAGGCTCATTTGCATAAAGCAATATTTTATCCTATCTTTTCCAAAATGGTTTTGGTCCTTTGTCAAATCTCTTTTCCAAGAATCCCTTGAACTCCTTGGTAGACACTCAAGTGCTCAAGTCCTTGTCAAAATCTCTTGAGCTCCTTGGTAACCCCAAGTGCATCAAGTTTTATAATATCTCATGAGTTCCTTGGTAACCCCAAGTGTTCATGTTTTCATCAAAATCTCTTGAGCACCTTGGTAACCCCAAGTGCATCAAGCTTAACAAAATCTCTTTGAATTCCTTGGTAGACACTCAAGTGCATCAAGTTTTTATTTTAGAAGTTGGAATGTCGAGATCTCCCATAGTTCAAACTTTAGTTGCTCAGTATTGTCCATAACCGGGGACACGGCTAAGTACTTAGATTTTATTATCTTCTGCATAAGTACACTTTACCCACATGTCACAATCCCATCCTTTTGCCACCAGTGGCCTACTGGATTAGTGCTCACCAAGATGGAGTACTGGCAGATTGAGAATGTGACGAAGTCTTTCCAAAGGGTCCTCCCATACACCATTGCTAGCTTGTCTTCAGCACCCATGAAGCATTCCAGATCCCCATGTCCAGTAAACTGAAGACAATGCATGGGTCTTCCAAATGTAGTTGACTAAGCCAGAGCCATAATAGCATGTGGTTGCACACGAAAGCCACAATTGGAGAAACATGTTCAATCTCTAAGTTTCCTAGGTGGTTTTTCTTTTGGAGCACAACACAAAGTGATTCCCATAGACATGGTTCCTTTTGTTGCCACCTTCTCCAAAACTTAAAGTATCCTCCACCTAGGTGGTTCATTGAGTCCTTGTTTTATTATATAAAACACAAGTCCTTTTCTCAACTTTGTAAAATCTCAACATGTATCTCTTTTCACAATAAAGCATGGCTAAGCGTGTACAGCTACAATGTTTTCTCTAAGGAAAGTATAGAGTATCCTATTAGGATTTAGCATAGCATAAGTATAAAATTATTTTCATGCATGTTTTCAAAATCCACTAAGTATAATGGAAATAGTAGGACTTTTGTATGATAGTGTAACTTGCCTTTTTGGTAGGGAATGGTGGTTTACTCCTTGATCTTGCTAGTCTCACACTTTTCTAACTTCACTACAAGTCAATCAAGCAAACACAAAATCAACTAACATTCCCAACCAAAAATCACTCAAACAAATTCACACACACAAGACAATGGAAACTAAGTCATGCATGGGAGCATGCACAAGATAGTTTTATTTTGCAAAGAGGGTCTCTATTGGATTTCCAAACTTTGTAAGATCCAAATTGGTCATTTACGAAAGTGGCAAAGTCATTTGCAAAAGGGTTTTGCCCAAAAACTATTTTTAAATCCATTCATCATTTCCTGTGGTAGAAAATATATTTTTATCAAAGCAACAACTTTAAGTTGTCCACATAATAAGTTGTTGTTTCTCAAAACTTGGTGTTTAGGGTCAGTAGGTTTGATCCAAAACATTTTCCCAAAGTTTTTACTCCAAAAACCATTTTTATAAACAAATCAACAGTTTTATTTAGCTAGAAATGGACTAAACCAATTAATTCATTCCAAACTTTTCCAAATCCATTTTCCAAATCATGGGTTGGCTCCTAGGGTCAGTAAGGTCACATCAAACCATTTTGCAAAAGTTTTAACCCTAAAATCAATTTTAAACAATTTTTCTAATCTAAATAAGCACACAAAAGAATCTGCAAAAACAAGCAAACTAGCATATACTATTTGCTAAACCAAGGGCATGGTTGGCTAGGTCTTGCTCTCCTGAATCCAACGACATAAAATTTGAAATTTTTGGACATGTGGATCCAAAGTTATAGTGTTTTCAAATTCACAAACAATTCTGTTTTCAAATTTCTGTTTAAACCAAAAACTGGCCACGCGTCGCTTCGTCATTCGCTGGTACCGGTTTGTCCGGATCGCGTAGTTGCAGCCATTGGATCTAACTAGATCGTGCGGCACAGAACGCGTACCCCTTCGTGTTTAAGTGACCTAATCTTGCTCGCCCGATCTAGATCTAATGGACCTAAACAATTGGCCATTAACTGGCGGCGCTGCGCGGCTGTGCGCGGCGGCGACGGGCAGACGGCGGCGGCGCTAGTGAAATAGGAAACGAGGGAGGAGGGGAAAATTCTCACCACGTTCGCAAAGGCCTGAGGAAGCTCGACGTGGTCTCCCAGGGTCAAGGGGCGCTCGGGGTCTGCTGCAATTCCTCGCCGGAGCTTGCTACAGCGACAGACGGCTCTGTCCGTGGTCGAAGGCGACGTTGCAGATCGCCCTAAGGTAAGACAGGGGCATGGTTAGGTGCGGGAGGTCACGGAGAAGGCACGTGCATGAACGAGAAGGCGCGGGGCTGTCGGAATCTACCTGGGTGCTTGCCGGAGTTGAAGACAGACGCGGCGGCGTTCGGAAACTTGTCGTAGTCGGTGCTCTGAGGCGCCCGCGGTCGAACGGAGGGTACGGGGAGGAGTGTCTGGGAGTGGGGAGTCTGCTAGCGTGCTCAGGGAGGCAAGGGGTGGTGATATTTGGCCGGAATCGTCACCGAGGTGTCGTCGGAACAGAGGGAGTGCTGGGCCAAATTGTGACAGCCTCGGGGCGGTGAAGGAGTGGCGACAGAGGGGAAAGGCGGAGGAGACGCTGGCGTTTTATCAAGCATGGTCAAGGCGAGTAATTGTGGCTGCATTATGGCGAATTAAGGTCGCGGAATCTCTGCAAGAAACGGCGACGAGGGGGGAAGAAGAGGTCGCGCGGGGTGTGGACGATGAACAGGGAAGAGTGGGGTCTACTGGTCAGTGGGAAAAGAAAGGAGGGGAGGGTCCACCAGTCATTCTCCCTGCGGGTCAGATACTGAGTGCGAATCGTTTTCTTCGGGGAGAAAAACTGGGCTGGTTTGCTGGGCTTTAGTGGGCTGCTGGGTTGGGTCGGCCTAACTTCATTTTTTTGCCTATTCTGAATCCTTTTCTTTTTCTGAATTTAATTTCCGTTTTGAATTTCAAACATATAATTCCACAATCAATTCAAGACAAACAATCACCAGACTTTGAAAGTTTGAACTTGGTTCTGTTCAGTAATCTGAACCAAAATCCAAAATCAAAATAATAACTTTACTAGTAAGGTCCATTATTAATTAAATAAATAGACCAATATTATTAAATCAAAATAGGATTGGATTTATTTCAAGGCTCCATTTGAAAACTATAAAATTTTAAAACCAATCAGTAGGTTTTATTTGAGAATGTAAAATTCTTGGAAAACTTATTTTTAAACAAATAAACATGTTTTTGAAGGTTTATTAATAATAAAACCTTTATTAATAAAACTTGGATATTAAATCCTAATTGTTCTATTTTAAATAAACCTTTACTATTATAATCAAAGCAAAACCTTTTGTTTCCAAATATTGGCCAAGGTTTAATTTGGCTTCATAAAATAATCCTTATTTAAAAGTCTTTCCTTTTTATTTGAAAACCAAAATCTTTATAAAAAGATTTCAAAGTAGTACTAAAATACTTTTATTTTTCCTTTAACAAATATTTATCTTTTTATTATCTTTAGGATTTTTATTTAATCCAAATTGGTTTGAAGTTCCAATTTAATTCAAAAACTTTCTTCTGACTCTGAAAATTAAACAAAGTTTTATTTTATTCATTTATTTTCACATTACAAGATTTGGAAAATCTTGGGATGTGACAGGCTACCACCCTTAAAATAAATCTCGTCCCGAGATTTGGAAAGGTTAGGGTTACAAGCAGGCTCCAAAACAACTAGGGTACTACCACCCTTAAAAAATTTCTAACAAAAATTACATATTGTCCTTCTTGGGATCCTGGAAAAACTTTCTCTAAGCAAATAGTTGCATTTGTGTCCTTAGTTTCCATGCTTGACTCATGGGCCAAGGTTGAGTTTCTCCATAGGCTTGTTCAACTTGTTCTTCATCTTTTCTGGACAGTTGCTTGCATAATGTCCTGGGTTCTTGCAGTTGAAACAGTGGATATCTTGGAGTTCTTTACGTGGCTCTTGTGGACAAGTTGCTACATAATGGCCTAGCTCTTTGCAGTTGTTGCACACCACTTGGTCAATCCCCTTATTTTTCTGGTTCTCTGGGCACTCACTGGAGTAGTGTCCCATTGCCTTACATTTACGACATTGCACAAGGTTCATGTCCTGTCTTGGTTTCTTGGGTTTCTTTGATCCTTTGAATTGGGTTATCTTGTTTGGAGGTATGAGTGGTCCTTTTCCTTTGGTAGACTTGGATCCTTCTTGTTTCCTTTGTTCCACCATGGAGTAGATGGGGCATTGGATAGGAGTATGATTGCTTCCTTCACATAGGTAGCAAGTAGCTTGAGAGGTAGGACACTGTCCAATAGGATGTTTCTCTTCACAGTTGGGGCATTGATCTTCATGCTCCTTGGAAGTATGGTCCTTGTCTCCACAAATAATGCAAGCTGGGGCTCCATCCAGAATAACATTCTTGTCATCCCTGTTATCATAAACTCCTTTGGGATAGCTTTCTTCCATGTTGATCATTTGATTAGTCACTTTAAGCATCAGTTGGGACTGTTCTTCCAAAAACTTTTGCAATGCTGGATCTTTATCACTATTGCTTGCTATGAACTAAGCTGTCAGTTGGTTCAACTGATGTTGGGTTGCTATGAGCTCTTTCGTGCTGTCAGCTTGGTTGGTGTTGGTGTCATCAACTTTGATGTTGGAGTCTCTTGGAGTAGTCATCTGTTTGGGTTGAAGGAGAATTAGAATAGGCAAAAGGTTTTTCTAAGGAATCAATTCTAATCACACATATCACATTTCACACAAGCAATGTGCATGCAATCACAAACCAAACATTTCACTCAACAACAATGTTCAAGCACATACTTAGGCAACAAAATATTTTTGTTACACCACATGAGTTGGTGGGTTTGACTTAACTAAAATATGGTGGTCCATCTATATGGTTCACTTGTGATCTTTCCATCCTTCTTGGTTGCTTTTCCTACATGAGATCATGGTTCTTTGGGAAAAACTCTTGGTTATCTTGACATCTAGTGAAGTGAGCTCCTTCTAACTCTTGCATTCTCTCAGTCCCTAAGTTTTGGGCAAGATTTCCTTGTCTCACATGCAGTCCTTAGTGGTATCCAAGTTGTAAGTCCTTGGTGATCATGCTGAAGATGTTGAAGTCACTAGAGTTGAAGAAGTTGAAGTCATTAGAGTTGAAAGTGTTGAGGAAGTCCTTTGCACATGGTGTAGTCTTGGGCCATGGGGTAGGTTTTCCATCAAGTTGAATTAGAAGAGATGTAGAGTTGAAACCAAAATGGTTGAGGAAAGGGTTTACAAGTTTGTTTTGTAAATAAGTTTTGGGAACAAGTACAATTCCTATTTTCTAAGGTTTTTTTTGTCCAATCCTAGGTTTACAATCCTACAGGCAACACAATGCTCTGATACCATCTGTAGAGGGAGTCCCAACCTTTATATAACATAAGGTGGTGTCCCCTGTGTTTACAATGCTAGTCCCTGGATCAATAGCTAGCATCCACAGTTTAGATGTAATATCAAGAAACAAAGGTCATAATATAACTTTATAACCAAGAATAACATACTTTTATTACATCAAACATAGCTCATTTTGCTATTACATTACATTACATTGCATCGGAATGATTATAATCATGGGGTCCTTCATCTTCAAAGTGCCACAGGCAGATGTTGGTTGTAGACTTTGTAATCCTAATCAAACAATCTTCACTAAAATCAATCAAACCTGCAACATTACAAGTTACAGCCACAAGGGTCAATACACTGGAATTGTATTGGCAAGCTTCACTTCTATACATAAGATGAGTGGATCCTATCAATTCATGCATATTTGGCTAAGTAGAGTTTTAGGCTCATTTTCATAAAGCAATATTTTATCCTATCTTTTCCAAAATGGTTTTGGTCCTTTGTCAAATATCTTTTCCAAGAATCCCTTGAACTCCTTGGTAGACACTCAAGTGCTCAAGTCCTTGTCAAAATCTCTTGAGCTCCTTGGTAACCCCAAGTGCATCAAGTTTTATAATATCTCATGAGTTCCTTGGTAACCCCAAGTGTTCATGTTTTCATCAAAATCTCTTGAGCACCTTGGTAACCCCAAGTGCATCAAGCTTAACAAAATCTCTTTGAATTCCTTGGTAGACACTCAAAGTGCATCAAGTTTTTATTTTAGAAGTTGGAATGTCGAGATCTCCCATAGTTCAAACTTTAGTTGCTCAGTATTGTCCATAACCGGGGACACGGCTAAGTACTTAGATTTTATTATCTTCTACAGAAGTACACTTTACCCACATGTCACAATCCCATCCTTTTGCCACCAGTGGCCTACTGGATTAGTGCTCACCAAGATGGAGTACTGGCAGATTGAGAATGTGACGAAGTCTTTCCAAAGGGTCCTCCCATACACCATTGCTAGCTTGTCTTCAGCACCCATGAAGCATTCTAGATCCCCATGTCGAGTAAACTGAAGACAATGCATGGGTCTTCCCAATGTAGTTGACTAAGCCAGAGCCATAATAGCATGTGGTTGCACACAAAAGCCACAATTGGAGAAACATGTTCAATCTCTAAGTTTCCTAGGTGGTTTTTCTTTTGGAGCACAACACAAAGTGATTCCCATAGACATGGTTCCTTTTGTTGCCACCTTCTCCAAAACTTAAAGTATCCTCCACCTAGGTGGTTCATTGAGTCCTTGTTTTATTATATAAAACACAAGTCCTTTTCTCAACTTTGTAAAATCTCAACATGTATCTCTTTTCACAATAAAGCATGGCTAAGCGTGTACAACTACAATGTTTTCTCTAAGGAAAGTATAGAGTATCCTATTAGGATTTAGCATAGCATAAGTATAAAATTATTTTCATGCATGTTTTCAAAATCCACTAAGTATAATGGAAATAGTAGGACTTTTGTATGATAGTGTAACTTGCCTTTTTGGTAGGGAATGGTGGTTTACTCCTTGATCTTGCTAGTCTCACACTTTTCTAACTTCACTACAAGTCAATCAAGCAAACACAAAATCAACTAACATTCCCAACCAAAAATCACTCAAACAAATTCACACACACAAGACAATGGAAACTAAGTCATGCATGGGAGCATGCACAAAATAGTTTTATTTTGCAAAGAGGGTCTCTATTGGATTTCCAAACTTTGTAAGATCCAAATTGGTCATTTACCAAAGTGGCAAAGTCATTTGCAAAAGGGTTTTGCCCAAAAACTATTTTTAAATCCATTCATCATTTCCTGTGGTAGAAAATATATTTTTATCAAAGCAACAACTTTAAGTTGTCCACATAATAAGTTTTTGTTTCTCAAAACTTGGTGTTTAGGGTCAATAGGTTTGATCCAAAATATTTTCCCAAAGTTTTTACTCCAAAAAACATTTTTATAAACAAATCAACAGTTTTATTTAGCTAGAAATGGACTAAACCAATTAATCCATTCCAAACTTTTCCAAATCCATTTTCCAAATCATGGGTTGGCTCCTAGGGTCAGTAAGGTCACATCAAACCATTTTTCAAAAGTTTTAACCCTAAAATCAATTTTAAACAATTTTTCTAATCTAAATAAGCACACAAAAGAATCTGCAAAAACAAGCAAACTAGCAGATACTATTTGCTAAACCAAGGGCATGGTTGGCTAGGTCTTGCTCTCCTGAATCCAACGACATAAAATTTGAAATTTTTGGACGTGTGGATCCAAAGTTATAGTGTTTTCAAATTCACAAACAATTCTGTTTTCAAATTTCTGTTTAAACCAAAAACTGGCCACGCGTCGCTTCGTCATTCGCTGGTACCGGTTCGTCCAGATCGCGTAGTTGCAGCCATTGGATCTAACTAGATTGTGCGGCACAGGACACGTACCCCTTCGTGTTTAAGTGACCTAATCTTGCTCGCCCGATCTAGATCTAATGGACCTAAACAATTGGCCATTAACTAGCGGCGCTGCGCGGCTGTGCGCGGCGGCGACGGGTAGACGGCGGCGGCGCTGGTGAAATAGGAAACGAGGGAGGAGGGGAAAATGCTCACCACGTTCGCAAAGGCCTGAGGAAGCTCGACGTGGTCTCCCAGGGTCAAGGGGCGCTCGGGGTCTGCTGCAATTCCTCGCCGGAGCTTGCTACAGCGACAGACGGCTCTGTCCGTGGTCGAAGGCGACGTTGCAGATCGCCCTAAGGTAAGACAGGGGCATGGTTAGGTGCGGGAGGTCACGGAGAAGACACGTGCATGAACGAGAAGGCGCGGGGCTGTCGGAATCTACCTGGGTGCTTGCCGGAGTTGAAGACAGACGCGGCGGCGTTCGGAAACTTGTCGTAGCCGGTGCTCTGAGGCGCCCGCGGTCGAATGGAGGGTACGGGGAGGAGTGTCTGGGAGTGGGGAGTCTGCTAGCGTGCTCAGGGAGGCAAGGGGTGGTGATATTTGGCCGGAATCGTCACCGAGGTGTCGTCGGAACAGAGGGAGTGCTGGGCCGAATTGTGACAACCTCGGGGCGGTGAAGGAGTGGCGACAGAGGGGAAAGGCGGAGGAGACGCTGGCGTTTTATCAAGCATGGTCAAGGCGAGTAATTGTGGCTGCATTATGGTGAATTAAGGTCGCGGAATCTCTGCAAGAAACGGCGACGAGGGGGGAAGAAGAGGTCGCGCGGGGTGTGGACGATGAACAGGGAAGAGTGGGGTCTACTGGTCAGTGGGAAAAGAAAGGAGGGGAGGGTCCACCAGTCATTGTCCCTGCGGGTCAGATACTGAGTGCGAATCGTTTTCTTCGGGGAGAAAAACTGGGCTGGTTTGCTGGGCTTTAGTGGGCTGCTGGGTTGGGTCGGCCGAACTTCATTTTTTTTCCTATTCTGAATCCTTTTCTTTTTCTGAATTTAATTTCCGTTTTGAATTTCAAACATATAATTCCACAATCAATTCAAGACAAACAATCACCAGACTTTGAAAGTTTGAACTTGGTTCTGTTCAGTAATCTGAACCAAAATCCAAAATCAAAATAATAACTTTACTAGTAAGGTCCATTATTAATTAAATAAATAGACCAATATTATTAAATCAAAATAGGATTGGATTTATTTCAAGGCTCCATTTGAAAACTATAAAATTTTAAAACCAATCAGTAGGTTTTATTTGAGAATGTAAAATTCTTGGAAAACTTATTTTTAAACAAATAAACATGTTTTTGAAGGTTTATTAATAATAAAACCTTTATTAATAAAACTTGGATATTAAATCCTAATTGTTCTATTTTAAATAAACCTTTACTATTATAATCAAAGCAAAACCTTTTGTTTCCAAATATTGGCCAAGGTTTAATTTGGCTTCATAAAATAATCCTTATTTAAAAGTCTTTCCTTTTTATTTGAAAACCAAAATCTTTATAAAAAGATTTCAAAGTAGTACTAAAATAATTTTATTTTTCCTTTAACAAATATTTATCTTTTTATTATCTTTAGGATTTTTATTTAATCCAAATTGGTTTGAAGTTCCAATTTAATTCAAAAACTTTCTTCTGACTCTGAAAATTAAACAAAGTTTTATTTTATTCATTTATTTTCACATTACAAGATTTGGAAAATCTTGGGATGTGACACGAAGGGAATATATATATGGGATTGATTGAATCCTGGCATCGTGGTTCATCCGATATGATCATTGATGAATGTGTGGGAGTCAATATTGGTTTCCAGGCCCCGCTGTTGATTATTGATAGAAGATCATGTCTGCATATTCTCGAACCCGCAGGGTCACACACTTAACGTGTCTCGACGCTAGGATAGATTGGATAATTGGTTTATGAGTTTTTGTTCGGAGTATCGGATGGGATCCGGGATATCACGAGAGGTTCCGGAGTGGTCCGGAGAATAAGATTCATATAAGGCAGTGCAGTTTTTGGAGTTCGGAATTGTTCCGGGTTAATCGGTATTGTACCGGAAGCTTCTAGAACCTTCCGGAAGGGGACCAACGTGGCCCCACCTTCCGGGAGGGGGCATGGGCCTATGAGGGAGTGCCCTGGCTGCATTGGGCCAGGGGCACAAGGCCCCATAGGGCCCAGCCGGCCAAAGAAGGTTTAACTGGAGATAGGGCTTCTAGAAGGAGGAGAGTCCATGCCCCCCACTCCTCCCTCCCTTGGCCGCCGGCCCAAGGCTTGGAGGAGGGGAAAGGGCTGGCCGCCCCCCTCTATATAAAGAGGGCTGGGGCGCCCCCTCCCCCCTACACCTTCCCTCCAACCCTAGCTGCCCTGCTGCCCCTCCTCTCTCCCTCCCGACTGTTTGTAGGCGAAGCCCTGCTGCAGAAATTCTCCACCATATACACCACGCCGTCGTGTTGTAGATCCAATCCATCTCTCCACCATACTTGATGGTCTGAGGAAGGAGGAGACGTTGAGGTGCTGCACGTGTGCATCTCACGGAGGCACCGCCACTTGTGGTGCTAGATCGGATCGGATCGCGAGGAGGAGAAGCGAGTACGACTACATCACCCACGTTCCGACGAACGTTCCGCTGTGCGAATCTTCAAGGGTATGAAGATCTAATCCAATCTCTCTCATTGTTTGCATCTCCTAGATTAGATCTTGGCTTTCCCTCTGTTCGCATCCATAGAAAATTTTGATTTACTATGCCGCGAAACCCTTCACATACAAACGGTACTAAAACCAATTATGCAGATCAACAAAGTAGATGAACAAATTACATCTATAAGAGATAAACTTATCACATCTACACCAAACGCTAGAACAAAGAATTCTAGCATAATTCGAAAGAGAGAAATCGAGATCACATACGATGTAGGCTGAATAGCAGTCGCAGCGGTTGCAGCAGCGTCGCCCATGTTGAGGTTGTCAAAGAGGTCGCTCACGTCCGGGAAGAAGTCGTCGTTCGGGAACTCACTGTCGGACGACGTTGTGGCTGCCAGTAGTCGTGCTTGAGCGCTCCCCAAAAACCTGATCGCCCCTCACCCGTACAGGTTCACGAGAGGCGGGGTTCCGGAGGCCTACTGTCCCAATCTACGGTGCACGCCGCAAGCCGAGATGGGGAAGACGAAAGCGGCGGCGCAAGGTTCTGGAGGGTAGGCGCGTGTGTGGATTGATTCGGTGCCGATTAGGTTTAGCCCGGACGCTTATATAGTGCAGGTTAGGAAGATCGTGGGCTCAGCCCACGTCTGAGTCGGTAACAGCCACGTCCATAAAAACTGGAAATGGCTATAATTAACGCGTCCGTCAATGACTCATAATCAGTTTTCCCAACCAGCAAAATAAAGCTCGGCTCGGCGAGATTCCTGTAACCCGCAACCCGCAACCCGCGGCGCGCGCGCGTCGTGACGAGGCGTGGCGTGGCGTGGCCAGGCGGGCGGCGTCGGAGGAGGAGTGCGCGAGGGCTACTCTTCTTGTCACATCTTAGTGAGTGGTGCAACACTCTACTATATAAGGTGGTCCAACTCTCCTTCAACTAGCAATGTGGGACTAGACTTTAGCACCACTACACAGCCATATGCTGTCATATATAAGTGGGCCAAAAAGAATTTCAGAATTTGTCTAATGGGCCAACAGCCCAAAACTCACCAAATTCCAACAATCCCCCACAAAGTCTCATTGGCACATCACATCATTTCCTTCCAGAGCATTGTTTTATATACTGGTGTGTAGTGAAGACTGTTAAGTTGAAATTTCACGTTAAACTTTATGCTACACTAGCTAGCAACTTGAATAGTGGACTATGCCTTGAACTACAAGTTTTCCGCGCGCTAGTTTCACACAAAATCTAGACCGGTATAGGGCTACCGTCGGCTTCCCCGCGGTTTGGAGCTTATGCGTCATACTCCAGGGCCTTTCATGAGTTTATTAGAGAGCATCCAACTCTCACGGACTGCGACGTTTAACAGTCAGACTCATATAGGTGTGTTCCTCAAGAGATGTTCTGCAGGACAACATCTCCGCTTATAAATGCCGCTTGGAACACATTAAGATAAATATCAACCTGCCATGCAGATTAAGAGAGTATTGCATCTTTATGGAGATGTAAATATAATATGGGAATACTCTCCTCTCAGCTGACCAACAGCTTGTCTCCCAGCTCTAATTCACGGGATCTCCGATCACATAGAGTGGGTTGCCACTGGGATCAACTCATAGCGTGGGTCTCAAACCCATCTCCCTCGATGCATTATCTATCACATTGCGTGATAAACCCTTTGTGAAAGGATCTGCCAGATTCTTAGATGTTTGGATATAATCCAACGCAATAACTCTGGAGTTTCTCAGTTTTCTGACAGATTTCAATCTCCTCTTCACATGCCTTGATGACTTCATATTATCCTTAGAACTGTTTACTCTGACGATCACAGTTTGATTATCACAGTTCATCGGGATAGCGGGTATCAGTTTTTCAACCACAGGTAAGTCCATCAAGAGCTCACGAAGCCACTCTGCTTCAATAGTGGCTGTGTCTAATGCTGTGAGTTCTGCTTCCATTGTTGCGCTCGTTAATATGGTCTGCTTGCAAGACTTCCAGGAAACAGCACCACCACCAAGTGTAAACAAATAACCACTTGTGGCCTTAATCTCATTAGCATCAGATATCCAGTTTGAATCACTATAACCCTCAAGTACCCGAGGATACCCAGTATAGTGAATACCATAACTCGCAGTGCCTTTCAAATAGCGCAAAACTCTTTCAAGAGCATGCCAATGATCATCTCCAGGATTTGACACAAATCAACTCAGTTTGCTTACAGCAAAGGAGATGTCAGGTCTAGTAGCGCTGGCTAAATACATGAGCGAGCCAATAATTTGAGAATATCTCAATTGATCTTTAGCAGTCCTTCGATTCTTTCGAAGTAGCACACTCGGATCATAAGGCATTGGAGAACAATTACAGTCGCTATACCCAAAGCGACTCAATATCTTTTCCACATAATGAGACTGAAGCAGTGTAATCCCACCATTGTAATCCTTTAGTAGCTTGATGTTTAAAATTACATCAGCCACTCCCAAGTCCTTCATCTCAAAGCAGCGAGATAGGAACTCTTTGACCTCCTCGATAACAACGATAGTACACACATTTGTCAGCTTCATTTACAATAAAGCCTTCAGCAGTCAAAGTTCTTTCAAACTTCTCGTGCCACTGCATAGGAGCTTGCTTAAGACCATACAAAGACTTCACTAACTTACACACCTTTCCTTCTTGACCATCTACTACAAATCCATCAGTCTGCTCCATATAAATTTCCTCATCTAGCTCTCCATTTAGAAAAGTTGTCTTAACATCCATTTGATGAATGAGAAGACCATGTGAGGCAGCCAAGGAAAGTAGTACTCGAATAGTGGTCAATCTGGCTACAAGTGAGTAGGTATCGAAGAAGTCTTCACCTTCCTTTTGGGTATAACCCTTAGCCACAAGACGTGCCTTGTACTTTTCAATAGTACCATCAGGTCTAAGATTTTTCTTGAACACCCATTTACATCCTACAGGTTTACACCCATAAGGACGATGAAAGAACAATGTGGCCCCCCATGTGTGGTTTTGGTAATTAATGACAATCTCTATGGACTAATGCTTGTATCAAGTTGTACTTCTAGGAATTGTCCATAGGCAATGCTTGAACCATATGTTGGCTTCAAGGTTTGGAGAAGAAGAAAGTGAAGAGGATCAAGTGGTGACCAAGGTGTTCAAAGAGTGATCCACAGATTGGTCATGTGAGAGTTAAAACTATGAAGATCTCATGCTTAAAGCTTGCCAACCTCGGTGATCATGGATCGATGAAGACAAGGTCAAAGTAAAGGTTTCCCCATGTTGTACGGGGGAGTAACTTGCAAATCTTCATTAAGCCAGTGCGTGCAAGAGCAATCAAGAAAGGTGTTCCATCTTGAGAAGGACAAGACCGTCTACATCATAATCAAGTGGAATATGCACAAGGCAAAGGTATGATCTTGATAGGGTTTCTTTCTTACCGGTCTTGGGATGTTAGTTGGGGAGACCGGTTTATAGGATAGATAACCGTACTATCAAGAGGGGCTCTCAAGTGAGTAACTCGATCATATCGTTCAGAGAGAGCTCAAACCTTTGCATACTTTGCATCATCCTTTCTCGGTTGTTATTTGGATCTTATCCATGTGAGGTTCTAGAGCTTGTGGTAATATTCATAACAAGCCCTAGTTCATCAAAAACGGATTTCCTTTTATATCATATTGTGTTTTTGATCTTTGAGGTTTTCCGGTTTCTCACCAAGAGAGGTATCTCACTTAATAATACATGAAATGTTCTCTCTTGGTGGTATCCAATATTTTCACTTTTTGTTGGGTACCTCTTGTTGTCCTCTTTCCAAGAAAATTGGTTTCGGGTCAATCGGAGTTTCCAAACTCTAGATATCGCCATTTAAAGTTTGCCTCTTATTTGGTCCAGACCGGAGTCTCCGGTCTGCATGGACCGGAGTCTCCGGTGTGGTCCGGAGTTTCTGGAGCTGTCTCCGGTGGTGACTTCAGAATCAGGGCTGGGATATACTGTATGGGGGTCCGGAGCTAGGTCCAGAGGCTACCCCGGAGTCTCCGGTGTTGGCTCAGTCCGGAGTCTCCGGTGTTGGAAGACTAGAGTCTCCGGTCTTGTTGGGTCATGGCTGGTCCAGGTCATTCAGATGGGCGGTCTGGAGGCTTGTCCGGAGGTTGGGCCAGAATCTCCGGTGTAGATCGTCTCCGGTCTGACTTTTCCCCAACGGGCAGAAAACGATCAGAAATCTGTGGGCCTATAAAAGGGGGCCCTTCTTCCCCAATGCAACTGCTCGAGTTTTTACAGGCTTTCTCCTCCATTCTTGAACCTCTTGAGCTTGCTCCCCCTTCAATCCCTCCCTTGATTCTTTCATATACTTTAGGGATTTGAAAGAGGAGATATAGATCTACAATCCCACCAATCCATCTCTCCTCTAAGTGAGGGGAACATCTTGGGATCTAGATCTTGGAGTCTTTTGTGGATTTCTTCCATTGTTCTTCCTCTCTTATTCCCCCACAAGCTTTTGTAGCTTTGGTGTCATTTGGGAGAGAAGGATTTGAGCACTACTTGTGTTCTTGCCATTGCATTTGGTGCATCAGTTTGAGTTCTCCTCGGAGGATTTGGTGAGTGAAAGTTGAGAAGCTTTTTACTCTTGGGTTCTTGGAACCCTAGACGGTTTGTTGGTGTTGCAGGTTGTGGCCTTGGTGGCATTGTGGACTTGGTGGCGTTTGTTGGGAGCCTCCAATTAAGTTGTGGAGAAGTGCCCCAACCTTGTGAGAGGTTCCGTTTGCCACCGACAAGTGCACCGATAGTGGAAGCGTGGATCGATCCCATTGGGGTGTGATTCACCAGAGAATAACGGAGGCCTTTTGTGGCGTTGGTGGTTTGATACCACCCCCTCTCCAAACGAGACGTACTCCATGTTGGGAGGAACTCGGTAAAATATCGTTGTCCCCGCGTGCCTCGGTTATCTCTATACCCGAGCTCTTGACTTATGCACTTTACATTGTGATAGCCTTCTTGCTTGAAGTAATACATATCTTGCTATCACTTTGTTGCTTATATTGCTTAGCATAAGTTGTTGGTGCACATAGGTGAACCTTAGTTGTTCTAGGTTGTGCTTATCAAAGTAAACACTAGTTTTATTCCGCCTTTGTTGAGCCACTCTAGGAAAAGCTTTAATCGCCTATTCACCCCCCTCTAGGCGACATCTGTATCCTTTCAATTGGTATCAGAGCCCGGTCTCTCATTTTAGGCTTCACCGTCTTGAGAGTAAAGATGTCGGCTAGGGGATTAGTGCACAAGGACACACTCACATTCAATGGCACAAATTATGATGTTTGGAAAATTCGCATCCTTAATTTATTTCGGGAAATTCACCCAATTATCGAGGGATATCTATATGTGGGTTTCTCTTCTCCTATGGATACCCAAAACGAATCTTTAGAGGAGAAGTTGAACTCTCATATAGATGCTCTAGCTACTAAAATTCTTTTGCATGTTGTGAGCAATGTAGTTCTTTCTTCTATCATGCCTTATTCAAGCGCTCGTGAGATATGGACCAAGCTTCAAGATAAATATAGCAAGTCCAACATTTTTGAGGATGATTGTGTTGCTTCCACTTCCGGTCGAGATGAGTTCTCATCCTCTACCACTTCACCAACATGTGAATTTTCACAAGGTAATGATATGGTGAGTGGTGATAGAGATTGCAATTTGGATAGTGTGCTTACTATTTGTAATCCTTCATCTCTATCTAGTTGCAATGATCTATCTTTGGACCCTAACACTTCTAGCACTACAAACTTCTTACATGCTTGTGTTAATAGTCCTTGCATATCATGTAGAAATGACTTGAATAAATCTCATGATGATATGCTTGTGTTGTCTTGTTGTCATGATAAAAATGCTTCTATTTCTCTAGTGCTTGTGTTGCTAACCATGTAGAGGAAACCGAAGATTCTATGGACCAAGACAAGGTCTTGATTAGAGCTACAAGTGCAATCTCATCATCACCTTCCTCCGGTTCTCACAAATGCCTTACGGCTAAGGGAACAAAGGTAACCTCTTTGGATCCCATTGTATCTCATGATGATGAGGTTGAAAATGATAATGATGATTATAGAGGTAAGTATGATATTACCTCTATTAAGAAAATGGGAGAGGTTGACTATGGCGCTCTCTTCAAAAATAAAATTGCTTCCTCCAACTTTCTTGAAATCTTGAATTATGCTATAGAAGGCAATGATCTTATTGAGGAGCAAGAAAACTTAATTGATGAACAATTTGCGCATGAGCGTAAGTATTCTAATGAAATTGCTCAACTAAATGACTCCCTTGAAGAAGAACAAACCACCAAAGAATCTCTTGAGTAGACTTTCACTCTAGAATTATCTAGAGTAAAAGAATACCATGATAGAGAACTTGTGGTGGAAAACTCCTTCAAGTTTAAAAATGATGAACTTGAAGTTGCTTATGCTAAACTTGTTGAGGATTTTAAGCATCTTGATAATGGCTCTCGGGTTGTTAAGAGGGAGCTCATCAAACTCACCGAGTCGCATGAGCAACTTAAAGCTTCATATTCAAAAGAGCTTGCCAAGTTGCCCTCACCTCTCACAAATAATGATGATGCTTGTTCTACTAACTCTATTTCTTGTGAAGCATCTATTTTGGAGGAGAATGTTGAGCTAAAGGCTCAACTTGCGTTGCTAACTAGCAACTACGAGAAATTAGAAGAAAGTCATGTTAAGCTCTCAAGCTCGCATGAGGATCTTCTAGGGTCCCATGGTAGGCTAAAGTTAGCTCATGAGGCCATCGTGTCAAAGGTAACATCTAGTGGGCCTCATGTGGACATTAGCACTACATCTACTCCAAGTGTTATATTGCCATGTGCTAGTCCTTGTAGTTCATCCTCTCACAACCATGATATATCTCATGATGAATTACATTCCGTGCCTTGTTGCTCTAACAATGTAGCATCTACTTCCTCTAGTGTTTTTATTTGAAACTAACCATGTAGAGGAAATCAAAAGGCTCAAGGCTCAAGTCACTTCTTTGAAGAATGACTTGAAAAAGGGTCATCAAGGGAAGGTCACACTCAACAAAATCTTCAGTGTGCAAAACTCCCCCAATGACAAGAGTGGGCTTGGATTCAACTCCAATGTCAAGAACAAGTCCACTATCAAGTTGAAGCACAAGGACAACAAGAAGAATGGCCAAGATAAAGTCAAGAATCCGGCCAACATTGTTTGCTTCAAGTGCAAGGAAGAAGGGCACCATGTTAGATCTTGCCCATTGAAGAAAAAGCCTCTTAGGGTGAAGCAACAAGGGAAGCGGCCTCAAGCTCCACCTCAAGTCATTAATGGGCCTCTTCCTAAGAGGACTACTCGAGCTCTTCCTCGAGTTGTGGCTTCACCTAAGAAGAAACATGGCAAGAGTAGAACTTTCTACATATGCCGTGAGAAGGGGCATATTTCTTCCGCATGCACTATTGGTATCTCCTCATCCAATCCTATCTTAATTGATGATGCTTATTCACTTTATAAGGATGAGGTTGGCAATGTGTTTGCCAAATTTGTTGGTTCCCAATGTGGTGTCAAGAAAAGATCCATTTGGGTTGCCAAGCCTATTGTGACTAACTTCTTAGGACCCAACTTGGTTGGGGACCAACAAGCCAAAGCTTGATCAATAGGTGTGTTTTGGAGGGCATTGGAGACTTGGCTACATCATGAAGAATTAAGGGATCTTCATTATTATTTGTGTCATGCCAATTCATGTGGATTATATTGCTCATATTATATCTCCAATGTTCCTCCTTGCGGTAACATATGCTCAACTCATTTCATTGAAAGTTACTCGCCCCCTTGTGCATGTGTTGGTTTTGTATCTTCCATGCTTTTGTACATGTTGTGTTTTCCACTTAATTATATTGAGGTATCAAGCATATTTTTGTATGATAGGTGGCACACCATGTATGTGTGTTTCTTGTATTGAAGCCTTAATTGATTATATTTTATATCTTATTTGGCTCTTGTGAGAGATTAATGGATTATCCCATTTTGGGGGAGTGTTATGCTTGGGCATTCCACAATCCTAAAATTGTGTGTACATGAGGAATACCACCTAGTGTTTATATTGGATTATTGTCAAGTCTCTATGTGGTACAATTCTCATGAGAAATTTAAGTTTATAATGTCCATTAATTATCTCTATTTGTATCCTTTTGCCTCGTGTTGGTTTTATGATAGTATCACATTATGGGGGAGTCATATGCTTAGTGCATATTACAATCCTAGAAAATATGAAAATTCGAGGTTGTGTCACTTATAGTTGATATTGATAATTATCTAGTGCCTATGTGACACATTTGCTCATACAAGTTCCAATTTGCTTGAATGCATTTATTGATCATATTTTGGATCTTGTATATGAGAGTGGTTCTTGGTACATGTTTCCTCATATTTAGATCTCTATATCATCATGGAAACCATTTGCTTCAAGTTACTCTAATCACTAGTGATTGTGTGACAATTGGAAGCTACCAAGAATCTTGTTCGAAGTATCATGCTTAATTCTTATATTTGTTATATGCTTCTTGCTATGACTATGATCTTGGATATCCATGCAAGTGTCGCATCCCAAATTTTAGATTTGGTTCTGCATATCATTCATATCATCGCATCATACTTTTCCATACAAAACCGTTGATTGAAAAGAATCGGCGAAACGCTATTTTCAAAGCCCTATTCTATTTTACTACGAGGCTCCTTCGGGAGGCTTTAGTAGGACGTGTGTTGTCCACCCTTGTAGCCTAGTGGTTTCGCTCAACCCTTGACCCTAGATTGTTCCCCTCGAATTTACAAAACCGTAGGAGCAAGAATCGCTCGATTCGGAGCTCGTACGAAAAAGTTACGGCCGTTTTTTTGAAATAGGAAATCGGGCCGATTTTTCCGAGTCCGTATCCAACCGCGCGCCGAATCGGACTAGGACCCGCAAGGGGGCGCCACATAAGAGGCAGCCACCGCTGCCTCGGTTTCCGCACCCCATGCCCCGAGCCTCCACCCGCGCACCGCCTCCCTGCCCTAGCCCCCGCCGCCCTCGGGATCGCCGCCGCTGGCGCCTGCCCCGCCGCCGCCTCGGCCTCCGTGCCCGCGCCGCCGCCCAGGTACATCGCCGCCGCGTGCCTCTCTCTCCTCTCTTCCCCGCCGTCGGCGCCACACCCCCGCCACCGCCGCCCGTCGCCTCGCCGCTGCTGCCCCGCCGCCTGCACCGCGCCTCGCTGCCGCGCCGCCACGCCACGCCGCCCCGCCGCCGAGCCGCCTGCAGCCGCTGCCGCTGCTGCTGCGCGCGCGCCGCGCCGCTCCGCGCCTGGCCGCTGCCTCTTGCTGCTGCTGCCGCTTGCGCCGCGCCCGCCTGCGCACCCGGCCGCCGCTGCTCGCTGCTGCTGCCGCGCGCGCGCGCGCCAACCGAGCCGCCGCCGCGGCCGCTCGCCCGCGCGCAGCCGCTCGCGCTCGCCCGCATGCACGCACGCCTCGTGCGCCGTGCCATCGTCCTGCGCCGTTGCGTGACCGTATTGATCCATCGCGCTGACCGTCTCCCTCCGGGCAGGAAAAACGCCGACGCCGGAACCGATCGCCGCCACCGTCCGTTTCGCCGTTCGTCTCCGGTAAGCCTGCAGCCACCGTCGGATTTCAGATCAGCGGTTCAGATCAGCCGTTGACCGGTCAGCACTCAGGCGTTGACTAGTCAGACGCCCAGTCAGCAGTTGCGTTGACCAGTCAACAGACACAGTTGACTGGGTAATTACTTTAATCGATTTAGTTGACAGATTTCGATAGAAAATGGTAAATTGCGTAAAAATTAAACCGCTGGGCCAAAAATTGCAAATAAAATATGTGTAGGTTCAGTAAGTCGTGTAGAATCTTGCTGTACCTTTGGTTTAGACTTTTGCAACAAGATTTAGTACAGTTTAATCAAATAGGTTAATAGTCTTTTCGGAGTAATTAATTCGTAGAAAAAGATCCGTAGCTCCAAAAATCGCGTATGATATGTCCCTGGATTCAGTGGAACGAGGGGAATCTCATCGTGAATTAAAAAGTTAGGCTTACAGTAAAAACTTCTGCAGAAACTGTCTAGTGGATTTCTGCAGTGTTTTAATTACTCCGGGAGTTTTATAATTCCTTTTTGAGTAATTCCAATTGGTACTGTTCCTAAATAGCTATGCCTGTACGGTAGAATTTTCCCAAGATTTTACAAACAGTATACTACCGGTAGTGCATTATTTGAGTTCTAGCTCTAGTTTTGGGCATTACTTTTTGCTTAATAGTTTTCCTTGCGCTAAAACTATTTTCCATGCATGCAATCAGTAGTATTATTGAATAGGGTTATGTGGTGCAGCTGTAGTACCAATTCACTTGTCTTGCATACGATCATGCATCATCCTTGTTGCATATGCTTGTGGATTGTTTGTTTATGATTGCAATTGTATCGTGTAGATTGTGACGAGTGCAACGCTTGCTCGTGTGTGGATTGTTCTTTCGACTGCTACAACCAAGGCAAGTAGATGCTACTTTGTTCATGATATCGTCCTACTATTTTCAATGCATTGTCGTGTATTTTGTAGTTGCATGTGTAGGATGATACTATCGCTATGCTATGTCCTATTATGTGGTAGGGCTTTCCTTGTAGATGAACCACCGTTGGTAGATGTTCTTAGCCATGCTATGTTGAACGAGGGCTGGGTTACATCATTGAGACTTGTTTCTAAAAGTATTGGTTTGTGAAAACTAAAACAACTTAATCAATGAATCCCTTGGGTGTGATGGTATTGATAATTTTTGGTGGTTTCATTGCGGAAAGGCACCCAGGTATCGAGAGAAATTGATTGGCTTCTTTATTGTGTAGCTTACGTGTACAACCATGTGCCAATAATGAAATGGGCAGTTGGTTGGACTTAGTAGGTTGTGGTAACCCGAACCCGCGTATCTAGAGATGTAGAATTTTGGTAGGTTGGACCGGTGCGCGTCGGGATTGGGGTGCTACTTCCCGAACAGTCTCTTCTTGGACTTCTCCCTATCATCACCCAAAATGAGAGTGATGGTACGAGCTGGGCTGGCCAAGTCACATGGGTAAAGTGTACTAACCCCTGCAGGGTGTATAATCTAATCGATTAGCCGTGTCCCCGGTTATGGATATCTGAGTTGCTTGATTTTGATTCCATGACATGTTTCTCGCTCATTCCAATTTCATAATTGCTTTAATATTGTTGGGTTAACTTAATTGGGATCTTTTCAAAGAAAATCAAAAACTGTTTATGAAAGTAGGACAAAGGTATTTGCAAATGCAAGCCAGACACAGCTCCACTTGCCAAATATGCATGTAGATGTTAGTACTATTGTCTCCATTACTAGCTCTACTTGCCATACATTCCATGTATTGACCCTTCGGGGCTTCTATGTTTCATGTTGCAGGTTATTCCGATTCTGAGTAATCGATATAGGCCACGGTACTCCACTCGGCACTTGTTCACTTGTGGGCAATTTGAAGAATGGAGGATTTACTTTATTTATGTTCCTACCTAAATAATATGAGCTAGCCTTGAGCTAAGCTTTTATTGTAATAATGGTACTCTGGAACTTCGTTATTTATGATGCACGGATATTTTGCTATGTTATTCATCTTATTCTATTGTGGGCCAATGAACCGATCCAGGGATTGACATGTCACATAGAAGCCTCGGTCTTTTCAGAACCGTGGTGTTACAGCAAGCTACCTTGGGAAAATGATTCCCAATATTTCTTGTCCTTGGACAATGAGTACTATATTTATGGTAGAATTTATTGATCATATTCACTTTGGCCCTTGCTTAATATTGTACTATCTTTGGCCAAGTAAATGTTTTGTGTGCTCCCATGTATTCCTTGCTACTTTTGGATCTTCTTATTTTATTGGTATCCTCTTGTGTTTTATTTAATGTAGGTAGTAGTGATGATCTCATTTGTGTGCATTTTTCATTCAAAAGCAAAATTCTATATAATGTACTACTTATGGGTGAGCTCTCCTATATTATTTAGAACACTCGTATTTATGCTTCTTTGTTTGATCCATATCGGGTTTTATGTGCTTGGAACCTCAATCTTTTCGTTTTGGTATTTTGTGCCATCATGAGAAGTTTGGGGAGTTTGGTTTCTTGTTGGAACCTTGCTCTTTTTGGGAGTTGGTTTTGTCTCATTCCTTATTTCATGATTCGGCCATTTTAGAATGAGATAAATCCTTGAGCATTTTTATTTTTATATATCTCTTGCTCTTTGGCTTTTGCCTAGTTCATTTGTTGAATTTGTGATCTTTCATGTGTTGAATTGGTTCTTTGATATAATTTGGACATCATTTGTCGTGTCACACTCTTGTGTGTGCAATCTCGATTTACTTGATGTTTTTGTTCAAATTGTATCTTTTTTTGGTTCTTGAAAGATTTATGCATGCATGTTTACTAAATGTTTATATAATGGCATGCTTGCTTTCTTTGATCCAATATATAGGGGATACTCCACCAAATCCCATCGGCTAAGTTGTGCATGAAATTCAATTTCACATTAATATGTACATATTTATGTGGAGTCTCTCCTATGTATTGTAGTTGCACTAACTACATTGGACCCAATAAGTTTGGGGACCATTTTGTACTTCAATTTGTTTTAGGTACATTGGAGATAGATTGGATGCTTGTCTCTCAATTTTGAAGAAGTGATGCTTAGAAGAAAATTTGAGGCAAGCTATAGGATGATCAACGAATTCATATCCTCTACATCCTACCAATTATATCTCGGTAACAAGTATATCTTTCTCATGCTCACATATCTTGATTCCAACCATTTGTCGGTTGCCTTCTAGCATGAATTAATGTATTTGTAATTGTTGTAGTTCTAGCCATGGTTTTGGGAGGACTCTATATTGTATATGCATTTAAGTTGAGATGAGTGCATATAATTGGGACTATACAAAATCATGCATATGATCCTCCAATCCCAAATATGTCAATCTAGCAATTTTATTGCCTATCATTTCCTCAAATTCTCTCATGTGCAATAGTGAGATTTTGCTAGCCTATTTTCTCTTATGATACTTGTTGCCTTTCTCCATATATTCCAACTTTCTCCTTTTTCCCTTGGTGATAGTTGTAATATATGTAGTGTGTTGGTGTTTGAAGATCATTAATCTACAATAAGATATATTTGAGCCTTTGGTCGTGCTTTGGAGCAAAAATCTTATTGGTATATGTTATGACTTCATTTTTTATTCCATGTGCTTCTTGTATATCTTCTTTATGTGTGCATATTACTTTGTTGGCATATGTCTTTGCGACGTTTTCCACTTAGAGACATATACACATATGAGAAGATAATTTTAGTTGATCTTTAATCCTTGGATACCACCTTTCTATTCCTTCTGATTCTTCGGTGGCTTCCAAATTTATTTGCCTATGAGTGATTGTTCCTCTTGTTTGCATCTTCAGACACTCATACTTGTTCTCTCATGCCTTGTATTGTTAAATGAATTTGGATGAGTGAGGATTCCATGATTATGCACCTTGATCCCAAATACAATTATCATAATTGGTGCATTATCTTTGGGGAGCTCATCTAATTCATTTAATAATGCTCATTTGTCTTCTTTCTCATTTATTGTGCCTTAAATGTTTATGGAGGAGTGAGGATTCCATATTTGTGCATTTTTGTATTGAAATACAATGATTCTAAAGTATGCACAAATCTTGGGGAGCTTCTCTATTTTATTTAAGCATTTATTTGATCTTTCATTTGCTGTGTTTTAAATGCCTATGGGGGAGCAAGGATTCCATATTTGTGAATTATGTATTCCAATGCATTTATTTAATTGTGCACAAATCTTGGGGAGCTTCTCTGTTTGTTATTTGAAACACTCATCTACTCGTATCATAATATCTTGTTGTTTCCATTTGGAATCATTTGTTGTTTTCAATTGGTTTGCTGGATCTTGTGATTGCTTACATCATTTGTTGATGCTTCTTTTATTTTATTTCTTTTGGCAATCTTTGGGTCCTCGATATAGTTCTACTTCCTCCCAAGTACTCATCTTTGGATATGTGCGAATGCACACCTTTGGGGATCTATCACTATATTGGCATTCTAGAACTTGTCACCCATTTCGGCCATCGATGCCAATGGGGGAGAAGTTTTAGAGGTTTTAAGGGAAATGGTTTATGCTTTGAGTTTGTTTCCTAAGCATTTGCTTTTCATGCTCTTGCATCTTTGTTGTTGCTTAGCATGTGGTATATATATAGAGGAAACTCCACCAATGATAATGACAAGTTCATCACACATGCATAGATTGTTGGGGAGTTTGCTCTATATATGGTGATGGTACCAATATCACATACTTGTGTAGTATTTTGATATTGGTTCTACCATTTTGTTTGTTAAATTCCTTATATAAACCCTCTCAAAGGGATTGTCATCAATTACCAAAATGGGGGAGATTGAAAGAACAATGTGGGCCCCCATGTGTGGTTTTGGTAATTAATGACAATCTCTATGGACTAATGCTTGTATCAAGTTGTACTTGTAGGAATTGTCCATAGGCAATGCTTGAACCATATGTTGGCTTCAAGGTTTGGAGAAGAAGAAAGTGAAGAGGATCTAGTGGTGACCAAGGTGTTCAAAGAGTGATCCACAGATTGGTCATGTGAGAGTTAAAACTATGAAGATCTCATGCTTAAATCTTGCCAACCTCGGTGATCATGGATCGATGAAGACAAGGTCAAAGTAAAGGTTTCCCCATGTTGTACGGGGGAGTAACTTGCAAATCTTCATTAAGCCAGTGCGTGCAAGAGCAATCAAGAAAGGTGTTCCATCTTGAGAAGGACAAGACCGTCTACATCATAATAAAGTGGAATATGCACAAGGCAAAGGTATGATCTTGATAGGGTTTCTTTCTTACCGGTCTTGGGATGTTAGTTGGGGAGACCGGTTTATAGGATAGATAACCGTACTATCAAGAGGGGCTCTCAAGTGAGTAACTCGATCATATCGTTCAGAGAGAGCTCAAACCTTTGCATACTTTGCATCATCCTTTCTCGGTTGTTATTTGGATCTTATCCATGTGAGGTTCTAGAGCTTGTGGTAATATTCATAACAAGCCCTAGTTCATCAAAAACGGATTTCCTTTTATATCATATTGTGTTTTTGATCTTTGAGGTTTTCCGGTTTCTCACCAAGAGAGGTATCTCACTTAATAATACATGAAATGTTCTCTCTTGGTGGTATCCAATATTTTCACTTTTTGTTGGGTACCTCTTGTTGTCCTCTTTCCAAGAAAATTGGTTTCGGGTCAATCGGAGTTTCCAAACTCTAGATATCGCCATTTAAAGTTTGCCTCTTATTTGGTCCAGACCGGAGTCTCCGGTCTGCATGGACCGGAGTCTCCGGTGTGGTCCGGAGTTTCTGGAGCTGTCTCCGGTGGTGACTTCAGAATCAGGGCTGGGATATACTGTATGGGGGTCCGGAGCTAGGTCTAGAGGCTACCCCGGAGTCTCCGGTGTTGGCTCAGTCCGGAGTCTCCGGTGTTGGAAGACCAGAGTCTCCGGTCTTGTTGGGTCATGGCTGGTCCAGGTCATTCAGATGGGCGGTCCGGAGGCTTGTCCGGAGGTTGGGCCAGAATCTCCGGTGTAGATCGTCTCCGGTCTGACTTTTCCCCAACGGGCAGAAAACGATCAGAAATCTGTGGGCCTATAAAAGGGGGCCCTTCTTCCCCAATGCAACTGCTCGAGTTTTTACAGGCTTTCTCCTCCATTCTTGAACCTCTTGAGCTTGCTCCCCGTTCAATCCCTCCCTTGATTCTTTCATATACTTTAGGGATTTGAAAGAGGAGATCTAGATCTACAATCCCACCAATCCATCTCTCCTCTAAGTGAGGGGAACATCTTGGGATCTAGATCTTGGAGTCTTTTGTGGATTTCCTCCATTGTTCTTCCTCTCTTATTCCCCCACAAGCTTTTGTAGCTTTGGTGTCATTTGGGAGAGAAGGATTTGAGCACTACTTGTGTTCTTGCCATTGCATTTGGTGCATCAGTTTGAGTTCTCCTCGGAGGATTTGGTGAGTGAAAGTTGAGAAGCTTTTTACTCTTGGGTTCTTGGAACCCTAGACGGTTTGTTGGTGTTGCAGGTTGTGGCCTTGGTGGCATTGTGGACTTGGTGGCGTTTGTTGGGAGCCTCCAATTAAGTTGTGGAGAAGTGCCCCAACCTTGTGAGAGGTTCCGTTTGCCACCGACAAGTGCACCGATAGTGGAAGCGTGGATCGATCCCATTGGGGTGTGATTCACCAGAGAATAACGGAGGCCTTTTGTGGCGTTGGTGGTTTGATACCACCCCCTCTCCAAACGAGACGTACTCCATGTTGGGAGGAACTCGGTAAAATATCGTTGTCCCCGCGTGCCTCGGTTATCTCTATACCCGAGCTCTTGACTTATGCACTTTACATTGTGATAGCCTTCTTGCTTGAAGTAATACATATCTTGCTATCACTTTGTTGCTTATATTGCTTAGCATAAGTTGTTGGTGCACATAGGTGAACCTTAGTTGTTCTAGGTTGTGCTTATCAAAGTAAACACTAGTTTTATTCCGCCTTTGTTGAGCCACTCTAGGAAAAGCTTTAATCGCCTATTCACCCCCCCTCTAGGCGACATCTGTATCCTTTCAATTGGTATCAGAGCCCGGTCTCTCATTTTAGGCTTCACCGTCTTGAGAGTAAAGATGTCGGCTAGGGGATTAGTGCACAAGGACACACTCACATTCAATGGCACAAATTATGATGTTTGGAAAATTCGCATGCTTAATTTATTTCGGGAAATTCACCCAATTATCGAGGGATATCTATATGTGGGTTTCTCTTCTCCTATGGATACCCAAAACGAATCTTTAGAGGAGAAGTTGAACTCTCATATAGATGCTCTAGCTACTAAAATTCTTTTGCATGTTGTGAGCAATGTAGTTCTTTCTTCTATCATGCCTTATTCAAGCGCTCGTGAGATATGGACCAAGCTTCAAGATAAATATAGCAAGTCCAACATTTTTGAGGATGATTGTGTTGCTTCCACTTCCGGTCGAGATGAGTTCTCATCCTCTACCACTTCACCAACATGTGAATTTTCACAAGGTAATGATATGGTGAGTGGTGATAGAGATTGCAATTTGGATAGTGTGCTTACTATTTGTAATCCTTCATCTCTATCTAGTTGCAATGATCTATCTTTGGACCCTAACACTTCTAGCACTACAAACTTCTTACATGCTTGTGTTAATAGTCCTTGCATATCATGTAGAAATGACTTGAATAAATCTCATGATGATATGCTTGTGTTGTCTTGTTGTCATGATAAAAATGCTTCTATTTCTCTAGTGCTTGTGTTGCTAACCATGTAGAGGAAACCGAAGATTCTATGGACCAAGACAAGGTCTTGATTAGAGCTACAAGTGCAATCTCATCATCACCTTCCTCCGGTTCTCACAAATGCCTTATGGCTAAGGGAACAAAGGTAACCTCTTTGGATCCCACTGTATCTCATGATGATGAGGTTGAAAATGATAATGATGATTATAGAGGTAAGTATGATATTACCTCTATTAAGAAAATGGGAGAGGTTGTCTATGGCGCTCTCTTCAAAAATAAAATTGCTTCCTCCAACTTTCTTGAAATCTTGAATTATGCTATAGAAGGCAATGATCTTATTGAGGAGCAAGAAAACTTAATTGATGAACAATTTGCGCATGAGCATAAGTATTCTAATGAAATTGTTCAACTAAATGACTCCCTTGAATAAGAACAAACCACCAAAGAATCTCTTGTGGAGACTTTCACTCTAGAATTATCTAGAGTAAAAGAATACCATGATAGAGAACTTGTGGTGGCAAACTCCTTCAAGTTTAAAAATGATGAACTTGAAGTTGCTTATGCTAAACTTGTTGAGGATTTTAAGCATCTTGATAATGGCTCTCGGGTTGTTAAGAGGGAGCTCATCAAACTCACCGAGTCGCATGAGCAACTTAAAGCTTCATATTCAAAAGAGCTTGCCAAGTTTCCCTCACCTCTCACAAATAATGATAATGCTTGTGCTACTAACTCTATTTCTTGTGAAGCATCTATTTTGGAGGAGAATGTTGAGCTAAAGGCTCAACTTGCGTTGCTAACTAGCAACTACGGGAAATTAGAAGAAAGTCATGTTAAGCTCTCAAGCTCGCATGAGGATCTTCTAGTCTCCCATGGTAGGCTAAAGTTAGCTCATGAGGCCATCGTGTCAAAGGTAACATCTAGTGGGCCTCATGTGGACATTAGCACTACATCTACTCCAAGTGTTATATTGCCATGTGCTAGTCCTTGTAGTTCATCCTCTCACAACCATGATATATCTCATGATGAATTACATTCCGTGCCTTGTTGCTCTAACAATGTAGCATCTACTTACTCTAGTGTTTTTGTTGAAACTAACCATGTAGAGGAAATCAAAAGGCTCAAGGCTCAAGTCACTTCTTTGAAGAATGACTTGAAAAAGGGTCATCAAGGGAAGGTCACACTCAACAAAATCTTAAGTGTGCAAAAATCCCCCAATGACAAGAATGGGCTTGGATTCAACTCCAATGTCAAGAACAAGTCCACTGTCAAGTTGAAGCACAAGGACAACAAGAAGAATGGCCAAGATCAAGTCAAGAATCTGGCCAACATTGTTTTCTTCAAGTGCAAGGAAGAAGGGCACCATGTTAGATCTTGCCCATTGAAGAAAAAGCCTCTTAGGGTGAAGCAACAAGGGAAGCGGCCTCAAGCTCCACCTCAAGTCATTAATGGGCCTCTTCCTAAGAGGACTACTCGAGCTCTTCCTCGAGTTGTGGCTTCACCTAAGAAGAAAGATGGCAAGAGTAGAACTTTCTACATATGCCGTGAGAAGGGGCATATTTCTTCCGCATGCACTATTGGTATCTCCTCATCCAATCCTATCTTAATTGATGATGCTTATTCACTTTATAAGGATGAGGTTGGCAATGTGTTTGCCAAATTTGTTGGTGCCTAATGTGGTGTCAAGAAAAGATCCATTTGGGTTGCCAAGCCTATTGTGACTAACTTATTAGGACCCAACTTGGTTGGGGACCAACAAGCCAAAACTTGATCAATAGGTGTGTTTTGGAGGGCATTGGAGACTTGCCTACATCATGAAGAATTAAGGGATCTTCATTATTATTTGTGTCATGCCAAGTCATGTGGATTATATTGATCCTATTATATTTCCAATGTTCCTCCTTGCGGTAACATATGCTTAACTCATTTCATTGAAAGTTACTCACCCCCTTGTGCATGTGTTGGTTTTGTATCTTCCATGCTTTTGTACATGTTGTGTTTTCCACTTAATTATATTGAGGTATCAAACATTTTTTTGTATGATTAGGTGGCACACCATGTATGTGTGTTTCTTGTATTGAAGCCTTAATTGATTATATTTTATATCTTATTTGGCTCTTGTGAGAGATTAATGGATTATCCCATTTTGGGGGAGTGTTATGCTTGGGCATTCCACAATCCTAAAATTGTGTGTACATGAGGAATACCACCTAGTGTTTATATTGGATTATTGTCAAGTCTCTATGTGGTACAATTCTCATGAGAAATTTAAGTTTATAATGTCCATTAATTATCTCTATTTGTATCCTTTTGCCTCGTGTTGGTTTTATGATAGTATCACATTATGGGGGAGTCATATGCTTAGTGCATATTACAATCCTAGAAAATATGAATATTCGAGGTTGTGTCACTTATAATTGATATTGATAATTATCTAGTGCCTATGTGACACATTTGCTCATACAAGTTCCAATTTGCTTGAATGAATTTATTGATCATATTTTGGATCTTGTATATGAGAGTGGTTCTTGGTACGTGTTTCCTCATATTTAGATCTCTATATCATCATGGAAACCATTTGCTTCAAGTTACTCTAATCACTAGTGATTGTGTGACAATTTGAAGCTACCAAGAATCTTGTTCGAAGTATCATGCTTAATTCTTATATTTGTTATTTGCTTCTTGCTATGACTATGATCTTGGATATCCATGCAAGCTACCATGGGAAAATGATTCCCAATATTTCTTGTCCTTGGACAATGAGTACTATATTTATGGTAGAATTTATTGATCATATTCACTTTGGCGCTTGCTTAATATTGTCCTATCTTTGTCCAAGTAAATGTTTTGTGTGCTCCCACGTATTCCTTGCTACTTTTGGATCTTCTTATTTTATTGGTATCCTCTTGTGTTTTATTTAATGTAGGTAGTAGTGATGATCTCATTTGTGTGCATTTTGCATTCAAAAGCAAAATTCTATATAATGTACTACTTATGGGTGAGCTCTCCTATATTATTTAGAACACTCGTATTTATGCTTATTTGTTTGATCCATATCGGGTTTTATGTGCTTGGAACCTCAATCTTTTCGTTTTGGTATTTTTTGCCATCATGAGAAGTTTGGGGAGTTTGGTTTCTTGTTGGAACCTTGCTCTTTTTGGGAGTTGGTTTTGTCTCATTCCTTATTTCATGATTCAACCATTTTAGAATGAGATAAATCCTTGAGCATTTTTATTTTTATATATCTCTTGCTCTTTGGCTTTTGCCTAGTTCATTTGTTGAATTTGTGATCTTTCATGTGTTGAATTAGTTCTTTGATATAATTTGGACATCATTTGTCGTGTCACACTCTTGTGTGTGCAATCTCGATTTACTTGGTGTTTTTGTTCAAATTGTATCTTTTTTTGGTTCTTGAAAGATTTATGCTTGCATGTTTACTAAATGTTTATATAATGGCATGCTTGCTTTCTTTGATCCAATATATAGGGGATACTCCACCAAATCCCATCGGCTAAGTTGTGCATGAAATACAATTTCACATTAATATGTACATATTTATATGGAGTCTCTCCTATGTATTGTAGTTGCACTAACTACATTGGACCCAATAAGTTTGGGGACCATTTTGTACTTCAAAATGTTTTAGGTACATTGGAGATAGATTGGATGCTTGTCTCTCAATTTTGAAGAAGTGATGCTTAGAAGAAAATTTGAGGCAAGCTATAGGATGATCAACGAATTCATATCCTCTACATCCTACCAATTATATCTCGGTAACAAGTATATCTTTCTCATGCTCACATATCTTTATTCCAACCATTTGTCGGTTGCCTTCTAGCATGAATTAATGTATTTGTAATTGTTGTAGTTCTAGCCATGGTTTTGAGAGGACTCTATATTGTATATGCATTTAAGTTGAGATGAGTGCATATAATTGGGACTATACAAAATCATGCATATGATCCTCCAATCCCAAATATGTCAATCTAGCAATTTTATTGCCTATCATTTCCTCAACTTCTCTCATGTGCAATAGTGAGATTTTGCTAGCCTATTTTCTCTTATGATACTTGTTGCCTTTCTCCATATATTCCAACTTTCTCCTTTTTCCCTTGGTGATAGTTGTAATATATGTAGTGTGTTGGTTTTTGAAGATCATTAATCTACAATAAGATATATTTGAGCCTTTGGTCGTGCTTTGAAGCAAAAATCTTATTGGTATATGTTATGACTTCATTTTTTATTCCATGTGCTTCTTGTATATCTTCTTTATGTGTGCAGATTACTTTGTTGGCATATGTCTTTGCGATGTTTTCCACTTAGAGACATATACACATATGAGAAGATAATTTTAGTTGATCTTTAATCCTTGGATACCACCTTTCTATTCCTTTTGATTCTTCGGTGGCTTCCAAATTTATTTGCCTATGAGTGATTGTTCCTCTTGTTTGCATCTTCGGACACTCATACTTGTTCTCTCATGCCTTGTATTGTTAAATGAATTTGGATGAGTGAGGATTCCATGATTATGCACCTTGATCCCAAATACAATTATCATAATTGGTGCATTATCTTTGGGGAGCTCATCTAATTCATTTAATAATGCTCATTTGTCTTCTTTCTCATTTATTGTGCCTTAAATGTTTATGGAGGAGTGAGGATTCCATATTTGTGCATTTTTGTATTGAAATACAATGATTCTAAAGTATGCACAAATCTTGGGGAGCTTCTCTATTTTATTTAAGCATTTGATCTTTCATTTGTTGTGTTTTAAATGCCTATGGGGGAGCAAGGATTCCATATTTGTGAATTATGTATTCCAATGCATTTATTTAATTGTGCACAAATCTTGGGGAGCTTCTCTGTTTGTTATTTAAAACACTCATCTACTCGTATCATAATATCTTGTTGTTTCCATTTGGACTCATTTGTTGTTTTCAATTGGTTTGCTGGATCTTGTGATTGCTTACATCATTTGTTGATGCTTCTTTTATTTTATTTCTTTCGGCAATCTTTGGGTCCTCGATATAGTTCTACTTCCTCCCAAGTACTCATCTTTGGATATGTGCGAATGCACACCTTTGGGGATCTATCACTATATTGGCCTTCTAGAACTTGTCACCCATTTCGGCCATCTATGCCAATGGGGGAGAAGTTTTAGAGGGTTTAAGGGAAATGGTTTATGCTTTGAGTTTGTTTCCTAAGCATTTGCTTTTCATGCTCTTGCATATTTGTTGTTTCTTAGCATGTGGTATATATATAGAGGAAACTCCACCAATGATAATGACAAGTTCATCACACATGCATAGATTGTGGGGGAGTTTGCTCTATATATGGTGATGGTACCAATATCACATACTTGTGTAGTATTTTTATATTGGTTCTACCATTTTATTTGTTAAATTCCTTATATAAACCCTCTCAAAGGGATTGTCATCAATTACCAAAATGGGGGAGATTGAAAGAACAATGTGGGCCCCCATGTGTGGTTTTGGTAATTAATGACAATCTCTATGGACTAATGCTTGTATCAAGTTGTACTTGTAGGAATTATCCATAGGCAATGCTTGAACCATATGTTGGCTTCAAGGTTTGGAGAAGAAGAAAGTGAAGAGGATCAAGTGGTGACCAAGGTGTTCAAAGAGTGATCCACAGATTGGTCATGTGAGAGTTAAAACTATGAAGATCTCATGCTTAAAGCTTGCCAACCTCGGTGATCATGGATCGATGAAGACAAGGTCAAAGTAAAGGTTTCCCCATGTTGTACGGGGGAGTAACTTGCAAATCTTCATCAAGCCAGTGCGTGCAAGAGCAATCAAGAAAGGTGTTCCATCTTGAGAAGGACAAGACCGTCTACATCATAATCAAGTGGAATATGCGTAAGGGAAAGGTATGATCTTGATAGGGTTTCTTTCTTACCGGTCTTGGGATGTAAGTTGGGGAGACCGGTTTATAGGATAGATAACCGTACTATCAAGAGGGGCTCTCAAGTGAGTAACTCGATCATATCGTTCAGAGAGAGATCAAACCTTTGCATACTTTGCATCATCCTTTCTCGGTTGTTATTTGGATCTTATCCATGTGAGGTTCTAGAGCTTGTGGTAATATTCATAACAATCCCTAGTTCATCAAAAACGGATTTCCTTTTATATCATATTGTGTTTTTGATCTTTGAGGTTTTCCGGTTTCTCACCAAGAGAGGTATCTCACTTAATAATACATGAAATGTTCTCTCTTGGTGGTATCCAATATTTTCACTTTTTGTTGGGTACCTCTTGTTGTCCTCTTTCCAGCAAAATTGGTTTCGGGTCAATCGGAGTTTCCAAACTCTAGATATCGCCATTTAAAGTTTGCCTCTTATTTGGTCCAGACCGGAGTCTCCGGTCTGCATGGACCGGAGTCTCCGGTGTGGTCCGGAGTTTCTGGAGCTGTCTCCGGTGGTGACTTCAAAATCAGGGCTGGGACATACTCTATGGGGGTCCGGAGCCAGGTCCAGAGGCTACCCCGGAGTCTCCGGTGTTGGCTCAGTCCGGAGTCTCCGGTGTTGGAAGACCAGAGTCTCCGGTCTTGTTGGGTCGTGTCTGGTCCAGGTCATTCAGATGGGCGGTCCGGAGTCTTGTCCGGAGGTTGGGCCAGAATATCCGGTGTAGACCGTCTCCGGTCTGACTTTTCCCCAACGGGCAGAAAACGGTCAGAAATCTGTGGGCCTATAAAAGGGGCCCCTTCTTCCCCAATGCAACTGCTCGAGTTTTTACAGGCTTTCTCCTCTATTCTTGAACTTCTTGAGCTTGCTCCCCCTTCAATCCCTCCCTTGATTCTTTCATATACTTTAGGGATTTGAAAGAGGAGATCTAGATCTACAATCCCACCAATCCATCTCTCCTCTAAGTGAGGGGAACATCTTGGGATCTAGATCTTGGAGTCTTTTGTGGATTTCCTCCATTGTTCTTCCTCTCTTATTCCCCCACAAGATTTTGTAGCTTTGGTGTAATTTGGGGGATAAGGATTTGAGCACTACTTGTGTTCTTGCCATTGCATTTGGTGCATCAGTTTGAGTTCTCCTCGGAGGATTTGGTGAGTGAAAGTTGAGAAGCTTTTTACTCTTGGGTTCTTGGAACCCTAGACGGTTTGTTGGTGTTGTAGGTTGTGGCCTTGGTGGTATTGTGGACTTTGTGGTGTTTGTTGGGAGCCTCCAATTAAGTTGTGGAGAAGTGCCCCAACCTTGTGAGAGGTTCCGGTTGCCACCGACAAGTGCACCGATAGTGGAAGCGTGGATCGATCCCATTGGGGTGTGATTCACCGGAGAATAAGGGATGCCTTTTGTGGCGTTGGTGGTTCGATACCACCCCCTCTCCAAACGAGACGTACTCCATGCTGGGAGGAACTCGGTAAAATATCGTTGTCCCCGCGTGCCTCGGTTATCTCTATACCCGAGCTCTTTACTTATGCACTTTACATTGTGATAGCCTTCGTGCTTGAAGTAATACATATCTTGCTATCACTTTGTTGCTTATATTGCTTAACATAAGTTGTTGGTGCACATAGGTGAACCTTAGTTGTTCTAGGTTGTGCTTATCAAAGTAAACACTAGTTTTATTTCGCCTTTGTTGAGACACTCTAGGAAAAGCTTTAATCGCCTATTCATCCCCCCTCTAGGCGACATCTGTATCCTTTCAATTGGTATCAGAGCCCGGTCTCTCATTTTAGGCTTCACCGTCTTGAGAGTAAAGATGTCAGCTAGGGGATTAGTGCACAAGGACACACTCACATTCAATGGCACAAATTATGATGTTTGGAAAATTCGCATGCTTAATTTATTTTGGGAAATTCACCCAATTATCGAGGGATATCTATATGTGGGTTTCTCTTCTCCTATGGATACCCAAAACGAATCTTTAGAGGAGAAGTTGAACTCTCATATAGATGCTCTAGCTACTAAAATTCGTTTGCATGTTGTGAGCAATGTAGTTATTTCTTCTATCATGCCTTATTCAAGCGCTCGTGAGATATGGACCGAGCTTCAAGATAAATATAGCAAGTCCAACATTTTTGAGGATGATTGTGTTGCTTCCACTTCCGGTCGAGATGAGTTCTCATCCTCTACCACTTCACCAACATGTGACTTTTCACAAGGTAATGATATGGTGAGTGGTGATAGAGATTGCAATTTGGATAGTGTGCTTACTATTTGTAATCCTTCATCTCTATCTAGTTGCAATGATCTATCTTTGGACCCTAACACTTCTAGCACTACAAACTTCTTACATGCTTGTGTTAATAGTCCTTGCATATCATGTAGAAATGACTTGAATAAATCTCATGATGATATGCTTGTGTTGTCTTGTTGTCATGATAAAAATGCTTCTATTTCTCTAGTGCTTGTGTTGCTAACCATGTAGAGGAAACCGAAGACTCTATGGACCAAGACAAATTCTTGATTAGAGCTACAAGTGCAATCTCATCATCACCTTCCTCCGGTTCTCACAAATGCCTTATGGCTAAGGGAACAAAGGTAACCTCTTTGGATCCCATTGTATCTCATGATGATGAGGTTGAAAATGATAATGATGATTATAGAGGTAAGTATGATATTACCTCTATTAAGAAAATGGGAGAGGTTGTCTATGGCACTCTCTTCAAAAATAAAATTGCTTCCTCCAACTTTCTTGAAATCTTGAATTTATGCTATAGAAGGCAATGATCTTATTGAGGAGCAAGAAAACTTAATTCATGAACAATTTGCGCGTGAGCGTAAGTATTCTAATGAAATTGCTCAACTAAATGACTCCCTTGAAGAAGAACAAACCACCAAAGAATCTCTTGAGGAGACTTTCACTCTAGAATTATCTAGAGTAAAACAATACCATGATAGAGAACTTGTGGTGGCAAACTCCTTCAAGTTTAAAAATGATGAACTTGAAGTTGCTTATGCTAAACTTGTTGAGGATTTTAAGCATCTTGATAATGGCTCTCGGGTTGTTAATAGGGAGCTCATCAAACTCACCGAGTCGCATGAGCAACTTAAAGCTTCATATTCAAAAGAGCTTGCCAAGTTGCCCTCACCTCTCACAAATAATGATGATGCTTGTGCTACTAACTCTATTTCTTGTGAAGCATCTATTTTGGAGGAGAATGTTCAGCTAAAGGTGATGATGGCTCCTTCAATGTTGTGTTTCTTTAGTCTTCAAATCTTGAGCAAGATTTCTTGTCTCACTTGTCCTTAGTGATATCCAAGTTTGCAGTCCTTGGTGAAAATGCTGAAGATGTTGAAGTCATTAGAGTTGAAGATGTTGAAGTCATTAGAGTTGAAGAAGTCCTTAGCTCATGGTGAAGTCTTTGGCCATGGGGTAGGTTTGTCCATCAAGTTTGAAATAGAAGAGATGTGGAATCAAATCCAAAGTAGTTGAGGAAAGAGTTTACAAGATTGTTTGTAAATAAGTTTTGGAACAAACACAACTCCTATTTTTTTCTAAGGTTTTTTGTCCAATCCTAGGTTTACAAATCCTACAGGCAACACAATGCTCTGATACCATCTGTAGAGGTCCCAACCTTTAATAAGGTAGAGATCCCTGTGTTTACAATGCTAGTCCCTGGATCAATAGCTAGCATCCACAGTTAAGATGTAATATCAAGAAACAAAGGTTAGAATACAACTTTATAACCAGGAATAAATTAATTCATTACATCTTACATAGCTCATTTGGCTATTACATTACATTGCAGCAGAATATCTATAAGCATGGGGTCCTTCATCTTCAAAGTGCCACAGGCAAACATGTTGGTTGTAGACTTGTAATCTTAATCAATAAACTTCACTAACACCAAACCAACCTGCAACATTACAAGTTACATCCACAAGGGTCAATACATTTGAATTGTATTGGCAAGTTTCACTACTATGTAGAAATAAGAGGATCCTATAATTACATGCATATTTGGCTAAGTAGGGTTTAGGCTCATTTGCAGAAAGCAATATAGTTTTGTCCTATCTTTTCCAAAATAGTTTTGCTCTTTTGAAAAATCTTTTGTCAAATCTTTCTGAACTCCTTGGAATCCACCAAGTGCTTCATGTCTCTTGTTGTCGCTTTCAAATTTTACTTTTAGAAATTGGAATGTCGAGATTTCCTATAGCTTCAGGCCTTAGTTGCTCAGTATTGTCCATAACCGGGGACACGGCTAAGTACTTAGAATTTTGATCTTCTGCAAAAGTTGTACACTTTACCCACATGACACAATCTCATCTTGTTGCCACCAGTGGCCGCTGGATAAGTACTCACCAAGATGGAGTACTGGCAGATTGAGAATGTGACGAAGTCTTTCCATAGGGTCCTCCCAATACACAATGCTAGCTTGTCTTCAGGCACCAATGTAGGGTTCCTAGTTCCCTCATTCCAGTTAACCTGAAGAGGCCAATGCATGGGTCTTCCACTATGTAGTTGACTAAGCCAGTGCCCATTTAGCATGTGGCTGTACACGGAAGCCACTGTACGAGAAACATGTTCAATCTCTAAGTCCCTGGGTGGTTTTCTTCTAGTGCACAACAAAAAGAGATTGCCATATAAACATGGTTCCTCTTGTTGCCACCTTGTACAAAACTTGAGTATCCTTGTCCACCCAGGTGGTTCATTGAGTACTTGTTTTATTATATAAAACATAAGTCTTTTCCCAACTTCATATAATCTCAACATGTATCTCATCTCAATATATATAGCAGGGCTAAGCATATTGCAACTACATTGTTTTCACTAAGGAATGTATAAGGGTATCCTAATAGGATTTAGTATAGCAAAATATAGTAGTCCTTATCATGCATGTTTCAAAAATCCACTAAGTGTAATGAAAATAATAGGACTTGGATGATAGTGTCACTTGCCTTTTTAGTAGAGAATGTTGGTTCACTTCTTGGTCTTGCAAATATCACACTCTTCTAATTACACTATAATACAATTAAGCAAACACATATTCAACACAACATTCAAACAACTTAACTCACATAAAATAACAAAAACAAGGTCATGCATGCAAGCATGCAAAAGATAGTTTTATTTTCAAAGGTTGTTTCTACTAGGCTCTAAACATTGCAAGGTTCAAAGTGGTCATTTTCTAAAGTGGAAAAGTCATTTGCAAAAAGGGTTTTATCTATAAACCATTTTTAAATCAATCATTATTTTATGTGGTTGAAAAATGCTTTTAGCAAAGCAATATTCCTTTAAAGGGTTCACCAAATACATTTTAATTCTCAAAACTTGGTGTTTAGGGTCAGTAAGTTTGAATCAAAACATTTTCCAAAGGTTTTTCTCAAAAATCATTTCCATATCAAAATCAATGTTTCTATTTGACTAGAAATGAGCTAATTCAATTATTCAATCCTAATCTTCACAAAATACATTTTTAAATCCATAAGTTGGTTCCTAGGGTCAGTAGGTTCACAGCAAATTATTTTGCAAAGATTTCAACCCCAAAATCATTTTGAAATAAAATTTATATCCTAAACAAGCAAACACAAGTTTATGCAAAAACAAACATTTTACCAGAAGCTTTTTACTAAACAAAGTGCATGGTTGGCTAGGTCTTGTTTTTGAATCCATTGATATAAAATTTGCAAATTTTGGACGTGTGGATCAAAAGTTATGCAAGCTACAAGTTTGCATATAAATCAGATTCAGAATTTTGTTTTAAATCAAACCAGTGCCACACGGCGTGTTTCTACTGGCCGGTACCGGTTCGCACGGATCGGCCTCTCTGGATCGTTGGATATAAGTGTGATCGTGTGGCGCAGAGGCACCCGTACCTCTTCGTTTAATGAATCTATCTAAGCCACCAGATGGAGATCTAACGGTGCGAAACGACCTGACCAAATTCGAGCGGCGCCGATGGTGGCTGGCGGCGGCGCACGGTCAGGCGGTGGCGTTGCGGCGGCTACAGGAAGCAAAGGAGGAAACGGGGGTGCTCACCGTGCTCGCGAGGTCGAGGTGATGCTCAATGCGTGGTCGGCTTGGCAAGGGGCGCTCAGGGACGGCGGCAATTCCTCGCCGGAGTGGGTGGCGACGTCAGGTGGTTCTGGAGGTCGTCGAGGATGGGGCTGCAAGTCGCGCCGAGGCAAGGCAGGGGCACAGTAAGACGCGAGTTGAACTGCTGATGATGTGAGCATCAATAGGAGGTGCCGGGGCGGTCGAGACTTACCATGGGAGGTCGCCGGAGAAGGGCAGACGCGGCGGCGCTCAGATGAAGACGAAGTCGACGTTCTAGGGCACTAGCGGGCGAGTTCGAGGCACTGGAAGGTGCGCGCTGGTCTGAGGGGCAAGCTCGCGTGCTCGGGGAGGCGAGGCGAGGCTGGACGGCACCGGAATTTGTCGGAGACGTCGTCGGAGCAGTGGCAAAGCAAAGGGAATTGGGGGCAGCCTGGTGGCTCACTTGCAGCGGGGTTTGAGGGGAAATGAAAAGGAGACAGAGGCGATTAAATGGGCGTGGTCACGGCAAGGTATAACCGCGGCAGTAACGCGAATTCAACGACGCAATCAAAGGCAGCAACGGCAGGAAGAACGGTCGCGAGGGAGATGACGCTGAGGTGGCGATGTGGGACCTGCCTGTCAGCGAGGAAGAGAGAGAGAGAGGGGTCCACTCGTCTGTGACTGCGTGGGTGGGTTTTTCGGTGGAAAACGATTCGCGCGTGGGGGGTTTAGTTGGGCTGGAGCTGGGCTTGCTGGGCTGGCCAGTTGGGTTGCTGTTTGTTTCATTTTTTTTGTACTGAAAGATTTCCTTTTTCTATTTGATTTTCTGTTTTGTTTTTCAAACAATTAATTCAAACATCAAATCAAATCAAACCACCACCAAACTTTGAACAATTTTTTGTTCTGTTTAACAACACAAACCAAAGTCCAATATAAAATAATATTTTTATTCTTTTTAGGATCTATATAATAATTAAATAAAATAGACCTTAGTTATTAATTCAAATAGGATTTGTTTTATTAAAATCTCCATTTTGAAAGCTAAATAATAACAAAACCAATTCAGTAGGTTTTATTTGTAAATACAATACACTTGGAAAACTTATTCAAAATAGAATAACAAGTTTTAGTGTTTAATTAAAATGGGAAAGCCTTTACTTTAATAAAATTGGATATTAATAAATCCTCATTATTTTATTTAAATAAACTTTTACTATTTCAATCAAAACAAAATATTTTATTTCAAAAGTTTGGCCAAGGTTTATTTTTGGCTCTGTAAAGGAATCCTTATTTATAAATCTATCTTTGCTTTTGAAAATCAATTTTTTTATTAAAAGATCCAAAAATAGTGATTTCAATTATTAAAACTTTCTTTATTAATTGTTTATCTTTATAAATCCCTTTAGGATTTATTTGATCAAATAGGTTTGAAGGTTTTCAATTGGAATCAAAAAGTTTCTTCTCACCCTGAAAATCAACAAAGTTTTATTTTATTCATTTATTTTTCACATAACAAGATTTGGAAAATCTTGGGATGTGACAGATGATTATAGAGGTAAGTATGATATTACCTCTATTAAGAAAATGGGAGAGGTTGTCTATGGCGCTCTCTTCAAAAATAAAATTGGTTCCTCCAACTTTCTTGAAATCTTGAATTATGCTATGGAAGGCAATGATCTTATTGAGGAGGAAGAAAACTTAATTGATGAACAATTTGCGCGTGAGCGTAAGTATTCTAATGAAATTGCTCAACTAAATGACTCCCTTGAAGAAGAACAAACCACCAAAGAATCTCTTGAGGAGACTTTCACTCTAGAATTATCTAGAGTAAAAGAATACCATGATAGAGAACTTGTGGTGGCAAACTCCTTCAAGTTTAAAAATGATGAACTTGAAGTTTCTTATGCTAAAATTGTTGAGGATTTTAAGCATATTGATAATGGCTCTCGGGTTTTTAAGAGGGACCTCATCAAACTCACCGAGTCACATGAGCAACTTAAAGCTTCATATTCAAAAGAGCTTGCCAAGTTGCCCTCACCTCTCGCAAATAATGATGATGCTTGTGCTACTAACTCTATTTCTTGTGAAGCATCTATTTTGGAGGAGAATGTTGAGCTAAAGGCTCAACTTGCGTTGCTAACTAGCAACTACGGTAAATTAGAAGAAAGTCATGTTAAGCTCTCAAGCTCGCATGAGGATCTTCTAGGGTCCCATGGTAGGCTAAAGTTAGCTCATGAGGCCATCGTGTCAAAGGTAACATCTAGTGGGCCTCATGTGGACATTAGCACTACATCTACTCCAAGTGTTATATTGCCATGTGCTAGTCCTTGTAGTTCATCCTCTCACAACCATGATATATCTCATGATGAATTACATTCCGTGCCTTGTTGCTCTAACAATGTAGCATCTACTTCCTCTAGTGTTTTTATTTGAAACTAACCATGTAGAGGAAATCAAAAGGCTCAAGGCTCAAGTCACTTCTTTGAAGAATGACTTGAAAAAGGGTCATCAAGGGAAGGTCACACTCAACAAAATCTTCAGTGTGCAAAACTCCCCCAATGACAAGAGTGGGCTTGGATTCAACTCCAATGTCAAGAACAAGTCCACTATCAAGTTGAAGCACAAGGACAACAAGAAGAATGGCCAATATCAAGTCAAGAATCCGGCCAACATTGTTTGCTTCAAGTGCAAGGAAGAAGGGCACCATGTTAGATCTTGCCCATTGAAGAAAAAGCCTCTTAGGGTGAAGCAACAAGGGAAGCAGCCTCAAGCTCCACCTCAAGTCATTAATGGGCCTCTTCCTAAGAGGACTAGTCGAGCTCTTCCTTGAGTTGTGGCTTCACCTAAGAAGAAAGATGGCAAGAGTAGAACTTTCTACATATGCCGTGAGAAGGGGCATATTTCTTCCGCATGCACTATTGGTATCTCCTCATCCAATCCTATCTTAATTGATGATGCTTATTCACTTTATAAGGATGAGGTTGGCAATGTGGTTGCCAAATTTTTTGGTGCCCAATGTGGTGTCAAGAAAAGATCCATTTGGGTTGCCAAGCCTATTGTGACTAACTTCTTAGGACCCAACTTGGTTGGGGACCAACACGCCAAAACTTGATCAATAGGTGTGTTTTGGAGGGCATTGGAGACTTGGCTTCATCATGAAGAATTAAGGGATCTTCATTATTATTTGTGTCATGCCAAGTCATGTGGATTATATTGCTCCTATTATATTTCCAATGTTCCTCCTTGCGGTAACATATGCTTAACTCATTTCATTGAAAGTTACTCGCCCCCTTGTGCATGTGTTGGTTTTGTATCTTCCATGCTTTTGTACATGTTGTGTTTTCCACTTAATTATATTGAGGTATCAAGCATATTTTTGTATGATTAGGTGGCACACCATGTATGTGTGTTTCTTGTATTGAAGCCTTAATTGATTATATTTTATATCTTATTTGGATCTTGTGAGAGATTAATGGATTATCCCATTTTGGGGGAGTGTTATGCTTGGGCATTCCACAATCCTAAAATTGTGTGGACATGAGGAATACCACCTAGTGTTTATATTGGATTATTGTCAATTCTCTATGTGGTACAATTCTCATGAGAAATTTAAGTTTATAATGTCCATTAATTATCTCTATTTGTATCATTTTGCCTCGTGTTGATTTTATGATAGTATCACATTATGGGGGAGTCATATGCTTAGTGCATATTACAATCCTAGAAAATGTGAATATTCGAGGTTGTGTCACTTATAATTGATATTGATAATAATCTAGTGCCTATGTGACACATTTTCTCATACAAGTTCCAATTTGCTTGAATGCATTTATTGATCATATTTTAGATCTTGTATATGAGAGTGGTTCTTGGTACGTGTTTCCTCATATTTAGATCTCTATATCATCATGGAAACCATTTGCTTCAAGTTACTCTAATCACTAGTGATTGTGTGACAATTGGAAGCTACCAAGAATCTTGTTCGAAGTATCATGCTTAATTCTTATATTTGTTATATGCTTCTTGCTATGACTATGATCTTGGATATCCATGCAAGCTACCTTGGGAAAATGATTCCCAATATTTCTTGTCCTTGGACAATGAGTACTATATTTATGGTAGAATTTATTGATCATATTCACTTTGGCCCTTGCTTAATATTGTCCTATCTTTGGCCAAGTAAATGTTTTGTGTGCTCCCATGTATTCCTTGCTACTTTTGGATCTTCTTATTTTATTGGTATCCTCTTGTGTTTTATTTAATGTAGGTAGTAGTGATGATCTCATTTGTGTGCATTTTGCATTCAAAAGCAAAATTCTATATAATGTACTACTTATGGGTGAGCTCTCCTATATTATTTAGAACACTCGTATTTATGCTTCTTTGTTTGATCCATATCGGATTTTATGTGCTTGGAACCTCAATCTTTTCGTTTTGGTATTTTGTGCCATCATGAGAAGTTTGGGAAGTTTGGTTTCTTGTTGGAACCTTGCTATTTTTGGGAGTTGGTTTTGTCTCATTCCTTATTTCATGATTCGACCATATTAGAATGAGATAAATCCTTGAGCATTTTTATTTTTATATATCTCTTGCTCTTTGGCTTTTGCCTAGTTCATTTGTTGAATTTGTGCTCTTTCATTGTTGAATTGGTTCTTTGATATAATTTGGACATCATTTGTCGTGTCACACTCTTGTGTGTGCAATCTCGATTTACTTGGTGTTTTTGTTCAAATTGTATCTTTTTTTTGGTTCTTGAAAGATTTATGCATGCATGTTTACTAAATGTTTATATAATGGCATGCTTGCTTTCTTTGATCCAATATATAGGGGATACTCCACCAAATCCCATCGGCTAAGTTGTGCATGAAATTCAATTTCACATTAATATGTACATATTTATGTGGAGTCTCTCCTATGTATTGTAGTTGCACTAACTACATTGGACCCAATAAGTATGGGGACCATTTTGTACTTCAATTTGTTTTAGGTACATTGGAGATATATTGGATGCTTGTCTCTCAATTTTGAAGAAGTGATGCTTAGAAGAAAATTTGAGGCAAGCTATAGGATGATCAATGAATTCATATCCTCTACATCCTACCAATTATATCTCGGTAACAAGTATATCTTTCTCATGCTCACATATCTTGATTCCAACCATTTGTCGGTTGCCTTCTAGCATGAATTAATGTATTTGTAATTGTTGTAGTTCTAGCCATGGTTTTGAGAGGACTCTATATTGTATATGCATTTAAGTTGAGATGAGTGCATATAATTGGGAGTATACAAAATCATGCATATGATCCTCCAATCCCAAATATGTCAATCTAGCAATTTTATTGCCTATCATTTCCTCAAATTCTCTCATGTGCAATAGTGAGATTTTGCTAGCCTATTTTCTCTTATGATACTTGTTGCCTTTCTCCATATATTCCAACTTTCTCCTTTTTCCCTTGGTGATAGTTGTAATATATGTAGTGTGTTGGTGTTTGAAGATCATTAATCTACAATAAGATATATTTGAGCCTTTGGTCGTGCTTTGGAGCAAAAATCTTATTGGTATATGTTATGACTTCATTTTTTATTCCATGTGCTTCTTGTATATCTTCTTTATGTGTGCATATTACTTTGTTGGCATATGTCTTTGCGACGTTTTCCACTTAGAGACATATACACATATGAGAAGATAATTTTAGTTGATCTTTAATCCTTGGATACCACCTTTCTATTCCTTTTGATTCTTCGGTGGCTTCCAAATTTATTTGCCTATGAGTGATTGTTCCTCTTGTTTGCATCTTCAGACACTCATACTTGTTCTCTCATGCCTTGTATTGTTAAATGAATTTGGATGAGTGAGGATTCCATGATTATGCACCTTGATCCCAAATACAATTATCATAATTGGTGCATTATCTTTGGGGAGCTCATCTAATTCATTTAATAATGCTCATTTGTCTTCTTTCTCATTTATTGTGCCTTAAATGTTTATGGAGGAGTGAGGATTCCATATTTGTGCATTTTTGTATTGAAATACAATGATTCTAAAGTATGCACAAATCTTGGGGAGCTTCTCTATTTTATTTAAGCATTTATTTGATCTTTCATTTGCTGTGTTTTAAATGCCTATGGGGGAGCAAGGATTCCATATTTGTGAATTATGTATTCCAATGCATTTATTTAATTGTGCACAAATCTTGGGGAGCTTCTCTGTTTGTTATTTGAAACACTCATCTACTCGTATCATAATATCTTGTTGTTTCCATTTGGACTCATTTGTTGTTTTCAATTGGTTTGCTGGATCTTGTGATTGCTTACATCATTTTTTGATGCTTCTTTTATTTTATTTCTTTTGGCAATCTTTGGGTCCTCGATATAGTTCTACTTCCTCCCAAGTATTCATCTTTGGATATGTGCGAATGCACACCTTTGGGGATCTATCACTATATTGGCCTTCTAGAACTTGTCACCCATTTCGGCCATCGATGCCAATGGGGGAGAAGTTTTAGAGGGTTTAAGGGAAATGGTTTATGCTTTGAGTTTGTTTCCTAAGCATTGGCTAAAATGGGGGAGATTGAAAGAACAATGTGGGCCCCCATGTGTGGTTTTGGTAATTAATGACAATCTCTATGGACTAATGCTTGTATCAAGTTGTACTTGTAGGAATTGTCCATAGGCAATGCTTGAACCATATGTTGGCTTCAAGGTTTGGAGAAGAAGAAAGTGAAGAGGATCAAGTGGTGACCAAGGTGTTCAAAGAGTGATCCACAGATTGGTCATGTGAGAGTTAAAACTATGAAGATCTCATGCTTAAAGCTTGCCAACCTCGGTGATCATGGATCGATGAAGACAAGGTCAAAGTAAAGGTTTCCCCATGTTGTATGTGGGAGTAACTTGCAAATCTTCATCAAGCCAGTGCGTGCAAGAGCAATCAAGAAAGGTGTTCCATCTTGAGAAGGACAAGACCGTCTACATCATAATCAAGTGGAATATGCGCAAGGCAAAGGTATGATCTTGATAGGGTTTCTTTCTTACCGGTCTTGGGATGTTAGTTGGGGAGACCAGTTTATAGGATAGATAACCGTACTATCAAGAGGGGCTCTCAAGTGAGTAACTCGATCATATCGTTCAGAGAGAGCTCAAACCTTTGCATACTTTGCATCATCCTTTCTCGGTTGTTATTTGGATCTTATCCATGTGAGGTTCTAGAGCTTGTGGTAATATTCATAACAAGCCCTAGTTCATCAAAAACGGATTTCCTTTTATATCATATTGTGTTTTTGATCTTTGAGGTTTTCCGGTTTCTCACCAAGAGAGGTATCTCACTTAATAATACATGAAATGTTCTCTCTTGGTGGTATCCAATATTTTCACTTTTTGTTGGGTACCTCTTGTTGTCCTCTTTCCAACAAAATTGGTTTTGGGTCAATCGGAGTTTCCAAACTCTAGATATCGCCATTTAAAGTTTGCCTCTTATTTGGTCCAGACCGGAGTCTTCGGTGTGGTCCGGAGTTTCCGGAGCTGTCTCCGGTGGTGACTTCAGAATCAGGGCTGGGACATACTGTATGGGGGTCCGGAGCCAGGTCCAGAGGCTACCCCGGAGTCTCCGGTGTTGGCTCAGTCCGGAGTCTCCGGTGTTGGAAGACCGGAGTCTCCGGTCTTGTTGGGTCGTGGCTGGTCCAGGTCATTCAGATGGGCGGTCCGGAGGCTTGTCCAGAGGTTGGGACGGAATCTCCGGTGTAGACCGGAGTCTCCGGTCTGACTTTTCCCCAACGGGCAGAAAACGGTCAGAAATCTGTGGGCCTATAAAAGGGGGCCCTTCTTCCCCAATGCAACTGATCGAGTTTTTACAGGCTTTATCCTCCATTCTTGAACCTCTTGAGCTTGCTCCCCCTTCAATCCCTCCCTTGATTCTTGCATATACTTTAGGGAGTTGAGAAGCTTTTTACTCTTGGGTTCTTGGAACCCTAGACGGTTTGTTGGTGTTACAGGTTGTGGCCTTGGTGGCATTGTTGCCTTGGTGGCGTTTGTTGGGAGCCTCCAATTAAGTTGTGGAGAAGTGCCCCAACCTTGTGAGAGGTTCCGGTTGCCACCGACAAGTGCACCGATAGTGGAAGCGTGGATCAATCCCATTGGGGTGTGATTCACCGGAGAATAAGGGATGCCTTTTGTGGCGTTGGTGGTTTTATACCACCCCCTCTCCAAACGAGACGTACTCCATGTTGGGAGGAACTCAGTAAAATATCGTTGTCCCCGCGTGCCTCAGTTATCTCTATACCCGAGCTCTTTACTTATGCACTTTACATTGTGATAGCCTTCGTGCTTGAAGTAATACATATCTTGCTATCACTTTGTTGCTTATATTGCTTAGCATAAGTTGTTGGTGCACATAGGTGAACCTTAGTTGTTCTAGGTTGTGCTTATCAAAGTAAACACTAGTTTTATTCCGCCTTTGTTGAGCCACTCTAGGAAAAGCTTTAATCGCCTCTTCACCCCCCTATAGGCGACATCTGTATCCTTTCAGACGATCAGTGATTTCCCAAGTACCATTAGCTAAGATGGAGTCCATCTGCTTCGGACAGCTTCCTTCCAGTAGTCAGCATCTTGAGATGCATAGGATTCTGAAATAGAAGTGGGAGTATCATCCACAAGGTACACAATGAAATCATCACCAAATGACTTTGTAGTCCTTTGTCTCTTGCTCCTTTTGGGAGCTTCATTGTCATCCTCCACAGGATCATCAGAGTGTTCTATCGGCATAGTGGGTTCAGGAATTATAGAAAATTCCTGACTAGATGAACTAGTCATCTCCTGATTTGATGAGCTAGACATGCCTTTCATAGGAAAGATGTCCTCAAAGAAAGTCGCATCATTGGACTCCATAATTGTACCAACATGCATGTCAGATACCTCAGATTTTACTATCAAAAATCTATAGCCAATGCTATGAAAAGCATATCCTAGAAAAACACAATCAACGGTTTTTGGTCCAAGCTTTCGCTTCTTGGGTATTGGAATATTAACTTTCGCCAAACAACCCCAAGTTCGTAAGTAAGAGAGTTTAAGCCTTTTCTTTTACCATTCCTCAAATGGAGTCATGGTTTTATCCTTTACAGGAACACGGTTTAGGACATGACACGCAGTCATTAGCGCCTCCCCCCACCATTCCTTGGAAAGACCCGATGTATCTAACATGGTGTTAACCAAATCAGTTAGAGTGCGGTTCTTCCTTTCGGCCACCCCATTTGACTGAGGTGAGTAGGGAGGCGTCCTCTCATGTATAATACCGTGTTCCATACAGAATAAATCAAATTCGTTTGAAAAGTACTCTCCACCACGATCCGACCTTACCCGCTTGATTTTAAGATCAAGTTGGTTTTCTGCCTCAGCTTTATAGATTTTGAAGTAGTTCAAAGCTTCATCTTTAGATTTCAGAAGATAAACATAACAATATCTAGTGGAGTCATCAATCAACGTCATAAAGTATCTTTTTCCAACTTTTGTCAACACACCATTCATCTCACAAAGATCTGAATGTATAAGTTCTAGCGGTGCTAAGTTTCTTGGTTCCGCAGCCATATGAGACTTGCGGGGTTGCTTTGCTTGCACACAAACTTGGCACTTAGAACCTTTGACAGTGGTAAATTTCGGAATTAAACTCATATTGTCTAGCCGCGTCATGCAACCAAAGTTAATATGACAGAGTCGTGAATGCCAAACATTGGACTCATTATCATTGCAAACATGATTAATAACTTTAGTACATGAGTTTGACAAAGACAAGCGGAACAGACCTCTGCACTCATAACCCTTTCCAAAAAATTGTACATATTTAGAAATTACAACTTTATTGGACTCAAAAACCAACTTAAAGCCATCTCGACATAAAAGTGATCCGCTGACGAGATTCTTATTGATGGAGGGAACGTGCTGCACATTCTTCAGCTGTACGGTCTTCCCCGAAGTAAACTTCAGATTTACCGTACCAACACCATGAACAGAAGCACGTGAGCCGTTTCCCATCAGCACGGAAGAAGTCCTTGAGACTTGATAAGAGGAAAACATGGAAATATCAGAACATACATGTGTATTAGCACCGAGTCTATCCACCAATCAGGAGAATGACATACTGAAAGGATAGTAGGTAAAATGCTGTACCCAACATCCTTCATCTCAGTATCGCTAATAACAACATTAGCGGCATTGCCGCTGTTCCCATGTTGACGCTTGTCAAAGCGATTAGGACAGCTAGGAGCCCAATGACCAGGATCACCACAGACGAGGCAAGAGCATTTCCTCTTATCATTTTTCTTCTTGAATTTGGTTGAGTGCGTGTCCTTGTTCTTACCATCGAACTTTCCCTTTCCTTCAGTTTTGTTCTTATTCTTAAACTTGTGGGATTGGAAGTTTTTCCTCTGCACTAAATTGGCAGTAGAACCTCCCTCAAGTCCTCGAGCAGTTTTGTCCTTTGCTCTCACCTTATCTTCCACATGAAGAGACCCAATGAGATCCATAACGGAAAACTCTTGTCTCTTATGTTTCAGAGAAGTAGCAAAGTTCCTCCACGAAGGAGGAAGCTTGGCAATAATGCCACCAGCCACAAATTTGTCCGGTAAGGAACACTTAAACTGCTCAAGTTCTTTGGCAAGTGATTGTATCTCATGAGCTTGCTCAACGACGGAGCACTCATCAACCATCTTGTAGTCATAGAATTGCTCCATGACATACAGCTCAGTGCCAGCGTCCGAGACCCCAAACTTGGCCTCGAGCGCTTCCCACGCGTCCTTGCCATTATCAAATGACATATACGGGTCAACAATGTTGTCCCCAAGAACACTGAACAAAGCCGCCATAAACATGGTATCGGCTTTCTTAAAGTTCGCTTCCTTCTCGGCAGAAAGATCTCCTTCAGGCTTGCCAAGAGTGGCGCTCTAACAGTTTAGGTTTTCAAACCAAAGAACCGCTCTCTTGCTCCATCTCTTATAGTGCATGCCATCAAAAGTAGGCGGTCTAGTAGCCGCGGCTACACCAGTGGAATTCAGTTGCCTATAATCAGGTTTTTGGATTGTTGGAAATATAAGAAATAATCCATATGATTTAATTCGAATAATAAACTGATAAATCATGATCATACAAACGGTACTAAAACCAATTATGCGGATCAACAAAGTAGATGAACATATTACATCTATAGGAGATAAACCTATCACATCTACACCAAACGCTAGAACAAAGAACTCTAGCATAATCCGAAAGAGATAAATCAAGATCACATACGATGTAGGATGAATAGCAGCCGCAGCGGTTGCAGCAGCGTCGCCCATGTTGAGGTTGTCGAAGAGGTCGCTCAGGTCCGGGAAGAAGTCGTCGTTCGGGAACTCGCCGTCGGACGACGTCGTGGTTGCCAGTAGTCGCGCTTGAGCGCTCCCAAAAAACCTGATCGCCCCTCACCCATACAGGTTCACGATAGGCGGGGTTCCGGAGGCCTACTGTCCCGATCTGCGGTGCATGCCGCAAGCCGGGATAGGGAAGACGAAAGCGGCGGCGCAAGGTTCTGGAGGGTAGGCGCGTGTGTGGATTGATTCGGTGCCGATTAGGTTTAGCCCGGACGCTTATATAGTGCAGGTTAGGAAGATCGTGGGCTCAGCCCACGTCTGAGTCGGTAACAGCCACGTCCATAAAAACTGGAAACGGCTGTAATTAACGCGTCCGTTAATGACTCATAATCAGTTTTCCCAACCAGTAAAATAAAGCTCGGCTCGGCGAGATTCCCGCAACCCGCAACCCGCAACCTGTGGCGGCGCGCGTCGTGACGAGGCGAGGCGTGGCGTGGCGAGGCGGGCGGCGTCGAAGGAGGAGTGCGCGAGGGCTACTCTTCTTGTCACACCTTAGTGAGTGGTGCAACACTCTACTATATAAGCTGGTCCAACTCTCCTTCAACTAGCAATGTGGGACTAAACTTTAGCACCACTACACAGCCATATGCTGTCATATATAAGTGGGCCAAAGAGAATTTCAGAATTTATCTAATGGGCCAACAGCCCAAAACTCACCAAATTCCAACAATAGTTTCCCAAGCCCATCCATGCACCGTACTAACCTACCATAATTTACTATATCTCTGGATACGAAGAGCTCGGTTCACCACGACCTACTAAATCCATCCAGCCACCCATAACTCACGGGCATATAGTTGCATATGTAAGCTACCAAACAAAGACACTAATCATTTCTCTAAAACATGGGTGGCCATCCCTGAGTGAGATACACGGTAAAACCATAGACACGGGCCCAGTAACCACGAACCTAGCAATTACCAATTCCACCCAGAGAGTTCGTTAATTAAGTTGTTTTCAATTTTCTAGCAAACACATCCTTTTAAAACAATACTTTATCACGGTGCATCCCACCCTCGTCTAAGTAAGAATAACTAAACCCATCTAACATATGGTGGCTCACCTAACAAGGAATAATACGATAATAGTGGGACATAGCATAGCAATAATAGTCCTACACATTTAACTAAAAAAACTAAGCTACAATGCATACATAAAATAAATAGGACATTTATGTAGCACCACTTGCCTTGGTAGTTGTTGAATTCAAACACATAGTCTTGACAATCACAGGAGTTACACTCCTCACAATCTACACGAAACGATACAACACATAAATAATATCACATAGAGATCAAGCAAAATGCATGCATGACAAGTTAAATAAAGTTTCAATAGAACTTTTATAATCTCTAATTATTATACTTACTGATGGCATGCATGGAAAACTATTAATGCATCAAAACCAAATTATGCAAATTAAGGATATAGTTAATAGGCTTTTATTCAAAATATTAAGCCTCTATTGTAAATAGTGTTGTTAAATCTGGACAAAAATACTACTGGATAGATATTCCAATTTAGAGCCAGGGGAAAAAGGATTCACGTCAAAAGGACTTATAGATAAGTTTATAGAATTAAAATACTCTCTTTGACCCATATTAGTTGACTCAAATTTGTCTAAATTTGGCTAAATCTAGACACTATTTAGTATATAGGTTCATCCAAATTTTGCCAAGTCCAAGTCAAGTAATATGGGTCGGAGGGAGTACTACCAAATGCATTTTAATATACTTAAAATTGTCTATGCTGTAAACCTGTAATTTTATTGCAGAAACAGATCTTACTCATTTTTGTGATTCGAACGACATATTATTTGTATTTTTCTTAATAGTGGTTATTTTCCTATGAATTGAATACTCTGAAAGGGGTATTAACCCATTTAAATAAATACGACAAATACTTACAATACATGTCTGAACCAATTTCATACTAATAATCTACATAAAAATTATCTTTCCAAGGGTATATTATTTGCATTTTCTGGATACGTAGATAATTTACTAGGAATTTTTGAAGTCGTAACTATTTTCTGCAATTTTAATAGATCAAAATAGTATTCAAAACGCAGTCAACGCTGACGCAGGCAGTGACTGGCCTGCCATGTGGCGTGTTGGTACTTTTCGGTACCGGTTCACTGCCGATCTTATCCATGCCGCCCATCGGTGATCCCACAACGGGGGAAACGAAGCTTCCCATCTCACGTCTATATGGTGGCGATGGGTGGCTCAGTCGGCGGCGCTGGCGATGATCTAGTAGTCCTCAGCGGCGACGGGGTAGTCCACGAGATGCCGCAGCGTGAGGTGGTCTCAGAGGTGGTGACGACGCGGGCAGAGGTTCCCTCGGGCGACGGCGGCAGATAGCTGGGGCGACACGGTGGCGGGGGTGCTCTGGCGGCGTGTTATGGCGGCTCTTGTGGCCTGCATGGGAGGGGAAGGGGTCAGGGCAGCGCGGTGCATCAGGGAAAGGCGGTCAGGAGTGAAAATAGGTGGAGAGGAAGGTCGGGTCGTCGAGCTCGTGCTCGTACCGAGCTTCAGACGGTGGCGGAGGTGGAGACCTCCGACGACAAATTCGGGCAACATAACGGTGCCAAAATTTTAGGGTTTCTGAGGGCTTTAGAAGAGGAGGAGGCGGGGCTTATGTAGGGAATAGGATTGGAGAGAGGGGCGCTCGGGTTTGAGCGGAATTTGGCGAAATTCGTGGTGACCATTTGTGTCTGGGTCGGGGACGGATGGAGGAAGGAGATGATAGGCGGGGCCTGCCTGCCAGGTGGAAAAAAAGAAAGGATAAAGGAAAAGGGGAAACAGGAAGAGGTGCGCGCGGGCTTGCTGGGCCGCTTGCTAAGCTAGTAGCGTGTTGTGCTGCCGAGCGCTGGCTGGACCCCGGGTGGGTCTGCTGGGACGTCTACAGGCTCACCTTGTCGGTGGCATGTGCGGTTTTCTTTTTCTTTTTTATTCTTCTCTGAACTAACTATTAACTGAAAACTGTATGTATGTCTAAATTTTTTGAACTGCAACGGTTTGAAAACTAAAAGGAACATAACTTTTGATCCACAACTCCGAATTGAGTGAAACAAATTTCTATAGTTTTGTAATTGAATAATCTATGTACCTATGCATCCACGATGGTCATATACAATCATCCAAGCAGATGCAAGGTAAAACCATACCTACTCATGTATATATGATGATCAAGCAATAGTGTGTTGTTTTGGCAAAAAGTCTTTAAAACTAAAATTTTGCAATGATGATCAATGATGCAATGCCATGTATGATATGCAGTACCAATTCTAATAATTGCAATGCCATGTATGTTGTGCAGGCACACAATTCTATTCATGTAGATCTTGGCTAACTTAGCACTGGCATAAGGGTTTTCATAGGTATAAAGTGTGATCTTGGTCAAGTGATCCACCACTACCCAAATAGAGTCATAGCCCGACCTCGTCCTGAGAAATATTGTGATGAAGTCCATTCCCACTTGATCCCACTACCAATCAGGTATCGACAACGGTTGTAGCAATCAAATTGGATTCTGATGCTCAGTCTTCACTCTACTACATACGTCACATAAATCAATATATTCCTTCAAATCCATATACATCTTCGTGTTACCTAGATGTATAGAATATGTCGAGTCATGAGCTTCCTGGAATATCAACTTCCTAATTTCCGGATCCCTGGGCACACATAAACAATCCTTGAATCACAATGTTCCTTGGTCATCCTCACGAAATCCTTCTGCCTTACCCTTGGGTATGTTTCCTCTTACTTCTTCCAGGTTGTTGTCCTTTTTTGAGCTTCTCTAATCATATCCAAAAGTGTTGGATTGAATTCCACTGTTGCAATATCCCTCGGATACTACCTCCAACCCGAGGTCCTTGAATTGTTCACACAAATCCTTAGGTAATTTCCCCACGGTCAGACCATTAGCATAAACCTTGCGACTTAGCGCATCCGCTACCACATTGGCCTTTCCTGGGTGATATTGCATGCACATATCATAATCCTTTATGAGTTCTAACCATATCCTTTGCCTCATGATCACCTCCTCCTATGTGAATATGTATTTCAAACTCTTGTGATCCGTGAACACATCGCAATGCTTTCCCATCAGATAATGTCTCCACACCTTAAGTTCATACAGAACTGACGCTAATTCCAAGTCATACATGGGATAATTCCTCTCATGGTGTTTAAGTTGGCATGAGGCATAGGATACCACTCTTCCATCCTGCATCAATACACTTCCTAGTCCTTGACAAGATGCATCAAAATACCACTTGGAAATCCTTATGAATATCAGGCAAACAAAATACATGCGTGATCACTAGGTGTCGCTTCAGTTCCTAGAAACTAGCTTCGCACTCCTCGGTCCATTCAAACTTCTTCTCCTTCTTTAGTAGCTCAGTCATTGGCTTCGCAATCTTGGAGAAATTCTCTATGAACCTCCTATAATATCCAACAAGTCCTAGAAAACTCCGAATATCTCCCACATTCTTGGGTGACTCCCATTCTGTAACCGACGACACCTTGCTTGGATCAACCGCGACTCCCTCACTTGACACCACATGTCCAAGAAATCCAACAGTATTCAACCAGAATTAACATTTGCTAAACTTGGCATATAACTTATGCTCCCTCAACTTTTCCATAATCAGCCGCAGATGCTTCTCATGCTCAACATCATTCATGGAATATATCAATATGTCATAAATGAATACCACCATGAATTTATCCAAGTACTCCATGAATACCTTGTCCATCATGGTCATAAAATATGTCAGTGCATTCGTTATTCCAAAAGACATAACTATATACTCATAAAAACCATACCTAGTGGTGAAAGCGGTCTTTGGCATGTCTTCCTCACGGATCTTCAATTGTAAATAACCCGATCTCAGATCAATCTTGGAAAACACCTTCGCTCCTTTCAACTGATCAAATAAATCATTTATATTGGGCAGAGGGTATTTATTCTTGATGGTTACTTCATTAAGCGAGCGATGGTCAACCACCAATCTCTTACTATTGTCCTTCTTCTCCACAAACATAACAGGTGCACCCCATGATGATGAACCGGGCTGAATAAATCCCTTGTCCAACTGCTCTCTAAGTTGTTTCTTCAATTCCTTTAGTTCATCCACATCCATCTTGTACGGTCTCTTGGCTATAGGTGCAGTTCTCATCATCAAGTCAATAAGAAACTCCATCATCTCTATCAGGTGGCATCCCTGGTAGCTCATTCGGAAACACATCAGGGTATTCCTTTACTATGGCCACATCCTCTAGGCTAACCCCTTAAGAGAATTCAACTCGGCCACTCCATTGTTGGTAGGCGACCTATACCTGATCCTTTTCCCTTCTAGGGTGGTGAGCGTAATTGCTCGTTGAGCATAATCTATCTGACCTTGATGCTTCAACATCCAATCCATGCCCAAAATGACATCTAAACCTTGTGATTCTAGTATGACCAGGTGCGCAGGAAAAACATAAGCACCAATCTCTAGTGTGAACCCTCAACATCCTGCACTAGCTATCATCTCTCCTCTAGGGGAACTTACTCTAATAGATCCTCTAAGTGACTCAGTAGGTAACTTATTCTTATCCACAAACGCCCTTGATATGAATGAATGCAATGCACTGGTATTGAAAAGAACAATAGAAATATGGGTATTGATTGGAAACTTACCAACCACCAGTTATGGTTCCTCATGAATCTCTTCAACATTCACATGGTTGATTGTTGCCTTCTGGTTTGCATTTGGCTTGCTTCCTGCATCAACATTATTCTCCGAGTAGTTATTAGCATAGTGCCCCATCTTCTTGCACTTGAAGCACTCCACTTCACCAAGATCCCTCCTTCCAGAGCGGTTGTGTCCATTGTTCCTCCTAGAGTTGATGTTGTAGCTCTTGTGGCCATTATGGTGGTGGACATTTCCTCCATTGTGCTGGTTCCCATTGCCTCCGCGGTGATTGCTTCCATGACCTCCATTGTGATTGTTTCCATTACTCCAACGGTAATGTCCAAAGTTCCTAGTATGGAAGGTACGGGTCTTCTGATGTGACCCTGAGTTGTGGTTGCCATTATACTTCCTCTTGTGCCTTTCAGCTTGGCCCTGCTTTCCCTCCAGAATTCTAGTCTTATCCATCAAAGTCTGGAAATCAGGGGCATGAACAATAGAAAGATGGACTAGGAGCTCATCATTCAGACCATCAAGGAATCTCTCCCTCCTCTTGGCATCAGTGTCCACATCCTCTGGCGCATAGCGAGACATATTAGAGAACTCCTCTATGTACTCAGACACATTGCGGTGGCTCTGGTGCAGGTTGCGGAACTCCCTTCGCTTCATGATCACGACTCCAGTAGAGACATGGTGAGTCTTGAAACCTTATTCAAACATTTCCCAGGTGACAGTAGAAATGGGGTGGGTAATCTGGAAGGTATCCCACCAGGAAGCAGCTGATCCCTCCAATAGGTGAGCAGCAAACCTCACCTTCTCAGCTTCGGTGCATCCAATAGTCACCAGGTCCTTGTTCACCGAGCGCAGCTAGTCCAGTGCAATCATTCGCTCAGGTGATGTAGAGAAATTGACTGGCCTCAACCTTAGGAAACGAGAAAGATAATCCAGATGTGGGGGCGGGTTGTTGTTGCCATTGTTGGTTTTATTGTTCATCTGCTGGGTCAAGGCTTGCATCAACTGGGTCTGTGCCTCCATCAATTTCTGCATGCTAGGTGACATCTCAGAGGCACATCTTGGCGGCATCTACGGTTTAGCATAGGAAAGTTTTAGACAGAACATCTAAAATAACAGCCTCCTACCCATGCATATGCTCATACAACAACAAGACAAACACAAGCAATCTCAAACAATCATCACATAAGCAAACTCTTATACAAGCATTGTTCCAGGGGTTTATCTTATCAGTACATAACTACAAAATAGTTTAGAAGCATTGGAAACAAGAACAAGCATAGCAGGACAACATAAAAGCATAAACCAGAAAACTGCCAGAACAGTATTATCCTGTTCACGATTTTTTTTGCCTGACTTAAACTTGTTAGAAAATTTAGATTATTTTTGTGTGCGTAGTAAAGGTAATTACACACCAGATCCTAATTTTTCAGATTTTTCCCAGTTACCAGTAAAATATGTAAAATAGCGCAGTACAGCAGATACAGCAGAAAACTGTAACAGTAATATCACGATTTTCAACCAAAACTTTGCGATATTAGGTTTATAAACTCACACAAAAATTCAACTTTATAGAACATAATAGTGCATCCTAAATACATTAAACTAATAGTACCAATAGATTATATTGATCGATGACATAATACTAACGAAAATCCCTGACGAAGACTAATTAGTGGCAATTTCTAACTACTTGATGAATAGGTTGCAGTAGGTCCATGAACTCATGCACTTGTGCTTAGGTCCACGAGCGATCCATGGTGGTGGCGTGTACACCTCTCCTAAATATTCCTCGCTCGAGTTCTCGAAGTGCACCTTCTTGGGGTCTTCTTCCACATCATCTTCAGCAATGACCACTGCCTCATCTCCACCATAATCATTGTCATTCATAATCGTCGTTGTCGTCATCGTTGCCTCCATTGTCATCATCATCATCATTATCATCATCTCCATGTCTATTACCATCATTGTTGTCGTCATTGGGTGGAGGATTCAGCTGTGCTTGTAGAGCAGCAATTTGGCAGCCATATCCACAAATGTTCGATCTTTCTCCCCTATGGTTCCATTGAGTTGCACTATGGTCTGGTCCCTACCAATGAGAGCTTGTTCCAAGGTGTTCAGAGTGGTGTATAGAGTCTCAAATTCCTACTCTTGCAATACCATAGTGACATTGGCATAATCAGATCCTTCCTTTGGCTCCATCACCTTGTGTGCTAGCTCCCTAGTTTGAATCTCCAAGTCCTCTGTGTGCCTCTGGTGGGGTGGCATGTTGTTCCTGTTGCCAGGTGTAACCATGACATTCCCATTACCATCATGTTTTCCAAACTCACGGAAAGGGGAGTTCAGTGGAGCCGGTGTTGGTGAAGGTGGCATAGGCGTGATAGCGCCTCATGCATAGCCAAGTCCACTCCACGCTCCCAGGTAACATACCGCTTGGTGTAGTTCATATTTTAAGGGTTTAGCATGCTAGGATCTCTAAGAATAATGGTTGTGATCTCCCATATGGAATATCCATACACATAGGTGTTCAACCTTCTTCCTTTAAACATCGACAACAACAGGTTCAATGACTACGAGAGCTCTCCCAACTGCTTCGCAAGAGCCTTCGTTAATGGATCCTAGCATACTCAACCTTGGTGACTTCTCCCATATATAATTTAAAAGAGGAAAGTGTGAGAATAGAAAATGATAAGAATATACGAGAATGAAGGGCATAAGATTAAAGACTAAATTAAAATAGACTTAAATAAAACTATGGCTTCCTATTCCAAAACTAGGTCACAATGCTACAGTCAATGCACTGATCTGATACCATCTAAAATGGTACGACCCATTAAGGTAGTACCTCTATGCATAACACCAATCCCTGGATCGGTTCATTGGCATACATAACATCAATAGACATCAAAGAATTAACAGTGCATCATTATTACATCGATATGATCCAAAATATTGAATTTATTACAAATTTGCTAAGCATAACGCTTGATCAGATAATCCGAGCAACAATAGAATAAAATAAATAAATAGATCCAATATCCGTAATGCGCCACAGGCGAACAAGATGTTGAGTGGAGGGTTGCAACCTATAAAAATCACTCAGAGCAATCAGAAGAATAACCTACAACATGAAAGGTTGCATCCAACGAGTGGTAAATACTTTGAATGTATTGGCAAGTGGAGATATGAGAGAACAATAAGTCTAGCACTACATGCATATCTGGCTTGTGGGATTTTAGGCTTAGTTGCAGTAGCAAAATAAGTTCATCCTATCATTTGAAAATCATCTAGTCATTATCAAACAACCCAATTAAGTTTAACCACATGTTTTAGCAATTACAAAACTAGAATGAAAGAGAACACGTCATAGCCTCCATAATTCAGCAACTCAATCGTCCATTACCGGGGACATGGCTAAGCACTTAGATTTACACCCTGCAGGGTTGTACACTTTACCCATACGACCTGGTCGACCCTCTCTTACCATGACACGTATTTTGAGTCATGATAGCGAGAAGCCCAATAAGAGGCAATTTGAGAAGTAGTTCCCCAAACCCATCCACACACCGTACCAACCTACCACAATTAACTACATCTCTGGATACGAAGAGCTCGGTTCACCACGACCTACTAATCCATCCAGCCACCCATAAATCATTGGCATATGGTTGCACACGTAATTAAGGTACCAAAAAAGACACCAATCATTTCTCTGAAACCTACGTGTCCATCCACAAGTGAGATACACGGGTAAACCATAGACATGGGCCCAGTAACCATGAACCAAGCAATTACCAATTCCACCAAGAGAGTTTGTTAATTAAGTTGTTTTCAATTTTCCAGCAAACACATCCTTTCAAAACAATACTTTATCATGGTGCATCCCACATAAACAACATCACATAGAGATACAACATGATAAAGTATGCATTTATTGCAATAAATGCATACACATCCTTTCAGTTTTCCATGAAAGCATAAACGATCAAGCAAAATGCAATAAATGCATGCATTAAAAGTTAAATAAAGTTTCAGTAGCACTTTTATAATCTATGATTATTATACTTAATGATGGCTATTGGGGGGATGACCCCAGGTAGGGTCAAGCTATGGTTAAATACAAAGCTCACCGAGGTATTGATCAGGTCAAAGCATGAGCTAGCCGAGGTATATAAGGGCAGACCAAATTATGGCTGGGTTACTCTAAGCCGGATAGCGCCAACAAGACTCAATCGACATATATGGTATGTCGGCACAATGTTTAAGATGTTTTATGTTTATAGGTACCGTCAGGGCCGAGTCAACAGAGACGAGGCAGAATCAGAGGTTGACATTCTCAAGAAGGAGAAAGCGAGCCCAAGGTCAGTGCTTTTCTCTCTTTCTCTAGAATCCAAGGAGAGCCAAGCGCTAAGGACAATGGCCAGAGAGACAGAGATAGAGCAGAGGTCACGGATGTGACAGTGCCTGACCTCAACAGTCATGTAGCATGGACTCTATGCCATTTCCGCACAAAGGAGGGCGACAGGGGAAAGGTAGGCGCCGAATTGCTATTCTAGGAGGAGCATGTCCAAGGAATATCCTGTCCACCTCAGCCCTAGTTGTAACCTGGCCACCCCTTTATAAGGTGAGCCAGGGACTCCAAGGAGAGGTTGGATTCATTCTATACAAGGAGAACCCCTAGAGCTAGGAGAGAATATATTTGGTGTGGGGAGAGCCAGGGCCTTCATCTTCCTCTCTCTGATACAGCTCAAGGAGCAACTTGTTCACATCCATAGATCTAAACACAAGATCTTGAGAGAGTTCTTCATGTGTGGTTCCACCGTGCTATCCCTCCTTGGATACCACTAGTGCACATTGGCCCCATCTTTATCCTACCCATGGCATCCGTCAGGCCACCACCATGACAGTTGGCTCCCACCATGGGGCCAGCAGCGGCCCTAGCTGGAGCCAAGATCCAGACGGGAAACTTGATCGCATCTGGGGAGCGCATCGTCTCTGGGGTGGTTCAGCGATTCAACTCGCTGTACTATTTTAGCGACAACACGCGCAACTTTGGCAAGCACCCTCCTTCGTGTAACGGCCTCTTTGTTAACTTCGGCGTGCACAAGTTCTATGTTGCGGTCAACGTCTCCTGCGCATATCCGCAACGAGTCGTTGTGGTGGGAGAGCCACCCCTCTTCGTGGCTCAGGGTCAGCGTATCACTCGCCCTGCTAGCTGCGTCGAGGTGATGATGACTGCTCTAGGCGCCGGTCCCGTCAGACTCCTGGCCGAGGAAGGGTATACCACCCCAAGGCGACTCGTTCGAGGTTCCCTCCGCTGGAGAGGCCGAAAAACATATTGCAGGAAGCCATAGAGAGCTTAACAACTCATGTAGCTCCTATTGTAGATCCGGCTCAGGAGCATGCCAAGATGGAGTAAACCCGGCAGAAAGTGCTTGAGGGAGCCAAGAAATTAGCAGCAGACCAGCAGTCCCTAAACATCACCTTGCGTGATTAGGGCCAATAAGATTAACACTAGCCCAACTCGCATGGACGGTGTAAGGATTAGGGTAAAGAACCTCATTATGTAGGGATTCGTAGCATGGAAAACAAACATTTTCTACCGCATACAAACAAACAAGCCAAGATCTATCTACTAGATTGTAGCAACGAGTCGATGGAATAACTCACCCTCGAAGATTCCAAAGTGTTTAACGAGAGCGGATTCTCGTGGGTGATGTAGTCGTACTCTTCCCGATCTCAAGATCGCGTAGACGATCCTTCCGGCGCCGCGTTCCGGCAGCGCTCCCGCAGTCGGTCACACGTTCGGTACTCGACGAAGACCTTCCCCTCCCTTGTTCCAGCAGGCAGCGGAGGTTGTAGCACTCTCCTCGCGATTCCGGCAGCACAACGGCGTGGTACCGGAAGTAGAGGGGATATCTCGCAGGGCTTCGCCTTAAGCCGGAGCGAGTATGGTGGACTATGAGAGAGCCCTCGACGATCTAGGGTTTAGACACGCCGAGGAAGAGGTGCTAGGGCCGGCGGCTAGGGCTTGGAGGTGCCCAAGTCGGCGGCTAGGGGAGAAACCCTAGGGGGCGGCGGCGGCTATGGTGGGCAGCAGCTGCTAGGGTTTGGAGGTGGGAACTTGTGTGTCTAGGAGGGGAGCCCTGCCCCTCCTTATATAGGTGGAGGGGGCCGGCCAAGGGGAGGGGAGTCCCTCCCCAACTCGGCTTGGTGGTGCGCCGGCGGTGGGAGGAGGAACTCCTCCCCCAAGTCGGTTTCCACCTCCCTCTCCACTTCCCAAAACTAGCCGTTTGACTTTCAAACTAGCCGTTTGACTTTTCAAACTAGGATTTGAATAAACCCTCTATTTTGTTCAGCGATGACACCGAGTACATAATGCAATCATACCAACTTTATATAACACATTCATGTACCCTTCCCCTCCGGAGTGCCGGACATTCCGGAACCTTCTAGAACATTCCCGATGAAAACACCGGAACCATTCCCCAACTCCGAAACGGGACTTTCCTTATATGAATCTTATTCTCCGGACCATTCCGGATCTCCTCGTGATATCCCGGATCCCATTCGAGACTCCGAACAACATTCGGTCTCTTTCTCATCATTCCATAACTACTCAAACAACGTCGAATCCTTAAGTGTATCTCCCTATGGTTCGTGAATTATGCGAACATGATTGAGACACTTCTCCGAACAATAACCAATAGAGGAATCTGGAAATTCATATGGCTCCCACATATTTCTACGATTACTTTGCGATCGAATGAACCATTTACATACGATACCAATTTCCCTTTGTCTCACGATAGTTTACTTATCCGAGGTTATGATCGTCGGTATCTCTGCATACCTAGTTCAACCTTGTTACCGATAAGTACTCTTTTCTCGTTCCCGTGATATGTGATCCCTTGTGATCCCGTCACATGCTTGCAAGCTAATTGGATGACATTTCACCGAGAGGGCCTAGAGTATATCTATCCGTCATATGGATGGACAAATCCCAGTCTTGATCCATGTGTTTCAACCAATACTTTCCGAACACTCAATGCCACCTTTATAGCCACGCAATTACGGTGTGGTGTTTGATGTCATCAAAGCATCCATCCGGTAAAGGTGATATGCATTATCTCATGGTCGAAGGAATTAGGTTACTATGTATCAGAAATCATATAGCAATTAAACTATTAATATGACTTGATCTTTATGCTACGCTTATCTATAGGAGTATGTCCACCATATCATTCTCCTAATGATATGATCTCGTTGTAAATAACATCTCAATGTTCATGATAGGGAAACCACAATCATCTATTAACCAACAAGCTAGTATTATATAGAGGCTTTACTAGGGACTCTTATTTTAGTCTACAAATCACACAAGTATTAATGTTTCCTTGTTAATACTATTATAACATGAATGTAAACATTTATCATAAACACAAAGATATAATAATAACTACATTTATTATTGCCTCTAGGGCATATCTCCAACAGTCTCCCACTTGCACTAGTCATCTAATCTAGATTACATGGTAATATACCGAACACCCATGGCAGTTTGGTGCTGGTCATGTTTTGCCCTCGGGAGAGGTTTAGTCAACGGATCCGCCACACTCAGATCTGTGTGTACTTTGCAAATCTTTATATCCCCATCTTGGATATGTTCTTGAATAGCGTGAAAACGTAGCTTGATATACTTCAGCTTCTTGTGTGACCTTGGTTCTTGCGCATTGGCTATGGCGCCCATGTTATCACAGTAGATAGACATTGGGTCCAGCGCACTAGGAACCACACCCAGCTCTGTAATGAACTCTTTCATCCATATTGCTTCCTATGAAGCCTCCGAAGCAGCCATGTATTCCGATTCAGTTGAAGATCTCGCCACAATGCTTTGCTTTGCACTCCTCCAGCTAACTGCTGCACCATTCAAAATAAATACGTATCCAGATTGTGATTTAGAATCATCCGGATCGGTGTTCCAACTAGCATCGGTGTAACCATTAACAACGAGCTGTTCATCACCTCCATAAGAAAGAACCATATCCTTAGTTCTTATCAAGTACTTAAGGATGTTTTTGACCGCTGTCCAATGATCCACTCCTGGATCACTTTGATATCTGCTAGTTAAACTAACAGCATATGCAATGTCGGGTCTAGTACATAGCATGGCATACATTAGAGATCCTATGGCTGAGGCATAGGGAGTCTTACTCATCCTTTCTCTATCTTCTGCCGATGTCAGACTTTGAGTTTTACTCAAGGTCGTATTGGGCAACATGGGCAAGAACCCTTTCTTGCTATCTTCCATTCCAAACCTCTTTAGAACTTTGTCCAAATATGTACTTTGTGACAATGATATTTGGCGTTTTGATCTATCTCTATAAATCTTTATGCCTAATATGTAAGCTGCTTCGCCAAGATCCTTCATTGAAAAACTATTATTCAAATATTCCTTGACACTATTTAGAAGGTCTACATCATTCCCAATCAACAATATGTCATCTACATATAGTATTAAGAATGCTACAGAGCTCCCACTCACTTTCTTGTAAATACAAGCTTCTCCATAAGTTTGTATAAAACCAAAACTTTTGATCACCTTATCAAAACATTGATTCCAACTTCGGGATGCTTGCTTCAATCCATAGATGGACCATTGAAGTTTGCATACCTTGTTAGCATCTTTAGGATCGACAAAACCTTTGGGTTGCATCATATACAACTCTTCATCAATGTCTCCATTGAGGAATGCTGTTTTGACATCCATCTGCCATATCTCATAATCATAATATGCAGCGATTGCTAACATAATCCTCATAGACTTTAGCTTCGCTACTGGTGAGAAAGTCTCATCGTAGTCAACTCCTTGAATTTGTCGAAACCCTTTTGCGACAAGTCGAGCTTTATAGACAGTAACATTACCATCAGCATCTGTTTTCTTCTTGAAAATCCATTTGTTCTCGACAGCCTTCCGGCCATCCAGTAAGTCCACCAAAGTCCATACTTGGTTTTCGTACATGGATCCAATCTCGGATTTCATGGCTTCTTGCCATTTATTGGAATCTGGGCTCATCATTGCTTCCTCATATGTCGCAGGGTCATCGGTGTTGTCCACCAACATGACGCTCATAACGGGATCATACCAATCTGGAGTGGTACGAGTTCTCATTGACCTGCGAGGCTCTGTAGCAACTTCAACCAAAGTTTCATGATCATCATCATTAGCTTCCTCTCTTATTGGTGCAGGCACCACTGGAACTTCTTCCGGTGCTGCGCTACTCGCAATTTCGAGAGAAGGTTCGACAACCTCGTCGAGTTCTACTTTCCTTCCAGTCACTTCTTTCGAGAGAAATTCCTTCTCTAGAAAGGATCCATTCTTGGCAACGAAGATTTTTCCTTCGGATCTATGATAGAAGGTATACCCAATAGTTTCCTTCGGGTATCCTATGAAGACGCAATTTTCCGCTTTGGGTTCAAGCTTGTCCGGCTGTAACTTCTTTACATAGGCTTCACAACCCCAAACTTTAAGGAACGACAATCTAGGTTTCTTTCCAAACCATAATTCATACGGTGTCGTTTCAACGGATTTAGATGGTGCCCTATTTAAAGTGAATGCGGCTGTTTCTAATGCATAACCCCAAAATGATAGCGGTAAATCTGTAAGTGACATCATAGAACGAACCATATCTAAGAGAGTTCGATTACGACGTTCGGACACACCATTACGCTGTGGTGTTCCCGGCGGTGTCAATTGTGAAAGTATTCCGCATTTCTTCAAATGCTCGCCAAACTCGTAACTTAGATATTCACCTCCACGATCAGAACGTAGAAATTTAATCTTCTTGTTACGTTGATTCTCAACCTCACTTTGAAATTCCTTAAACTTCTCAAAAGTTTCGGACTTATGTTTCATGAAATAGATATACCCATATCTACTCAAGTCATCCGTGAAGGTAAGAACATAACGATAACCACCGCGCTATGCTACACTCATTGGACCACACACATCGGTATGTATGATTTCCAACAAGTCCGTAGCTCGCTCCATCATACCAGAAAATGGAGTCTTAGTCATTTTACCCATCAGACATGCTTCGCATCTTTCAAGTGATTCGAAATCAAGTGATTCAAGAAGTCCATCAGAATGGAGTTTCTTGATGCGCTTCACTCCAATGTGACCAAGACGACAGTGCCACATATAGGTCGAGTTATCGCTCGATTTCAAACATTTAGCCTCAATGTTATTAATATGTGTATTTCCACTATCGAGATTCAACAAGAATAGACCATCTACCAAAGGTGCATGTGCATAAAACATATTACTCATATAAATCGAACAACCATTATTCTCGGACTTAAACAAGTAACCGTCTCGCAATAAACAAGATCTCGATATAATGTTCATGCTTAACGCAGGCACCAAATAACAATTATTTAAGTATAAAACTAATCCCGATGGTAGATGAAGGGGTAGCGTGCCGACCGCGATCACATCAACCTTTGATCCGTTTTCCACGCGCATCGTCACCTCGTTCTTCGCTAGCTTCCGTTTATTCCGTAGCACCTGTTTCGAGTTACAAATATGAGCAACCGAACCAGTATCAAAATCCCAGGCACTACTACGAGTACTAGTGAGATACACATCAATAACATGTATATCAGATATACCTTTCTTCTTGATGTTGCCGTTCTTCAAATCCGCCAAGTACTTTGGGCAATTCCGCTTCCAGTGACCTTCTCCCTTGCAGTAAAAACACTCAGTATCAGGCTTAGGTCCAGCCTTGGTCTTCTTCGTCGGTGTGGTAACTTTGTTACCACCCTTCTTGAAGTGTCCCTTCTGCTTAGACTTGCCTTTCTTGAATTTGGTGGTCTTATTGACCAACAACACTTGGTGCTCTTTCTTGATCTCCACTTCTGCAGATTTCAACATGGCAAAGAGTTCTGGCAACGTCTTGTTCATGTTTTGCATGTTGTAGTTCATCACAAAGTTCTTGTAACTTGGTGGTAGTGATTGGAGGACGCGGTAAATCCCCAAAGCATTAGGAATCACTATACCCAAGCTTTGAAGTTTGTTTGCGTGCCCAGACATCTTAAGCACATGCTCACTGACGGAGCTGCCCTCTTCCATCTTGTAGTTAAAGAACTTTTCAGAAGCCTCATAGCTTTCAATTGCCGCATGAGTCTCAAAGATCAATTTGAGATCCTCGACAATATCATATGGGTCTGAATTCTCAAACCTTTTCTGAAGCTCCGATTCTAAACCATACAAGATAGCACACTGAACTGTGGAGTACTGAGTCTTCCGAGTGAGGTAAACATTCTTTACTTCATCGGCAGCATCAGCTGCAGGTGGGTCACCTAGCGGTGCATCCAGCACATAGGTCAAATTACCAGCTGTGAGGACAATCCTCAAATTGCGGAACCAATCCGCGAAGTTGCTTCCATTGTTTTTCAACTTTTCTTTCTCTAGGAACGCATTAAAATTGATGGTAGGGGCTGCCATTGATCTACAACATATTTGCAATAGTTTAGACTAAGTTTATGACAAATTGAGTTCAAATTAATAATAAAATTAATCTAGGTGAACTCCCACTCAAAACAATATCCCTCACATTGTTTTAGTGATCACACGAACCAAATCCACCACATCAACACCGATCATCACGAGAGCTGATATAGTTTCAATGACGAACAATCGACATGTTCATCATATCTACAATATGATTCATGCTTTACCTTTCGGTGATCCGTGTTCCGAGACCATGTCTGTACATGCTAGGCTCGTCAAGATCAAACCTTAGTTTCCGCATGAGCAAATCTGGCTTGCTCACGTTGTATGCACTTGCAGAATCTAACACACCCGATCATCACGTGGTGCTTCGAAACAACAAGCTTTAGCAACGGTGCTAACTAAGGGTGAACACTTTATGACTTGAAATTCATGTGCATGAGGGATCATCTTATAATGCTACCGTCGTCTACTAAGCAATACAAGATGCATAAAGGATTAACATCACATGCAATTCATAATATGTGATATGATATGGCCTTTCTTCTTTGTGCTTCCGATCTCCATCTTCAAGCACGAACATGATCTCCATCATCACCGGCATTGCATCAAGGTCAATGACGCTTCTTCATGGTTGTCGTCCACCGGCTTCAACTATTACAACTACTTTGAATAGACACGCGGGTTTTAACATAAATTAAAAACAACCATATGGCTCCTGTCGGTTGCCAACTTACAATAAGGAACATTGCATACATCAAATATAATCACAATCACGACCATATCACATCACACCCCTGCAAAACAAAGTTAGACGCCTCTACTTTCTTTGCATGTTTTACGTGGTTTGGGGCTTTTAATAAGTGTCGATCTAACTTACGAACATGAACCACAACATTGATACTAGTATTGTTAATCACCCGTTGTAAATTGGATCTTAACTATGCTAGGAGAAACAGGCACCCGCAAAGCCACTTATGCAAGACAAGTTGCATGTCAAGCGTGGAGCAAGTATCATGAACGATGTCATGTAAGGTTAGCCCGGGCCGCTTCATCCCAACATCCCGCAAGATGCAAAGTACACAAGAAGCAATCGACAATAAAAGCATCAACGCCCACAATGACCATTGTGTTCTACTCGTGCAACAGATCTACATATAGACACGGCTCTGATACCACTGTAGGGATTCGTAGCATGGAAAACAAAAATTTTCTACCGCATACAAACAAACAAGCCAAGATCTATCTACTAGATTGTAGCAACGAGTCGATGGAATAAATCACCCTCGAAGATTCCAAAGTGTTTAACGAGAGCGGATTCTCGTGGGTGATGTAGTCGTACTCTTCCCGATCTCAAGATCGCGTAGACGATCCTTCCGGCGCTGCGTTCCGGCAGTGCTCCCGCAGTCGGTCACACGTTCGGTACTCGACGAAGACCTTCCTCTCCCTTGTTCCAGCAGGCAGCGGAGGTTGTAGCACTCTCCTCGCGATTCCGGCAGCATAACGGCGTGGTACCGGAAGTAGAGGGGAGATCTCGCAGGGCTTCGCCTTAAGCCGGAGCGAGTATGGTGGACTATGAGAGAGCCCTCGACGATCTAGGGTTTAGACACGCCGAGGAAGAGGTTCTAGGGCCTGCGGCTAGGGCTTTGAGGTGCCCAATTCGGAGGCTAGGGGAGAAACCCTAGGGGGCGGCGGCGGCTATGGTGGGCAGCAGCTGCTAGGGTTTGGAGGTGGGAACTTGTGTGTCTAAGAGGGGAGCCCTGCCCCTCCTTATATAGGTGGAGGGGGCCGGCCAAGGGGAGGGGAGTCCCTCCCCAACTCGGCTTGGTGGTGCGCCGGCGGTGGGAGGAGGAACTCCTCCCCCAAGTCGGTTTCCACCTCCCTCTCCACTTCCCAAAACTAGCCGTTTGACTTTCAAACTAGCCATTTGACTTTTCAAACTAGGATTTGAATAAACCCTCTATTTTGTTCAGCGATGACACCGAGTACATAATGCAATCATACCAACTTGATATAACACATTCATGTACCCTTCCCCTCTGGAGTGCCGAACATTCCGGAACCTTCTAGAACATTCCCGATGAAAACACCGGAACCATTCCCCAACTCCGAAACGGGACTTTCCTTATATGAATCTTATTCTCCGGACCATTCCGGATCTCCTCGTGATATCCCGGATCCCATCCGAGACTCCGAACAACATTCGGTCTCTTTCTCATCATTCCATAACTACTCAAACAACGTCGAATCCTTAAGTGTGTCTCCCTACGGTTCGTGAATTATGCGGACATGATCGAGACACTTCTCCGATCAATAACCAATAGAGGAATCTGGAAATTCATATGGCTCCCACATATTTCTATGATTACTTTGCGATCGAATGAACCACTTACATACGATACCAATTTCCCTTTGTCTCACGATATTTTACTTATCCGAGGTTTTGATCGTCGGTATCTCTGCATACCTAGTTCAACCTTGTTACTGATAAGTACTCTTTTCTCGTTCCCGTGATATGTGATCCCTTGTGAGCCAGTCACATGCTTGCAATCTAATTGGATGACATTTCACCGAGAGGGCCCAGAGTATATCTATCCGTCATATGGATGGACAAATCCCATTCTTGATTCATGTGTTTCAACCAATACTTTCCGAACACTCAATGCCACCTTTATAGCCACCCAGTTACGGTGTGGTGTTTGATGTCATCAAAGCATCCATCCGGTAAAGGTGATATGCATGATCTCATGGTCGAAGGAATTAGGTTACTATGTATCAGAAAGCATATAGCAATTGAACTATTAAAATGACTTGATCTTTATGCTACGCTTATCTATAGGAGTATGTCCACCATATCATTCTCCTAATGATATGATCTCGTTGTAAATAACATCTCAATGTTCATGATAGGGAAACCACAATCATCTATTAACCAACAAGCTAGTATTATATAGAGGCTTTACTAGGGACTCTTATTTTAGTCTACAAATCACACAAGTATTAATGTTTCCTTGTTAATACTATTATAGCATGAATGTAAACATTTATCATAAACACAAAGATATAATAATAACTACATTTATTATTGCCTCTAGGGCATATCTCCAACACATTAGTGATATAGATAAGGAATATGTGGCAAGGTCAGGAGATTCGGCTAACCCAATGTCTGCAGGCTTGCCGAGGTATAGCACCCTAGCAAACCTCAGAGCTGCAGATGCAGATGCTACCGAGATACATGCTTTATCCGGCGAGGCCCGACAAAGGCAGCAAGAGAGAGTCATTGAACTGGAGCGCATTGTGAACCAGCAGAATGAAGAGTTGCTCAAGAATAGACAGGAATGGCCAGGAGGTTACCGCATCGTTCATTCGGATTGGGGCGCTCCTACAAAATCATCCAGGGCAGCCTCTTCACCCGGCGCAGGCCCAAGGAGAGATGAGGTGGTGACCTATGGGAGAAGGAACAAGCAAATGGTGCACTATGACCCGACAGTGGCCAGGAAAGGCAAGCAAGTACAGGGCAATGCAGATCAAGGAAGTGTTAGCCGAGGTAATGGTGGTAATAGAAAGCTCGGTCAAGGCAATGCTGGCCAGCATAACTCGGCTGGAGGAAGGCAACATCCACCTCAGCAACACCAGAAAAGGTATATACTTCGGCAAGAGCAAAGTGCGGGATCAGCTCTGCAGAACCCAACGAAAAATAGATACAATTATGGTTATTTGGCTATGGCCAATGCCGAATTTTCTAGGCCAGATCATCATTTGGTGGGAAATTCTATGGGATCAACGCTGGGAAATAGAAACTTGCAGCCGAATGACCCAAGACTGAAGCTAGACAGGATTTATATGTTAGGGCTAATGAAGGATAGGGACCTCCGGGCCCTACATGTTTTGGACCTCAGATCATGAGAAATCCACCTGTGCCGAACTTTTAGTTAGCTAGGGTAACAAAAACATATGATGGTAGTACCAAGCCACAAGACTGGTTGATTTATTATGCCACGGTTGTGAATATAGCTTAGGGCAATCTCAGATGGGCGGTGAGGTATGTACCTCGGATGCTAGAGAGACCAGCAAGGGTCTATCTCAATAATTTGCCGGTAGGAAGTATCAACGATTGGCTGGATCTTGAGGATATGTTCATCAGTAACTTTACCAGCACATACAAGAGGCCAGGCCACAACACTTGGCAATGTGTAAGCAGAGGACGAATGAGACTAATCAAGAGTTTTTTACTCGGTAGTGTACCTTGTGCAACTCATGTGAAGGAGTAATCGAATCACAAACCTGCGTGGTTCGTGCAAGTATGTAGACATGCGAGTGTATTGTGGCAAAGGCTATAGAGAGACATACCAACTGCATTGGCCGAGACAATTAAGATTGCAGATTCATATGCATTGGGAGATCCGACCCAACCCCTGCTTATGTCGGCTGAGTCAAATGATGAGTACTACGCCAGGGATGGGGCTAGGTCATCCTGGAGAAATGACTTAGGAGGTAAAAGAAGAGATAAGAGGCTGTATTACCGGTATAACTTGAACCATGTCACTGCTGTGAGCCAAGATCAGCCGGGAGATGGAGGCAATCAACATAGAAAAACAGCGCCCATCAATGGACAACGAAGAATGATGGGAAGAAGCAATGGAGTGTTGAGCATACGAAGCAATGGAAGGAGAGGCCGAGGTATACTTATGAGTCCATGTTGGATCAACTGTGCAAGTTCCACACGCCCAATCCGACTAAGCTGGCAAATCACATGACTCGACAGTGTGCATGGATGCAACGTGCATTGGGTGAGGCTGGCCTAGCTCAAGAGAATCACCCACCACAGCTCACGGGAGGAAATGCCCAGCAGCAGCTAGTTTTACCTCCACTATCGCCAAGGTATGAGAACCATGAAATAAGAGATGCGGTGCATCAAGTGGCCAACCAGAATCAAGAGAACCGTGGAAACCCCAGAAATGGTGGCCGAAATGACTATAGAGAACACCATCAGAGTTACTGTGTGTTCACCATAGAAGAGAAGGACATGCAAAGTGTGCAGCAGCGACACATGGAAGTCAACACAGTTATGTCGGAAGTGTCGAGATATATGCATTGGTCGGATCAGGAAATCACTTAGAGTATCAAGGATCATCCCAAGCTCATGCCGAGTCCTGGATCATATGCCTTGGTGCTTGATCCGACGTTTATCAGGACAAACATTAATGTGAAGTTCTCCAAGGTACTCACTGACAATGGCAGCAACATCAATATACTGTACAAGGATACAATGCATAAGCTAGATATTTCAGAAAACATGCTACATGCGACTAAGACCACTTTTCATGGCATTGTGTCGGGGTTGTACTATGATCCAATTGGCAAAGTTCGGATAAATATATTATTTGACACACGAGAGAATTGCAGAAAAGAGAATATGTTGTTTGAGGTTGTGGATCTGGACAGTTATTACCATGCACTGCTTGACAGGCCAGCAATATCCAAGTTCATGGCCAGTACCCATATTATCTACCTGAAGATGAAGCTACCAGGTGTTGGGAATATGCCCTAGAGGCAATCATGTATGATGATATTTCCCATTGTATTCATAAAGATATTAAGTTGTCCTTCTATAAACATCTGATGTGTATCATTGAATATGTGATTCAATTGTGGAACGATACATTCATGTTGTTTATACTAAATATCCTTGGTCATTGAGGTTGTGCTGGACACACAACTTAGACCAATGTGAAAGTCGGCTGATGACTCGGTTCCACTTGTCATGGGCATGGAGATGCTATTCCGACATACGGATTCGGCTAAAGAGTTTAGCGAGTCGGATTGACCCATATTGAGGTACAACGAACAAGTTGTCATTTGTATATCTCAATCAATGTAATCCTTAGACCTAAGGTTGTTGCACAGTCCGAGTTGATGATCACCGACTTAGGTTCTGTCAAACACTGATTCGTAACTGGGCAGTTATAAAGGCAGAGTTTGGGTCGACTGAGAATCAAGCTGCATGATGTGAATAACCAAGATGGGATTTTTCCCCTCAAATTGGTGAGATATTCTCTATGCCCTCTTGGATGATATGAATAGGAAAGCATGGCCATGCACGATTCGGTGATACGTCCAAAACGTATCTACTTTCCCGAACACTTTTGCTATTGTTTCTCCTCTAAACTTGTGTGATTTGGATACAACTAACACAGACTGACGCTGTTTTCAGCAGAATTACCTTGGTGTCTAGTTTTTGTGAAGAAAATCAACTATCAGGAAAAATACCGGAAAATATGCCAAAAATCCTATTTCACCAGAAGATCCACGGATCCAGAGTACGAGACGGAGTGGAGCCCTAGGGGGCCCACACCCCCTACCGCGCGGGTGGGCCCAACCCACGCCTGGAGGGGGTGTGGCTGCCCTAGGCACCCCCTCGGTCTCCCTCTTTGCCCATAAGAAGCCTCCTGACCTAAAAACCGAGGGGGTTCGACATTTTTCCAGAAAGAGTTCCGCTGCACCGCCACCACCAGAAACCGCGATTCGGAACCAGAAACTCTGTTCTGGCACCCTGCCGGGACAAGAAATTTGGAGAGGATCATCGCCATCATCATCACTGATGCCTCTCCATCAACCATCTATGTTTCCCTCATCCATGAGTGAGTAATTCCCCGCTGTAGGATATGGGGATGGTAGGGATTGGATGAGTTCTATCATGCAATCGAATAAGATTGTTAGGGCTTGGTGCCTAGTATCTCTATTAGTGCTATTTGACTTTGTTGAAACTTAATGTGCTTAATGCTTGTCACAAGGGCCCGAGTGCCATGATCTCATATCTGAACTTATTATTGAATCATTATGATAGTATTGTTTGTGATCTTATCTGCAAGTTGTGTACACATATCATTGTCCGGATCCAAAGGCCCCAAAGTGATAGAAATTGGGAAAACCTGAGGGGATGGCTGTGATGTGAGGATCACATGTGTTCACAGAGTGTTAATGCTTTGATCCGGTTCTCTATTAAAAGGAGCACCTTAATTGCCAGTATTTCACTTGAGGCCCCGCTGCAACGGGCTGGCAGGACAAAAGATGTTGTGCAAGTTCTCATTGCAAGAACTCATGACTATATATGGAGCACATGCCTATGATTGTTTAGTGCTTGGATGTTTATTCTTATTTATCTACAATTGCCCTAGATCTTGAAGTTACAGGTTTAGAGTCGTCCATGCAACGCCTGTCCATCCATCCCTATGCATACCGCGCTCATATCCTACTGTTTGCTACTACTATTACTATTGCTCCTGTTTTGCTGCTGCTGTTACTTTACTATTGCTACTACAAACTGTTGCTACTGATAAACTTCTGTGAGCAAGAACTATTTCCATGTGCAGCTGAATTGACAACTCAGTTGTTAAGGCTTGCCTTATTCTTTGTCTCCCCTTGTGTCGAATCAATAAATTGGGTAATATTGTTGAAGTGTATAAGTGCATTGCACTAGCCCTTTCCATCAGTTCAGACTTTTGGTTGCATTGGCTAGTGCATGAAGCTTGACATGGTATCAAAGCCTAAGGTCTCGAGTTTGAGTCCTAGCTTTTGCAATTTATCCTAAAATTGTTGTTGACCCCTTTATGTCCACATATAGGCCTCTTGAGTCATACGTGAGTTTCGCGCGCTGTCGCTTTCTTCCGGTTGCACGTGTTGACTTCTCCCCGTCACACGTGAGAGGGGGTGTTGAAGTGTATAAGTGCATTGAATAGCCCTTTCCATCAGTTCGGACTTTTGGTTGCGTTGGCTAGTGCATGAAGCTTGACAAATACTACCCTCAAAGACTATTGTGATCCCCTATACTTGTGGGTCATAAAGACTATTTTTTGGCTCCGTTGCCGAGGAGCATAGATTTATTTGTAAGTTCACTTGGATCTATTATTGTTCACTACTACTCCTTTCATCATGGAGAAATCTCGTGATGGAAAGTTTCCTATTTTATAATCCACTACAAGAAGAGGTACAGTCATAAACACCTTTGTTGCTCTTGATTCACCGCCTGTTATAAGTAAGCTTGTTAGACCACCACCACATACTCATGCTACACACACTGCTACTACTGCTGAATCTGAAACTGCTTCTGATACTCATGATGTTACTTCTACTGTGCTTGATGCGAGTGGTTCATTAGGTCCTTTTCTAGATGCTACTATGGCTAGTCTAGGAAATACTGAAACTCCTAGTGAAGACACTGTTACACCTGCTAGCTCACCTGAGTCTAGAGAGATAATGATATTAATGATGGTTACATTGAGTTTACTGATGAATTTATTGAAGAGTGCCAAAACACACATGGTGCTAGTGCTATTAAGAGTCTCCTTGAGAGACATACCATTATTACTAAATTGTCCTCTGATCCTAAGTTTGCCACTTCTCCCATAGATATTAAAGATAAATATTATGATTTCTCTCTTGATTTATCCTATTTAGACATTGTTGAGGAAGAAACTTTTTGTGGGACTGAAAATGAGAGTGTTGTAGCTCATATGAATGAGCTTTCCACTATGAGTGCTTTATTCTCTAATGATTTTAAGATGTGCAAGTACTTTGTTACAAAGATCTTCCCCTTTTCACTGAAAGGAGAAGCTAAAGCTTGGTTTAATAGATTACCTCCTGGTTCCATTGATAGCCCTAATTGCTTCTTTCTTCCAGAAATATTTTCCTCCTAGTGCTAGACATGCTGCTTTGTAGAGACTTTTTGATTTTAAATAGGGAGAAGAAGATAAATTGCCTAAGTCATGGATAAGGTTTTGTGCCTTGATTCATGCACATCCTGGATGTTCATTACCTAAAAATGAGTTTCTTGATATTTATTACAATGGACTAACTGATGATTCTAGGACATACCTAGATATTTTTGCTGATTGTGTTTTCAGGAAAAGAACTCCTACAAATGCTGAAGAATTAATGGCTAAAATAAGCAATAATTATGATGATTGGACTTCAACTGAGCTAATTACACCTGAGCCTATTACTCCTAAACCAGTTGTGCCTAAACCAGTTCCAACACCAACACCAAAGAAGAGGGGAGTAATTGCATTAAATGATGAAGTGATGAAAGAAGCTAAGAAATGTCTTAAGGAGAAATGTATTAGAGTTTAAGATGTAAAGAATCTACCCCCTATAGAAGAATTATGCAAGCCAATTCCCCACTCATCTACTATTGAGGTACATTCTCTCCACTTAGATGAAGGTGATATTCCTTATGGTAAGCCTCCTGATCAATGCTTATAGGAACTTGACACATTTATTGTTAAACAAGGTAATTTTAATAAACAAGTTCAGAATCATTTATTGGAAAACTCTAGAGCTATTAGTGAGTTGAAAGATATTGTGGAAAGAACTGCTAATGATATTAAAATGCTTTTTAAACACTTTCAAATGGTTCTAACCCAAATTGATCAACTTGCTAAGGTACAAAAGGATATGCTAGTTAATGCCTCAGAAGATAAACATGCTTATGGAATTAGAACTAGGAGTGGTATAACTACTCAAGATCCTTTATATCTTGAAGGACACCCTAAAAGAATTGAGCAGGATTCTCAACAAGGTGAAAGTAGTGGTAGTCCTCATAAGAGAAAGAAAAAGAAACATAAAATAGTTGAGGAACCACTTGAACCTGTTGTAGATCCTAATAGTATATTTGTATCTGATGCTGAAACTGAGAGTGGTAATGATAAAAATGATGCTCCTAATAAGGAGGAAGTTGAGTAAGAACCTAAGAAGCACACTAAGAACACTAGATACACTAAGGAGGATTTTATTGCTAAGAAACATGGTAGTGAGAGAGAGAACCTTGGGTGCAAAAACCTATGCCTTTTCCAAATAAGAAACTCAAGTCAAAGGAGGAAGAACACTTCAACAAGTTTTGTGAGTGGATGAAACCTTTATTTTTGCAAATTCCTTTTATTGATGCTATTAAGTTTCCTCCTTATTCAAAATATATGAAGGATATTGTCTCTAATAAAAAGAATATTCCTAATGAGGAGATTCTACTTTTCTTGCTAATTATTCCATCAATGGTAAGGTTCCAAAGAAACTTGGTGATCTAGGTATACCAACTATTCCTTGCTCTATTAAAAATAATTATGTTAGAACTGCTTTGTGTGATTTGGGAGCTGGAGTTACTATTATGACTTTTTCTCTCTATAAGAGACTCCAGCTAGAAAAGTTGATACCAACTGATATATCTTTGCAAATGGCTGATAAGTCAACTACTATTCCTATTGGTAAATGTGAGGATGTTCCTGTTCAGGTGGCTCATAATTGCTTGGTTTTAACTGATTTCGTTGTGCTTGAAATGCCTAAAGATGATAATATGTCTATTATTCTTGGGAGTACTTTTCTTAATATGGCAGGTGCTGTCATCAATTGTAATTAAGGAAAAGTAACTTTTAATATTAATGACAAAGAGCATACTCTCTATTTCCCCAAGAAGGTTGCTAAGAGCTATTGCCTGAATTCCATTGAAAATATTGAGAGCATCAAGGTTGGAGAAATATATTGTCCTATTCCACAAGAAAGTTTTGAAACTATTATGATTGGGACCATTGCTATAAAGTTTGAGGTAACATAATCAATTTGTGAAATGCAAAGTTTTGTTTCATATAAGATTGTTTTGGTAACAAGACTTGATCAACCTTGTTAACAAAAGGATTTATTGAACAAAACAACGCTTTCACTGCGGTTATACTTGCTCACTTTTACTTTTCTCCTTCCTAGTCTTTGCTTTTTCTCTAGTTAGCTTTGGTTTTGCTAGTTGTTTGTTTGTTAGAGTGTCTTAGAACTTCTGTAGTTTGGTTTTGGTTTGCTTTTCTGCTTCTTCTAAAAAAAATCTTTTCTGCGAGAAAATCAATTCCATACCCTGAAAATTGGCCAAAAATAAAGTTTCCTGAAAAATCCCAAAAAATTCATAATAAATTTGTCCTCGAAAAAAGGGGCAGAGGGACACCTGGAGTGGCCTAGGGGGACCCACCAGGCCAGCACACCCCCTGGTGGCGCGGCCAGCCCCAGGTGGCGCCTGGCCTGGGTGTGGACCACTTGTGGCCCTCCAAGTTGCCTCCTTCCAGCCACTTCTTTCTCTCTCCCGAAGAACACCAGAAAACTTTCTCAAGCTCGAGTTCCTGCTGTTCTTGCTCCCAATTTTCGATCTCCTTGCTCAGCCCATCTTTGCTGCTAATTTTTTGGAGGGATTTCTCCTTGGTATGTGCCTCCTCCGCTTGTCCAATTAGATTTGTGATTGGTAGATTGTATCTTTAGTATTTTTCTGCTATAGGTGTCAGGTTGTGTGAGCTTGCGTGCTTGTTCTTTGCTTAGAAACTTCATTTTGATGCATGTGTAGCCCTCTAGCAAGTTCCTATAGTAGTTTCTCATCATTTATCAACTTAGAAATCACTTGGTTTGATGTTTGTCTAAAAATTTCAGAAAAAGGGGTCATGGACAACCACACCTATGATGAAATATTTGAGAGTAATGCACCTAGAAGGACAAGGCCTTCAAGATCATCCTCCCGAGCTAGGCCCTCATACAATGAGGATCTCACTACACCTCGATTTGGCGACGAGGGAGATGAGGGGGATGCGCACCCTTCTACCTTTCCTTGTCCAACCTTTTTGCGGGATGCTGGGATTCTAAATGATTTTCTAACCTTGGTTCAGAGGGTTGGACTAACGATTTATATGCAGGATGAGAGCGCCCAGTATGCTACACTCACTAAAACCTTTGTGGAGAGTTTCTCTTTTTCTAACAGCCTATTCAAACCAGATGTGTCTTTCAAAATTTATAACAGGCCTTACTCCATGACATTGAAGAAATTTTGTGAGATCCTGGGTCTTGGTACAGCTGGGACGGTGAAGAAGATTCTGGCTCAACCCACTGATTTGTTGGATCTCTACCGCGGAATAACTAATGATGATGACCGCAGAGCCTAGCGGGGAAAGATAAGAAATATTCAACTCCCAGCTATCATGTATTTTGCTTATTATCTTGCCACTAGTGTTGTTGGTAGGGAGAACAGTAGAAATATTTCCAACTATCATTTGGCCTTCCTAGCTACTACACTCAACAATGAAACCAGGTACAATCTTGGTTCTCTCATTGCTCGTCGCTTAGCTGCTAAGGGACCCATTTATGGGGGAATTATTGCTGCACGTGTTGTTGTTGCTTTAGACCTTGTTGTTGATCCAAATGATACAGTTTGGCTCCTCAGAGGCTTGATCTTGCTGCTATGAAAGCGCATCACTTTGTCACTGCTGGCTCTACCCTTGAGAGCCTGGTTTATAGAATGTTGTTTACTGACGAGGAAGAGAGAGAGATTCCTCTTCCCCAACCCACTTTGTTCTGTATTTTCCAGGGACCTTTGTCACGCTCTAAGGAGGAGATGGATGAGAAGCTGCGCATCCTTGGTTTCCATGGACACTACCAGGGGACGCCCCTCATACGACCCCTCTATGCACTACATAGGGGAGTCCTCGAGCTCGTACCAGGATGAAGGGGCCTCCTCGTCGTACTACGGAGGTGCACCTTCTTGGTCACCATCGAGTTGAGCCCCACTTAGGCCAAAAGCCTAAGCTTGGGGGGAGGTATACCGACATCACACTCATCTATATATCATGTTTCGTCGGTTCTTTGTATATCCATTGTTTTGCTTTCTTTTTGGTTTTTGTTTCTGCTTTCTCAAAACACAAAAATACCAAAAATATTTTTGTTGTTTCTCTTGGTTTGTTTCTTTGTTTTCTAGTTTTGGTTTGCCTTAAAGAAAAATCCAAAAAGGTTTTTTGCTTTGTTTGCTTTTGCTTTGTTTGGCTTTGCTTTTTTTGCTTGCTTTAAAAAATCGAAAACACCAAAATATTTGTTGTTCTTCTTGGTTTTGTGAGTTCTTTGCAGGGTTCAGCCGTCCTTAGTAGAGTTTGGTTTCATGTTATTATTCAAGCCACACAAGTGAAGTGCAATAATGAAGATTAAGACAAATTGAGGTGTGGTAAGAGGCTGGTAACAAACTCTATTTGTTTTCATTTTTGTACATATACTCATCATGGTGAGCATGCTTAGGCTGTTCATGTAAGGTGTTTATTATTTATGGATGCTTAGTAGTTCTTGCTTTCTTATGATGTAGAGGGAGTGTCCCAACCTTTATTTAATATAAGGTGGAGTCCCCTGTGTTTACAATGCTAGTCCCTGGATCAATAGCTAGCATCCACAGTTAAGATGTAATATCAAGAAACAAAGGTCATAATATAACTTTATAACCAGGAATAACATAATTTTATTACATCTTACATAGCTCATTTGGCTATTATATTACATTGCAGCGGAATAACTATAAGCATGGGGTCCTTCATCTTCAAAGTGCCACAGGCAGACATGTTGGTTGTAGACTTTGTAATCCTAATCAATCAATCAATCTTCTCTAAAACAATCAAACCTGCAACATTACAAGTTACAGCCACAAAGGTCAATACATTTGAATTGTATTGGCAAGTTTCACTACTATGTAGAATATAAGTGGATCATATCATTACATGCATATTTGGCTAAGTAGGGTTTTAGGCTCATTTGCAGAAAGCAATAATTTAACCTATCTTTTCAAAAGGGTTTTGATCTTTTGTCACCTCCTTGGAATCCACCAAGTGTCTTTGTCAAAAACTCTTGAGCTCCTTGGTAACCCCAAGTGTTCAAGTTTTCATCAAAAAAATCTCTTGAGCTCCTTGGTACCCCTAAGTGCATCAAGTCTTTTGTTTTCACTTAAAAGTTTTTCTTTTAGAAATTGGAATGTCGAGATTTCCCATAGCTTCATACTTTAGTTGCTCAGTATTGTCCATAACCGGGGACACGGCTAAGTACTTAGATTTTATTATCTTCTGCAGAAGTAGTACACTTTACCCACATGTCACAATCTCATCTTGTTGCCACCAGTGGCCACTGGATTAGTGCTCACCAAGATGGAGTACTGGCAGATTGAGAATGTGACGAAGTCTTTCCAGAGGGTCCTCCCTTACACCATTGCTAGCTTGTCTTCAGTACCCATGTAGGATTCCAGGTCCTCATTTTCAGTAACCTAAAGACAATGCATGGGTCTTCCCAATGTAGTTGACTAAGCCAGAGCCATAAATAGCATGTGGTTGTACACGAAAGCCACAATTGGAGAAACATGTTCAATCTCTAAGTTTCCTGGGTGGTTTTCTTTTGGAGCACAACACAAAGAGATTGCCATAGACATGGTTCCTTTTGTTGCCACCTTCTCCAAAACATAAAGTATCCTTGTCCACCCAGGTGGTTCATTGAGTCCTTGTTTTATTATATAAAACACAAGTCCTTTCCTCAACTTCATAAAATCTTAACATGTATCTCTTTTCAAAATATAGCATGGATAAGCATGTAACAACTACATTGTTTTCACTAAGGAATGTATAGGGTATCCTATTTAGGATTTAGCATAGCATAAGTATAGAAATTCTTTTCATGCATGTTTCAAAATCCACTAAGTATAATGAAAATATTAGGACTGTAGATGATAGTGTAACTTGCCTTTTTGGTTGGGGATGTTGGTTCACTTCTTGATCTTGCTAGTTTCATATTTTTCTAACTTCACTACAAATCAATCAAGCAAACACAATATGAACTAGCATTCCAACCAAAAACAATCAATCAAATTAACACACATAAAAATAATGGGTTCTAAGTCATGCATGCAAGCATGCAAAAGGTAGTTTTATTTGCAAAGATGGTCTCCACTAGGCTTCTAAACTTGGTAAGGTTCAAAGTGGTCACTTCCTAAAGTGGCAAAGTCATTTGCAATAGGGTTTTATTCACAAACCATTTTTAGATCCATTCATCATTTTATGTGGTGGAAAAATATTTTTATCAAAGCAACAACTTTATGTTGTTCACCAAATAAGTTGTTGTTTCTCAAACTTGGTGTTTAGGGTCAGTAGGTTTGTTTCAAATCATTTTCCCAAAGTTTTTACTCCAAAAACATTTTCATCACAAAACCATTATTTTTATTTGGCTAGAAATGGGCTAAACCAATTAATCCATCCTAAACTTCACCAAATTCATTTTTAAAACCATGGGTTGGTTCCTAGGGTCAGTAAGTTTACCACAAACCAATTTGCAAGGTTTTTATCCTTGAAAACATTTTGGAATAATTTTTCTAATCTAAACAAGCATACAAATGTTTCTGCAAAAACAAACATTTTAACAGAGGCAACAAATTGCATGGTTGGCTAGGGCCTGCTCAACTGATTCCAACATATAAAGTTTGTAATTTTTGGACGTGTGGATCAAAAGTTACAAGGGTTTCAAGTTTGCAAATAATTCTGTTTTCAAATTTCTGTTTTAAACAAACTGGTGACACGCGGCGTGATATGACTGGCCGGTACCGGTTCGCACGGATCGCGCAACTGCAGCCGTTGGATCTAAACAGATCGCGTGGCTCGGAATAGCCCGTACCCTTTCGTTAAATGAATCTATCGTGGCCTCCAGATGAAGATCTAACGGTGCTGGTTTGCTTGACCAAACGCGAGCGGCGCCGGCGGTGGCTAGCGGCGGCGCACGGTCAGGCGGTGGCGCTACGGCGGCTACAGGAAGCAAGGGAGGATGGAAATATGCTCACCGAGATCGTAAGGACGTGGTGATGCTCAAGGTACGGTCGGCTTGGCAAGGGGTGCTCAGGGTCCGTCGGAATTCCTCACCCGAGTCAAGGACGACGTCAGGCGGCTCTGGTCGTGGTCGGAGGCGACGCTGTCGATCACGATAAGTTAAATAGAGGGCATGGTTAGGTGCAGGAGAGTGAGGCGAGTGTGGGAGCGTGAACGAGAAGGCGCGGGGCGGTCTGTGCTTACCAGGGGACTTCGCCGGAGAGAGGCAGACGTGGCGGCGCTCGGAGGTTTGTCGAAGTCGACGCTCAGGGGCGCCCGCGGTTGAGCGGAGGGCTCTGGAAGAAGCGCCTGGTAGTGGGGAGTATGTGCGCTTGGTCGGGGAGGCAGGAGGTGGCATGGTTCAGCCGGAATCGTGGAGGGACGGTGGTCGGAGCAGTGGGAGTGCGGCTCGAAATTCCGTCGGCCTGGGGGCTCTCGTGCTGTGGTGTTTGAGGGGAAAGGAGGAGAAGGCGCAGGCGTTTAATACTGCGTGCTCGCAGGGGGAGTAATTGCCGTGGTTAACGCGAATTGATCGCCGGCGTTAGGGCCAGGAAACGGCAGGCGTCGTCTGCGCGAGGGAGAAGGAGGCGAGCTGGCTGCGTGGGTCCTCTTCGTCAGCGAAGGAGAGAGGCAGGGAGAGGGGTCCACCAGTCATTGTCTGCGAGGGTTAGAAACTGAGTGCGAAACGTTTTCCTTCGGGAGGGAGAGAGTGGGCTGGCACTGGGCTTTTGGGCTTGGCCAATTGGGCTGAGTCCATTTCTATATTTTTTTCTTCTGAATGCTTTTTCCTTTTCTTATTCTATTTTCTGTTTCGAAATTCAAACTACAAATCAAACATTCAAATTAATTCAAACAATCACCAAACCTTGCAATTGAATTTGGTTCTGTTTAGCAACATAAACCAATTCCCAAAATAAAATAATATTTTTATTCTAGAGTCCATTTATAATTAAATAAAATGGACATTTAGTTAATAAATCAAATGGGTTTTATTCTAATAAAAAGCTCCATTTGAGATCTATATATTTCAAAACCAAATCAGTAGGTTTTATTTGAAATTAAAGAATACTTGGAAAACTTATTTAAAATAAATAAATAAGTTTTGATGTTTTACTTAAAATAGTAAAACCTTTATTTTTAATAAACTTGGATATTAAATCCTTATTAATTTATTTTAAATAAACCTTTACTAATCTTTATCAAATAGAAATGTTTTTATTTCAAAGGCTTGGCCAAGTTTTAATTTGGCTTATAAAATAATTCCTCATTTAATTTCTTCCTTCTCATTTTAAAGTTAAATCTTTTATTAAAAGATTTCAAAATAGTGATCCAAAATATTTTATTTTTCCTTTATTAAATGTTTATCTTTTTAAATTTCTTTAGGATTTTATTTGATCCAAATTAGTTTGAAGGTTTCCAGTTGGATTCAAAAAGTTTCTTCTCACCCTGAAAATCAACAAAGTTTTATTTTATTCATTTATTTTTCACATTACAAGATTTAGAAAATCTTGGGATGTGACATATGATTAGCCCTAGCTTGCTAATAGTTTGTAGCATGTCATATGAATGTTTGCTTGCATTGTTCTATTCATAACTTGGTATGATATTGTGGTATCCTCCTCTGAATGTTTCATATGAATCGACTTGGCACATGCTCACGCATGCATATGACTAAACAATAGTCAGTAAGCCTCGATGATTTATTTTTCCTAAGAGTTATGGTATCACTTTATTGCCATAATTAGTCATGTTTTGTTGCAAGCATGATTATGATAGTAATTGCTCTCTTGTTTGTCGCTCCCTCTCTATTGCTAGCCTTCACTTGCACCGAGTATGAGCTCTACTTGTGCATCCAACTCCCCAAAACCAATATTGCCAACGGTGTCCACCATACCTACTTATTAGCATCATTTGCTATTCAGTGCATATTCGTTATGCCTTGTTTTATTCCAAATAAAATGTTTGACTGTTTTGAGAAAGTTAGTTAGTAAAGCTCTCACGAACTTGATGGCACACTTTATTCCTTGCACTTAATAAACCTGAACCATTGTGACTGTCCATTAAAGTTATATGCTTGCAAATTATAGGCTGGGAGTTAGCAGAACCGTGCTATCACGGGGAAGGCTTTCAACATTTATGGATACATATTCAGTTGATATCATGCTCTTTTGTTTGCGTATGTCGTCAGTGTGAAATAAAAGGGAAGTTTGCGAGTTCATGGAGTTATATATATGTGTTAGAGAAATGCATGGGCCGCTAGCCTAAGCCATGCCTAATCATGGTGGAAACATGCAGCATAACCATAATGAGCAATCTATGAAGCATCCTCAATAAAAACCTATGGAGATAGCAAATAAAAAGATCGCTGAGATGCTCATTGTCTGCTTGCCTTGTCATTTTGATTATGGGATAGCTCATGTATCATGTGAAGGGGTACACCGTTAGCGGTTCTCTATGATACGCATGTATTTACGATGACAAGAACTTACTGGTAACTAAAGTTGAGTAGCATGAGGAGCGGCTCTCGTACTCAAGGGACATGGGATTTCCAGTTTATGGTCTGTCAAGCATATAACTCATATTGGACCTCACTTTCACCATTAACCACATGAAGATGCCTATGATAGGGGCAATGAGAGCTCAAAGCTAATGGGTACCTTACTTTCAGCATTTGGAAGCCTTTCAAACTTTTCAAAACCTTTTCACCTCCTTGTTGAGTCACCACTTATTCTATGAGCACCTTCTTGAGATCATAGTTGTCATTCTTGTGCTTGTCCCAAAACTTGGTTAATTATGTCATGACTTTGATGCTTGTATCTCTGATATCTTTACTTCTAGTCTGCACTTGAACTTCAGAGGTGCCTTGGCATTTATATTGTGCTCTACAAACAAAGGCAAGCGAGATACCACTCTATCATACCTTCTTATGAGCATTGCAATGTTGCTTATGTTTATTTTTCATGCTACTTATTATTATTGAGTTGGAATCTCTTCATAGCTTGCATTGACTATTGAGTAGACTTAGTTGCATACACTTTATTATGAATTGTCTAAGTGTCGACTCCTGTGTTGAGAATATTTACATCATATGAAGCAAATGTCTTCGTGAAAGTTCTTTTATCGCACTTAGTTTTCAACTGAATTGCTTGAGAATAAGCAATAAGCTAAGCTTGGGGGGAGTTGATACGTCCAAAACATATCTACTTTCCCGAACACTTTTGATATTGGTTCTCCTCTAAACTTATGTGATTTGGATACAACTAACACGGACTGACGCTGTTTTCAGCAGAATTACCTTGGTGTCTAGTTTTTGTGTAGAAAATCAACTATCAGGAAACATACCGAAAAATATGCCAAAACTCCCATTTCACCAGAAGATCCACGGAGCAAGAGTACCAGACAGAGTGGAGCCCTGGGGGGCCCACACCCCCTGCCGTGCAGGTGGGCTCAACCCTCGCCTTGAGGGGGTGTGGCTGCCCCAGGCATCCCCTCGGTCTCCCTCTTTGCCTATAAGAAGCCTCCTGGCCTAAAAACCGAGGGGGTCGACATTTTTCCAGAAAGAGTTCCGTTGTGCCGCCACCACCAGAAACCGCGATTCGGAACCAGAAACTCTGTTCTGGCACCCTGCTGGGACGGGGAATTTGGAGAGGATCATCTCCATCATCATCACCAACATCTTTCCATCAACCATCTATGTTTACCTCATCCATGATTGAGTAATCCCCCACTGTAGTGTAAGATCCCTCCTTTGTAAAGGAAAAGGATCCCTGTGATTGCAATGCTAGTCCCTGGATCATTGCTAGCATCCATAGTTTAAGATGAAGTACACAGATACAAAGGTCATTTATTACATCCATTCCAGAGATAAACACAGTCTTTACAACTCAAGGACACAGGCCTAATACAAGAGTTTGGAATAAGTAAATAATTATAAGTCTTCATCTTCATGTGCCACAGGCAAACATGTTGAGTGTAGACTCATGACACCTAATCCTCATCAGAGTAACCTGCAACATCACAAGTTACAACCACAGTGGGTCAATACTTTGGAATGGTATTGGCAAGTGATACCTTAGTAAAATTTAGGTGGACTATATTACTATATGCATTTTGGCTAAGTGTAGCTTGGCTTTCTTTGCTCAAAATAGGTTTTTCCTATTAGTTGAAATCACTAAGTTTTTCTTTGTCAAATTTTTTTCCCAAGGAACCACCAATAGACATTGAGGTCCTTCACCCTTGTTCACCCACAAATTTTTACTTAGAAGTTGGAATGATGAGATTCTTGATAGCTTCCATGCCTTGATGCTCAAGTTGTCCATTGCCATGGACTTGGCTAAGTACTTAGATTTTTCCATCTGCAGAGGTTGTGCACTTTCCCCACCAGACTTGGTTTCCCAAGACAGGACCTTTCAGAAGCCTTTCCTTAGACCAAATGGATGCGTTCCAACCTATCATTCCCACTACCACCAACTGTCCAAATGGCTAAGTTCTAGCAACCTATGTGATCCAGGCAGAGCCCATATTGCCAAGTGGCTGCACTATAAGCTTCTCAACACTTGGCCTCTAAAATCCCTTTGTTCTTGGGTGGCTTTCCACAAGTGAGATACACAAGGTAAACCATAGCCATGGGCCTTGTGTAACCACTCAACCAAAAACCACCAATCAAGTCCCTTTCCACCCAGGTGTTTCATTGACTTAGTTGTTTTATTAAGAAAACATAAGTCCAAAGACTTGGAAATATTTTCACCATAGCATGTATATTTTACCAACCCTTGTTTGCTACTAGCTAGGCTAAGCATGGCATAGATAGTACTTAACTTAGAAAATTTCCTAGCAATTCTACAACTACTTAGGATTTCCCAACATGGCATTTGGCAAAAATAGTAACATGCAAGACTTAGCAAAAATATTTCTAATGCTTGTATAAAAATATTTAGGGATGGAAATAATCATGAAGTACCACTTGCCTTGGTAGTTGGGAGAGTAGCACTCTTCACAATCACAATCACTAGCACCAAAGTCTACACAAAGAATGGTAGCAACAAATTACACACAATATATACAAACACACAAAAATATATATGCATGCATGCAATAATGCTAAGTGATGATTTTTAAAACTCAACCAAGCAAGTGCATGGTACAGAATCATAACCAAGTCAAAAACTTGCTAAACCAAGTTTATTTTACACTAAAACAATTTCCTAAACAATTCCTATACTCAAAATAGTCCTAAACAAGTTTCTGCAAATAAAGTCATTTTAACAGAAACTAAACACTAAACACATTGCATAAACAGAAAGGGCTTGTCTTCCTGATTCCAACGGTATAAAATTTGCTAAAATCTAACGTGGGAATCAAAAGTTACAAGCAAATCAAATTTGGATATAAATCTGATTCAAATTCTGTTTTTGAACTAAACCCTAGCCACGCGTCGCGCTCTGATTGGCGCGTACCGTTTCGCGTCGGATCACGCTTCTGAGCCGCTAGATCTAACTTAATCGCGCAGCTCAGATCTAACGTACCGCTTCGCTTAAGTGATTCTATCGCATGCGTTGGATCTAGATCCAACGGCTCTCGATCAAACGACCAAGTTCTGGCGGCGCGCGGCGACGGCGAGCGGCGGTGCGCTCTGCCAGTGGCGGTGCCGGTGTTCTAGGTCGCCCGGGGAGGAGAGGGGGTGCTTACCAGAACCGCAAGGACGAGGCGAAGCTCAACGTGGAGGTGGCTTGGCAAGGGGCGCTCGGAGTCGTCGGGGATTCCTCGCCGGAGTTCGTGGACGCGTCGGGTACGGCTGCTGGTCGACGTTGGCGAGGTTCTGCGTCGCGCTAAGTCAAAAGGAGGGCACCGTTAGATGCGCAAGACGATGTGGATCCTAGGCGTATCAGACAGAGGGCAAGGGGCGGCTGGTACTTACGGGGAGAGGTCGCCGGAGTTCGTGCAGAGAGCGGCGGCGCTCGGTTGAAGTTGCTGTCGAGGCTACAGACCATGTGAGAACAAACGGGGTGTGTCAGTAGATGCGCAAGGAGTTGCTGAGCTTGACAGCATGAGTCATGGACTGAGGGGGACACGATGCTCACCGAAATTCATCGGCGCGGTCGTCGGAACAGCGGCAGCGTCGAGCGAGTTGCGAGCAGCCTGGTGGCGTGGAGATGAAATTGAGTAAGGGGAATGGAGCGGAGTGGGGAGGTGCTTAAGTAGGCGGAGGCTCGACATGAAACGCTCAGCGAATCAATGGCAATTACGCCGATAAATCAACGCAGCAACGGCCAGCGGCGACGGCGTCTGCGTGCGAGATTTGGGGAAGAAGGAGTGACGTGGAGAGGGCCCGCTTGTCAGCGAAATAAGCAGAGAGGGAGTGGGGTCCGAGCGTCAGTGACTGCGTGGGTGCGTTTGCGCGTGCGAGAGAGAGAGAGAGGTGGCCCGGGTGGGCTAGCTGGGCCGGTTTTGCTGTTGGGCTAGAATAGGAGCGCCGGCCTTTTTCTTTTTCTTTATTCCTTTTCTATTTCTAAATTGATTTTCTGGATTAGTTTCAAATGAATTCAAACTCTTTTTGAATTCAAATCTTTTTGGGATTTTTGCAGTGTGCAACAAACACATTTCAGGACATAAAATCAGGTGGTCTCTTTGAGTGGGCTTGGTCATTTTTGGAAAGGCAAAATAACAGTGACATTGCACTTTGTTTGCAAATGTTTGAAACTGGTTTTTGAAGCCATTTCTATTTTGTAAAACTTTATTCAAATTCTACACTCAATCCAATCAACAAGGGAAGCAAACAAACTTGGTTTAAAACATTCAAGCTCTCAAATGGGGATGGCCATTTGATTTAAGTTTGCTCACATAAAATGATAGCACTATGTGCTTCTGTTTTCTTGAAATGAGTTTGAAATTGATCTCAATTCTATATGCATGCATTAATGATATGCAATCTTTGAAATCATGATTTTAGGGATGTTACATGTAGGCTATGGGGATGGTAGGGATTGGATGAGTTCTATCATGCAACCGAGTAAGATTGTTAGGGCTTGGTGCCTAGTATCTCTATTAGTGCTATTTGACTTTGTTGCAACTTGTTGAGCTTAATGCTTGTAACTAGGGCCCGAGTGCCATGATCTCAGATCTGACCTTATTATTGAATCATTATGATAGTATTGTTTGTGATCTTATCTGCAAGTTGTATACACATATCATTGCCCGAATCCAAAGGCCCCGAAGTGATAGAAATTGGGACAACCTAAGGGGATGGCTGTGATGTGAGGATCACATGTGTTCATGGAGTGTTAATGCTTTGCTCCAATTCTCTATTAAGAGGAGCACCTTAATTGCCAGTAGTTCCCCTGAGGCCCCGCTGCAACGGGCTCGCAGGACAAAGGATGTTGTGCAAGTTCTCATTGCGAGAACGCATGACTATATATGGATCACATGCCTATGATTGTTTAGTACTTGGATGCTTATTCTTATTTATCTGCAATTGCCCTAGATCTTGAAGTTACATGTTTAGACTTGTCCATGCAATGTCCATCCATCCATCCCTATGCCTACCACGCTCATATCCTACTGTTTGCTACTACTGTTACTATTGCTCCTGTTTTGCTGCTGCTGTTACTTTACTATTGCTACTACAAACCGTTGCTACTGATAAACTTTTGTGAGCAAGAACTATTTCCAGGTGCAGCTGAATTAACAACTCAGTTGTTAAGGCTTGCAAGTATTCTTTTTCTCCCCTTGTGTCGAATCAATAAATTGGGTAATACTACCCTCGAAGACTGTTGCGATCCCCTATACTTGTGGGTCATCAAGACTATTTTCTGGCGCCGTTGTCGGGGAGCATAGCTTTATTTGTAAGTTCACTTGGATCTATTATTGTTCACTACTACTCCTTTCATCATGGGGAAATATCGTGATGGAAAGTTTCCTATTTTACCATCCACTACAAGAAGAGGTACAGTCATAAACACCTCTGTTGCTCTTGATTCACCGTCTATTATAAGTAAGCTTGTTACTCCATCACCACATACTCATGCTACACACACTACTACTACTTCTGAATCTGAAACTGCTTCTGATACTCATGATGTTACTTCTACTGTGCTTGATGTGAGTGGTTCATTAGGTCCTTTTCTAGATGCTACTATGGATAGTCTAGGAAATACTGAAACTCCTAGTGAAGACACTGTTACACCTGTTAGCTCACCAAAGTCTAGAGAGATATATGATATTAATGATGGTTACATTGAGTTTACTGATGAATTTATTGAAGAGTGCCAAAACACACATGGTGCTAGTGCTATTAACTGTGTCCTCTGATCCTAAGTTTGCCACTTCTCTCATAGATATTAAAGATAAAGATTATGATTTCTCTCTTGATTTATCCTATTTAGATATTGTTGAGAAAGAACCTTTTTGTGGGACTGAAAATGAGAGTGTTGTAGCTCATATGAATGAGCTTTCCACTATGAGTGCTTTATTCTCTAATGATTTTAAGATGTGTAAGTACTTTGTTATAAAGATCTTCCCTTTTTCACTGAAAGGAGAAGCTAAAGCTTGGTTTAATAGATTACCTCCTGGTTCCATTGATAGCCCTGATTGCTTGATTACTTCTTTCTTCTAGAAATATTTTCCTCCCAGTGCTAGACATGCTGCTTTGCAGAGACTTTTTGATTTTAAACAGGGAGAAGAAGAGAAATTGCCTGAGTCATGGAAAAGGTTCTGTGCCTTGATTCATGCACATCCTGGATGTCCATTACCTAAAAATGAGTTTCTTGATATTTATTACAATGGACTAAATGATGATTTTAGGACATACCTAGATAGTTTTGATGATTGTGTTTTCAGGAAAAGAACTCCTATAGATGCTGGAGAATTAATGGATAAAATAAGCAAGAATTCTGATGATTGGACTTCAACTGAGCTAATTACACCTAAGCCTATTACTCCTAAACCAGTTGTGCCTAAACCAGTTCCAACACCAACACCAATGAAGAGGGGAGTAATTGCATTAAATGATGAAGTGATGAAAGAAGCTAAGAAATGTCTTACAGATAAAGGTATTAGAGCTAAAGATGTAAAGAATCTACCCCCTATAGAAGAATTATGCAAGCCAATTCCCCAGTCATCTACTGTTGAGGTACACTCTCTCCACTTTGATGAAGGTGATATTCCTTATGGTAAGCTTCCTGATCAATGCTTAGAGGAACTTTACACATTTATTGTTAAACAAGGTAATTTTAATAAACAAGTTCAGAATCATTTATTGGAAATCTCTAGAGCTATTAATGAGTTGAAAGATATTGTGGAAAGAATTGCTAATGATATTAAAATGCTTTGTAAACACTTTCAAATGGTTCAAACCCAAATTGATCAACTTGCTAAGGCACAAAAGGATATGCTAGTTTAATGCATCAGAAGATAAACATGCTTATGGAATTAGAACTAGGAGTGGTATAGCTACTCAAGATCCTTTATATCCTGAAGGACACCCTAAAAGAATTGAGCAGGATTCTCAACAAGGTGAAAATAGTGGTAGTCCTCGTAAGAGAAATAAAAATAAACATAAAATAGTTGAGGAACCACTTGAACCTGCTGTAGATCCTAATAGTATATCTGTATCTATGGCTGAAACTGAGAGTGGTAATGATAAAAATGATGCTCTTGATAAGGAGGAAGTTGAGAAAGAACCTGAGAAGCACACCAAGAACACTAGGTACACTAAGGAGGATTTTATTGCTAAGAAACATGGTAGTGAGAGAGAACCTTGGGTGCAGAAACCTATGCCTTTTCCAAATAAGAAACACAAGTCAAAGGAGGAAGAATACTACAACAAGATTTGTGAGTGGATGAAACCTTTATTTTTGCAAATTCCTTTTACTGATCCTATTTAGTTGCCTCCTTATCCAAAACACTTGAAGGATATTGTCTCTAATAAAAGGAAGATTCCTAATGAGGAGATTTCTACTTTGCTTGCTAATTATTCCTTCAATGGTAAGATCCCAAAGAAACTTGGTGATCTAGGTATACCAACTATTCCTTTCTCTATTAAAATAATTATGTTAGAACTGCTTTGTGTGATTTGGGAGCTGGAGTTAGTGTTTTGCCTTTTTATATCTACAAGAGACTCCAGCTAGGAAAGTTGATACCAACTCATATATTTTTGCAAATGGCTGATAAGTCAACTACTATTCCTGTTGGTATATGTGAGGATGTTCCTGTTCAGGTGGCTCATAATTGCTTGGTTTTAACTGATTTTTTTGTGCTTGAAATGCCTGAAGATGATAATATGTCTATTATTCTTGGGAGATCTTTTCTTAATACGGCAGGTGCTGTCATCAATTGTAATCATGGAAAAGTAACTTTTAATATTAATGACAAAAAGCGTACTATTTATTTCCCCAAGAAGGTTGCTAAGAGCTATTGCCTGAATTCCATTGAAAATATTGAGAGCATCAAGGTTGGAGAAATATATTGTCCCATTCCACAAGAAAGTTTTGAAACTATTATGATTGGGACCATTGCTATCAAGTTTGAGGTAACATAACCACTTTGCAGAATGCAAAGTTGTTTCATATAAGATTTTTTTGGTAACAAGACTTGATCAACCTTGTTAACAAAAGGATTTTAATGAACAAAACAACGCTTTCACTGTGGTTATACTTGCTCACTTTTATTTTTCTCCTTCCTAGTCTTTGCTTTTTCTCTTGTTAGCTTTGGTTTTGCTAGTTGTTTGTTTGTTAGAGTGTATTAGAACTTCTGTAGTTTGGTTTTGGTTTGCTTTTTGCTTCTTCTAAAAAAATCTTTTCTGCGAGAAAATCAATTTTCATACCCTAAAAATTGGCCAAAAATAAAGTTTATCGAAAAATCCCAGAAAATTCATAATATTTTTTCCTCGAAAAAAGGGCCAGAGGGACACCTGGAGTGGCCTAGGGGGACCCACCAGGCCAGCACACCCCCTAGTGGCGCGGCTAGCCCCAGGTGGCGCCTGGCATGGGTGTGGCCCACCTGTGGCCCTCCAAGTTGCCTCCTTCCAGCCACTTCTTTCTCTCTTCTGAAAAACACCAGAAAAATTTCTCAAGATCGAGTTCCTGCTAGTATTGCTCCCGATTTTCGATCTCCTTGCTCAGCCCATCTTTGCTGCTGATTTTTGAAAGGATTGGTCCTTGGTATGTTCCTCCTCCGCTTGTCCAATTAGATTTGTGATTGGTAGATTGTATCTTGAGTATTTTGCTGCTATAGGTGTCAGGTTGTGTGAGCTTGCATGCTTGTTCTTTGCTTATAAACTTCATTTTGATTCATGTGTAGCCCTCTAGCAAGTTCCTATAGTAGTTTCTCATCATTTATCAACATGGAAATCACTTGGTTTGATGTTTGTCTAAATTTTTTAGAAAAAGGGGTCATGGACAACCACACCTATGGTGAAATATTTGAGAATGATTCACCTAGAAGGACAAGGCCTTCAAGATCATCCTCTCGAGCTAGGCCCTCATACAATGAAGATCTCATACACCGTGATTTGGCGACGAGGGAGATGAGGGGGATGCGCACCCTTCTACCTTTCCTTGTCCAACCTTTTTGCGGGCTGCTAGGATTCTCAATGATTTTCTAACCTTGGTTCAGAGGGTTGGACTAATGATTTATATGCAGGACGAGAGCGTGCAGTATGCTACGCTCACTAAAACCTTTGTGGAGAGTTTCTCTTTTTCTAACAGCCTGTTCAAACCAGATGTGTCTTTCAAAATTTATAACAGGCCTTACTCCATGACATTGAAGAAATTTTGTGAGATCCTAGGTCTTGGTACAGCTAGGACGGTGAAGAAGATTCTGGCTCAACCCATTGATTTGTTGGAGCTCTACCGCAAATAACTAATGATGATGACCGTAGAGCCCAACGGGGAAAGATAAGAAATATTCAACTCTCAGCTATCAGGTATTTTGTTTATTATCTTGCCACTAGTGTTCTTGGTAGGGAGAATGCTAGAAATATTTCCAACTATCATTTGGCCTTCCTAGGTGCTGCACTCAACAATGAAACCAGGTACAATCTTGGTTCTCGCATTGCTCGTCGCTTAGCTGCTAAGGGACCCATTTATGGGGGAATTATTGCTGCTATGAAAGCGTATCACTTTGTCACTGCTGTCTCTACCCTTGAGAGCCTGGTTTATAGAATGTTGTTTACTGACGGGGAAGAGAGAGATTCCTCTGCCCCAAACCACTTTGTTCAGTATTTCCTAGGGACCTTTGTCACGCTCTAAGGAGGAGATGGATGAGAAGCTGCGCATCCTTGGTTTCCATGGACACTACCAGGGGGACGCGCCCTCATACGACCCCTCAATGCACTACACGGGGGAGTCCTCGAGCTCGTACCAGGAAGAAGGGGCCTCCTCGTCGTACTACGGAGGTGCACCCACTTGGTCACCATGGAGTTGAGCCCCACCTAGGCCAAAGGCCTAAGCTTGGGGGGTATACCGACATCACACTCATCTATGTATCATGTTTCATCGGTTCTTTGTATATCCATTATTTTGCTTTCTTTTTGGTTTTTCTTGCTGCTTTCTCAAAACACAAAAATACCAAAAATATTTTTGTTGTTTCTCTTGGTTTGTTTCTTTGTTTTCTAGTTTTGGTTTGCCTTAAACAAAATTCCAAAAAGATTTTTTGCTTTGTTTGCTTGCTTTAAAAAATTGAAAACACCAATAATATTTGTTGTTCTTCTTGGTTTTGTGAGTTTTTTGCAGGGCTCAGCCGTCCTCAGTAGAGTTTGGTTTCATGTTATTATTCAAGCCACACAAGTGAAGTGCAATAATGAAGATTAATACAACTTGAGGTGTGGTAAGAGGCTGGTAACAAACTCTATTTGTTTTCATTTTTGTACATATACTCATCATGGTGAGCATGCTTAGGCTGTTCATGTAAGGTGTTTGTTATTTATGGATGCTTAGTAGTTCTTGCTTTCTTATGATTAGCCCCAGCTTGCTAATAGTTTGTAGCATGTCATATGAATGTTTGCTTGCATTGTTCTATTCATAACTTGGTATGATATTGTGGTATCCTCCTCTAAATGTTTCATATGAATCGACTTGGCACATGCTCACGCATGCATATGACTAAACAATAGTCAGTAAGCCTCGATGATTTATTTTGCCTCGGAGTTCTGGTATCACTTTATTGCCATAATTAGTCCTATTTTGTTGCAAGCATGATTATGATAGTTATTTCTCTCTTGTTTGTCGCTCCCTCTCTATTGCTAGCCTTCACTTGCACCGAGTATGAGCTCTACTTGTGCATCCAACTCCCCAAAACCAATATTGCCAACAGTGTCCACCATACCTACCTATTAGCATCATTTGCTATTCAGTGCATATTCATTATGCGTTGTTTTCTTCCAAATAAAATGTTTGACTGTTTTGAGAAAGTTAGTTAGTAAAGCTCTCACAAACTTGATGGCACACTTTATTCCTTACACTTAATAAACCTGAACCATTGTGACTGTCCATGAAATTTATATGCTTGCAAATTATAGGCTGGGAGTTAGTAGAACCGTGCTGTCATGGGGAAGGCTTTCAACATTTATTGATACATATATAGTTGATATCATGCTCTTTTGTTTGCGGATGTCGTCGGTGTGAAATAAAAGGGGACGTTGTTAGTTCATGGAGTTTATACATTGTGTTATAGAAACGCCTGGGCCGCTAGCCTAAGCCATGCCTAATCATGGTGGAAACTTGCAGCATAACCATAATGAGCAATCTATGAAGCATCCTCAATAAAAACCTATGGAGATAGCAAATAAAAAGACCGCTGCGATGCTCATTGTCTGCTTGCCTTGTCATTTTGATTATGGGATAGCTCCTGTATCATGTGCAAGGGGTACACCTTTGGAGGTTATCTATGATATGCATGTATTTACGATGACAAGAACTTACAGGTAACTAAAGTTGAGTAGCATGAGGAGCGGCTCTCATACTCAAGGGACATGGGATTTCCAGTTTATGGTCCGTCAAGCATATAACTCATATTGGACCTCACTTTCACCATTAACCACATGAAGATGCCTATTATAGGGGCAATGAGATCTCAAAGCTAATGAGTATCTTACTTTCAGCATTTGGAAGCCTTTCAAACTTATCAAAACCTTTTCACCTCCTTGTTGAGTCATCACTTATCCTATGAGCACCTTCTTGAGAGCATAGTTGTCATACTTATGCTTGTCCCAAAACTTGGTTAATTATGTCATGACTTTGATGCTTGTATCTTTGATATCTTTACTTCTAGTCTTCACTTGAACTTCAGAGGTGCCTTGGCATTTATATTGTGCTCTACAAACAAAGTCAGGCGAGATACCACTCTATCATACCTTCTTATGAGCATTGCAATGTTGATTATGTTTATGTTTCATGCTACTTATTATTATTGAGTTGGAATCTCTTCATAGCTTGCATTGACTATTGAGTAGACTTAGTTGCATACTCTTTATTATGAATTGTCTCAGTGTCTACTCCTGTGCTGAGAATATTTACATCAGATGAAGCAAATGTGTTCATGAAAGTTCTTTTATCGCACTCAGTTTTCAACTGAATTGCTTGAGGACAAGCAATAAGCTAAGCTTGGGGGGAGTTGATACGTCCAAAACGTATCTACTTTCCCGAACACTTTTGCTATTGTTTCTCCTATAAAGTTGTGTCATTTGGATACAACTAACACGGACTGACGCTGTTTTCAGCAGAATTACCTTGGTGTCTAGTTTTTGTGTAGAAAATCAACTATCAGGAAAAATACCGAAAAATTTGCCAAAAATCCCATTTCACCAGAAGATCCACGGAGCCAGAGTACAAGACAGAGTGGAGCCCTGGGGGAGCCCACACCCCCTGTCGTGTGGGTGGGCCGACCCGTGCCTGGAGGGGGTGTGGCTGCCCCAGGCACCCCCTCGGTCTCCCTCTTCGCCTATAAGAAGCCTCCTGACGTAAAGACCGAGGGGAGTTTGACGTTTTTTCAGAAAGAGTTTCGCTATGCCGCCACCACTAGAAACCGCGATTCGGAACCAAAAACTCCGTTCTCACTCCCTGCCGGGACGGGGAATTTGGAGAGGATCATCGCCATCATCATCACCAACGCCTCTCCATCAACCATCTATGTTTCCCTCATCCATGAGTGAGTAATCCCCTGCTATAGGCTATGGGGATGGTAGGGATTGGATGAGTTCTATCATGTAATCGAATAAGATTGTTAGGGATTGGTGCCTAGTATTTCTATTAGTGCTATTTGACTTTGTTGCAACTTGTTGTGCTTAATGCTTATCACTAGGGCCTGAGTGCCATGATCTCAGATCTAAACTTATTATTGAATCATTATGATAGTATTATTTGTGATCTTATCTGCAAGTTGTGTACATATATCATTGTCCGGATCCAAAGGCCCCGAAGTGATAGAAATTGGGACAACCTAAGGGGATGGCTGTGATGTGAGGATCACATGTGTTCACGGAGTGTTAATGCTTTGCTCCGGTGCTCTATTAAAAGGAGCACCTTAATTTCCAATAGTTCCCTTGAGGCCCCGCTGCAACGGGCTGGTAGGACAAAAGATGTTGTGCAAGTTCTCATTGCGAGCACGCATGACTATATATGGAGCACATGCCTATGATTGTTTAGTACTTGGAAGCTTATTCTTATTTATCTGCAATTGCCCTAGATCTTGAAGTTACATTTTTAGACTCGTCCATGCAACTCCTGTCCATCCATCCCTATGCCTACCACGCTCATATCCTACTGTTTGCTACTACTGTTACTATTGCTCATGTTTTTCTGCTGCTGTTACTTTACTATTGCTACTAGAAACGGTTGCTACTGATAAACTTCTGTGAGCAAGAACTATTTCCAAGTGCAACTAAATTGAGAAATCACTTGTTAAGGCTTGCAAGTATTCTTTGTCTCCCCATGTGTCGAATCAATAAATTGGATAATACTACCCTCGAAGACTATTGCGATCCCCTATACTTGTGGGTCATCAAGACTATATTCTAGCACCGTTGCCGAGGAGCATAGCTTTATTTGTAAGTTCACTTGGATCTATTATTGTTCACTGCTACTCCTTTCATCATGGGGAAATCTTGTGATGGAAGTTTCCTATTTTACCATCCACTATAAGAAGAGGTACAGTCCTAAACGCCACCACCACATACTCATGCTACACACACTACTACTACCGCTGAATCTGAAACTGCTTCTGATACTCATGATGTTACTTCTACTGTGCTTGATGCGAGTGGTTTATTAGGTCCTTTTCTAGATGCTACTATGGCTAGTCTAGGAAATACTGAAACTCCTAGTGAAGACACTGTTACACATGTTAGCTCACCTGAGTCTAGAAAGAGATATGATATTAATGATGGTTACATTGAGTTTATAGATGAATTTATTGAAGAGTGTTGAAACACACATGGTGCTAGTGCTATTAAGAGTCTCCTTGAGAGGCGTACCATTATTCCTAAACTGTCCTCTGATCCTAAGTTTGCCACTTCTCCCATAGATATTAAAGATAAATATTATGATTTCTCTCTTGATTTATCCTATTTAGACATTGTTGAGAAAGAACATTTTTGTGGGACTGAAAATAAGAGTGTTGTAGCTCATATGAATGAGCTTTCCACTATGAGTGCTTTATTCTCTGATGATTTTAAGATGCGCAAGTACTTTGTTACAAAGATCTTCCCCTTTTAACTAAAAGGAGAAGCTAAAGCTTGGTTTAATAGATTACCTCCTGGTTTCATTGATAGCCCTGATTGCCTGATTGCTTCTTTCTTCCAGAAATATTTTCCTCCTAGTGCTAGGCATGCTGCTTTGCAGAGACTTTTTGATTTTAAACAAGGAGAAGAAGAGAAATTGCCTGAGTCATGGACAAGGTTCTGTGCCTTGATTCATGCACATCCTGGATGTCCATTACCTAAAAATGAGTTTCTTGATATTTATTACAATGGACTAAATTATGATTCTAGGACATACCTAGATAGTTTTGCTGATTGTGTTTTTAGGAAAAGAACTCCTACAGATGCTGGAGAATTAATGGCTAAAATAAGCAAGAATTATGATGATTGGACTTCAACTGAGCTAATTACACCTGAGCCTATTACTCCTGAACCAGTTGTGCCTAAACCAGTTCCAACACCAACACCAAAGAAGAGGGGAGTAATTGCATTAAATGATGAAGTGATGAAAGAAGCTAAGAAATGTCTTAAGGAGAAAGGTATTAGAGCTAAAGATGTAAAGAATCTACCCCCTATAGAAGAATTATGCAAGCCAATTCCCCACTGATATGTCGGAAACGTATCTATAATTTTTTATGCTCCATGCTTGTTTAGTATCTACTTTGCTTTACTTTGTCTACACTTTGAGGTGTTTTTATATCTTTTCTAGAACTAACCTATTAATAAGTTGCCACAGTGCCAGTTGTTTGTTTTCTTCTGTTTTTGGTTCCAGAAATGCAGAAATCGATATTCTCGGAATTGGACGGGACAAAAGCCAAAGTCAATATTTTACCGTGGGCAACACGAAGCCAGAATATGGGACGGAGAAGGCTCACCAGGGGGCCACACCCCTTGGCTGCGCAGGTGAGCCCACCCCGTGCCTGGGGGGCTGCAGCCTCCCTGGCGCCCCCCTGGCTCGCCCCTTTGCCTATAAGAAGCCCCAGATGCAGAAACCCTAGGCACCAGATCAAAACTCCACGAAACCGTCTGTAGCCGCCGCCACCATCGTCCCTAGATCGGGGGATCTGAAGTTCTTCCCGGCACCCTGCCGGAGGGGAGATCATCCCGGAGGCCTTCTTCTCCGGTATGAAGCGTGAGTAGTTCCACCTTGGACTACGGGTCCATGTAGTAGCTAGATGGTTGTATCTCCTCCTTTGTGCTTTCATGTATAGATCTTATGAACTTCATTCATGATCAAGATCTAATCTATTTGTAATCATGCATGTTGTGTTTGCGGGGATCTGATGGATATTGAGATTACTATATCAGATTGATTAATAATTTTGTCTTATTGATTCTATCATGTCTGTGTTGTTTGTGATCTTGCATGCTCTCCGTTGTTAGTAGCTATCTTGTCCAAGTAGTTGCTAGTGACTCCAAGAGGGGGTATTTATGATAACCCAAAGGTGGACTTATAGTCATAGATGCAATTGGATGGCGGTCTATGTATATTATTGTATTGCCCAATCAAATCTCATAGGATCTTTATGTCTAGTATTGCATTGTTATGCCTTGCTCAGTCCTGTCAATTGCCCTGCTGTAATTTGTTTACCCAGCATGCCATGTTTGTTTCTAAGGAGAACACCTCTAGTGAACTATGGACCCCGGTCCAATCTTTACCATTGATACATTTTCCACTGTTTACTTGCTGCAAAACATTCATCACCTTCCACACCATACAGTTAATCCTTTGTTACAGCAACCGGTGAGATTGACAACCTCACTGTTTGTTGGGGCAAAGTCTTGAGTTTGTGGTGTGCAGGTTTCCACGTTGCTTGCAACACTTGTATGACGTTCCCTTCCTCCTACTGGTTCGATAACCTCGGTTTCTTACTGAGGGAAAACTTGCTACTGTGCTGCATCACACCTTGCTCTTGGGGTTTCCCGACGAAGCGCTCCTACATTGACGCAACTCCATCAAGCTTTCTGGCGCTGTTGCCGGGCAGGGTAAGGACGTCTTCACAAGGGGAGTCCTCCTCAACCTTTCTCTTTACTTTGTTTTTAGTTTGCTTAGTTTTCTTTGCTTGGTTTTGTTTGCCTCTTTTTATCAAAAACTCCAAAAAATTAGTCTATTTTGGTTTGCTTTCTCTTATCAAAAACACAAAAAAATTTAGTTCCTACTCTAGTTGCTGGTCTGTTATTGCCTTGCTTGGTCATGCTTTCTATCAATGGATGGTTTCTTTGAAACTAGTTCTTATTAGCAAGGTGGGTTCACGGAAGAACAAAAGTTTTATTATAAGGAACACCATTTGTCACAAAAGGGGAAACACTTATGGGAACAAATTGATAAGTTGAATACTATTGCTAGAGACGTGTGCTCTACTTATAATGTTACTTATTGCTTTGATAAATCTTGTTGATGTAGGAGGTATAAACACCTTCCTTTTCAATGTGAGTACAATGATAATGTTACCATATCCTCTTATGTTAAAGGAAATTATGACTTTTATGATGTGGAACAAATTGAAGAATTTATTGCTTTCAAGGGTGCATTTGAACTTGCCAGTTTTCTTGAAAATACTGATGATGCACCTTATGAATATGAGGTTTATGAGATACTTAAATTTTGCTTTGATAATTACAAGGAAGAAAATGGCTATATTCTTGAATATTTTAATAGCTGCTTTCCACAAATGGAAGAGACTAATGCCTTGCAGGAGCCTATGAAAGAAGGAATTGCTGAAACTGAAAGCTCATTAGATGAAAAAAGGAGGAGAGTGATGGTCAAGAGGAGGAAGAATGGATCTACCCATGTCTACCTTCTAATGAGAGTAACTATTTACCTCTTACATTATTTGATTGTCCCCCATGTTTACCAAAGGAGGATGAATGTTATGTTCCTGTGGATCCTTTTGAAATATCTACTTTGGGTAAAACCTATGAAGGTTTTAATCCAACTATTTTTGAGCTTGATAGAAATTATGTGTTTGTAGATCATGAAAATCATGCTTTATGTGATAGCTATATTGTTGAGTTTATTCATGAGGCTACTGAAAAAATTTATGAGAGAGGAAAATATGGTTGTAGAAGTTTTCATGGTACTGAAACACCTCTCTATGTGCTGAAAGTTTTGAAGTTACTCTTGTTTCATCTTCCTATGCTTGTCACTTTGTTCTTTGTGAATTTATTTGCATACAAGATTCCTATGCATAGGAAGTGGGTTAGACTTAAATGTGTTTTTAATTTGCTTCTTGATGCTCTCTTTTACTTCAATTCATATTAATTATGTGAGCATCTTCTCAAGCTATCAAGCCTAACTTAAAGGCGTTAAAGAAAAGTACTTGTTGGGAGATAACCCAAGAGTTTACTTGAGTCTTGGAAGTTATTACTTCAGTAATGACCTCTCATTATCCTTTTTTGTTTACTTTTTGTGCCAAGAATGACCTCTAATGATAGGGAAGTAAGATTTGGGGAGTTGCTGTCCCAAAACAGATTTCTGTCCTCCACCATAAAATTCGTGAGGAGTCTCTGTAACTCTTATTGAGATGAAAATTTATGAATAAATCCCCCAGTATGTTAGATAACTTTCGTTAGTTCAACACTTTTTGATTTGAGCAACATAATATCTTTGAAAAAATCGGTTTCTACCTGCTGGTCTATTTTGACATATTTCTGCCATTATTTGCATTTGCTTCTTATTGATTCCTTTTTGAGTTCTCTTTTGGGGAATTGAGCTTTTTGAAGGAGTTTCTACATTAGCTTGTGTTTTTAGTGAAAATTCTTGTTGTTCCAAAGCTTTACCTAAAGGTCTATTATCTTTTGAATACACTAATGTTGCTAATGAAGATTGTGTGAAGTTTTGTATGAAGGAAAAATTTCAGGTGTAGAGCGAGAATGATGTAATGAGATGAAGAATGGACAAAAGCTCAGGCTTGGGGATGCCACCCCGGTGTCACCCCAAGAAATATTCAAGAGGTACAAGCGTCAAAGCTTGGGATGCCCAAGGCATCCCCTTCTTCATCAATAAAAAGCTCAGGTCTGTCTAGACACTTCGTTTTTATTGTTTCATGCACTGTTGTTTTGTTCTTGGAGCGTCTTAGTTTTCGGTGCTTTCCTTAGTTTGTTTAGTTTGCTTGAATAAAGTAGTTTGGACCCCCGTTCTCGCTGTCTTGTTTCAAATAAGTTGATTGGTGTTGGAGAGGAGTAGAAAGTTCTTGCTTGAATAGTATAAAAGGAAGCTTGCTTTGACTGTGACTTAGACTTTAGCATGACATGCTAGGTGTTGTTTTGACCTTATTCTTAGTGATTATTGTTGTAGCATGTCTTGTTCCAAACAATTGGGATTTCTTAGTGTGCCTTGAAAGAATTATGCATTGTTTTAGCATACAAAAGCATAGTATTGTGGTATTCTCCTTTGATGCTTTGTTTGGGTTGACTTGGCACATGCTCACACCATGTTATGACTATGAACAAGTCACCATAGCCTCTATGATCATTTAGTCCTTGACTTGTAGTACCACTTTATGCTTTGATTAGTAATGTTTTGTCGCTCTCCATGATTATGGCCATTATTGCTCTTTTAGTTGGTTGCTCCCAGTCTTTTGCTAGCCTCCACTTGTATGAGTAAGATCTACTCATGCTTCCAACTCCCAAGAAACCAAGTTATTCCAAAGTGTCCACTATAAATTCCTATGCATGGTGTGTCACACCATTCCAAGTATATTCTTGTTTTCACCTATCTTCCAATTAAAAAGTAATTTGTTATGTGAAAACTTAGTGATTAAATACCTCACAAACTTGATGGCACACTTTATATTTCTTTGCCCCTAATAAACTTGAACCATTGTGTCATCTACGTTGTATATGCTTGCACTTATACGTTGGAATTAGCAGAACCATGTTGTCATGGGAAACGTTTTGAACATTGCACTTGTACTTTGTACACAGTTGATATCATGCTCTTTTGTCTATGGATGTCACCGGTGTGAAATAAAGAGGGAGCTTGTAAGTCCATGGAGTTATGTATTTTGTGTTAGAGAAACACCTAGGCCGCTAGCCTAAGCCATGCCTAATCATGGTGGAAACTTGCAGCATCACCATAATGAGCATTCTGTGAAGCATCCTCAATAAAAAGCTATGCACATAGTAAATAAAAAGATCGTTGAGATGCTCATTGTCTGCTTGCCTTGTCATTTTGGTTATGGGATAGCTCCTGTACCGTTGGCGGTTCTCTATGATACGCATGTACTTACTATGACAAGAACTTACAGGTGACTGAAGTTGAGTAGCATGAGGTTTAGCCCTCGTATTCAAGGGACATTAGATTGCCAACTTATACTTTGTCAAGCATATACTCCATAGTTTGTTCACTTTAACCTTAATCACTTCAAGATGCTTATGATAGGGGTAATGAGGTCTGAAAGCTAACAAGTACCATAATTTTTGGAAGCTCTTTTTGAAACTTGAAATCCCTGCTTCCCTTTATAAAGGGCCTTTCTTCCACTATTATATTGAGTCTCCACCTTCTACCTTTAGGCACCATTAAGAGAGCATAGTTGGATTCTTAGTTCTATGTGCAGTGTCCCAAAACTTATTGATTGATGCATATTGTGATAGTACTTGTTCTTGTGCTACTTGTATCTAGTCACTCTTATGAACTTTGAAGGTGTCCTATGCATCTATTTGGTACTCCATGAGGGACAAGCTGAATGCCACTATGCCATGTTTTCTGTATGTGAAACCAACAAACGTTCTTCAATGCATGTTATTCATGGTCTCTATGTGTAGCCTTTCATGTTGCATGCATAGTTACTTTGTCGTCTTGTTAGAACTCCATCTTTCATGCACATGTTTAGAGTTTTTTGATCCCAGCTTTCAATGCTTGCAAATGGTTTGATCTTGGTTTTGATGGTGCATGTCACCTCAAAATTTATTCTTTTTATCACTTACCTACTCGAGGACGAGCAGGAGTTAAGCTTGGGGATGCTTGATACGTCGGAAACGTATCTATAATTTTTGATGCTCCATGCTTGTTTAGTATCTACGTTGCTTTGCTTTGTCTACACTTTGAGGTGTTTTATATCTTTTCTGGAACTAACCTATTAACAAGTTGCCATAGTGCCAGTTGCCTGTTTTCTTCTGTTTTTGGTTCCAGAAAGGTAGAAAATCAATATTCTCGGAATTGGACGGGACAAAAGCCAAAGTCAATATTTTACCGTGGGCAACACGAAGCCAGAAGACGATATGGAGGGGCGCTACAGGGCGGTCAGACCCCCCTAGGTGCGGCCAAGCCTGGCCGGTGCCTAGGCAGGGTGTGGCCCCCTGGCTCGCCCCTTCGCCTATAAGAAGCACCCGATGCAGAAACCCTAGGCACCCGATCAAAACTCCACGAAACTGTCTATAGCCACCGCCACCATCGTCCCTAGATCAGGGGATCTGAAGTTCTTCCCGGCACCCTGCCGGAGGGGAGATCATCATGGAGGCCTTCTTCTCCGGTATGAAGCGTGAGTAGTTCCACCTTGGACTATGGGTCCATGTAGTAGCTAGATGGTAGTATCTCCTCCTTTGTGCTTTCATGTATAGATCTTGTGAGCTCCTTTCATGATCAAGATCTAATCTATTTGTAATCATGCATGTTGTGTTTGCGGGGATCCGATAGATATTGAGATTACTATGTCAGATTGATTAATGGTTTTGTCTTATTGATTCTATCATGTCTGTGTTGTTTGTGATCTTGCATGCTCTCCATTGTTAGTAGCTATCTTGGCCAAGTAGTTGCTAGTGACTCCAAGAGGGGGTATTTATGCTCGATAGTGGGTTCATGCCTCTAGTTTCCAAGGGAAGTGATAGAAATCTCTTCGATTGTAGATGTGTTGTTGCCACTAGGGAGAAAAGAACGGTCTCTTGTTCATGGAACAAGTGGATTGTTTACCTTACACACTTTGCTTAAAGCAGTTGTTTGTTGTTTGCAACTTAATACTGGAGAGGGTTCGGATGATAACCTGAAGGTGGACTTCTAGTCATAGATGCAGTTGGATGGCGGTCTATGTATATTGCTGTATTGCCCAATCAAATCTCATAGGATCTTTTTGTCTAGTATTGCATTGTTATGCCTTGCTCAGTTCCTGTCAATTTCCCTGATATAATTTGTTTACCCTTCATGCCATGTTGTTTATCTAAGGAGAGCACCTCTAGTGAACCATGGACCCCGGTCCAATCTTTACCATTGATACATCTTCCACTGTTTACTTGCTGCAAACCATTCATCACCTTCCACACCATACAGTTAATCCTTTGTTACAGCAACCGGTGAGATTGACAATCTCACTGTTTGTTGGGGCAAAGTCTTAAGTTTGTGTTGTGCAGGTTTCCATGTTGCTTGCAACACTTGTGTGACGTTTCCTTCCTCCTACTGGTTCGATAACCTCGGTTTCTTACTGAGGGAAAACTTGTTGTTGTGATGCATCACATCTTGATCTTGGGATTTCCCGATGAAGCGCTCCTACATTGACGCAGCGCCATCAGCGTTCCCACATCCACACCGAGAGGAATAGAAACGTACCACCGATATAAGCCTCGGCCCCAGTCCTTCGACAAGCCTCGTCCATCTACTCAATAAAGCAAACAAATTTATTCATGCATAAGTTCGAATAGCACATGTAAAGAGGGGAACAATAGAAACACCCCATTACCTATCGGTACAAGAAGGCCAATACCGCCGAACCCTAGCTCCATTTTTTATCCATCACAGTCAAGGCCTTCAGCCAGTGCCAGTGATCCATGTTGCCCTTACCATCAGCAAATATAGTCTTCATGATGACATACCACACATACACACGGGCATATATAATAATCTCATCCTCACTAGCATTCTGAGGACAGGTACTAAAGTTTTGTGCTATCCACTTAAAAGTAGACCCGGCTATGACTCTCAATTTCTCCCCCTTTGAGTTTATAGTGTCACCAAGACACTTACCACCGGTAAGATCAGACATTCAGTTGTGCCAGTTGTTGGAGGTTGTGTTAATTCAGAGAGGATCCCTTAGATAGGGAGTGCAAGGATCATGGACATGTCCAACAGAGTAACGGTCATCTCACCGGTACAAAGGTGAAAACTATGCGTCTCTGGCCTCCACCGGTCGACAAGCGCGGTGATGGCAGCAGGGTTCATGTGCGGTGTACCACGATTGACCATATGGATGAATGGGAGCAATCCTAGCGCTCGGATGTGCACCGTGTACCGATCATCATACGACATTATCTCTTGGAAATGCTTGTGATACCTCAGTCGTAGGGGAACAAGATTTTGCACACATACAAGCTCGATTATAACATGTCCATTCAACTTGAAAAACATATAATGATTTGGAGGGTTTATTTTTCTTACCTTGATCCCCTCGGCGATAATGTAGCCACGGTGACCCTTATCATACGACGCCTCAAGAAGCGACATGCCTTCGACGAACCCGGGTTGTACATGGGGTGGTGAACGGGCTTCTTTCGATTCCGATTCCGACATCCTAGTTAATTAAAAAAGAAAGTAGAACTAAATATATGAGCATATATGAGAGCAAAATATATAAACCATTCTTTCTATATGGGCATCTCTATGTGACCAAGGTTAAAATAGTTATGAACAAAAAATTAAAACTAACAAGTACATCGAGAATTCCTACCAAGTATATGAAGGATTACTATATCAACAAACTCTAGTATTAGGGTTTACTACACCAATACATTATAACTAACATGTATATGAAGGATTACTATTCCTACAATTACTATTACTAAAATACTAGAAATATATGCCATTGCTCCATATATTCCTACAATTTTCCCAAACTCAATCATAATACAAGGTCATCCTATAACTAATCATACTACCACATTATGTATTATCCCTCTAAGTAATCAACAAATCAAGGGTTTGCCTAAACTAGTTGAACTAGGGTTTGCCTAAACTACCAAAATTAGGGCTAAACAAAGAGATTTTTTGGACAAATTGGGGAGGAATAACTGGGGGAGGTGGTCAACAACAAGATCCACGGAGTCTTTCTTCAGATCTGAGCAATGGGGAAGGATTAGAGGAGAGGGGAGAGGATGAGCAGCCGTCGCCGTTGTTCGTCCTTGCTGAGTGGTGAGGGGTGAGGGGAGAGGAAAAGGGAGAAGAGGGTCGGGCTGGACCGACCCCGCGCGAGGTTAAGTGCTCCAGGCGTGCGGCGCCATGCGCGATAGTGGTGGGTGCGACGCCAGCCTGGGCGACTCCACACTTACTGCGGTGACCCAACATACCACTGCATGTGTAGTACACTATAGTCGTTGATATGACATCCACAGAACACCGTTCCGTAAATATCACATCCCTCAGAGTGGTACAACAGAAACATTGCGGGTCCATATTACAAAAGTACACACATTATTATTATTACAATATCGGAAGTTCAAGACTTCCAAAAGATCCAACTTACAAACCAAAATATAAGATGTTCAGCGGAAATTTAAAAGTAACAACTCCGACTAGGAGTGGGGCTCAACAGCTTATTCTATAGAGTTCATGCTGCTCGGCTCCGTTAGTTACTACTAACTAGACCCTTAAGTGGACTCGTTCTCATCGACACCGTAGCAGATCTCGTAATACACGCCTTCAACTCCTCCGGATAGATCAGGTTCCTCGTAGAACACGTCTTCTTGGCATTCAGCTGCATACATTGGCACGTCTTCGGGATCCTTAGAGTCTAATCAAGGGATCAAAGGAAAGGATGAGTAACATCGTTACCCAGCAAGTTCATTATATGCAAGGTGGGAAGTTTGATGCTCTAACTACCACCTCGGATTATAAATCCTTGGCACTATGCAATTTTTGTAAATATTTCTTCAAAGATTGATTTTATTTCGAAAAACTATGACAATCAGCCTTCACGGGTTGACCAGAACTTTCATGGAGTTCCTTTCCTGCCGCGTTCGTAGCTCCTTCCCAGAACAGGGAGTAACAAGTTATAGTTCTTACACTCTACAGAGGTGCATTACTTTACCCATGAGAGATCAACTCCTTGTTGCACAACTGGGCGTACTTTCCCATCCACAATTCCATGATGTGGGGCCTAGTAGTTGGTCCAAGCCAATCACTGCCCCCTTCGCGACCCCGCATGCCTCCTTGGTGTACACCATGCCCACATAATGAATTACGGCAATGGTTTGTACAAACTGTTAGATGCCAGAACTATCGTGGGACGATGAGGGTTCCCACCCATATGTTGCATATCCTCTATGAATTACCAATTAATATGCACGCTACGAGGATAACAGCCACGACCTGCATATCCGGCTTCATGCGAGAGAAAGAAGATACAGCTGACTTCTCTGTCCCATTCCAAATCTCATGGCTAACGCGTAATATACGACGCTAGAATCACTGATGTTAGGGGTTATTAAGTCCCTATTTGATCATCATTGTTGCAATTAGAACTCTAAGTTCTATTGCTCCATCATATTACCACTTAGGATGATATCTATGATTTCTTTGTTTATGAAAATAATATTTTCTTTTTTAGCATATATGATAACACACAATTTGCAAATACTTTGATAAAGACTCTTCAAAGGACATGAGCAAGTGATGAACTTGCCTTGTGATGGCAAGGTAGTGAAGTCTGATGCTTGCACTGGACCTTGAGCTTCTAGTTCTACAAAAACATCATTATTGCCCGGTAAGGACAATATTTAAAGAAGCAAAATGATTATGCAAGTAATGTAATGCATTATTGAATTCTATATGCATTTTCCTTATATAAGGTGCCCTTTTAATAAAGCATTTATAACTATTTTTTGAATATTTATTGCATAAATTATTTTATTTAATTACTCTTCTTATTTGACTTTTATTGATTTAATAATCCTTTTAGGATTTATTAATTATACATTAAATTTATTACTAAATATTTATTTAGCATTTTTCAAAAATAATGTAATATTAATAAATAATGAAAGTGATTTTTATTTATTTTTATCACCTTTCAATAATTTTGTTAAATTCCCTAAGGAATATATAAATTACAAAATTCTTATAAAAATTTAAGTGTCCAAAATTTTATATCTTATTTTATTTGGATAGAGTGGATTATTGTGAATCCAAAAATATTTTATTTATAATTTTTGGACTTTTATTTTATTTCCTATAATTTTATTGAGGTCAGGGGCATTTTGGTCTTTTCTAATTGATCAAAAGATTTATTAAATAACTTGGGGTGGCCCCTTGGGCTTATTGGGCCAGGGTGGCCCAATAGGTCAGGGTCAAAAGATTACCCCGAAGGGTTTTGGCCCACCCAGCCCACTCTGCCTCCCCTCTCTCCCTCGACCTTATCCCCTCCTTCTCTGACTCGACCCCGTGGCCGGCGATGCCGCCACCGTCGATTCCTGCCATCGTCGGCCATTCTGGCCATCGCTGTGGTGCGAGTTGGGGTTGTCGACGATGCTCTTTCGTTCTATCCACTTGGATTTGACTCCGGGGCTTCCCCGTGGTCAGGTCCACCCCATTCCCGAACCCTAGGGTTCGGAAACGATGTTGTCGCCGCCGCCGCGATCCCGCCTGCGGTGATGTGCTAGACTCGTACGCTGTTGCGGCCGCTGTTGTGGCAGGTGCAGGTTGCAGCGCCCCTCTAGGTGCTCCCTGTGCCGCCACGGTTCGTCGGCCCCTCTACTTCCTCTTCGATTCGTCAGCGAGGACCTCGGGTAAGTTGTCTTTATGGTGCTTGTCCATGCTACTGCCATGATTCTCTCTGTGTGTATCTAGTGGCTTCTCATGCCGAGTGACTATGTGCTGGTTGAGTTCATCTCTGGATTATGGTTCTTGCTCTGATTAGGGTCCATAACCGCCTGTTGATCATATCTATGATGCTTTCGATTTAGTGTTGATCATATCTGATCATGGGAAATGATTGTCTGCTACGGTTAATGATTGATAGTGACTTTGATGATACTAGTTGCCTGTCAGATTTATTCTAGTGGTAATCCACCATGATCCATGCTAGTGTCTTAATGAAATCCTTGATTGGATTATGTTGTTGATCTGAGAAGTTTCTCTACTGTCAGAATACTTGTACTGACAGTAGATTTCTCTCAGTAGTTGCTTACTGCAATTATAATGTGGGCTTGTTTGAGATTATATACTCTGAATCAAATCATTACATGTAATGATTTTCTGTGGATGTATAGATTCATTTTAATGTTGATTTCTGGCATTTGGCTTCAGGAAAATGATATGTAGTGATTGTCCCTTTTTATCTGTGGAATCTAAGTAAAGATTGGTTTTAGTTCATTAAGAACTTGTCCTTGTGATACCATTATATTCTGGCACACAAGTTATTGAGTTTTATTTCTGGGCTTAGCTTGATAATGCTTGTGATCAAAACTGATAAGTTGACATGAAAGCTTGTACTCCCTTCGTTTCAGGGCTTAAGGCGTCCTCGTTTTGCGTGTTTTTTCTTTGACCAAGAATTACTCTAAATACGTAGAGTTTTGGTATAAAACTAGTATCACCGGAAAGTATTTTTCAATATGAATCCAACGGTATTAATTATGTACAATATAATCAAGATTTTGTTGCTCAATTCTTTTGGTCAAACTTTGGTTTGGAAAGCGTGTGCGCCTTAAGCCTTGAAACGGAGGTAGTATTAACTTTCCTGCCTATGATATTGGTCTGAGGCTCTAGGATGTAATTCCTAGTTGGTTGGGCAATAGTTTGTTTGAAACTTATAGGTTTAGAGGTGCTAGTCTCTCTAAGAGATGTGCCCTAATCTGATAAGATCAAATGAAAATGATCTAAGTTGCAAAAATAACACTGAACCCAGTGATGCTGGTCTGAGGGTTTAGTGTTTGTGGTTGAGCTTGATTTCTTATCCTTATGCTTGAAATCTCTAGGATAGATTTACTCCTCTTGGGTGAGTATTGAGAGATTATCTCATAAGGCAACACATGCTTTTATTTAGATAATATGATGAAATCATGTGATGGTTTTATGAGGATCACCACAGATTCTGATGTGGATGTAGTAGATTAATGATGATCTTGATCTTGATCTGGTTCTTGATCTGCTTTTGCTAGGCTCCTGAGCTTGCTATTGATCTTGCCTGCTCCTCCTAGCTCCTGGGCTTGACCTTGATGTCCACCAGATCCATCCCCCTCCTTATGTCACCATCCTGGTGATGTTTGGGTTGATCTGGGTGGTTGGGTTTGGCTGTTGTTCTTGGTTCAACTGTTGTTCACCCTGGCTGTGCTGGTGTGTTGTGTAGTGGAGTGATGCACTGATGCACTCCCCCACGACTGTGCTGTGGTTTTGTGATATTTGGCTGTGCTTGTGAGGTCGACAGCACACCCTTTGCATGCTTGTGTGTGTAGCTTATGTGCCTGCTATGCACATGTGGATAGGTTCAGAATTTTTGAACTTACCATTACCAAACTACTTTTACCATGGCTGGTGAATTGGTCCCTTTTTGGCTGTCATTTGCATTCTAGCTTTGAATTTATGAAAGATGAAATCTTTCATATTGGTGAAACTTGCCCCTTTATAACATTTCTCAATTATGAGTTTGACAAGTGCACCTCACTAACATATCTGAGAGAAATATACTAACACTAATCCTGTTTTGTTTTCTATTTATTCTTTGTTTTGCAGATACAAAGATAAGGATGAAGATTTAGTGTAAATTTAGTGTAGGCCAGTTAGTAAATATACAAATGTAATTTTCTTTTTCTTTTGTAACCTTGTAACCTTTATTTTATTCATTTGTAATAAATATTATATATTTATTAATAAAGAATATTCTTATTCTTTATTCTTTTTGTAAATTGTGAAGTTTTGAATAACTTCAGTAAGTTCATTCTTTATAACTTGTTTATGTATATAAAATGAATTTCATATACAATATTAGTTTTAGATAATATTTAAGTTATAATACTTTTTTCTTAATTAATTTAAGATTCAAATCTTATATCAAAACCATTTAAATTATAAAACACTTAAGTTTTAAAATTCAAACTCATTTCAAAACACACATAATTCCTGTAAGATCATATCAAAGTTTATAGCAATCTCTCTTTAAGGCTAAACCTAATCTCAAAGTAAAAAAGAAACATTGATCACTCAAGGTTTTTATTTAGCGAAAAGTTTACTCACATTTTCTCAAATGAATGCATGCAACAATTCATATTCCTAATTCTACCCTTCGTTAGGTCCTATATGCTGGGATGTTACAGACTTCCCCCCTTAAATTAAACTTCGTCCCGAAGTTTGTGGAGAGGTACCTGAATAGTTCTGGATAAGCTTTTCTTAAATCCTCTTACTTCTCCCATGTGGCTTCTCTCTCAGGGTGATGTTCCCATTGTACCTTGCAATATTTGATTGCTCTGTTCCTCAATCTTTTCGAGTTTTCTTCCAGAATCTTGCAGGGCTTTTCAATATAAGTTAGATCTTCTTGTAGTTCTATCTCTTGATGTGTTATTGCATCATCTGGAACTTTCAAACATTTGCGAAGTTGTGACACATGGAAAACATTATGCACTTGAGCCAGTCTTGATGGTAACTCTAAAGCATAAGCTATAGTTCTGTTTTGACTCAGTATCTTGAATGGTCCGATGTATCTTGGACTCAATTTCCCTTTAACTCCGAATCTTTTTACTCCTTTCATTGGACTTACTTTCAAGTAGACTATATCTCCTATTTCTGGATGCCATGATCTTCGGCTTTGATCCGCATAACTCTTCTGCCTGCTCTAGGATATTTTCAGTCTATCCCTGATCTTATCAATGATTTCTTGTCTCTCCTTGATATAATCTGGCGCAAATTCTTTGCTGCTACCAGGTTCATACCAACATATTGGTGATCTACACTTCCTTCCATATAGAATCTCATATGGGGCTGCCTTCAGACTACTCTGATAGCTATTGTTATAAGAAAGTTCTGCCAATGGTAGGTGATCTTCCCATGTTCCTCCAAAATCTAGTGCACAAGCCCTCAACATGTCTTCTATTATTTGATTTGTTCTTTCAGTTTGACCTCGGATGATATACCGTGCTGAAATCTAACTTTGAACCAAGTGCTTCATGCAATTGCTTCCAAAATGCTGAAGTAAACACTGACCCCCCTATCAGTTACGATCTTTTTGGGTACTCCATGCTTACTTACTATCTCTTTAACATATACTTCAACTAACTTCTCGGCATTATCCTTTTGATTCACTGGAATAAAATGTGCAATCTTAGTGAGTCTATCCACTATTACCCATATCATATCCTTCCTTTTTGGTGTCATAGGTAATCCTGTGATAAAATCCATGCCTATTTCCTCCCATTTCCATTCAGGAATTTCCAAGGGTTGTAATGGTCCTGCTGGATTTTGATGTTCAGCTTTCACCCTTTGACAAGTATGGCATTCAGATACATATTTAGCAATATCCCTTTTCATGTTATTCCACCAGAATAGTTCTTTCAAATCCATATACATCTTGGTACTCCCCGGATGTATAGAATAGGGTGTATCATGTGCTTCTTTGAGTATGATATTTCTGATTTTAGTGACATCTGGAACACATACACGATCTTGGAACCATAAAGATCCATAATCTCCAAGGTGAAAAACTGATTTTTGCCCTTGAGATATCCTCCGAATTTCCTCCGCAATAAAAGTATCTTCTTCTTGATGTCTAATAATTTCTTGCTTAAGATCACTGTCCTGCTCTGCAACTACCTGCATAGTCGCTAATCCTCCAAGAACCTCTATTCTAATGAATTGAAGTTCCAACCTTTCCAAGTCCATTTGTAACTCTTTTGGTAACTCTCTATTGCTTGGCTGAATATCTGCACTCTTTCTGCTTAAAGCATCTGCTACAACATTTGCTTTCCCTGGGGTGTAATTGATTGTTAAATCATAATCCTTGATTAATTCCAACCAACGCTTCTGCCTCATGTTCAATTCCTTTTGAGTGAATAAGTACTTGAGACTTTTATGATCAGTGTATAACTCACATCCGGCTCCATAAAGAAAATGCCTCCATCCTTTCAGCGCAAAGACTACTGCTGCTAACTCTAAATCATGAGTTGGATAGTTGACTTCATGTGGTTTCAATTGTCTTGAACCATAAGCAATCACTTTCCGATCTTGCATTAACACACATCCCAAACCTTCTTTAGATGCATCACAATATACGGTGAAATCCTTTCCTGTTTCAGGAACTACTAAGATTGGAGTGTGGTTAATCTAATCTTCAACTCTTGGAAACTTGCTTCACACTTCTATCCCACTTGAATGGTGTATTCTTCCTTAATAATTTGGTCATTGGTCCGGCTATTTTGGAGAAACCTTCAATGAATCTCCGATAATAACCAGCCATTCCTAAGAAACCTCGAATTTGTTTCACATTGGGGATTCACAGCAATTCCATCCTTACTGATCACATGACCGAGGAATTCTACCTCATCTAACCAGAACTCACACTTACTGAACTTAGCATAAAGCTTATGTTCTCTTAAAGTCTGCAATGCTATTCTCAAATGGTCAGCATGCTCTTCCTTATCTTTGGAATGTATAAGAATATCATTAATAAAGAAGATGAAAAACTTATCCAAATATGGCATGAAAATCTTGTTCATCAGATTCATGAATATTGTCGGTGCATTGGTCAAACCAAATGGTACTACCAGATACTCATGGTGTCCATATCTTGAGATAAATGTTGTTTTTGGAACATCTTCCGGCTTGATTTTTATTTGATGGTATCCAGATCTTAAATCGATCTTTGAAAATACTCCAACTCTTTTCACTTGATCAAACAAATCTTGAATTCTTGTTAAAGGATACTTCTTCTTGATAGTCACGTTGTTCAGATTTATATAATCACCACACGTCCGTCTTCCACCATCTCTCTTATCCACAAAGATTATTGGTGTTCCCCATGGAGATACACTTTCATGTATAAATCCTTTTCCCGCTAACTCATCAATTTGTTCCTTGAGTTCTTTCAACTCCTTGGGTCCCATTTTATATGGTGCTTGAGCTATTGGTGCTGTACCAGGTATTAGGTCAATTGTGAACTCTATCTCCCGGTCTGGTGGCATTCCCGGTAACTCTGTTGGAAAAAATCTTGGAATTGATTAACTATAGGAATCTCTTCTAATTTAACTTCTTTCATTGAATTCAACTGCAGATCAACCATTATGAGACTGTGTTTATCTGCCTGGTAAATTATCCTTGCTCCACTTGGAGTTTTGATTGAGACAGTTTTCTCCTCACAATTAATCTGAGCTCCGTGTTCCATCATCCAATCCATCCCCAGCACTACTGCAATTCCCTTCAAAGGAATCACATAAAGGTCTGCGAAATATGTACAGCCACAGATCGAGATAACCTGATCTTGTTTTATGTGGCGTACAATCACATTCCCTCCTGCCGTAACTACGGTCATAGGATTTTCTAACGCTGCCCTTCTAATTCCGAACTTATCACAAAATTCTTCAGAAATGAATGAAGTAGTTGCACTAGTATCAAATAGAACTTTGCCGAGATTGGTAAGGATATTGAGCGTACCCATCACTGCATGCTCCGAATTATCCACCTCCTCAAGGGTTGCACAGTTCAGTTTTCCAGTAGGTCGGTTTCTCTTGCCGTTATTGTTCTTGCCATTGTTTCCCCCTTTATTGGGCTGTCCATTTCCTGCACTGGCTTGTCCTCCTCCTTTGGTAGGCCATCCTCCCGGTGGTTTGCTTGGACAATATGGCTTGATATGCCCCTTCTGACCACAACCATAACAGATCACTACAGGCTTTTTGCACTCCCTCTGGAAATGCCCTGGAATTCCAAAGTTGTTACAGATAACATTCCTTCTCGGATTAGATTGATTTCCACCACTGCTCTTGTTATTGTTATTGTTATTGTTGTCGTTGCCATAATTCCTATTCCGAGGTTTGAACTCCAGGTTAGGTTTTGGTTTGCTTGCCTGAATTCTCTTGGTTTCCTTCTTGGCTCTCTTCCTCCGATCCTCTTGGACATTCTTGTAGTCATCTTCAAAAGTAATGGCTGCATCCAACAACTGCTAATAAGTTTGCTTATTGGCTAACCTTAGCTGCATCCTCACAAATGGATTTAATCCACGCAAGAAACATTTCTTCCTCTTTTCTTCAGTGTTAACATCCTCCTCAGCATAACAAGATAATTGGCTAAACTCCCGGATGTACTTCATGACACTAGTATATCCTTGCTGAAGCTCCTCAAATTCTCTCCGCTTCAACTCCATGACACTTTCCGGAACATGATATTCATGGAATCTCTGCTTGAACTCCTCCCAGGTAAACTCCCTTCCTGGTTGTTGCATGGCTAACTGATTTTCCCACCAAGATGCTGCAGGTCCAGTCAGTAGATGAGTTGCATACCTCAATTTTTCCTCATCATTGCAACCCACAGTTTTCAGCTTCCTTTTTGTATCTGCTAGCTAGTCTTCTTCATCCATTGGTTCAGGAGCTGATGCAAAAGGTAGAGGTCTTGCATTCTGGAAATCATATAAACTCACTCCTCCACCTTCCGATGCCCTCTGATTTGCTCACCCCAGCAGCTCTTCCATGAACTTGTTCTGGTTCTCTTGCATCATTTGCATGCATTGCATAAAGTTCTGCTCCATTAATGGCCTCATTGGTGGTGGTGATAATTCTCCTTGATTTGCTATATCGGCATCGGCCTTTTCCTTGGCCTCACGATACATCCGCTGCTGCTCAGTTTCCATTTCTACACCCGTATCCATGACCCCCTAGTCCTGCAACATAAAGCGAATACTCATAATTACATCATGCACATGTGTTCTGAGCTCGACTTTACGCACAGAACTAGTCACACAATGAAAATCCAAAGAAAATCCAAATATGCATTTCACATATAATACATAATATCATAATGATACAAAGTTCTTACAACATATACCATATAGGTATAGTCACAAAACCACCGTATTTTCCTCTCTACCTTATTACTTGGAGTACAATACACAGTGCTTGATAGTACTAATTAGTTGTCTCCTTCTAGTAGTAACTACGCTCATCGTACATGCCTGATGTCCAACCGTGATGATGTGTTGTTCGTCGCACAGTTTGTGGAACATATGGCCTTCCAGAAGGAACATACTCTGTATCTGAAGTGTCAGGACTTGAGTCATTACTCAACCTGAGCGCATTGACTCCCTCCAGCTCAGCTGAAAAGTCTTCGGAAACGTATTAAACATTATCTCCAGCTTGCATCTCCTGAGATTCATTCCTTGAGTTGTCAACAAAATACATAGATCCTGCTGCTCCCCAGGTGCTCTCGTGGGCAAGAAAATTGAACACTGGATAATGTATATTCCCTGGGTTTTGAGAAGATGTTGATGATTCAATCACTCTCTCCTTAGGATCTTCTTCTTCATCCTGATCATCTATCGACATGGTAGTTCTACTTCTGTTATTAGGATTCACCCTTTCACCCATCCAACTAGATTGTCCAACATTTCTGTTAGAACCATCTATGGACATCTGGTGTTCATGAGATCCATTATATGATCCTATCCTCCAACCATCTAAATTCTCAATAGGAAGTTCTGAATCAAAACCCTCCTCTAAGCCCTGTGGTACTGCATACCGCATATCGATAGTAGGATCATGTGTAGGTTCAGGTCTTGGTGAATAAGGATATGGTGTAAAAGATTCCGGATCTATCGGTATATCTTTAAAGATAAGTGTTGCACTACTACCTGCTTCTTTCTCTAGCTGGAATGCTAACTGCTTCCTTCTTTCCAGATCAGTTAGATCCTCTAACATATCATTTTTGTCTTCGACAATCACTTGATGAGTCTTATAAAAAGACGGAACGAGTGTCCGGTATCTATCCATAAACTTGGAAGCTAACTTAGGATGCTTCTTAACCAAATTAAGATGATCCGGTATAGGTTCCGAGTATATAGAATCATGAGGTATCACAGAGAATGTGCTACCTTCTAACTCCTTAGTTTTATGCTCCCGGATATTAGCTATCGCCTCCACAACAGCAACATGATAGGCTACTAAATGACTCCTACCTTCTCCTATGGGTAGATCGTGATATAATCCAAGCTTCTCTGGAAGTTGGATACTCACACGATACTTGGATAACATCCGGCCATCAAGGTAAGTGATAGTGTTCACTGGAATTCTAGTTGGACAATTAAAGAGCTTTAAAAGTTGACGAAGTTGGTCTGTAAATGATCCTTGATAATCATCAAGAGTCTCCTCTTTCCTTACCAAAGTCTGTTTTGGAAACTTTGGTGCCATATCTCTGTATATCAGAAAAATAATTTTGATTAGTATCCAATGGCATATTGCATCATAACAAAGAATCATCGCACTAAAATATATAATGGAATATTCTCATTTGAATACCCATTATATTACTTTTAGAGCATTCTTTATCATTGCTAACTTTCCTACAAGTAATATCCTTTACTAGGTTTCCAACCTAAGGTCAAAGCAATTTGCTCTGATACCAACTGCGCTGACCCAGCATACCACTACATGTGTAGTACACTATAGTCGTTGATATGACATCCACAGAACACCATTCCGTAAATATCACATCCCTCAGAGTGGTACAATAGAAACATTGGGTCCATATTACAAAAGTACACACATTATTATTATTACAATACCGGAAGCTCAAGACTTCCAAAAGATCCAACTTACAAACCAAAATATAAGATGTTCAGCGGAAATTTAAAAGTAACAACTCCGACTAGGAGTGAGGCTCAACAGCTTATTCTATAGAGTTCATGCTGCTCGGCTCCGTTAGTTACTACTAACTAGACCCTTAAGTGGACTCATTCTCATCGACACCGTAGCGGATATCGTAATCCACGCCTTCAACTCCTCCGGATAGATCAGGTTCCTCGTAGAACACGTCTTCTTGGCATTCAGCTGCATACATTGGCACGTCTTCGGGATCCTTAGAGTCTAAGCAAGGGATCAAAGGAAAGGATGAGTAACAGCGTTACCCAGCAAGTTCATTATATGCAAGGTGGGAAGTTTGATGCTCTAACTACCACCTCGGATTATAAATCCTTGGCACTATGCAGTTTTTGTAAATCTTTCTTCAAAGATTGATTTTATTCCCAAAAACTATGACAATCAGCCTTCACTGGTTGACCAGAACTTTCATGGAGTTCCTTTCCTGCCGCGTTCGTAGCTCCTTCCCGGAACAGGGAGTAACAAGTTACAGTTCTTACACTCTGCAAAGGTGCGTTACTTTACCCATGAGAGATCAACTCCTTGTTGCACAACCGGGCATACTTTCTCGTCCACAATTCCATGATGTGGGGCCTAGTAGTTGGTCCAAGCCAATCACTGCCCCCTTCGCGACCCCGAATGCCTCCTTGGTGTACACCATGCCCACATAATGAATTACGGCAATGGTTTGTACAAACCGTTAGATGCCAGAACTATCGTGGGACGATGAGGGTTCCCACCCATATGCTGCATATCCTCTACGAATTATCAATTAATATGCACGCTACGAGGATAGCAGCCATGACCTGCACATCCGTCTTCATGCGAGAGGAAGGAGATACAGCTGACTTCTTTGTCCCATTCCAAATCTCATGGCTAACGTGTAATATACGGCGCTAGAATCACTAATGTCAGGGGTTATTAAGTCCCTATTTGATCATCATTGTTGCAATTAGAACTCTAAGTTCTATTGCTCCATCATATCACCACTTAGGATGATATCTATGATTTCTTTGTTTATGAAAATAATATTTTCTTTTTTAGCATATATGATAACACACAATTTGCAAATACTTTGATAAATACTCTTCAAAGGACATGAGCAAGTGATGAACTTGCCTTGTGATGGCAAGGTAGTGAAGTCTGATGCTTGCTCTGGACCTTGAGCTTCTAGTTCTACAAAAACATCATTATTGCCCGGTAAGGACAATATTTAAAGAAGCAAAATGATTATGCAAGTAATGTAATGCATTATTTAATTCTATATGCATTTTACATATATAAGGTGCCCTTTTAATAAAGCATTTATAACTTTTTTTAATATTTATTGCATAAATTATTTTATTTAATTACTCTTCTTATCTGACTTTTATTGATTTAATAATCCTTTTAGGATTTATTAATTATACATTAAATTTATTACTAAATATTTATTTAGTATTTTTCAAAAATACTATAATATTAATAAATAATGAAAGTGATTTTTATTTATTTTTATCACCTTTCAATAATTTTGTAAAATTCCCTAAGGAATATATAAATTACAAAATTCTTATAAAAATTTAAGTGTCCAAAATTTTATTCTTATTTTATTTGGATAGAGTGGATTATTGTGAATCCAAAAATATTTTATTTATAATTTTTGGACTTTTATTTTATTTCCTATAATTGTATTGAGGTCAGGGGCATTTTGGTCTTTTCTAATTGATCAAAAGATTTATTAAATAACTTGGGCTGGCCCCTTGGGCTTATTGGGCCAGGGTGGCCCAATAGGGAAGGGTCAAAAGATTACCCCGAAGGGTTTTGGCCCACCCAGCCCACTCTGCCTCCCCTCTCTCCCTCGACCTTATCCCCTCCTCCTCTGACTTGACCCCATGGTCGGCGATGCCGCCACCGTCGATTCCTGTCGTCGTCGGCCGTTCTGGCCGCCGTCGTGGTGCGAGTTGGGGTTGTCGACAACGCTCTTTTGTTCTATCCACTTGTATTTAACTTCGGGGCTTCCCCGTGGTCAGGTCCACCCCATTCCCGAACCCTAGGGTTCGGAAACGGTGTTGTCACCGCCGCCGCGATCCCGCCTGCGGTGATGTGTGAAGGGTTTCGCGGCATAGTAAATCAAAAAAATTCTACGGATGCGAACGGAAAAGCCAAGATCTAATCTAGGAGATGCAAACAACGAGAGAGATTAGATTAGATCTTCATACCCTTGAAGATTCGCACAGCGGAACGTTCGTCGGAACGTGGGTGATGTAGTCGTACTCGCTTCTCCTCCTCGCGATCCGATCCGATCTAGCACCGCAAGTGGCGATGCCTCCGGGAGATGCACACGTGCAGCACCTCGACGTCTCCTCCTTCCTTGGTCCAGCAAGTATGGTGGAGAGATGGATTGGATGTACAACGCGACGCCGCGGTGCAAGTGGTGGAGAGTTTCTGTAGCAGGGCTTCGCCTACATGCAGTCGGGAGGGAGAGAGAGAGGAGGGCAGCAGGGCGACTAGGCTTGAGGGGAAGGTGTGGGGGGTGGTGCGCCCCGGCCCTCTATATATAGAGGGGTGGGCGCCTGCCCTAACCCCTCCCCCAAGCCCTAGGCCGGCGGCCAAGGAGGGAGGAGTGGGGGGCAAGGAAACCCCCCCCTTCTAGAAGCTCCAAACTAGGGTTTCCCCTTGTTTGGCCGGCTGGGCCCTATGGGGCCTTGTGCCCCTGGCCCAATGCGGCCAGGGCACTCCCTCATAGGCCCATTCCCCCTCCCGACAGGTGGGACCACGTTGGCCCCCTTCCGGAAGGTTCTAGAAGCTTCTGGTACAATACCGATTAACCCGGAACAATTCCGAACTCCAAAAACTGCACTGCCTTATATGAATCTTATTCTTCGGACCATTCCGGAACCTCTCGTGATGTCCTGGATCCCATCCGAGACTCCGAAGAAAAACTCATAAACCAATTATCCAATCTCTCCTAGCGTCGAGACACGTTAAGTGTGTGACCCTTCGGGTTCGAGAACATGCAGACATGATCTTCTATCAATAATCAACAGCGGGGTCTGGAAACCCATATTGACTCCCACACATTCATCGATGATCATATCGGTTAAACCACGATGCCAGGATTCAATCAATCCCATATATATATTCCCTTCGTCTCGCGATATTTTACTTGCCCGAGATTTGATCGTCGATTACCGAGTGGGCCCGAAGTATATCTCTCCGACTTGGGAGGGACAAATCCCATCTCGATACATACAACCCAACAGGTACTTTCCGATCACCTGAGAGACACCTTTATGATCACCCTCTCATAGGATGACGTTTGATGACCTCAAAGCTTTCTTCCGATACCAGGGAGTTGTATTATCTCATGGTCTAAGGAATACAATATTTGACATAAGAAAAGCTTCGCAAAGATGAACACGATGACACGATCTAATTGCTTCGCTTAGTTTGGGTCTGTCCATCATATCATTCTCCCAATGATATGATCTCATTATTAATCGACAACTCATGTCCATGGTTAGGAAACCTTAACCATCATTAATCAATGAGCTAGTCCATAGAGGCGTACTAGGGACACGGTGTTGTTCATAAACCACACAAGTATTAAAGTTTCCGCTTAATACAATTTTAGCATGGAATATAAACATTATCATGAACAAGAATTATAATAATAACATATTTATTATTGCCTCTAGGGCATAATTCCAACAGTCTCCCACTTGCACTAGAGTCAATAATCTAGTTTACATTTGGCAACAATCTCACACCCATGGCACTGAGGTGCTGATCATGTTTTACACGTGGAAGAGGTTTAGTCAATGGATCTGCGACATTCAGATCTGTATGTACTTTGCTAATCTTCAGATCTCCATCTGCTATATAATCTCGGATTATATGAAACTTGCGGTTGATATGCTTGGTCTTTGGATGATATCTTGGTTCCTTAGTGAGTGCTATGGCGCCAGTGTTGTCACACAATATCTCCAGTGGGTCCAATGCACTTGGAACCACGCCAAGCTCAGTGATGAAGTTCCTGATCCAAACTCCTTCACTTGACGCTTCTGCAGCAGCCATGTATTCCGCTTCTACTGTAGATCCCGCAATCACGCTTTGCTTGCAGCTTCTCCAGCTCACAGCTCCTCCATTCAAAATATAAATGTATCCTGTCTGAGATTTAGAATCATCCTTGTCGGTGTCGAAACTAGCATCGACGTAACCCTTTACGACGAGATGTTCATCACCTCCATAGACTAAGAACATTTCTTTAGTCCTATTTAGGTACTTTAGGATGTTCTTCACGGCTGTCCAGTGTTCCACTCCTGGATCACTTTGATATCTGCTCGTCAAACTAAGAGCATTGGACACATCCGGTCTAGTACACAGCATGGCATACATGATAGAACCTATGGCCGAGGCATAAGGCACTTTGCTCATAGCTTCCCTATCATTTACCGTAGCTGGACACTGAGCCTTGCTCAATATCTTACCTGACAACATAGGCACTAAACCTTTCTTTGCCTTATCCATTCTGAACCTTTTCAGAACTTTGTCTAGGTATGTACTTTGGCTTAAAGCTATCAGGCGTCTTTGTCTATCTCTATAGATTTTGATGGCCAATATATAAGCAGCTTCACCTAGGTCTTTCATTGAAAAACACTTGTTCAAATAACTCTTCACGTCGTTAAGCATGTTAATGTCATTTCCAATAATCAATATGTCATCCACATATAGTACCAGAAATGTCACCGAGCTCCCACTCACTTTCTTGTAGATACAAGCTTCGTAGCAATTTGGAACAAACCCAAAGCTCTTGATCACTTGATCAAAATGAAGGTTCCAACTCCGAGATGCTTGCTTCAGCCCATAAATGGAACGCTGAAGTTTGCACACTTTATCATCATCCTTAGGATCGACAAAACCTTCGGGTTGCATCATATACAACTCTTCATCAATGTTGCCATTGAGGAACGCAGTCTTGACATCCATCTGTCATATTTCATAATCATGAAACACAGCAATTGCTAATAAAATCCGAATGGACTTAAACATCGCTACGGGAGAGAAAGTCTCATCGTAGTCAACACCTTGAACTTGTCGAAAACCTTTTGCGACAAGTCATGCTTTATAGACGGTAACATTACCATCCGCGTCCATTTTCTTCTTGAAAATCCATTTGCACTCAACGGCCTTTCGGTCGCTAGGAGGGTCCACCAAAGTCCATACTTGGTTTTCGCTCATGGATCCCAATTCGGATTTCATGGCTTCTAGCCATTTCTCAGAGTCTGGGCCCATCATTGCTTCCTCATAGTTCATAGGTTCACTGTCTTCTACCAACAAGACAGTCAAGACAGGGTTGCTGTACCACTCAGGAGGGGCACGCGACCTTGTCAACCTGCGACGTTCAGTAGCAGCATCGTCCGAAGCTTCATGATCCTTGTCATTAGCTTCCTCTATTGTTGGTGCAGGCGGCACTGGAACAATTTCAGGTGCTGCGCTACTCTCCAATTCAAGAGAAGGTTCAACAACCTCGTCTAGCTCTACTTTCCTCCCACTCGCTTCTTTCGAGAGAAACTCCTTCTCAAGAAAGGAACCGTTCTTTGCGACAAACACTTTGCCTTCGGTTCTGTGATAGAAGGTATACCCAATAGTTTCCTTAGGGTATCCTGTGAAGACACATTTTTCCGCTTTGGGTTCGAGCTTGTCCGGCATCAACTTCTTGACGTAAGCTTCGCATCCCCAAACTTTAAGAAACAACAACTTAGGTTTAGCACCAAACCACAGTTCATATCGTGTCGTCTCAATGGATTTAGATGGTGCCCTATTTAAAGTGAATGCAGCGGTTTCTAATGCATAACCCCAAAATGATAACGGCAAATCAGTAAGAGACATCATCGATCGGACAATATCTAATAGGGTTCGATTCCGGCGTTCAGACACACCATTGCGCTGTGGTGTTCCGGGTGGCGTGAGTTGCAAAACGATTCCGCTTGCTTTAAGATGCGTGAGAAAATCATAACTCAAGTATTCACCTCCACGATCGGATCGTAGAAACTTAATCTTTCTGTTACGATGGTTCTCCACTTCATTCTGAAATTCTTTGAACTTTTCAAATGTTTCAGATTTATGTTTCATTAAATAGATATACCCATATCTACTTAAGTCATCAGTAAAAGTGAGAAAATAGCGATATCCACTGCGCGTCGAAACACTCATCGGTCCGCATACATCGGTATGTATGATTTCCAACAAGTCCGTTGCTCGCTCCATCATACCGGAGAACGGGGTTTTGATCATCTTGCCCATGAGGCATGGTTCGCATGTGTCAAATGATTCAAAATCAAGAGATTCCAAAAGTCCATCAGAATGGAGTTTCTTCATGCGCTTTACACCAATATGACCTAGACGACAGTGCCACAAATAAGTAGTATTATCACTATCTACTTTGTATCTCTTAGCCTCAATGTTATGGATGTGTGTTTCATCCCTTTTGAGATTTAGAAGAAATAAACCATTCACAACAGGTGCATGACCATAAAAGATGGTACTCATATAAATAGAACAACCATTATTCTCCGATTTAAATGAATAACCGTCTTGCAATAAACAAGATCCAGAAATAATGTTCATGCTCAACGCAGGCACATAATAACATTTATTAAGGTTTCAAACTAATCCCGAAGGTAAAACTAAGGAGAGCGTGCCGACGGCCATCACATCAACTCTTGATCTGTTGCCAACGCGCATCGTCACCTCACCCCTCGCAAGCCGCCGTCTATTCCGTAGCTCCTGTTTCGAGTTACAAATATTAGCAACTGAACCGGTATCAAATACCCAGGCACTACAACGAGGGCTAGTAAGGAAAACATCAATAACATGTATATCAAATATACCTTTGATGGTGCCAGCCTTCGTGTCCGCTAAGTACTTCGGACAGTTGCGCTTCCAGTGACCCTTGTCCTTGCAATAGAAGCACTCAGTGTCCGGCTTAGGACCAGACCTGAGCTTCTTCTCAGCAGGGGCAACGCGCTTGCCGCCGCCTTTCTTGAAGGGCTTCTTTGCACCCTTACCTTTCTTGAAGGTGGGGGGCTTGTTGACCATCAACACATGATTATCCTTTTTGATGTCCACCTCCGCAGCCTTAAGCTTTGCGAAGAGCTCGGTGATCGTATCAGTGGAACCAATCTGATTGTGAGTCACTACAAAACTTTTGTAGCTGGGAGGGAGTGATTGCAGAACCCTGTCAATCTTGAGCTCCTCTGGAATCTTGCAGTCCAGTTGCTCAAGGCGTTGAGTGTAGCCCGACATCTTAATGGCGTGCTCACTAACGGAACTCCCTTCCTCCATCTTGCAGTTAAAGAACTTCTCAGAGATCTCATATCTCTCAGAACGGGCCTGAGTCTGAAACATGGTTTTCAGCTCCTCGAGAATCTCAAAGGGCCCGGGATAGTCTTCAAAACGATTTTGAAGGTCCGATTCCATAGCAAACAACATGGTGCTATTAATCACACCATAATCATCTTTGCACGACTGATAGACAGCTTTCTCATCAGCCGGCGCAGTAGCAGCAGGGGCGTCACCTAACGCATTCTCAAGGACATAGTCCTTTTGACCGCCAAAGAGAATGATTCTCAGATTGCGGAACCAATTGGTGAAGTTAGACCCATTGTTTCTAAGCTTTTCCTTCTCAGCAAAAACGTTGAAGTTGAATTTGGACTTAGCCATTTGATCTACAATATTTGCAAGTACAAATTAGACTATGTTCATGATAACTAGTTCAACTTTTAATCAAATTACTAGATGAACTCCCACTAAATTCAACATCCCTCAAGTTGTTTAGTGAACACGATCCAAATTCACCACACCTAATCCGATCTTCACGAGAAGAGATGTGGCTTCAATGGTGGACAACAAAGTGTCGATCATATCATTCATATGACTCATGCTTAACCTTTCGGTTCATGTGTTCCGAGGCCATGTCTGTACATGCTAGGCTCGTCAAGTTAGACCCAAGTATTTCCGCGTGTGCAAAACTGGCTTGCACCCGTTGTATGTGAACGTAGAGTCTATAGAACCCGATCATCACGTGATGCTTGGACACGACGAACTTTCGCAACGGTGCATACATGGGGAGAACACAGTTTTATCTTGATCTTTAAGTGAGGAATCATCTTATAATGCTACTGTCGCGATCTAAGCATAATAAGATACATAAAAGGATAAACATCACATGCATATAACTTTATGTGACATGGTATAGCCAATCTTCACGCAATGATCTCCATCTTGTGCGTGCCGGCATGATCTCCATTACTCCACCATGATTGCCTCCACCACGAATAGAAACTACAACTATTGCTAACTACTTAGCGATAAAGTGAAACTATTACATGGCGTATAAGAAGTTGACACACAGGTCATACACAATTATAAAGACAACCATATGGCTCCTGTCGGTTGTGTACTCATCGACATGCAAGTCGTGAAACATTACAAAACATGATCATCGTATACAATACACATATCACATCTTGGGCCATACCATATCACAGAAAACACTCCCTACAAAAACAAGTTAGACGCCTCTATTTTGTTGTTGCCTGTTTTACGTGGCTTATGGGAGTAGTAAGCTAAGAACAATTCTTACCTACAGAAAGCCACAACAGTGATATTATGGTTGCCAAACTCTGGTGTAAATCCCATGACAACTATAGTGAGAGAAACTGGCATCCACCAGCCGCATGTGTGGAACAAGCCACACGTCAAGTGCGGAGCCGGTCTCGCGAACGACGTCGCGTAAGGTTGGCCTGGACCGCTTCAATCTCACTATCCTGCGTCATAAGAAGAACACAAACAAGAGGATTGCAACAGAAAACATCAACACCCGCAACAACCATGTTGTGTTCTACTCGTGAAACACATCTACGCATAGATCTAGCTCTGATACCACTGAAGGGTTTCGCGGCATAGTAAATCAAAAAAATTCTACGGATGCGAACGGAAAAGCCAAGATCTAATCTAGGAGATGCAAACAACGAGAGAGATTAGATTAGATCTTCATACCCTTGAAGATTCGCACAGCGGAACGTTCGTCGGAACGTGGGTGATGTAGTCGTACTCGCTTCTCCTCCTCGCGATCCGATCCGATCTAGCACCGCAAGTGGCGATGCCTCCGGGAGATGCACACGTGCAGCACCTCGACGTATCCTCCTTCCTTGGTCCAGCAAGTATGGTGGAGAGACGGATTGGATCTACAATGCGACGGCGCGGTGCAAGTGGTGGAGAGTTTCTGCAGCAGGGCTTCGCCTACACGCAGTCGGGAGGGAGAGAGAGAGGAGGGCAGCAGGGCGACTAGGCTTGAGGGGAAGGTGTGGGGGGGTGCGACCCAGCCCTCTATATATAGAGGGGTGGGCGCCTGCCCTAACCCCTCCCCCAAGCCCTAGGCCGGCAGCCAAGGAGGGAGGAGTGGGGGGCAAGGAAACCCCCCCCCCCCTTCTAGAAGCTCCAAACTAGGGTTTCCCCTTGTTTGGCCGGCTGGGCCCTATGGGGACTTGTGCCCCTGGCCCAATGCAGCCAGGGCACTCCCTCATAGGCCCATTCCCCCTCCCGACAGGTGGGACCACGTTGGCCCCCTTCCGGAAGGTTCTAGAAGCTTCTGGTACAATACCGATTAACCCGGAACAATTCCGAACTCCAAAAACTGCACTGCCTTATATGAATCTTATTCTTCGGACCATTCCGGAACCTCTCGTGATGTCCTGGATCCCATCCGAGACTCCGAAGAAAAACTCATAAACCAATTATCCAATCTATCCTAGCGTCGAGACACGTTAAGTGTGTGACCCTTCGGGTTCGAGAACATGCAGACATGATCTTCTATCAATAATCAACAGCGGGGTCTGGAAACCCATATTGACTCCCACACATTCATCGATGATCATATCGGATGAACCACGATGCCAGGATTCAATCAATCCCATATATATATTCCCTTCGTCTCGCGATATTTTACTTGCCCGAGATTTGATCGTCGGTACCGTCATACCGAGTTTAATCTCGTTCACAGCAAGTACTTTACTCGTTCCGTAATCCGATATCACTTTGTGATTAACTCCTTAACCATATGCTTGCAAGCGGTGTTGATATCGATTACCGAGTGGGCCCGAAGTATATCTCTCTGACTTGGGAGGGACAAATCCCATCTCTATACATACAACCCAACAGGTACTTTCCGATCACCTGAGAGACACCTTTATGATCACCCTCTCATAGGATGACGTTTGATGACCTCAAAGCTTTCTTCCGATACCAGGGAGTTGTATTATCTCATGGTCTAAGGAATACAATATTTGACATAAGAAAAGCTTCGCAAAGATGAACACGATGACACGATCTAATTGCTTCGCTTAGTTTGGGTCTGTCCATCATATCATTCTCCCAATGATATGATCTCATTATTAATCGACAACTCATGTCCATGGTTAGGAAACCTTAACCATCATTAATCAATGAGCTAGTCCATAGAGGCGTACTAGGGACACGGTGTTGTTCATAAACCACACAAGTATTAAAGTTTCCGCTTAATACAATTTTAGCATGGAATATAAACATTATCACGAACAAGAATTATAATAATAACATCTTTATTATTGCCTCTAGGGAATAATTCCAACAATGTGCTGGACTCGTGCGCTGCTGCGGCCGCCGTCGTGGCAGGTGCAGGTTGCAGCGCCCCTCTGGGTGCTCCCTGTGCCGCCGCGGTTCGCCGGCCCCTCTGCTTCCTCTTTGATTCATCAGCGAGGACCTCGGGTAAGTTGTCTTTGTGGTGCTTGTCCATGCTACTGCCATGATTCTCTCTGTGTGTATCTAGTGGCTTCTCATGCCGAGTGACTATGTGCTGGTTGAGTTCATCTCTGGATTATGGTTCTTGCTCTAATTAGGGTTCATAACCCCCTGTTGATCATATCTATGATGCTTTCGATTTAGTGTTGATCATATCTGATCATGGGAAATGATTGTCTGCTATGGTTAATGATTGATAGTGACTTTGATGATACTAGTTGCCTGTCAGATTTATTCTAGTGGTAATCCACCATGATCCATGCTAGTGTCTTAATGAAATCCTTGATTGGATTATGTTGTTGATCTGAGAAGTTTCTCTACTGTCAGAATACTTGTACTGACAGTAGATTTCTCTCAGTAGTTGCTTACTGCAATTATAATGTGGGCTTGTTTGAGATTATATACTCTGAATCAAATCATTACATGTAATGATTTTTTGTGGATGCATAGATTCATTTTAATGTTGATTTTTGGCATTTGGCTTCAGGAAGTTGATATCTAGTGATTGTCCCTTTTTATCTGTGAAAGCTAAGTAAAGATTGGTTTTAGTTCATTAAGAACTTGTCCTTGTGATACCATTGTATTCTGGCACACAAGTGATTGAGTTTTATTTCTGGGCTTAGCTTGATAATGCTTGTGATCAAAACTGATAAGTTGACATGAAATCTTGTATTAACTTTCCTGCCTATGATGTTGGTCTGAGGCTCTAGGATGTAATTCCTAGTTAGTTGGGCAATAGTTTGTTTGAAACTTATAGGTTTAGAGGTGCTACTCTCTTTGAGAGATGTGCCCTGATCTGATAAGATCAAATGAAAATGATCTAAGTTGCAAAAATAACACTGAACCCAGTGATGCTGGTCTAAGGGTTTAGTGTTTGTGGTTGAGCTTGATTTCTTATCCTTATGCTTGAAATCTCTAGGATAGATTTACTCCTCTTGGGTGAGTATTGAGAGATTACCTCATAAGGCAATGCATGCTTTTATTTAGATAATATGATGAAATCATGTGATGGTTTTATGAGGCTCACCACAGATTCTGATGTGGATGTAGTAGATTAATGATGATCTTGATATGGTTCTTGATCTGCTTTTGCTGGGCTCCTGAGCTTGCCTGCTCCTCCTAGCTCCTGGGCTTGACCTTGTTGTCCACCAGATCCATCCCCCTCCTTATGTCACCATCCTGGTGATGTTTGGGTTGATCTGGGTGGTTGGGTTTGGCTGCTGTTCTTGGTTTAGCTGTTGTTCACCCTGGCTGTGCTGGTGTGTTGTGTAGTGGAGTGATGCACTGATGTGCTCTCCCACGGCTATGCTATGGTTTTGTGATATTTGGTTGTGCTTGTGAGGTCGACAGCACACCTTTTGCATGCTTGTGTGTGTGCAGCTTGTGTGCCTGCTATGCACATGTGGATAGGTTCAGAATTTTTGAACTTACCATTACCAAACTACTTTTACCCTGGTTGGTGAATTGGTCCCTTCTTGGTTGTCATTTGCATTCTGGCTTTGAATTTATGAAAGATGAAATCTTTCATATTGGTGAAACTTGCCCCTTTATAACATTTCTCAATTATGAGTTTATCAAGTGCACCCCACTAACATATCTGAGAGAAATATACTAACACTAATCATGTTTTGTTTTCTATTTATTTTTTGTTTTGCAGGTACAAAGATAAGGATGAAGATTTAGTGTAAATTTAGTTGTAGGCTAGTTAGTAAATATACAAATGTAATTTTCTTTTTCTTTTGTAACCCTTGTAACATTTATTTTATTCATTTGTAATAAAGATTATATATTTATTAATAAAGAATATTCTTATTCTTTATTCTTTTTGTAAATTGTGAAGTTTTGAATAACTTCAGTAAGTTCATTCTTTATAACTTGTTTATGTATATAAAATGAATTTCATATACAATATTAGTTTTAGATAAGATTTAAGTTATAATACTTTTTTCTTAATTAATTTAAGATTCAAATCTTATATCAAAACCATTTAAATTATAAAACACTTACGTTTTAAAATTCAAACTCATTTCAAAACACACATAATTCCTTTAAAATCATATCAAAGTTTATAGCAATCTTTCTTTAAGGCTAAACCTAATCTCAAAGTAAGAAAGAAACATTGATCACTCAAGGTTTTTATTTAGCAAAAATTTTACTCACATTTTCTCAAATGAATGCATGCAACAATTCATATTCCTAATTCTACCCTTCGTTAGGTCCTATATGCTGGGATGTTACACTTACGAGGCTGGGGCCCGTGGAACCAGCGTGGCAAGGCGTGCCGTGCCAGCCCGAGTGGCACAACGTAGGTGCCTGCGGTGCCATACTTACGAGTGCGCCAGCGTGGCATCGTTACGACGTTGGGGCCAGCTAGACAGCATGGCAGGCGTGCGACGCCGTACAACAGGAGTGGCAGAAAAGGGTTGTCGGCTGTGAATTATCGTCAAGGCGCAGCTAGACAGCGTGGCAGGCGTGCGACGCCGTGCAGCGGGAGTGGCAAAAAGGGTTGCCGGCTGTGAATTATCTCCATACCGGTTTAAAGGGACAACACGTAGTCCACTAAAAAGTTTGTTCACAAGTTTAATCAACAATATATGAATTATAAATTTCAAAAATTATACCATTAGATTCATATTCAAAATATTTTTCAGTGGTATAATTTTTGTGACATACAATTCATATTGTGTTGACTAAATATATGGTCAAACTTTTTTCGTGATGGCCCTTTAAACGGTATGGAGGGAGTATCTAAGGTTGGTCAGCAAGGAAGTGAAATGCCACGGTAAGCGGTAACTTGTTGTATGTACATATCTGAGGCGTCGAGCAAAGAGAATAAGACCGTTTCTTAACTGAACGAGAAATGATTCATAAACAGAACAGCTGGAGGTTCAGTCTTGAGGAACTGGGTCCGACACCTGGACAAAAGGCCATAATATTCATAACATATGCAAATATAACCCTCTAGAAAGCAGTGAGTACACAGCTACCAGTTACACAGCTATGTGATCAATTTTCAACGAGAGTGACGTGGGAATAGATAGCATTTCCAGAATATATACCCGCTGTGTCAAGTCAGAGAAAATCAAAAAAAAAGAGAGAAAGTCAACCAAAGAGTTCTCCGCAGGGTGGATCGCTAAGAAAGAGGAGTACCACTGTCAAAGCAGCATTGGGCAGTCACCAATACTTACAAGTTGCAACAGAAACATTCAGCATTGGGCAGTCACCAATACTTACGAGTTGCAACAGAAACATTCAGCTCCCCAGTCCTAGGTACATGATCAAGGTTCGGTTCGTTCAGCCAAACATCAAATACAGAATTATCATCATTTCCCTAATATCTCACCTGGCATACTTCCGACTGGGAGGTTTAGGTTTGCCTCCCTTGCCATCTTTGCCTCTCAAAAGGGCAAGTGTTGGGCCAAGAGCGCTGCTTCTTTGTGCTCTATATGACCAGGCCGACGTGCTACCGTTTGGTTTCCAAGTTCCCCAGCCATTCTCCTGAACTTCATCAGGCTTTGGGATCTCGCTGCTTTCCTCCCAAACCTTATTATTTTTCTTTTCTGCACAAAACAGTTATTTCTCAATTAGAATATAACCAGACTTGTTGGATATAGAAAAATAAATGCTTACAAATGACTCCATACTTGGTGCCTCTTCTGGATCTTTAGTGTTATTTGGCACCAAGATTCCAATCTGGCTGTGAGCTATGCCTTTATTTTTCTCCAAGGTAACTGGTTCTCCGACCGTTGGTTCGCCTTTCTTTCCTGCTTCTCGAATGGGAGTACTAGGAGCTGCAGATACTGGCTCACTACCCTTCAGTAGTCTTACATCAATAAGGGAAGAGTACTCGATCTGCGGTAGACGTTGAGTGTGATGTTTACGACCTTAGGGTACGTGGTAAGATTGGAAATTGAACTAATGATTACCTCCAAGGAACCATCTTCCTTGTAGGGTGAAATATCCACTGGCGTGTCTAACTTGTCCTCAATTGTCATTTCCTGCGTGATGATTGGATACTCCGGAACAGGCAAGAGAATGATGCGCATTGATATCAAATCATATACAAGAACTTTACCGACCTGAAACAGTTAACATGAATTGCCCAAACATGTTTCAAACAACAAATGACCTAGGCCAGAAATGTTTCAATCTGAAATTGCTATTGGAAATCATGTCATACCCGGTAAGGAGAAATCTCCGGACACCAGGAGGAAGACAGCTCAACCAACCGATATACAATAAGATCTCCCTCCTGAAAGACAAAAAATGGTAAGCTCAGAAAGAGAATTAAACTAGAGCAAAATAAAATACAGCCTAAGAATAAGCAACTTTTGCAAAGCTACCAACAGAAATTTTGAATGCTTGCTGAAGACCATAGTTGGATATGCAAGTATGCCAAATGTGATGTGAATATGTGATTGGCTATGGAGTGGAGAATCGTATCCACATTTAGGACAAAAAAGTATGAATTTGGATAGACGTTGCGTCAGGTATAGTTTTTGCCGGAACACACATGGATATCAGGTAGAACATAGCTAAACAAAAGAACAGGATTTCATTGAAATCTTAATCCGGACTACTACTAATATTGAACAGCAATTCTACAGAACTCTGTTTCACTAGCAATTACTTAGAAGATACTCCCTCGTTCACTAATGTAAGACATTTTAGCTTTTTTCTAAAAAACATGTATGTAGACGTGTTTTAGTGTGTAGGTTCACTCATTTTAGGATGTATCTAGTTCACTTTGAAATATCTAAAAGGTCTTACACTAGTGAACGGAGGGGGTACTATTTTACTCTCTCAAATAGTACAATGTCCAGGGGTGTCAAAAGCTCCAAGTGCCAAAGTGCTCCACCTTGGCTTGGAATTCAGCTTTTACCTAAGAGTCCTGTCCATGTCCAGTAGAAATATTAAGCCAACAGCGGCCCAACGTTATTCGCCAGCTTGTTGACACTTAAGCAATAGGAAGAACCGCTAGCTCTCCTCAGATCAATTTGTTTGGGGCCGTCAACTAAAAGAAAGATCCCACCAAATTTTAGATAATACCTCTGGTCTAGGTCCCACCTAAAATACTCACCCTTCCCTCCAGAGATTGCTAATGATTCCTAGTTCCTAGACATCCCATTCATATCATCTGGTGTACCTATCTACTAGACCCGCAATGGTTGCCACCATTCAGCTCCTATGCTGTGAACTAGCAGACTTCTCCAATGAAAGCACAGACCGTTAGGAACCTTTATTTCGAGTAGTACCTATCAATGTTAGTTGACTAATGATATTCTCTTTAGTGCATAACTTGTGTCCTTTCCCGCCAAGTTACAAGCTCTCAACTAATTACTTGTATGAAAGAAAAGTTGATTCTCATGAAGTTGAGGGGTTTAATTTCAGATATTCTTTACATGGATGCAGAATGTCCCTTTGGTTTCTGTATTTTTTTGAGAAAACGCAAAGGACCTTTGCGTTTCATTTCATTGCATAGGTAGAGGAGAGAACCGCACCGCCGGTCCTAATTCTTTTCGCTCACCTTCACTTTGGTCCTGGTTCTTTAAAATTGCACGTTTAGGTCCTAAATCTTTCTTAAGTTGTTCATGAGAGGTCCTAAATTGGTTTGACCCATGTTGACCAGTGACACGTGGATAGTGGAGCCTAGGTGAAATACCAGTCACCCTCTATATTTGCAAATAAACCCCCGTTGTTGTATTTCTTTCAAAGAAAAGGACCCCTCAGGAGTTTTGGCTGCCCAGCTACCACTTATCCGGGGTCTTCGATGGCCATGGCTTCTCGCATGTGAGTAGCTGGAAATAATCCTAGCGCCCCGCGCATGTGCAGCTCGGACTTGTCTTTTACTCCGTCGGGAGTATTTCTGGATTGATTGCATGTGCGTGTAGGTGGCAACGTCGTGCTCGTGTGAAGGACCCAGCGCCAGCGTCCCAAGGAACAACACGAACACGTCAGCCAACTGCTCGGTCGCCGCAGCGAGTGTTCCCTCCATGCTCCATGTCTCACGCTCCACGGCCTCTCACGGTTGTCAGGCAAGCAGGCGAAGACGGTCAGTAGGATCGCGTGCATGTAGTGTCGAGGAATGTGCTGGAGGAGCTCGCCGCTGTGGCTGTTGGGCGCGTGCTGCACCAATTGGAAGCACGTGTTGACAGTAGTACACACACCGCTTCCGACAGGAGAGTCACGGCGCTGGCATGAAGGAGCACGGCGAGCACCTACAGCACAACAGCCTCCTCGGCACCGGCGCGGCTTCCGCGGTGCGCTCTGTCGCGGTCAAGATGCATGGCATGTATCACGTCCTGGGCGTCCGGCGAGCACTCATCAAAAACTTTGTTCTATCGAGCAAACGCACGTATACAAGCTAGCTGGTTGATGGATTCTAGCAGAAATCCTACACGTACGGACGAATTGTTACGGATGGAGTTTACGGACTGTTTTCAGCTTGTTTGACTGGTTGAACCTTCCCGTAGAAAACCATCCGTAGGTGTAGTGTTACTCGGATTCTAGCTGGTACGCACCATCTTACAAGATACACGCAGAACGTCCCTATTCATGCGCGTGCCCTACACAGCATCGTTTGACATCACGGCGGATGCAAAGTCATGGTCGTGCGTCAACACGCCTGCGAGGCGGCGACCTGGAGCAGCTCGGCGTGTGCGGAGAGAGGAGAGGCGGCCTCCTCCTTTCTTCTTTGCAAAAAATAATCTAGGAACCACGACTTGAAAGAAATACAATCCTAGGGGCTTTTTCCCAAATACACACGATCTGTGTGGTACCCCTCCTGGACCATATTGCCAACGTGGCAGTGGTCAAAGCGCCACGTACACCGGTCAAAGCAGTCAGATCAAAATAGAACCCCGTGTGAATCACATTCTAAAGATTTAGGATCTATACGTGCAATTTTAAAGAATTGGGACCTAAGTGAAGGTGTGTAGAAAGATTTAGGACCGCTCATGCGGTTTTCTCTAGGTAGAGTTAAAGGTACACCCTCACAGGGAGGTCAAATACAGGGGCAAAAACACGGAAACTAGTGAACATCCCAGATGGATGGCAGCACAACCCTTAGGCCCTTGGCCCCTACCCTCGCCCACATGCTAATCTCCTCCTTAATCTTTGCAGCAAGGGAGGATACAGATGGTTGGGCGCCATTGAAGACGCAGTCACTCCGATGTTTCCAGATCATCCAAGGGATTAGGAGGGCTGTGGGCGCGAGCGCGCTCTGGAGTGGCTTGGGGGGTGTCTTTTGCCACCAGTCCATGAGAGATGGTTCGGGGTCCGGTGCCGCAGCTGTCATCCGTAGCCAGGCCAGAGTTTCATGCCAAACTTGCCTAGCAAAGGGGCAGGTCAGCAGCAGATGTCGGATAGTCTCTGGCTCCTGGTCGCATAGGAGGCAGCGGGGGTGGTGCTGAAGACCGTGTCTCGCGAGGCGCTCGGCAGTCCAGCAGCGATCTTGCTCAGCTAACCAATGGAAGAACTTGACCCGCGCGGGCGCCCATGTTTTCCAGACCAGCTTCCAGGAGTAACAAGTGGTTGATCCTTGGAAGGTGGCTAGGTAGCAGGAGTTGGCAGTGTATGCGCCGTCGTTAGTCCATTTCCAATGTAACGTGTCGGGTTCGTCGGTGAGGAGTATGTCCTGGAGCAAGTGCCAAATCGCGAGGTATTGGCCGATCTCGTGAATGCCAACCACGCCTTGGATGTCTCTGGCCCAGCTGTTCCCTAGCAGGGCCTGGGCGACTGTCCTGGTCCGCCGGCACCGCTTAGGTATGCAATTGTACAGGAGTGGCGCAATCTCGCTGATGGCACGGCCGCTGATCCAATGATCCTCCCAAAACAGTGCCTTTTGCCCGTTGCCAAGCATCATAGAGGTGGAGGCGAAGAAGAGTTGCCGTTCCTCGGGCGAGAAGTGGAGCTCTAGCCCGCTCCATGCACGAGCGTCGTCAGTGCGGGCAAGCCACATCCAGCGAATCCTTAGGGAGAGACCGGTGCGTTCCAGGTCGCGCACCCCTAGGCCACCTTGCTCGATAGGATGGCACACTCGCTGCCAGTTGACATGGCAGTTCCCTCCTTGGGCATCGGCGCGACCAGTCCACAGGAAGCCACGCTGTATTTTATCGATCTGCTTAAGCGTTTTCCTTGGTGGCGCGATGACGAGCATCTGGTGGAGGGGTATTGCACCCAGCACAGATTTCACCATGGCGAGTCTGCCCGATTTGTTCATTAGCCCCGACATCCAAGTAGGTAGTCGGCTAGCGATCCTGTCCACAAGTGGCTGCAGCTGCGCAGCGGTAGGGCAGCGGATGGTGAGTGGGATCCCCAGATAAGTGATTGGCAGATCCACAATGGGGCAGCCTAGGGTTTGGATCACGGGGGCTGCGTCCTCGACACTGCAGCGCATGAGGGTTGCCGAGCTTTTGGTGAAGTTAACCTTGAGGCCTGAGGCAGCGCCGAAGAGCTGCAAGATCGCGCGCACGGCCGCGACATCGTTGGGCTGCGGGCGGCAGAATAGGACGACGTCGTCGGCATATAGGAAGATGGGAGGGATCGACCGCCGCGGGTGTAGCCTCTGCATGATGCCAAGCTCGGTGGCGCGCCGAATCAGCTTGCTCAAAACGTCCACAGCAAGCACAAACAGCTGTGGGCACAGTGGGTCGCCCTGCCGGAGACCCCGACGGTGCCAGATCGGCGGCCCAGGCTCGCCATTGAGGAGGATGCGAGTGCTTGCCGAAGACAGGAGGATGGTCAGCCATTCGAGAAACCGATCGCCGAAACCATACTACCGCAGCACTTCGAAGAGGAAGGGCCAGGCAATGGAGTCAAAGGCCTTTGTCAGGTCAAGCTTGAGTAGTATCGCGGGCACCCCAAGGTGATGCAGTAGCTTGGCAGATTGCTTGACAAGGACAAAGTTGTCGTGGAGGCTCCTTCCTCGGATGAATGCATTCTGGCAGTTGTGGACAGCCTAGGAGCCAGGCGAAGCGACAGAATCTTGGCAAAGAGCTTCACGACTATGTGGATTAGGCTGATGGGGCGATATCACTAAGCGTGCTGGCCTCAGCCTTCTTGGGGATCAGCGTGAGGAGCGCCTTATTTAGCTTGTAGAAGCCGCGGCCTCACATCGCATACAGCTGCTGGAACACAGCGCCAATGTCGTGCTTGATGATGTTCCAGCAGGCGCACAGGAATTCAGCAGTGAATCCGTCGGGTCTGGGGGCTTTTCTTGCCGGCAAGCTTTTGACGGCATCCCAGATCTCCTCCAGGCTGAACGGCATCTGAAGATCATGCAGGTCATGCTGCTCTATCAGCGGGGAGAGCTCCAATGTGTGGTCGCGGGAGATGGCCGTGCCCAGCAGCGCATCATAGTGGTGGTACGCAGCCTCTGCCATATCAGCATGATCGGTTAGCACCTGCGTGCTGGTGGAGATGCTGTAGATTCTTTTCTTTTGCTGCCGATAGGTGCATTGCCAATGATAGAAGGCGGTATTGGCATCACCGTCTTTCAGGTTCGCCAGGCGTGCCTGCTGTCGAGCGATCGTGCGCTCAAGGGAGGCGAGGCCCAGGTACGACACCTTCAGCTGCTTGCGCAGCTGGTTCTCATCGGGCGTGAGGATCCGGTCCTCCTGGGCCTTGTCGAACCGCGATATCAGCTCTCGGGAGATTGCCATCTAGCTCTTTATGTTGCCCACAGACCGCGCGCTCCAGCTAGTGAGCTTGCGTGCCGTTGCCTGTAACCTAAGCATGAATCTCTGGAAAGGATCGTCGTGCCAGATGGAGTTCCATGCCTCCTGGAACCCATCCAGGCGTAGCCAAAAATCCTCAAAGTGGAACCGTTTATGCAACATTGGCATTGGGGAGCAGTCCAGCAGTAGAGGGCTATGATCAGAGACCACCGATGCTAGGCATCTGAGGTGACTTTCGCCATGAATGTCTTCCCAGTCAGATGTGCAGAGGATCCGATCTAAGCAGACCAGCGTGGGAGGTGACTGCTCATTGGACCACGTGTATCTGCGCCCATTATGGTAGATCTCTTTAAGGGCAAGATCATTGATCAATCTCCGGAACTTGCCCATTAGCCGCCGATTCAGGTTGCCGTTATTCTTGTCCACGGCCTGGTAAATGAGATTGAAATCTCCGCAAAGCATCGAGGGGCCAGGGCAATCAGCTCGTATGTCGCGCAGCTCCTGGAGGAACTCGATCTTATCTGTGTCGTCCTGTGGCCCGTAGACAACGGAAAGCCACCAGGGTGTACCAGAGTCAGAGGAGACCTTCGTCGTGATGGCGTTCCTGGTGAACAGTGGGTCAGTGATAGACACTGCCCTGCTCTTCCAGGCCAGGAGGATACCGCCTCGCGTGCCATCCGCAGGTAGATATGTGTAATCGTCAAACTCAGGCCCTAGGGTTTCAAGGACAACGGACGAACAAAGCAAAGCCACCTTAGTTTCTTGGATACAAACAATGCTAGCCCCGGTGGTATTGATCAAGGACCAGATGGCTAGACGTCTAGTACGAGCGTTTAGTCCGCGAACGTTCCACACAACAATTTTTAGGCCGTGATCCATTAAGACAAGATCGACGGGCCAAGCAGCTCTAGCGGTCTAGGTCTCGCAAGCGATGTCGATTGTAGGCGGCGAGCTCGCAGCAGCCAGATCACGGTCGACCAGCGCCGCAATGGCGGCAAGGACAGAGCGTGGGATTGGCATCGCGAATAGGCAATCATAGGCCTTCATCTCAGCCGCGGTAATCTTCTGGTCCAGCTCCATGAATCCCAGCGTCCGGAGAATCTGGACTTGGGCTCTGCGCTCAGCTGTGGGGGGTGCACCAGGAGATGCAGCCTTGGAAGCAGATCGGCCACGCCGTGGCGCAAAGTTCAGAGGCTGCCTTCTCGTCTTTTTCTTCGGCGTGGGGAGGGTCGGGTCGATGTGCTTGGTGGCCGCCTTCAGAAAATCTCCCAGGGTCCAAGTCTGTGCCATGCTTGCACGTGAGCCGCTCCTGTAGGTGTGTGGCGGCGTGGCGAAGCGATGCGATGCCGTGCGCAGGGAGGCTCGGCGATCCGTCGGGGGGGGGGGCAACTCAGGAGGGGGGGCTGCGACATGGTGGTGGGCTCGTGGTGGGCCGCAGGAGCGTCATCAGCACAGTCCTGATCGTTGGCGGGGGAGGGTGGCACAGCTGTCTTGGAGCCATCAATAGGCTTGGAGCACACGCTTGCACCAGCGTTGCCATGGCCAAGCAGGAGACCAACGGTGAGCTCTGGCGCATGCTCTGGCTGGGAATCTAGGACCACAGAGTCCAAGGATAAAGCTTGGTCCTGGTGAAGGGAGCAGTTCCTGCCAGGGCAAAGCGCAGCTTCTTTTTCACCGAGCGCGCAAGACGACGCGGGATTTGAAATTGGTGTGGACTCAGTCTCGTCCAGTCCAGGGGCTCTTTCCTCGTGAGCAGGTGGGGACGACGGCGTCTGGCATGAGTTGAGTCCCGCGCATGGAGGGGTGGCCAATGGGATCTCACCACCTGTGTTTCTGGGTTGTTCTACCAGCCTAGGATCCGGCGTCGGGGTGGTGGTGGGCGTGGCCACGTCAGCCGTGACGGAAGCGGCTACTGTCCTTGCGCCGCCAGACCAACTTTCCACGGTCGGGGCGTCGTGCGGCGCGGGCCCCACCATGGTTGGACCAAGGTGCCATCCCATCGTACGGCAGTGGGCGGCGCCGGCGGGCATCAGTCCAGAGCGCATCCATTGCCAGGCCATCCTCGCGGCAGCCACGGGATTCGATAGGCAGGCCATCCGTGTCCATCACCATGCCCTCTGCGTGGCCAGACTCGGGGGCGGCGGCGCTTGCGGTTTCTCCGACGGGGGGGGGGGGGGGGGGGGGGGGGGAGGGCGTCTAGGTTCTTGAACTGCCGGCTCATCGTCGTCCAGGCCCCCACCGTCCTCACGGTCATCATCACTGAAGCCAGCATCTTGGGACGGCACGACGTCGACCGGCTCAACGCGCACAGTCTGGATCGAGACAGGGTATGTGAGGGTGCGCACCGTGGGCTGCCGAAGCGGATCAGGGGCAGGAACCAGCTCCACAACTTCGAGCACCGCATGACGGGGGATGGCGGCAGGGTCCGGCGTTCGCGCTATGAGGCGGAACACCGATAGGTCCGTGCGCGAGCGAGTTTGCTGGTGAACCTCTTCGACCCAGCTGCTGCCCCGGAGCAGCGACTCCACCGTCGCCAGATGCCAGTTGTTGGTAGGGATGCCGCGGAGCTCGAGCTCGACACGGACGTCCAGGTTGCCCACACCAGCATGCGCAAGCCTGCACCACGGCCGGAGTGACAGCGTGAAGCCCACCGAGGAGTTGCCGATGATGTGGTCGCCGGATATCTGGTCCTTGGTGCGCTGGGAGCCACAGATGATCAAGAAGTCTTCGGGGTGGTGCAGGTGGATGGTGAAATCGTCGATGTTGAGGTCGAACTCGTCGCAGATCAGGTTGGCGACGGCGTTGGCGGAGACCTCCGGCCTCATACCCATGATGGTGGCTACCATGACACGACGAAGCACCCTCTCAGCCTCCTCCAATTCCACTGTGCGGGGGGCAATAACGCGAACCGGATCCATGGGATCAACAGCTCGCGTCAGAGTCACGACCGGCGCACGTGGGGGAGGTGGTGGCGCTGTCGCAGCGGTGCACGCACGAGGTGCGGTCTGCTCGCGGGGAGGCGGTGCCACGGTGGCCGCACGTGGCGCGGCCGGGGCGCGCGGTGATGGTGGTGGCGCAGTCGCGGGAGCGTCCTACCTCTGGGGAGGCGGCGACGGAGGAGGGGCCTGGCACGGCGCGGCTGTCGTCGTGGCTGTTGCCTATAGCTTCAGCGGGGGTGCATCTCAGGAGAGAGGCGGGCACGGGTGCGATCGAAATCCCGCTACGCCGGCAAGCAGTGCCCAGAGCCATGTCCAGAGAGCAGACAACAGCGGCAGCGGACCTCGTTGATGCAGTCGCGCACAGGGTGGCCAGGCTCAAGGCAACGAAAGCACAACCCCGCCTCCAGCTCTGGCGACGGGCTGCGCCGGCCTTGGCGCTGCTGTCCTCCACAGGCCCAGGCCGGGCGGTGCCGTTGATGGTGACCTCGTTGGGGCTGCTGCCAGCCCTCAGCGTCGGCGCCACGGGGTACCACACTGTTGACACGGTGGACCTCCGAGCGGGGGCCGAGGCGGGTGCCAGCCGGCCCGCGGTGGGCGGCGGTAGGCGCAGCCGCGGCTCTGGTCGAGGGCTAGACCGGGGGCTGGGGGCGCGGGACGGTGGCGGCGGCGAGGGGGGGTGCTCTCGACATCGCTATAGCTGCGGGGACTCTGGCTAGGGCTGCCATTCGAGGCTCGCTATCGGTCCTACCGCCGGTGGTGGGTGTCGCCGTGGGACGCGTCAGAGGACATGGCGCCGGGGGAGAGGGGGGAGGGGAAAGGGGAAAGGGGATGGTGGGGCTTGAGCGGGAGCTCTCTGGAGGGCTACCGGCGTGAGCACGTCGGCGGCGAGGCTAATGGGAGGGTGGGGCTAGGGCAGCGGAGCGGGAGGGGTTTATGTATTTTGGGTGACTCTTTCCGATGGAAGCAGAATCTCATAGGTGCCTATCTCTTACGCGAATACATAAACATACACAAAATCATATATGTACACATGTCCTTTAGGATGCAGCTAACCATTCACTTGGGAAATTAATATATCATCATCATCTTGGAATGCTCAATGGGACAGAAACAATCACTATACTCTTTCATCACAATTATATGCTTTGAGAAGCTTTCTTTCATATTCTGATAGGAAAATAATTACCTCTGGAAGTCGTGTTAAGGGGTAAAGTCTATCGAAGTCCAACGGTTCACTGGTAGTCTTCCCTTCCTCATGATTGCTCCCATTGACATTTTGATTGCTGACGTGGCAAAAACCATTTCCCTCATCCTTATTATTTATCATAAGGTGGTTAACTTCAGTATTACTTCCAACTATTTTCCCAAGATTGCCAATATCAACCATTCTCTTATTCGAGTTGTTCATACCCCACTTCTGGCCCTTCTTTTTGCTCATAGTTCCACCCCACGCGAAAGTTGCCTGGAACCACAAGCCCAGCGTCAATGGTAGGGAAATCAAATGCTGATTTTAGTAAATTTAAACAAGTTTTTTATTTCCGATTTTCATTTAGGTAAAATGGTCGTTTCAATAATGTATAAATGCAAATCTGCATCTAACTTCTTAGACATCTGCCTTATACTCCCTCCGTTCCTTGATAAAGTGCTTACAGCTTTTGATGAGGGGCAGTAGAGAAAATAAAAGAAAAGAAAACATAAGTAAATCCATATGGGGAGATGTTATTCTGCAAACAAGTTAGATTTTAGGATCAAAATCGGTACACGTTGGAAGGTATGAAAAGGAAAATTACACTCCCCATTTCATTGTTTGTCAGATATCATCTCTTCCAATCACGGCAGTTTTTTTTTTTTTGAAAATGACCTATCCTCCGAAGTATTTTTTTTGGTGTGTGTGTGTGTGTGGGTGGGTGGGGGGGGGGGGGGGCACAGAGTTGGTGGTTTCCTCACACCACAAAAAATTGGGAAAAAGGCTATCTAGAATACTAATTATTGTGTTAACAAGCCAGAAGTAATTTTGAGTCTAAGCTAATGAAAAGAACATAGCATGTAGACAAAGGCAGAGTTAGTCCATCACAAGTTATTAATATTTAAGTCTTTGCATCTGTTGATGCATATTTGAGCGGGACAACACATCCACTTGAACTGAGCGATAAGGAAGGAGCTTAAGTAACTTATATAGATTGGCCTCCCAAAATTAGTTGCAGAGGAAATGAACATTGAGGCAATTCCATGATGAATAACATTAAAAGACAAAGCGAAGCAGTGTAAACCTGTGTTTCGTCCGCTAATGATGTATTTAGTTCACCTAGAAACACAAAGAATTCTGTGTTATATAAAATATATGATTATTCAGGTAGGTATTGAAGGTTGTACAATAATGTCGATAACACAACAGTGTTGTTTCTTATGAAACTGTTAGATAAATAAATAAAACAGTAAAATATACAAGTCATGAAGAGAAACTGGAAGTGCAATTCTACTTATTCACACAGAAAATATGTACAGCTCCATAGGAATATAGACAAATGACTTTCAAGTTAGCGGACCCAGTTTCACTGTGATGCAAACCCTTTGTTCACATCGGGGTACCTACAGTGTAAGAGGCGGATGACATTGCTTGAAGGGGATTAAGGTTTCCAGAGGAAAAGGTTATATATAATCTGAGATACAGAGATGAGAGAAAGCTAATTCATTATTCTTGCTTGAAAGCAAAGATAGAATTTGTCCCTTCATAGAGCTTACCATGACCTAATAAGATATGAATATAATCTCCAACACCAAGTGCATTACTGAATTTATCTCTAATACAGAGAATCTATAAATAAAACCCAACTAAGTAACTGGAAGCAAACCAAATCTTGTTATATTTCCAACTAATGGTGCATGTGAACACAGTGAACACCAACTACCAGCAGTGCCGTTTTGCAACCTCCTGTGCGGTAAGACTATGCTATTTTTCTCTCAGACCACCAATTCGGCAACAAAATTCATAGGGTTAAGAGGAGCACTGCTTTATATTTTCTCGGTGCAATGATTGCCTTGAGGATCCAACCTTTTAGGCATATACAGACTAACTGGTCCATGATGCAACTTACCGGAATTTTGTCCCAACACAACATAAATCGTTTGCCGCTTATCTGAATGAAAACACTGATTTTGAGCTTCAAGTATGACTCAAGAAGCAAGACACATTCAGGCAAGCAGCTCCTATAAATCAACCATAAAACTTACTTGAGTAATGGTAAATTGCTATCAAGATATCAAATAACATTTTCCCGTTGATCATACAGGATATAAACATGCGTCATGACATGTGTTCAAGCTCACATGCAGAGTGTAGTCAGGGACACTCCAATAATATATTCTTTCTTCCCAATGGGGAAGGTAAACAGATACGCTATCAGCGAAAACCATTAAATCAACAGTTAATCATATTAGGTGCAATTAGTTCTCCACAGGCTGAGGAATACCTGCTGGCTCAAAGCGAATATGACCAGGACGAACCACAACTGGAACAACATCGTCTGATTTATCTGATTCTTCCTCCTCTGCTTCATGCCTTGAAAATGGTAACTGTAGGCCATTCTCATTGCTTGACGGGCAAGGAAGATCATCTTGGTTGCTTGAAGATGGAAAGTCAGCAGCAGCGGGTGATTTCTGGCAGTCCCCACACTACAAATATACATTGTGGATTAATATGTTTGGCTAACACCAACTTTATTCTTTATGCGTATTATAGATATGAGACCACATTAGGTGCAACTCATGAGAGATCCAGAGCCGCTGGAGTAGAGACCAGGTAAGACAAGCAATTTTAGAATAGGCCCTCATGTTTCCCTAAATTGTGCAGCTATTTTCACAGCAACTCTTCCATCAACACCAGGCTTTACCCTCAATCCCCAGATCAACATTATCCCACAGGTGTGATATACCTACAGCCACTTCTTCACCACTGCCAAAACACAACCCAACCAACCCATTGTCTCCTTCACAAAAACAGTGAAGTAGGTGGCCAACCGAGAAGAAACTTCTTGAAGGCACCGCCAGAGAAAGATACCCACAAAGTGGAGACAAAGGAGTGACATGGAGGTGAGATCGAAGTTGAGGAGAAGAAATGAGAAATTTCGATTAGTTTTCGCAGAAATATGAGGAATGATCATATGGTATGCTTCAGGGGTCAGCAACTTCACATCTTTTATTAGCAATGCTTGTTAAAATCCTTAATAGACCCTACTACAGATTCATAGATAAGGAACACCCTACAAATGTACAGGCTCGGAATCTTCTTAGACTCTACTCCCTCTATTCCGAGAAAGCAGGCGCGTAAAAAATCGATTTTTTTCAAGGAAAGTAAGGCGCGGATTCGTTTTTCTTCCCTTTGTTTCAAAAATGCCCCCATGGCCCATCTGCCCCAATACAGCAGTAAACTATGCAGGAAATCGTAACTCCCCTCGTCTCCCACTGTCCCACATCCCATCATCTCTGGAATCCAGTTGAGAGTGGTGATTGGCGTCGGGCGCCACGTCGTCCAGGAGGGAGGCGCACAGGGTGACAGCGTTCTCCAACGAGCGCAGAGAGGCATGGCAAGCCATGGCGGTGGCGTTCTTGCCATCCAGGAAGGAGCCGCGTTGGGCAATGGGCGTCCTTGCCGACAAGCGCGGGGGCCTACCCCAGGAAGAGGCGCGCCTTGCTGCCGTGCTCCTGGCCAGCATGCTTTTTGCCGGCGTGAGCCTAGGCAGCATTGCATTAGAACGAACCTAGCTGTGAATTGATCCATTACATGCAGGTCGATCAATTTGACGCAGAGACGAGGAGGTACCGGGTGGCTTACAGGTGCTCGTAACTGCATACAATGCGACTCAGCAGGGGCAAAAGAGTCCAGGGAATGCTAAAGTTAGCCCCGGATGCAGCTGCCTTGGTCGGCATGCCAGAAGCTTCACACCCTCTTTCACGGAACGGAGGGAGTAATACCAACTCACCAATAGTCTTCTTGGGAGACTTGGGAAAAGGTGCAATCTAAGAAAAGAACAGAGCTTGCTTTGAAAAGTGCACATGGGGTTGTGACTAGTGAGTTAAGCGAAACATCTTATATCTTCAGTTGCCACCGATCCAGCAGGCTTGTCAGTGGCAGTGGTTCAGAAATCTACAGTATAATCAGAATTTTCCTGCCCAACATGCCCTTGTACGGAGAGAAGGATACCCTATGAAACCAGAACATAAAGACGCATAAAATCATTAGAAGTACCTCTTTCAGCTGTTCTTTTGCTTTCTTCCTAAGTTGCCTTTTGATCTTCTTACGACGAGCACTTCGACTCTGACAGGACAAAACAAAGACAACAAAACATGTGATAATTAAACAAAATGTAAAGGAAGAAAACCCGTTACATCAGCTTCTGTTTCAAGATTTTAGTATGTCTATTAGCATATTAAAAAGAAGAGATAAAGGAAACTATCCATAGTCTTATCAAATATGGAAGAATAAATCAAATAAGAGGAGGAAATACAGCACAATCCCAACAAATCAAAGTGTCAAAGGGAACAATTCGACATGAAACTTGAGTAAACTATGTTTCACATTATTATTATTTTATCCACAGCATAGCACAGGTGTCTTGCTACTTACTAGTATTGATTAATTACTAGACTACATTTAGACAGGTAAGACTTTCACTATGTTTGCTACAACAAAATTTGAAGGAAGTTGTAAGTTTGTAACTAATTAGGTGTTGCAAAGCTAACAGGAAAACATTCCAAATCTCAAATAAGTCCACAGGCAGATACGTCAATGTAAGCATCATAACATACTCTATATACATGCATAACAAACTTTACCAACTACAGGAAACATCAAAGTTGATTTACAGCAACTGACTGCATACAAACTAACATACATAGAGTGCAATAACTGGATTTATCTAGAAACAGAAGTGTGGATTACACATACCGTCTTAGGACTTTGAGTTGTCTGCGCAGCCACCTCAGTTTCACAATTCAACTCGGTCTGGTTGCACCTAAAAAATTCCAACATGAATTTTTTGCAATGGTAATAGAACGAAGACTGATACTAATTTTAAGATACTCCAGAGAAAACTATACGGAAAATTTGCAAGGGCCAAGGGAGTATATAAGTCTTAGTGTATCATGTCAATACTATGTAGGGTTTTTTACATACTACCATACTTGTGGTGTGTGAGTGTTGGAAGGGGGGGTCCCTGGCTTCTTAATACGACCCTCCCTTTTGTTGAAGAAATGAAAACTAGGAGGTAATTGGTATGTAATCTATACCTACTAATAAAAGCAAAACAGTTTCTTTGGTTTGGTCCGTTTTGGACAATTTTGCCCCTCCACCGAAAAAGTAATTACGACTACTGCCACCGCCTATGTAAAAATTCGGCTCGTTGGTTCGTGGCGAACGGGACACCGCGCCTTTCCCGACCCTCGTGATTCCATAGAGAAGCGCCCGCTCGTTTCCGCCCGCGAGATAGGAGCAGCAGCCAGTGGGGAAGTCCTAGGAGGATGACCGCGCATGGACGTCCATGGCGACCGCGTCGGTGAGGAAGGATCCTGATAAGGAGGCTATGGGCTACGTGGATAACACGAGGCGCGAAGGCGACCCCATCCCCTGCGCTGCTCATCCTGGGACGGTGGTGCCCATGGTCCGGTTCCTTGCAGTGGCATGGCCGTGTAGGTGCGGCGGGCAGGACAGCACCCGTGTTCACGGCCTCACCGGCACGGCCGACCACGGCGGCGGCCTTCGGCCTTGACTCTTCTCCTCCATGGCTCCAACACCATAGCCACACTAAGTTTCTTTGTTTTGGGGAAGAACCAGGAGCTTTTTCCTTCTCGGGAAGAAGAACCACGACCTGTGGTGTGGAGTGGAGAAGAACGGAGAATCTTATCCATTTGACATTTTCTCATTTTACTCCTACTTTTTGATATTCACGATAAGTACATTCACTTCTCTTTTAAGTCAATCTTGCAGCACGATTGTTATACTATTTCGGTGACAATCAATTGGACGGGTAGGAATAGGATAATGTAGCCTATTTCTGAAATATCGATTTTGCACACAATGTTGCATTCAACTGCCTGCACCCAAGCACACAAGAATTATATGTGACTACTTTTAAACGCCTATTGGCTATTACTCTATTAAATATTTTTTTCAGGTTTACTTAATAGGTGTGTCCATAATAGACTTTTTCAGTTTGATGTCAACAAGAGACGTGTATGTGCTAGGCGCATGGGCATTCAAATTTCTCATATTATAATGAGATAAATTTGTATAAATGGTGAAGCAGAATATTAAATTAACACTTAATCATCGTGTGAGCGTCATCTAACCTCACACTTTGCGATGTCAACGAGAGCTTATTTTGTGTGTCTACACGGTATAGATTTTTCCGCTCCTAATCGCGACGCACAGTCATGTATGCAATGTTCAAAAAAAAAACCGTAGTAACGCACAGGCAAATGTGCTAGTAATGCTAAAACATAATTGCCATTTCAAAAAAGCAAAAACAGACTTTAAAACAGTGTAACCAAGATGAATGCTGAATCATTACAAATGCATTGTTCAAAAAGCCTCTCACCTTTAGGCAAATATAATAACACGTGATTATTATCTCATGGTGATATGAACATCACAGATAACTGAAAAATTTCCATACAGCTTTAATACAAAGAAAACTAACATAAATGCTATACTGTATACAGTTTAGACATTTACTGACTGATTTATTAGAACTTACAGGCTATTTGGTATTGCGTGAGAGGAGTACTAAAAGAACCGTAACTTAACACAAAATATATAATTTTGAACAGATTATATGGATTTCAAACTACCATTTATTTTACAGCGTTCCTTCTTGTCTCACCAAATGGCAAATGCAGTAACACTTTTTTGTATATTTATATTTCCTGCATGTAAAAATATAGATATGCAACATGGAAGATAATGACATTACATTTTTCTGAGAAATTCTTTTGCAATCTATAATTTCTGTACTGCTTATTACTTGCCAGTACTTGTTTTTTAGTGATTTTATTTACTTATTACTCCCTCTGTCCCGTAATATAAGATTATAATGGTTGTAATAACATCTTATGTTATGGGATGGAGGGGGTGCTATATTGCTTATTACTTACTTATTACTCACAGAGAAGACTATAAAAAGACAAAAATCAAATCTATTTAGTGATTGTGGAGTATCATTATTCCAGAATCACTATTTTCGGGCAACCTCTTATACTTATCTTGCTGATCTATTACTTTCTCCCATAGCAATTAATCTGAAGTGCATGGATATCCTTGGAAAGAAATACAATTCCTAATGCGCTATTACGGTGTTCTTTCATACGGCATAAGCGAAAAGTTTTTGCAATATCTCATCAGTATTCTACTCACGAAATGTAGCAATCAAACTATACAGTTAGTACTATACTGGAACAGTAGAAAGAAACATACACAAGTACATGCCCTTTTTGTGTCCAATGTGACGACAGCCTCTTATACTTATCTTGCTGATCTATTACTTTCTCCCATAGCTATTAATCTGAAGTGCATGGATATCCTTGGAAGGAAATACAATTCCTAATGCACTACTATGGTGTTCTTTCATACGGCATAAGCAAAAAAAAATTGCAATATCACGCCAGTATTCTACTCACGAAATGTAGCAATCAAACTATACAGCTAGTACTATACTGGAATGGTAGAAAGAAACATACACAAGTGCATGCCCTTTTTTGTGTCCAATGGAACGACAGTATTCCTATGTCTTAATAAGTTCTTAAAGTGACAAGTGTTGTCAATACTGGATCTGCTACAAGGAAATAACATATTGCTGAAGTGGGCTATAGTCAAATTTTCTGATATGTTAATCTGCAGTTAAGTCGTATCGACTATAGTCAACAGTTGTTGACTCTTACGAGTCAGGTCCAAAGTATCTTGTGGTGATATACCTGATATGATGTAATCATATACTGAAACTTAGTTACCACCAATTAGGTGTATTTCTTGGACTGGCGCTTTGTTGTCCATATTCTTGGTAGTACCAGGAAAAAGAAAAATGTTTATCGGATTGGGGTGGAAAGATGTCTGAAATAGGGGACATGATGTAGTACCTGCCAGATTTTTCCTTCCCGTCCAGTTCAACACTAAATTCAGCTTGTATCGCTGCCTTCTTTGCTTCAATGTCAATGGTTGACTGTTTCGACTCTTTGGAGCCACGGCGACCCCGGTCTTGGCAAATGTTGTCTACCTTGTCGCACCCTGTGTCTTCTGCCATCTTCAGTTTCTTTCCCCTGCATCACCAGATAAGTAGCCGAATCAGTTGAAAGGTAGCCATGGTTGATGAAACAGAAAACCAGGTGTGATCATAGCATATTTTATTGCCAGAAAGTGAAGCATAAATACAAGAACAAAGGAGGATACTTTGAGCTCTCAGGTATTCTTGCATCTCCATCTCGCCATTTCCTCTTCGAACTTGTATGCCCATTTTCTAGATTGTGGTTGGATGTTGAATTGTCTTCAGGCTGATGATCACAGTGCACTTCCTCTTGGTGCTTACTACGGTCAATTTGATACTCGATTGCAAGAATTTTATCATCAGTTGGAAGCGGACGCTTTTCTACTATCTCGGGATCTTCAATGCAGTGTACGTCATTATGATGTACTATACCCTTGCAAGTTTTCTGTTTAACCCTGCATCCAAGGAGAAGGGGAGGGAGCATTGTTGTGTATAACATCATTTCCACAAGAAGTTACACACATGGCTGTATGGAAACAGAAATACAAAATGTAGAAGTTTTTCTTTGCTACACAACTCAACACGCTAGTGGAAATCCAACTTGTTACATCCCACAACACCAGAAAGAGTTCCTACTTCCACAATCCTATGATTCTTGTGGAACTCTAGCTCTATGTCTGCTAGTAAAATGTTTGATTTCTTTCAAGTTTGTCCATAATATGTGCTATTTGTTCTTCACAGGAACGGAGTTAACTGCCATGCAATGTCTCATATGTTCACATCTCACTTATTCATGGCCATGATAATCAGTCCGACTTTTACATCCAGAAGGAAATGGCAGAGATACACTTCAATAAAGAATAGCCTTAGCATCGAGTGAAATTGACATGGGTGTTCGGCATAGCCAAAAGCCCACAGCCCAAAGATTGCCCCGGAACTCAGAGATTCAATTCTTGAACAAATACCTTATGATATCCTTGTCCCTGAAGATGCAAGTCGACTCGAATGGTGGCAAGGAAAATCCATCCATCTGCTCAGAGATACAAGAACCTCATTAGTACAGAAAACTAGTAATAATCAACAAAAAAATGTGAAAAAAAATCCATAAGCAACTAAGAACTGCCCAGAAACCCTGAGGCATTCGTCTACGAGAGACCACACTTCGAGACAACCACATCAATTAGTTCCCCACATTTGTGAATCCTCCGATTAAAACCCAACACACGATGGAAAAATTGATAAAATGCTCCATGGGTCACACAAATAGGGAAAAGGAAGGGGGGGGAGGAGGACCGAGAGTGTCCCACCGTGAGGACGATGCCACCAGGACAGGAGCGGCGGAGGTGGAAGCGGGCGGCGACATGGGCGGAGAGATCGGCAACAGTGGCGAGCTCGGGTCCGAGTAGAAGCCAGCAGCGGCGGAGGCCGTCCTCCCGCTGCGACCGCCGGAGAAGGCGGCGATTGTCGAACACGAGCCGAAGCCTAACGGGCGACGGCGACTGCGCCGGCGGCGTGGCCATTGGCGGTGCGGGAGGAGGGTTTCTCATTTCTTTTTCCGCTATGTTCCTCAAGGGTTTAGGGACGGAACTACCTCGCGTACGACTAAACCATGTACGATTTGTATACGATTTGTAAATGAATGGTGATTACGAGTGACATAAGGTTTGATCAACGGCTGTTGTGCTAGGTCGTACCAAAATCGTATACAAATTGTCGTACGTGTAGCAGTGCTCATTCCAGGATGCCCCCTTTTCTCCCTCCTCTGTCCAAATTTTCCGTTTTAGCATGCCGGGCGGTGGGGGGAAATACTTCTCTCTCCAATCCATAACCAGTAACCCCCTGATTTACTCTTATATGTATCTAGTTAAGTTTTTAGACTAAACACATTTGAATTTAAACAAAGTTGAGAACAAAAGTAGTATAAAGCATAAGAAATCATAGAAATTCTGGAGGACAAGCTACAAGTAAAACTTTATTTTCAAATTATGAGCACAAGTTTAAAGTTTTAAAAAATCTGAAAAAAAATCTCCATGTAGATAATGATGTACTCTATGAAATTGGAATACTCACACCCCAAAATACCTTATATTTTAGGCGTAAAAATGATAAAATCTGAGAGATTTTGTAGAATTGAAATTGTGCATTGTTCACTACTTTAGGTGTCAGCTTTTATCATTTTTGTGTAGCCTAAAATATTGGGTATTTTGGGTTGTGAATTTTTCAAGTTTATAGAGTATTTCATTATCTACATATAGAAATTTCTTTTACTCCCTTCATCTCAAAATAGATGTCATAGATTGGCAAATTTTAGATAAATCTAATCACTATTTAGTACATAGATTCGTTCAAGTTTTGATAAATCCAAAGCATCTATTTTAAAACGAAGGGAGCATAATTCTTATACTTTGAACTTGTGTTTTGGACTGGTTAAAGAAAGGGCGGCATGAAGCCGGAGCTCCAAACGTCCGCTCTCAACAAATTAACGATATTTAATACGAAAGGTAATAGTACATAAATTGCCCAATTAGACCTAGGTCAACTTAGCAACTTTTCTATATATTTTGGAACAAATCTGAGGACACAATGTTGCAAATTTCACTAATATCATTTCATGGCAATTTAACATGGATCTTGACGGGTGGGACCCATCTAAGAGAATTAGGTGTTCACAAAAAATGTGTAGTCTACTAATTTAGAAAAAATATCGTGAAGGTTTTTAATCGAAACTAAAATCAACAGGCATCGGGAGTTAACATGGCAAGCCACGAGGCTCTTGATGGGCCCCATGGCGTGGCCAAGGTGTCATGCGGACAATCTGGCCCTTGTGCGCCGTATCGCATCCCCTTTTCCAGGGGCTCTATATCGTCCGAAAATATATGCCATGGTTTTTCCGGAATTTACATAGGCGGCAGCTGATGGATGAATTTTTGCAATATGTTTATCTTATGTTTTTTCATGAGAAGTGTTAGTACTTTGATATTTTATTGTGCATGCGCGTACCTTTTATGCTTGTTTAGCTAACCTTCTAAAACTAAAGGAGTTGATGGACAAATCGATTGAGGCAATTATTTTTGGACATAAGTATGCTGATTGGTAAAAGTCTTCCAAACAACTACACACGCACCTGGGAAGAAAACCAAAGGAAATAATTCGAATAGAAAGCCTAGGGGACTTAAACGATCATATATACTGCGGGAGCCCGCCCGTACCATGTAGTCGTACCGCATGTCGTCGTCTTTATCTCGTCAAATACTTTCACCATGTAGACGGATTTACAATCCGGCATTTGGAGACACCACAACTTGCAAAAACCTCAACTCCGGAAGGGGTTTGGAGAGGGAAACTCCCAGAAGGGCATTCATCCTTGCTGCCACGTGTCTTGGAGGCCTAGGTATTAATCCTCATCATCAACATCCATTACCTTTTATATTTTTCTTCTTGTAATTCCAAACCCCTATTATAGATTTGCACGAGTATTCATCAATTTCTTTACACTTTATTTATACTAGATGAGCATGCGAGCTTCGTCTCAACGTATAAATTGTGTTTTAGCATTGTGTGGTGTGTGGTAGGCTTGTATATGTTTTCGGCTTTGTATTCGCACTCCGGCAACATGTTGGCTAGCACATTCCGACCAGCACATTGTGTTTGATGGGAGTCAATTTGGTCGGTTATTGACCTCTGAAAAAGGTCCTTCGTGTACCGATATGATAGATACCATACCACTATAGAATAATGAGCAAACACGGTATGCTCGTTGATTTTGCATTTCATAAACTAAAAATAGTTGTTAATTTCATCTAATTATATAACAGATTCGTCTAGTTAGTATCAGGTAGGTGCATATCCCTAGTTGTTCCGTCGTACCCTCGTCCTATGGATCATCTTCACCAAAGCACTAAAAGAGAATGACATAATGTACAAAATCAATGCAATTTTTTGACAAATTAGCAACCAAAAGAGTTTCAGCAGGCGTTAGCACGGTGCAACGCCGAACAACTTCCTTGATGCTGACAATCTAAAACCATGAAGATACAACAACACCTAGTAAAAGAAGGACCAAAAGTTACCGAGGTTTTGCGTTTTTATCTAACTTTGGGCTGAGGATAGGAACTTATCATTAGTGGTTACTTATATCCTAGTCTTTGTCACCGCCAATATCTTCTTTCACATGGATTTTCTGAAATAAACAGACAACCCAAAAAAGTTCAGATTTGAACCAAAACAGCAAAAAGTCTATAAGAAGCGATGCACATTCATCACTCACCCAACCCATTGGCCACCAACTTCTAGCAAATAACATGAAAGTATTATGCAATGCCAATTTAAAAACAGACAATAAATCATACTTGAGCAGACAACATATGTATCTATTCTTCTCACCTCAAAGCGGCAAAGTCACTCACCATTTAGAAACACATGCACACGAGATCAGTAATCGAGTGTGTATTCTCATGCATAACTTAAAGTATATAGAATTTGAGTTTTCTGAATTATCCGAGCAGAGCTCAAAAAATAAACAAATAAAAGTAGTAAGTTATATGCATTCAACTATCTAAAAAATATAGTTTAAAAATATCAGCATATGCCAATGTGAACCTGCATATCCATATGTTAGAAGGCTCTTGTGCTTGACCACGCGGTGGAGTCGGGGACACAAGAAAAAAACTTTGCTTTGCAGGTTGTTTGAGAAGAGAAGAAAAAGATACTCTTTGTCAATTTCCTGAGAGTTCGGTATAAACCCTCGAGTCACCCTTGTGGAGAAAAGATGCTTACTATAACACTCTATCCCAATGAGTTGGTATACACAGAGTTGTTGCCATCAGTCACACGGCTACTTACGTGCACGACCTAAGCCCTGAAGCAAATAATGATTAGTCACGCGGCTACTAATTCACACGACCTGATCCATTAAAATAAAACTTGCGTGCTCTCCGGTCTTTTTAGGCCAAAACCCCGCTTAAAATACTCCGGATCCTCCCTTCACCTCGGCTGGGCTTGGCCACTCCTAGTTATGTTAGACTAGAGAGGACTGGTATGTGGATATAGCGAGAGGCGAAGGAGCCGTCAAAGGATCGATTCTCACTACGATAGCCTAAAATCACATCGGAGGCCTTAAAAACCTCCGACACAGGAGACTGGAAGGTAGAGACCTTCGGCGGGGACTACTCAAGCGGACCCATGACCAAAATACTGCAGGGCATAGTGTAGGGAAGTTATGAACCCAGATGTAGTCTAGCGGAGGTAATGGCCCAATGAACGTTGCCAGCGGGATAGAGGCGGAAAGCTTCCTAACGAGCACTAAGTCTCGGGCTAGCTCGAAACTCACACCCATCTTAAACACGATGACAATTGTACGGGGGCCCTTACGAGCTATACACTACTAACCTTGGCCTACGAGCGATACACTCGCATCAAGCTCGAGCTACTACCCTCGGCTCACGAGCAACGCATCGGAGCTGAAGCTTACGTCACCGACCCCGGTCACACCTAATTTATTAAAGATCATACGCGAACACGCGGTATATGGTCTACGATCGAACCCACCGGAGCTAAGAACTTCGACACCAGACAACCACAGGATATGCCTGCACATAATGGATTTGATTCGAGAAAAGGATAAACCAGCATCAGGCAGTAGTACCAGGATACACACGACCGTTCAAAAGAGAAGGTCATCATGGACCATTACATCAGGAGAAGGAAGGGCGAAGCTCCTACTAGTCACGGGCTTCCTCGGTGCCAAAGTTTTGGAGGTTAATGAAGGCCTCCGCTAGGCCTCGCTAGCTCTCCACATATGCCTCTTCCTCGCCCCAAGGGAAGGTGGCTTGAAGGTCCATCACTGACAAGCTTGGCGTGACGACCTCCACCCTAGCCAAGGAAAGCGCCATGCACTCGGAGGCCCGCTGCGATGCCTCCCTCTCAAGGTCATTGGTCAACCAGGAAGAGAAGTTGGGGAATACCTCCAACACATCTTCAGTAGAAGTAAGGGCATTCCTCAGTGGCACATCAGAGAGGTTCAGGCTCTCGAGAAAGCCCTTGGCTGACATCAAGCCTGCAACCCGCTGGGCAAGGCGTAGCATCATGTGACGCGTGATGATCTCTCGGAGGTTGGTGTCAACAACCCCCTAAGAGTAGGACTTGGCCTCCCCTGTAACTCGGGCCAGCTCTTTGTTGAGCATAGATATCTTGGCCTCAGCAGCCTTCAGGGCCTCGGAAGCAGCCTTCGAATCCCTGGATGAGCGGGCTAGGCCCTGAACGGATTGTAGGGACGATGATGCTCCCTGGACACATAGGGAACATGCAGAGAACAGTTGGTATAAGCCTCACAAAATCAGGATGATCGGACTCTGAGAAAGATGAAGAAAGGAGACAGATGGAGAAGTCTAATCTGTAACCCCTGATCTTATCAGTTGTAGGCCGTCCTCCAGCTCCTGAACCACCACTAGAGCCGCCACTGACCCCCAGACTCCAGGAGGCGTGACTACTAGGCCTTGAGAGGTGCTCCTGGCCACGACAATGGGAGCCGAGTGTGGATTTGATCCAATTACTACCTAGAATAACATAGTCGTACAGGCATAAGAATAAGAGCATAACTCTTGATGAAAGGAAAAGTAAGAAAAGGCCTCTTAGTGTAGTTACCTCGTGGAGCGGGTCTTTTGGGAGAAGGAGGTCTAGCGGCGCTTATGGCCACCACAAACCTCGTGGTGATAACCTTCTTCCATGTCTCCTTGTTCTCTGAGATTGGCACCAATGACAACTTCCTGTTGGACTAATTAAGAAGAAAAGATTCAACCCATGGTCGAAAGGTTTGCGGTAGAACATGAGCTGGTTTTACCTTGTGTCCAGGACCTACCAAGGATGACTTCGGTCGTCTCCTTCCAACGACGAAGGGGTTCCCCCTGGCGGACCCCAAAATGAGGACCTCCCCGCTAGGGGGTGATACGTCCAAAACGTATCTACTTTCTCGAACACTTTGCTATTGTTTCTCCTCTAAACTTGTGTGATTTGGATACAACTAACACGGACTGGCGCTGTTTTTAGCAGAATTACCTTGGTGTCTTGTTTTTGTGCAGAAAATGAACTATCAGGAAAAATCCCGGAAATATGCCAAAAATTATATTTCACCAGAAGATCCACGGGGCCAGAAGACGAGGCAGAGAAGGAGCCTAGGGGCCCACACCCATGCCAGGCGCGGGCCCACCACTGGCCGCGCCTAGGGGGGTGCAGGCACCCCAGGCACCCCCTCGGCCTCCTTCAGCGCCTATAAGTTGCCTTTTGACCTAAAAACCGAGGGAGGTTCGAGAGTTTTCCAGAAAGAGTTCCGCTCCGCCGCCGCCACCAGAAACCAAGATTCGGAACCAGAAACTCCGTTCTGGCACCCTGCCGGGACGGGGAATTTGGAGAGGATCATCGCCATTGTCATCACCAACGCATCTCCATCAACCACCGATGTTTCCCTCATCCATGAGTGAGTAATCCCCCGCTGTAGGCTTGGGGATGGTAGGGATTGGATGAGTTCTATCATGTAATCGAATAAGATCTGTTAGGGCATAGTGCTTAGTATCTCTATTAGTGCTATTTGACTTTGTTGCAACTTGTTGTGATTAATTCTTGTCACTAGGGCCCGAGTGCCATGATCTCAGATCTGAACTTATTATTGAATCATTATGATAGTATTGTTTGTGATCTTATCTGCAAGTTGTGTACACATATCATTGTCCGGATCCAAAGGCCCCAAAGTGACAATAATTGGGACAACCGGAGGGGATGGCTGTGGTGTGAGGATCACATGTGTTCATGGAGTGTTAATGCTTTGCTCCGGTGCTCTATTAAAAGGAGCACCTTAATTGCCAGTAGTTCCCTAGAGGCCCCGCTGCCACGGGCTGGCTGGACAGAAGATGTTGTGCAAGTTCTCATTGTGAGCATGTATGACTATATTTGGAGCACATGCCTAGGATTGTTAGTACTTGGATGCTTGTTATTATTTATCTGCAATGCCCTAGGTCTTGAAGTTACATGTTTAGACTCATCCATGCAACGCGCGTCCATCCATCCCTATGTCTACCGCACTTGAATCCTACTGTTACCGTTATTGTTACTATTGCTACTATTTCGCTGCTGCTGTTGCTTTACTGTTGCTACTATCAAACTGTTGCTACTGATAAACTTCTGTGAGCAAGAACTATTTCCAGGTGCAGCTGAACTGACAACTCAGTTGTTAAGGCTTGCAAGTATTCTTTGGCTCTCCTTGTGTCGAATCAATAAATTGGGTAATACTACCCGCGAAGATTGTTGCGATCCCCTATACTTGTGGGTCATCAGGGGGAACAGTGGCGAGGGGCATATCCATCATCTCCCACATAGCGGCATCCTTGAAAATCAAATACATCATCAGAAAAGGGCAAGAGTAAAGCTATGACAAGGGATCCATAAAGAGAAGACTTATGGGTAGCATCTTGTCTTGGTCGGTTGGGGGAAGGTAACACAAGGGCGCCAGAGCTTCCTTCCTCCATGTGAGGTCGAAGAACAACACCCTTAGCCGATGCTCCAGTTCGCCGCCCAGTTAGGTTGTGAAAGAAACAAGAGAAGAGGAAAGGACTGAAGGAATAATGAGAGCCAGCGGAAATTGGAAACAAAGAAAGTAACAGGGAAACAGCGAGAGCTTATCGTGGTGCTCTTGCAGCATATAACTTCTAGGAGCGTGATCCCAAGATGGCCCCTTATTCTTCAAGGGGCATAGCCGATGAGTTAGGAAGTTTTCCATAACATGACCCATTATCAGGTCCTTGTCCCATAGCTCATGAATGGCATCGCGACAGTGAACTGATACGTCCATTTTGCATCACTATTATATATCATATTTTGTTGTTATTCATTGATATAATTCATATTAAGAGGTGATACTTATGTCATTTCATCTATTTTTGCATGTTGGATGATTCTTGGAGGATGAACTGCCGGAGTCAGGATTGTGATGGAAAAAAGCGGTGTCTAGATGCAATTTTCGCGAAGATCAGAAAAATACCAGAAATTATAATATTTTTCCAGAAGACGAAGGAAGCCAGAAGGGGAGGCTGAGATGGGCCACAGGGGCCCCACACACCCCATGTGCGGGCCACCCTGGGCTGCGCCACCAGGGGTGTGGCCACCCTGGCCCACCTCTTGCTCCGCCTTTTGCCTATATCTTCCTCCCGAAACCCTAAAGTTAGGGGAGAGACCATAGAAAGATTCCGCTGCCTCTGCGGGGAACAAACTACAGAGAGAGAAAAAGCTCTTCGGCAGACAGATTTCTGCCGGGGAAATTCCTTCCCGGAGAGGGGAGATTGTTCCCATCAACACCGTCATCAAGCTAGACTTCATCGGGATCATCATCATCATCCACACCACCATCTCCACCAGCACCATCATCACCACTCCATCCCGCAGTAACAATCGTGTTGAATCTTGTATAGTTCTTAGGGGAACTTTCCCGATGTTGATTACTTTTGTAGTTGATGCTTGTGAGTGGAACCATTGAATTATTTTTTAAGTTCAGATTGTTATTCATCATCATATCATCTCTGATCTTGATCCATATGATGTCTCGTGAGTAGTTCGTTTAGTTCTTGAGGACATGAGAGAAGTAATGTTGTTAGTAGTGGAATTGTGTTGAGGCATTATTCAATGGTTAATATTTAAGTTGTGGTGATATTCTTCTAGTGGTGTCATGTGAACGTCGACTACATGATACTTCACCATTTATGGGCCTAGGGGAATGCATTGTGTATTTGGCTACTAATTGTGGGGTTGCCGGAGTGACAGAAACCTGAACCCCCGTTAGGAAACCTTTGCACAAGGGAGCATATGATCTCGGAGTTTAAGGCTGTGGTTAGATTTTTACCTTAATTACTTTCTTGTAGTTGCGGATGCTTGCAAGGGGTTTAATCACAAGTATGTATTAGTCCAATTAAGGTCGGTACATTAGCACAGGTTCACCCACACAACACTAATCAAACCAAAGAAAGATTAATCAACTATATGAAACGAAAGCACCTGATAGTATTCCCACGTGTCCTCGAGAACGTTTGGTCCTCATAAGTATTACAACCAACTTGTCTTTTGATAAGAAAGGATTGGGCCACTTGCTGCAACTATTTGCTGTCTTTAATTACTTGCACTTTACTTCTTTGCTTTATCAAAAAACCCTAAAAATCTGTTTGCTAAGTATTTACAGAGATTTCCTGCTCCAAACCACTAGTCAACACATTCTGCTCCTCGTTGGGACCGACACTCCTATTTATCAAAAGTACTATGATACACCCCCTATACTTGTGGGTCATCAAGACTATTTTCTGGCGCCGTTGCTAGGGAGTTTAAGCGCTATTGAAGAGTGGAACTGGTAAAGGAAACTTCTACTGTGAGTATTGCTTTTTATTTCTATTTGTTACTTTGTTTCCAATATGGATAACCCACTTGGTTTCCTATTTAGAAAAGCTACTACCACTGCTAGGGTAGTAGATGAATCACCACCTATTGAGATATATCCTTTTAAGTTACCTACAAGAATTGTTGATCTAGTTATGGATAATTATTATTTTGGGGATGGAACTGTCCATCCTGGTGATCACTTGCTTTTTATCCATGAATTATGCGGGTTGTTTAAGTGTGCAGGTATCACAACATAACAAGTTAAGAAGAAGTTACTCTATATCATTGAAAGGAAGAGCTGAAGAATGGACAATCTATGGAATGGGAGGAAATAGTATCTCTCTTTTATTCTAAATTCTATCCACCTAGCGAGATTCATAAGGATAGGAATCAAATATATAACTTTTGGCCTAGTGATGGAGAGAGTACAGCCCAAGGTTGGGGGAGATTACCCCCTATCTAGGTTACATCTCTAAAGCTAGGGTTCATACCCTCTGCAGTGATGTTCGGTTAAATTCTTCTGGTTCATCCCACCAGTGATATTCTTCTGGGTGTTAACCTGCTAGTGGTACCTATTACACCCTAATGATCCTAGATGGTTGCTCTTCTTTCTGTCAGTTAGTAATCTGCTGAATATGTTGTTGCCACTCTGTTCTCAGTCAAAGAACCTTCTGTGAATGTGTACTTCATTTATATGTGGATGCTTATACAACAGTGGATGTGAGTTCATTTTGTTGGGTTGCGACTCACTGTGATATTAAAGTTGGGATGCCCTCTAGTGAGGTGATGTTTGCTTGTGAGGCACTGATGTGCTTAGCCTCAGGATTTACTTGTTCTACAGTGTAAATCTTAAGTTCCTAAAGCTAAACAGGCTCTTTATGAGGAAGTAATTTATGCAGTGATTATTTAGAAGATGACTGATTCCTATTTTTTTATAGGAAGATGATTTACTTAATGGTCTCTGTCACGTGTGGCTTAATGATAGACGGATTTATATTCACTGTCTTTTCTGAATCAAATGTGTAATATGATTCCTAAATTCATTTAGGAAGGTGATTATCTGATTTTTAATAGATATGGATGAACCTGTTGGTATAGAGGTACTACCCAGTTGGGATGTGCCCTATACTAGTAGTGTGGTGAGTATAGATCTAGTTAGAACTAGATCCATTGGCCTGTGATGCTGGTCTAAGACTATGCTAGGTAGAAACTAAGGTTTTTTACTTGTTGCTTCCTTTCTTAAATGATCTATGATGGATAATCTCTAGGTATGATTCCTACAGTGATTGGGAAAATTATTTGATAGGCCTTGGTAAGGGTAATATGATGGATCCTTAATGTTTAAGATGAAATCTTATGATGTAATCATTTCTGAGGTGCTACCATCCATAGGATGTGCCTAGAAATGATTATTCACAGAATTATGTGTATCTAGTTATAAAACTAGAGCTTTTAATCCAAGATCTGTGATGCAAGGCTGAGATCTTGATTGTGGTTTGTAAAGATTTACTGTTGGTTTTGTTTACTTTCTTCCATGATGGATGTACATCCCACTTGGGTGTTTTCTGAGAAGATTATGTATAGGACATCACATGTTCTGTTGAAATGGATAAGATCTATTATGTGTGGTTTTGTATAAACTCACCACACAACTGTCGTTGATGATGTAGCTGTGATGGTTGCTGTTGCTGGCTTGATCCTAGAGTGGCGATCACTCCCTGGACCTTGTTCTGCATCTCTTGGTACTTGTCTAGCTCCTCCTTGCTCTTGTGAATGGCTGATTGACCTTGCTATCCTCTGCACCACACCCCTCCTTAAGTTACCATCCTGAGGATGATCTGTTTGGTTTGTTGTGTGGACTGGCTGGTGGATTTGTTGGATATTGGGCAAGATAGCTGGTGTTCTTGGCTGTGTTCTTGAGAGCTAGGTGATGATATGGGATAGAACTTGGTGCAGTAGCTAGCAGTTGTGCGATCCCTTATGAGAGTATTGAGTTGCTGCTGTGTTGACAACACACATTGTGCATGCAGTGACTGTGTTGTGTGCCTAGTTGTGTCATCTGTGGATCAGATCAAGTGAAAACTTGATATTTGCTATTGATTTACCTTTTTACCATTTTCTCTGGCTTTGGTGAAACTTGACCCTTACTAGCTAATGATGCATTAGTCTGAGGCAAAAGATACTGATAAGAACATATTTTATATTTTGGCCCCATTCTAATTACTCAGTGATGATCTAGCAGTGCATTTCACTGCAATACTAAGAGTAAAATACTAACCCACTAACCCCTCTTTTACTTTTGATTTGTTCTTTTCTGTTGTGTTGCAGGTACAAAACTACTGATGGAATATCAATGAAGACTAGATTAGGAAATAGATAGATTATAGTTTAGGATTTCTTTTTATTGTCTTTTGTAATTTCATATCTCTTTTCTCAGTAAATATTACTGTAATTTCTTCTTTTTATTCAATGAACTGTATTTCTTTCTTACTATTCTTTCTGTAATGTAACCTTTTATTTATTATATTATATTTGATTTGTTGTTACTGAATAGGGAAGAGAATAAGAAGTATCCTTTTGTTTATTATATAAAGGACAATAAAATATTCATATTTGTTTTAAATATAAGAATTCTTTTGTATTATATTATTGCAATGCCTTTATTATAAAGAATGTTGTAACATGTATTTATTATAATAAGAAATACTTTTATTCCATGTTTGCAATTTCTTATTCCACTTAATTATAAATGTTCATCTATTATATGATTGAATATATTTTGTATCACAATTTTTACTTTATTGTTTATATAATATTTACTTAACATGGAAATATTCCCAAGTATTCAAATTGAATTTCAATTCTCAATTTTAAACATGAATTTAATTGTTTTCCCAATACACAATAATATAGTAGAGGTCATGTCGAAATCCATACACTTGCGCTGACATTTTCATCAGAACAAGAGAGATCTCGATCCCTCTACAACTCTTTGCGTTTTGCGCGAAAATTCCCCGAATTTTATTATGCATGAATGCAATGCACACTCATGTGGCCTCACTATTTCTAGGTGTTAATCCTGGGATGTTACAGACCCCCCCCCTTAAACTCAACTTCATCCCCAAAGTTCGCACTCTCTTACGTTTCGGAAGGTAGAGTTGACCTCTTCAGACCATAGTGGCTCTTTAATCCGTGATAAAGATAATTGGGGTATCTTCATTGAAACTTTTCCTTGAGTCCACTTCTATCTTAATAATGGTCAACCATCAATCCCATTGATTACTTTGAATTCAACATTCATGTTCTGATCATGTGCCTTTAAGTGTCTTCGGATTAGGACATCTATTTGAGAAGGGTCTATGTGTTGATAAAGTCTCCCTAGGGTAAGGTTTCGTTTGGTTTATACCAATGGTGGCCTTGACTCTAATATTACCTACTTCTGGTACACTTCATCCTTATGGCTTATTTACTAAGAATGTTTTATTTTGATACTCTATACCAAACTAAGAATAATTCGATTCTTGATTACTTACTATTTAGATTTTTTAATGTTAAAATACCTTATTTTTTCAAGCTTTTAATCTTATAATTATTTAGTAGGTTTTCTTAACAACTTCTATATTACTACTCCAACTTCCTTATTACTAACCTGAAGATCTTCCTTTTACTATCTTGAGGTATAAATCTGAACTTCCACATTTCTTTGTTTCCAAAGGTTCAATTATCCTTATGAATATAAAATATAGCTAAATCATGATTTAAGATTTCTCCTTACTTTCCTCCAGATATCGAACCTTTATACTACTTTATTGTTAACTCCCCCCTTGGGGTTTTCTAATATTCTCTGACTCCTTGTCATACCTCCACATTGTTTACATGGTTAGGATGTTGTTCGATTTGCAAGCCCGGCTTTGCGAAGCATCTTGGAAAACGATTGCTCTAATTTCATACTTCTTCAGATTTACTTAACTTAGGCCAAGTTTTATGCTCTTTAAGTTGTACAAAGTTGATTCGGCTAACTAATCCAACCAAATACCAACTACGGTCATGTGTAATTCTGATGCTACTCTTTTAGAAGCTTTAGGATTTTTTTAATGGTCTTACAAAGAAACATATGGTAGATCCACACATTTGTGGCTATCAATATGTATTCTCCGACATCTTAAGTGTGTAAACTAGGCAACTTGTACGAATAATAATGTATTGACTTACCATTTGCCATGTTGTGGTTGGCACTACTGTTGACTTGATTCGTGGCTTCGTACTTCTATTTCCCCAAAGAATTCCCACCTAGGTTCTTAGAAGATGTGCCTTCCGCCATTTTCCCTTTTGACGGTGATACTCCAATTGCTAAATTGCTTCCTTCATCAGATTCTAATATCAGACAATTACTCCTTATATGTTCAGATTGTCCACATTCGTAACATACATTTTGCTTTTGACCACTAGCCTTCCTCTTCTTTCCACCACTTAGTGGCGATTCACATATTGGTGGCCTATTTGGATAATAGGGTCTCATATGTCCTGCTTCCCCACACTTTTGACAAGTCACTTGAGCTTTATGACATTCACTAGTCTGATGTCCCTTGGTTCCATAGCGTCTAGAGCGTGACCTGCAAGCCGCGCAGGAGGTTAACCAGCAGCTGCAGGCGACTGCGGGTGAATATTCGACCTTTGGGTGATTCTCTGGTCCTGTTTTGCGGGGTCTTATTTCGATTCTTCTTTGTAGAGGACCGCTCCGCCGTGATTGCCAAGGCTCGCGAAGGTTACGTTCTAGCCTCCGAGCTGGAAACTACGAAGTCGGTGCTGGCCGTCGCGGAAGGGCGAATCGCCGCGTTGACGAAGGAGCTGGAGGCTGCAAAGGCAGAGGCGACCTTGTCTAAGGAGAGGGCCAAGGCCACAGTCGTCGTGGCGGAGGGCGAGCGAAAGGTCTCTGACGCTTGGTTGCTAGTCTGCAGGACCAGTTGACGACCCTGCAAGACTTCACCATGGGGCTCTGTCGTCCTCTTCTTGGTAAGCATTTCTTTGAGTCTTCTTTTGTGGTGGCGGGTGAGTCCCCGAGCGGGCGAGTCGCCATGCCGGCGAGTCCCCGAGCGGGTGAAGTTGATGGTGCGTGCCCTTTCGATTCTGACTTGGTATTATTATAGGGGAGATATGCGATGGAGATCCCGAAGTGCAGTCGTACGACGCCAAAAGATGCGTGACCATGTTGGTGGACTCGGCCATTCTCTCGACGGAGTGCTTTCGGGCCGTTCTCCAGGGGATCTCGCCCACCGAAGTGATCCCCAGCGGGCTAATGGAGGTGTGGCGCTACCTCGAAGAGGCGCCGGCTGTGGTCGAATGGATGGCACGGTCGGCCTTTCACCGCGGGGCCATGACTATGTTGAGTCTCGGGCTCGCGCATTTCCCCGACGATTTCGACCTTGACGATGTCACCAACGGGCATTCGTCGACGAATGGCTCGATGGATATTTCGGAGGTGCTGAAGCTGACCACCAGGGCGGCCCCTTACGCCGAGCGGGTGCTGGCGATGGGCGACCTACTGCCGTACCAGGAACCAAGAGATGGTGGTGGCGTCGAATGATCCCAAGCCACAGCATCGTGACCTGAAGTCGGAGCAGCCCTTCTAGTCGGCCATGGAGAAGAGCCTGATGACCTACCTGGCGAATTCGTGGGAGCCCTTCATCCGGGTTAGGGGTGATGGCGGCGCGTCGTCTTCGAAGCCTACGGAATAAGCAAGTGCCTTGGGGATTTTGTATTAGTAATAGCAAGTAGATCTTTTGTATGAATCCTTGATCGCGAACAATGTATTTTGTTGCTAAGGGAATGGAAACATGTTTAACCAATTCGAGTTACTTTGTGATTTTGTTTGTTGTGCGAGTCACCGAGCGCATCCGCCCTTTAATTGGGTTTACCTCGCTTGTCTGTAAGTTTGTTTGTTTTAGACTGTTAGTTAGTTAGAGTCGACTCACCGTGGCTCGTTGAGCCAGTCGCTTGGCGATCCCAAGAGGTGCTCTATACTTGGCTGTTTTCCTGGAGGCTAGCGGGGTCGATTAGGAGAGTCCTCGAGCGTGGTAGTTAGCCATTCTAGTCGCATGCCCAAGGTAGGTGAGGACGTAGTGCATTGTTCGTAACACATCGCTCCACCTGGCTCCAAAAGCCAGTCGCGTGGCGAGTCCGAGGCATGCTCTCATACTTGGTGTGTTCTCGAGCCGCGTGGGTTTAGAATTAGGCGAGTCCCCGAGCATAGTACTTAACCGTTCGAGTCGCTGTGCCGAGGATGTGGAGGATCGGTCGTTGTATGAAGCGTGTACGGTTGTCTTGGACCGGTGGGCCAGTCGAGCGGGGCGACTCCGATGGAGCTCCGGGTTGGCGTTTTCGTGGAAGACTCAAGTCTCGAATACTTTCGGTGCCCTTGTGCCGCACTCGTTAGCCGTGTCGATCGCTCACCCAAGGGTTGACTTCCGTGGGTAGCGTATTGCTGAGATTACGAGTGCGGTTGGCACAAGAACTTGGCGAGTAGGCACAATTTGTGCGAGTCGAGTTTATTATATTGCATGGTGGGGGGAGTACAAGTCGGAGTTCTACGTGTAAAACTTCCTTAGGAGTTTTGCATTCCACGACCGCTTGACGTCGAGTTGACTGTCTCCTCATACGTCGATAAGGTAGTAGACGTCGTTGCCGAGGACTCGCCCTATGGCGAATGGTCCCTCCCATGGGGGAGAGACTTTGTGCATGCCCTTATTGTCTTGGATCAGTCGTAGGACCAGGTCGCCTTCCTGGAAGGTGCGAGTCCGGACTCGGTGGTTGTGGTAGCGACGGAGTCCCTGCTGGTAGATGGCAGTGCGGGAGCGAGCTAGGTCGCGTGCTTCTTCGAGCTGGTCCACCCTGTCTTGGCGTACGAGCTCGTTTTCGACCTCCACATAGTTAACGACTCGAGGCGAGTCGTGTTCCAGGTCAGTTGGCATGACGGCCTCGGCGCCGTACACCATGAAGAAGGGCGTAAACCCTGTTGACTGGTTGATGGAGGTGCGGATGCCCCATATGACGGAGGGGAGCTCTTCGACCCAACATCCCAGAGTTCGCTCGAGGGGAACTTGCAGTCGCGTTTTGAGGCCATGGAGGATGCTTTGATTTGTGCATTCTGCCTGGCTGTTTGACTCCGGGTGGGCGAATAAGGCGAGGTCGAGCTGTATGTTGTGCTCCTCGCAGAATTTGGCCATGGTACCCTTTGCAAAGTTGGTGCCATTATTTGTGATGATGCTGTGTGAGAATCCGTAGCGATAGATGAGCTAGCGGAGGAATTTGGCGGCGGTCTTCCCGTCGCACTTCCGGACTGGCTTGGCCTCGACCCACTTGGTGAATTTGTCGACTGCGACTAGGAGGTGGGTGTATCTAGAGGGAGCCTTTTTGAAGGGGCCCACCATGTCCATGCCAAACACGGCGAATGGCCAGGTGATGGGGATCGTCTTGAGCACCGAGCTAGTGTAACATCCAAGCATTAGAGCTTAGAAATAAGATGAACCCAGATGTGTGCATTGCATACATGTATAGAAAATCCGAATAATTTTCGCGCTTTTGAATAAAACTTGTCAAAGTGATTGAAGCTTCTCTCAACTTGATGGAATTGAAGTAGATCATCATGTTGACTGCGATAAGTTTCAATATGACCTTTGCTAAAACCTTATTTTGGGTAAGGGAGATTTGATCTAAGGGTAGATCAAATGTAATAAAAGTTAAACCCCAATACATTACTTAATGATTTATATTTGATCCTGAAGTAGTCATATCCCAGTATTCATTACACAACTCATGAATACCAAGTTATAAATATAACTTAAGTAACAGGAATGTAACAACTAAATATTGGCCTATCTTAATCTCATCTACTTATCCCATGAGTATCATGGTAATACCTAATCTTAACTCTTTAGTGAGATTGAGTAGGAAAGAAACCAAGTCAAGATCATTCACCATATATCTTTCTGCCCATATCAATCCTTATCATCTCTAATGAATCTTATCTTAATATCTGTTGTTCATCAATGTTGAGTAATCAACTATTGATTCACCAATTATTAAAATATCAATTCTAGATCTATCAACTCTTGTCCATATCATAACATCCACTTTAAAATCTTTTAGAGAAGGAGGTAAGAAGAAGTAAGTGGTAATGCTAGTTTTAGATATCATCTATAGGATGGGAGTGATTGAATATAATCAAATCAATATGATAATTGATGGAGTTAACTCACTCCTGAAATGATAGAAGAGTTATTGGAATATATAATTATATGGTAGTAAAGAAGATTAAAAGGATGAATCCTGAAGATAGTTACCAGGAGTAATCCTATTGGATCAAGTAGGTATAGTCAATGAATTATATCTCTTAATCCAATAGAGATAAACAGAAGATAATTATAATACAACTGTAATGTTGTATGGATGGAAGCCTTGATTAGCCAACTGGAAACCTGAACCATAAAGGATCAAAGGATTATAATGATCATGCCTTACTCACCAAGATTGAATGCTTATATCATGTATAAGTGACATTGGTGGATAAAACATGATTGAAACCTAGCATAGCTATGTTATCCTAGGTTAGCCATGGCAAGTCATATTAATATAATGTGAGGTTGGAGTATTAGATACTGGAGTCAAGTAGAGACAAGATAGTATGATTAAAATAATGTTAGAGCAACATTGGATTAAAGAAGTAGTATTTTCCTCTTTGGAAATACTATATACTCGAGGTGAAGTAGGATTTTATATGCATATATAAACATCTACTGGAGTAATATTAGTAGTGTATGATTATGGAAGAGTATGACTAGAGTCAGAAGTAACTACTTGTTGGATTGGAGGTTATCAACAGTGTAGTAGTTGATATAACCAAGCATGGGCATGAGAAGATTATGAAAGCCTTAGTGTCAAGCTCATTGGATTTATAAATGGATTTAGAAGAATTAAAGGTGGATAGGAATATTTTTGTGAAGCAAAGCTAATCATGTTAGCACATGATGATGTTTGTAAAGAAGAAGAATATCTAGGAAAGGAATTCCTTAATTAGAAGTCCAGGATTGTGAACTATGGAAGATATGAATTCTTGGTAAACACTAAACCCTAAATCTTTAACCAAACATAATGTCCATTTCATCCGATTTACCTATCATCTTGTTCCCACAATGGTTTATAGGAATATTTCCTATAACAAATCACTTAAGGACATCTTTGTCATTCCTAATTATCATAATTAAATGTGCTTAGGAGTTATGTTTATCATTTCCTTTCCATCAGACATTTAAGATAAAAACTTCTATTTTATAAGGTGATATCATTAAAGATCACCAACATAAAAAACAATATGTTTGGCCATTACTCTTTATTCACATCAAAAGAAGAATATAAGTATATTAAGAAACCTAAACCCTAGGGTAAGAATTTATAATTTCAAACCCTAATTAGTATGTTGGTTATAATAAAATGTATATACCTTATTATTCCCTAGATTTAGGGGAGTAATATTGACCAGATGATTTCCTTTGCATATCATACCTCAAACAATGATATATGATCATTATCTCCCTCCAATCTATAAGTTAACTAGAATTAAATTCTATCATTAAATAAAGAAATATCATATAATAAATCAATGGGTTATCATATAAAGGAAATTAATAACAAAGACCCTTACAAATACTAGAAGGAAAGATATATATATGTATAAGAAAATAAAGAAATGTAATATTATATAATAAAGGTTCACAAATTGATTCTAATTAACTTTATGATTGTTGCAAGTATTTAGCAAAGAAATTTCATTAAGAAAAGTTAAAACATTTGCTTAAATAAAAAGCTAGAAAAGAAAACAAAAAAAAATAAGGAAGAAGAGGCATCAGTCCAATCTGGCCCACGACCCATTTCCTCTCTCTCTTATCCGTCGCCCACAAGCAACCACAACAAACCAACAGTAGCCCAAGCACAGCCCAAGACCAACCCAGCCCGTCTTTCTCTCTAGCTGACTAGTGGGGCCGCGGAGGGACTGCGGAGTGAATCAGAAGAATACTAGGGGGTTTTCCACGAAATGCCATCGTTGTCTTCCTCGTCGACTAGAAGCAGCTCGCTGGCGAGTGCTCCGCCGTACGCCGCCATTGCTCCGCGATTCGTGTAGTCGCCGACGTCACCTGGAGGATAAGAACGCCACCGCAACGCTCAGTTTCATCCTCATCCTCTCCCACTTGCCACTCTCTTCCTCTCTGTTTTCTCTCGAGGTCGAAAACCTATCTCACTGAACCACACATAGTCGTCGGTGGAGGTCGTCCCGGAGTCCATGGAGTGGCCGAGGAGAAGCGCAATGTCACCCTCTTCATTTTAGGATGCTCAATCGAATCAGGGGAGTTCCAAATCAATGCAATCGAGCCACTTCCTTTCTCCGGTGATCGTCGAAATTCGTGAAGAATAGCCCATCTCCGGCCACCATCTTCGACATGGACCACACGGTTGCACTCAGGGTACACTCACGCATCTTTGGCCCTATTATTGTTTCCTAATTTCTCCTCTAGCTCGAGTTCGTCGTGAGGCCGACGAGCGCCGCCGTAGTTGCTCGCTGTTAAGCTATTTCCGATGAACAAAATTGGGCCGCGCCGCCACTATTAGACTCCCCGCATCTCGCTCTTTCGAACACAACCATCCTCGCGTGCTCGCGTTCTCCCAATCGACGGAGTGATCACCGATCTGAGAAGGTTTCCAGCGGGATGACGTCAGGATGATCTCATCCTTGACCAAGTCCACGATTGACTGGTCCACTGCCTGCGTGGCATCTAACGTGGTCCTGACCCCACGGGTTAGTGACCAGGGTAGAGTTAGGTTGGGTGTAAAAAGTAAAATGGTTATTCAGAAAATAATTAGAAAATAATTAAAACCTATAAATTCAATAACTTTAGTTTTGTAATTCAGAAAAAATATGTATAATATATGAAAAATTTAGAAAAATAAAATCTATAACATTAAACTATTATCAAACACTATTATGTTAATAATTTAAATAATTATTATTTAATAAAGATTTTATAAGTAATAAAACTTTTATAATTCATATATTAATAATGGTAAATGTTAAAAATATAAATAAAATACGAAAAATCTTAGAAAAATAAGAACTATAATTTAAAATTATAATCATGCATTATCATTTCACTTAATTAAATATTTACTATTTATTAAGTATTTATAAAAGTAATAAATTTTATAAAAATCATATCTTATAATTTATAAATCATAAAAATAAATGTAATATACCACAATGATCACAAAAATAATACCTACATGGTAAAAATATAACATTCCACTTTTAAAGTAAATAAAACTTAGTACCTTAATAACTTGAATTTGAAACCAATTCCTTAATAAATAATTCATATAAGGGTAAATAAAATTTACTAATATGTTAAAATTTATCAATTGGGTCTAATAAATAGTATTAGTATTTAACATTGATATTATGAAGTCAAAATGGTTTAACACATTTTAAATACAATTTTATTAAATTATCATTCAACCATATGTGCTAAAAAAATCTATATAAAGTATAAAATCTTCAAGAATAATTGGGATTAAATAAAACCTCTTTACTTACTTCAACCACAAGTTTGTAAACAAATTAAAACACTATAGTGAGTCCATAAATAGTTAAGTAAGGTTACTTCCTTGATTAGAAATCATAACCACACCTTTATAAAAAGATAAATGATTCTATTCCATTATACAATTAAGAAACCACTACTCCAATAGAAGTAATGCCATTCTTAAGTAACTTTAAGGAAACGATATAAAGTGAACAAGATACAAGTATCATAAGTAATACACCATAAGTCTATCTATGTCTTTAAAGTTAACTTTAGTCTACAATATTTACAAATACTATGCTAAAGATTTTGTAAGTATTTTACAGTTAACTTTGGTCTATTATAATTAAGTTATAAAGCATCTCAAATCCAAACTATCCAAGCAAACATAAACAACATCAATCACATTCTATCAACCATGTTCTAAAAACTACCAAGGATTGTTGAGACCTTAATAAAGAAACCTTTTCTTCAAAAGTTATTCGTTTTGCCACTTAAGTCAACAAATGACAAGGAATCGTAATCACCTTATTTTCTATTTTACTTATATACTTAGGATTGATAACACTTAAGTTCTTTACAGGTGACAATACTTATAAAGTAAAATTTGAAGATAAACAATTATAGTGTAAACAATCTTGCGTAGCATTCCATCTGTGTATATCTTGTTGTTGTACACCATTATGTTTAAATGATGTGTCACACACACTCACAGGCCTTAATAAGAAGCACAAATATGAAACTTATCGAAAAGGACATCACATTTTAACAGGAACCATTTCCAGTTTCCAAACCCTAGAACAACGTTATTCCCAGGATTCGAGTTTATGAAAATGCATTACATTACTTATGCATAATAGCATATTGCTTCTTTAAACATTAGTCCTTACGGGACAAATGATGCTGGTTTCAAATATTGGATCTTATATTGTCTCGAACACCGTGAGTGCATAATCTTGCAATCACAAAAGGCAAGTTCACACTTGCTCATGTCCTTTGATTATTTTCAGTACAGTATTTTACAAATCCAGTGTGTCATCACCTGCATTTGAAAAAGGTCAAAAAACACTATTTTCATAATAATATGATTATAGGTTATTTACCATGAGGTAATAACCTACTATGAAAGTTCCGGTGGTAAAGGAACATATTATCTAGGACTTAACAACCAATGTCGCCAGTGATTCTTGCACCGTATATTACGCGTTAACCATGATATTTGGAATGGGACGGAGAAGTCAGCTGTATCCTTTTCCTCTCGTATGGAGGCAAGACGACCTTAACATGACGTTGTGATTCCTTGTGTGGATCCAACATATGGGTGGGCACCCTTACGCCCCACACTTTTTGTGTCTAGATTATCTATAAATGGTGTTTAGTGGTATAGTCCATTTAATATGGTACTTGCCAGGGCATCACCAGGTCATAGAGTCTTTGGGAACTCATCAGGGTTTTAGCCTGCCCGAAAGGGGGCTTAACGGAGGTGAGCCGGCCCCGAAGGATTGCGCAGACATATGAGGTCGCGGAGAGGGCAGTGATTGGCTTGGATCTTAGTCTGGGCCTCACACCAAGGAAGTGTGAACGAGCCTGCAACTCGGATGTGCACCAAAGCTAAGATCTCTCATTGGAAAAGTAACGCACCTCTGTAGAGTGTAAGAACTGTAACTTATTACTCCCTGTTCCGGGAAGGAGCTGCGAACACGGCGGGACAGGAACTCCATGAAAGTTCTGGTAAACCCGTGAAGGCTGACGAACATAGTTTTTCAGAATAAAAGCAACCTTTGAAGAAATGTTTACGAAAACTTGCATTGCCTACGACCTATGGTCTGTGACTGTAGATATAGTGCACAGAACACTCCTTTTCTAGTGAACTTGCTGAGTACGCCCGTACTCAATGTATCTTCTTAACCCTTGCTAGATTCTGGAGCCAATACAAACGACGTCTACATCAAGTTATGCTCCAGGAATCATCATCAAAAGCCAAATGCTTCAATGAAGTCAAGAAGGTCAACATATACACCAACTCAAGTGAAGACGAAGTTACTGATTAGATAGGAATATAATGTCTAGCCATAGAACCTATTTCTGTAGTGTATTGCGATATCAACAATGCCAGACCATTAGTTAAGATACTAGTCTTATTAGTATGATAGTTTTTTTGAGTTATTTATTTCTGATTCTTCTTTGTAAGAAGTTTCTTTCTCTCTCTTTAACCTAGAGTGTTCTATGGATCGTATGTAAAGAGTTGAGTTGTAACCTGTAGTCATGTCTTGGACCTGCTGTGTTTCTGTTGTACCACTCTGAGGGATGTAATGCTAGTGAACGGTGTTTCATTGGTGTTATGTCAACGACTATAGTGTACTACATCATGCAGTGGTACGCTGGGTCACCGCAGCTAGGGATGTGTGTCTGGTTGGCATACTTCTGGCACCCGACGCAGCGTTGGACGATGTCGACGGCGTCAGTGTGTGCAGTGAGCCAGTAGAATCCATGTCGCATGTCCTTGGTGACTAGAGACCGGGCGTCGACGTGGTGGCCGCAGTCGCCAGCGTTGATGTCCTGGAGGATCTTGTGTCCTTCCCCTGGCTGGACCCAGCGTTGGAACACGCCAGTCACGCTGCACTTGTAGAGCTCGCCGTTGATGATGACGATGTAGGGGTTCGTAGCATGGAAAAACAAAAAAAATTCTACCGCATGCACACAAACAAGCCAAGATCTATCTACTAGATTGTAGCAACGAGTCGATAGAAGCACTCACCCTCGAAAATTCCAAAGCGGTTAACGAGAGCATATTCTCGTGGGTGATGTAGGCGTACACTTTCCGATCTCAAGATCGCATAGACGATCCTTCTGGCGCTGCGTTCCGGCAGCGCTTCTGCAGTTGGTCACACGTTCGGTACTCGATGAAGACCTTCCTCTCCCTTGTTCTAGCAGGTAGCAGAGGTTGTAGTTCTCCCCTCGTGAATCCGACAGCACGACGGCGTGGTGTCGGAAGTATAGGGAAGATCCCGCAGGGCTTCGCCTAAGCCGGTGCGAGTTATGGTGTCAACACCTAGATTTTTAATCCCAGATGCCCGTTATGCCATACATCGCAATCCCAGGATTACCATTTTTGCGAGACATAACATATTTGGATACCACAGTACATCATCCATTACAAACCATACATAAGGTCTTACACAAATAAGGATCTCATGATCCAGTTGTTAATACAACTCAAGCAGCGGAATAACGTAATAGTAAAGGTAGCATAGGCGAAGCTCCATCTTCGGGGTCACAGGCAATGCTGACGATGGGAGATGATCCTAGTTGTCGTAACCTTCCAGGGGTCCATCATCCTGGTACTCTTCTTCATAGTCTGGCCACGGGAATAGCCAGGGACAAGGCCATGAGTACTCTTTAAGTACTCGCAGACTAATACTAACAAGTTAAGGGGTTTTTGTAGTAGGACACTAAGCTCTAGGGTTGTTTTGCAAAAAGCCAGATTTACCTCTACTAAGTTCAGAAGCAAGAAAAGCTAGTTGAAATTTTATAACACCTAAGTGGGAACTTGAATTTCATATCACAACTCTTTTGTGGTCAAGTCAAAATCTCAATTCATTTCACAAGTCATTTTGAAAACATCTGACGGGGGAACAGTATGGCCACTCCAACTGTTCATAACCGTGGACGCGGCTATTCGAATAGTTTGACACTCTGCAGAGATTGTACACTTTCACCACAACATTCGATACATCCATGAGGAACAAATACTGAATTCACCATACTCAGTATGTGGATAATCAATCCTAACCTTTCGATTACACGCCCTAGTATAGGCACCTCTCCTGTGAGTTTGGCCTCCCAACCATGACCAGCTGTCATCTTGGGTACTGCACAAGTGGACAATCTTCACAAGGTAGCCTCAGCTCAGACCTTGGCCATGAGGGAACCCACACTAAGGTATATAAGTTTCCAGTCAAGCCCTACCGAATTTTCTGGTATTGTGGTTGTACGGTAAAATTGGAATGGTATCGCATCCAGACAACCATCAGTTTTATAAAGGGCTAAGGCTCATGCCTCAACATTTTCATCATCAAAATCATCTGGTGTTCGGAAACACATGTAAAACATTTCAGTAGAATGACTCATCATTCCAAGGTTTTCATAACCATTTTCACCAAGTATTCCTATAAGGTTCCCAACCTTTAATAAGGTAGGGTCCCCTGTGTTTACAATGCAAGTCCCTGGATCAATAGCTAGCATCCACAGTTAAGATGTAATATCAAGAAACAAAGGTCATAATACAACTTTATAACCAGGAATAAAATAATTTATTACATCTTTCATAGCTCATTTGGCTATTACATTACATTGCAGCAGAATATCTATAAGCATGGGGTCTTTCATCTTCAAAGTGCCACAGGCAGACATGTTGGTTGTAGACTTGTAATCCTAATCATTAAACTTCACTAATATCAATCAAACCTGCAACATAACAAGTTACAGCCACAAGGGTCAATACGTTTGAATTGTATTGGCAAGTGATACTATGGTAGTATAGTGGAGTCTATCATCTATATGCATTTGGCAAAGTGGAGTTGAGGCTTGCATTGCTCAAAAATAGATTTTTCCTTATCATTTGAAAACACTAAGTTTTTGCTTGAGAAAAAATCACCCAAGGCATCTACCAATCAAAGATTGAAGATCCTTTAACCCTTGTTCAACCACAAGTTTTTAACTTAGAAATTTGAATGATGAGATTCTTGATAGCTTCCATGTCTTGATGCTCAAATTGTCCTTTTCCAGGGACATGGCTAAGTACTTTGATTTTACACTCTGCAGTGAAGAAAAACGGTTCGGGGGAGAAAAAGGAGCTGGGCTGCTGGGCTGTTGGGCCAGACTGTTCTCACATTTTTTTCTGTCTGATTGTTTTATCCTTTTCTATTTTCTATTTACTCATTTGAAATTCAAACAAACAATTCAATCAACCAAATCAATTCAAACAAACACCACACTTCACAACTTTGAACTTGGTTCTGTTCAGTAACATAATCCAAAATTCCAAAATAAAATAATATTTTTATTCATTTTAGGATCCATTCATTAATTAAATAAAATGGACCTTTAGTTATTTAATCAAATAGGGTTTGATTTATTTAATAAAATCTTCATTTGAAATCCAAATACTTTCAAAACCAAATCAGTAGGTTTTATTTGAAGGTAAAGAATAGTTGGAAAGCTTGTTTAAAATAAAATAACATTTTGTTATAAGGTCCATTAATAATTAAATAAAATGGGCCTTAGTTATCAAATAGGATTTGTTTTATTAAAACTTTATTTTTTGAAAACTAAAATAGTACCAAACCATTCAGTAGGTTTTATATGAAAATATAAAATACTTGGAAAACTTATTTTAAACAAATAAACAAGTTTTGATGGTTTAGAAATAATAAAACCTTTATTATTAAAAACTTGGATATTAAATCCTTATTACTTTATTTAAATAAACCTTTACTATTTTTATCAAAACAAAATGTTTTATTTTCAAAAGCTTGGCCAAGGTTTAATTTGGCTCTATAAAATAATCTTTATTTAAATATTTCTTTTCCCTTTGAAAACCAAAGCCTTTATAAAAAAATTTCAAAGTAGCAGTAAAATATTTTTTTATTTTTCCTTTACTAAATATTTATCTTTTTAATCCCTTTAGGATTTCTTTGTTCAAAATAGGTTTGAAGATTTCCAATTGGATTCAAAAGTTTCTTCTGGCCTTGAAAATGAACAAAGTTTTATTTTATTCATTTATTTTTCACATTACAAGGTTTGGAAAAATCTTGGGATGTGACAAGTCACAAACAAACATTCCACTCAACAACAAGTTTCAAGCATATTTTAGGCAACCAAAAATATTTTTGTTACACCACATAAGTTGGTGTTTTTGACTTAACTAAATATGATGGTCCATCTATATGGTTCACTTGAGTCCTTTCCTTCCTCCTTTTTGGTTGTTTCATCTTGCATGAGATCATGGTTTCCTTGGGAAAAATTCTTGGTCATAAAAACTTCAAAGGTGTTGATGGCTCTTTCTAAGTTGTGTTTCCTTAGTTTCCAAATCTTTTGAGAAAGATTTCTTGTCTCACTTGTCCTTAGTGATATCTAAGGTTGAAGTCCTTGGTGAAAATGCTGAAGATGTTGAAGTCATTAGAGTTGTAGATGTTGAAGTCATTAGAGTTGATGAAGTCCTTTGCACATGGTGAAGTCTTTGGCCATGGGGTAGGTTTTGTCCATCAAGTTTGAAATAGAAGAGATGTAGAATCAAAACCAAAATGGTTGAGGAAAGAGTTTACAAGATTGTTTGTAAATAAATTTTGGAACAAATACAACTCCTATTTTTCTAAGGGGTTTTGTCCAATCCTAGGTTTACAAATCCTACAGGCAACACAATGCTCTGATACCATCTATAAGGTTCCCAACCTTTAATAAGGTAGGGTCCCCTGTGTTTACAATGCTAGTCCCAGGATCAATAGCTAGCATCCACAGTTAAGATGTAATATCAAGAAACAAAGGTCATAATACAACTTTATAACCACGAATAAAATAATTTATTACATCTTTCATAGCTCATTTGGCTATTACATTACATTGCAGCAGAATATCTATAAGCATGGGGTCCTTCATCTTCAAAGTGCCACAGGCAGACATGTTGGTTGTAGACTTGTAATCCTAATCATTAAACTTCACTAATATCAATCAAACCTGCAACATAACAAGTTACAGCCACAAGGGTCAATACGTTTGAATTGTATTGGCAAGTGATACTATGGTAGTATAGTGGAGTCTATCATCTATATGCATTTGGCAAAGTGGATTTGAGGCTTGCATTGCTCAAAAATATATTTTTCCTTATCATTTGAAAACACTAAGTTTTTGCTTGACAAAAAATCACCCAAGGCATCTACCAATCAAAGATTGAAGATCCTTTAACCCTTGTTCAACCACAAGTTTTTAACTTAGAAATTTGAATGATGAGATTCTTGATAGCTTCCATGTCTTGATGCTCAAATTGTCCTTTTCCGGGGACATGGCTAAGTACTTTGATTTTACACTCTGCAGAGGTGGTGCACTTTCCCCACAAGACTTGGTTTCACCAAGACAAGATCTTTCAGAAACCTTTCATTAGACCAAATGGACGCGTTCCAACCTATCATCCCACTACCACCAACTTTCCAAATGGCTAAGTTCTGCAACCTATGTGATCCAGGCAGAGCCCATAATGCCAAGTGGCTGCACTTGAAGCTTCTCAACATTTGACATCTCAAATCTCTTTGTTCGGGCCATCCACAAGTGATATGCACAAGGTAAACCATAAAAATGGGCCTTGTGAACCACTCAACACAAACCATTCCTTCCATTCCACCTAGGTGATTCATTCACTTAGTTGTTTTATTAAACAAATCACAAGTCCTCAGACTTAGAAATTTTCCATAGTGTGAATATATATTCCACCCTTGTTTTCTATTAGCTAAGCTAAGCATGATAGTAGTAGGAATCTTAACTTAGGAAATTTTACTAAGGTTTCATCTACTAGGTTTTCCCATAGCATGGTTTATACTTAGCAAAAATTCCATGCAAGTTTTACTTAGAAAAATCACTAATGCATAGTGAAAGTAATGGGACAAAATTATGAAGCATCACTTGCCTTTTTGGTAGAGGGTATAAGTTCACTCCTTGATCTTTTGCAATGTTCACACACTTCAAGTCACTACATTTCAATCAAGCAAACAATATTTCAATCTACCATTCAAGCATTTCATCACATAAAATAATAAACAAAACAATACATGCAAGCATGCAAAAGGGTTGTTTTATTTGTAAAAAAGTGGTTTATAATGGGTCATAAACATTTGGATATACCTAATGGTCATTTTATAAAGTGGCAAAGTCATTTGCAAAAGGTTTCACTTTATAAACCATTTTTAAAACAAGGTATCATTTTATGTGGTGTAAAAATGTTTTAGTAAGGCATTAATCTATAGGAATCACAAAATATGTTTTCAAACCATAAAACTTTGTGTTTAGGGTCAGAGAGTTTAAAACAAAACATTTCCCAAAGGTTTTCCTTCAAAACCATTTTTAATAAATAAACCATATTTTTATTTGACTAGAATTGGTTTAAATCAAGGATTCATTCTTTTGTTTCTCCAAATACATTTTTGAAACCACAAAGTGATTCCCATGGTCAGTAGGTTCAAAACAATCCATTTTCCAAAGATTTTATCCCCAAAATCATTTTTGAACAATTTTTATATCCTATACAAGCATACATATGTTTCTACAAAAACAAACATTTTTGCAGGAGCTTTTTACTAAACAAATGGCATGGTTAGCTAGGGCTTGCTTTTCTGAATCCATTGATATAAAATTTGCAAAATTTGGACATGTGGTTTGAAAGTTATGAATTTTACAAAATTGAACAACAAATAGATCAAATCTGATTTTATTAGAACAGTCAGGGCCACGTGGAACGTTTCTATTGGTCCATACCGTTTCGGTTGGATCGATCTCTCTGGTACGTTGGATTTTAAACAGATCGTGCGGCGCAGAGCTATTCGTACCCCTTCGATCATGTCCTATCGTGGCGCTTGGATCTACATCCTACGGTGCACAGCACGCTAGCCATAGAGTGGCGGCGCTGGCGGCGGCAGGTGGCGGCGCGCGCTCAGACGATGATGGTGCCGGCGATACAGGAAGTTAGAGGAGGAGTGGGGTGGCTCACCAAAATCGTCGATGCTTGATGATTCTCAACGTGGTACTGTCTGGTGAAGGGGCGCATGAGATTGTCCTTAATCGCTCACCGGAGTTGAGCTGGGCCTCGGGTGCGGTCAGGCGTCGACGGGGGCGAGGCTACGGGTCACGAGGAAACAAACGGGAAGCACGGTTAGATTCGCACGCGATTTACGGTCATGCGTGCATCAACGAGAGGAAAGGGGGTGGTCAGATACTACCTGGAGGACTCGCCGGAGAGGTAGCAGACGACGGCGTCGTTCAGTCGAAGAAGGAGTCGACGCCACAGGGCACGCGCGAGTGAGTTGCGGGTGCAGAGAGAAGCGCCATGGGTGGGGATCACGTGAGCATGGTCTAGGAGGCAAGGGGCGGCGAGGGGCTGCCGGAATCGGCCGGGAGAGTCGTCGGAGATAGAGGTGTTCGGAGAGGAATTAGGGCGGCCTAGGGGCGTGCTAAGGTGGGGCGACAGAGGGGAACGAGAGAGGAGGGAGAGACGTTTTAACGTGCGTGGTCGCAGGGGGTAAAGGCATCATCAATGCCGCGAATTAAAGCGAGCATTCATCGGCGGAAACAGCCGGCGAGGTAAGGGGAGAAGGAGTCGCGGCGGGTGAGGAAGAAAGCTAAGGTGTGGGGCTGTTTCGTCAGCGAAGTGAGAGAGGGGAGTTGGGGTCCACATGTCTGTCGCTGAGCGGGTAGGGTGTTTGGTCTGAAACGTTTTTCTGCGGGAGAGAGCTAGTTGGGCTGGACCAGGTTTGCTGGGCTGGCCAGATGGGTTGGGCTAGTTTCTATATTTTTTTTGTACTGAATCTTTTTCCTTTCTCCATTTGATTTTCTGTTTTGAAATTCAATCAAACAATTCAAACAACACATGAATTCAAACCTTTGTCAAAGTTTGTGTAGTTTTTAATTCTGTTTAACAACAGAATCCAAAGTCCAAAATAAAATAATATTTTTATTTTAGGGTCCATTAATAATTAAATAAAATGGACCTTAGTTATTAAATCAAATAGGATTTGTTTTATTAAAATATTTATTTTGAAATCTAAAATAAAACCAAAAACACTTCAGTAGGTTTTATTTGAGAATATAAAATACTTGGAAAACTTGTTTAAAATAATTTAACAAGTCTTGATGTTTAATTAAAATGGCAAAGCCTTTACTTTAATAAATTTGGGTATTAATAAATCCTCATTATTTTATTTAAATAAATCTTTACTCTTTTAATCAAAACAAAATATTTTATTTCAAAAACTTGGCCAAGGTTTAATTTGGCTTTATAAAATAGTCCTTATTTATAATTTCTATCCTTTTCTTTTGAAACCAAATATTTTTATTAAAAGATCCAAAAATAGTAATTTCATATATTTAATATTTTCTTTATTAATTGTTTATCTTTTCAAATCCCTTTAGGATTTGTTTGATCAAATAGGTTTGAAGGTTTCTAATTGGAATCAAAAAGTTTCTTCTCACCCTGAAAATCAACAAAGTTTTATTTTATTCAATTATTTTTCACATAACAAGATTTGGAAATCTTGGGATGTGACAGGCTACCACCCTTAAAATAAATCTCGTCCCGAGATTTGGGAAGGCTAGGGTTACAAGTAGGCTCAAAGCAACTAGGGTACTACCACCCTTAAAATATTTCCAACTAGATTACATCTTGTCTTACTTGGGATCTTGGTGTAACTTTCCTAGACAGAGGTTTGCATAGTGGCCTAGCTCCTTGCATTTGAAACATGTGATAAGTTTGAGGTCTTGAGGTGGCTTCTCTGGACAATATGATTCATAATGTCCTAACTTTTTGCAGTGGTTGCACATCACTTGGCTGATATCCTTCCTCATCTTGGGTTTCACTAGCTTTTGTTTGTCTTCTTGGCTCTTCTTCTTTTCTGGGCATTCACTGGCATAGTGTCCCATCTCTTTCCAATTGTAACATTGCAACTAGCTTTTGTCCTTCTTCTTCTTTTTGGGTCTCTCCAAAGCTAGGAGTTCTTCTAGTTCATGCTCTTCATACCTCACCTCAAAGGTGGAAAATATTTTTCTCTTCTTGGGGCATTTTTCTTCATGCTCCTTGGATGCATGATCCTTGTCTCCACAAATATTACAAGCTTGGGTTCCTTCTAGAATAGCATCTTTGTCATCCTTATTGTCATAAACACCTTGGGAAGAGTTTTCTCCCATGTTGATCATTTGAGTAGCCATCCCTTGCAACAATTGGGATTGAAGTTTCAAAATCCTTTGTATAGCATTATTGTTGGCTAAAAGCTGAGTTGTCACTTGGCTCAACTGGGTTTGGTTTGCTAGTAGTTGTTCTCTCATGTGCATCTCTTGGTTGTTGTTGTTGTTGTTGTCACCATCCTTGATTCTGGAGTCTTTTGGAGAGGTCATTTGTTTGGGGTTGGATTGGGATTAGAATAGGCAAAAGATTTCTAAGGAAATAATTCTAATCACACATATCACAATTCACACAAGATATGTGCAAGCAGTCATGTAGAGGGAGTGTCCCACCCTTTATTCAACATAAGGTGGTGTCCCCTGTGTTTACAATGCTGGTCCCTGGATCAATAGCTAGCATCCACAGTTAAGATGTAATATCAAGAAACAAAGGTCATAATACAACTTTATAACCAGGAATAACATAATTTTATTACATCTTACATAGCTCATTTGGCTATTACAATACTTTGAAGCGGAATAACTATAAGCATGGGGTCCTTCATCTTCAAAGTGCCACAGGCAGACATGTTGGTTGTAGACTTTGTAATCCTAATCAACACACTTCACTAAATCAATCGAACCTGCAACATACAAGTTACAGCCACAAGGGTCAATACATTTGAATTGTATTGGCAAGTGATACTATGGTAGTATAGTGGAGTCTATCATCTATATGCTTTTGGCTAAGTGGAGTTGAGGCTTGCATTGCTCAAAATAGATTTTTCCTTATCATTTGAAAATAATAAGTTTTTGTTTTGACAAGACTTTTCCAAGGCATCTCTCAATCGAAGATTGAAAATTCTTTAACCCTTGTTCAACCACAAGTTTTTATCTTAGAAATTTGAATGATGAGATTCTTGATTGCTTCCATGTCTTGATGCTCAAATTGTCCTTTACCAGGGACATGGCTAAGTACTTAGATTTTACACTCTGCAGAGGTGGTGCACTTTCCCCACAAGACTTGGTTTCCCAAGACAAGATCTTTCAGAAGCCTTCCCTTAGACCAAAATGGACGCGTTCCAAACTATCAAACACTACCACCAACTGTCCATATGGCTAAGTTCTTGCAACCTATATGATCAAGGCAGAGCCCATAATGCCAAGTGGCTGCACTTGAAGCTTCTCAACATTTGACATCTCAAATCTCTTTGTTCCTGGGTGGCCATCCACAAGTGAGATACACAAGGTAAACCATAGACATGGGCCTTGTGAACCACTCAACCAAAATCCACCAAGCAAGTCCCATTCCACCCAGGTGATTCATTAACTTAGTTGTTTTATTAAACAAAACACAAGTCCTCAGACTTAGAATATTTTCCCATAGTGTGAATATATATTCCACCCATGTTTTCTATTAGCTAGGCTAAGCTTGATAGTAATAGGAATCTTAACTTAGGAATTTTCTACTAAGGTTCCATCTACTAGGTTTTCCTATAGCAAGGTTTATACTTAGCAAAATAAAATCCATGCAAGTTTTACTTAGAGAAATCACTAATGCATAGTGAAAGTAATGGGACAAAAAGTATGAAGCATCACTTGCCTTTTTGGTAGAGTATAGGTTCACTCCTTGTCCTTGCAACAATCACTCTCTTCAAGTCACTACAATTCAATCAAGCAAGGCACAAACTCAATCTACCAATCAAGCAAAACATCACATAAAATCATAAAGTCTAGGAAATGCATGTAAGCATGCCAAGCTTTGTTTTATTTGAAAAAGTGGTCCCTAATGGGTCATAAACATTTGAAAACACCTAGTGGTTATTTTTTAAAGTGGCAAAGTCATTTGCTAAAGGTTTCACCTCAAAAACCATTTTCAAAACAAAGTATCATTTTATGTGGTGTAGAAATATTTTTACTAGGGCATCAATCTATAGGGTTCACCAAATAAGTTTTCAAACCATAAAACTTGGTGTTTGGGGTCAGAGAGTTTAAAACAAAACATTTTCCAAAGGTTTTCTTCCAAAACCATTTTTAATAAATAAACCACATTTCTATTTGACTAGAAATGGTTTTAAATCAAAGAATCATTATTTTGTTTCACCAAATGCATTTTTGAAACCACAAAGTGTTTCCTAGGGTCAGTAGGTTCAAATCACACCATTTGCCAAAGATTTTATCCCCAAATTCATTTTTAAACAATTTTTACATCCTTAACAAGCATACAAATGTTTCTGCAAAAATAACCATTTTTCCAGAAGCTTTTTACTAAACAAAAGGCATGGTTGGCTAGGGCTTGTCTTGCTGATTCCATTGGTATAAAATTTGTAATTTTTGGACATGTGGTTTGAAAGTTACAGGGTTTTCAAAATTGCATTCAAATCTGATTTCAAAATCTGTTTTAAACAGAAACTGGCCACGCGTCGCGTCGTGATTGGTCGGTACCGGTTCGTCTGGATCGAGCGATACAGACCACAGGATTAAAAGGGGCATGTGCGGCTCAGATCATCGCATACCCTTTCGCTTACTTTCTATCCTAAACGTCGGATCCAAATCTAACGGTCCTAACTACTCTGAATAATAATCGGCGGCGCTGGCGGCGACGCTCAGGCGAGGTCGTCGCCGGTGATACTGGACGCTAGGAAGAGAAGGAGAATGCTCACCGTGATCGCAGAGTCGTGGGGAAGCTCGACGTGGTTGCGAGGAGGCGAGGGGTGCACTGGGGTGGAACTAATCGCTCGCCGGAGTTTGCTTGGCGTCGGGTGCGTTCAGGCGTCGCTGGGGATGTTGCTACAAAGCACGAGAGAGGGAACAGAGGTTGTGGTTAGCTTCGTACGCGGTTCACTGACAAGCGAGCATCAACGAGAGGAAAGGGGTGGTCTGGCTTACCGGGGAAGAGGTCGTCGGTGAAAATCAGACGATGGCGGCGGCGGTCGTTGTCGTTGCCGACGCTGTGAGGCACGCGCGAGTGAGCTGTGGCTGCAGAAAGGTCCGCTGGGGAATGCTGATCACAGCTGCGTGCTCGAGGAGGCAAGAGGTGGCGTGTGCTGGCCGGAATTCTCGCCGGAGCATCGTCGGACAATGGCGGTGTTTGAGCAGAATTTGGCAGCCTGGGGGCGTGTCGAGGTGGGGCGACAGAGGGGAAGTGGAGAGGATGGGAAGATGATTTATCGTGCGTGGTCAAGAGGCTGATTCAACGCGTGATTAAGACGTATTACGCCGGATTTATTCCGTCTGCAACGGCCGGCGAGGGGGAGGGCGTAGTCTGCGGGTGGGGAAGAAGGGGACGTGGCGGTGGGGCCTAGCGTCAGCGAGAAAAGGAGTGAGGGGGAAGGGTCCACTTGTCAGCGTCCTCGCGGGTTGCTTTTGCAGTGAAGAAAAACGGTTCGGGGGAGAAAAAGGAGCTGGGCTGCTGGGCTGTTGGGCCAGACTGTTCTCACATTTTTTTCTGTCTGATTGTTTTATCCTTTTCTATTTTCTATTTACTCATTTGACATTCAAACAAACAATTCAATCAACCAAATCAATTCAAACAAACACCACACTTCACAACTTTGAACTTGGTTCTGTTCAGTAACATAATCCAAAATTCCAAAATAAAATAATATTTTTATTCATTTTAGGATCCATTCATTAATTAAATAAAATGGACCTTTAGTTATTTAATCAAATAGGGTTTGATTTATTTAATAAAATCTTCATTTGAAATCCAAATACTTTCAAAACCAAATCAGTAGGTTTTATTTGAGGGTAAAGAATAGTTGGAAAGCTTGTTTAAAATAAAATAACATTTTTGTTATAAGGTCCATTAATAATTAAATAAAATGGGCCTTAGTTATCAAATAGGATTTGTTTTATTAAAACTTTATTTTTTGAAAACTAAAATAGTACCAAACCATTCAGTAGGTTTTATATGAAAATATAAAATACTTGGAAAACTTATTTTAAACAAATAAACAAGTTTTGATGGTTTAGAAATAATAAAACCTTTATTATTAAAAACTTGGATATTAAATCCTTATTACTTTATTTAAATAAACCTTTACTATTTTTATCAAAACAAAATGTTTTATTTTCAAAAGCTTGGCCAAGGTTTAATTTGGCTCTATAAAATAATCTTTATTTAAATATTTCTTTTCCCTTTGAAAACCAAAGCCTTTATAAAAAAATTTCAAAGTAGCAGTAAAATATTTTTTTATTTTTCCTTTACTAAATATTTATCTTTTTAATCCCTTTAGGATTTCTTTGTTCAAAATAGGTTTGAAGATTTCCAATTGGATTCAAAAGTTTCTTCTGGCCTTGAAAATGAACAAAGTTTTATTTTATTCATTTATTTTTCACATTACAAGGTTTGGAAAAATCTTGGGATGTGACAAGTCACAAACAAACATTCCACTCAACAACAAGTTTCAAGCATATTTTAGGCAACCAAAAATATTTTTGTTACACCACATAAGTTGGTGTTTTTGACTTAACTAAATATGATGGTCCATCTATATGGTTCACTTGAGTCCTTTCCTTCCTCCTTTTTGGTTGTTTCATCTTGCATGAGATCATGGTTTCCTTGGGAAAAATTCTTGGTCATAAAAACTTCAAAGGTGTTGATGGCTCTTTCTAAGTTGTGTTTCCTTAGTTTCCAAATCTTTTGAGAAAGATTTCTTGTCTCACTTGTCCTTAGTGATATCTAAGGTTGAAGTCCTTGGTGAAAATGCTGAAGATGTTGAAGTCATTAGAGTTGTAGATGTTGAAGTCATTAGAGTTGATGAAGTCCTTTGCACATGGTGAAGTCTTTGGCCATGGGGTAGGTTTTGTCCATCAAGTTTGAAATAGAAGAGATGTAGAATCAAAACCAAAATGGTTGAGGAAAGAGTTTACAAGATTGTTTGTAAATAAATTTTGGAACAAATACAACTCCTATTTTTCTAAGGGGTTTTGTCCAATCCTAGGTTTACAAATCCTACAGGCAACACAATGCTCTGATACCATCTATAAGGTTCCCAACCTTTAATAAGGTAGGGTCCCCTGTGTTTACAATGCTAGTCCCAGGATCAATAGCTAGCATCCACAGTTAAGATGTAATATCAAGAAACAAAGGTCATAATACAACTTTATAACCACGAATAAAATAATTTATTACATCTTTCATAGCTCATTTGGCTATTACATTACATTGCAGCAGAATATCTATAAGCATGGGGTCCTTCATCTTCAAAGTGCCACAGGCAGACATGTTGGTTGTAGACTTGTAATCCTAATCATTAAACTTCACTAATATCAATCAAACCTGCAACATAACAAGTTACAGCCACAAGGGTCAATACGTTTGAATTGTATTGGCAAGTGATACTATGGTAGTATAGTGGAGTCTATCATCTATATGCATTTGGCAAAGTGGATTTGAGGCTTGCATTGCTCAAAAATATATTTTTCCTTATCATTTGAAAACACTAAGTTTTTGCTTGACAAAAAATCACCCAAGGCATCTACCAATCAAAGATTGAAGATCCTTTAACCCTTGTTCAACCACAAGTTTTTAACTTAGAAATTTGAATGATGAGATTCTTGATAGCTTCCATGTCTTGATGCTCAAATTGTCCTTTTCCGGGGACATGGCTAAGTACTTTGATTTTACACTCTGCAGAGGTGGTGCACTTTCCCCACAAGACTTGGTTTCACCAAGACAAGATCTTTCAGAAACCTTTCATTAGACCAAATGGACGCGTTCCAACCTATCATCCCACTACCACCAACTTTCCAAATGGCTAAGTTCTGCAACCTATGTGATCCAGGCAGAGCCCATAATGCCAAGTGGCTGCACTTGAAGCTTCTCAACATTTGACATCTCAAATCTCTTTGTTCGGGCCATCCACAAGTGATATGCACAAGGTAAACCATAAAAATGGGCCTTGTGAACCACTCAACACAAACCATTCCTTCCATTCCACCTAGGTGATTCATTCACTTAGTTGTTTTATTAAACAAATCACAAGTCCTCAGACTTAGAAATTTTCCATAGTGTGAATATATATTCCACCCTTGTTTTCTATTAGCTAAGCTAAGCATGATAGTAGTAGGAATCTTAACTTAGGAAATTTTACTAAGGTTTCATCTACTAGGTTTTCCCATAGCATGGTTTATACTTAGCAAAAATTCCATGCAAGTTTTACTTAGAAAAATCACTAATGCATAGTGAAAGTAATGGGACAAAATTATGAAGCATCACTTGCCTTTTTGGTAGAGGGTATAAGTTCACTCCTTGATCTTTTGCAATGTTCACACACTTCAAGTCACTACATTTCAATCAAGCAAACAATATTTCAATCTACCATTCAAGCATTTCATCACATAAAATAATAAACAAAACAATACATGCAAGCATGCAAAAGGGTTGTTTTATTTGTAAAAAAGTGGTTTATAATGGGTCATAAACATTTGGATATACCTAATGGTCATTTTATAAAGTGGCAAAGTCATTTGCAAAAGGTTTCACTTTATAAACCATTTTTAAAACAAGGTATCATTTTATGTGGTGTAAAAATGTTTTAGTAAGGCATTAATCTATAGGAATCACAAAATATGTTTTCAAACCATAAAACTTTGTGTTTAGGGTCAGAGAGTTTAAAACAAAACATTTCCCAAAGGTTTTCCTTCAAAACCATTTTTAATAAATAAACCATATTTTTATTTGACTAGAATTGGTTTAAATCAAGGATTCATTCTTTTGTTTCTCCAAATACATTTTTGAAACCACAAAGTGATTCCCATGGTCAGTAGGTTCAAAACAATCCATTTTCCAAAGATTTTATCCCCAAAATCATTTTTGAACAATTTTTATATCCTATACAAGCATACATATGTTTCTACAAAAACAAACATTTTTGCAGGAGCTTTTTACTAAACAAATGGCATGGTTAGCTAGGGCTTGCTTTTCTGAATCCATTGATATAAAATTTGCAAAATTTGGACATGTGGTTTGAAAGTTATGAATTTTACAAAATTGAACAACAAATAGATCAAATCTGATTTTATTAGAACAGTCAGGGCCACGTGGAACGTTTCTATTGGTCCATACCGTTTCGGTTGGATCGATCTCTCTGGTACGTTGGATTTTAAACAGATCGTGCGGCGCAGAGCTATTCGTACCCCTTCGATCATGTCCTATCGTGGCGCTTGGATCTACATCCTACGGTGCACAGCACGCTAGCCATAGAGTGGCGGCGCTGGCGGCGGCAGGTGGCGGCGCGCGCTCAGACGATGATGGTGCCGGCGATACAGGAAGTTAGAGGAGGAGTGGGGTGGCTCACCAGAATCGTCGATGCTTGATGATTCTCAACGTGGTACTGTCTGGTGAAGGGGCGCATGAGATTGTCCTTAATCGCTCACCGGAGTTGAGCTGGGCCTCGGGTGCGGTCAGGCGTCGACGGGGGCGAGGCTACGGGTCACGAGGAAACAAACGGGAAGCACGGTTAGATTCGCACGCGATTTACGGTCATGCGTGCATCAACGAGAGGAAAGGGGGTGGTCAGATACTACCTGGAGGACTCGCCGGAGAGGTAGCAGACGACGGCGTCGTTCAGTCGAAGAAGGAGTCGACGCCACAAGGCACGCGCGAGTGAGCTGCGGGTGCAGAGAGAAGCGCCATGGGTGGGGATCACGTGAGCATGGTCTAGGAGGCAAGGGGCGGCGAGGGGCTACCGGAATCGGCCGGGAGAGTCGTCGGAGATAGAGGTGTTCGGAGAGGAATTAGGGCGGCCTAGGGGCGTGCTAAGGTGGGGCGACAGAGGGGAACGAGAGAGGAGGGAGAGATGTTTTAACGTGCGTGGTCGCAGGGGGTAAAGGCATCATCAATGCCGCGAATTAAAGCGAGCATTCATCGGCGGAAACAGCCGGCGAGGTAAGGGGAGAAGGAGTCGCGGCGGGTGAGGAAGAAAGCTAAGGTGTGGGGCTGTTTCGTCAGCGAAGTGAGAGAGGGGAGTTGGGGTCCACATGTCTGTCGCTGAGCGGGTAGGGTGTTTGGTCTGAAACGTTTTTCTGCGGGAGAGAGCTAGTTGGGCTGGACCAGGTTTGCTGGGCTGGCCAGATGGGTTGGGCTAGTTTCTATATTTTTTTTGTACTGAATCTTTTTCCTTTCTCCATTTGATTTTCTGTTTTGAAATTCAATCAAACAATTCAAACAACACATGAATTCAAACCTTTGTCAAAGTTTGTGTAGTTTTTAATTCTGTTTAACAACAGAATCCAAAGTCCAAAATAAAATAATATTTTTATTTTAGGGTCCATTAATAATTAAATAAAATGGACCTTAGTTATTAAATCAAATAGGATTTGTTTTATTAAAATATTTATTTTGAAATCTAAAATAAAACCAAAAACACTTCAGTAGGTTTTATTTGAGAATATAAAATACTTGGAAAACTTGTTTAAAATAATTTAACAAGTCTTGATGTTTAATTAAAATGGCAAAGCCTTTACTTTAATAAATTTGGGTATTAATAAATCCTCATTATTTTATTTAAATAAATCTTTACTCTTTTAATCAAAACAAAATATTTTATTTCAAAAACTTAGCCAAGGTTTAATTTGGCTCTATAAAATAATCCTTATTTATAATTTATATCCTTTTCTTTTGAAACCAAATCTTTTTATTAAAAGATCCAAAAATAGTAATTTCATATATTTAATATTTTCTTTATTAATTGTTTATCTTTTCAAATCCCTTTAGGATTTGTTTAATCAAATAGGTTTAAAGGTTTCTAATTGGAATCAAAAAGTTTCTTCTCACCCTGAAAATCAACAAAGTTTTATTTTATTCAATTATTTTTCACATAACAAGATTTGGAAAATCTTGGGATGTGGCAATTCCCATCTAAAGTTGATCAAGTTTTATGCTTAGCACTAGCATCTACAAGTGGGGTAAGTACTAATGAGGGGTGGTAAACAAGTGGAGATTAATTAAGTTCAATCTCATGCCTTAGGATGACATGAAGATTATCTAGCTTAGGCCAAATTTAATGCTCTTTATGCAACCTTCAATTATCTTTCTAGAATCTACAAGTCAGTTAAGTCAACTCTAAGAGAAAGTTTTGATAAATAAATAAAGTATAAAGTTTGCAAGTAAAACTAGGATTGGGTATCATCAAAATGTGTCTAACCAAGCATGCTTAGTGCATTGCATAGGTTATCTAACTTTCATAATTGCAAGTGTTAGCTTGCATAGGTCAACTTGGTTAGTAAGGCTTGCTAAAGTAGAGTATCTTGCAAGTGTTAGCTTGCCTTGTGTAGAGCAGTGGTTGAAGTTCTCCTCGGCTTCTTCTTCGTAGTATCCTCGTTCCTCCTTGTATCCTTGGTCGGTACTAGCGTCTATAAATAAATACGAGGTACACAATCACCAAACAATACTTAACTATTTGCAATCATCACACAAAGGTGCACTATAGATGATCTAGCATCATTACCTATCATTACAAGATGAAAGGTTTTGTCTTATTTATTTTATTTTTAGAAAAGTAATTTCTACTCGTTGAAAAACTACTTAAGATTTAATATTCTCCAACTCAAACATGGGATCATGTTGGCACATGTCATCACCACTTATTTCAGTACATGGGAATGTGATTTAAAGTGGTGTCACAATTTAATAAGGTTTAACCTTTTTATTTTAAATAATTAAAGTGATTAGAAATGCCTATGTGGCATTCTTTTATTACTTGAACATTATTTCTTTAAGTAAACCCAAATGTTTTTATATATTCTGAAAGTTATGATCAAATGTGATTTTTGAAAGTTGGAATCAACTCAAAAGCTATTATGGTTGAAATTTGAAAAATGTTTGAATCCAGAAAAGCTTCTGACTTGTTATTTTTACCAAGGTTGATCTATAGATCCAAATGATTTGAATCCAATGGGATTTGATTAAGCATTTTAGTACCTTTCTAGCAAAATTGGTTTCATGCAATTTGGTTCACTGAATCGAGCTGGATTGATTTTTGAAACTAGGTACAGAACTGAGTTTGAATTAAAATAGAAAAATATAAATTCAAATGGTTAGGCTGCGCGGGAAATGCTAATGGGCCGGCCCAGTGTCACTCCGTAGCGTGGGGCTCAGCTGATAGGGGGGTTCCACACGTCAGTGGCTCATAACACGTGAAGCGGTACAGGGCGATGTGGTGTGTTGGATTAGAAGTGAGATCAACGGCTGAGGGTCGTCATCGACGATGAACATGTCACCGGCGAGCTCGAACCCTAGCGGCTCAGTGGGGGTCGTGGGAGGCTCACCGGGGCTCAGGCGAGGGTCGACGATGGGGCGAACGACGAAGTCGACGACGGCGATTCTCCTGGCACTGGCATCTCCTCCTGGGGCGGTTCCAATCTATGGCTTCCTTCTTCTCCAGCAGCGGTGGGCTCCGGCCAATGTGTTGCTCGCCTTGCTCCGGGAGTGAGGTGGGGTGATTCTGGGTGAGAGGGGAGTTAACTGTTGTGAAGAAATCGAGCGGGGTCGTCTCCTTTTATAGGCTCGACGGCGAGACCGAGAGGGATGGGCAGGCGACAGTGGCGACACGGCTACGGGCGGCTAGAGGCATGGCTGCGGTTGGCGATTGACGGGCGGTCTCCTGGCGATGCTCTAGAACTTGAATGCGAGCTTAGGGGCGGTGGCAAATGGTCGGAAACGTGCGGTGCTCTGTGAGGCAGAGGCGGCGAACTCTGCGGCGAGCGGTGGCTACGGGGTGCGGGCGATGAAACGAACATGTCTGGTGGTCTGCTGGGACGGTGGGGTGCATGCTGGCGAGCGGCAAGGGCTCGAGGTGGTCGGGTTGCGTGGGAACGACGCGTGCTCTGGGGTGCGCGTCAGCATGGTCGACAGCAGCGCGCGCGTGGCGTTCCTGGCAGTTTTGGTCTCTGTCTTCGAGCTAGGGCTGGTCGAGAGGGGCGGTGAGGCATGGGCTGCATGCTAGACAAGGTGGGCACGGCTAGTTCTTCTCCTAGCTTGCTGTCCACACTGGGGTGACATGGTGAGGCTCGGCCTGCTCACCATTGATGGCATTGGCAAGCTCACAGTGGTGCTAGGGGTTAGTTAAAGATGCTAGATGATCTACTAAGGCTAGTTGCAACCAGAGAGGGAACAAGGTTGGCCAAAACACTGCTCAACATAGTGTTTTTAATTTTGTTGATTTGAATCTGCAACCTGTTTGATGAAATGGCCACAAAACTTTATTTTTGAATTTTGAAAAGATTTTTGGTGGGTGTGCTAGGCATGTGTTGGGGATTCTGTGGGTGCTTGGGTTTTGAAAATTGAGCTTGTTTGAGTGGTTTTTGTAATAGTGGGATCTTCCCATATGAGATAGATTCAATTTTAAACTATCATTTAAACATAGCATTTGAATGTTTTTGGATGATCACAAAGTGGCCCTTGGTACCTTATTATGAGTACTAACAAGGGGTGCAAAGATCCATACATGTTTCTGTTGAGTTTTGAAAATTAGAGATAGCCAAAGTAGGCATGGGAGTTAATTTGGCCAAAGTGACCATTCACTTAATTTATTCATTTTGAGTTGTTTGTATTTGGGAAAAGTTTGGGGATTGTTTAGATGATGTTTATTTCACCTAAGAATCATTTTACAAGCAAAGAAACACAGAACCATGGCAATTCAAAAGAATCCAAATTTTAATACACACACATATGAATGCTTTCATATTTTTAGTTGGGAAATTTTTTGTTAACCCTAATTTTGATGATTAGAATCTCGAGGTAAACTGAGTTCCTCGATCTGATATGATGTTCTTGGGGACTCCATGCAAACTGACGATTCTAGCTATGTATAACTCCGCTAGCTTCGAACTCTGATATGTGGTCTTGACTGGTAAGAAATGGGCGACTTTGGACAATCTGTCCACTATGACCCAGATAGAGTCATTTCCCCTACTAGAAGTTGGCAATCCGGTGATAAACTCCATTCCAACGGAATCCCATTTCCATTCCAGAATCTGCAATGGTTGCAACAATCCAGCGGGTCTTTGATGTCCCGCCTTGACTCGCTGACATATATCACACTTGGCGATATAGCTTCCGATTTCTCTCTTCATCTTATGCCACCAAAATTGTTCTTTCAAATCTTGATACATCTTTGTTCCTCCGGGGTGGATAGAATAAATAGTATCATGAGCTTCCTTTAGAATAACTTTGTTCAATTTAGAATCTGCTGGTACACAAAGGCGTCCTTTGTACCACAGAACTCCTTCTTCGTCTTCGGTGAATCCAGGTACTTTGCCTGTACCGATACGACTCTTGATTCCGTCGATACTAGCATTTCCTTTCTGTGCCTCTTTGATCTGACTGATCAAAGTGGGTTGAAGTTCTATGCTAGCCAAAAATCCTTCACTCACTAATTCCATTCGTAAATCTTCCATCTATTTGTGCAGACTTGGTTGCTCCTTCAAAATCATGGAGTTCAAGCGGCACAGCAATCTGCTAAGGGCATCTGCTACCACATTGGCTTTACCGGGGTGATAGTGAATGTCCAGATCGTAATCCTTGATTAGCTCAATCCATCTTCTCTGTCTCATATTCAGCTCCTTCTGAGTGAATATATACTTTAGGCTCTTGTGATCCGAATAGATCTTACAACGGTTTCCCATCAGGTAGTGCCTCCATGTCTTCAGGGCTAGAACTACGGCTGCGAGCTCGAGGTCATGGGTTGGGTAATTTTGCTCATGTTGTTTCAGTTGTCGAGATAGATAAGATATAACTTTGCCTTCTTGCATTAGCACACATTTGAGACCGATCTTGGATGCATCACAATACACGTCAAAGGGCTTTGTGATATCCGGCATGATTAAGATTGGGGCTGAAATCAATCTTCTCTTGAGTTCTTGAAAACTCGCTTCACATTTGTCCGTCCATTCAAACTTCTTGTCCTTCTTCAGCAATTTGGTCATGGGTCTGGCGATACTCGAGAATCCTTCTACGAACTTGCGATAGTATCCCGCCAATCCGAGAAATGCACGAACTTGGGTTTGAGTGGTTGGGGCTTACCAATCTTCGACATCTTTCACCTTTGCAGGGTCAACGGCAATTCCTCCGGCTGATACAATGTGGCCGAGGAATCCTACCTCCTGTAACCAGAATTCACATTTGCTAAACTTGGCATACAACTGATGCTCTCTAAGGGTTCCAAGAATGGCCCTTAGGTGTAGCTCATGTTCTTCTTATGATTTGGAATAAATCAGAATATCATCGATGAAAACAACGATAAAATTATCCAGGAAGTCCATAAAAATCTTATTCATGAGATTCATGAAATAAGCGGGGGCATTGGTTAATACAAAAGACATCACAGTATACTCGTATAATCCATATCTGGTGGTAAATGCAGTCTTTGGAATATCCTCTGCGCGAATCTTGAGTTGATGGTAGCCTATTCTAAGATCAATCTTAGAAAACACTTTGGCTCCGGTCAACTGATCAAAGAAATCTTCTATCTTGGGCAATGGGTACTTGTTCTTGATAGTGACATCATTCAACTTCCGATAATCCGTACACAAACGGTTACCTCCATATTTCTTGTCCACAAACAAGACATGTGATCTCCATGGTGACGCACTTGTTTGAATCAATCCAATTTCTAGCATGGCATCCAGTTGCTTCTTCAGTTCTGCTAGTTCAGACGGGTTCATACTATATGGTCTCTGGGCTATGGGTCCTGTTCCGGGGATTAGTTCAATGATAAACTCGATATCCCGATCTGGGGGCATACCTGGCAAAACATCTGGAAATACATCGGGGTATTCACAGACTATCCGTACTTGGTCAATGGTAGGTTGGGATATACTCTTGTTGCACTTGAATTGACGAGGTAAGGTTTCAAATACATGCTCGACTGATATTCCGGCTGTACTGGTCATGGTTATGGCTTTCTTGGCGCAGTCAATTAATCCTTTATGTTTGGACATCCAATCCATTCCAAGTACTACTTCCAAACCTTTAGTTCCGAGTACTATCAGATTGGCATAAAAATCTATGCCATGGATTCGGATAGGTACGACTTTGCAGATTTGCTTGGCTTTGGTGGTTGAACCGGGAATTTGAACAATCATAACATGCTTCAGTTTGGTTGTTAAATCTTACTAGTGCATGCAAATTCTTCGGTGACAAATGAATGCGATGCACTAGAATCAAACAACACTCTAGTGAGTACTGAATTAACAGAAAACATACCCAGCACGACGTCTGGCGCTTCCTGTGCTTCTTCAGCATGCATGAGAAAAAGACGGCCATTGCGGTTGAGAGAGTTCCCTGGGGCAAACCTTCTTCCAGGATGAACACGGCGCTGCTGCTGAGCTGGGGCATTTGCATTGGGGGCTGCGGCATTCTTATTGGGGCACTCATTGGAGTAGTGACCCTTATTTCCATAGTCATAACAAGTCACTTGCGACTTGTCCTTTGTTGCAACAGGCACATCATTGCTTCTAGTCCTCGAGGCAGTGTTGGTGTTGGCGGCAGCATTGTTGTTGTTGAACTTGGGTGGTGCACGGTTGAAATTGCTAGAGTTGCCGGGGTTGTTGTGATTTCCTCTGAGCCTTGGGTTTCCACGGTTGGGATAGGTCGGACGGTTCATCGGGGGTCTATTGGTTCTCGGGGCAAATCCTGGAGATGGGTTGGGGCGATACTTTGGGGTATGATGGGTTCCTGGCTGATGCATCATGCGGCGCTTGCGGTTCTCATTGGCTTGGTTGATCTTTCTGAAGGGAATATGCCCGAGAGGCAATAATAAAGTGGTTATTATCGTATTCCTTATTTATGATAAATATTTATTTTACATGCTATGATTGTATTAATACGGAAACGTTAATACATGTGTGTTTAATAAACAAAAAGGAAGTTCCTATTTATGCCTCTCTTATAAACTAGCTCGTTGATTAACAAGATGATCAAAGGTTTCCTGATCATGGACATTGGATGTTGTTAATAACAAGGTCACAACATTAGTGTAATGGTGTGATGAACATTCATCCGAAGTATAGCATTACGATCAAAGTCATTGAGTTTATATTGCTATAACAACTTACGAAGTGATCGAAATCCTTAGACCATGAGATCATGTCAATCACTAACACCGGAAGAGTTTCTTGATAACATCAAATGTCACACCGTAACAGGGTGATTATAAATATGGGTTCAGAACTACTAAAGTGTTATGTTGAGGCCCATGGATCGAGAGTGGAATTTGTTCACCCCGATGACGGATATATATGCTCTGGGCCCTCTCGGTGATATCACATTGATTAGCTTGCAAGTAAGTGATTTGATCACTAGAATGTTATATCACGAGAACGAGAAAAGAGTGCATGTCAGTAACGAGATCAAACCAGGTATGGAGATACCGATGATCGAATCTCGGACATGTAATATATCGCGAAACAAAGGGATTAAGATACTAGCGTAAAAGGTTCCGATGATCACAAGAAAGTCATCGTTGAATGTGTGGGAGTCAGTATGGGTCTCCAGACCCCGCTTCTGATTATTGATCTGAGAGGGGTCTCGATCATGTCCGCATTATTCGCGAACCGTAGGGTGACACACTTAAGAGACACCGACATCCATTTGGAGCAAAAGTTTCATGCCGAAAAGAATAACAAGCGCAGGAATTTATTTCACTAGATACCGAAACGGGTTTTCGGGTGAAATTGCAAAAAGTGTTTCTGCATGTGAAATGAAATACTAGCAAGGGGTTATATGTGAATGTTTGTCATTAAAGTAATTGACAAAATTCTGAATAAATAAAAGGATTTTTATTTAATGAGAGTTTGCATTAAATTTGGTGGAAATTTAATGGGAATTTGAGTGGGTTTTTGAGTGGAGGGAATTGAAAGGCATTTGAGTGAGTGGAGTGTCCACCCACATGAATGTGGAAGAGGTGGGGGCATCTCCATGGCTGGGCGCATGGCCCCTTGGGTGCCCCCCTCTCCCTATAAAAGGAGCCCCCTCCCTCTCTCTCACTCACACCTCCTCGTGAAGGATCTCTCTCCCCCTCTAGAATTTATTCGCCATGGTCTCGGACTAGCGAGATACATGTTCCTGGTGGATATTCAGCAAGAAAGAGTTGTGCTTCCGCTGCATCGCTGGAGCGAGGAGGCGGAGGTTGCTCGGTGCCTCGAACATGTGTGCGAGCACGGATGCGCTGCTGTTTTGCGGCGCTAGGACTTCCTCTCGATCTTGATATCAGCAAGAGATCGTCCACATCAACCACAAGTTTGGACTCGTTAAGCTTTGTCGGTCTTCAAGGGTATGTTCTCTACGGATGTACATCTGCCCGTTGTTTGTATCTACTAGATAGATCTTGGTACATAGTTGTTCCCATCGTAGGAAATTTTTTGTTTTCTATGCTGCGAACCCTACAGTGGTATCAGAGTCGGGTCTATGCGTAGATGCTTTGCACGGGTAGTACACATATGAGTATGTGGGCGATGATGATCATTTTATTGCTTCTTAGTTGTACTTTGGATATTGGTGGCATAGTGGGATGAAGCGGCCCGGACAAACTTTACATGTCCTCGCACATGAGACCTGTACAACACTTGACATGCAACTAGTTTTGCATAAGTGGCTAGCGGGTATCTGTCTCTCCTACTATAGTCAATATCTAATTTGCAATGAGTTGTCAACAATTTGGTTATCCTCGTTGTGGTTCATGTTCGTAGGTAAGAACAGTTCTATCTTCGAAAGCCCTAAGCCACGTAAAACTTGCAATGGATAAATTAGAGGCGTCTAGTTTAGATTGTTGCTGGACTAGTGTTATGATATGGTGATGTTGTAAGTAGAAGTATGAGATGGTACTCTTGCAACACACATAACGTGTAGGTTCCATAGACCTTGGCCTTACACATAGAGGTATGATAGAGATCATACCACAGTGCACATGATGGAGATCATATGCAGGAACCATATCATTTCACTTATTAACATGTGATGTTTAATTGCATCTTATATTGCTTGTTTGGCATTTTATTAGCATAATAAGATGATCCCTCATTTAAATATCAAGATAAGAATGTGTTCTTCCTTAAGTATACACCGACAATGTTTCGTCGCTTCAAGACATCACGTGATGATCGGGTGTACTTGAATCCACAAGCATATCTCGGGTGTAAGACAGTTACACACGCGAATACTAAGGTTCTAACTTGGCGAGCCTAGCATGTACAGACATGGCCTTGGAACACAGACCGAAAGGTTAAGCATGAGTCATATGTTTTTATATGATGACCATTTGATGCTCGCCTTTGAAGCTACACCGACTCACGTGATGATCGGACTTGGTGTAGTGGATTTGGTTCATGTAATCACCAAAAAGGCACGAGGGATGTCGTTTTTGAGTGGGAGTTAATTTCTAATTTGGATTAGTAGAACTCAATTTATCATAAATTAAATCAAAGTGAATTTGCATAATTTGTTGTAGTCATTGGCATTCGTTCACCACCTTATGCATAGTTGTAATTGAGATAATAGAACTATAGAATTCTGGATATATATATACTTTACAAACTGGTATCGTATTGTGTTGAGTGTCAATCTAAAGTTTAAAGTCCTATTGCAAACTTTCAGCAAACTCTATTTACTCTGTGAAATTTAATAGTTAGTATTAAATCGAGAGTAACAATTCCAGTGTTAGTATCTTAAGTATCATGTTTGCCTCCATGATTCTTGATTGTTTTAATATCAAGTTTATCTAGGAGCTGAAAGAATTGTTTCAGAAACCATCATGTGTGGCAGATATAACGATATCTGAAACAATGTTTTGGTTGCAATATGATTGAGTATAATATATGTTCTCATATTGGATGAGAATTTACGAAGGTTGGAGATGCTAGACATCCTAATCATCCAAAAGAGTTTTGGAAAGTAATGTTATACTCACGATTCGCCTTTATAAGCTATAGTATCTTGATCATGAAAGTCGTCATTATAAGGGTGAATAGAATATGTATGTAAAGTGTTTACTACACTAAAAGATTACTATAGAATGGATTTTGAAAGAATGCCGATCATTTTGATGATGGTGATCTACTTCAAAGTGCAAGTCCAAAGATATTATTATTTGAATATACACGCTTTGGACTATGTGTCATGTATATGGCGCCACTTTTGATGTTGATAGATTCTTTTAAAAAGGAAAAGGAAATGCTGAAAGAGAATCTATAAAATATATTTGACAGAAAAGAAAATATTGAAAATATCCAATTTAGGTATATGGATGATATACATGTTATGGTTGTATTCTTTGCTTGTTAAACAATGTGGTTCTTGGATATTGGATACCAAATTGGTTGATATGAAATGTCATACAGAACGACGCAATTCTTGAACCACAATGGCCTAAGTAACTAGCAAGAGAATATGTGATGATGTTCATCGAAAACAAACAAACCGTTGTTTGTATTTCTCGTTGACATCAAAGCTTGACTTCAAGATTTGTTTTAATAATTGTTATTTAAATCAGGTATTATGAGAACAAAGTTTGTTCAAATAATTACCGTATTACATATAAGATGGATGATTTACAAATCTAGTTGGAGAAATCACATCCATAAAACCTAATGCTAAAATGTCGCAAGACAAATGATTGAAAAATCACTTACGAAGTGACATCACCGTTTAAATTATATTGGAAATAAAACATGAAGAATTTCCACATTCATGGATTTTTGGAGCCTTTGATTTGATCAAGTGATTCTTGTGAGACTTTCCTCGGGATAATTAAAAATTTCGTTCAAAGGCCAAAGAAGAACGAACGACTAAAATATTGGAATTTATACATATCGATGTATGTAGTCCATTATGTGTAGTCGTAAGCGATGGGTTTCAAGTTCATATAATTTCTCCGGAAATTTGAGTGAATATTCACTTAATGAGAAATAAGTATGAAATATTTGAAAAACGTTTCAAAGACTTTCAAGATGAAGTGAAAATCATTGTAACAAGAAAATAAATGGTTTATGATTTTATCATAAGGGATTTATTTGAGTTACAAGTGTAACAAGAAAATAAATGAATTATGATTTTATCATAAAGGGATTTATTTGAGTTGCAAAGTTAGCAAAACACCTAGATTTACATCTCCTGAAACACCATAGGAGTATGGAGTGTTTGAGATTTGTAATAAAACCTTGTTTGACATGGTTGTATCAAAGGTGTTATTTATAAAACTGCCATTATGTTTTAAAAGATTAAAGCTTTAGAGACTACTGCTTTTACACTAAAAAGAGCTCCATCTTGATCTGTTGAAATGACACCATATGAGTTATGGTTTGGGGTAAAACCCAAGTTGTCCTTTCTTAAATTTTGGTATGCTAAACATAAGTAAGATGTTTACAACCAAAGGCGGATGAGCATGTCTTTGTAGGTTATTTCGAATAACAATTGGTTATTCCTCCATAACACCAAGGACAAAAGGGTTTGTCGCTTGAAATGTGAAGTTTCTTAAAAAGGAATTTTTCGTAAAAGTTTAGTGGGAGGACAATAGAACTTTGATAAGGTTAACGAACCTTAGCTATATGTGCTGAGTTGCGCAGTGCCGGAAAATGTTTCGGAGGCAGCCAGAATGCTCATGGCTCACGTGCCTCAAAGGTTGTGGTCACGGAGGTCTAAGTTCTTATTGAACCAAGTCGGTCGGATAAACAATCAAATACTGAGATTTGAGAGTAAATCATTATTGTTTGACAATGATGAACCGACTACATGCAAAGAAGCGATGATGGTCCCTGACTCCGTCAAATGGCTTGAAGCCATAAAATCTGTGATAGTTCCATACAATAGAAATCAAGTTTTGAACTTGGAAGACCCTCCGGAAAGGTATAAAAACCTATTGGTCGTATTTGGATCTATAAAGAAACAGACATGGATGTTTCACATCTATGAAATAGTCGACATGTCGTAAATTATTTTATGACAATGTTCAAAGGAGTTGACTATGACAAGATTGGATCTTTCATAGCGATATTTAGTCTGGATGGATTAAAGTAGCAACCACTACATATAATTTGGTATATGGTAGATGAATAAACAAAACAAAATTCTTCTAATAGAATGGTTACCTAGGATGTGTACAAGACACGGTCCAAAGGGTTTTGTTAAATTCAAAGGATGCTAAAAGGGCATGCAAACTTCAATGGTTGAAGTAAGCATCGCGGAGTTGGAATCTTCACCGTGGTGAAAAAGGAGTTTTCATCTGGAGACGATGAAGATGCTTGCATTTGCAAGAAATTAAGTGGGAGCGCTGAGACATATTTCTAATACATTATGTGGAGGACATCTTGTTGATTAGAAATGATGTATATTTTATTGACAAAGGTTAAATGATGTATATTTTATTGACAAAGGTTAAGGATTTCATTTTGATGAAAGACTTAGGCAAAACCCGAATATTTAGCATGAATGTCTATAGTGGATAGATGGTGACGCTAATATGGTTGGGCCAAACGTACATATATGAGATATTGAAGGAGTTCAATATAGAAACGACAAGAAACGGTTCTTGTCGCATGGAAAGGAATTGAATCAAGATTCAAGTGTATCGACACTTGATAAGTGAAACAAGATTCAAGTGCTTTGACACTTGATGAGTGAAATCACGAGAATGTTTTAATCAATCATACCATGATATGTACACATCCAGATATGTCCTATGCTCTAAGTGTTATGAGCATATACCAGAATGAATCATAAAATGATCATTGGACGATAGTGAGAATATTCTTATGATCTTTTGGAAGAACTAAGAATATATTTGTGTAGAGGTGACAAACAATTACAAATAGTTCATTGTAAAGCGTTACATTGATACTAGTTTTGTCACAAGATACAAATTAAGTTTATCTCAATTTAGACTATGGGTGGCACAATGAAAAGGAAAGGAAGTTTCCATGATGGATTTGGAAGAGTTCCAAAGTTAAGACATTGTACGAATACTACAACAAAAAGGCTAAGTATATGACTGCTATAGTAGCAGCAAAGGAGGGAATTTGTGTCAAGTAGTTTGTCATCAAACTAAGGTGTGGTTCGCAACAGGCTAACACTAAAGATATATTGTATGACAATAGTATTGACGTGATTTAACCCCAAGGAACTAAAGGTCTCACCAAAAGACCAAATTTATACAATGCCATCTCATTAGAGAATGAGTAATTCATGGAGACGCAAAGACATGCAAATACACAAGGACCTGAAGCGTCAGATCCATAGATTATGTTAACCACTTGCAATTGCGTATATGGAACACCAGAAAGCCATATGTGTTTAATACGCAAAGTTTTCAAACTAGATTATTGTCTCTAGTGCAAGTGGGAGACTGAAGGGAATATGCCCGAGAGGCAATAATAAAGTGGTTATTATCGTATTCCTTATTTATGATAAATGTTTATTTTACATGCTATGATTGTATTAATACGGAAACGTTAATACATGTGTGTTTAATAAACAAAAGGAAGTTCCTAGTTATGCCTCTCTTATAAACTAACTCGTTGATTAACAAGATGATCAAAGGTTTCCTGATCATGGACATTGGATGTTGTTAATAACGAGGTCACAACATTAGTGTAATGGTGTGATGAACATTCATCCGAAGTATAGAATTACGATCAAAGTCATTGAGTTTATATTGCTATAACAACTTACGAAGTGATCGAAATCCTTAGACCATGAGATCATGTCAATCACTAACACCGGAAGAGTTTCTTGATAACATCAAACGTCACGCCATAATAGGGTGATTATAAAGATGGGTTCAGAACTACTAAAGTGTTATGTTGAGGCCCATGGATCAAGAGTGGAATTTGTTCATCCCGATGATGGATAGATATGCTCTGGGCCCTCTCGGTGATATCACATTGATTAGCTTGCAAGCAAGTGATTTGATCACTAGAATGTTATATCACGGGAATGAGAAAAGAGTGCATGTCAGTAACGAGATCAAACTAGGTATGGAGATACCAATGATCAAATCTCGTACATGTAATATATCGCGAAACAAAGGGATTAAGATACTAGCATAAAAGGTTCCGACGATCACAAGAAAGTCATCATTGAATGTGTGGGAGTCAGTATGGGTCTCCAGATCCCGCTTCTGATTATTGATCTGAGAGGGGTCTCGATCATGTCCGCATTATTCGCGAACCGTAGGGTGACACACTTAAGAGACACCGACATCCATTTGGAGCAAAAGTTTCATGCCGAAAAGAATAACAAGCGCATGAATTTATTTCACTAGATACCAAAACGGGTTTTCGGGTGAAATTGCAAAAAGTGTTTCTACATGTGAAATGAAATACTAGCAAGGGGTTATATGTGAATGTTTGTCATTAAAGTAATTGACAAAATTCTGAATAAATAAAAGGAGTTTTATTTAATGAGAGTTGCATTAAATTTGGTGGAAATTTAATGGGAATTTGAGTGGGTTTTTTAGTGGAGGGAATTGAAAGGCATTTGAGTGAGTGGAGTGTCCACCAACATGAATGTGGAAGAGGTGGGGTCAGCCACATGGCTGGGCGCATGGCCCCTTGGGTGCCCCCTCTCCCTATAAAAGGAGCCCCCTCCCTCTCTCTCACTCACACCTCCTCGTGAAGGATCTCTCTCCCCTCTAGAATTTATTCCCCATGGTCTCGGACTAGCGAGATACATGTTCCCGGTGGCTATTCGGCAAGAAAGAGTTGTGCTTCCGCTGCATCGCTGGAGCGAGGAGGCGGAGGTTGCTCGGTGCCTCGAACGTGTGTGCGAGCACGGATGCGCTGCTGTTTTGTGGCGCTAGGACTTCCTCTAGATCTTGAGATCGGCAAGAGATCATCTACATCAACCACGAGTTTGGACTCGTTAAGCTTTGTCGGTCTTCAAGGGTATGTTCTCTATGGATGTACATCCGCCCGTTGTTTGTATCTAGTAGATAGATCTTGGTACATAGTTGTTCCCATCGTAGGAAATTTTTTGTTTTCTATGTTGCGAACCCTACACTTTCCTTCCATCTGGATGGCAGAGTCGACAAGGGCTTCAATATCAGCAAAGGGGATATTGACCAACACCGTTTGCATCTCATCGTGCAGACCATTCAAGAATCTTTCTTTCTTCTTGGCTTCAGTGTCGATCTCATCCGGGGAATGTTGGAGATATGCCTTAGAGGCAATAATAAATATAGTTATTATTATATCTTTGTGTTTATGATAAATGTTTGCATTCATGCTATAACAGTATTAAAAGGAAACATTAATACTTGTGTGATTTGTAAACTAAATTAGAGTCCCTAGTAAAGCCTCTTCATAATACTAGCTTGTTGGTTAATAGATGATTATGGTTTCCCTATCATGAACATTGAGATGTTGTTAACAATCATATCATTAGGAGAATGGTATGATGGACATACTCCTATAGATAAGCATAGCATAAAGATCAAGTCATTTTAATAGTTCAATTGCTATAAGCTTTCTGATACATAGTAACCTAATTCCTTCGACCATGAGATCATGCTAATCACCATCACCGGAAGGATTCTTTGATGACATCAAACACCACACCGTAACTGGGTTGCTATAAAGGTGGCATTGAGTGTTCGGAAAGTATGGGTTGAGGCACATGGATCAAGAGTGGGATTTGTCCATCCATATGACGGATAGATATACTCTGGGCCCTCTTGGTGGAATGTCATCCAATTGGCTTGCAAGCATGTGACTGGCTCACAAGGGATCACATACCACGGGAACGAGAAAAGAGTACTTATCAGTAACGAGGTTGAACTAGGTATGAAGAGATACCGACGATCAAAACCTCGGATAAGTAAACTATCATGAGACAAAGGGAAATTGGTATCGTATGTAAGTGGTTCATTCGATCGCAAAGTAATCGTAGAAATATGTGGGAGCCATATGAATTTATAGATTCCTCTATTGGTTATTGATCGAAGAAGTGTCTCGGTCATGTCCGCATAATTCACGAACCGTTGGGAGACACACTTAAGGATTCGATGTTGTTGAGTAGTTATGGAATGATGAGTACGAGACCGAATGTTGTTCGGAGTCTCAGATGGGATCCGGGATATCACGAGGAGATCCGGAATGGTCCGGAGAATAAGATTCATATAAGGAAAGTCCAGTTTCAGAGTTGGGGAATGATTCCGGTGTTTTCACCAGGAATGTTCTAGAAGGGTCCGGAAGGTCCGGCACTCCGGAGGGGAAGGGTACATGAATGTGTCATGACAATATGGAATGGTTGCATCATGTACTAGGTCACTTGGCTGGGCAAAATAAAGAAAGAAATCAAATCCAAGTTTGAAAGTCAAACGCCAATTTGAAAAGTCAAACGCCAAGTTTGCTTGGTGGAGGGAGAGTAGGAAACCTACTTGGGGAGGAAGTCCCCTCCCTCCACCCGCCGGCCAAGGAGGCTGAGTTGGTGGAGGACTCCCTCCTCCCAACCGGCCACCCTCCACCTATATAAGGAGGGGTAGGGCGCCCCCTACCCCTCACACCAAAAACCCTAGCCCCAAGCCGCCGGCGCCACCAACTCCTTGTGCTGCCGCCGCCTATGGCACCTCCAACTCGGCGAGTTGGGGTTTCACCAAACCCTAGCCGCCGGCCAAGCCCTTCCCTTGGTGCCCTCTAAACCTTAGATCACCAAGGCCTCTCTCATACTCCACCATACTCGCACCGGCTTAAGGCGAAGCCCTGCGGGATCTCCCCTCTACTTCCGACACCACACTGTCGTGCTACCGGAATCGCGAGGAGAGTGCTACAACCTCCGCTGCCTGTTGGAACAAGGGAGAGGAAGGTCTTCATCGAGTACCGAACGTGTGACCGACTGCAGAAGCGCTGCCGAAATGCAGCGCCAGAAGGATCATCTACGCGATCTTGAGATCAGCAAGAGTACGACTACATCACTCACGAGAATCTGCTCTCGTTAACCGCTTTGGAATCTTCGAGGGTGAGTTCCTCTATCGACTCGTTGCTACAATCTAGTAGATAGATATTGGCTTGTTTGTTTGCATGCGGTAGAATTTTTTTGTTTTCCATGCTATGAACCCCTACAGTGGTATCAGAGCCGTGTCTATATGTAGATCTGTTGCACGAGTAGAACACAATGGTCATTGTGGGCGGTGGTGCTTTTATTATCAATTGCTTTTTATGTACTTTGCATCTTGCGGTATGATGGGATGAAGCGGACCGGTCTAACCTTACATGACATCGTTCATGAGACTTTCTCCACGCTCAACATGCAACTTGTATTGAATAAGTGGCTTTGCGGGTGCCTGTCTCTCTCATCATAGTATAGATCCAATTTACAACGGGCACTTGATAGTTCAAGCATCAACGTTGTGGTTCTTGTTCGTAAGTTAGAACGACACTTTTTGAAAGCCCCAAACCACGTAAAATATGCAAAGAAAATTAGAGGCGTCTAACTTTGTTTTGCAGGGGTGTGCTGTGATGTGATATGGCATGATTATGATTATATTGGATGTATGCAATGTTCCTTATTGTAAGTTGGCAACCGGCAGGAGCCATATGGTTGTCATTAAATTTTGTTAAGACTCGCGTGTCTATTCAAAGTAGTTGTAATAGTTGAAGCTGGTGGACGACAACCATGAAACGGCGGCATTGACCTTGGCGCCATACCGGTGATGATGGAGATCATGTTCGTGCTTGAAGATGGAGATCGGAAGCACAAAGAAGAAAGGCCATATCATATCACATATTATGAATTGCATGTGATGTTAATCCTTTATGCATCTTGTATTGCTTAGTTAACGACGGTAGCATTATAAGATGATCCCTCAAGCACACAAATTTCAAGTTTTAAAGTGTTCGTCCTTAGTAAGCACCGTTGCTAAAGCTCGTTGTTTCGAAGCACCACGTGATGATCGGGTGTGTTAGATTCTGCGGGTGTATACAACGTGAGCAAGCCAGATTTTATCATGTGGAAGCTAAGGTTTGATCTTGACGAGCCTAGCATGTACAGACATGGTCTCGGAACACGGATCACCGAAAGGTAAAGCATGAGTCATATAGTAGATATGATGAACATGTTGATTGTTCGCCATTGAAGCTACATCAACTCTCGTGATGATCGGTTTTGATATGGTGGATTTGGTTCGTGTGATCACTAAAACAATGTGAGGGATATTGTTTTGAGTGGGAGTTCACCTAGATTAATTTAACTATTAATTAGAACTCAATTTGTCATAAACTTAGTCTAAACTATTGCAAATATGTTGTAGATCAATGGCGGCCCCTACCATCAATTTTAATGCGTTCCTAGAGAAAGAAAAGTTGAAAAACAATAGAAGCAACTTCGCGGATTGGTTCCGCAATTTGAGGATTATCCTCAATGCTGGTAATTTTACCTATGTGCTGGATGCACCACTGGGTGACCCGCCTGCAGCTACTGCTACCGATGAAGTAAAGAATGTTTACCTCACTCGGAAGAATCAGTACTCCACAGTTTAGTGTGCTATCTTGTATGGTTTGGAATCAGAGCTTTAGAAAAGGTTTGAGAACCATGACCCACATGATATTGCCCGTGAACTCAAAATGATATTTGAGGCTCATGCGGCAGTTGAGAGTTATGAGGCTTCTGAAAAGTTCTTTAACTGCAAGATGGAAGAGAGCAGCTCCGTCAGTGAGCATGTGCTTAAGATGTCTGGGCACGCAAACAAACTCCAAAGTTTGGGTATAGTGATTCCTAATTCTTTGGGGATTCACCGTGTCCTCCAATCACTACCACCAAGTTACAAGAACTTTGTAATGAACTACAATATGCAAAACATGGACAAGACGTTGCCAGAACTCTTCTCCATGTTGAAATCTGCAGAAGTGGAGATCAAGAAAGAGCACCAAGTGTTGTTGGTCAATAAGACCACCAAATTCAAGAAAGGCAAGTCTAAGCAAAAGGGAAACTTCAAGAAGGGCGGTAAGAAAGTTGCCACGCCGACGAAGAAGACCAAGGCTGGGCCTAAGCCTGATACTGAGTGTTTTTACTGCAAGGGAGAAGGTCACTAGAAGCGGAATTGCCCAAAGTACTTGGCGGATTTGAAGAACGGCAACATCAAGAAGAAAGGTATATCCGATATACATGTTATTGATGTGTATCTCACTAGTACTCGTAGTAGTGCCTGGCTATTTGATACTGGTTCGGTTGATCATATTTGTAACTCGAAACAGGTGCTGCAGAATAAACGGAAGCTAGCGAAGAACGAGGTGACGATGCACGTTGGAAATGGATCAAAGGTTGATGTGATCGCGGTCGGCACGCTACCTCTTCATGTACCATCAGGATTAGTTTTATACTTAAATAATTGTTATTTGGTGCCTGCGTTGAGCATGAACATTATATCTGGATCATGTTTATTGCGAGACGGTTACTTGTTTAAGTCCGAGAATAATGGCTGTTCGATTTATATGAGTAATATGTTTTATGCACATGCACCTTTGATAGATGGTCTATTCTTATTGAATCTCGATTGTAGTAATACACACATAAATAACATTGAGGCTAAACATTTGAAATTGAGTGATAACACAACCTATATGTGGCACTGTCATCTTGGTCACATTGGAGTGAAGCGTATGAAGAAACTCCATTCCGATGGACTTCTTGAATCACTTGATTTCGAATCACTTGAAAGATGCAAAGCATGTTTGATGGGTAAAATGCTAAGACTCCATTTTCTGGGATGATGGAGCGAGCTACGGACTTATTGGAAATCATACATACCGATGTGTGTGGCCGAATGAGTGAAGCATCGCGTGGTGGTTATCGTTATGTTCTTACCTTCACGGATGACTGTCACATCCCAAGATTTTCCAAATCTTGTAATGTGAAAAATAAATGAATAAAATAAAACTTTGTTGATTTCCAGGGTGAGAAGAAACTTTTTGATTCCAATTGGGAACTTTCAAAACCTATTTGGATCAAATAAAATCCTAAAGGAATTTAAAAAGATAAATAAACAATAAAACTTAAAAATATTTAAAATTACTATTTTTGGATCTTTTAATAAAAGATTTGGTTTCCAAAAGAAAAGGTAGATTTATAAATAAGGATTATCTTATGGAGCCAAAATAAACCTTGGTCAAGCTTTTGAAATAAAACATTTTGTTTTGTTAAAAATAGTAAAGGTTTATTTAAATAAAATAATAAGGATTTAATATCCAATTTTATTTAAGTAAAGGCTTTTCCCATTTTAAATAAACATCAAAACTTATTTATTTATTTTAAAATAAGTTTTCCAAGTATTTTATATTCTCAAATAAAACCTACTGAAGTATTTTGGTTTTATTTTAGATTTCAAAATAAAGATTTTAATAAAACAAATCCTATTTGATTTAATAACTAAGGTCCATTTTATTTAATTATTAATGGACCCTAAAATAAAATGTTATTTTATTTTAAACAAGTTTTCCAAGTATCTTATATTTTTCAAATAAAACCTACTGATTTAGTTTTGATAATATTTAATTTTCAAATGGAGATTTTCAATAAATCAAATCCTATTTTGATTTAATAAACAAGGTCTATTCATTTAATTATAAATGGACCCTAAAATAAAAATATTTTTTTTATTTTTGGGACTTTGGATTATGTTGTTAAACAGAACCAAAGCACAACACAAAGTTTGGTGAATGTTTGAATTGAATTGAATGTTTGAATTGTTGTTTGAAATTCAAAACAGAAAATCAATTAGAAAAAGAAAAAGATTTCTGAATAAAAAAAAGAGGAGAAACAAGCCAGCCCAGCCGGCCAGCCCAACAGCCCAGTCCAGCCCACCTATTCCCCTCTGCCGAAACGTTTTTCTCACTCAGACTCGCACCCGCGCAATCGCTGACTGGTGGACCCAACTCCCCTCTCCTCTCTCACGCTGACAAAGGACCCCACCCCTCTTGTTCGTCGTTTCCACCCGCCGCTCACCACGCCACGGCCGTTTCTGCCATTGAAAGCTCGCGATCAATTCGCCATAATGTCGCGCTTAAACCTCGCCGTGACCACGCAGTGATAAACGCTAGTGTCTCCTCTCTCGTTCCCCTCTGTCGCCCCACCTCAACACGCCCCCAGGCCGCCCAATTCCTCGCCACACCACCCACTGTCCGACGATGCTCCGACGATGATTCCGGCGGCACCACATCGCCCCTCGCCTCCTCGAGCACCCAGCCGTGATCCCCATCACCTGGCGCACCTTTCTGCAACCGCAACTCACTCGCGCGCACCCCTGAGCCTCGACAACGACGTCTCCAAGCGCCGCCACCGTCTGGTTTAACTCCGGCGAGTGCCCCAGGTAGTTTCCGTCCGCCCCGACCCCTCTCAATCACACACGCACCATCGCCGTGTCTTTGCGCGTCTGACCATGCGTTTCGTTTGTCTCCTAGTGATCCATAGCACCGTCCTCGATGACGACTGAGCATGGCCGAGGCGCAGCTCCACTCCGGCGAGCGATTGAGCCCGCGCTAGTGCGCCCCTCGCCAAGACGGCACCACCTTGAGCTTCCCTAGGCTTCTGCGAACGCTGTGAGCATCTCCCCACCTTCCATTGCTTCCTGTATCGCCGGCGCCGTCATCGTCTGAGCGCACGCCGCCACCTGCCGCCGGCAGCGCCGCCACTCGATGGCTAACGTGCTGTGCACCGTAGGATGTAGATCCAAGCGCTACGATAGATCCAATGATCGAAGGGGTACGAATAGTTCTGTGCCGCACGATCTAATTAGAATCCAACGTCCCATAGAGAGCGATCCGCGCGAACCGTTTTCAGCCAGTAAGAAGGCGCCACGTGGTGAGTGCTTTGTTTTAAAAACAGAAATGTGTCTATTAGATATTCAAACTTGTAAAATCCACAACTTTAGTTCCACACGTCCAAAAATTACAAATTTTATATCAATGGAATCAGTGGAACAAGCCCTAGCCAACCATACCATTTGTTTAGTAAAAAGCTTCTAGAAAAATGTTTGTTTTTGTAGAAACATTTGTATGCTTGATTAGATTATAAAAAATTGCTCAAAAATGATTTTGAGAATAAAATCTTTGGCAAATGGTGTGACTTGAACCTACTGACCATAGGAAACACTTTGTGGATTCAAAATGTATTTGGTGAAGAAAAAGAATGATTCTTTGATTTAAAACCATTTCTAGTCAAATAAAAATATAGATTATTTATTAAAAATGGTTTTGGAAGAAAACTTTTGGGAAATGTTTTGTTTTAAACTCTCTGACCCCAAATATCAAGTTTTATGGTTTGAAAACATATTTGGTGAACCCTATAGACTAATGCCTTAGTAAAAATATTTCTACACCACATAAAATGATACTTTGTTTTGAAAATGGTTTATAAAGTGAAACCTTTTGCAAATGACTTTGCCACTTTATAAAAATGACCATTAGGTGCTTTCAAATGTTTATGTCCCATTAGGAAACACTTGTCCAAATAAAACAAACCTTGGCATGCTTGCATGCATTATCTTAGTTCTATGATTTTATGAGTTGTTTTTCTTGATTGGTAGATTGAGATTGTGCCTTGCTTGATTGATTTGTAGTGACTTGAAGAGTGTGATTGTTGCAAGGACAAGGAGTGAACTTATACACTCTACCAAAAAGGCAAGTGATGCTTCATACTTTTTGTCCCATTACTTTCACTATGCATTAGTGATTTCTCTAAGTAAAACTTGCATGGAATTTTTGCTAAGTATAAACCTTGCTATAGGAAAACCTAGTAGATGAAACCTTAGTAGAAATTTTCCTAAGTTAAGATTCCTACTACTATCAAGCTTAGCCTAGCTAATAGAAAACAAGGGTGGAATATATATCCATACTATGAAAAATTTCTAAGTTTGAGGACTTGTGTTTTTGTTTAATAAAACAACTAAGTTAATGAATCACCTGGGTGGAATGGTAATTGCTTGGTGGTTTTTGGTTGAGTGGTTCACAAGGCCCATGTCTATGGTTGACCTTGTGTATCTCACTTGTGGATGGCCACCCAGGAACAAAGAGATTTGAGATGTCAAATGTTGAGAAGCTTCAAGTGCAACCACTTGGCATTATGGGCTCTGCCTGGATCATATAGGTTGCAAGAACTTAGCCATATGGACAGTTGGTGGTAGAGTTTGATAGGTTGGAACGCGTCCATTTTGGTCTAAGGGAAGGCTTCTGAAAGATCTTGTCTTGGTGAAACCAAGTCTTGTGGGGAAAGTGCACCACCTCTACAGAGTGTAAAAATCTAAGTACTTAGCCATGTCCCTGGTAAAGGACAATTTGAGCATGAAGACATGAAAGCAATCAAGAATATCATCATTCAAATTTCTAAGTTAAAAACTTATGGTTAAACAAGGGTTAAAGAATTTTCAATCTTTGATTGGGAGAAATGATTTTGTCAAAGCAAAAACTTAGTATTTTCAAATGATAAGGAAAATCTATTTTGAGCAATGCAAGCCTAAAGCTCCACTTAGCCAAATGCATATAGATGATAGACTCCACTATACTACCATAGTATCACTTGCCATTACAGTTCAAATGTATTGACCCTTTGTGGATGTAACTTATTATGTTGCAGGTTTGATTGATATTAGTGAAGTTTAATGATTAGGATTACAAGTCTCTACAACCAACATGTCTGCCTGTGGCACTTTGTAGATGAAGGACCCCATGCTTATAGATATTCTGCTGCAATGAAATGTAATAACCAAATGAACTATGTAAGATGTAATGACATGTTTTATTCCTGGTTATAAAGTTGTATTATGACCTTTGTTTCTTGATATTACATCTTAACTGTGGATGCTAGCTATTGATCCAGGGACTAACATTGTAAACACAGGGGATTCTACCTTATTAAAGGTTGGGACCCCTACAGATGGTATAAGAGCATTGTGTTGCCTATAGGATTTGTAAACCTAGGATTGGACAAAAACCCTTAGAAAGATAGGAGTTTTATTTGTTCCAAAACTTATTTACAAACAATCTTGTAAACCCTTTCCTCAACCACTTTGGTTTTTGATTCACACCTCATCGATTTCAACTTGATGGAAAAACCTACCCCATGGCCAAAGACTTCACCATGTGCAAAGGACTCCATCAACTCTAATGACTTTAACTTCTTCAACTCTAATGACTTCAACATCTTCAGCATATTCACCAAGGACTTCCAACTTGGATACCACTAAGGACTACAAGTGAGACAAGGAAATCTTGCTCAAGATATGGAGACTGAGGAAATGCAAAAATTAGAAGGAGTTCACTTCACTAGAAGTTATTGTAACCAAAAGTTTTCCTCAAGGAAACCATGATCCCATGCAAGAAGAATCAACCAAGAAGGATGGAAAGATCACAAGTAAACCATATAGATGGACCACCATTTATAGTTAAGTCAAACACACCAACTTATGTGGTGTAACAAAAATATTTTTGGTTGCCTAAAAATGTGCTTGAAACTTGTTGTTTGAGTGGAATGTTTGTTTGTGATTGCTTACACTTTGTTTGTGTGAAATGTGATGTGTGTGATTAGAATTGAATCCTTAGAAATATCTTGTCTATTCTAATCCCCATTCAACCCAAACAGATGACTACTCCAAGAGACTCCAACATCAAGGTTGATGACACCAACACCAATCAAGAGGACAACATGAGAGAACTTATAGCAACCCAGAACCAGTTGAGCCAAGAGATAACTCAGCTTTTAGCCAACAACAATGGACTAGACCTAGCCATACAAAGGATTTTGAAACTTCAATCCCAATTGCTGCAAGGATTGATTACTCAAATGATCAACATGAGAGAAAACTTTTCCCAAAGAGCTAATGACAACAAGGATGACAAAGATGCTATTCTAGAAGGAACCCAATCTTGCAATATTTGTAGAGACAAGGATCATACATCCAAGGAGCATGAAGACCAATGCCCTAAGAAGAGAGAAAGATTTCCCACCTTTGAGGTGAGATATGAAGAACATGAACTAGAAGAACTCCTAGCTTTGGAGAGACCAAAAAAGAAGAAGAAGGACATAAGCCAGTTGCAATGTTACAATTGCAAAGAGAAGGGACACTATGCTAGTGATTGCCCAGAAAAGAAGAAGAACCAAGGAAATAAACAAGAAGAAATGATACCAAAGGAAAAGAAAGATATTAGCCAAGTGTGGTGCAACAACTGCAAAGAGCTAGGACATTATGCAAGCAACTGTCCAGAAAAGATGAAACACAAGATAAACAAGCCTATAAGGGATCTCAGCCTTGTCACATGTTTCAAATGCAAGGAGCTAGGCCACTATGCAAACTTCTGTCTAGGAAAGTTACATCAAGATCCCAAGCAAGCCAATATGTAAACTGGTTGGAAAATTTTTAAGGGTGGTAGTACCCTAGATGTTTTGAGCCTACTTGTAACCCCTAGCCTCCCCAAATCTCGGGACGAGATTTATTTTAAGGGTGGTAGCCTGTCACATCCCAAGATTTTCCAAATCTTGTAATGTGAAAAATAAATGAATAAAATAAAACTTTGTTGATTTTCAGGGTGAGAAGAAACTTTTTGATTCCAATTGGGAACTTTCAAAACCTATTTGGATCAAATAAAATCCTAAAGGAATTTAAAAAGATAAATAAACAATAAAACTTAAAAATATTTAAAATTACTATTTTTGGATCTTTTAATAAAAGATTTGGTTTCCAAAAGAAAAGGTAGATTTATAAATAAGGATTATTTTATGGAGCCAAAATAAACCTTGGTCAAGCTTTTGAAATAAAACATTCTGTTTTGTTAAAAATAGTAAAGGTTTATTTAAATAAAATAATAAGGATTTAATATCCAATTTTATTTAAGTAAAGGCTTTTCCCATTTTAAATAAACATCAAAACTTATTTATTTATTTTAAAATAAGTTTTCCAAGTATTTTATATTCTCAAATAAAACCTACTGAAGTATTTTGGTTTTATTTTAGATTTCAAAATAAAGATTTTAATAAAACAAATCCTATTTGATTTAATAACTAAGGTCCATTTTATTTAATTATTAATGGACCCTAAAATAAAATGTTATTTTATTTTAAACAAGTTTTCCAAGTATCTTATATTTTTCAAATAAAACCTACTGATTTAGTTTTGATAATATTTAATTTTCAAATGGAGATTTTAAATAAATCAAATCCTATTTTGATTTAATAAACAAGGTCTATTCATTTAATTATAAATGGACCCTAAAATAAAAATATTTTTTTATTTCTGGGACTTTGGATTATGTTGTTAAACAGAACCAAAGAACAACACAAAGTTTGGTGAATGTTTGAATTGAATTGAATGTTTGAAATTCAAAACAGAAAATCAATTAGAAAAAGAAAAAGATTTCTGACTAAAAAAAAGAGGAGAAACAAGCCAGCCCAGCCGGCCAGCCCAACAGCCCAGTCCAGCCCACCTATTCCCCTCTGCCGAAACGTTTTTCTCACTCAGACTTGCACCCGTGCAATCGCTGACCGGTGCACCCAACTCCCCTCTCCTCTCTCACGCTGACAAAGGACCTCACCCCTCTTGTTCGTCGTTTCCACCCGCCGCTGACCACACCGCGGCCGTTTCTGCCATTGAGAGCTCGCGATCAATTCGCCATAATGTCGCGCTTAAACCTCGCCGTGACCACGCAGTGATAAACGCCAGTGTCTCCTCTCTCGTTCCCCTCTGTCGCCCCACCTCAACACGCCCCCAGGCCGCCCAATTCCTCGCCACACCACCCACTGTCCGACGACGCTCCGACGATGATTCCGGCAGCACCACATCGCCCCTCGCCTCCTCGAGCACCCAGCCGTGATCCCCATCACCTGGCGCACCTTTCTGCAACCGCAACTCACTCTCGCGCGCCCCTGAGCCTCGACAGCGACGTCTCCAAGCGTCGCCACCGTCTGGTTTAACTCCAGCGAGTGCCCCAGGTAGTTTCCGTCCGCCCCGACCCCTCTCAATCACGCACACACCATCGCCGTGTCTTTGTGCGTCTGACCATGCGTTTCGTTTGTCTCCTAGTGATCCATAGCACCGTCCTCGACGACGACTGAGCGTGGCCGAGGCGCAGCTCCACTCCGGCGAGCGATTAAGCCCGCGCTAGTGCGCCCCTCGCCAAGACGGCACCACCTTGAGCTTCCCTAGGCTTCTGCAAACGCTGTGAGCATCTCCCCACCTTCCATTGCTTCCTGTATTGCCGGCGCCGTCATCGTCTGAGCGCACGCCGCCACCTGCCGCCGTCAGCGCCGCCACTCGATGGCTAACGTGCTGTGCACCGTAGGATGTAGATCCAAGCGCTACGATAGATCCACTGATCGAAGGGGTACGAATAGTTCTGTGCCGCACGATCTAATTAGAATCCAACGACCCACAAAGAGCGATCCGCGCGAACCGTTTTCAGCCAGTAAGAAGGCGCCACGTGGTGAGTGCTTTGTTTTAAAAACAGAAATGTGTCTATTAGATATTCAAACTTGTAAAATCCATAACTTTAGTTCCACACGTCCAAAAATTACAAATTTTATATCAATGGAATCAGTGGAACAAGCCCTAGCGAACCATACCATTTGTTTAGTAAAAAGATTCTAGAAAAATGTTTGTTTTTGCAGAAACATTTGTATGCTTGATTAGATTATAAAAAATTGTTCAAAAATGATTTTGAGAATAAAATCTTTGGAAAATGGTGTGATTTGAACCTACTGACCATAGGAAACACTTTGTGGATTCAAAAATGTATTTGGTGAAGAAAAAGAATGATTCTTTGATTTAAAACCATTTCTAGTCAAATAAAAATATAGTTTATTTATTAAAAATGGTTTTGGAAGAAAACTTTTGGGAAATGTTTTGTTTTAAACTCTCTGACCCCAAACATCAAGTTTTATGGTTGGAAAACATATTTGGTGAACCCTATAGATTAATGCCTTAGTAAAAATATTTCTACACCACATAAAATGATACTTTGTTTTGAAAATGGTTTATAAAGTGACACCTTTTGCAAATGACTTTGCCACTTTATAAAAATGACCATTAGGTGCTTTCAAATGTTTATGTCCCATTAGGAACCACTTGTCCAAATAAAACAAACCTTGGCATGCTTCCATGCATTATCTTAGTTCTATGATTTTATGAGTTGTTTTGCTTGATTGGTAGATTGAGATTGTGCCTTGCTTGATTGATTTGTAGTGACTTGAAGAGTGTGATTGTTGCAAGGACAAGGAGTGAACTTATACCCTCTACCAAAAAGGCAAGTGATGCTTCATACTTTTTGTCCCATTACTTTCACTATGCATTAGTGATTTCTCTAAGTAAAACTTGCATGGAATTTTTGCTAAGTATAAACCTTGCTATAGGAAAACCTAGTAGAGGAAACCTTAGTAGAAATTTTCCTAAGTTAAGATTCCTACTACTATCAAGCTTAGCCTAGCTAATAGAAAACAAGGGTGGAATATATATCCATACTATGAAAAATTTCTAAGTTTGAGGACTTGTGTTTTTGTTTAATAAAACAACTAAGTTAATGAATCACCTGGGTGGAATGGTAATTGCTTGGTGGTTTTTGGTTGAGTGGTTCACAAGGCCCATGTCTATGGTTGACCTTGTGTATCTCACTTGTGGATGGCCACCCAGGAACAAAGAGATTTGAGATGTCAAATGTTGAGAAGCTTCAAGTGCAACCACTTGGCATTATGGGCTCTGCCTGGATCATATAGGTTGCAAGAACTTAGCCATATGGACAGTTGGTGGTAGAGTTTGATAGGTTGGAACGCGTCCATTTTGGTCTAAGGGAAGGCTTCTGAAAGATCTTGTCTTGGTGAAACCAAGTCTTGTGGGGAAAGTGCACCACCTCTACAGAGTGTAAAAATCTAAGTACTTAGCCATGTCCCTGGTAAAGGACAATTTGAGCATGAAGACATGAAAGCAATCAAGAATCTCATCATTCAAATTTCTAAGTTAAAAACTTGTGGTTAAACAAGGGTTAAAGAATTTTCAATCTTTGATTGGGAGAAATGATTTTGTCAAAGCAAAAACTTAGTATTTTCAAATGATAAGGAAAATCTATTTTGAGCAATGCAAGCCTAAAGCTCCACTTAGCCAAATGCATATAGATGATAGACTCCACTATACTACCATAGTATCACTTGCCATTACAGTTCAAATGTATTGACCCTTTGTGGCTGTAACTTGTTATGTTGCAGGTTTGATTGATATTAGTGAAGTTTAATGATTAGGATTACAAGTCTACAACCAACATGTCTGCCTGTGGCACTTTGAAGATGAAGGACCCCATGCTTATAGATATTCTGCTGCAATGAAATGTAATAACCAAATGAAGTATGTTAGATGTAATGAAATGTTTTATTCCTGGTTATAAAGTTGTATTATGACCTTTGTTTCTTGATATTACATCTTAACTTTGGATGCTAGCTATTGATCCAGGGTCTAGCATTGTAAACACAGGGGACTCTATCTTATTAAAGGTTGGGACCCTTACAATGACTTGAGTAGATATGGGTATATCTATTTCATGAAACATAAGTCCGAAACTTTTGAGAAGTTTAAGGAATTTCAAAGTGAGGTAGAGAATCAACGTAACAAGAAGATTAAATTTCTACGTTCTGATCGTGGAGGTGAATATCTAAGTTACGAGTTTGGCGAGCATTTAAAGAAATGCGGAATACTTTCATTGTGACACCGCCGGGAACACCACATCGTAATGGTGTGTCCGAACATCGTAATCGAACTCTCTTAGATATGGTTCGTTCTATGATGTCACTTACAGATTTACCGCTATTGTTTTGGGGTTATGCATTAGAAACAGCCGCATTCACTTTAAATAGGGCACCATCTAAATCCGTTGAAACGACACCGTATGAATTATGGTTTGGGAAGAAACCTAAATTGTCGTTCCTTTTTGGGGTTGCGAAGCTTATGTAAATAAGTTACAACCGGACAAGCTTGAACCCAAAGCGGAAAAATGCATCTTCATAGGATACCCGAAGGAAACTATTGGGTATACCTTCTATCATAGATCCGAGGGCAAAATCTTCGCTGCTAAGAATGGATCCTTTCTAGAGAAGGAATTTCTCTCGAAAGAAGTGACTGGAAGGAAAGTAGAACTCGACGAGGTTGTTGAACCTTCTCTCGAACTTGCGAGTAGCGCAGCACCAGAAGTAGTTCCTGTGGCGCCTACACCAATAAGAGATGAAGCTAATGATGATGATCATGAAACTTTGGTTGAAGTTGCTATAGAACCTCGCAGGTCAAACTCGTACCACTCCTGATTGCTATGATCCCGTTATGAGTGTCATGTTGGTGGACAACACCGATGACCCTGCGACATATGAGGAAGCGATGATGAGCCCATATTCACATAAATGGCAATATGCCATGAAATCCGAGATTGGATCCATGTACGAAAACCAAGTATGGACTTTGGTGGACTTACCGGATGGCCGGATGGCTGTCGAGAACAAATGGATTTTCAAGAAGAAAACATATGCTGATGGTAATGTTACTGTCTATAAAGCTCGACTTGTCGCAAAAGGGTTTCAAAAAATTTAAGGAGTTGACTACGATGAGACTTTATCACCGGTAGCGAAGCTAAAGTCTGTGAAGATTATGTTAGCAATCACTGCATATTATGATTATGAGATATGTCAGATGGATGTCAAAATGGCGTTCCTTAATGGAGACATTGATGAAGAGTTGTATATGATGCAACCCAAAGGTTTTGTCGATCCTAAAGATGCTAACAAGGTATGCAAACTTCAACGGTCCATATATGGATTGAAGCAAGCATCCCGAAGTTGGAATCAACATTTTGATAAGGTAATCAAAAGCTTTGGTTTTATACAAACTTATGGAGAAGCTTGTATTTACAAGAAAGTGAGTGGGAGCTCTGTAGCATTCTTAATACTATATGTAGATGACATATTGTTGATTGGGAATGATGTAGACCTTCTTAATAGTGTCAAGTATTATTTGAATAATAGTTTTTCAATGAAAGATCTTGGCGAAGCAGCTTACATATTAGGCATAAAGATTTATAGAGATAGATCGAGACGCCTAGTATCATTGTCACAAAGTACATATTTGGACAAAGTTCTAAAGAGGTTTGGAATGGAAGATAGCAAGAAAGGGTTCTTGCCCATGTTGCCCAATACGACCTTGAGTAAAACTCAAAGTCCAGCAACGACATAAGATAGAGAAAGGATGAATAAGACTCCCTATGCCTCAGCCATATGATCTCTAATGTATGCCATGCTATGTACTAGACCCGACATTGCATATGCTGTTAGTTTGACTAGCAGATATCAAAGTGATCCAGGAGTGGATCATTGGACAACGGTCAAAAACATCCTTAAGTACTTGAGAAGAACTAAGGATATGGTTCTTCTTATGGAGGTGATGAACAACTCGTTGTTAATGGTTACACCGATGCTAGTTGGAACACCGATCCGGATGATTCTAAATCTCAATCTGGATACGTATTTACTTTGAATGGTGCAGCAGTTAGCTGGAGGAGTGCAAAGCAAAGCGTTGTGGCGAGATCTTCAACTGAATCGGAATACATGGCTGCTTCAGAGGCTTCACAAGAAGCGATATGGATGAAAGAGTTCATTACAGAGCTCGGTGTGGTTCCAAGTGCGCTGGACCCAATGTCTATCTACTGTGATAACATGGGCGCCATAGCCAATGCGCAAGAACCAAGGTCACACAAGAAGCTGAAGCACATCAAGCTACGTTTCCACGCTATTCGAGAACATGTCCAAGATGGTGACATAAAGATTTGCAAAGTACACGCAGATCTGAATGTGGCGGATAAGTAAACTATCGTGAGACAAAGGGAAATTGGTATCGTATGTGAGTGGTTCATTCGATCGCAAAGTAATCGTAGAAATATGTGGGAGCCATATGAATTTACAGATTCCTCTATTGGTTATTGATCGGAGAAGTGTCTCGGTCATGTCCGCATAATTCACGAACCGTAGGGAGACACACTTAAGGATTCGATGTTGTTGAGTAGTTATGGAATGATGAGTAAGAGACCAAATGTTGTTTGGAGTCTCGGATGGGATCCGGGATATCACGAGGAGATCCGGAATGGTCCGGAGAATAAGATTCATGTAAGGAAAGTCCAGTTTCGGAGTTGGGGAATGATTCCGGTGTTTTCACCAGGAATGTTCTAGAAGGGTCCGACACTCCGAAGGGGAAGGGTACATGAATGTGTCATGACAATATGGAATGGTTGCATCATGTACTAGGTCACTTGGCTGGGCAAAATAAAGAAAGAAATCAAATCCAAGTTTGAAAGTCAAACGCCAATTTGAAAAGTCAAACGCCAAGTTTGCTTGGTGGAGGGAGAGTAGGAAACCTACTTGGGGAGGAAGTCCCCTCCCTCCACCCGCCGGCCAAGGAGGCCGAGTTGGGGGAGGACTCCCTCCTCCCAACCGGCCACCCTCCACCTATATAAGGAGGGGTAGGGCGCCCCCTACCCCTCACACCAAAAACCCTAGCCCCAAGCCGCCGGCGCCACCACCTCCTTGTGCTGCCGCCGCCTAGGGCACCTCCAACTCGGCGAGTTGGGGTTTCCCCAAACCCTAGCCGCCGGCCAAGCCCTCCCCTTGGTGCCCTCTAAACCTTAGATCACCAAGGCCTCTCTCATACTCCACCATACTCGCACCGGCTTAAGGCGAAGCCTTGCGGGATCTCCCCTCTACTTCTGACACCACACTGTCGTGCTACCGGAATCGCGAGGAGAGTGCTACAACCTCCGCTGCCTGTTGGAACAAGGGAGAGGAAGGTCTTCATCGAGTACTGAATGTGTGACCGACTGCGGAAGCACTGCCGAAACGCAGCGCCGGAAGGATCGTCTACGCGATCTTGAGATCGGCAAGAGTACGACTACATCACCCACAAGAATCTGCTCTCGTTAACCGCTTTGGAATATTCGAGGGTGAGTTCCTCTATCGACTCGTTGCTACAATCTATTAGATAGATCTTGGCTTGTTTGTTTGCATGTAGTAGAATTTTTTTGTTTTCCATGCTACGAACCCCTACAGGGCATACCTAGCTAATGACAAGAATTTGTCACGGTATTCTACTACGGTCATCCTTCCTTGCTTCAGTTCTCTGAACTCATCTCTCATTCTCTTGATCAGAACCGGTGGCACATGGGTTCTGCTGAACTTGACCTTGAATTCCTCCCAGGTCATCATCTGTCCTCCAGTCATTGCGCGAACGCTGTTCCACCATGCTCTTGCATCTCCGGCTAGATAGTGGGTGGCGAACATAACTTTCTCGTTGGCTTCCACTCCTGCGACTTCCAGGTTGTTCTCCATGGTTTGCAGCCAATCGTCTGCATCTAGGGGCTCTTCCGACTTAGTGAAAATAGGAGGGTTGGTGTTATGGAAATTCTTGAGATTAGGTCAATGATTGTCCTGATTTCCTTGGCCTTGATTGTTGTGGGCCAGCTGAGCTATCTGCTGAAGGGTGGCTAAGTTGGCTTGACGCTCCGCTCTTTCAGCTTCGCGGTCAGAGACCAACATTTGCAGGATCTCCAACATCGGATCCGGGGATGAACCACTTCCTCCGCGTGGCATCTGAAGATTGAGATAGATCATGAGAAAAGAGGGAAATTTCTAAGGTTCAGGGACTTTGAAAAGTTTTTAAAGTTTGACTCAGATTTTTTTTGCAACTTGCTTTTCATTCATTCATTCATTCATTCATTCATTCATAGCACACGATACAAACACACACCACAACAAAGGAAAAACAGATGGTTTTAAGAACCATTCCAGAAACTACGATACAGTGGGACCAGATACAACTCACTACGCTAGTGCTCAAGTGCTACTACTCCTTGGAGTCGGTGTAATCGTCATCCTCATCATCGTCATCGATGAAGGCAAAATCATCCTCATCGGTGAAGAAGTCCATGGCCTGATCCTCTAGAAAATCATCATCATCGCTGAGATAGGAGTAGGGGTCTCCACGAAGATCTTCTCCGGCATTCTCCCTTTCCTCCAGTTGCATGTCTCTCTCATGGATGGTCTCCTCCAAATCCGAGATACGGTGGCGAAGACGAGCAATGATGCGCTCCTTCTTGTCGAGCTGACGGCGACGAGACTTGCAATCCTTTGCTAGCATGGCGATGGTCTGATCCTTCGTCTTGATGATGGCGGACTTGTGGTTGGAGTAATCATGGGCATTGTCCAACTCCTGCTGACGATCATACATCATGAAGCTAAGGTGGTCCAACTGGGTCTTCAGCTCGGGGTGGTATGGGGCTTCCAGTGGCTGTCCCATAGCATCACGCCTTGGAAAGAACTCAAAGCGGGTACCCTTTATCTGGTTGATACTCTGCCCACACAGACGGGCAAGAGCTTCCTGCATGGCCCTAGCAAGTCCATCGAGCCAGTTGTTCTCTCTTAAGGTGAACTGAATTCCCTCGGCAGTGGGAGGTTCAATTTTTCCTCGGAGACTTGCAACAATTAGCCACTGCAGATCTTCTCCTCCTGGATCATTGAGCTGAGCTCCGAAGAACTCGGGGTGTGGACACTCCAGCATTTCTGCTAGCTGGTCCAGGTCACGTTCAAAGATGAGGTCTCCTCCATTCCCCAACTGATAAAACTTGTTGTACTTCACGTCCATCTATAAGAATATAGGATGAGTAAGTTAGTAGAGTGATGAAGTGTGTCAAATTTTAAATAAGTTTGTAAGAATTTTTGAGGACATGTATTTTTATGAAAGAATCCAAGTGATAAGAATGAGAATAAGTTTTTGTAAATACTCACTTCCTTTGGTTTTGAAACTATGTTTTTGATTCGAACGTCCATTCTAAACTAGGGTCTCCTATGGTTAGGATGGCTCTGATACCAACTTGTCAACACCCGGATTTTTAATCCCAGATGCCTGTTATGCCATACATCGCAATCCCAGGATTACCATTTTTGCGAGACATAACAGATTTGGATACCACAGTACATCATCCATTACAAACCATACATAAGGTCTTACACAAATAAGGATCTCATGATCTAGTTCTTAGTACAACTCAAGCAGCAGAATAACGTAATAGTAAAGGTAGCGTAGACGAAGCTCCATCTTCGGGGTCACAGGCAATGCTGATGATGGGAGATGATCCTAGTTGTCGCAACCTTCCTGGGTTCCATCATCCTGGTACTCTTCTTCATAGTCTGGACACGGGAATAGCCGGGGACAAAGACATGAGTACTCTTTAAGTACTCACAAACTAATACTAACAAGTTAAGGGGTTTTTGTAGTAGGACACTAAGCTCTAGGGTTGTTTTGCAAAAAAGCCAGATTTACCTCTACTAAGTTCAGAAGCAAGAAAAGCTAGTTGAAATTTTATAACACCTAAGTGGGAACTTGAATTTCATATCACAACTCTGTTGTGGTCAAGTCAAAATCTCAATTCATTTCACAAGTCATTTTGAAAACATCTGACCGGGGAATAGTATGGCCACTCCAACTGTCCATAACCGCGGACGCGGCTATTCGAATAGTTTGACACTCTGCAGAGATTGTACACTTTCACCACAACATTCGATACATCCGTCAGGAACAAATCCTGAATTCACCATACTCAGTATGCGGATAATCAATCCTAACCTTTCGATTACACGCCCTAGTATAGGCACCTCTCCTATGAGTTTGGCCTCCCAACCATGACCAGTTGTCATCTTGGGTACTGCACAGGTGGACAATCTTCACAAGGTAGCCTCAGCTCAGACCTTGGCCGTGAGGGAACCCATACTAAGGTATATAAGTTTCCAGTCAATCCCTACCCAATTTTCGGGTATTGTGGTTGTACGGTAAAATTGGAATGGTATCGCACCCATACAACCATTAGTTTTATAAAGGGCTAAGGCTCATGCCTCAACATTTTCATCATCAAAATCATCTGGTGTTCAGAAACCCATGTGAAAACATTTCAGTAAAATGACTCATCATTCCAAGGTTTTCATAACCATTTTCACCAAGTATTCCCATCTAAAGTTGATCAAGTTTTATGCTTAGCACTAGCATCTACAAGTGGGGTAAGTACTAATGAGGGGTGGTAAACACGTGGAGATTAATTAAGTTCAATCTCATGCCTTAGGATGACATCAAGATTATCTAGCTTAGGCCAAATTTAATGCTCTTTATGCAACCTTCAATTATCTTTCTAGAATATACAAGTCACTTAAGTCAACTCTAAGAGAAAGTTTTGATAAAGAAATAAAGTATAAAGTTGGCAAGTAAAACTAGGATTGGGTATCATCAAAATGTGTCTAACCAAGCATGCTTAGTGCATTGCATAGGTTATCTAACTTTCATAATTGCAAGTGTTAGCTTGCAGAGATCAACTTGGTTACTAAGGCTTGCTAAAGTAGAGTATCTTGCAAGTGTTAGCTTGCCTTGTGCAGAGCAGTGGTTGAAGTTCTCCTCGGCTTCTTCTTCGTAGTATCCTCCTTCCTCCTTGTATCCTTGGTCGGTACTAGCGTCTATAAATAAATACGAGGTACACAATCACCAAACAATACTTAACTATTTGCAATCATCACACAAAGGTGCACTATAGATGATCTAGCATCATCACCTATCATTACAAGATGAAAGGTTTTGTCTTATTTATTTTATTTTTAGAAAAGTAATTTCTACTCGTTGAAAAACTACTTAAGATTTAATATTCTCCAACTCAAACATGGGATCATGTTGACACATGTCATCACCACATATTTCAGTACATGGCAATGTGATTTAAAGTGGTGTCACAATTTAATAAGGTTTAACCTTTTTATTTTAAATAATTAAAGTGACTAGAAATGCCTATGTGGCATTCTTTTATTACTTGAGCATTATTTCTGTAAGTAAACCCATATGTTTTTATATATTCTGAAAGGTGATCAAATGTGATTTTTGAGGGTTGGAATCAACTCAAAAGCTATTATGGTGGAAATTTGAAAAATGTTTGAATCCAGAAATGCTTCTGACTTGTTATTTTTACCAAGGTTGATCTACAGATCCAAATGATTTGAATCCAACGGGCTTCGATTAAGCATTTTAGTACCTTTCTAACAAAATTGGTTTCATGAAATTTGGTCCACTGAATCGAGCTGGGTTGATTTTTGAAACTAGGTATAGAACTGATTTTGAATTAAAATAGAAAAATCTAAATTCAAATGGCTAGGCTGCGCGGGAAATGCTAATGGGCCGGCCAAGTGTCACTCCGCAGCGCGGGGCTCAGCTGACATGGGGGTTCCACACGTCAGTGGCTCATAACACGCGAAGCGGTACGGGGCGATGTGGTGCGTTGGATTAGAAGTGAGATCAACGGCTGAGGGTTGTCGTCGACGATGAACATGTCACCGGTGAGCTCGAACCCTAGCGGCTCAGTGGGGGTCGTGGGAGGCTCACCGGCGCTCAGGCGAGGTTCGGCGATGGGGGCGAACGACGAAGTCGATGACGGCGATTCTCCTGGCATTGGCAGCTCCTCCTGGGGCGGCTCCAATCGATGGCTTCCTTCTTCTTCAGCAGCGGTGAGCTCTGGCCAAATTCCAGCGATGCGCTGCTTGCCTTGCTCTGGGAGTGAGGTGGGGTGGTTCTAGGTGAGAGGGGAGTGAACTGGTGTGAAGAAATCGAGCGGGGGTCGTCTCCTTTTATAGCCTCGACGGCGAGACCGAGAGGGATGGGAAGGCGACGGTGGCGACATGGCTACGGGCGGCTAGAGGCATGGCTGCGGTTGGCGATCGACGGGCGGTCTCCTGGCGATGCTCTAGAACTTGAATGCGATCTTAGGGGCGGTGGCAAATGGTCGGGAATGTGTGGTGCTCTGCGAGGCAGAGGCGGCGAACTCCGCGGCGAGCGGTGGCCACGGGGTACGGGCGATGAAACGAACATGTATGGTGGTCTGCTAGGACGGTGGGGTGCATGCTGGCGAGCAGCAAGGGCTCGAGGTGGTCGGGTTGCGTGGGAACGGCGCGTGCTCTGGGGTACGCGTCGGCATGGTCGACAGCGGCACGGGTGCGGCGTTCTTGGCGGTTCTGGTCTCTGTCTTCGAGCTAGTGCTGGTCGAGAGGGGGCGGTGAGGCATGGGCTGCATGCTAGACAAGGTGGGCACGGCTAGTTCTTCTCCTAGCTTGCTATCCACACTGAGGTGACATGGTGAGGCTCGGCCTGCTCACCATTGATGGCATTGGCAAGATCACAGTGGTGCTAGGGGTTAGTTAAAGATGCTAGATGATCTACTAAGGCTAGTTGCAACCAGATAGGGAACAAGGTTGGCCAAAACACTGCTCAACATAGTGTTTTTGATTTTGTTGATTTGAATCTGCAACCTGTTCGATGAAATGGCCGCAAGAACTTTATTTTTGAATTTTGAAAAGATTTTTGGTGGGTGTGCTAGGCATGTGTTGGGGATTCTGTGGGTGCTTGGGTTTTGAAAATTGAGCTTGTTTGAGTGGTTTTTGAAATAGTGGGATCTTCCCATATGAGATAGATTCAATTTTAAACTGTCATTTAAACATAGCATTTGAATGTTTTTGGATGATCACAAAGTGTCCCTTGGTACCTTATTATGAGTACTAACAAGGGGTGCAAAGATCCATACATGTTTCTATTGAGTTTTGAAAATTAGAGATAGCCAAAGTAGGCATGGGAGTTAATTTGGCCAAAGTGACCATTCACTTAATTTATTCATTTTGAGTTGTTTGTATTTGGGAAAAGTTTGGGGATTGTTTAGATGATGTTTATTTCACCTAAGAATCATTTTACAAGCAAAGAAACACAGAACCATGGCAATTCAAAAGAATCCAAATTTTAATACACACACATATGAATGCTTTCATATTTTTAGTTGGGAAAGTTTTTGTTAACCCTAATTTTGATGATTAGAGTTTGATGATCCAATTTTAATATTTTTGGGATGTTACATATGGTGGATTAGGGTTTCCCGGAAATCTAGGGTTTAGAAAACCGGGAGGAAGAGAAGGTGTCGGCGGCGACGCTGCGGCGGGTCGGCGGCGACGCTGCGGCGGGTCGGCGGCGACGCTGCGGCGGGTCGGCGGCGGCGGCTCGGCGGGTCGGCGGCGGCGGCTCGGGTGGAGAGGGGCTAGGGCTTGTGTGCTTTGGGGCAGCCCTCCCCCTCTATTTACGAGAGGGGGGCAGCCTTGGGAGGGGTGGGTTTGAATCCAAACCCAAACCCAAGTTGGATTGAGAGAAGGACTTGTTTCTTCTCCCACTAGGAAACCATTGTTCTAGTTTGACTTTTCAAACTTCCCGTTTGACTTTCAATTTAGAGCTTTAATTCTCTCTTGTAAATGCACACACCAAGTGACCTAGGACATGATCCAATCATTCCACTTACCCATGACACATTCATGGACCATTCTCCTTCTGGACCGGTGATCCTTCTAGAACCTTCTAGAACCTCTCCGATGAAAACATCGGAATCTTTCCCGAACTCTGGAATCGGACTTTCCTTATATGAATCTTATTCTCCGGACCATTCCGGATCTCCTCGTTATATACCGGATCCCATCCGAGACTCCAAACAACATTCGGTATCCCTACTAACATTACATATCTACTAAACAACATGGAATCCTTAAGTGTGTCTCCCTACGGTTCGTGAATTATGCGGACATGACCGAGACACTTCTCCGATCAATAACCAATAGAGGAATATAGAAATTCATATGGCTCCCACATATTTCTACGATTACTTTGCGATTGAATGAACCACTTACATACGATACCAATTTCCCTTTGTCTCACGATAGTTTACTTATCCGAGGTTTTGATCGTCGGTATCTCTGGATACCTATTTCAACCTCGTTAACGGTAAGTACTCTTTTCTCGTTCCCGTGATATGTGATACCTTGTGATCCAGTCACATGCTTGCAAGCTAATTGGATGACATTCCACCGAGAGGGCCTAGAGTATATCTATCCGTCATATGGATGGACAAATCCCACTCTTGATCCATGTGCCTCAACCCATACTTTCCGAACACTCAATGCCACCTTTATAGCCACCTAGTTACGGTGTGGTGTTTGATGTCATCAAAGCATCCTTCTGGTGATGGTGATTAACATGATCTCATGGTCGAAGGAACTAGGTTACTATGTATCAGAAAGCTTATAGCAAACGAACTGTTAAAATGACTTGATCTTTATGCTATGCTTATCTATAGGAGTATGTCCATCATACCATTCTCCTAATGATATAATCTTGTTGTTAATAACATCTCAATGCTCATGATCAGGAAACCACGATCATCTATTAACCAATAAGCTAGTATTACAAAGAGGCTTTACTAGGGACTCTAATTTAGTTTACAAATCACACAAGTATTAATGTTTCTGGTTAATACTATTATAGCATGAATGTAAACATTTATCATAAACAAAAAGATATAATAATAACCACTTTTATTATTGCCTGTAGGGCATATCTCCAACAGACGAAGGATTTGCAGCATTGCATTATCATGCGTGCCTTCGTTTCGTCCAGAGGTAGCATCCCGCTCTCGAGGTAGGCGAGGTATGGCGAGGTCCAATCGCTAGGTTCTAAGACCACGGCGACCTAGGTGGGTTCTGGTTGTAGCGGTATCCTGACATCGATCTCCTTCGACAGGGAGACCGAAATCTTGTGGATGGTGTCGAGGAAGACACTAGTGGGCAGAGTTTGTCGAGCCAATCCGATGCAGGAGAGGGCGTCAGCCTCCTCATTCTTGCGCCTGTCGATCCACTCGACGAAGTAGCCGAAGAAGTGGCCCCCCAAGGGAGAGGGCGTCGTAGGTACCAGCGACTTGTGCGGTGACGAGGTCGGAGTCACCGTAGCACCATAAGCGATTGACGTTCATCTCCTTAGCTGACCGCATGACATGGAGGATGGCCTCGTATTCGGCCATGTTGTTGGTGCAGGGAGTGAAGTCGAGGTATAGCACGTAGCAGAGCTTGTCGCCTTTGGGGGAGGTGAGTATGATCTCTGCTCCTGCTCCATCCGCGTTCTTGGACCCGTCAAAGTGGAGTGACCAGTAGTGGAGGTATGGCAGCTTCTCTGGTTGTTGTGCCTCTTCCTAGTCGGCGAGGAAGTCTGCTAGGGCCTGCGACTTGATCGCCTTGCGTGGCTCGTACTTGATGTTGTGGACGCCGATTTCAACGACCCACTTGGCGACTCGTCCGGTCGCCTCGGTTGCGGATGATGTCCTACAGTGGCACGGAGGATATGACCGTGATGGGGTGCTCCTGGAAGTAGTGTGGGAACCACCGCTGGGTTCAGAAGACCACGTATACCAATTTCTGGTACTGCGGGTAGCGCTGCCATGAGTCCGTGAGGACTTCACTGATGTAGTACACCGGACGCTGTATGGGGCGCTCCTTTCCCTCTTCTGGTTGCTCGACGACCATCATGGCGCTGACAACTTGCGTGGAGGCCGTGACGTAGACAGGCATCGACTCCTTGTCGACGGGTGTGGCGAGTAGGGGTGCGGCGAGTAGCACTTCTTTGAGCACTTTTAGCGTGTAGTCCGCCTCTTTGTCCCATTGGAACATGGGGTTCTTGCACATGAGGTGGTAGAGAGGCATTGCCTTCTAGCCTAGCCAGGGGATGAAGCGACTGAGAGACGCGACTTGACCATCCAGCTTCTTGACGTCGTGGAGGCACTCGGGTTTCCCGAGCCGTGGGATTGTGTCGATCTTGGTGGGATTCGCCTCGATGCCTCGCTTGGAGACTGCGTACCCTAGGAGCTGCTCGGTGGGCACGCAGAAGGTGCATTTTCCTCGGTTGAGCTTGATCTTGTACCTCCACAAATTTGCGAAGGTTTTGGCCAGGTCAGCGAGTAGGTCTCTTTGGCGATTGGACTTGACCACCACGTCGTCGATGTAGACGTGGATGTTGCGGCCATTTTGGCTCGCAAGGCACTTCTGCATGCACCACTGGTAGGTTGCTCCGGCGTTTTTAAGGCCAAACGTCATGGCGGTTGATACGTCGTAAATGTATCTATAAATTTTAATGCTCCATGCTTGTTTAGTATCAACTTTGCTATGTTTTATCTACACTTTGAGGTATTTTAATACATTTTCTGGGAATAACCTATTAACAAGATGTCGCAATGCCAGTTGCTTGTTTTCTGCTATTTTTGGTTTCAGAAAAGCTAGTAAGGAAATATTCTCGGAATTAGACGGGACAAAAGCCAAAGTCAATATTTTACCGGAGAGAAGACGGAGTCCAAAGGGCAGCCGAAGGGGGGCCACGGGGTGGCCACACCCTACGGCGGCACGGGTCCACTCTAGGGCGCGCCGCCCTATGGTGTGGGCCCCCTGTCCGGCAACCGACCTTGCCCTTTCGCCTATAAAGTCACCCCGATGCAGAATCCTAAGTACCCGATCAAATCTCCACGAAATAGTCCATAGTCGCCGCCAACATCATCCCTAGATCGGGTGGGGGGGGGGATCTGAAGCTCTTCCTGGCACTCTGCCGGAGGGGAGAGATCATCCTGGAGGCCTTCTTCATCACCATGCCAACCTCCGGTATGATGCGTGAGTAGTTCACCCTTGGACTATGGGTCCATATAATAGCTAGATGGTTGTTTCTCCTCCTTTGTGCTATCATGTTTAGATCTTGTGAGCTCCGTTCATGATCAAGATCATCTATTTGTAATCTTACATGTTGTGTTTGCGGGGATCCAATGGATATTGAGATACTATGTCAGATTGATTACTGATTCTACATGTCTGTGTTATTTGTGATCTTGCATGCTCTCCGTTGCTAGTGGCTATCTTGGCCAAGTAGATTCTTGTGACTCTAAGAGGGAGTATATATGCTCGATAGTGGGTTCATGCCTCTAGTAATCTGGGGAAGTGACAGAAATATCTAAGGTTGTAGATGTGTTGTTGCTACTAGGGAGAAAACAACAATCTTTTGTTCATGGAACAATTGTATTGTTTACTTTACACGCATTGCTTAAGCAATTATCCATTGCTTGCAACTTAATACTAGAGGGGGTTCGGATGATAACCTGAAGGCGGATTATTAGTCATAGATGCAGTTGGATTACGGTCTATGTATATTGTTGTAATGCCCAATCAAATCTCATAGGAGTCATGATGTCTAGTATATGCATTGTTATGCTTCCTCAATCTGTCAATTGCCCCGCTGAAATTTGTTCACCCAGCATGTTATATATCTTAAGGAGAACACCTCTAGTGAACTGTGGACCCCGATACAATATTTATCATTGATACATCATCTACTGTTACCGTTTACTTTCTACAAGCAACCACTATCTTCCAAACTATATGTTTAATACTTTGTTTTCAGCAAACCGGTGAGATTGACAACCTCACTATAAGTTGGGGCGAAGTCTTGAGTTTGTGTTGTGTAGGTTCCAAGTTGTTAGCAACACCTTGGAGTTGTTTCTTACTCCTCTGGTTCGATAACCTTGGTTTCATAACTAAGGGGAAACTTACTGCTGTGCTCATCATACCTTCCTCTTGGGGTTTCCCAACGAAGCTCTACAGTGATCTGAGCCATCAAGACATTTTCTGGCGTCGTTGCTGGGGAGTTAAGGACAACTTCAATCTCTTCCTCCTCGACAGTCACCTTTCAGGGAGAAAGAAGATTCTCGCGTGGGGAGTCTCTCACAACCATTCTCTTTACTTTGTTTTTGTTTTGCTTAGTTTCTTTTGCTTTGTTTTCCTTGTTTCTTTCTTTCAAAAAACAAAAAAAATAGTTTCGTTTGGTTTGCTTTTTCTTATCAGAAACACAAAAAATTAGTTCCTACTATAGTTGTTGGTCTGTTATTGCCTTGCTTTGTCATGCTTTCTATCAATGGTTGGTTTCTTTGAAACTAGTTCTTATTAGCAAGGTGGGTTCATAGAAGAACAAAAATATTATTACAAGGAATACCGCTTGTCACAAAAAGGGAAACACTTATGGGATAAAATTAATAAATTTAATGCCATTGCTAGAAACGTGTGCTCGACTTATAATGTTACTTATTGCTTTGATAAATCTTATTGCTGTAGGAGGTATACACACCTGCCTTTTCAATGTGAGTATAATGATAATGTTACCATATCTTCTTAAGTTAAAGGAAATTATGACTTTTATGATGTGGAACAAATTGAAGAATTTATTGCTTGGAAGGGTGCATTTGAACTTGCCAGTTTGCTTGAAAATACTGATGATTCACCTTATAAAAATGAGGTTTATGGTATACTTAAAATTTTCTTTGATAATTACAAGGAAGAAAATGGCTATATTCTTGAATATATGAATAGATGCTTTCCACAAATGGAAGAGACTAATGCCTTGCATGATCTTATGGAAGAAGAAGTTGCTGAAACGGGAAGCTCATTAGATGAAAAAAGGAGGAGAGTGATGAACAAAAGGAGGAAGAATGGATTAGCTACCCATGCCCACCTTCTAATGAGAGTAACTCTTTATACCTTACATTATTTGATTGTCCCCCATGCTTAGCAAAGGAGGATGAATGTTATGTTCCTGTGGATCCTTTTGAAATATCTACTTTGGGTAAAACCTATGATATTAATTGTGCTCCTGTTATCTATGATAATCCATGCTATTTTGATAAATCTTATGATAATCCTTTATTTGTGCCTAACTTCGAAATGCATGATACTAAAGAGTTTTGCTTAGAAAATGTTTATGATAAAGCTCTAGATGATGGTCCTATATTGGTTGATAATATTAATTATACTACTATTTAAAATGAGATTGGAGGGGTGTTGACATCTTGGAACCCCATACCTCTTGAGAATGATCAGTCATCTTGTTATAAAATTGTTAAAAGTGGGTTTGATTCTAATCCCACTATTTTTGAGCTTGATAAAAATTATGTGTTTGTAGATCATGAAAAGCATGCTTTATGTGATAGTTATATTGTTGATTTTATTCATGAGGCTACTGAAAATTATTATGAGAGAGGAAAATATGGTTGTAGAAGTTTTCATGGTACTGAAACACCTCTCTATGTACTGAAAGTTTTGAAGTTACTCTTGCTTTATCTTCCTATGCCTATTACTTTGTTCTTTGTGAATTTATTTGTGTACAAGATTCCTATGCATAGGAAGTGGTTTAGACTTAAATGTGTTTTGAATTTGATTCTTGATGCTCTCTTTTACGCCAATTCATATTTCTTATGTGAGCATCTTATCAAACTATCAAGCCTAGCTAAAAGGCATTAAAGAAAAGCGCTTATGGGAGACAACCCATTGTTTTATTTCGTTAGGATTTTCTTTTGTTGAGTCTTTGAAGTTATTACTTCTGTAATAACCTCTTCTTATCCTTTTTGTGTGGTCTTTGTGACAAGAATAACCTCTAATGAGAGAGAAGTAAGATTTGGGGAAGTTGCTGTCCCGAAACAGATTTTTGTGCTCCACTGTAAAAATTCGTGAAAAATCTCTGTATGTCGGATTGAGCTCTAATTTTTTGAGATTATGCCCCAGGTTGTTATCTAACTTTCGTTAGTTTAACATTTTTAGATTTTAGCAACAGAAGGTCTTCGAAAAAATCGATGTTTACCTGCTGGTCTGTTTTGATAGATTTCTGCCACACTTGAGCTTTTAAAAGGAATTTCTACAGTAGCTTGTGTTCTAATGAAAGTTTTTCTTGTGTTGAAACTAAACCCAAAGGTCTATTGTATTGAATACACTAATGTTACTAATGAAGATTGTGTGAAGTTTTGTATGAAGGAAATTTTCAAGTGTAGGGGAAGAATGATGTAATGAGATGAAGAATGGACAAAAGCTCAAGCTTGGAGATTCCACCCCGTGTCACCCCAAGAAATATTCAAGAGGTACAAGCGTCAAATCTTGGGGATGCCCAAGGCACCCCCTTCTTCATCAATAAAAATCTCAGGTCTCTCTAGACACATCGTTTTTATTATTTCATGCACTGTTGTGTTGTTATTGGAGCGTCTTAGTTTTCGTTTGTTTAGTTTACTTGAATAAAGTAGTTGGACCCCCCACTTTTGCACTTTTTGTTTCAAATAAGTTGATTGGTGTTGGAAAAGAGTAGAAAGTTTCATGCTTATAGTGGTACAAAAGGGAGCTTGTTTTAACTATGGATTAGACTTTATCATGTCATGCTAGATGTTGCTTTGACTTTATGCTTAGTGATTATTGCTGTAGCATGACTTGTTCCAAACAACTGAGAATGCTTAATGTGCCTTGCAAGAATCATGCGTTATTTTAGCATAAAAAGGCATAATATTTTGGAATTCCCCTTTGATGCTTTGTTTGGGTTGACTTGGCACATGCTCACACCATGTTATGACTATGAACCAGACACCTTAGCCTCTATGATCATTTAGTTTTTGACTTGAGATACCACTTTATGCTTTAATTGATAATGTTTTGTCACTCTACATGATTATGTCCATTATTGCTCTCTTAGTTGGTTGCTCCCAGTCTTTTGCTAGCCTCCACTTGTATTGAGTAAGCTCTACTCATGCATCCAAATCCCAAAAAACCAAGTTATTCCAAATAGTCCACTATAAATTCCTATGCATGGTGTGTTACACCATTCCAAGTATATTCATGTTTTATCTATCTTCCAAATTAAACTTGTTATGAGAAAATTAGTGATTAAAGCTCTCACAAACTTGACGGCACACTTTACTTTCTTGCACCTAATAAGCTTGAACCATTGTGTCATCTATGTTGTATATGCTTGCACTTATAAGTTGGGAATTAGCAGAACCATGCCGTCATGGGGAACGCTCTCAACACTTGTACATATTACCCAGTTGATATCATGATCTTTTGTTTGCGATGTCGGTGGTGTGAAATAAAAGGGGAGCTTGTAAGCTCATGGAGTTTGTATAGGTGTTAAAGAAACGCCTGGCGTCTAGCCTAAGCCATGCCTAATCATGGTGGAAACTTGCAGCATAACCATAGTGAGCAATCTGTGAAGCATACTCAATAAAAACCTATGCAAATAGCAAATAAAAAGATCGCTGAGATGCTCACTGTCTGTTGCCTTGTCCTTTTGATATGGGATAGCTCCTGTGTCATGGGCCAAGGGGTACCCTATTGGCGTCTCTCTATGATACACATATACTTACAATGACAAGAACTTGCTTGTGACTAAAGTTGAGTAGCATGTGGAACAGCCCTCGTACTCAAGGGACATGAGATTGCCAACTTATGATTTGTCAAGCATATACTCCATATTTGTTTCACTTTAACCTTAATCACTTCAAGATGCTTATGATAGGGGCAATGAGAGCTGAAAGCTAATAAGTACCATAATTTTTGGAAGCTCTTTATGAAACTTGAAATCACTGCTTCCCTCTGTGAAGGGCCTTTCTTCCTACTTTTATGTCGAGTCTCCACCTTTTATCTTTATGCACCAATTAAGAGAGCATAGTTGTCATTCTTAGTTTTATGTGCATTGTCACAAAACTTATTGATTGATTCATAATGTTGATATTGCTTGTTTTTGAACTATTTGTATCTAGTCACCCTTATGAACTTTGAAGGTGTCCTATGCATTTATGTTTTTCTACTCCATGAGGGACAAGCTGAATACCACACATGCTATGTTTTATATATGTGAAACAAACAAACGTCTTTCAATGCATTGTTATTCATGATCCTTTGTTTGTACCTTTTCATGTTACAACATAGTTACTATGTCCTATTGTTAGAACTACATCTTCATGTTCATGTTTAGAGTACTTTGATCCCAGCTATCAATGCTTTGCAAATGGTTTGATTAAGATTCTGATGGTGCATGTCACCTAAAAAATTATTCTTTTTATCACTTACCTACTCGAGGACGATCAGGAGTTAAGCTTAGGGATGCTTGATACGTCGTAAAAGTATCTATAATTTTTGATGCTCCATGCTTGTTTAGTATCAACTTTTCTATGTTTTATCTACACTTTGAGGTATTTTTATACATTTTCTGGGACGAACCTATTAACAAGATGCCATAGTGCCAGTTGCGTGTTTTCTGCTGTTTTTGGTTTCAGAAAAGCTAGTAAGGAAATATTCTCGGAATTGGACGAGACAAAAGCCAAAGTCATTATTTTATCGGAGAGAAGACGGAGTCCAAAGGGCATCCGAAGGAGGGACACGGGGTGGCCACACCCTAGGGCCGCATGGGTCCACCCTAGGGCGCACCGCCCTATGGTGTGGGCCCCCTGGCCGGCAACCGACCTTGCCCTTTCTCCTATAAAGTCACCCGATGCATAAACCCTAAGTACCCAATCAAATCTCCACGAAACAGTCCGTAGCCGCCACCATCATCCCTAGATCGGGGGGGAGGGGATCTAAAGCTCTTCATGGCACCCTGCCGGAGTGGAGAGATCACCTCGGAGGCTTTCTTCATCACCATGCCAGCCTCCGGTATGATGCGTGAGTAGTTCACCCTTGGACTATGGGTCCATACAGTAACTAGATGGTTATTTCTCCTCCTTTGTGCTATCATGTTTAGATCTTGTGAGCTTTGTTCATGATCAAGATCATCTATTTGTAATCTTACATATTATGTTTGCGGGGATCCGATGGATATTGAGATACTATGTCAGATTGATTATTGATTCTATCATGTCTGTGTTATTTGTGATCTTGCATGCTCTCCGTTGCTAGTAGCTATCTTGGCCAAGTATATGCTTGTGACTCCAAGAGCGAGTATTTATGCTCGATAGTGGGTTCATGCCTCTAGTAATCTGGGGAAGTGACAGAAATCTCTAAAGTTGTAGATGTGCTGTTGCTACTAGGGAGAAAACAACAATCTTTTGTTCATGGAACAATTGTATTGTTTACTTTACACGCATTGCTTAATGCAATTATCCGTTGCTTGCAACTTAATACTGGAGGGGGTTCGGATGATAACCTGAAGGTGGATTATTAGTCATAGATGCATTTGGATTACGGTCTACGTATATTGTTGTGATGCCCAATCAAATATAATAGGAGTCATGATGTCTAGTATATGCATTGTTATGCTTCCTCAATCTGTCAATTGTCCCACTGTAATTTGTTCACCCAGCATGTTAACTATTTTAAGGAGAACACCTCTAGTGAACTGTGGACCCCGGTCCAATCTTTATCATTGATACATCATCTACCGTTATCGTTTACTTTCTACAAGCAACCACTATCTTCCACACTATACGTTTAATCCTTTGTTTTCAGCAAACCGGTGAGATTGACAACCTCACTGTAAGTTGGGGCAAAGTCTTGAGTTTGTGTTGTGTAGGTTCCAAGTTGTTAGCAACACCTTGGAGTTGTTTCCTTACTCCTACCGGTTCGATAACCTTGGTTTCATAACTGAGGGGAAACTTACTGTTGTGCTCATCATACCTTCCTCTTGGGGTTTCCCAATGAAGCTCTTCAGTGATTTGAGCCATCAGCGGTGTAGCAGTAGGCGTTGAATGGCGTGATGAACACTGTCTTATCTTATTCCTCGACCGCCATCTTGATCTAGTTGTAACCAGAGTACGCGTTGAGGAAGCACATCGACTCCGAACCCGTGGTCGAATCTATGATCTGATTGATGCGTGGGAGGACGAACTGCTCCTTTGGGCAGGCACTGTTGATGTTGGTGTAGTCGATACACATTCTCTAGGTCTTATTTTTTTCATTACCAGGACTGGGTTTGCCAGCCACTTGGAGTACTTGATGGGCCGAATGAAGCCTGCAGCAAGTAGGCGCTGCACTTCTTCGGCGATTGCTCAACGGCGCTCTTCATTGAAGGGCTGCAACGACTGCTTGACAGGTCGCGCTTTGGGGTCGGCATTGATTTTTGGCTTTGCGGGTTCCCTCAGGACATCTGACATGTCAAATGGCTTCCATGTGAAGATGTCGCAATTCTCACAGAGGAAATCGATGAGCGCGCTTTCCTAGGCGGGGCTCATGCCCGCCCTGATGGTGACCGTCTGGCTGGAGTTGTCCGGGACCAGCTTGACGGTGCGGGTGTGCGTGGCGGCTTCGAACGCGGTCGACCCAACGTTCTCTGCCTTGGGCTTCTTCTGGATCGTGGGGTCGCACCTGTCGACTCCACTCGCGTACCTAGCGAGATCCTCGGCGTGGTTGGTTTCCGCGGCAATGACGGCGTCCGCGAGTTCAGCGCCTTTTTCCTCGCACTCCACGGCCATATCGGGGTCGCCGTGGACGGTGATGATGCCGCATGGTCCTGGGTGCTTCATCATGTTGTACACATAGTGCGGTGCCACCATGAACTTGGTGAATGCTTGTCGCCCCAGGACACAGTGGTAGGGGCTGCTGAAGTTCACCAGCTCGAAGACGATCCGCTCGGTGTTGAAGTTAGCGAGTGTGCCGAAGGTGACTGGCATCATCACCTTACCGATCGTACGCCTTCCGACCGGGGACGATGTTGTGGAAGGTGGTGAGAGTCGTCTCGATCATCGACTGCGGGAGCTACAATCGTCTGAAGGTATCCAGATAGAGGATGTTGATGGAGCTCCCGCCGTCCATCAGTGTCTTGGGGAGCCAGTAGTCAACCATTTTGGGCTTAACTACCAGGGTGACTCGCCCGGGGTACTCGATCCGTGGCGAGTGTTCCTCACGGCTCCACGTGATGCGCTACTCGGACCAGTTGAGGAAGCGGGGGACGTCGACCTAGGACACCGCATTGACGGCGACTGCACGGGCGAGGACCTTCTTCTCGCGCTTGGTTCCGAGCCCGGTGAAGGTGTAGAGTGAGTCGACATTGTTTCCAAAGGCACCGGCATTGCCGTGGTCCCTTGGCGGGTTGTTGTTGGGGTCTTCCCTTGCTCGCCTTTCCTTCTCTATCTCCTTTAGGGAGTGGCAGTCAGCGGTGGTGTGAGTGGTGGGTTTACCCTCCTTGCTATGATAGACACATGGCTGCTTGATCAGAGCTGCGGGGTCGAATTTCAGCCTCACGCGGTAGTTTCCGTTGTCGCGGTAGTTTCCTCCATCGCGGTGGAAGTTCTTTGGCTTGCGTGGTGCGTAGCCGGCATTGGCGACAAAGTCGACTTGCCCGTCACCGCGGCGCTTGCCGGTGAGGTGAGTGTTGCTATAGCGCAGTTCGTGCTGTCTTCCGTTGTCGAGGCTGCTTGGGCGGCGGTTTCCGCCAGACTCGTCGTCTGTCTCTTGGTTCGGGTCTTCCTCCGCGTAGCGCTCGGCAATATCGAGGAGGTCGGGGATGTTGTCGAGCATTTGGTAGACCCTCTTGATCTTGGTGACTAGAGGTTCGTACCGACACGAGTTCTTGAAGCAGTGGATCACCGTGTCCAGGTGGATCCCGGAGGCGTTGATCCACAGGTCCTGCCATCGCTAGACCCAGTGGCGGGTCGACTCACGCGGTCCCTGGATGCATGGCTCCAGGTATTCTATGGTGGTGGCACGGGTGTAGGAGCCCTCGAAATGCCTGACGAAGGCCTCGTGCATGTCCTCCCATGAGTCGATGCTGTCAGGGGGAAGGGTATTGATCCATTGCCGAGTCGCTCCCTCCATCATAAAGGGGAGGTAACGAGCGGCGAGGACGTCGGTGTGGCCAGCGATTCCCATTGCCATGAGGCATGTGTCCATCCACATAGCTGGGTCGTACATAGGGTCGTACTTCTCGATCTCCTTTGGCGCTTTGAAGTTGGCCGGATATTTTTCGTCTCGGATCATAGGTTCGAAGCACTGGGGGCCGACTCAACTGAGGGATCCCCTTGGCTCGGAGTTGCTGCGGTTGGTGAGGGTATGTCTTAGGTCATTGGGCTAGCGTGCTCGCCAAGTTTAGTTGTTGATGATATGTGTCCGCACGTCGATCGGTTGCCCATTGGCGGCAACCGTGTTGTTTGCCATTCGCGGATCGTTGGTGGAGAGCTCTGGGTGCACGGCCCGTGGTTGAGGCTGCAGGGGTTCGGGTGGCGGGAAGTTGAGAGTGTTGGCGATCATTGGGCGGCCGCTTGAGGCCTCCGTGCTCCCAGAGGAGCGGGAGAACATCTGTCCCCATGAGTCAGATCCCGCGGCTTGTTGCTCGACGGCCCTGGCGAGTAGGGCCTGTGCGTACTTGACTTGCAAGGTGCCTTCCCCCGTGATGTTGAGGTTGGCGACCGCGGACTGCCCCGCGATGACGTTGTCCATTGGGGTGGAGTACAGCGGGAGGCCATTCGTGTCGCGCTCTTGCAGAGGGATGAGGACTCTAGGCTGGTTGGGCGGAGGCGTGCGGCCGAGTGGCAGCAGGGGAGCCCCACTCGCTGGTGCTCCTAGTGGTGGACGGGCGCTGAAGCCAGGCGGTGTGTTCTCGCAGATCGCACGATCGGTCGCGTGAGTAGGGTCATTGTCCTCATCGATGTTCAGGGCACAACCCTAACACTAGGGTTCAGGCGCGTCCTGAAGCGGCGCTGGTGGTAGAGCGAGAGTTCCTGTGCCATTGCTTGCTTGAGGCAAAAATTTTGCGCTCGGCCTGCTCCTTGCGTGCCGCTTCTTCTAGGCACAGGCGGGCTTACTCGACCTCCATCGCCGTCGCGGTCAGCGGAATTGTCTTGCAGAAGGGGTCTGGCAGGGCGCTCATGCTTCCCGCCATGTAGGTCGCGATGATGCGACTGGATCTGGCACGGAGATCGCCGGAGTTCTCCGACCCGGAGTCGGAGTCGAAGATCTCGAGGATGGAAGAATCCTAAAAATCCCCCGCATTGGAGACTCGCGCGATGGAGCCTTATGGTGACGCGATGATGATGGACCCGCGACCGAGGCAGGGGTCGCCGAGTCGGTGTCATTGTGGAGGGTCGCGTCGTCTGCGGCCGCATCAGTTTCGGCCATGTTGCCGTTGGCCGAGTCATACTCGGAGGCGAGGCGGGGGATGGTGCGGATGTGACTCTCAGAGAGTCAATCGCATGGTGGCAACTCTCCGATGATCTCATATCCATGGAGACGATGAAGTCCGTGAAGACGACGAAGAGGTTGATGGTGCCGACCGACATTATGGCGTTGTGCGTGACTGGGCACGACACCAAGACGTAGCTCCTGGGCAAGATCTGGAGGATCTCGCCGCACGGGATCATGCGGCCGGTGGAGATTGACTAGTTGATTGGCAAGTAGGGTCTCGCCACGAAACTCAGGCCGGACCAGCCAGGCCCCACGATGGGCGCCACTGTCATGGGAATGGCCACGACAGGTGCTACGATTGACAGCGAGTAGTAGGAAGAAGGGCAAGGGCGGCCAGCCATCTATGGTGCGAGATGAGGGCGGAGACACAAGGGTTTACCTAGGTTTGTCCCCCTAGAGGGTGAAGACCTACTCCTGCTAGATTGTATTATCGAGTGGTTACAAGGGTGGCGAGTTCGGTGGCTAGGCAACGAGTTGATGGGGTGTGTGATGGAATGTGAGTACCCTAGGGAGGTTTATATAGGGGTACCTCACTAGGGTTTATAGATATACAACTGGGTCAGTTGGGAACTCAGAGGACTTGACCTAATCCGACTGGGCCTAGCTACGCTTCTGGGCCTCCAGCTTCCAATCGCCAGGTCCTTCATTGAGTCGTGATCCAGTCGCCGTCCTGCAGGCCCACTCCCTGGGAGTTTGATCCAGTAGGAAACGTGCTGCTGGTCATAGCCCATTCGACATATCCCCATCAGCCTAGCACCGGCCGCGGCGCTCGGCCACCCAATCCCCATCCCCGCTGCTGGAGCCCGGCCCTTCCTCCTTCCTGGCGGAGCCACGCCGCCCTTCCTGGCATGCACCGGCCCCTCTGACCTCCGCCAATGTGCCTGCCTCACCTTCCTTTGAACCTAGCGGTGCCGCCACCTTCCTCGCTCTACGGTGCCACCGGCACCAGCTGTCGGCCGGCCTCTCCCCGATCGGCCCGGCCTCTGGACCGTGGTCCCTGTCTTCGCCTCACCTCTGTCTCTAAGGCGCACCGTCGTCGACCTCAAGCACAGGCCGCCGAGGCCACACCCTCTGATACGTCGGAAACGTATCTATAATTTTTCATGCTCCATGCTTGTTTAGTATCTACTTTGCTTTGCTTTATCTTTCTTTGAGGTGTTTTTATATGTTTTCTAGAACTAACCTATTAACAAGTTGCCACAGTGTCAGTTACCTGTTTTCTTCTGTTTTGGTTCCAGAAAGGCAGAAAATCAATATTCTCGGAATTGGACGGGACAAAATCCAAAGTCAATAACTTTCCATGAGGGACACAAATCCAAAAGGAGGGACGGAGAGGCACCAGAGGGTGGCCAGACCCCCTGGGCACGGCCAAGCCTGGCCTGCGTCGGGTGTGGGCCCTATGTCCGCCTCCTCGGCCTCCCCCTTCGCCTATAAGAAGCCTCCGACCCAAAAACCCTAGGGAATCCAGAATAAATCCACGAAAACCTCCACAGTGCCGCCACCACCGAAGGGGAGATTCGGGGGACATAAAGTCTCTGTTCCGGCACCCTGCAGGGACAGGGAAGTGCCCCCAGAGCCATCTCCATCGATCTCCACCACCATCTCCATCATCGTTGCTGATTCCCATGATGAGGAGGGAGTAGTTCTCTCTCGAGGCTAAGGGCTCTACCGGTAGCTATGTGTTCATCTCTCTCTCTCTATGCATGATCTTGTTGTGGTCATGAGCTTTGTAATCAAGTAGATCTACCTTGCTACTCAAGTGCTTCAATAGATCTCTACTCTCCCCATGTGTGTGAAAGTGACAGCGTGCACGCTATGGTGGCACTTAGGTTTGAGTCTACATAAACCTAAGTGCCACCATGGCGTGCACGCTGTCACTTTCACACACATGGGGAGAGTAGAGATCTATTGAAGCACTTGAGTAGCAAGGTAGATCTACTTGATTACAAAGCACATGACCACAACAAGATCATGCATAGAGAGAGAGAGAGATGAACACATAGCTACCGGTAGATCCCTTAGCCTCGAGAGAGAACTACTCCCTCCTCATCATGGGAATCAACAACGGTGATGGAGATGGTGGTGGAGATAGATGGAGATGGCTCCGGGGGCACTTCCCCATCCCGGCAGGGTGCCAGAACAGAGACTTTCTGTCCCTCGAATATCCCCTTCGGTGGCGACGGCGCTGTGGAGGTTTTTGTGCATTTCTTCTGGATTCCCTAGGTTTTTTGGGTCAGAGGCTTCTTATAGGCGAATGGGGAGGCCGAGGAGGCGGCCAGAGGGCCCACACCCTCCCCAGGTGCGGGCCAGGATTGGACGTGCCCAGGAGGGTCTGGCCACCCTCTAGTGCCTCTCCGTCCCTCCTTCTGGATTCGTGTCCCTCACGGAAAGTTATTTACTTTGGCTTTTGTCCCGTCCAATTCCGAGAATATTGATTTTCTGCCTTTCTAGAACCAAAAACAGAAGAAAACAGGCAACTAACACTATGACAACTTGTTAATAGGTTAGTTCCAGAAAAGATATAAAAACACCTCAAAGAAAGACAAAGCAAAGAAAAGTAGATACTAAACAAGCATGGAGCATCAAAAATTATAGATACGTTTCTGATGTATCACCCTCCTCCTCCAGGACGCCTCCTCTCGGGCTGCGCTGCTCCGTGTCGCCAAGCCCTTGCGCCTAGTACCGTCGCCCCAGATGGTCCCTCCTCCCCTGCTTGTTGGGTGGACGATGCCCATGTCGATCTCCGGCGCCCTCCTACCCTCTAATTCCTCGCCGTGCAGGCCCTGCAGCGCACGTCCACGCCCTGCCTCAATCATGGTCGTGTCCGGCTCCTGTACTCCTAGTGCCCCTTCTAGATCAACCGTGTGAGTTGCTAGTGCTGCTAATGTGTGTGAAGACGTGGTGACAGTCATGTGAAGATGGTGTGCTACTGAAACCTCTCTCTATGAAAATACCTGCGTGCCAAGATCTTCCGATGATGATTCGACAAAGTTTGGTGCGACAAGATCTTTGGCCATCGTGAGACCGAGGCCGACACGAGACGAGACCCGAAGGGATACACAAGACCATCGGCGCCGAACCTGCCAAGGCCTTCGACATGGATCCGGCAAGATGTTCATCTCGGTCGCCAAGACCGCCCACATGGATACCAAAGTCCCCATACCTAGAGTCTGAGACCGTTCCTGAACCCTTGGAAACCGAGATCTTCGACCCATAATATGTGTGATTCCTTCCCGGGCCCTTATTTTATAAATGTTATGTATCTCGATGCATATTAAATATATTCATGCTTGCATACATCGCATCATGTGGGTTGAAGACACTTTGCCGATTCACCTTATAATTAAATATGGAGACCATACGCGGGCTTTTCTAGTCTTATATTGTCCCTATTTAAATTTGTGTAGCGAACTGGAGCCATATTTTGCCTTGTTAAGCCAATCTTTTAAATTTCGGGGTATCTAGACAACATAAACCACCTAATTAAATGTCGGGCCCCTGGTTCCACTTAATATTGCCTAATTGCATCACACTTTTTCCATGATATACATCATACATGCATCATGCCCGATCTTCTTCCGTAGTATTAAGTAGTGCATCCGGTGTTTCTTTTAGTGTTTTGCTTCTTCAAAGATAAGGTCGTTGAGTTGATGTGAGCTTCGCCCCGATCTTTGGATGAACCTTTAACAATGTTTTCCAGGCGAGCATTCTCCCTCTTTCTACCTATTTTGTTTTTATAGTCTTTACTTTCTCCTGTTGATCTATTGCTATCTGTATTGCAATGCTTTAGATTCTGTACGTGTTATATTCCTTGCAGCCCTATATTGCCATGGACACCTCCTATTCCATGTTGTGTGGTAGATAGTCGGCCTTGCGAGTCGTAGATGCTTGCATAGGTGTTGCTTCGCGCCGTTGGTGTTCCACGGATGTTGGAAGGTTGCCATATGCTTTATGTTGGAGATGATCATGACTTAAATTACAACTAATATTAAAATGGTAGGAATAGTTAAAACTAATGCAGAGGCACTGGTGGGCAATCGATGTTATTTGGTTTTTAATCGCTCACTTGTGTCCCGTAGGACCCCGAGTACTTGATACCTGTTCCTTGACTATTCACACTCTCCGCATGTGCGACCATGAATCCCCTTAGCGAGAGCTTGAATCATATCTTATTTCTTGGGGCCACAAACTAGTTTGGGGTTTTATTACTATTCGTACCTATGCCATGCTTATGCCATGTTTACTGCTTTATTTACTACTGTTGCTCGTGGAGTTTACTAGTGTACTGTTTAGGTAAGCAGAGTGTTTTCGCGGTATCGACAAGCCCAATCACACTTTCGGGTTCCCAGTCGTTTACAACCATTGACGCAAACCTCTGGGTCTGTTTCGGAGCCGGCCAACTTCGTCACGGTTAGCTTGGTGGGGTGGCCCCCTGAAATATTATATAAATCTTGTGATTGCTTTGTCATGATGCCTAGTTGGGTTTTCATTTGGTTTTTCCGAGGTTGATCATGCGTGTGTTGCTATTTGTACCCCCTGTAGGGTAAAACTTTCTGATATGTGAGTTCCTCGGTTTGACTTCCTCGTTTGGTTTTGAGGGGGGGGATACCAGGATGGGTATGTTTGGTGTTAGTATCTGGTTGAATTCGAATCGGTCTTTCTTATCTATCTTTGATAGCCGCCAGTTGTATCGATTCTATATAGGTTGTTTAGTGCATGTTGCGCCACCACTTCAGTCCACCATACATATGTAGGCGAGGACCACCGAATTCTAAGACTCGCCGTGTATTGGCCTCGGTACTGACCGCTCTTTTTTCCCTTTGCCCTTTTCCGGCACCACTTTTGTTTAAGAAGGTTTGAGATCGACGTCGTTAGCAGGGTTATCCTTCCGGCTTGGACTAGGCAGGGTTATGGACGCCATTGCTTATTTTTAGGGCTCTTAGCCCAATTTGCATCTTGTCCGTACTCGGATATTGTATCGTTTTCAAGGTGATTTGGATCTTTGTACTGTATATCTGTATCCTTGACTCATGGATTCATTGATGTATATATCTGTTATGTGGGTTCCATCAAGGACTAATGTGTAATAATATTACTTTGTTTTCTACCCACACGCAAGTGCCTGGTGGGCGCCTTTGTATCGTTTCTATGCGGGTTTGGCGGGAATCGCTACAACTTGCATAGGGCCAATCAGAGGGTGTTACAAAGGGCAAGAAGATGAAGTACTGATGACCCACAAGTATAGGGGATCGCAACAGTCTTTGCGGGTAGTATTAGCCAATTTATTGATTCGACACAAGGGGAGCCAAAGAATACTTGCAGGCCTTAACAACTGAGTTGTCAGTTCAGCTGCACCTGGAAATAGTTCTTGCTCACATAAGTTTATCAGTAGAAACAGTTTGTACTAGCAACAACAAAGCAACAAAAACAGCAATAGTGAAACAGGAGCAATAGTAATAGTAACGGTAACAGTAGGATTCGAGTGCGGTAGATGGATGGACAGACATTGCATGGACGAGTCTAAACATGTAACTTCAAGACCTAGGGCATTGCAGATAAATAATAACAAGCATCCAAGTACTAAACAATACTAGGCATGTGCTCCAAATATAGTCATACGTGCTCGCAATGAGAACTTGCATAACATCTTTTGTCCAGCCAGCCCGTGGCAGCGGGGACTCTAGGGAACTACTGGCAATTAAGGTGCTCCTTTTAATAGAGCACCAGAGCAAAGCATTAACACTCCGTGAACACATGTGATCCTCACACCACAGCCATCCCCTCCGGTTGTCCCAATTATTGTCACTTTGGGGCCTTTGGATCCGGACAATGATATGTGTACACAACTTGCAGATAAGATCACAAACAATACTATCATAATGATTCAATAATAAGTTCAGATCTGAGATCATGGCACTCGGCCCTAGTGACAATCATTAAGCACAAGAAGTTGCAACAAAGTCAAATAGCACTAATAGAGATACTAGGCCCTATGCCCTAATAGATCTTATTCGATTACATGATAGAACTCATCCAATCCCAACCATCCCCAAGCCTACGGTGGGGGATTACTCACTCATGGATGAGGGAAACATCAGTGGTTGATGGAGATGCGTTGGTGATGACGATGGTGATGATCCTCTCCAAATTCCCCGTCCTAGCAGGGTGCCAGAACAGAGTTTCTGGATCCGAATCTTGGTTTCTGGTGGCGGCGGCGGAGCGGAACTCTTTCTAGAAAACTATCGAACCCCTTGAGTTTTTAGGTCAGAAGGCAACTTATAGGTGCAGAGGGAGGCCGAGGAGCTGCCTAGGGTGGCAGCACCCCCTCCAGGCGCGGGGTCAGGTGGGCCCGCGCCTAGGGTGGGTCTGGGCCCCCAGGCCTCCTCTCTGTCTCTCCTTCTGGCTCCGTGGATCTTCTGGTGAAAAATAGTTTTTGGCATATTTTCCGGGATTTTTCCTGATAGTTCATTTTCTGCACAAAAACAAGACACCAAGGTAATTCTGCTGAAAACAGCGCCAGTCCGTGTTAGTTGTATCCAAATCACACAAGTATAGAGGAAAAACAATAGCAAAGTGTTCGAGAAAGTAGATACGTTTTGGACATATCAACTCCCCCCAAGCTTAGCTTATTGCTTGTCCTCAAGCAATTCAGTTGAAAATTGAGTGCGATAAAAGAACTTTCATGAACACTTTGCTTCATATGATGTATATATTCTCAGCACAGGAGTATATGCTTAGACAATTCATAATAAGGAGTATGCAACTAAGTCTACTCAATAGTCATTGCAAGCTATGAAGAGGAACCAACTCAATAATAATAAGTAGCATGAAACATAAACATAAGCAACATTGCAATGCTCATAATAAGGTATGATAGAGTGGTATCTCGCTTGCCTTTGTTTGAAAAGCACAATATAAATGCCAAGGCACCTCTGAAGTTCACATGAAGACTAGAAGTAAAGATATCAGAGATACAAGCATCAAAGTCATGACATAATTAACCAAGTTTTGGAACAAACACAAGAATGACAACTATGCTCTCAAGAAGGTGCTCATAGAATAACTGGTGACTCAACAAAGTTGTGAAAACGGTTTTGTGAAGGTTTGAAAGGCTTGCAAATGCTGAAAGAAAGGTACTCATTAGCTTTGAGCTCTCATTGCCCCTATCATAGGCATCTTCATGTGGTTAAGGTGAAAGTGAGGTCCACTCTGAATCATATGCTTGACAGACCATAGACTGGAAATCCCAAGTCTCTTGAGTACGAGGGTCGCTCCGCATGCTACTCAACTTTGGTAACCTGAAAGTTCTTATCATTGTAAATACATGCATATCATCGAGAACCGCCAACGGGGTACCCCTTGCACATGGTACAGGAGCTTTCCCATAACCAAAAGGACAAGGCAAGTAGACAATGAGCATCTCAACAATCTTTTTATTTACCATATGCATAGATTTTTATTGAGGACGCTTCATAGATGCTCATTATAGTGATGCTGCAAGTTTCCACCATGATTAGGCATGGCTTAGGCTAGCAGCCCAGGCGTTTCTCTAACACAATGTATAAAGTGAAGGGTTTCGCAGCATAGTAAATCAAAAAAATTCTACGGATGCGAACGGGAAAGCCAAGATCTAATCTAGGAGATGCAATCAACGAGAGGGATAGATGAGATCTTCATAACCTTGAATAAATCGCACAGCGGAAACGTTCAACAGAACGTGGTTGGTGTAGTCGTACTCGCCGTCTCCTCGTGATCCGATCCGATCCTACGCCGCAAGTGGCGACGCCTCCGAGAGATGCACACGTACGGTGTCGTGACGTCTCCTCCTTCCTCGGTCCAGCAAGTGGGGTGGAGAGATAGATTAGATCTACAGCACGACGCCGTGGTGCAATGGTGGTGAGTTTCTGCAGCAGGGCTTCGCCTACACACAGTCGGGAGAGAGAGAGAGGTAGGGCAGCAGCTGGCGGCTAGGGTTTTGGGGTGAGGGGAGGGTGCTCCCCTACCCACCTTATATAGGGGCCTGGATGGCCCCCTTTCCCCCTCCTCCAAGCCCTAGGGCGGCAGCCCCAAGGGTGGAGTGGGGGGCAAGTCTTCCCCCCCTTCTTGAAGGTTTCCTAGGGTTTCCCCTAGGGTTCTGGCCAGTTGGGCCAATGGGGCCTTGTGCCCCTGGCCCAATGCGGCCAGGGCACTCCCTCGTAGGCCCACGCACCCCTACGACAAGTGGGTCCACGTTGGTCCCACTCCGGAAGCTTCTAGAACCTTCCGGTACAATACCAAACATTCCGAAATGATTCTGAAATCCAAAAACTGCTTTCCTTTATATGAATCTTATTCTCCAGACCATTCCGGAACCTCTCGTGATGTCCTGGATCTCATCCAAGACTCCGAACAAAAACTCATAAACCAATTATCCATTCTATCCTAGCGTCGAGGCACGTTAAGTGTGTGACCCTACGGGTTTGAGAATATGCAGACATGGTCTTCTATCAATAATCAACAGCGGGATCTGGAAACCCATATTGACTCCCACATATTCATCGATGATCATATCGGATGAACCATGATGCCAGGATTCAATTAATCCCTTATTTATATTCCCTTCGTCACGCGATATTTTACTTGCCCGAGATTCGATCGTTGGTATCTGCATACCTAGTTCAATCTCGTTCACAGCAAGTACTTTACTCATTCCGTAACCCAATATAACTTTGTGATTAAATCCTTAACCACGTGCTTGCAAGCAGTGTTGATATCAATTACCGAGTGGGCCCGAAGTATATCTCTCCGACTCGGGAGGGACAAATCCCATCTCGATACATACAACCCAACAAGTACTTTCCGATCACCTGAGAGACACCTTTATGATCACCCTCTCATAGGATGACGTTTGATGACCTCAAAGCTTTCTTCCGATACCAGGGAGTTGCATTATCTCATGGTCTAAGGAATACAATATTTGACATAGAAAAATCTTCGCAAAGATGAACACGATGACACGATCTAATTGCTCTGCTTGATTTGAGTCTGTCCATCATATCATTCTCCCAATGACATGATCTCATTAGTAATTGACAACTCATGTCTATGGTTAGGAAACCTTAACCATCATTAATCAATGAGCTAGTCCATAGAGGCATACTAGGGACACAGTGTTGTTCATAAACCACACAAGTATCAAAGTTTTCGCTTAATACAATTCTAGCATGGAATATAAACTTTATCATGAACAAGAATTATAACAATAACATCTTTATTATTGCCTCTAGGGCATAATTCCAACAGTCTCCCACTTGCACTAGAGTCAATAATCTAGTTTACATATGGCAACAATCTAACACCCATGGCATTAAGGTGTTGATCATGTTTTGCTCGTGGAAGAGGTTTAGTCGACGGATCTGCGACATTCAGATCCGTATGTACTTTGCTAATCTTCAGATCCCCATCTGTTATATAATCTGTTAACCACTTGCAATTAATTGCTATAATAAAGTTGTTAATGAAGGGAATTAATCTGTTAACCACTTGCAATTGCGTATTCCTTTATCTGTTAACCACTATATAATCACGAGAGGCAATTAATCTATTATATAACAGATTATATAGTGGTTAACAGATTAATTGCGCGAGAGGCAATAATAAAGTTGTTATTATCGTATTCCTTATTTATGATAAATGTTTATTTTACATGCTATAATTGTATTAATACGGAAACGTTAATACATGTGTGTTTAATAAACAAAAGGAAGTTCCTAGTTATGCCTCTCTTATAAACTAGCTCGTTGATTAACAAGATGATCAAGGTTTCCTGATCATGGACATTGGATGTTGTTAATAACGGGATCACAACATTAGTGTAATGGTGTGATGAACATTCATCCAAAGTATAGAATTACGATCAAAGTCATTGAGTTTATATTGCTATAACAACTTACGAAGTGTAAGGGTCCCAACCTTTAATAAGGTAGAGTCCCCTGTGTTTACAATGCTAGTCCCTGGATCAATAGCTAGCATCCACAGTTAAGATGTAATATCAAGAAACAAAGGTCATATTATAACCTTATAACCAGGAATAAAATAATTTATTACATCTTACATAGCTCATTTGGCTATTACATTACATTGCAGCAGAATATCTAAGCATGGGGTCCTTCATCTTCAAAGTGCCACAGGCAGACATGTTGGTTGTAGACTTTGTAATCCTAATCAACACTCTTCACTAAATCAATCAAACCTGCAACATACAAGTTACAGCCACAAGGGTCAATACATTTGAATTGTATTGGCAAGTGATACTATGGTAGTATAGTGGAGTCTATCATCTATATGCTTTTGGCTAAGTGGAGCTTAGGCTTGCATTGCTCAAAATAGATTTTCCTTATCATTTGAAAACACTAAGTTTTTGCTTGACAAAATAATCTTTCTCAAGGCATCTCCCAATCAAATATTGAAGATCCTTTAACCCTTGTTCAACCACAAGTTTTTAACTTTGAAATTTGAATGATGAGATTCTTGATTGCTTCCATGTCTTGATGCTCAAATTGTCCTTTACCAGGGACATGGCTAAGTACTTAGATTTTACACTCTACAGAGGTGGTGCACTTTCCCCACAAGACTTGGTTTCACCAAGACAAGATCTTTCAGAAGCCTTCCCTTAGAACAAAATGGGCGCGTTCCAACATATCAAACTCTACCACCAACTGTCCATATGGCTAAGTTCTTGCAACCTATATGATCCAGGCAGAGCCCATAATGCCAAGTGGCTGCACTTGAAGCTTCTCAACATTTGACATCTCAAATCTCTCTGTTCCTGGGTGGCCATCCACAAGTGAGATACACAAGGTCAACCATAAACATGGGCCTTGTGAACCACTCAACCAAAAACCACCAAGCAATTACCATTCCACCCAGGTGATTCATTAACTTAGTTGTTTTATTAAACAAAAACACAAGTCCTCAGACTTAGAAATTTTTCCATAGTATGAATGTATAATCCACCCTTGTTTTCTATTAGCTAAGCTAAGCTTGATAGTAGTAGGAATCTTAACTTAGGAAATGTTCCACTAAGGTTTCATCTACTAGGTTTTCCTATAGCAAGGTTTATACTTAGCAAAATTCCATGCAAGTTTTACTTAGAAAAATCACTAATGCATAGTGAAAGTAATGGGACAAAAAGTATGAAGCATCACTTGCCTTTTTGGTAGAGGGTATAAGTTCACTCCTTGTCCTTGCAACAATCACACTCTTCAAGTCACTACAATTCAATCAAGCAAGGCACAATCTCAATCTACCAATCAAGCAAATCATCACATAAAATCATAGAACTAAGATAATGCATGCAAGCATGCCAAGGATTGTTTTATTTGGACAAGTGGTTCCTGATGGGACATAAACATTTGAAAACACCTAATGGTCATTTTGTAAAGTGGCAAAGTCATCTGCCAAAGATTTCACTTCATAAACCATTTTCAAAACAAGGTATCATTTTATGTGGTGTAGAAATATTTTTACCTAGGCATTAATCTATAGGGTTCACCAAATATGTTTTCAAACCATAAAACTTGGTGTTTGGGGTCAGAGAGTTTAAAACAAAACATTTCCCAAAAGTTTTCTTCCAAAACCATTTTTAATAAATAAACTATATTTTTATTTGACTAGATTTGGTTTTAAATCAAAGAATCATTCTTTTGTTTCACCAAATACATTTTTGAAATCACAAAGTGTTTCCTATGGTCAGTAGGTTCAAAATACACCATTTGCACAAGATTTTATCCCCAAAATCATTTTTGAACAATTTTTATAATCTAAACAAGCATACAAATGTTTCTGCAAAAACAAACATTTTTCCAGAAGCTTTTTACTAAACAAAAGGCATGGTTGGCTAGGGCTTGTTCCACTTATTCCATTGATATAAAGTTTGCAATTTTTGGACGTGTGGATCAAAAGTTACAAGAGTTTCAAATCTGCATCTAAATCAGATTCAAAATTTCTTTTAAATAGAACTAGTGACACGCGGCGCTCAACTACTGGTCGATACCGGTTCGGGTGGATCGTGCTCTGCGGGGCGTTGGATTTCACTTAATCGCACGGCGCGGAATGACCCATACCCTTTCGCTCAGGTTCTATTCCTAGCCAGACGATTTGCATCGCACGTCTCACAGCAGCTCAACCAGTAACTGGCGGTGCTAGCGGCGGCAGACGGCGGTGCACGCTCGGACGGTGGGCTAGCGGCGGTTCTAGGAAGCAAAGAAGACAGGTGAGGGTCTCACCATGTACACGTGGTCGTGGTGGTGCTCAAGGTGCTCTCGAGGAAGCAAGGGGCGCACGGGGACGGGAGTAATCGCTCGCCGGAGTCGTCGTCGGAGTCAGATGGTCCTGTTCGTGGTCAGGGTCGACGCTATAGATCACAAGGGGGCAAACAGAGAGCATGGTTAGATGCGCATGGTCGAGGCGATGACGCGTGCGTGATCGAGAAGGCGCGGGGTGGTCTGTCTTACCAGGGAACTTCGCCAGAGAAGTAGCAGACGCGGCGGCGCGGTCAGAGGTTGTCGAAGTCGACGCTCAGGGGCGCCCGCGATTGAATGGGAGGTATAGGGAGAAGCGCCTGGGAGTGGGGATCACGGTCGTGTGCTCAGGGAGGCAAGGGGTGGCGAGGTTGGGCCGGAATTGGCTGGGGACGGTGGTCGGAGCAGTGAGGGTGCGCGGAGAAATTCATCCGGCCTGGGGGCAGAGAGAGGGAGGCGCGTGAGGGGAAATGGAGAGGAGGCCAGGGCAGTTAAATGTGTGCGGTTACTGGAAGGAATCAAAGGCGTATTCATCGCATATTCAACGCCGGCATAAATGGCAGTAACGGCAGGCGGCGTCTGCGCGAGGAAGAAGGGGTGAGCTGGCTACGTGGGGTCTGGGTGTGAGCGAGGGAGTGAGAGGGAAAAGAAGGTCCACCAGTCAGTTGCTCTGCGGGTGCGAATTTAAGTGGAAAACGTTTCGCAGAGGGGGAGAGAGACTGGGCTGCGAGTGGGCTTATTGGGCTGGCTCAGTTGGGTCAGGTCTGTTTCCATTTTTTTTCTTCCTGAATGTTTTATTCTTTTCCAATTATATTTTCTGTTTTGAAATTCAAACAACCAATCAAACATTCAAATCAATTCAAACATTCACCAAACATTGCATTGAGCTTTGGTTCTGTTTAACAACATAAACCAAAGTCCCAAAAACAAAAATAATATTTTTATTTTTGGGTCCATTATTAATTAAATAAATAGACCTTGTTTATTAAATCAAAATAGGATTTGATTTATTTAATAAAATCTCCTTTTGAAATCTAAATATTTTCAAAACTAAATCAGTAGGTTTTATTTGAAAATAAAAGATACTTGGAAGACTTGTTTAAAATAAAATAACATTTTTATTTTAAGGTCAATTAATAATTAAATAAAATGGACCTTAGTTATTAAATCAAATAGGATTTGTTTTATTAAAATCTTAATTTTGAAATCTAAAATAAAACCAAAAACACTTCAGTAGGTTTAATTTGAGAATATAAAATACTTGGAAAACTTATAAAAAAAATTAATAAGTTTTAGTGTTTATTTAAAATGGGAAAAGCCTTTATTTTTAATAAAACTAGATATTAATAAATCCTCATTATTTTGTTTAAATAAACCTTTACTCTTTTAATCAAAGCAAAACCTTTTGTTTCAAAATCTTGGCCAAGGTTTAATTTGGCTTTATAAAATAGTCCTTATTTATAAATCTACCTTTTCTTTTGAAAGTCAAATCTTTTTATTTAAAGATCCAAAAATAGTAATTTTAAATATTTTTAAATTTTATTGTTTATTTATCTTTTTAAATTCCTTTAGGATTTTATCTTGATCAAAATAGGTTTGAAGGTTTCCAATTGGAATCAAAAGTTTCTTCTCACCCTGAAAATCAACAAAGTTTTATTTTATTCATTTATTTTTCACATTACAAGATTTGGAAAATCTTGGGATGTGACAGGCTACCACCCTTTAAATAAATCTTGTCCCGATATTTGGGAGGGCTAGGGTTACAAGTTGGCTCAAAAGCATCTTGGGTACTACCACCCTTAAAAATTTTCCAACTAAATTACATCTTGGCTTGCTTGGGACCTTGATGTAACTTTCCTAGACAGAAGTTTGCATAGTGGCCTAGTTCCTTGCATTTGAAACATGTGATAAGGCTGAGGTCTTGAGGTGGCTTCTCTGGACAATATGATGCATAATGTCCTAACTCTTTGCAGTGGTTGCACATCACTTGGCTAAAATCCTTCCTTATCTTGGGTTTCACTAGCTTTTGTTTGTCTTCTTGTCTCTTCTTCTTTTCTGGGCATTCACTGGCATAGTGTCCCATCTCTTTGCAATTGTAACATTGCACTTGAGTAATATCCTTCTTCTTCTTTTTGGTTCTCTCCAAATCTAGGAGTTCTTCTAGTTCATGTTCTTCATATCTCACCTCAGAGGTGAGAAATCTTTCTCTCTTCTTGGGGCAGTTACTAGAGATATGACTTTCTTCTTCACAATTAGGGCATTGATCTTCATGCTCCTTGCATGTATGATCCTTGTCTCTACAAATATTGCAAGCTTGGGTTCCCTCTAGAATAACATCTTTGTCATCCTTGTTGTCATTAGTCTTTGGGAAAAGTTTTCTCCCATATTGATCACTTGAGTAACCAATCCTTGCAACAATTGAGATTGAAGTTTCAAAATCCTTTGTATGGCTGGGTCTAGTCCATTGTTGTTGGCTAAAAGCTGAGTTGTCTCTTGGCTCAACTGGTTTTGGGTTTCTATAAGTTCTCTCATGTTGTACTCTTGGTTGTTTTCATCATCCTTGATGTTGGAGTCTCTTGGAGTAGTCATCTGTTTGGGTTGAATTGGGATTAGAATAGGCAGAATATTTCTAAGTAAGGGTTCTAATCACACACATCACAATTCACACAAGCAATGTGCAAGCATTCACAAACAATTTTTCACTCAAACAACAAGGTTCAAGCACATTATTAGGCAACAAAATATTCTTGTTACACCACATAAGTTGGTGTGTTTGACTTAACTAAAATATGGTGGTCCATCTATATGGTTCACTTGTGATCTTTCCATCCTTCTTTGGTTGATTCTTCTTGCATGAAATCATGGTTCCTTCTAAGTTGTGTTTCTTTAGTCTTCAAATCTTGAGTAACATTCCTTGTCTCACTTGTAGTCCTTTGTGATATCCAAGATTGAAGTCCTTGGTGAATATGCTGAAGATGTTGAAGTCATTAGAGTTGAAGATGTTGAAGTCATTAGAGTTGAAGAAGTTGAAGTCATTAGAGTTGATGAAGTCCTTTGCACATGGTGAAGTCTTTGGTCATGGGGTAGGTTTTTCCATCAAGTTGAAAATAGAAGAGATGTAGAGTTGAAACCAAAATGGTTGAGGAAAGAGTTACAAGATTGTTTGTAAATAAGTTTTGGAACAAATACAACTCTTATTTATCTAAGGGTTTTGTCCAATCCTAGGTTTACAAATCCTACAGGCAACACAATGCTCTGATACCATCTGTAAGGGTCCCAACCTTTAATAAGGTAGAGTCCCCTGTGTTTACAATGCTAGTCCCTGGATCAATAGCTAACATCCACAGTTAAGATGTAATATCAAGAAACAAAGGTCATATTATAACCTTATAACCAGGAATAAAATAATTTATTACATCTTACATGGCTCATTTGGCTATTACATTACATTGCAGCAGAATATCTAAGCATGGGGTCCTTCATCTTCAAAGTGCCACAGGCAGACATGTTGGTTGTAGACTTTGTAATCCTAATCAACACTCTTCACTAAATCAATCAAACCTGCAACATACAAGTTACAGCCACAAGGGTCAATACATTTGAATTGTATTGGCAAGTGATACTATGGTAGTATAGTGGAGTCTATCATCTATATGCTTTTGGCTAAGTGGAGCTTAGGCTTGCATTGCTCAAAATAGATTTTCCTTATCATTTGAAAACACTAAGTTTTTGCTTAACAAAATAATCTTTCTCAAGGCATCTCCCAATCAAAGATTGAAGATCCTTTAACCCTTGTTCAACCACAAGTTGTTAACTTTGAAATTTGAATGATGAGATTTTTGATTGCTTCCATGTCTTGATGCTCAAATTGTCCTTTACCAGGGACATGGCTAAGTACTTAGATTTTACACACTGTAGAGGTGGTGCACTTCCCCACAAGACTTGGTTTCACCAAGACAAGATCTTTCAGAAGCCTTCCCTTAGACCAAAATGGACGAGTTCCAACCTATCAAACTCTACCACCAACTGTCCATATGGCTAAGTTCTTGCAACCTATATGATCCAGGCAGAGCCCATAATGCCAAGTGGCTGCACTTGAAGCTTCTCAACATTTGACATCTCAAATCTCTTTGTTCCTGGGTGGCCATCCACAAGTGAGATACACAAGGTCAACCATAAACATGGGCCTTGTGAACCACTCAACCAAAAACCACCAAGCAATTACCATTCCACCCAGTTGATTCATTAACTTAGTTGTTTTATTAAACAAAAACACAAGTCCTCAGACTTAGAAATTTTTCCATAGTATGAATGTATAATCCACCCTTGTTTTCTATTAGATAAGCTAAGCTTGATAGTAGTAGGAATCTTAACTTAGGAAACGTTCCACTAAGGTTTCATCTACTAGGTTTTCCTATAGCAAGGTTTATACTTAGCAAAATTCCATGCAAGTTTTACTTAGAAAAATCACTAATGCATAGTGAAAGTAATGGGACAAAATGTATGAAGCATCACTTGCCTTTTTGGTAGAGGGTATAAGTTCACTCCTTGTCCTTGCAACAATCACACTTTTCAAGTCACTACAATTCAATCAAGCAAGGCACAATCTCAATCTACCAATCAAGCAAATCATCACATAAAATCATAGAACTAAGATAATGCATGCAAGCATGCCAAGGATTGTTTTATTTGGACAAGTGGTTCCTGATGGGACATAAACATTTGAAAACACCTAATGGTCATTTTGTAAAGTGTCAAAGTCATCTGCCAAAGATTTCACTTCATAAACCATTTTCAAAACAAGGTATCATTTTATGTGGTGTAGAAATATTTTTACCTAGGCATTAATCTATTGGGTTCACCAAATATGTTTTCAAACCATAAAACTTGGTGTTTGGGGTCAGAGAGTTTAAAACAAAACATTTCCCAAAAGTTTTCTTCCAAAACCATTTTTAATAAATAAACTATATTTTTATTTGACTAGATTTGGTTTTAAATCAAAGAATCATTCTTTTGTTTCACCAAATACATTTTTGAAATCACAAAGTGTTTCCTATGGTCAGTAGGTTCAAAATACACCATTTGCAAAAGATTTTATCCCCAAAATCATTTTTGAACATTTTTTATAATCTAAACAAGCATACAAATGTTTCTGCAAAAACAAACATTTTTCCAGAAGCTTTTTACTAAACAAAAGGCATGGTTGGATAGGGATTGTTCCACTGATTCCATTGATATAAAGTTTGCAATTTTTGGACGTGTGGATCAAAAGTTACAAGAGTTTCAAATCTGCATCTAAATCAGATTCAAAATTTCTTTTAAACAGAACTAGTGACACGCGGCGCTCAACTACTGGTCGATACCGGTTCGGGTGGATCGTGCTCTGCGGGGCGTTGGATTTCACTTAATCACACGGCGCGGAATGACCCATACCCTTTTGCTCAGGTTCTATTCCTAGCGAGACGATTTGCATCGCACGGCTCACAGTAGCTCAACCAGTAACTGGCGGCGCTAGCGGCGGCAGACGGCGGTGCACGCTCGGACGGTGGGCTAGCGGCGGTTCTAGGAAGCAAAGAGGACAGGGGAGGGTCTCACCGTGTACGCGTGGTCGTGGTGGTGCTCAAGGTGATCTCGAGGAAGCAAGGGGCGCACGGGGACGGGAGTAATCGCTCGACGGAGTCGTCGTCGGCGTTAGATGGTCCTGTTCGTGGTCGGGGTCGACGCTACAGATCACAAGGGGGCAAACAGAGAGCATGGTTAGATGCGCATGGTCGAGGCGATGACGCGTGCGTGATCGAGAAGGCGCGGGGTGGTCTGTCTTACCAGGGAACTTCGCCGGAAAAGTAGTAGACGCGGCGACGCGGTCAGAGGTTGTCGAAGTCGACGCTCAGGGGCGCCCGCAATTGAATGGGAGGTATAGGTAGAAGCGCCTGGGAGTGGGGATCACGGTCGTGTGCTCAGGGAGGCAAGGGGTGGCGAGGTCGGGCCAGAATTGGCTGGGGACGGTGGTCGGAGCAGTGAGGGTGCGCGGAGAAATTCGTCTGGCCTGGGGGCAGAGAGAGGGAGGCACGTGAGGGGAAATGGAGAGGTGGCCAGGGCGGTTAAATGTGTGCGGTTACTGGAAGGAATCAAAGGCGTATTCATCGCGTATTCAACCTCGGCGTAAATGGCAGCAACAGCAGGCGGCGTCTGCGCGAGGAAGAAGGGGTGAGCTGGCTGCGTGGGGTCTGGGTGTCAACAAGGGAGTGAGAGGGAAAAGAGGGTCCACCAGTCAGTTGCTCTGCGGGTGCGAATTTAAGTGGAAAACGTTTCGCAGAGGGGGAGAGAGACTGGGCTGCGAGTGGGCTTATTGGGCTGGCTCAGTTGGGTCAGGTCTGTTTCCATTTTTTTTTCTTCCTGAATGTTTTATTCGTTTCCAATTCTATTTTCTGTTTTGAAATTCAAACAACCAATCAAACATTCAAATCAATTCAAACATTCACCAAACATTGCATTGAGCTTTGGTTCTGTTTAACAACATAAACCAAAGTCCCAAAAGCAAAAATAATATTTTTATTTTTGGGTCCATTATTAATTAAATAAATAGACCTTGTTTATTAAATCAAAATAGGATTTGATTTATTTAATAAAATCTCCTTTTGAAATCTAAATATTTTCAAAACTAAATCAGTAGGTTTTATTTGAAAATATAAGATACTTGGAAGACTTGTTTAAAATAAAATAACATTTTTATTTTAAGGTCAATTAATAATTAAATAAAATGGACCTTAGTTATTAAATCAAATAGGATTTGTTTTATTTAAAATCTTAATTTTGAAATCTAAAATAAAACCAAAACACTTCAGTAGGTTTTAATTGAGAATATAAAATACTTGGAAAACTTATAAAAAAATTAATAAGTTTTAGTGTTTATTTAAAATGGGAAAAGCCTTTATTTTTAATAAAACTGGATATTAATAAATCCTCATTATTTTGTTTAAATAAACCTTTACTCTTTTAATCAAAGCAAAACCTTTTGTTTCAAAATCTTGGCCAAGGTTTAATTTGGCTTTATAAAATAATCCTTATTTATAAATCTACCTTTTCTTTTGAAAGTCAAATCTTTTTATTTAAAGATCCCAAAATAGTAATTTTAAATATTTTTAAATTTTATTGTTTATTTATCTTTTTAAATTCCTTTAGGATTTTATCTTGATCAAAATAGGTTTGAAGGTTTCCAATTGGAATCAAAAGTTTCTTCTCACCCTGAAAATCAACAAAGTTTTATTTTATTCATTTATTTTTCACATTACAAGATTTGGAAAATCTTGGGATGTGACACGAAGTGATCCTAATCCTTAGACCATGAGATCATGTCAATCACTAACACCGGAAGAGTTTCTTGATAACATCAAACGTCACATCGTAACAGGGTGATTATAAAGATGGATTCAGAACTAATCAAGTGTTATGTTGAGGCCCATGGATAGAGAGTGGAATTTGTTCATCCCGATGACGGATAGATATGCTCTAGGCCCTCTCGGTGATATCACATTGATTAGCTTGCAAGCATGTGATTTGATCACTAGAATGTTACATCACGGGAACGAGAAAAGAGCATGTCAGTAACGAGATCAAACTAGGTATGGAGATACCGATGATCGAATATCGGACATGTAATATATCGTGAAACAAAGGGATTAAGATACTAGCGTAAAAGGTTCCGACGATCACAAAAAAGTCATCGTTGAATGTGTGGGAGTCAGTATGGGTCTCCAGATCCTGCTTCTGATTATTGATCCGAGAGGGGTCTCAATCATGTCCGCATTATTCACGAACCGTACGGTGACACACTTAAGAGACACCGAAATCCAATTGGAGCAAAAGTTTCATGCCGAAAGAATGAACAAGCACAGGAATTTATTTCACTAGATACCGAAACAGGTTTTCGGGTGAAATTGCATTAAGTGGTTATGCATGTGAAATAGAATTCTAGCAAGGGGTTATTTGTGAATGTTTGTCATTAAAGTAATTGACAAAATTCTGAATAAAATAAAAGAGTTTTATTTAATGAGACTTTGCATTAAATTTGGTAGAAATTTAATGGGAATTTGAGTGGGTTTTTGAGTGGAGAAAATTGAAGGGCCATTTTGTGAGTGGAGTGTCCACCCACATGAATGAGGGAGAGGTGGGGGCGCGCTGCATGGCCGGCGGCCATGACCCCTTGGGCTGCGCCCCTCCCCTATATAAGGAGCCCCTCCTCTCACTTCTCACTCACACCTCCTCGTGAAGGATCTCTCTCCCCCTCTAGAATTTATCCCCCATGGTCTCGGACTAGCGAGATACATGTTCCCGGTGGCTATTTGGCAAGAAAGAGTTGTGCTTCCGCTGCATCGCTGGAGCAAGGAGGCGGAGATTTCTCGGTGCCTCGAACGTGTGTGCGATCACGGATGCGCTGCTGTTTTGCGGCGCTAGGACTTCATCTCGATCTTGAGATCGGCAAGAGATCTTCTACATCAACCACGAGTTTGGACTCGTTAAGCTTTGTCGGTCTTCAAGGGTATGTTCTCTACGGATATATATCCGCCCGTTGTTTGTATCTTGTAGATAGATCTTGGTACATAGTTGTTCCCATCGTAGGAAATTTTTTGTTTTCTATGCTGCGAACCCTACAGTGGTATCAGAGCCGGATCTATGCGTAGATACTTTGCACGGGTAGTACACATATGAGTATGTGGGCGATGATGATCATTTTATTGCTTCTTAGTTGTACTTTGGATATTGGTGGCATAGTGGGATGAAGCGGCCCGGACAAACTTTACATGTCCTCGCACATGTGACCTGTTCCACGCTTGACATGCAACTAGTTTTGCATAAGTGGCTAGCGGGTGTCTGTCTCTCCTACTATAGTCAATATCTAATTTGCAACGGGTTGTCAACAATTTGGTTATTCTCGTTGTGGTTCATGTTCGTAGGTAAGAACGGTTCTATCTTCGAAAGCCCTAAGCCACATAAAATTTGCAATTGATAAATTAGAGGCGTCTAGTTTAGATTGTTGCTGGGCTAGTGATATGATATGGTGATGTTGTAAGTAGAAGTATGAGATGATACTCTTACAACACACATAACGTGTAAGTTCCATAGACCTTGGCCTTACACATATAGGTATGATAGTGATCATACCACGGTGCACATGATGGAGATCATATGCGGGAACCATATCATTTCACTTATTAATATGTGATGTTTGATTGCATCTTATATTGCTTGTTTGGCGCTTTGTTAGCATAGTAATGTCACATCCCAAGATTTTCCAAATCTTGGAATGTGAAAAATAAATAAACAAAATAAATAATTGTTGAAAATTAGGGTGAAAAGAAACTTTTGTTTCTAAATGGAAACTTAAAATCCCATCTTGAACAAACTTTGGTTAAACATTTGAATCCAACTAAATTCAAATAAAGTGGAATGCATTCTTCATAAATGCATCTGGAAATTTAAACACTTGAGAAATAAACCAAAACCCTAAAACCCTAATGGAAGAAAATCATTTCCAAGTTATCTCCAAGCCTATGGAGTTGGTCCATATAAAAATTTATCATCAAACATTTATAAATGATCAAGAATGATAAATAGAAATATATTAAAACCATATAAATTGGTTTCACTTAATTTGGAGCCATAGATAAGATCTTATGAATTTAATAAGACAAGGAAAAGTAATTACCAAAGCTAATAAAACACTTATCTAAAATCCATACCAAATGTGAGCAAATAATCCTAAATATATTTAAAAGGATAAATAAATCTCAAATAAGATTTTACAAAATTGGAATCACCAAGTTTGGATCTATAAATAAAAAGATATGGATTTTATAAGATGAAGAAAGAAATATTAAATAAAGAATATTAGAAAGACCAAATAAATCTTGGATCCATTAAGAAAAGGGAATGAATATAATCCAAATTCAAATAAAATAAAAGGATAAAGAATTTCCAAAATAAAATAAAATGGCATTAACCATTCTATCCCTATTTTAATAAAGACAAATCTCTAATAAGAATAATTATATAATTTTGGAATTTACCCAAGTGAAATAAAAGTTGTTTAATTCAACTTAAGTAAGATTAAAGAAATCTTCCAAATAAACTTTAGAGAATTAAAACTATATTTAATTCCATTGGAATTAAAACAAATACCCAATTCAAATGATTAATGAATCATATTAAAATAATCTCCAAATAATTCAAGTTGAATTAGTTGACACCCTATTAAACAAATAAAAACCTACTGAAAAGATTTGGAAGGTTTTTAGAAATTTAAATGGTGTTTGAAATTATTATTAAATCTTATTTGATTTAAAACTAGAGCCTATTTTGAATAATTAAAAGACCTTAAAAAGAATAAATGAATTATTCTAAAATGATTTCAGAATGTTTTATTAATCAGTGTTTGAAGCTACACAAAATTTGACAAAGGTTTGAATTCAAATGGATGCTTGAAATGATTAAATAACACCAAAACTGAATAAAAGAAATGGAAAAAGAAAAGAAACAGGAACAAAAAAAAATATAAACAGACTCGACCCAGCCCATCTAGCCCACTAAGGCCCAACAGCCCACCTCTCCTTCTCTCCCACAGAAAAACGTTTCGCACCAAAGAAAGAACCCGTAGCGACACTGACGCGTGGACCCCACCTATTCTCTCTCTCTCTCACTGCCAACGGACCCCAGCACCACGTCATCGTCTTCGTCCCCGCGATGAACTCGCCTGACCGTTTCTGCCGTTGATTGCTCGAATCAATACGCGTAAATGGCCCAGTGAATTCCCCCTGTGACCACGCCTTATTAATCGCCAGCATCTCCTCCCCATTTCCCCCCAGTCGCCTCACCCTAGCGCGCCCCCAGGCTGCTGAATTTCGCCCTTCACAACCACTGTCTCCGGCGAGCTCCATCAGCGATTCTGGCCAGACTCCTCTGCCCCTCGCCTCCTCGAGCACACGAACGTGACCCCCAGGCCCTGGCGCATCTCCCCGTAGCACCAGCTCATCCCCGCGCGCCCCAGAACCTCGGCAATGACAACGACCACCGCCGCTACCGTCTGTTTCATCTCCGGTGAAGCCTCGGGTAAGAACCAGACCACCCCTCTCTTTCTCTTTCACGCACGCATCTTCGCCACGTCCTTGTGCATCTAACCATACTCTCCTCTTCCTCTGGCATGCACTGAAGCCCCGTCCCCGTCGACAAGCAGAAGCTCCTGGCGCCACCCCTAACTCCGGCGAGCGATTCACATCGACCCCGTGCGCCCCCTCGCCAGCAAGTACCACCTTGAGCATCCCCACACTTCAGCGAACCTGGTGAGCCACTCCCTTTCCTCCCTTCCTTCCTGTAACCGCCACGACACCGTAGCCAGACCCGCCGCCGCCACCTGCCGCCGCCAGCGTCGCCCATCTCTGGCAAGCGTGTTGTGCGCCGTGCGATTAAGATCCAATGGTTAGGATAGAAACTAAGCGAAGGGGTAAGTAGAAACCTGAGCCGCATGATCTGTTTATATCCAACGCACCTGAGAGCGTGATCCGGCCGAAGCGGTACCGACGAATAAAAACGCGCCACGTGTCACAGAGTCTGATTTAAAAACAAGATTTGATCTATTTGAGATTCAATTTTGTAAAATCCATAACTTTCAAACCACACGTCCAAATTTTGCAAATTTTATATCAATGGATTCAGCAAGACAAGCCCTAGCCAACCATGCCATTTGTTTAGTAAAAAGCTTCGGTTAAATTGATTGTTTTTGTAGAAACTTGTGTATGCATGTTTAGGATATAAAAATTGTTCTAAAATGATTTTGGGGATAAAATCTTTGGCAAATGGTTTGTTTTGAATCTAATGACCCTAGAAATCAATTGGTGGTTTCAAAAATGTATTTGGTGAAACAAAAGAATAAATCTTTGATTTAAACCATTTCTAGTCAAATAAAAATATGGTTTAATTGATAAAAATGATTTTGGAGGAAAACCTTTGGGAAATGTTTTGGAAATAAACTATCTGACCCTAAACACAAGGTTTTATGGTTTGAAAACATATTTTGTTAAACCTATAGAATGTTGCCTTATTAAAAGCATTTCTTGACCACATAAAATAATGACTTGGTTTAAAAATGGTTTATGAAGTGAAATCTTTTGCAAATGATTTTGCCACTTTATAAAATGACTAATAAGTGTTTTAGAATGTTTATAACCTATTATAAATCACTTTTTGTAAATAAAACAATCTTTAGCATGATTGCATGCATTGTTTTGTTTCTATTATTTTATGTGATGAATTGCTTGAATGGTAGATTGAAATATTGCTTGCTTGATTGAATTGTACTGGAACTTGAAGAGTGTGACTGTTACAAAGATCAAGGAGTGAACCTATATTCTCTACCAAAAAGGCAAGTGATGCTTCATACTTTTGTCCCATTATTTTCACTATGCATTAGTGATATTTCTAAGTAGGACTTGCATGGAATTTTGCTAAGTATAAACTATGCCATGGGAAATCCTAGTAGATGAAACCTTAGTAGAATTTCCTAAGTTAAGATTCCTACTACTATCATGCTTAGCTTAGCTAGTAGAAACAAGGGTGGAATATATATTCATGCTATGGAAAATTTCTAAGTCTGAGGACTTGTGTTTTGTTTAATAAAACAACTAAGTGAACGAATCACCTGGGTGGAATGGAAGGAATGGTTTGTGTTGAGTGGTTACACAAGGCCAGGGGACTGGTGAACCTTGTGTATATCACTTGTGGATGGCCACCCAGGAACAAAGAGATTTGAGATGTCAAATGTTGAGAAGCTTCAAGTGCAGCCACTTGGCATTATGGGCTCTACCTGGATCATATAGGTTGCAATAACTTAGCCAAATGGACAATTGGTGGTAGGGGTTTGATAGGTTGGAGCGCGTCCATTCTGGTCTAAGGGAAGGCTTCTGAAAGATCTTGTCTTGGTGAAACCAAGTCTTGTGGGGAAAGTGCACCACCTCTGCAGAGTGTAAAATCCAAGTACTTAGCCATGTCCCTGGTAAAGGACAATTTGAGCATCAAGACATGGAAGCTATCAAGAATCTCCTCATCCCAATTTCTAAGTTAAGACTTGTGGTTGAACAAGGGTTGAAGGATCACCAATTTCTATTGGAGATGCCTTGGGTGATTTTGTCAAGCAAAAACTTAGTGTTTTCAAATGATAAGGAAAATCTATTTTGAGCAAAGCAAGCCTAAGCTCCACTTAGCCAAATGCATATAGATGATAGACTCCACTATACTACCATAGTATCACTTGCCAATACAATTCAAATGTATTGACCCTTGTGGCTGTAACTTGTTATGTTGCAGGTTTGTTTGATATTAGTGAAGTTTAATGATTAGGATTACAAGTCTACAACCAACATGTCTGCCTGTGGAACTTTGAAGATGAAGGACCCCATGCTATTGTTATATTCTGCTGCATTGTAATGAGTTAGCCAAATGAGCTATGTAAGATGTAACAAATTATGTTATTCCTGGTTATAAAGTTGTATTATGACCTTTGTTTCTTGATATTACATCTTAACTGTGGATGCTAGCTATTGATCCAGGGACTAGCATTGTAAACACAGGGATCTCTACCTTATTAAAGGTTGGGAACCTTACAGATGGTATCAGAGCATTGTGTTGCCTGTAGGATTTGTAACCCTAGGACTGGACAAAACCCCTTAGAAAAAAAATAGGAGTTGTATTTGGTCCAAAACTTATTTACAAACAATCTTGTAAACTCTTTCCTCAAACCATTTTGGTTTTGATTCTACATCTCTTCTATTTCAAACTTGATGGACAAAGCCTTTCCCATGGCCAAAGACTTCATCATGTGCAAAGGACTTCATAAACTCTAATGACTTCAACATCTTCAACTCTAATGGCTTCAACATCTTCAACATTTTGAGTCAACCAAGAAGGATGGAAAGATCTCAAGTGAACCACATAGATGGACCACCATATTTAGTTTAAGTCAAACTCACCAACTTATGTGGTGTAACAAAAATATTTTTGGTTGCTTAAAAATATGCTTGAAACTTGTTGTTTGAGTGGAATGTTTGTTTGTGATTGCTTGCATTTTGTTTGTGTGAATTGTGATGTGTGTGATTAGAATTATTTCCTTAGAAATCTTTTGCCTATTCTAATCCCAATCCAACCCAAACAGATGACTTCTCCAAGAAACTCCAACATCAAGGATGGCAACAACAACAACCAAGAGGTCAACATGAGAGACCAACTGCTTGCAAGACAAACCCAGTTGAACCAAGTGACAACTCAGTTTTTAGCCAACAACAATGAGTTAGACCCAACCATGCAAAAAGTTTTGGATACCCAAAACCAATTGTTGCATAAGGTGACAGATCAAATGATCAACATGGGAAACAACTCTTCCGAAGGAGTTTGTGACAACAAGGATGACAAAAATGATATTCTAGAAGGAACCCAAGCTTGCAATATTTGTGGAGACAAGGATCACACTTCCAAGGAGCATGAAGATCAATGCCCCAACTGTGAAGAGAAACATCTAGCTAATCAATGCCCCACATCTCAAGCTACTTGTTACCTATGTGAAGGAAATAATCATGTCCCTATCCAATGCCCCATCTATTCCATAGTTCAACAAAGGAAACAAGGTGGAGTGCAACAACTGATTGCAGACTACCATGAGAGAGCCAAGTCAACCAAGAAGGATGAAGACAAAGGAAAATCTCAGCTTACACCTCCATGCAATATGACTCAATTTAAAGGACCAAAGAGGAGACATATGTATTATCCAAGGAGTAATAAAAGGTCAAGGAGACCAGGAAACATTCCTACCTTTGAGATAACATATGAAGAGCATGAACTAGAAGCAGTCCTAGCTTTGGAGAAACCCAAGAAAAAGAAGGACAAAAGCCATGTGCAATGTGGTCATTGCAAAGAAATGGGACACTATGCCAATGAATTTCCAGAGAAGAAGAAGTATAAGGAGATTAGCCAAGTGTGGTGCAACAACTGCAAAGAGCTAGGCCATTATGTAGCAACTTGTCCACAGAAGATACATGAAGAACTCAGTCTTATCACATGTTACAATTGTGGTAACCAAGGACATTATGCAAGCAACTGTCCAGAAAAGATGAAGCACAAGATAAAGCCTATGAAGGATCTCAGCCTTGTCACATGTTTCAAGTGTGGAAACAAAGGACACTATGCAGATGTTTGCCCAGAGAGATTTCATCAAGATCCCAAGCAAGCCAAGATGTAATCTAGTTGGAAAAATTTTAAGGGTGGTAGTACCCTAGTTGTTTTGAGCCAACTTGTAACCCCTAGCCTCCCAAATCTCGGGACGAGATTTATTTTAAGGGTGGTAGCCTGTCACATCCCAAGATTTTCCAAATCTTGTAATGTGAAAAATAAATACAGGGATCTCTACCTTATTAAAGGTTGGGAACACAGGGATCTCTACCTTATTAAAGGTTGGGAACCTTACAAATAAGATGATCCCTCATTTAGATATCAAGATAAAAATGTGTTCTTCCTTAAGTATGCACCGACAATGTTTTGTAGCTTCAAGACATCACGTGATGATCGGGTGTACTTGAATCCACGAGCATATCTCGGGTGTAAGACAGTTACACACGCGAATACTAAGGTTCTTACTTGATGATCCTAGCATGTACAGACATGGCCTCGGAACATGGACCGAAAGGTTAATCATGAGTCATATGTTTTTGATATGATGACCATATGGATGCTCGCCTTTGAAGATACACCGACTCACGTGATGATCGGACTTGGTGTAGTGGATTTGGTTCATGTAATCACCAAAAAGACACAAGGGATGTCGTTTTTGAGTGGGAGTTCATTTCTAATTTGGATTAGTAGAACTCAATTTATCATAAATTAAATCAAAGTGAATTTGCATAATTTGTTGTAGTCATTGGCATTCGTTCACCACCTTATTCATAGTTGTAATTGAGATAATAGAACTATAGAATTCTGGATATATACTTTACGAACTGGTATCGTATTGTGTTGAGTGTCAATCTAAAGTTTAAAGTCCTATTGCAAACTTTCAGCAAAATTCTATTTACTCCGTGAAATTTAATAATTGGTATTAAATCGAGAGTAACAATTCCAGTGTTAGTATCTTAAGTATCATGTTTGCCTCCATGATTCTTGATTTAAATATCAAGATTATCTAGGAGCTGAAAGAATTGTTTCAGAAACCATCATGTGTGGCAGATATAACGATATCTAAAACAATGTTTTGGTTGCAATATGATAGAGTATAATATATGTTCTCATATTGGATGAGAATTTACGAAGGTTGGAGATGCTAGACATCCTAATCATCCAAAAAGGGTTTTGGAAAGTAATGTTATACTCACGATTCTCCTTATAAGCTACAGTTGCTTGATCATGAAAGTCATCATGATAAGGATGAATAGAAGATGTATTTAAAGTGTTTACTACACTAAAAGATTACTAAAGAATGGATTTTGAAAGAATACCGATCATTTTGATGATGGTGATCCACTTCAAAGTGCAAGTCCAAAGGTATTATTATTTGAATATACACGCTTTGGACTATGTGTCATGTATATGGCGCCACTTTTGATGTTGATAGATTCATTTAAAAAGGAAAAGGAAATGCTGAAAGAGAATCTATAAAATATACTTGGCAGAAAAGAAAAGATTGGAAATATCCAATTTAGGTATATAGATGATATACATGTTATGGTTATATTCTTTGCTTGTTAAACAATGTGGTTCTTGGGTATTGGATACCGAATTGGTTGGTATGAAATTTCATACGGAATGACGCAATTCATGAACCATAATGGCCTAAGTAACTAGCAAGAGAATATGTGATGATGTTCATCGAAAACAAACAAACCGTTGTTTGTATTTCTCGTTGACATCAAAGCTTGACTTCAAGATTTGTTTTAATAATTGTTATTTAAATCAGGTATTATAAGAACAAAGGTTGTTCAGATAATTACCATATTCCATATAAGATGGATGATTTACAAATCTAGTTGGAGAAATCACATCCATAAAACCTAATGCTAAAATGTCGCAAGACAAATGATTGAAAGATCACTTACGAAGTGACATCGCCGTTTAAATTATATTGGAAAGAAAACATGAAGAATCTCCATATTCATGGATTTTTGGAGTCTTTGATTTGATCAAGTGATGCTTGTGAAACTTTCCTCGGGATAATTAAAACTTCGTTCAAAGGCCAAAGAAGAACGAACGACTAAAATATTGGAATTTATACATATCGATGTATATAGTCCATTATGTGTAGTCGTAAGTGATGAATTTCAACTTCATATGCTTTCTCCGGAAATTTGAGTGAATGTTCACTTAATGAGAAAGAAGTGTGAAATATTTGAAAAAGTTCAAAGACTTTCAAGATGAAGTGAAAATCATTGTGACAAGAAAATAAATGGTTTATGATTTTATCATAAGGGATTTATTTGAGTTACAAGTGTAACAAGAAAATAAATGAATTATGATTTTATCATAAAGGGATTTATTTGAGTTACAAGTTTAGCAAAACACCTAGATTTACATATCCCAAAACACCATAGGAATATGGAGTGTTTGAGATTTGTAATAAAAACTTGTTTGACATGGTTGGATCAAAGGTGTTATTGATAAAACTGCCATTATGTTTTAAAAGATTAAGGCTTTTAGAGACTTCCGCTTTTACACTGAAAAGAGCTCCATCTTGATCCATTGAAATGACACCATATGAGTTATGGTTTGGGGTAAAACCCAAGTTGTCATTTCTTAAATTTTGGTATGCTAAACATAAGTAAGATGTTTACAACCGAAGTCGAATGAGCATGTCTTTGTAGGTTATTTCGAATAACAATTGGGTATTCCTCCATAACACCGAGGACAAAAGGGTTTGTCGCTTGAAATGTGAAGTTTCTTGAAAAAGGAATTTTTCGCAAAAGTTAAGTGTGAGGACAATAGAACTTTGATAAGGTTAACGAACCTTAGCTATATGTGATGAGTTGCACAGCGCCGGAAATCGTTCCAGAGGCAGCCATAATGCTCATGGTTTATGTGCCTCAAAGGTTGTGGTCACGGAGATCTAAGTTCCTATTGAACCAAGTAGGTTGGATAAACAATCAAATACTAAGATTTGAGAGTAAATCATTATTGTTTGACAATGATGAACCGATTATATGCAAAGAAGCGATGATGGGCCCTGACTCCGTCAAATGGCTTGAAGCTATAAAATCCGTGATAGTTCCATATACAAGAAATCAAGTTTTGAACTTGGAAAAACCCTCCGGAAAGGTGTAAAAACCTATCAGACGTATTTGGATCTATAAAGAAACAGACATGGATGTTTCACATCTATGAAATAGACGACATGTCGTAAAGTATTTTACGACAATGTTCAAGGAGTTGACTATGACAAGATTTGATCTTTCATAGCGATATTTAGTCTGGACGGATTAAAGTAGCAACCACTACATATAATTTGGTATATGGTAGATTAATAAACAAAACAAAATTCTTCTAAGAGAATGGTCACCTTGGACGTGTACATGACACGATCCAAAGGGTTTTGTTAATTCAAAGGATGCTAAAAGGGCATGCAAACTTCTGACATGGTTATACCCTACGGGTACGTGACTTTAGCATACCTGGTCTAGCCCAAGGAAGGCCCACAGCAGATATACACTGACCCATGAAGATTTTCGGGTGGCCAAGGCCCATGACGCCTTCGGATCCTTGGAGAGCAAGACTAGCGGAGATAGGAAATTCAAAGGGGTAAAACCCTAGAACTTGTAACCGACTAGGACTATGCCCGGGACCTGCCTAAGTCTATATAAAGGCCAGGAGGGCACGTCCTAGATCTCTCGACTCATACTTTCGCACACGCATCCACGCCAGATCGAATGTGCGCACCCTGTAACCTTCGGTTCCGCCGTAATCAAAGAGCAGACAAGCAGGAGTAGGGTTTTCCCTTCGGGGGCCTGAACCTGGGTAAATCTCGTGTCCCCTGGTTGCTTGTCTGTTAACCGTGCGACGATCTCCAGCATCCCCATCTTCTGAAAAACCCAAGTCCATAACAATGGGCATTGACGAGATTAAACCTCGTCAATTGGCGCCGTCTGTGGGAATTGGGGCTGCTGATTGTGCGGTCGTGACGGTTCCGACCTGATCGATCTACAACTCCGCGGCGACGGAGAATCACCTCCTCTTCGGCGCTTTCGACTTCACCGCCCACTCGCCGGCCACCATGAAGGATTTCGAGCCCGTAGGCGGCGGACTAGAAATTTTGTTCTGGAGCTTCTGCTTCTAGATTGGACAAACTAGCACTCTCCGCCTCCCTGAGCGGGTGCCCGTGCCGTCAATCAGGCCCGCCTCGTGGGCTCCACACCCCGTGCTACGCACGTCTCCATCGACAGATGAGTTCTACAGCAGCAGCAGCTGCAACTCCGATCTGTGCGATCCACCTTCGGATGAACGGACCTACGGTTCCAGATCCGAAAGCTGCGGCAGCAGCCGACCAATCTGCAGGCGCTATCTATGCACCACAGTCATCCAAACCGATGAAGAAACACCTAACCCGCCGCCCAACCGAAACGGCGAAAACGGCGAAAACAGAAGAAGCCAGTCCCCCCCACCCAACAGGGAAAACAACGGCCACGTCATCCAACTTAGCAAAGAAGGATGGGTCCAGGAGCGCCGTGCCGTCGTAGGCGACATCGTCTTACCTGCAGACGCCTCACGTGACCTACTGATGGCGTACCACTACCTCCTCATCGAGGAGCACAAGAAACAAGTCAAGATGCAGGAGACGCTCGACAAACGCAAGCAAGCAGCCTCCGAGTCCAGCGCGCGACGAGCTGCGCTCTCCGCCATGGCACCCGGCTCTAGCACAAACGGAAACCAGGGAAACAAGCACCGCTCTCGGGTGGAAAACATGGACCCCAAGGAGCGGCGTGACGTGACCCAAACTCTCCACACATCGTTCATGGATATGGATGCCGACGGCAACATCATCCCGAAGACGCCACAAGCTGCGATCATGGCAGCCACTGCATATCTCGCGGCTCATCCACCTCCGGAGGGGGACCCGAAAAGGGCCATGCATAGGTCTGCACTTACCGGACTAGGACTAATCGGAGCTGTGCTCCACGAAGACGCTCCTGCGGAGCCAAAGAAGAAAGCTCCGGCCAGGCGCGACCGGAGCCCCACCCCCTCATCCGAAGAGGAAGAAGAGCACGATCTTCCTCGAAGGAAGAAGAGCTCAAACCGCCATAAACGCGACTACGACGCCAGAGACAAGCTTACACAGCGCAAGATCGACAACGCACACGCTAAACACGCATGCTTGTCTGAATCTGAGATGGATGAAGACGAAGGAGAACTCTGCGGAGCTCGATGCTTCAGCAGATCCGTTCGGCGAACACAGATGCCACGCAACTTCAAGCTTCCTTTGGATACCCCGAAGTTCAACGGCACGCAAGATCCAAAGTCCTGGCTTAGCGACCATCTATCATCCGTCAAGCTTCACGGAGGCAACAAAGAAACCGCCATGCAATGCCTTCAGCTGTAGCTGACAGGCGCGGCGTGGGTCTGGCTTAGCAGCCTATCATCAGGATCCATCCGAAGCTGGGAGGATCTCGCTTACAGCTTCATCCGAAATTTCAAAGGCACCAGCAAGAGGCCCGCCTCAATCAAAGAATTGCGAGCCTGCACTCAGAGAACGGGTGAATCTATTTGCTCGTACATACTACGCTGGTCTACAACCAAGAACTCCGCAGCACACATCTCCGAAGAGAGGGCCATCGACGCCTTCAGGGACGGCGTCAAGCGCTAAGACTTCAAGGAGGAACTTGGGCGTGTAAAGCCCAAGACACTCGACCACCTCATGGAAATCGCCAACAGTTCTGCAGACGGCGAAGATTGCACCCAGCGAGCGCAATCAGATGAAGAGGACGACTACGGCCAAAGACGTGAACGCCGCAGCAAGAGGAGATCGCGCGTCTACGAGGACCGCGACGGACCCGACATGGTCGCGGCCGGCTACGTCGACCGCCGTAACGACAACAGCCGCAACAGCGGAGGATACCGCGGCGGAAACTTTCGCGACAACGGACGGCCAACACAGTCGTGGCAACGCCGCGACCGCGACAACGGACCCTCAGCATTCGACAAACTTTCGGGTCCATGCACCATCCACTTCTACATCGACAAGCAGGATGGCAAAAAGAAAGCCATCCACATGCTCAAGGACTGCCACGAGTTCCAGAAACTCAGCGAAGGCATGGTGCAGATGAGGCAACAAGCCCCAATCCCTGCGTTTGGAAACGCACCTGCGCCAGGTGAAATAGCACACGGAGCTCCTCCACCGCCGCCTATTGGAGGCCCAAATCAACCAGTCACACCAGCGCAAAACAATGCCGGGGTCGGATACCCCCCCACCAAAGGGAGCACTAAATATGATCCAGAAGGGACGCCCCACAAACAGGGTGCAGAAGAAAATCACCCGACAAATCAACTTGGCCGTGGCAACTCCGCCTGCAATCCCTGAGTACCTCAGCAGATCGGAGTCCTGCATCACATTCACTCGCGCGGATCACCCTTGCCAGATCCCTCGCCCAGGTCATGCTGCCCTAGTGCTGGAGGCTTCGAGATGAGTCGCGTCTTCATGGACGACGGCAGCGGCATCAACCTAATGTTCGCAAGCACTCTAGCAGCTATGTGGATCCTGCAATGCAGCCTGGAACAATCAGACACAACGTTCCACGGCATTGTCCCAGGAAAGGGCATATTCCCCCTGGGTAAAATAGGGCTCGACGTCATCTTCGGGAAGCCGGACAACTTTTGGTAGGAGCACCTAGAATTCGAAGTGGTGGACTGGCCGTCGCAATACCACGCCATCTTGGGGCGTGTAGCATTCGCAAGGTTCCTGGCCGTCCCACACTACGCATACCTACTACTCAAGATGCCAGGACCAAGGGGCGTCATCACAGTCCACGGGAGCTTCACCCGATCGGACCAATGCGACAGGGATTTCAACAAAATCTCCCAGTCTTTCGGCATGCAAGACGAGCTTGTAAGGCTCCGCGAGGTGACGGACAATGGGCTACCCCCAGTCACAAGGCAGAACGCACCTGACATGTCCTTCGACTCCACCGTCAACACCAAGAAAGTGCAGGTCCATCCGACGGACGCCTCCAAGACGGCGCTGATCGCCAATGACCTCAGCACCGCATAGGAAGGCGCGCTCGTCGAATTCCTTGTGAGCGCTGGGAAATCTTTGCCTGGTGTCCTGCGGACATGCCAGGAGTTCCCAGGGAATTCGCCGAGCACGCACTCAACGTCTTTCCAGACACCAAGCCAGTCAAGCAGTCCATCCGAAGACTGTCGGAGCCACGAGTCGAAGCTATCGGCAAAGAAATCAACAGATTACTTGCAGCAGACTTCATCCGGGAAATCAAGGAAAGCGAGTGGCTGGCAAACACGGTGATGGTCCCGAAGAAGGACACGGACATCCTGCGGATGTGCGTAGACTTCAGGTCACTAAACAAACATTGCCCAAAGGACCACTTCCCTCTTCCTAGGATCGATCAGATCATCGATTCGACGGCAGGTTGTGAGAAACTCTCCTTCCTCGATGCCTACTCAGGCTATAACCAGATTCGACTCAAGGTCGAAGATCAAGAGAAAACGGCGTTCATCACACCGTTCGGAGTATTCTGCTACAACACAATGCCCTTCGGGCTAAAGAACGCGGGTGCCACGTACCAGCGATGCATGCAGGCCTGCCTCAAAGACCAGATCGGTCGCAACGTCCAAGTCTATTTCGACGACATAGTAATAAAAACCAAGGAAGCAAGGACACTTATCGACGATCTCCGCGAGACGTTCGACAACCTTGATCGCTACAGGATCAAGCTCAATCCGGAAAAGTGCGCCTTCAGCGTGCCCTCGGGTCAGCTGCTCGGATACTTCATCTCTCAACAAGGGATTGAGGCGAACCCGAAGAAAATCAGAGCCATCATGACAATGGAGAAGCCGAAAAACCTCAAGGGCGTCCAGCAGCTCGCGGGACGAGTAGCGGCACTAAGCAGGTTCATCAGCCGTATGGGCGAGAAGGCCCTACCATTCTACCAGCTGCTGCGTAAAGCAGACAAGTTCGAATGTACACCGGAAGCCAACGACGCATTCGAAAGCCTCAAGCGGCTCCTCTCCACCTCGCCCATTTTGGTCACGCCAAAGGAGCACGAGCCCCTGCTGCTGTACATAGAAGCCACACACCAGGTGGTCAGCACCGTACTCGTGGTCGAACGACCCGAAGAAGGCAAGACCCACGGGGTCCAGCACCCAATTTACTACCTCAGCGAGGTACTGACACCAACAAAGCAGACGTACCCTCACTACCAGAAGCTAGCCTACGGCGTGTTCATGATGGCTCGACGGTTGAGCCATTACTTCCAGGAGCACCAAGTGATAGTCGTCAACGAGGCACCCTTGAACAGCATCCTGAATAATCCAGAGGCAACAGGACGGGTTGCCCTATGGGGCATCGAACTATCACCCTTGGACATCGTCTACGAGAAGCAACACGCAATCAAATCTCAAGTCCTTCTGGACTTCCTGGTGCACTGGATGGAGCTGCAGCTGCCAGACACCCCAGACATGTCGCAGTCCTGGACAATGCATTTCGACGGCTCCAAGCGCGAAGCCGGAGCAGGGGCAGGAGTCATACTGACCTCCCCGCAAGGTTACAAGATGAAGTACGTTCTTCGGATGAAATTCAGAGCCTCCAACAACGAAGCCGAATACGAAGCCCTCATCCATGGCATGAGGATGGCAAAAATATGCGGCGCAACGCGCCTGGTCATCTACGGTGACTCCAACCTCGTCGTCCAGCAGACGATGAATGAGTGTGACGCACACGCCGAAAACATGATCGCGTACCGCGCGCTCTACAACACACTCGGAGGAGAATTCGACGGCTGCGAACTTCGGCACGTTGGAAGAGAAAGCAACGAGGAAGCCGATAGACTCGCCAACATCGGCTCCACTTGTGCAAAGGTACCACCAGGTGTGTTCCTCGAACAGATCTGCGTGCCATCCATCAAGCGGAAATTCCCCAAGGGATCACCCGAAGAAGCAGAACACTCGGGGGCTACGCTACCCGAAGGTCATGAAGGACCCGAAAAGTTGGATACCGAAGTTGCCATGGTCAACCTGATGCAGGTCATGGCAGTCGAAGAAACTTGGACGCGACCATACCTCCAGTTCCTGATAAACGGTGAACTACCTGACAGCCCGACAGATGCCCGGTGCATATCTCGTCGGTCAAAAGCCTTCACCATCATCAACGGCGAACTGTACAAACGCAGCATCATGGGTGTACTACAACGGTGCGTCACCATCGATGACGGCAAAGCCATACTCCAAGGCATCCATGAGGGCATCTGCGGCCACCACGCAGGCAGCTGCTCCCTTGTCGCCAAAGCTCTACGAGCAGGATTCTACTGGCCAACGGCCATGAGCGACGCGAAGGACATCGTCCGAAGATGCAACGGGTGCCAACGGTTTGCCAACAAACCGCACGCACCTGGGTCCGAACTTCGACCCATACCCATAGCCTGGCCTTTTGCCCAATGGGGCCTCGACATGATCGGCAAACTGCCAAAGTCCTCGAAAGGAGGACACGTCTTCCTCCTGGTCGTAGTCGACAAATTCACCAAGTGGATCGAGGCCATGCCAGTCACCAACCAGAAGGGCAAAACCGCCGTCAAATTCTTCGAATCCATTGTCTACAAGTTCGGTGTACCACACAGCATCATCACCGACAACGGATCGAACTTCATCTCCGAAGAATTCCAGGACTTCTGCGAAGGCCTCAGGATCAACATCACATATGCCTCAGTGGCACACCCGCAAACAAACGGGCAAGTGGAAAAGGCCAACGGTCTAATCGGCGCCGGCATCAAGAAGAGCCTGATGAGCTCACTCGAGCACAAAGCTGGAAACTGGACGAAAGAGCTACCGTCTGTCCTGTGGAGCTTACGGACTACGCCAAACAACTCCACCGGCTACACACCGTTCTTCATGGTGCACGGAGCTGAGGCCGTGCTACCAGCCGAAGTACGCCACCAGGCTCCACGAGTCGTCGCTTACAGCGAAGCCGAATCCACGGCTGCACTCGAAGATGCCGTCGACACACTCGACGAAGCACGGGATATAGCAGCAGCTAGATCAACGGTGTACCAGCAAAGTCTCTGCAACTACCACAGCCGCCGGCTGCGCCCAAGGTCCTTCGTCGAAGGAGACCTCGTCTTACGACTCAAGCAAAAGCGACCGAACAAATTCGAGTCACCATGGGAAGGACCCTATGTCATCACCGAAGTCATCCCAGGTGGCGCCTATCGCCTCAAGCACGTGGAGTCTGGAGTCGCATACTCCAACCCATGGAACATCTCGCACCTGCGATGATTCTACCTGTAGCAACCTACCCCCTTTTACTTTCAATAAGGCTTTCAGCCAAGGCTACTCAGCCGAACCATGTACCTCCTCCATTACGATATAAATAAAGCTAAGTGTCTCGCCCCCAACCTTCGGTTGACTATTTTTCTGCAACTCTACTACATGCTACATACGCACTCGGGGGCTCCCCCCACCTCACGATTTCATCGACTTAGGACCAAACGTGTACACCTGAGTAGCTGACCACGTCAGGCAAACGAAAAGGACACATACTCAATCAAAGCACTGCATGCTCACAAGCAAGCAAACCTTTACAACAAAGGGAACAAAAACTCCCAGCTGAAATATACAAATTTTACATCTATCTGTTTATTTTCAGGTCCTACCTATTCTGAAGAATAACCTGAGCACGCTGCTCAAACAAATCTACAATCTGTTCGGCATACTGCCTTACAGCCGCGTAATGCGGACGCATGTTCCACTCGCCACCATCCGGCCGAAGAGGTGGCCCAGCCGCCACAGCAGCCAAATCTACGTCAGGGCGGTGCACCCTCACAAGAGACAAGGTAGCCTTCACTCCTGCGACGAGCTGCTGCCGCACCAACTCCTTGACATTGCTGGCACTCCGAAACCTCGACAGAAGACCTGCAAGGGTCGTCGACACGGCATCCAAAGGAAACATGACGTGCAACACCGAGGAAAGTGATCTCTGCACCTGGCGGAGCACCCGCGAAACTTGATAAACACGATCCCGCACCGTCACCAGAACCATGGCGCGATCGCGATCCATCCAGAAGAAGCCGTCGGCCTCCATGTCCGGTTGAGTCAAGCAGTTGACCCAAACAGCGACACGCTCTTTTTCTTCCCTCGGAGCAAGATTCGCACCTGCGACAACCGCACAAGACAAGAATAAGGCCAGCAGGCTCATCCGAAGAACTGAGCTACAGCCCGAAAGAAGGATCAACTTACACTGCAGTTGCTCGGAGAGCCGACCCAGCTTCGCCATCAAGTACTCCTCTCTGGCTGCGCCACGATCCGCCTTGGACTTCCAAACGTCAGCACGACCGCGTAGCCCGAGCAACTCCCTCTCCAGACTGCGCACATGATCCCGAAGGAAAGTAAGCTGCGAGGAGTCATCCAAGGATGGACGCAACGGCGTTGCGGATGGGGCGTCAACAGGGTCAGCATCCGAAGGAACCTAGAACGACAGCAAAAGAAAGGAACACAGACATTCAGCCAAGGATGGAGCACAACTCAGAGAAAATTCATTGAATATATAAAGCCACTACGTGGCACAAAGAAGATACTCCTCAAGATATTTACAACAAAAGTAGACTACACACTACCCTACGTCTACTATGCCTAAGGAGCAGGACACTGAGTCGCCTCGGAGCCAGACTGCCTAGCTTTGGCCTCGCCTTGCTGCCGCAGTGCGTACTCAGACAACAAGTCAATGAGCTTGGGCCCATATCGTCTGCAGCGAGCGGAGTAGGCAGCGAAGGCTACCTCGGATCCATCCACAACCGTCGGCATCCGAGAGGTGATCTGGGGCAAGTCCAGCTCCGCTCCAGCCGCCATGGCCATCGCCAGCCCGACGGGCGCGCCGATGCCCTTCTGCTTGCGCTTGTACGCCGCAGGCGCTTCGGCTGACAGAGCCTCTGCCAGGGCATCCACATCTTTAAGGGCTGCGCCCTTCGGGAAGAGCTCCTGGTAGAAGCGACCAAGGACCTCTTTCGCCTTGGCAAGGGAGTTGACGACGGTGCCGCAGCGGTCTTCGACCGCCACAGTGGCATCATCTAGAGCACTCCCGTGCTCCAGAGCACCGCGGTCGAACTCGATGCCTGCGGCATCTGAGACAAAAATGAAGAAAAGCATGAAGAAAGGCAGCATAGAAGAAGACCCGTAGAAAAAGAAACAAGTATAAAAATCCAGCACTCACCCGAAATAGCCTTGGCAGCAGCCATGAGCTTCGCCGCCACCCCTCTTTCACGAGCAGCCGCAACGGTGGCCAGCTGCTCCTCACGATCTGCGGCCTCCTGCTGCAGACGCTCCTTCGCTTCGGCTGCCTTCGACAGCTCTAGCTCAAGGCGCTCTTTTGCACCGACGGCGGCTTCGGCTTTCTGCTCCGATTGGCCAAGGCTCTTTTTAAGAGCATCGACCTCACGGAGAGAGTCGTTATGCTCCTCTGCATTTAAGACAAGCAAGTGTCAAAGAACAGGACTAGGATAAACAAGAAAGGTACTAAAAGGCAGACGAATACCTTGAAGCTGCCGAAGTTTCGCCTCCAGCGTCAGGCGTTCCTCCACCAGCCGCTTGGCCTCTTGTACAAAAGGCTGCAGAAAAAGGCAATAGCAGTAAGAACAGGGCTTGGGGGCTACGCCCAACACAAATAAGCAAAAACAACATCAGCATAAGAAGACACTCGGGGGCTCCCCCCGTGACATGAAGCAGAAACACTTACATGCTCCGATGGCGACCCCGAAGCTCCGCCTGCGAAATTCTGAGGCGCAACCACCAGCCCCTCCCGCACAGGAGGATCTAGAGCGGCGCCACCCGAAGTCGCCACCGTCTGAGGAGGAGGCGACGCAATGTTCGACTCCCCCATCATCTCCCGCGCACCATCACTAGAGTCGTTGGAGGATTGCCTTCATACAAACCAATCAGCACAAGTGCAAAAAAAACTCATGAAGGGAAAAGGACAACAGTACAACAAGAAAACTTACGAGCCCAATGCGCTCAGGTCGAAGATAGGAGAAGCCCTTCGGGCTCTCTTCTCCTCTTTCTTCTCTTCCTCCTTCTCCTCCTTATTTTCTTCCTTCTTCCGCTTTGCTGGCGGGTGCGGCGCAACAGCCCGCACAGGAATGGCAGGAAGGGGAGAGGAAGAACCTCCATGACCATCATTATGATGCTCAAGGCCCAGAGGATTTCTGGGAGTCGGAGGAGTTGAGGCATCCGAAGACTCGCTGGAGCTCCGTGATTGCTTGCACGTATGGTCCTCACTCGACTCGTCGGCATCCTCCGCCGGAGATCGCGCCGACGGCAGCTCGGACACGGAATCAACCACTTCATTATCCAGGGCATTCGGATACCTTTCGGGCAATGGTGGTACCATGCCCGGCACTTTGAAGCTCTACAAGATGAGAAGGAACTTTGTTAGCAAACAAAGGAAACAAATACACACCCAACAAGAAAAAAAGAGGGGGAGCACTACGTGCACAAATCTACACCTTCGGCACGACCAACGTCGAAGAAAAGGGAGGAGTCAGCGACTTCCCCGGGATTTCTTCTCCGGCCTTGAACTTCAGCAGCACGCGAAGATCCTTGTCAAGATTCCCCTCGGAGATTTTCTCACTCGAAACCCTCGTCGGATCACGGCGCCCAGAATAAAGAAACATCGGGTGCGCCCTCGCTTGGAGAGGTTGCACCCGACGCTCAAGAAACGTCCGGATGATGTCCACGCCGTTCACCTCCTTCTCAGGAATCAGTTGGAGATCCTCCACCCGACGGTAAAGGGCCTCTATCTCCGCCACCTCATCGTCTAAGATTTGGTTTTTCCACGACCTTTTCTTCTCAATCTTTTGGGAGGGGTCAAAGGGAACAAGACCAAAATCTTGCCCGGGCAAAACGGAGTCGTGGATGTAAAACCATCGCCTCCGCCAGTACTGGACAGATTCGGACATGGAAAAGGAAAAGAATTGCACATTGGGACTGAGGGAGATGATGAAACCCCCAATGGGATACACACCATCTGAACCAGACTGCCTCTTCACAGAATAAAGCTTCCGGAAGAGGCCAAAGTGCGGCTCAATGCCAAGCCAACACTCGCAAAATGTGATAAAGCACGCAATGTGGAGAAGAAAGTTGGGAGACAGATGATGGAGTTGAACCCCATAGAAGAAGAGCAGTCCATGGAGGAAGTCGTGGACCGGAAAAGAAAACCCGCGCACCATGAAGGCAAGAAACATAACCCGGTACCCAGATGGGGGACGGGGGATTACCTCATTGCCAGGGAGCTTGACGGCCGTCGTATCCTGCGGGATCAGGCCCCGCTCGTGCAGTTTGCGGAGATCGCTCTCCCGCGTCTCTGATCGCCGCCAGCCACCATCGGTGACGCGAGCAGCGGCGGTGCCCTTCTTGCCTCCGGCGGCGCTGGTCCCAACCGCGGATGAAGACTTGTTTGTTTTCCGCATAGCGCTGCGGTGGCGGTGGCGATGTCAAAGCAGAAAGAGCGAAGGAAATGTGGAAGGAAATCTCAGCGCGCAACAAGAATAGCTCAAGAACAAGGAGGCAGTGAACTGGTGCGGTGAAACACAATCCACGATTTCACCAAGGATTATAATAGCAAAGACGACGCACGCTGGCCATCCATCGAGAAGACCTAATGCCAACGGTAGATCTGGCCGTACACGTGTCAGCATCACAACGAACCGTCGTTACCACGCCGTCCACTACGCGTGGAAATCGAGGAGACGCCGTAATCATCTCCACGCTGCGCGTGACCGGTCAATTCAAAGTCAGAAAGTGGGACCCATGCTTCGTCCAGTTAAGTCATCTCTGGCGTAGCAGACGCTTGAGGTCATCGATCGTCAGCACTGACGTCATCAAAAGCTATACTAGCACCAACTTCGGATGCACAGCTAAGAGTACTCACTCAAATCTACGATTCGACTAAATACTCGGGGGCTACTCCTATCAGGAGCGCTGGCCGCGCACCCGACAGACAAATGAGGACAAAATTACTTCTCTGAGTCCTACGTCGAGTCTACGACTCCACTACGGACTCGGGGGCTACTCCCATAGGGAGGATGGATTTAAGCATCCGAAAATTTTCGAGTCCTGCGGACTTAATAACTGAAACAATGCTTGAACTAAAGTCTCCGTTCGAGTCTACGACTCGAACAGACACTTGGGGGCTACTCCCATAGGGAGCGCTAGTGGCGCACCCTATGAAATCTTCGACTGCGATCTTTCGGATCAGCATGCAAAAACTTTTTGGCAACTTTGCCCCAACAAAACGGCCGAGTGAGCGACAATCTCCTAGGCCACCCGAAGCGCCTCCGAGGTGATAAATGTTCGGATGCTGCGTCTGCGACGCAAAGATAAGACCTGCAGATATCATCTGATGGCCTGGCAACGCACCTGACTGCGCTCTGCTAGTATGAATCCGTACCAGCAGGTACGATGAAAAATCCCGACGGTTGCATTGGGTACACCGATTAAAACCACTGGAATTCCACTCCTGTAAGTCCTCCGCGGCCTGAGTCGAATTACGCCAGCATATGTTCCAGGTCCGGGTTGAGGGACCCGAACCTGAAGAAGATCGTGTTGTTTCGTCCTAAGACAGTTAACTGACCCTGATCCGTCGGGTGAGTCAGGCACACGCATCAACAATCCCTACACACATATACTATTTAACATATAGCTGCACCTGAAGGATAAAAGAGTCCTCAGCCGAATCTACGATTCGATTGATCACTCGGGGGCTACTGACATGGTTATACCCTACGGGTACGTGACTTTAGCATACCTGGTCTAGCCCAAGGAAGGCCCACAGCAGATATACACTGACCATGAAGATTTTCGGGTGGCCAAGGCCCATGACGCCTTCGGATCCTTGGAGAGCAAGACTAGCGGAGATAGGAAATTCAAAGGGGTAAAACCCTAGAACTTGTAACCGACTAGGACTATGCCCGGGACCTGCCTAAGTCTATATAAAGGCCATTAGGGCACGTCCTAGATCTCTCGACTCATACTTTTGCACACGCATCCACGCCAGATCGAATCTGCGCACCCTGTAACCTTCGGTTCCGCCGTAATCAAAGAGCAGACAAGCAGGAGTAGGGTTTTCCCTCCGGGGGCCTGAACCTGGGTAAATCTCGTGTCCCCTGGTTGCTTGTCTGTTAACCGTGCCACGATCTCCAGCATCCCCATCTTCTCCAAAACCCAAGTCCATAACAATGGGCATTGACGAGATTAAACCTCGTCAACTTCAATGGTTGAAGTAAGCATCATGGAGTTGGAATCTTCAAAGGGTGGTGAAAAGGAGTTTTTATCAGGAGACGATGAAGATTCCTGCATTTGCAAGAAATTAAGTGGGAGCGCAGAGACATATTTCTAATACATTATGTGGAGTACATCTTGTTGATAAGAAATTATGTAATTTTTATTGACAAAGGTTAAGAATTTCATTTTGATGAAAGACTTAGGCAAACCTCGAATATTTAGCATGAATGTCTATAGTGGATAGACTGTGACGCTAATAAGGTTGTGCCAAATGTACATATATGAGATATTGAAGGAGTTCAATATAGAAACAACAAGAAACAATTCTTGTCGCATGGAAAAGAATTGAATCAAGATTCAAGTGTATCGACACTTGATAAGTGAAACAAGATTCAAGTGCTTTGACACTTGACGAGTGAAATCACGAGAATGTTTTGATCAATCATACCATGATATGTACACATCCAGATATGTCCTATGCTCTAAGTGTTATGAGCATATACCAGAATGAATCATAAAATGATCATTGGATGATAGTAAGGATATTCTTATGATCTTTTGGAAGAACTAAGAATATATTTGTGTAGAGGTGACAAACAATTACAAATAGTTCATTGTAAAGCGTTACATTGATACTAGTTTTGTCACAAGATACAAACTAAGTTTATCTCAATTTAAACTATGGGTGGCACAATGAAATGGAAAGAAAGTTTCCATGATGGATTTGGATGAATTCCAAAGTTAAGACATTGTGACGGATACTACAACAAAAGGCTAAGTATATGACTGCTATAGTAGCAGCAAAGGAGGGAATTTGTGTCAAGTAGTTTGTTATCAAACTAAGGTGTGGTTCGCAACGGGCTAACACTAAAGATATATTGTATGACAATAGTATCGACGTGTTTTAACCCCAAGGAACTAAAGGTCTCACCAAAAGACCAAATTTATACAATGCCATCTCATTGGAGAATGAGTGATGTGTGAAGACGCAAAGACATGCAAATACACACGGACCTGAAGCGTCAGATCCGTAGATTATGTTAACCACTTGCAATTGCGTATATGGAACACCGGAAAGCCATAAGTGTTCAATACACAAAGTTCTCAAACTAGATTATTGTCTCTAGTGCAAGTGGGAGACTGAAGGGAATATGCCCGAGAGGCAATAATAAAGTTGTTATTATCGTATTCCTTATTTATGATAAATGTTTATTTTACATGCTATAATTGTATTAATATGGAAACGTTAATACATGTGTGTTTAATAAACAAAAGGAAGTTCCTAGTTATGCCTCTCTTATAAACTAGCTCATTGATTAACAAGATGATCAAGGTTTCCTGATCATGGACATTGGATGTTGTTAATAACGGGATCACAACATTAGTGTAATGGTGTGATGAACATTCATCCGAAGTATAGCATTACGATCAAAGTCATTGAGTTTATATTGCTATAACAACTTACGAAGTGATCAAAACATGTTAAGATATAATATCAAGAAACAAAGGTCATAAAATAAAAGAGTTTTATTTAATAAGAGTTTGCATTAAATTTGGTAGAAATTTAATGGGAATTTGAGTGGGTTTTTGAGTGGAGAAAATTGAAGGGCCATTTTGTGAGTGGAGTGTCCACCCACGTGAATGAGGGAGAGGTGGGGGCACCCTCCATGGCCGGTGGCCATGCCCCCTTGGGCTGCCCCCCTCCCCTATATAGGGAGCCCCTCCTCTCTGTTATGTTCCCAACCTTTAATAAGGTAGAGTCCCCTGTGTTTACAATGCTAGTCCCTGGATAAATAGCTAGCATCCACAGTTAAGATGTAATATCAAGAAACAAAGGTCATAATACAACTTTATAACCAGGAATAACATAATTTTATTACATCTTACATAGATCATTTGGCTATTACATTACATTGCAGCAGAAAATCTATAAGCATGGGGTCCTTCATCTTCAAAGTGCCACAGGCAGACATGTTGGTTGTAGACTTGTAATCCTAATCATTAAACTTCACTAACATCAATCAAACCTGCAACATACAAGTTACAGCCACAAGGGTCAATACATTTGAATTGTATTGGCAAGTGATACTATGGTAGTATAGTGGAGTCTATCATCTATATGCATTTGGCTAAGTGGAGTTGAGGCTTGCATTGCTCAAAAATAGATTTTTCCTTATCATTTGAAAATACTAAGTTTTTGCTTTGACAAAATATTTCCCAAGGCATCTCCCAATCAAAGATTGAAGATCCTTTAACCCTTGTTCAATCCAAAAGTTTTTATATTAGAAATTTGGATGATGAGATTCTTGATAGCTTCCATGTCTTGATGCTCAAATTGTCCTTTACCAGGGACATGGCTAAGTACTTAGATTTTACACTCTGCAGAGGTGGTGCACTTTCCCCACAAGACTTGGTTTCACCAAGACAAGATCTTTCAGAAGCCTTCCCTTAGACCAAAATGGACGCGCTCCAACCTATCAAACCCTACCACCAACTGTCCATATGGCTAAGTTCTTGCAACCTATATGATCCAGGCAGAGCCCATAATGCCAAGTGGTTGCACTTGAAGCTTCTCAACATTTGACATCTCAAATATCTTTGTTCCTGGGTGGCAATCCACAAGTGTGATACACAAGGTAACCATAACCATGGGCCATGTGTAACCACTCAACCAAAAACCACCAAGCAATTACCATTCCACCCAGGTGATTCATTAACTTAGTTGTTTTATTAAACAAAACACAAGTCCTCAGACTTAGAAATTTTTCCATATTATGAATGTATATTCCACCCTTGTTTTCTATTAGCTAAGATAAGCTTGATAGTAGTAGGAATCTTAACTTAGGAAAACTTCTTACTAAGGTTTCATCTACTAGGTTTTCCCATAGCATGGTTTATACTTAGCAAAAATTCCATGCAAGTTTTACTTAGAAAAATCACTAATGCATAGTGAAAGTAATGGGACAAAAGTATGAAGCATCACTTGCCTTTTTGGTAGAGGGTATAAGTTCACTCCTTGTCCTTGCAACAATCACACTCTTCAAGTCACTATAATTCAATCAAGCAAGGCACAATCTCAATCTACCAATCAAGCAAAACATCACATAAAATGATAAAGTCAAGGTAATGCATGCAAACATGCCAAGCTTTGTTTTATTTGAAAAAGTGGTTCCTAATGGGTCATAAACATTTGAAAACACCTAATGGTCATTTTATAAAGTGGCAAAGTCATTTGCAAAAGATTTCACTTCATAAACCATTTTCAAAACATGGTATCATTTTATGTGGTGTAGAAATGTTTTTACTAAGGCATTAATCTATAGGGTTCATAAAATATGTTTTCAAACCATAAAACTTTGTGTTTAGGGTCAGAGAGTTTGAAACAAAACATTTCCCAAAGGTTTTCTTCCAAAACCATTTTTAATAAATAAACCATATTTTTATTTGACTAGAATTGGTTTTAAATCAAAGAATCATTCTTTTCCTTCACCAAATATATTTTTGAAACCACAAAGTGTTTCCTAGGGTCAGTAGTTTCAAAACACACCATTTGCAAAATATTTTATCCCCAAAATCATTTCTGAATATTTTTTATAACCTAAACAAGCATATATAAGTTTCTGCAAAAACAAACATTTTAACAGAAATTTTTTACTAAACAAATAGCATGGTTGGCTAGGGCTTGTTCCACTGATTCCATTGATATAAAGTTTGCAAAATTTGGACGTGTAGAATAAAAGTTGTGCAATTTACAAAATCACAAATCTAATAGATTCAAATCTGTTTTAAATCGAAGCCTGAGCCACGTGGCTGTTTCTTATTGGGCGGTACCGATTCGTGTGGATCGAGCGATACAGACCACAGGATTAAAAGGGGCATGTGCGGCTTAGATCATCGCATACCCTTTCGTTTAAGTGAATCTAACACAACCGCAGGATTCGCATCTAACGGCTCAACTATCTTGACCAAGGACGGGCGGCGCTCGACGGCTGCGCGCGGCGGCGACGGTCAGACGACGACGAAGCTGGCGATGCAGGAAGCAAGGAAGGAAGGGAGTATGCTCACCGTGTTTGTAGGTTCGTGCTGATGCTCAACGTAGTCTTCTTGGGTCGAGGGGCGCTCGTGGTTGCCCTGGATTGCTCACCGGAGTTCGCTCGGCGTCGGGCACGCTCTGGTCGACGTTGGGGCGGGGCTACAAGGTACAGAAGTACGAGACAAGGGGTCTGTTAGCCGCGCGAGGGAGAGTAGAACTTGCGTGCGTCAACGAGAGGGGAAGGGGCGGACGGATGCTACCTGGGCACTCGCCGGAGTTGAAACAGACGGTGGCGGCGCTTGGAGTCGTTGTTGTCGAGGCTCAGAGGCGCGCACGAGCGAGCTGCGGATGCAGAAAGATGCGCCAGGGCCTGGGGAACTTGCCCGTGTGCTCGGGGAGGTAAGGGGCGGTAAGGTCCGGCCGGAATCGGCAGGGAGAGTCGTCGGAGACAGAGGTGCTCGGAGAGGAATTAGGGCGGCCTGGGGGCGTGCTAAGGTGGGGCGACAGAGGGGAAAGAAAGAGGAGGTGTTGGCGTTTATCACTGGGTGGTCACGGCAAGGGATTAACGCGACATTAAGGCGTAATCAAGCGAGCGTTTAACGGCATGAACGGCAGCGGTGTCTGGGGAAGAACAGGTCGTGGGTGGGGAAGATGACCGCGTGGCTGTGGGGTCCTCTGGCAGCGAGAGAGAAGGAAAGGAAACGGGGTCCACCGGTCAGTCGCTGAGTGGGTGAGTTGCGGAGTGCGAAACGTTTTTCTGCGGGGTGAGAGGGAGTAGGCTCACTGGGCCTAGTGGGCTTGCTGGGTTGGGTTGGGTTGATTCTATTCTTTTCTGTTCTGAAACTTTTTCTTTTTCCAAAACAATTTCTGTTTTGAAATTCAAACAATCAATTCAAACAACCAAATCAAATAAACTTCCACTAAACTTTATATTGAGTTTAGCTCTATTTATCAACACAAATCAAAGTCCAAAACAAAATAATATTTTTAATCTTTTTAGGATCCATTTAGTAATTAAATAAAATGGACCTTAGTTATTAAATCAAATAGGGTTTGATTTATTTATTTTTAAAACTCTATTTGAAATTAAATAAAACCAAAAACACTTCAGTAGGTTTTATTTGAGAATATAAAATACTTGGAAAACTTATTTAAAATAAATAAATAAGTTTTAGTGTTTATTTTAAAATGGGAAAAGCCTTTACTTAAATAAAATTGGATATTAAATCCTTATTATTTTATTTAAATAAACCTTTACTATTTTTATCAAAACAAAATGTTTTATTTCAAAAGCTTGACCAAGGTTTATTTTGGCTCCATAAAATAATCCTCATTTATATTTCTACCTTTTTATTTGAAAACCAAATCTTTTATTGAAAGATCCAAAAATAGTGATTTTTAATATTTTTAAGTTTATTGATTATTTATCTTTTTAGATCCCTTTAGGATTTTATTTGATCCCAATAGGTTTTGAAAGTTTCCAATTGGATTCAAAAGTTTCTTCTCACCCTGAAATTCAACAAAGTTTTATTTTATTCATTTATTTTTCAATTACAAGATTTGCAAAATCTTGGGATGTGACAGGCTACCACCCTTAAAATAAATCTCGTCCCGAGATTTGGGGAGGCTAGGGGTTACAAGTTGGTTCAAAAGCATCTAGGGTACTACCACCCTTAAAAAATTTCCATCTAGATTACATATTGGCCTTCTTGGGATCTTGGTGTAACTTTCCTGGACAGAAGTTTGCATAGTGGCCTTTGTTTTCACACTTGAAACATGTGACAAGGCTGAGGTATTGAGGTGGATTCTCTGGACAATATGATGCATAATGTCCTAACTCTTTGCAGTGGTTGCACATCACTTGGCTAATATCCTTCCTCATCTTGGGTTTCACTAGTTTTTGTTTGTCTTCTTGGCTCTTCTTCTTTTCTGGGCATTCATTGGCATAGTGTCCCATCTCTTTGCAAGTGTAACATTGCACATGGCTTTTGTCCTTCTTCTTCTTTTTGGGTCTCTCCAAAGCTAGGAGTTCTTCTAGTTCATGCTCTTCATATCTCACCTCAAAGGTGAGAAATCTTTCTCTCTTCTTGGGGCAGTTACTAGAGATATGACTTTCTTCTTCAGAATTAGGGCATTGATCTTCATGCTCCTTGGATGTATGATCCTTGCCTCCACAAATATTGCAAGCTTGGGTTACTTCTAGAATAACATCTTTGTCATCCTTGTTGTCATTAGCTCTTTGGGAAAAGTTTTCTCCCATGTTGATCATTTGAGTAACCAATCCTTGCAACAATTGGGATTGAAGTTTCAAAATCCTTTGTATGGCTGGGTCTAGTCCATTGTTGTTGGCTAAAAGCTGAGTTGTCTCTTGGCTCAACTGGTTTTGGGTTGCTATAAGTTCTCTCATGTTGTCCTCTTGGTTGTTGTTGGTGTCATCAACCTTGATGTTGGAGTCTCTTGGAGTAGTCATCTGTTTGGGTTGGATTGGGATTAGAATAGGCAAAATATTTCTAAGGAAATAATGCTAATCACACACATCACAATTCACTCAAGCAATGTGCAAGCAATCACAAACAAACATTTCACTTAAACAACAAAGTTCAAGCACATTTTTAGGCAACAAAATATTTTTGTTACACCACATAAGTTGGTGTGTTTGACTTAACTAAATATGGTGGTCCATCTATATGGTTCACTTGTGATCTTTCCATCCTTCTTGGTTGATTCTTCTTGCATGAGATCATGGTTTCCTTGGGTAAAACTTTTGGTCACAAAACTTCAAGTGATGTGGGCTCCTTCTAACTTGTGTTTCCTTAGTCTCCAAATCTTGAGCAAGATTTCCTTGTCTCACTTGTCCTTAGTGACATCCAAGATTGAAGTCCTTGGTGAATATGCTGAAGATGTTGAAGTCATTAGAGTTGAAGAAGTCCTTTGCACTTGGTGTACTCTTTGGCCATGGGGTAGGTTTTTCCATCAAGTTGAAATAGAAGAGATGTAGAATCAAAACCAAAATGGTTGAGGAAAGAGTTTACAAGATTATTTGTAAATAAGTTTTGGAACAAATACAACTCCTATCTTTCTAAGGGTTTTTGTCCAATCCTAGGTTTACAAATCCTACAGGCAACACAATGCTCTGATACCATCTGTAAGGTTCCCAACCTTTAATAAGGTAGAGTGCCCTGTGTTTACAATGCTAGTCCCTGGATCAATAGCTAGCATACACAGTTAAGATGTAATATCAAGAAACAAAGGTCATAATACAACTTTATAACCAGGAATAACATAATTTTATTACATCTTACATAGCTCATTTGGCTATTACATTACATTGCAGCAGAAAATCTATAAGCATGGGGTCCTTCATCTTCAAAGTGCCACAGGCAGACATGTTGGTTGTAGACTTGTAATCCTAATCATTAAACTTCACTAACATCAATCAAACCTGCAACATACAAGTTACAGCCACAAGGGTCAATACATTTGAATTGTATTGGCAAGTGATACTATGGTAGTATAGTGGAGTCTATCATCTATATGCATTTGGCTAAGTGGAGTTGAGGCTTGCATTGCTCAAAAATAGATTTTTCCTTATCATTTGAAAATACTAAGTTTTTGCTTTGACAAAATCTTTCACAAGGCATCTCCCAATCAAAGATTGAAGATCCTTTAACCCTTGTTCAATCCACAAGTTTTTATCTTAGAAATTTGGATGATGAGATTCTTGATAGCTTCCATGTCTCGATGCTCAAATTGTCCTTTACCAGGGACATGACTAAGTACTTAGATTTTACACTCTGCAGAGGTGGTGCACTTTCCCCACAAGACTTGGTTTCACCAAGACAAGATCTTTTAGAAGCCTTCCCTTAGACCAAAATGGACGCGCTCCAACCTATCAAACCCTACCACCAACTGTCCATATGGCTAAGTTCTTGCAACCTATATGATCCAGGCAGAGCCCATAAAGCCAAGTGGTTGCACTTGAAGCTTCTCAACATTTGACATCTCAGATATCTTTGTTCCTGGGTGGCAATCCACAAGTGTGATACACAAGGTAAACCATAACCATGGGCCTTGTGTAACCACTCAACCAAAAACCACCAAGCAATTACCATTCCACCCAGGTGATTCATTAACTTAGTTGTTTTATTAAACAAAACACAAGTCCTCAGACTTAGAAATTTTTCCATAGTATGAATATATATTCCACCCTTGTTTTCTATTAACTAAGCTAAGCTTGATAGTAGTAGGAATCTTAACTTAGGAAAACTTCTTACTAAGGTTTCATCTACTAGGTTTTCCCATAGCATGGTTTATACTTAGCAAAAATTCCATGCAAGTTTTACTTAGAAAAATCACTAATGCATAGTGAAAGTAATGGGACAAAAGTATGAAGCATCACTTGCCTTTTTGGTAGAGGGTATAAGTTCACTCCTTGTCCTTGCAACAATCACACTCTTCAAGTCACCAGAATTCAATCAAGCAAGGCATAATCTCAATCTACCAATCAAGCAAAACATCACATAAAATGATAAAGTCAAGGTAATGCATGAAAACATGCCAAGCTTTGTTTTATTTGAAAAAGTGGTTCCTAATGGGTCATAAACATTTGAAAACACCTAATGGTCATTTTATAAAGTGGCAAAGTCATTTGCAAAAGATTTCACTTCATAAACCATTTTCAAAACATGGTATCATTTTATGTGGTGTAGAAATGTTTTAACTAAGGCATTAATCTATAGGGTTCACAAAATATGTTTTCAAACCATAAAACTTTGTGTTTAGGGTCAGAGAGTTTGAAACAAAACATTTCCCAAAGGTTTTCTTCCAAAACCATTTTTAATAAATAAACCATATTTTTATTTGACTAGAATTGGTTTTAAATCAAAGAATCATTCTTTTCCTTCACCAAATATATTTTTGAAACCACAAAGTGTTTCCTAGGGTCAGTAGTTTCACCATTTGCAAAATATTTTATCCCCAAAATCATTTCTGAATAATTTTTATAACCTAAACAAGCATACATAAGTTTCTGCAAAAACAAACATTTTAACAGAAACTTTTTACTAAACAAATGGCATGGTTGGCTAGGGCTTGTTCCACTGATTACATTGATATAAAGTTTGCAAAATTTGGACGTGTAGAATAAAAGTTGTGCAATTTACAAAATCACAAATCTAATAGATTCAAATCTGTTTTAAATCGAAGCCTGAGCCACATGGCTGTTTCTTATTGGGCGGTACCGATTCGTGTGGATCGAGCGATACAGACCACAGGATTAAAAGGGGTCTGTGCGGCTTAGATCATCGCATACCCTTTCATTTAAGTGAATCTAACACAACCACAGGATTCACATCTAACGGCTCAACTATCTTGACCAAGGACGGGCGGCGCTCGACGGCTGCGCGCGGCTGCGACGGTCAGACGACAGCGAAGCTAGCGATGCAGGAAGCGAGGAAGGAAGGGAGTATGCTCACCGTGTTCGCAGGTTCGTGTTGATGCTCAACGTAGTCTTCTTGGGTCGAGGGGCGCTCATGGTTGCCCTGGATTGCTCACCGGAGTTCGCTCGGTGTCGGGCACGCTCTGGTCGACGTTGGGGCGGGGCTACAAGGTACAGAAGTACGAGACAAGGGGTCTGTTAGCCGCGCGAGGGAGAGTAGAACTTGCGTGCGTCAACGAGAGGGGAAGGGGCGGACGGATGCTACCTGGGCACTCGCCGGAGTTGAAACAGACGGTGGCGGCGCTTGGAGTCGTTTTTGTCGAGGCTCAGAGGCGCGCGCGAGCGAGCTGCAGATGCAGAAAGATGTGCCAGGGCCTGGGGAACTTGCCCGTGTGCTCGGGGAGGTAAGGGGCGGTAAGGTCCGGCCGGAATCGGCAGGGAGAGTCGTCGGAGACAGAGGTGCTCGGAGAGGAATTAGGGCGGCCTGGGGGCGTGCTAAGGTGGGGCGACAGAGGGGAAAGAAAGAGGAGGTGCTGGCGTTTATCACTGCGTGGTCACGGGGAGGGATTAACGCGACATTAAGGCGTAATCAAGCGAGCGTTTAACGGCATGAACGGCAGCGGTGTCTGGGGAAGAACAGGTCGCGGGTGGGGAAGATGACCGCGTGGCTGTGGGGTCCTCTGGCAGCGAGAGAGAAGGAAAGGGAACGGGGTCCACCGGTCAGTCGCTGAGTGGGTGGGTTGCGGAGTGCGAAACATTTTTCTGCGGGGTGAGAGGGAGTGGGCTCACTGGGCCTAGTGGGCTTGCTGGGTTGGGTTGGTTTGATTCTATTTTTTCTAATCTGAAACTTTTTCTTTTTCCAAAACAATTTCTGTTTTGAAATTCAAACAATCAATTCAAACAACCAAATCAAATAAACTTCCACTAAACTTTATATTGAGTTTAGCTCTGTTTATCAACACAAATCAAAGTCCAAAACAAAATAATATTTTTAATCTTTTTAGGATCCATTTATTAATTAAATAAAATGGACCTTAGTTATTAAATCAAATAGGGTTTGATTTATTTATTTTTAAAACTCTATTTGAAATTTAAATAAAACGAAAAACACTTCAGTAGGTTTTATTTGAGAATATAAAATACTTGGAAAACTTATTTAAAATAAATAAATAATTTTTAGTGTTTATTTTAAAATGGGAAAAGCCTTTACTTAAATAAAATTGGATATTAAATCCTTATTATTTTATTTAAATAAACCTTTACTATTTTTATCAAAACAAAATGTTTTATTTCAAAAGCTTGACCAAGGTTTATTTTGGCTCCATAAAATAATCCTCATTTATATTTCTACCTTTTTATTTGAAAACCAAATCTTTTATTGAAAGATCCAAAATAGTGATTTTTAATATTTTTAAGTTTATTGATTATTTATCTTTTTAGATCCCTTTAGGATTTTATTTGATCCCAATAGGTTTTGAAAGTTTCCAATTGGATTCAAAAGTTTCTTCTCACCCTGAAATTCAACAAAGTTTTATTTTATTCATTTATTTTTCAATTACAAGATTTGGAAAATCTTGGGATGTGACACTCTCACTTCTCACTCACACCTACTCATGAAGGATCTCTCTCCCCCTCTAGAATTTATCCCCCATGGTCTCGGACTAGCGAGATACATGTTCCCGGTGGCTATTCGGCAAGAAAGAGTTGTGCTTCCGCTGCATCGCTGGAGCGAGGAGGCGGAGGTTGCTCAGTGCCTCGAACGTGTGTGCGAGCACGGATGCGCTGCTGTTTTGCGGCGCTAGGACTTCCTCTCGATATTGAGATCGGCAAGAGATCGTCTACATCAACCACGAGTTTGGACTCGTTAAGCTTTGTCGGTCTTCAAGGGTATGTTCTCTACGGATATACATCCCCCCGGTGTTTGTATCTAGTAGATAGATCTTGGTACATAGTTGTTCCCATCGTAGGAAATTTTTTGTTTTCTATGCTGCGAACCCTACACCTGATCCATACTCCTTCACTTGACGCTTCTGCAGTAGCCATGTATTCCGATTCTACTGTAGATCCCGCGATCACGCTTTGCTTGCAGCTTCTCCAGCTCATATCTCCTCCATTCAAAATATAAACGTATCATGTCTGAGATTTAGAATCATCCGGGTCGGTGTCGAAACTAGCATCGACGTAACCTTTTACGATGAGCTGCTCATCACCTCCATAGACCAAGAACATTTCTTTAGTCCTATTTAAATACTTTAGGATGTTCTTTGCGGCTGTCCAGTGTTCCACTCCTGGATCACTTTGGTATCTGCTCGTCAAACTAAGAGCATTGGACACATCCGGTCTAGTACACATCATGGCATACATGATAGAACCTATGGCCGAGGCATAATGAACTTTGCTCATAGCTTCTCTATCGTTTACCGTAGCTGGACACTGAGCTTTGCTCAATATCTTACCTGACAACATGGGCACTGAACCTTTCTTTGCCTTATCCATTCTGAACCTTTTCATAACTTTGTCTAGGTATGTACTTTGGCTTAAAGCTATTAGGCGTCTTTTTCTATCTCTATAGATTTTGATGCCTAATATATAAGCAGCTTCTCCTAGGTCCTTCATTGAAAAACATTTGTTCAAATAACTCTTCACATCGTTAAGCATATCAATGTCATTTCCAATAATCAATATGTCATCCACATATAGTACTAAAAATGTCACTGAGCTCCCACTCACTTTCTTGTAGATACAAGCTTTGTAGCAATTTGGAACAAATCCAAAGCTCTTGATCACTTGATCAAAACGAAGGTTCCAACTCCGAGATGCTTGCTTCAGTCCATAAATGGAACGCTGAAGTTTGCATACCTTATTAGCATCCTTAGGATCGACAAAACCTTCGGGCTGCATCATATACAACTCTTCATCAATGTTGCCATTGAGGAACGCATTCTTCACATCCATCTGCCATATTTCATAATCATGAAATGCAGCAATTGCTAATAAAATCCGAATGGACTTGAACATCGCTACGGGAGAGAAAGTCTCATCATAGTCAACACCTTGAACTTGTCGAAAACCTTTCACGACAAGTCGAGCTTTATAGACAGTAACATTACCATCTGCGTCCGTTTTCTTCTTGAAAATCCATTTGCACTCAACGGCCTTTCGGTCGCTAGGAGGGTCCACCAAAGTCCATACTTGGTTTTCTCTCATGGATCCCAATTCATATTTCATGGCCTCTAGCCATTTCTCAGAGTCTGGGCTCATCATTGCTTCCTCATAGTTCGCAAGTTCACTGTTTTCTACCAACAAGATAGTTAAGACATGGTTACCGTACCACTCAGGAGGGGCACATGACCTTGTCGACCTGCGACGTTCAGTAGTAGCATCGTCCGAAGTTTCATGATCCTCATCATTAGCTTACTCTCTTGTTGGTGCAGACGGCACTGGAACAATTTTTGGTGCTGGGATACTCTCCAACTCGAGAAAAGGTTCAATAACCTCATCTAGCTCTACCTTCCTCCCACTCACTTCTTTTGAGAGAAACTCCTTCTCAAGAAAGGATCCGTTATTTGCAACAAACACTTTGCCTTCGGATCTGTGGTAGAAGGTATACCCAATCGTTTCCTTAGGGTATCCTATGAAGACGCATTTCTCCGCTTTGGGTTCGAGCTTGTCCGGCAACAACTTCTTGACGTAAGCTTCGCATCCCCAAATTTTAAGAAACGACAACTTAGGTTTAGCACCAAACCATAGTTCATACGGTGTCGTCTCAACGGATTTAGATGGTGCCCTATTTAAAGTGAATGCAGCAGTTTCTAATGCATAACCCCAAAATGATAACGGCAAATCTGTAAGAGACATCATTGATCGCACCATATCTAATAGAGTCCGATTCCGGCGTTCAGACACACCATTGCGCTGTGGTGTCCCGGGTGGCGTGAGTTGCGAAACGATTCCGCTTGCTTTAAGATGTGTGAGAAAATCATAACTCAAATATTCACCTCCACGATCGGATCGTAGAAATTTAATTTTCCTGTTACGATGGTTTTCCACTTCGTTCTGAAATTCTTTGAACTTTTCAAACGTTTCAGATTTATGTTTCATTAAATAGATATACCCATATCTACTTAAGTCATCAGTAAAAGTGAGAAAATAGCGATATCCACCGCGCGTCGAAACACTCATTGGTCCGCACACATCGGAATGTATGATTTCCAACAAGTCCGTTGCTCGCTCCATTATTCCGGAGAACGGGGTTTTGATCATCTTGCCGATGAGGCACGACTCGCATGTGTCAAATGATTCAAAATCAAGAGACTCCAAAAGTCCATCAGAATGGAGTTTCTTCATGCGTTTTACACCAATATAACCTAGACGGCAGTGCCACAAATAAGTTGAATTATCACTATCTACTTTGCATCTCTTAGCCTCAATGTTATGGATGTGTGTTTCATTGCTTTCGAGATTCAGAAGAAATAAACCATTCATAGCAGGTGCATGACCATAAAAGATGTTATTCATATAAATAGAACAACCATTATTCTCCGATTTAAATGAATAACTGTCTTGCAATAAACACGATCCAGATATAATGTTCATGCTCAACGCAGGCACATAATAACATTTATTAAGGTTTAAAACTAATCCCGAAGGTAAAACTAAGGAGAGCGTGCTGACGACCATCACATCAACTCTTGATCCGTTGCTAACGCGCATCGTCACCTCATCCCTTGCTAGCCGCCGTCTATTCCGTAGCTCCTGTTTCGAGTTACAAATATTAGCAACTGAACCAGTATCAAATACCCAGGCACTACAACGAGTGCTAGTAAGGTAAACATCAATAACATGTATATCAAATATACCTTTAATGGTGCCAGCCTTCTTGTCCGCTAAGTACTTCGGAGAGTTGCGCTTCTAGTGACCCTTGTCCTTGAAATAGAAGCACTCAGTGTCCGGCTTAGGTCTAGACTTGAGCTTCTTCTCAGTAGGGGCAACGCGCTTGCCGCTGCCTTTCTTGAAGGACTTATTTGCACCCTTACCTTTCTTAAAGCTAGGGGTCTTGTTGACCATCAACACATGATTATCTTTCTTGATATCCACCTCCGCAGCTTTGAGCTTAGCGAAGAGCTCAGTGATCGTCTCAGTGGAACCAATCTGATTGTGAGTAACTACAAAACCTTTGTAGCTAGGAGGGAGTGATTGCATAACTCTGTCAATCTTGAGTTCTTCTGGAATCTTGTAGTCCAGTTGCTCAAGACATTGAGTGTAACCCAACATATTAATGGCGTGCTCACTAACGGAACTCCCTTCCTCCATCTTGTAGTTAAAGAACTTCTCAGAGATCTCATATCTCTCAGAATGGGCCTGAGTCTGAAACATGGTTTTCAGTTCCTCAAGTATCTCAAAGGGCCTGGCGAACTCCTCAGAACGATTTTGAAGGTCTGATTCCATAGCAAACAACATGGTACTCTTAATCACTCCATAATCATCTTTGCGCGACTGATAAACAGCTTTTTCATCAGCCGGCGCATCAATAGCAGGGGCGTCACCTAGCGCTTTCTCAAGGACATAGTCCTTTTGTCCGCCAGCGAGAATGATTCTCAGATTGCGGAACCAGTTGGTGAAGTTAGACCCATTGTTCTTAAACTTTTCTTTCTTAGCAAAAACGTTGAAGTTGAAGTTGGACTTAGCCATTTGATCTACAAAATTTGCAAGTACAATTTAGACTATGTCCATGATAACTAGTTCAACTTAATCAAATTACTAGATGAACTCCCACTAAATTCAACATCCCTCAAGTTGTTTAGTGAACATGATCCAAATTCACCACACCTAATCCGATCTTCACGAGAAGAGATGTGGTTTCAATGGTGGACAACAAAGTGTCGATCATATCATTCATATGACTCATGCTTAACCTTTCGGTTCGTGTGTTCCGAGGCCATGTCTGTACATGCTAGGCTCGTCAAGTCAAACCCAAGTATTTCCGCGTGTGCAAAACTGGCTTGCACCCGTTGTATGTGAACGTAGAGTTTATAGCACCCGATCATCACGAGGTGCTTGAACACAACGAACATTCGCAACGGTGCATACATGGGGAGAACAAAATTTATCTTGATCTTTAAGTGAGGAATCATCTTATAATGCTACCGTCGCGATCTAAGCATAATAAGATACATAAAAGGATAAACATCACATGCATATAATTTTTATGTGACATGGTATAGCCAATCTCCGCGCAATGATCTCCATCTTGTGCGTGCCAGCATGATCTCCATCACTCCACCATGATTGCCTCCACCACGAATAGCAACTACAACTATTGCTAACTACTTAGCGATAAAGTAAAGCTATTACATGGCATATAAGAAGTTGACACACAGGTCATACACAATTATAAAGACAACCATATGGCTCCTGCCGGTTGTGTACTCATCGACATGCAAGTCATGAAATATTACAAAACATGACCATTGCATACAACATACACATCATATCTTGGGCCATACCATATCACAGAAACACTCCCTGCAAAAACAAGTTAGACGCCTCTACTTTGTTGTTGCATGTTTTATGTGGCTTATGGGAGTAACAAGATAAGAACGATTCTTACCTACGGAAAGCCACAACGGTGATATTATGGTTGCCAACATCTGGTGTAAATCCCATGACAACTATAGTGAGAGAAATTGGCATCCACCAGCCGCATGTGTGGAACAAGCCACGCGTCAAGTGCGGAGCCGGTCTCGCGAACGAGGTCGCGTAAAGTTGGCCTGGACCGATTCGATCTCACTATCCCGCGTCATAAGAAGTACACAACAAGAGGCTTGCAACATAAAACATCAACGCCTGCAACAAGCATGTTGCGTTCTACTCGTGAAACACATCTACGCATAGATCTAGCTCGGATACCACTGAAGGGTTTCGCAGCATAGTAAATCAAAAAAATTCTACGGATGCGAACGGGGAAGCCAAGATCTAATCTAGGAGATGCAATCAACGAGAGGGATAGATGAGATCTTCATACCCTTGAAGAAATCGCACAGCGGAAACGTTCAACAGAACGTGGTTGGTGTAGTCGTACTCGCCGTCTCCTCCTCGCGATCTGATCCGATCCTACGCCGCAAGTGGCGACGCCTCCGAGAGATGCACACGTACGGTGCCGCGACGTCTCCTCCTTCCTCGGTCCAGCAAGTGGGGTGGAGAGATAGATTGGATCTACAGAATGACGGTGTGGTGCAATGGTGGAGAGTTTCTGCAGTAGGGCTTCGCCTACACGCAGTCCGGAGAGAGAGAGAGAGAGAGAGAGAGAGAGAGAGAGAGAGAGAGAGAGAGAGAGAGAGAGAGAGAGAGAGAGAGAGAGAGGTAGGGCAGCAGCTGGCGGCTAGGGTTTTGGGGTGAGGGGAGGGTGCGCCCTTGCCCACCTTATATAGGTGGCTGGTCGGCCCCCTTGCCCCCTCCTCCAAGCCCTAGGGCGGCGGCCCCAAGGGTGGAGTGGGGGGCAAGTCTTCCCCCCTTCTAGAAGGTTTCCTAGGGTTTCCCCTAGGGTTCTGGCTGGCTAGGCCTATGGGGCCTTGTGCCCCTGGCCCAATGCGGCCAGGGCACTCCCTCGTAGGCCCACGCAACCCTCCGACAAGTGGGGCCACATTGGTCCCACTCCGGAAGCTTCTAGAACCTTCCAGTACAATACCGAACATTCTGAAATGATTCCGAAATCCAAAAACCGCTTTCCTTTATATGAATCTTGTTCTTAGGACCATTCCGAAACCTCTCGTGATGTCCTGGATCTCATCCGAGACTCCGAACAAAAACTCATAAACCAATTATTCATTCTATCCTAGCGTCGAGGCATGTTAAGTGTGTGACCCTACGGGTTCGAGAATATGCAGACATGATCTTCTATCAATAATCAACAGCGGGATCTGGAAACCCATATTGACTCCCACATATTCATCGATTGTCATATTGGATGAACCACGATGCCAAGATTCAATTAATCCCATATTTATATTCCCTTCGTTACGCGATATTTTACTTGCCTGAGATTCGATCGTTGGTATCTGCATACCTAGTTCAATCTCGTTCACAACAAGTACTTTACTCGTTCCATAATCCGATATCACTTTGTGATTAACTCCTTAACCACGTGCTTGCAAGCGGTGTTGATATCGATTATCGAGTGGGCCTGAATTATATCTCTCCGACTCGGGAGGGACAAATCCCATCACGATACATACAACCCAACAAGTACTTTCCGATCACCTGAGAGACACCTTTATGATCACCCTCTCATAGGATGACGTTTGATGACCTCAAAGCTTTCTTCCGATACCAGGGAGTTGCATTATCTCATGGTCTAAGGAATACAATATTTGACATAGAACAATCTTCGCAAAGATGAACATGATGACACGATCTAATTGCTCTGCTTGATTTGGGTCTGTCCATCATATCATTCTCCCAATGACATGATCTCATTATTAATCGACAACTCATGTATATGGTTAGGAAACCTTAACCATCATTAATCAATGAGCTAGTCCATAGAGGCATACTAGGGACACGGTGTTGTTCATAAACCACACAAGTATCAAAGTTTCCTCTTAACACAATTCTAGCATGGAATATAAACTTTATCATGAACAAGAATTATAACAATAACATATTTATTATTGCCTCTAGGGCATAATTCCAACATAAACTCCATGAACTCACAACCTCCCCTTTTATTTCACATCGTCGACATTTGTAAACAAAAGATCAAGGAATCAACTGGATGAGGTATCCAAAAAGTGTTGAAAGCGTTCCCCGTGACAACACGGTTTTGCTGACTCCTAGTATATAATTAGCAAGCATATAACTTTCATGGACTAGTCACAATGGTTCAGAATTATTAAGCGCAAGGAATAAAGTGTGCCATCAAGTTCGTGAGAGCTTTACTAACTAAGTTTCTCAAAATAGACAAACATTTATTTTGGAAGAAAACACGGCATATGGAATATGCACTGAAATAGCAAATGATGCTAATAAGTAGGTATGGTGGACACAGCTGGCAATATTGGTTTTGGGGAGTTGGAAGCACATGTAGAGGCGTAGAGCACATACTCAGTGCAAGTGAAGGCTAGCAATAGAGAGGGAGCGACAAACGAGAGAGAAATAACTATCATAATCATGCTTGCAACAAAACATGACTAATTATAGCATGAAAGTGATACAAGAACTCTGAGGCAAAATAAATCATCGAGGCTTACTGACTATTGATTAGTCATATGCATGCGTGAGCATGTGCCAAGTCGATTCACATGAACAGTCAGAGGAGGATACCATAATATCATACCAAAGTATGAATAAAACAATGCAAGCAAACATTCATATGACATGCTACAAACTATTAGCAAGCTGGAGCTAATCACAAGAAAGCAAGAACTACTAAGCATCCATAATGACATACACCTTACACAAATAGGCTAAGCATGCTCACAATGATGAGTATATGTACAAAAATGAAACAAATAGAGTTTTTTATCAGCCTCTTACCATACCTTGAGTTGTCTTAATCTTCATTATTGCCCTTCACTTGTGTGACTTGAATAATTAACATGAAACCAAAATCCACTAAGGACGGCTGAAACCTGCAAAGAACTCACAAAACCAAAGAAGAACAACAAATATTTTTGGTGTTTTTGATTTTTTTAGAAACAAGCAAACAAAGAAAAACCAAACAAAGCAAAACAAACCAAACAAAGCAAAGTCTTTTTGGATTTTATTTTAAGGCAAACCAAAGCAAAGAAACAAACCAAGAGAAACAACAAAAATATTTTTGGTATTTTTGGGTTTTTAGAAAGAAGCAACAAGAACCAAAAAGAAAGCGAAACAATGGATATACAAATAACCGACCGAACATGATATATATATATATGAGTGTGATGTCGGTGTACCTCCCCCCAAGCTTAGGCTTTTGGCCTAAGTGGGGCTCAATCCCATGGTGCCCAAGTAGATGCACCTCCGTAGTATGTCGAGGAAGCTCCCTCGTCCTGGTACGAGCTCGAGGAATCCCCTGTGTAATGTATTGCTGGGTCATATGAGGGCGCTTAATCCTGATTGTGCCCATGATAGTTCAGAGAGTGCAACTCGTCATCCATCTCCGCTTTAGAGCGTGACCAAGGTCCCTGAGAAATACTGAGCAAAGTGGTTTGGGGTAGAGGGATCTCTCTCTCTCTTCCCCGTCAATAAACAACATTCTATAAACCAAGTTATCAAGAGTAGAGCTAGTGGTGACAAAGTGGTGCGCCTTCATGGAAGCAAGATCAAGCCTCTGAGGGGCCAAAACTGTATCATGAGGATCAACAGCAATGTCCAAGGAAGCAGCAATACGAGTAGCAATAATTCCCCCATAAATGGGTCCCTTAGCAGCTAGGCGACGAGCAATGAGAGAACCAAGATTATACTTGTCCTCATTGTTGAGCGCAGCAGCTAAGAAGGCCAATTGATAGTTGGAAATATTACTAGTGTTCTCCCTACCAAGAACACTGGTGGCAAGATAGTATGCAAAATACCTGATGGCTGGAAGCTGAATGTTCTTTATCTTCCCTCGTTGAGCTCTATGGTCATCATCATTGGTTATTCCTCGGTAAATCTCTAACAAATCAGCAGGTAGAGCTTGAATCTTCTTTGATGACCCAGTTGTACCAAGTCCCAGGGCCTTGCAAAATTTCTTCAATGTCATAGAATGAGCCCTGCCATAAATTTTGAAAGACACAGAAGGCTTGAACATACTATTAGTAAAGGAGAAACTCTCCACAAATGTTTTAATAAGCAAAGCATATTGTGCACTCTCATCCTGCATGTAACTTGTTAGTCCAGCTCTCTGCACCAAAGTCATAAAATCATTAAGAATCCCAGCAGCTTGCAAGAAAGTTTGGCAAGGAAAGGTGGAGGGGTGCGCATCCCCTTCATATCCCTCGTCACCAAATCACGGAGTGATGAGATCCTCATTGTATGAGGGTCTAGAACTGGTAGATGACCTTGGAAGCCTTGCCCTTCTAGGTGCATCACTCTCAAATATGTCACCAAAGGTATGGTGGTCCATGACTTCCCTATTCTGAAATTTTAAACAACCATCAAACCAAGTGATTTCTAAGTTGATAAATGATGAGCAACTACTATAGGAACTTGCTAGAGGACTACACATGCATCAAAACAAAGTTTCTAAGCATAGATCAAGCATGCAATCTCAAACAATCTATCACCTGTAGCAGCAAAATACTCAAGATACAATCTACCAATCACAAATCTAATTGGACAAGTGGAGGAGGCACATACCAAGGAGCAAACCCTCCAAAAATCAGCACTTGAGATGGTCTGAACAAGGAGATCGAAAATCACGAGCAAGAACAGCAAGAACTCGAGCTTGAGCAAGTTTTCCGTTGTTTTTCGTGAGAGAGAAAGAAGGTGGCTTCGAGGAGGCAGCCTGGAGGGGCCTAAGTGGGCCAGACCCCCCCAAGCGCCGCCACTTGGTAGGCCGCGCCTACCAGGGGTCTGGTGGCCTGGGGTGGCCCCCTGGGTCATCTCAGGTGCCACTCTGCCCCTTTTTGAGGAAAAAATTATTTTGAATTTTCTAGGATTTTTCGGGAAACTTTATTTTTGGCCAATTTTCAGGGTATGAAAATTAATTTTCTCACAGAAACAGTTTTTTCAGAAGAAGCAAAAGCAAACCAAAAGCCAAACTACAGCAGCTCTAAGAAACTCAAACAAGCAAACAACTAGCAAAACTAAAGCTAAATCAAAGACTAGGAAGGAGAAAGGAAAAATAAAGCAAGTATAACCAAAGTGGAAACATTATTTTGTTCATTAAAATCCTTTTGTTAACAGGGTTGATCAAGTCTTGTTACCAAAACAATCTTATATGAAGCAAAACATTGCATTCCACAAGGTGATTATGTTACCTCATACTTGATAGCAATGGTCCCAATCATAATAGTTTCAAAATTTTCTTGTGGAATGGGACAATATATTTCTCCAACCTTAATGCCTTCAATATTTTCAATGGAATTCAGGCAATAGATCTTAACAACCTTCTTGGGGAAATAGACAGTGTGCTCTTTGTCATTAATATTGAATGTTACTTTTCCATGATTGCAATTGATGACAGCACCTGCAGTATTAAGAAAAGGTCTCCCAAGAATAATAGACATATTATCATCTTTAGGCATTTCAAGCACAACAAAATCAGTTAAGACCATGCAATTATGAGCAACTTGAACAGGAACATCCTCACATATACCTACAGGAATAGTAGTTGACTTATCAGCCATTTGTAAAGAAATATCAGTTGGTATTAACTTTTCTAGCTGGAGTCTCTTATAGAGAGAAAAAGGCATACCACTAACTCCAGCTCCCAAATCACATAAAGCGGTTCTAACATAATTATTCTTAATGGAGCAAGGAATGGTTGGTATACCTAGATCACCAAGTTTCTTTGGAACCTTACCATTGAAGGAATAATTAGCAAGTAGAGTAGAAATCTCCTCATTAGGAATCTTCCTTTTATTAGAGACAATATCCTTCATATACTTTGAATAAGGAGGCAACTTAATAACATCAGTCAAAGGAATTTGCCAAAATAAAGGTTTCATCCACTCACAAAACGTGTTGTAGTGTTCTTTCCTCCTTTGACTTGTGTTTCTTACTTGGAAAAGGCATAGGTTTCTGCACCCAAGGTTCTCTCTCTTTACCATGTTTATTAGCTATAAAATCTTCCTTTGTGTACCTAGTGTTCTTAGTGTTCTTCTCAGGCTCTTCCTCAGCTTCCTCCTTATCATGAGACTCATTTTTATCATTACCACTCTCAGTTTCAGCATCAGAGGCATATATACTATTAGGATCTACAGCAGGTTCAAGTGGTTCCTCAACTACTTTATGTTTCCTTTTCTTTCTCTTACGAGGTCTACCACTATCCTCACCTTGTTGGGAATCCTGATCTATTCTTTTAGGGTGTCCTTCAGGATATAAAGGATCTTGAGTATCCATACCACTCCTAGTTCTAATTCCATAATCATGTTTATCTCCTGAAGCATTAACTAGCATATCCTTTTGCACTTTAGCAAGTTGATCAAGTTGGGTTTGGACCATTTGAAAGTGTTTACAAAGCATTTTAATATCATTATAAGTTCTTTCCACAATATCTTTCAACTCATGGATAGCTCTAGAGTTTTCCAATAAATGATCCTGAACATGTTTATTAAAATGACCTTGTTTAATAATAAAAGTGTCAAGTTCCTCTAAGCATTGATCAGGAGGCTTACCATAAGGAATATCACCTTCATCAAAGTGTTGGAGAGAGTGTACCTCAATAGTAGACGAGTGGGGAATTGGCTTACATAATTCTTCTATAGGAGGTAGATTCTTCACATCTTCAGCTCTAATACCTTTCTCCTTTAGACACTTCTTAGCTTCCTTCATCACTTCATCATTTAATGAAATAACTCCCATCTTCTTTGTTGTTGGTGCTGGAATTGGTTCAGGAACAACTAGTTCAGGACTAATAGGCTTAGGTGCATTCAGCTCAGTTGAAGTCCAATCATCATAATTCTTGCTTATCTTGGTCCTTAATTCTTCAGCATCTGTAAGAGTTCTTTTCCTGAAAACACAATCAGCAAAGCTATCTAGGTAGGTTCTAGAATCATCAGTAAGTCTATTATAATAAATATCAAGAAGCTCATTCTTAGGCAATGGACATCCAGGATGTGCATGAATCAAGGCACAAAGCCTTGTCCATGACTCAGGCAATTTCTCTTTTTCTCCCTGTTTAAAATCAAAAAGTCTCTGCAAAGTAGCATGTCTAGCACTGGGAGGAAAATATTTCTGGAAGAAAGAAGCAATCAGCAATCAGGGCTATCAATGGAATCAGGAGGCAATCTATTAAACCAAGCCCTAGCTTCTCCTTTTAGTGAAAAAGGGAAGATCTTAGTAACAAAGTACTTGCGCATTTTAAAATCATCAGAGAACAAAGCACTCATAGTAGAAAGCTCATTCATATGAGCCACACCACTCTCAGTTTCAGTCCCACAAAAAGGTTCTTTCTCAACAATACCTAAATAAGAAAAATCAAGAGAGAAATCATAATCTTCATCTTTAATATCTATGGGAGAAGTGGCAAACTTAGGATCAGAGGACATCTTAGGCCTAATAGTACATCTAGCAAGGAGACTCTTAATAGCACTAGTATCATGTGTGTTTCAGCACTCTTAAACAAAATCATCAGTGAACTCAATGTAACCATAATTAATATCATAACTCTCACTAGCCGCGGGTGAGCTAAAAGGTGTAATAGTGTCTTCACTAGGAGTTTTGGTATTTCCTAGACTAGCCATAGTAGCATCTAGAAAAGGACCTAATGAACCACTCACATCAAGCACAATAGAAGTAACATCATGAGCATCAAAAGCAGTTTCAGACTCAGAAGTAGTAGCAGTGTGTGTAGCATGTGTATGTGGTGGTGGTGTGACAAGCTTACTTATAATAGACGGTGAATCAAGAGCAGCAGATGTTTTTAGGACTGTACCTCTTCTTGTAGTGGATGGTAAAATAGGGAACTTTCCATCATGAGACTTCCCCATGATGAAAGGAGTAGTCGTGAACAATAGTAGATCCAAGTGAACTTACAAATAAAACTATGCTCCCCGGCAACGGCGCCAGAAAATAGTCTTGATGACCCACAAGTATAGGGGATCACAACGGTCTTCACGGGTAGTATTACCCAATTTATTGATTCGACACAAGGGGAGCCAAAGAATACTTGCAAGCCTTAACAACTGAGTTGTCAGTTCAACTGCACCTGGAAATAGTTCTTTCTCACAGAAGTTTATCAGTAGCAACAACAAAGCAACACCAACAGCAATAGTGAAACAGGAGCAATAGTAATAGTAACGGTAACAGTAGGATTCGAGTGCGGTAGGCATAGGGATGGATGGACGGGCGTTGCATGGATGAGTCTAAACATGTAACTTCAAGACCTAGGGTATTGCAGATAAATAATAACAAGCATCCAAGTACTAAACAATCCTAGGCATGTGCTCCAAATATAGTCATATGTGCTCGCAATGAGAACTTGCATAACATATTTTGTCCAGCCAGCCCGTGGCAGCGGGGCCTCTAGGGAACTACTGGAAATTAAGGTGCTCCTATTAATAGAGCATCGAAGCAAAGCATTAATACTCTGTGAACACATGTGATCCTCACACCACAACCATCCCCTCCGGTTGTCCCAATTATTGTCACTTTGGGGCCTTTGGATCCGGACAATGATATGTGTACACAACTTGTAGATAAGATCACAAACAATACTATCATAATGATTTAATAATAAGTTCAGATCTGAGATCATGGCACTCGGGCCCTAGTGACAAGCATTAAGCACAACAAGTTGCAACAAAGTCAAATAGCACTAATAGAGATACTAGGCACTATGCCCTAACAGATCTTATTCGATTACATGATAGAACTCATCCAATCCCTACCATCTCCAAGCCTACAATGGGGGATTACTCACTCATGGATGAGGGAAACATCGGTGGTTGATGGAGTTGCATTGGTGATGACGATGGCAATGATCCTCTCCAAATTCCCTGTCCCGGCAGGGTGCCAGAACAGAGTTTCTGGATCCGAATCTTGGTTTCTGGCGGTGGAGGCGGAGCGGAACTCTTTCTAGAAAACTCTCGAACCCCCCTCGGTTTTTAGGTCAGAAGGCAACTTATAGGCGCGGAGGGAGGCCGAGGAGCTTCCTGGGGTGGCAGCACCCCCTCCAGGCACGGGGTTAGGTGGACCCGCGCCTGGGGGTGGGTCTGGACCCCCCAGGCCTCCTCTCTGTCTCCCCTTCTGGCTCCGTGGATCTTCTGGTGAAAAATAGTTTTTGGCATATTTTCCGGGATTTTTCCTGATAGTTCATTTTCTGCACAAAAACAAGACACCAAGGTAATTCTGCTAAAAACAACGTCAGTCTGTGTTAGTTGTATCCAAATCACACAAGTATAGAGGAAAAACAATAGCAAAGTGTTCGAGAAAGTAGATACGTTTTGGACGTATCAAGTACCCTGAAAGCCAAACCCTAAAGTGACCTCTGAGAAGGTCTTCCAATCCACGAGGCTGTCCTGCTGGGCATTCCATGCCCCAAATGAGAGAGTGTGGTCAGACTTTGTAGATGGTTGAGCTCCATGCTCATCTGTGTACTCTCCCTCTCCATCCTCTTCTTCCTCCTCACCCCGAGCCTTGATCTCCTTGAGAAGTTTCTCAATCCTGTGGCTGCTCTTGTAAGAGGCATATTGTTCCTTGCGGATGTTAGCATTCATGTAGAAGAGAGTTTTCCCCCAAAATGAGGCCTTCTTGACCTTTTCTTGTACATAGTCATGGGAGACTGGTGGCATAGGAGCATTGGAGGCATTATTCCTCCTAGAGCCTCTTGGAGGAGTGGGAGTGCGCTCAATCTCAGAAATTTCATCCTCATCATTTGCATATGACCGCCTAGGAGCTGGCCCCATATGCCCTTTCTTTTGGAGAAACACAAGGGCATGCTCCACAAGGTTAGGAGGCCTGGCAAGCAGTGAACCGTGTGCCTGTGTGTTGATGAGTCTCATCACGAGTGGTGCATATGGGGGAGACTTTTTGTAGAGAATGGCATGATACATTTCTTCAAAGATGAAGTCCATGATGTCTATACCATATCCTTCAACATCGGGACCAGCACAGTATACCTTGTGAGCATGGTGAAATAAGTTGACCAGGCCACACCTAATGGCATCATCATTACCAGCATTATGGGAAATGGTTTGGCGAAAGATCCTGAACAGCAGCTTGTAGAGGGGCTTGAGACCCTTGGACTCACCAACGATCCCCTTGATGCCATAAAGTGGTACCAAATTGTTCTTGTTCTCCCCAAGTGTCGCATCATGCATACGGTGCCCAACATGAACAACAACACCCTGGAAGGTCTCCGGAATGACATTGGAAAAATCAAAGAAGTTTGTAGTGCAGCAGAAAGTGCTTGTCATCCAAGTCATGGTCCTAGCCTAATTAGACCCAAACACAATAGTGGCATAGAATTACTGCACAAGTGGGACACTGTAGTCCTCGCGGAGCTCCATGAGCCTATGCATCCCAAAGCTTCTCAGTAATCCATATCGCATCAGCAAAGTATGAGTTGGCACACATATACCCGAGATCCATATACTTTTGAGGACAAACTGGGGACTTGGTGAGCTTGCGGTAAATATCTTGCATGAATACTTGTTGCTCCTTCCTCCAATAACATGGATCCTCGCTGGTCCTAGGCATGTCATAAAACTACATTTTGCGCAGCTCTCGGTATTCCTTCTTGGACATACGGGCCAAGGACTGCAGATTGTCATACTACTTGCCCTTTTTTCCTGACTTTCTTCCTCAATGTGCTCATGCTCCCTTCGCATATATTCAACATCTCTGGCCTGTTGCCTCCAGTTAGACGGGGGAACTACATACCGTCCAGCATCCTCATCAAATCATGGGTCAGATCTTCTTGATTTGGCCTTGGTGTGAGGTGGACGACAAGAACTAGAGCCACCTGTGAATATAGACGAAGGGGTATAGCATGGAGGTAAGAATATATGTCCTGGAGATAAAACTAGACCCTCAAAACATTGCAGGATATGTTGGATAGAATCCACACCGGAGTCTCCAGTGTGCAACCCCACAATTTCCAGTCTGGACCCGGAATCTCCGGCCTGAAGGTCTGGAAACTCCGGTCTAGACCGGAATCTCTGGTCTGGAGACATGGGTTGCACATGGAGGTTGCGGGTGGTACTACATCTAACAGATCAGGCACGGATTCAAGAATAATGTGATAGTGTGCATGCATACAAGTGTTTCCAGTGGGCAAAATCAGTACAAACTCCAAAATATATGAAGGGGATGAACCCTAAGTTCATGAGGAGAGAAGAGGTACCAGATCTATCCATTAGAGTGATTCCTGAAGGGAATATGCCCGAGAGGCAATAATAAGGTGGTTATTATGTTATTCCTTGTTTATGATAAATTTTTATTTCTCATGCTATTATTGTATTAATCGGAAACGTTAATACATGTGTGTTTAATAAATAAATAAAGAGTTCCTAGTTATGCCTCTCAGATAAACTAGTTCGTTGATTAACAAGATGATCAAGTTTTCCTGATCATGGACATTGGATGCTGTTAATAACAAGGTCACAACATTGATGGAATGATGTGATGAACATTCATCTGAAGTATAGTAATACGATCAAAGTCATTATGTTTAAATTACTATAACATCATTACAAGTAACTTTAGTCCTTATACCATGACATCATATCGATCACTAACACATGAAGAGTAGCTTGATAACATCAAATGTCACACCATAACAGGGTGACTATAAAGGTGGTTTTAGATACTCCGATAATGTTATGTAGAGGCTCATGGATCAAGAATGGGATTTGTCCATACAAATGACAGAGAGATATACTATGGGCCCTCTCGGTGATATCACATTGATATAGCTTGCAAGCAAGTGATGGGGATCACTAGAATATTATATCATGGGAACAAGAAAAGAGTACATGTCGGTAACAAGATCAAACTAGGGATGGGGATACCGATGATCGAATCTCAGACATGTAAAATATCACGAGACAAAAGGATTTAGTTACAATGTAAAAGGTTCACACGATCACAAGAAGTCATCGTTGAATATGTGGGAGTCAGTACGGTTCTCCAGGTCCCGCTGCTGATTATTGATCGGAGAGGGGTGTCAATCATGTTTGCATTATTCACGAACCATAGGGTGACACACTTAAGGGATACCGACATCATTTGGAGCAAATAAGATGCCAGAGAAAGAATATCAAATCGCTGGAATTATTTCAATGGAAACCGGAATTGTTTCGAGTGAAATTGCTGAAACTAGTTCTGCATGTGAAATTGAAATGTTGCAAGGGGTTTTATGTGAATGTTTGTTAATTAATGTAATTAACAAAATTCTAAATAAATAAATAAAAGAGTTTTATTAAATGAGAGATTGCATTAAATTTGGTGCAAATTTAATAGATTTTGAGTGGAGAAAATGGATGGCCATTTGTGTGAGTGGGAGCTCACTCACATGAATGAGGGAGAGGTGGAGGCACCCACCTTGGCCGCCGGACATGGATTGTGGGTTGCCCCCCTCTCCTATAAAAGGAGCCCCTCCTCTCAATTCTCACTCACACCCCCTCATGAAGGATCTCTTTCCCCCTCTAGAATTTCCACGTGGTCTCAAATCAGCGAGATACATGCTCCTGGTGGCTTTTTCTGGAGCAAGGATTTGCTGCTTCCGCTGCTTTGCTGGAGTGAGGGCACGAAGGTGTGTGCGATCACGGATGCTCCGCTAAGTTGCGGGGTTGTCGGACTTCTACACGATCTTGAGATCGTCAACAGATCGACTACATCACCAACGAGTCCATACTCGTAAAGCTTTGTCGGTCTTCAAGGGTATATATTTTGGATGTATTCACCCGTTGATGGTATCTAGATAGATGGATCATGGCGTATATAGTTCCAATCGTAGGAATTTTTTTGTTTTGTATGCTGCGAACCCAACAATGGTATTAGAGATGGATCTATACGTAGATGCTTTGCACGGGTAGTACACATATGGTTATGTGAGCGCTGATGGTCATGTTTTTGCTTCTTATGTGTATTTTGGATATTGGTGGCATAGTGGGATGAAGCTGCCTGGACAAACCTTATATGTCCTTGCACATGAGACCTGTTCCATGCTTGACATGCAACTAGTTTTGCATAAGTGTCTAGTGGGTGTCTGTCTCTCCTACTATAGTCAATATCTAATTTGCAACGAGTTATCAATAGTTTGGTTATCCTCGTTGTGGTTCATGTTCGTAGGTAAGAAAAGGTTCTATCTTTGAAAGCCCCCAGCCACATAAAACATGCAAAGGATAAATTAGAGGCGTCTAGTTTTTGGTTTTGCCGGGCAAGTACTATGATATGCTAGAATTATAATTTGTAGTATGGTTGGATACTATTGGAAATTATAATATGCCAAAGTGTACGTTCCATAGACCTTGGACTTACACATATAGGAATGATAAATATCATACCACGATGCACTAGATAGTGATCAAGTGCAAGAACCATATCATATCACTTTTAGCATATGATGTTTGTTTGCATCTTATATTGATTGTTTGGCGCTTTAATAACATTATAAGATGATCCCTTATTTAAATATCAAGATAAAAAATGTGTTCTTCCTTTAGTATGCACCATTTAAAAAGTTCGTCGTTTCGAGACACTACATGATGATCGAGTGTGATAGACTCAACGTTCGCATACAACGGGTGTAAGACAGTTTTACACACGCGAATGCTAAGGTTCTTACTTGGTGAGCCTAGTATGTACATACATGACCTCAAAACACGAATCGAAAGGTAGAGCATGAGCTATATGGTTGATATGATGCCCATATTGATGCGTGCTTTTGAATCTGCATCGACTCACGCGATGATCAGACTTGGTATAGTGGATTTGGTTCATGTAGTCACCAAAACAACTAGAGGGGTGTTGGTTTTGAGTGGGAGTTCATTTCTAATTTGGATTAGTCGAACTCAATTTATCATAAATTAAATCAAAGTGAATTTGCATAATTTGTTGTAGTCATTGGCATCCGTTCACTACCTTGTACTTAGTTATAATTGAGATAATAGAACTATAGAATTCCGGATATTTACTTTACAAACTAGTATCGTATTGTTTTGGGTGTCAATCTAAAGTTCAAAAGTCCTATTGCAAACTTTTAGCAAACTCCGTTTACTCCATGAAGTTCAATAATCAGTATTAAATCAAGAGTAACAATTCTAGTGTTAGTATCTAAAGTATAATGTTTGCCTCCATGATTCTTGATATTCAAAATATTGTTTTAATATCAAGGTTATCTAGGAGCTGAAAGGATTGTTTCAGAAACCATCATGTGTGGAAGATATTATGATATCTTAAACAATGTTTTGGTTGCAATATGATAGAGTATAATTTAGCAAAATATATGTTCTCATGTTGGATGAGAATTTGTGAAGGATGGAGACGCTAGATGTCCTAATCCTCCAAAAAGGGTTTTGGAAAGTAACATTATACTCACGATTCGCCTTTATAAGCTATATCAGATTGACCATGAAACTTGTCATGATAAGGATGAATAGAAGATGTAGGTAAAAGTGTTTACTACATTAAAAGATTACTAAAGAATGTTTTTGAAAGAACGCCAAATATTTGATGATGGTGATATACTTCAAAGTGCAAGTCCAAACGTATTAGTATTTTACTATACACACTTTGGAATATGTGTCATGTATATGGCGCTGCTATTGATGTTGATAGATTCTTTTAAAAGAGAAAGGGAGTGCTGAAAGAGAATCTCAGAAATATTTGGCAGAAAAAAAACTGGAAATGTCCAACTTAGGTTTTTTCCATACAATCCCCCAGGAAGAGGGATCGGGTTCCATTATCATCAGACAACGGAACAACAACCACACACATCGACATAGTACTGACCCACCTAGGGGGTCAAAAAGGAAATGCAAGAGGTCTAGATTACACACCAAACAAACTAAACAGAAATAAAGAAGGAGGCTGGAGACGCAAGAACACCGCCCTTAGGCTAGTGGGGAACAGTCCATATCAAAACACAACCAAGGAACTAAAACACTGGATGCCAACACCATCTTCTCGCAGCCTAGACCTTTTTTCAAGTTCTCCTTCTTTTCTCCCGCCCCCTTTCCAGTTCCGGATCTTCATGAGCACGATCTCCAGGAATTACAGGCAGTCCCAGGAAAGGAACATGGGCCACATCAAGTTTTAACTTAGAGAAATGTCCAACTTAGGTATATAGATGATATACATGTTATGGCTCTATTCTTTGCTTGTTAAACAATGTGGTTCTTGGGTACTGGATACCGAATTTGTTGTTGTGAAGTGTCATACAGAACAACACAAATTCATGAACTGCAATGGCCTAAGTAACTATCAAGAGAATATGTGATGATGTTCATCGAAAACAAACAAAGTGTTGTTGTATTTATCGTTAACATCAAAATCTTGCCTTCAAGATTTGTCTTAATAATTGTTATTTTGTTCAGGTATTATGAGAAAAAAGTTTGTTCAAATAATTACCGCATTCCATAAAAGATGGATGATTTACAAATCTAGTTGGAGAAATCACGCCCATAAAACTAAATGCTAAAAATGTCGTAAGACAAATGATTGAAAAATCACTTACAAAGTGACATCGCTGTTTAAATTATATTGGAAAGAAAAACATGTAGAAACTCCATGTTGATGGAATTTTGGAGTCTTTTGATTTTGATCAAACGACACTTGTGAGACTTTCCTAGAGTGTAGAGACCTGAACCCAAAAGGTACAAGTCCCTGTGTTTATAGTGCTAGTCCCTAGATCGAATAGCTAGCACCCACAGTTTAAGATGTAATATCCAGAAACAAAGGTCATATTACAACTCATAACCATAAATAAAATAGTTCATTACAACTTACATAGCTCATATGGCTATCTTATTGTAAGATCCCTCCTTTGTAAAGGAAAAGGATCCCTGTGATTGCAATGCTAGTCCCTGGATCAATGCTAGCATCCACAGTTTAAGATGAAGTACACAGATACAAAGGTCGTTTATTACATTCATTTCAGAGATAAAACATAGTCTTTTACAACTCAGGGCCAAAGGCCTAATACAAGAGTTTATGGAATAAGTAAATAAAAGTCTTCATCTTCATGTGCCACAGGCAAGCATGTTGAGTGTAGACTCATGACTCCTACTCATCATCGGAGTAACCTGCAACATCACAAGTTATAGCCACAGAGGGTCAATACTTTGGAATAGTATTGGCAAGTGATACCTTAGTTTATTTTAAGTGGACTATATTACTATATGCATTTTGGCTAAGTGTATCTTGGCTTGCTTTGCTCAAAATAGGTTTTTCCTATTAGTTGAAATCACTAAGTTTTTCTTTGTCAAAACTTTCCCATGAAACCACCAATAGACATTGGGGTCCTTCACCCTTGTTCACCCACAAGTTTTACTTAGAAGTTGGAGTGATGAGATTCTTGTAGCTTCCATGTCTTGATGCTCAAGTTGTCCATTGCCATGGACTTGGCTAAGTACTTAGATTTTCTATCTGCAGAGGTTGTGCACTTTCCCCACCAGACTTGGTTTCCCAAGACAGGACCTTTCAGAAGCCTTTCCTTAGTCAAATGGACGCGCTCCAACCTATCATTCCCACTACCACCAACTGTCCAAGTGACTAAATTCTAGCAACCTATATGATCATGGCAGAGCCCATATTTCCAAGTGGTTGCACTGTAAGCTTTCTCAACACTTGGCCTCCAAATCCCTTTGTGCCTGGGTGGCATACCACAAGTGAGATACACAAGCCAAATCCATGGCCTTGTGTAACCACTCAACCAAAAACCACCATTCAAGTCCCATTCCACCCAGGAGGTTCATTGACTTAGTTGTTTTATTAAGAAAAGCATAAGTCCAAAAGACTTAGAATTATTTTCAACATAGCATGAACATACTTTACCAACCCTTGTTTTCTACTAGCTAGGCTAAGCATGGCATAGTAACTTAACTTAGGAAAATTCCCTAGCAATTCTACAATTCTACACTACATAGGATTTCCCAACATAGCATTTGGCAAAAGTAGCATGCAAGACTTAGCAAAAATAATTCTAATGCTTATTCAAAATAAAGGGAATGGAAATATCATGAAGTATCACTTGCCTTGGTAATGGGGAGAGTAGCACTCTTCACAATCACAGTCACTAGCAAAATCTACACAAAAATTTGTAGCATACAATTACACACAATTTATATACAATCAAAAATATGAATGCATGCATGCAAGAAATTACTAAGTGATGATTTTGAAAACTCTACCAAGCAAGTGCATGATACAGAAACATAACAAGTCACAAAGTTTGCTAACTAAACTTATTTAGCACTAATACAAATTACTAAACTAAATCTATGCTCAAAATGGACCTAAACATGTTTCTGCATACAAAGTCATTTTAAAAGAAACTTTTTGTTAAACACATTGCAGATTCAGAAAGTGCTTGACTCACTGATTCCAACGGTATAAAATTTGCAAAAATCTAACGTGGGAATCAAAAGTTATAGCCATTTGAAATTTGGATCAAAATCTGGTTTGAATTCTGTTTTTAAATCTAACCCTAGCCACGCGTCGCGATATTACTGGCGCGTACCGGTTCGCACCGGATCACCCTTCTGTGTCGTTGGATCTAACTAACGCTGCACGGCTCAGATCTATCCATACCCTTTCGCTAAGTGAACTGTTTCTACGCGTAGGATTCAGATCTGACGGCTAAAAATCTCCTAACCAGAAACGAGCGGCGCTAGCGGAGGTGACAGGCGGCGGCGCGTCGGTCAGTGGCGGTGCCGGCGTTCTAGGTCGCCCGGGGAAGGGAGGAGTGCTTACCAGAACCGCAGGAGGCTGCTGATGCTCGAGGTGGTGTTGGTTTGCGAAGGGGCGCGCGGATACGGCAAGAATTCCTCGTCGGAGTAGAGGCAGACGTCGGGCACGGTCAGTCGTCGACGTTGGCGAGGTTCCTCGTCGCGCTAAGCCAAAATAAGGGTTCTATCAGATGTGCACAACGATGGAGATTCTAGGCGTATTAGTTAGAGGGCAAGGGGCGGTGGCTACTTACGGAGGGAGGTCGCCGGAGTTCGTGCAGAGGACGGTGGCGGCCAGTCGTCAACGTTGCTGGAGCTACGGATCATGCGAGGGCAAATGAGAAGTGTCAGGAGGTGCGCAAAGACTCGCTGATCTTGATAGCATGAAAGAGAGACAGAGGGGAGCACGGAACTCACCGGAATTCGCCGGCGCAGTCGTCGGAACAGCGGCGGCGTCGTGCGAGTTGTGGGCAGCCTGGTGGCGTGAAGGCAGAATTGTTTGGGGGGAAATGGTCGCGAGGATGGGGGGATCTTATAGCCAGAGGCTCGACAAGAAACGCTTGCTGCATCAATGCCAATTAAGCTCGCGAAATCAGTGCAGCAACGGGCAGCGGCGGAGGTCGTGCGCGGAATCAGGGGAAGACGAAGCTGACGTGGAGAGGGCCCGCTCGTCAGCGAAGTGCGCGAGGTGGAGGTGGGGTCCTGTCGTCAGTGGCTGGGTGGGTGTGCTCGCGCATGTGGAAGGAAAAGAATTGGCCCGGGTGGGCTAGTTGGGCCTGTTTAGATGCTGGGCTAGATTCCTGGCGCCTGGCCCTTTTCTTTTGTTTATTTCTTTTCTTTTTCTATTTCGATTTTCAGGAATGGTTTTGATATGAATTCAAACTCTTTTTGAATTCAAATTTTTCTAGGGTTTTTGCAGGGTGTGCAGTAGTCTCCAATATAGGCATAAAATCAAGTGGTTGCTTTGCAAAGGTTTGGTCAAGCTTGGAGATCAAAATAACAGAGACTTGGCACTAGGTTTGCAAAATTTGAAATCTGGTTTTTGAAATCATTTTCAATTTGTAAAACTTGGTTTAGATTCTTCACTCAAACCTTTCCTCGAGGAAGGCAACAAACTTGGTTCATAATCAATCAAACTTTCAAATGGGGATAGCCATTTGATTTAAATTTGCTCACATGAAATCATAGCACTATGTGCTTCTGTTTTTCTGAAATGAGTTTTGAAATTGATCTCAAATCTATATGCATGGATGAATGATATGCAAACTTTGAAATCATGTTTTTTTAGGGATGTTACACTTATTATAAAGCAGCAGATATAACTATAAAGCATGGAGTTCTGCATCTTCATATGCCACAAGCAAACATGTTGGTTATAGACTTGTAATCCCTACTCAACAAACTTCAATAACATCAAACAAACCTGCAACATGATAAGTTACAGCCACAAGGGTCAATACATTTGAATTGTATTGGCAAGTGATATCATATTGATATGGAGAATCTAACATCTACATGAATATACGGCTAAGTGGAGTTTTGGCTGGCCTTTGCATAAAATAACTTTTCCGTATCCTTTGAAAATTAGTTTTTCTCTTTTTCAAAACACTTCAACAATCAATGGCACACTGGATACACAACAGGTGCTACCCTTGTTCACCCAACAAGTTTTAACTTAGAGAAATTGGGATGAGGAGATTCTTGATCATTTCAATGTCTTTGATGCTCAAAATGTCCATTACCGGGGACACGGCTAAGTACTTAAGTTTTACCCTCTCGAGAGGTGGTGCACTTTCCCCACAAGACTCGACATGCATCAAGACAAGACTTTTCAAAAGCAATCCCTCAAACCACCATGTACGCTTTCCATCCTATCATCACTACCACATTCTATCCATCTGGCTGAGTTCTTGCAACCTAGTTGGTCAAGGTAGAGCCCATATGCCATGTGGTTGCACTGGAAGCTTCTCAATACTAAACATCTCAAATCTCTTTGTTCCTGGGTGGCCATCCACAAGTGAGATACACCAGGTAAACCATAGAAATGGGCCCTGAGTAACCACTCAGCACAAACCATACTTCCCATTACACCCAGGTGTTTCATTAACAAGTTGTTTTCTTAGTCAAAAACACATAGGCATAACCTTTCCATAATATCATAGCATGAATTCCCACCCTTGAATTCTAATAGCTAGGCTAAGCATACTAGCATAACATGTCTCTTATCTTAGGAGGATTTCTACCAAGATATATTCTATAGGATCTACCATAGCATAGCGTAGAATTTATACAAAATGGTCCTATCATGCATACTACAAAAATATCACTAATGCAATATTGAAAAGATAGGACTTTTGATGACCAAAGTATCACTTGCCTTTTTAGTAGAAAATCTAGGTACTCTCCTTGATCTTGCAATTGTCATACTCCTCAAAGTTCACTACATCACAATCAAGCAAAGCACACATTCAAAACTAGCACACCAAAATAACAAATCAAAACAAGAAAAACAAAGAAATGCATGCAAAAGGTTATTTTATTGAAAAAATTGTTTCTAACAAGATTATAAACATTTCAAAACACCTACTGGTCTTTTATAAAAGTGGAATTTTCATTTGAAACCAAGTTAGTGAAAATAAATCATTTTTCTTTGGTTACAAAAGCTTTTATTCAAAGGAATAATTTCTAGTGTCAACAAAATATATTTGTAACTTCAAGTGTTAGTGTTTATGGTCAGAGGGTTTAAAACAAAACCATTTGCAAAAGGATTTACTCAAAAAAAAATTTAGAACAATTTTTATAACCAAAATGGTCCTAAACAAGTCTTTGCATAAAACTCTAATTTTTCAGAATCAAATGACCAAAGTAAGGCCATAGGTGCATAGTACATATTTTTTTCTGAATCCATAGATACCTAATTTGTAATTTTTGGATTTACAGAACAAAAGTTATGAATTTTACAAGTTTAAACATCTAATAGAACAAATCTGGATTTTAATTCTAAATCACACACACGTGGTGTGTTCTGATTGGCCTATACCATTTCGGTTGGATCGAGCTATGCAGGCCGTTAGATCTAAGTGAAATGCGTGGCTCATATGGATTGATACCCCTTCGTTTAAGTGATCTATCATAACCTTTAGATCTAGATCCTACAGATCAGAGTGCTTTGAACAGAGATGGGCGACGCTACTGGCAACGCGCGGCAGCGACGCCTCTGGTGGCGGTGCATCGGCGAGCTAGGGGGGTAGGGGGAGGGTGCTAGCGTTTATCGTGGTAGCTGGAGACTGTCGGGAACCGTGGTGGTGCGAGCTCGAATACAGGCAGCCTAGGGGTTCTCAGGGCGTGGGGCTTGAGGGGAAACAGAGAGGAGGGAGAGGTGGTTAAGAAGGCAGGGTCGGGTTAGAGAATCACGTGCGCAGTTAAGCGTATTAACTCGATTGAATTCGAGCAGAAACGGCGAGGACGAAGGCGTTGATACGTCGGAAACGTATCTATAATTTTTGATACTCCATGCTTGTTTACTATCTACTTTGCTTTGCTTTGTCCACACTTTGAGGTGTTTTTATATGTTTTCTGGTACTAACCTATTAAAAAGTTGCCACAGTGCCAGTTGCCTGTTTTCTTCTGTTTTTGGTTCCAGAAAGGCAGAAAATCAATATTCTCGGAATTGGACGGGACAAAAGCCAAAGTCAATATTTTACCGTGGGCAACACGAAGCCAGAATATGAGACGGAGGAGGATCACCAGGGGGTCACACCCCCTGGCCGCGCGGGTGGGCCCACCCCGTGCCTGGGGGATGCAGCCGCCCTGGTGGCCCCCCTGCCTCGCCTCTTCGCCTATAAAGTCCCTCGATGCCAAAACCCTAAGCACCCGATCAATATTCCACGAAACCGTCAATAGATGCCGCCACCATCATCCCTAGATCGGGGGGATCTGAAGCTCTTCCCGGCACCCTGCCGGAGGGGAGATCATCCCGGAGGCCTTCTTTTTCATCATGCCAGCCTCCGGTATGAAGCGTGAGTAGTTCCACCTTGGACTACAAGTCCATGTAGTAGCTAGATGGTTGGATCTCCTCCTTGTGCTTTCATGTATAGATCTTGTGAGCTCCGTTCATGATCAAGATCTAATCTATTTGTAATCATGCATGTTGTGTTTATGGTGATTCAATGGATATTGAGATTACTATGTTAGATTGATTAATGGTTTTGTCTATTTGATACTATCATGTTTGTGTTGTTTGTGATCATGCATGTTCTCCATTGTTAGTAGCTATCTTGTCCAAGTAGTGGCTAGTGACTCCAAGAGGGGGTATTTATGCTCGATAGTGGGTTCATGCCTCTAGTTTCCAAGGGAAGTGACAGGAATCTCTTCGGTTGTAGATGTGTTGTTGCTACTAGGGAGAAAACAACGGTCTCTTGTTCATGGAACAAGTGGATTGTTTATCTTACACACTTTGCTTAAAGCAGTTGTCTGTTGCTTGCAACTTAATACTGGAGGGGGTTCGGATGATAACCTGAAGGTGGACTTCTAGTCATAGATGCAGTTGGATGGCGGTCTATGTATATCGTTGTATTGCCCAATCGAATCTCATAGGATCTTTGTGTCTAGTATTGCATTGTTATGCCTTGCCCAGTCCTGTCAATTGCCCTACTGTAATTTGTTTACCCAGCATGCCATGTTTGTTTATCTAAGGAGAACACCTCTAGTGAACTATGGACCCCAGTCCAATCTTTACCATTGATACATCTTTCACTGTTACTATTTACTTGCTGCAAACCATCATCACCTTCCACACCATACAGTTAATCCTTTGTTATAGCAGCCGGTGAGATTGACAACCTTATTGTTCGTTGGGGCAAAGTCTTGAGTTTGTGTTGTGCAGGTTTCCACATTGCTTGCAATACCTTTGAGACGTTTCCTTCCTCCTACTGGTTCGATAACCTTGGTTTCTTACTGGGGGAATACTTGCTGCTATGCTGCTTCACACCTTGCTCTTGGGGTTTCCCGACGAAGTGCTCCACATCAACACAGCACCATCAAGTTTTCGGGCGCCATTTCCAGGGAGGCTAAGGACGTCTTCACAAGGGGAGTCCTCCTCAACCTCTCTCTTTACTTTGTTTTTAGTTTGCTTAGTTTCTTTTGCTTGGTTTTGTTTGCCTCTTTTTATCAAAAACTCCAAAAAATTAGTCTTGTTTGGTTTGCTTTCTCTTATCAAAAACACAAAAAAATTAGTTCCTACTCTAGTTGCCACCTTGCTCTAGCTCACCATGTTGTTCCCAAGTTTGCCCTGAAGGACCTTTCGATAGGTAGTGGCTCTATAATTAGGAAAGAAAATATTGAAAAATTCTTCAATCATGTTAGCAAACATGAGGATATTGAGGATAGATCTATAGCAGAACTTGCTCCTAATTATGAAATTGCTGCACCTTCTTTAGTTAATATGTTGGAGTCTAGGTTTGTTAGCCTTAACCCCATGATGCAAATTTTGTTCCTAAAACTAAAAGAAGAAAAGAATGCTGAAAAGAGAGAATTTATTCTTGAAACTTTGCTCAAAGAGTTCCATGATGTTGCTAAGGCAGCCAAAAAGGTCTTTGAGCGTTTTGATATGCTAGGCTCATGTGTAGATGTTGTGGGTACTTCTGATAAAACTAAGCCTGGAGAGGAATTTAAGATATCCATACCCTTTAAGCTTGTTGGGATGCATGAGGCCTTTGAAAAGAATTTTGATTGGATTGTTCCTGAAAATCCTTTGATGAAAGTAGTAAACCAAAGAGAGATGAGAAGGGATCCTCCAAAACTCATTTGGATGAGATACCTTTCATAGTTGAAGATTTTTCAAGTATTGATGTTAATGCTTCCTCATTTGAAAATACTTGATTTCTTGCTTCTTGTGCCTAACTTAAAGGCGTTAAAGAAAAGTACTTGTTGGAAGATAACCCAAGAGTTTCCTTGACTCTTGGAAGTTATTACTTCAGTAATGACCTCTCCTTATCCTTTTTGTTTGCTTTTTTTTGCCAAGAATGACCTCTATGAGAGGGAAGTAAGATTTGGGGAGTTGTTGTCCCGAAACAGATTTATGTCCTCCACCATAAAAATTCGTGAGGAGTCTCCGTAAGTCAGATTGAGCTAAAAATATACGAATAAATCCCCCAGTATGTTAGATAACTTTAGTTAGTTCAACACTTTCTGATTTGAGCAACAGAAGATTTTCGAAAAAATTGGTTTTTACCTGCTGGTATGTTTTTGACAGATTTCTGCCATTATTTGCATTTGCTTCTTATTGATTCTTTTTTGAGTTCTCTTTTGGGGAATTGAGATTTTTGAGGGAGTTGCTATAGTAGCTTGTGTTTTTAGTGAAAAGTTTTTCTGTTCTAAAGCTAAACCTAAAGGTCTATTATCTTTTGAATACACTAATGTTGCTAATGAAGATTATGTGAAGTTTTGTATGAAGGAAAAATTTCAGGTGTAGAGAGAGAATGATGTAATGAGATGAAGAATGGAAAAAATCTCAAGCTTGGGGATGACACCCCGGTGTCACCCCAAGAAATATCCAAGAGGTACAAGCGTCAAAGCTTGGGGATGCCCAAGGCATCCCCTTCTTCATCAATAAAAAGCCAGGTCTTTCTAGACACTTCGTTTTTATTGTTTCACGCACTATTGTGTTGTTCTTCGAACGTCTTAGTTTTTGTTTGGTTTGCTTAGTTTGTTTAGTTTGCTTGAATAAAGTAGTTTGGACCCTCGTTCTCGCTGTGTTGTTTCAAATAAGTCGATTGGTGTTGGAAAGGAGTAGAAGTTCTTGCTTGAGAAGTGTAAGAGGAACTTGCATTGACTGTGACTTAGACTTTACCATGATATGCTAGGTGTTGTTTTGACCTTATGCCTAGTGATTATTGTTGTAGCATGTCTTGTTCCAAACAATTGGGATTGCTTAGTGTGCCTTGAAAGAATCATGCGTTGTTTTAGCATACAAAAGCATAGTATTGTGGTATTCTCCTTTGATGTTTTGTTTGGGTTGACTTGGCACATGCTCACACCATGTTATGACTATGAACAAGTCACCATAGCCTCTATGATCATTTAGTCCTTGACTTGTAGTACCACTCTATGCTTTGATTAGTAATGTTTTGTCGTTCTGCATGATTATGGCCATTATTGCTCTCTTAGTTGGTTGCTCCCAGTCTTTTGCTAGCCTCCACTTGTATGAGTAAGCTCTAATCATGCTTACAACTCCCAAAAACAAGTTATTCCAAAGTGTCCACTATAAATTCCTATGCATGGTGTGTTAACCCATTCCAAGTATATTCTTGTTTTCAGCTATCTTCCAATTAAAAAGTATTTTGTTATGTGAAAACGTAGTGATTAAAGCCCTCACAAACTTGATGGAACACTTTATATTCTTTGACCCTAATAAACTTGAACCATTGTGTCGTCTATGTTGTATATGCTTGCACTTATACGTTGGAATTAGCAGAACCGTGTTGTCACGAGGAACATTTTCAACATTGCACTTATACTTTGTACATAGTTGATATCATGCTCTTTTGTCTATGGATGTCGCCGATGTGAAATAAAGAGGGAGTCTGTAAGTCCACGGAGTTATGTATTTTGTGTTAGAGAAACGCCTAGGCCGCTAGCCTAAGCCATGCCTAATCATGGTGGAAACTTGCAGCATCACCATAATGAGCATTCTGTGACACATCCTCAATAAAAAGCTATGCACATAGTAAATAAAAAGATCGCTGAGATGCTCATTGTCTGCTTGCCTTGTCATTTTAGTTATGGGATAGCTCCTGTACCATGTGCAAGGGGTACCCCGTTGGCGGTTCTCTATGATACACATGTACTTACTATGACAACAACTTACAGGTGACTAAAGTTGAGTAGCATGCGGTGCGGCCCTCGTATTCAAGGGACATGAGATTGCCAACTTTGTCAAGCATATACTTCATAGTTTGTTCACTTTAACCTTAATCACTTCAAGATGCTTATGATAGGGGCAATGAGGGCTGAAAGCTAACAAGTACCATAATTTTTTGGAAGCTCTTTTTGAAACTTGAAATCCCGGCTTCCCTTTATGAAGGACCTTTCTTCCACTATTATATTGAGTCTCCACATTCTACCTTTAGGCTCCATTAAGAGAGCATAGTTGTCATTCTTAGTTCTATGTGTAGTGTCCCAAAACTTATTGATTGATGCATATTGATGATATTGCTTGTTCTTGTGCTACTTGTATCTAGTCAGTCTTATGAACTTTGAAGGTGTCCTATGCATCTATTTGCTACTCCATGAGGGACAAGCTGAATTCCACTATGCCATGTTTTCTGTATGTGAAACAAACAAACAAACATTTTTCAATGCATGTTATTCATGATCTTTGTTTGTAGCCTTTCATGTTGCATGCATAATTACTTTGTCCTGTTGTTAGAACTCCATCTTTCATGCACATGTTTAGAGTTCTTTGATCCTAGCTTTCAATGCTTGCAAATGGTTTGATCTTGGTTTTGATGGTGCATGTCACCTAAAAAATTGTTCTATTTATCACTTACCTACTCGAAGACGAGCAGGAGTTAAGCTTGGGGATGCTTGATACTTCAGAAATGTATCTATAATTTTTGATGCTCCATGCTTGTTTACTATCTACTTTGCTTTGCTTTGTCCACACTTTGAGGTGGTTTATATGTTTTCTGGTACTAACCTATTAACAAGTTGCCACAGTGCCAGTTGCCTGTTTTCTTCTGTTTTTGGTTCCAGAAAGGCAGAAAATCAATATTATCAGAATTGGACGGGACAAAAGCAATAGTCAATATTTTACCGTGGGCAACACGAAGACATAATACGAGACGAAGGAGGCTCACTAGGGGCCCACATCCCCTGGCCGCGCGGGTGGGCCCACCCCGCGCCTGGGGGGAGGGGTGCAGCCACCCTGGTGGCCCCCCTGCCTCGCCTCTTTGCCTATAAATGAAGGGAATATGCCCTGAGAGGCAATAATAAAGTGTTTATTATGTGTATTCCAAGTATATGATAGATGTTTATTTTGCATGCTATAATTGTATTAATACGGAAACGTTAATACATGTGTGTTTAATAAACAAACAGAAAGTTCCTAGTTATGCCTCTCTCATAAACTAGCTCGTTGATTAACAAGATGATCAAGGTTTCCTGATCATGGACATTGGATGTTGTTAATAACGGGATCACAACATTAGTGTAATGATGTGATGAACATTCATCCGAAGTATAGCATTACGATCAAATTCATTGAGTTTATATTGCTATAACAACTTACGAAGTGATCCTAATCCTTAGACCATGAGATCATGTCAATCACTAACACCGGAAGAGTTTCTTGATAACATCAAACGTCACACCGTAATAGGGTGATTATAAAGATGGATTCAGAACTAATAAAGTGTTATGTTGAGGCTCATGGATCGAGAGTGGAATTTGTTCATCCCGATGACGGATAGATATAATCTGGGCCCTCTCGGTGATATCACATTGATTAGCTTGCAAGCAAGTGATTTGATCACTAGAATGTTATATCACGGGAACAAGAAAAGAGTGCATGTCGGTAACGAGATCAAACTAGGTATGGAGATACCAATGACCGAATCTCGGACATGTAATATATCATGAAACAAAGGGATTAAGATACTAGCGTAAAAGGTTCCGACGATCACAAGAAAGTCATCGTTGAATGTGTGGGAGTCAGTATGGGTCTCCAGATCCCGCTTCTGATTATTGATCCGAGAGGGGTCTCGATCATGTCCGCATTATTCACGAACCGTAGGGTGACACACTTAAGAGACACCGACATCCAATTGGAGCAAATGTTTCATGCCGAAAGAATAAACAAGCGCAGGAATTTATTTCACTAGATACCGAAACAGGTTTTTGGGTGAAATTGCATAAAGTGGTTATGCATGTGAAATGGAATTCTAGCAAGGTGTTATTTGTGAATGTTTGTCATTAAAGTAATTGAAAAAATTCTGAATAAAATAAAAGAGTTTTATTTAATGAGAGTTTGCATTAAATTTGGTGGAAATTTAATGGGAATTTGAGTGGACTTTTGAGTGGAGGGAATTTAAAGGAATTTTGTGAGTGGAGTGTCCACCCACATGAAGAGGGGAGGGCAAGGGGGCATCCCCCATGCGCCGGCCACCCCCTTGGGGTTCCCCCATCCTCCTATAAAAGGAGCCCCCGTCCTCACTTGTCTCTCACACCTCCTCGTGAAGGATCTCTCTCCCCCTCTAGAATTTATCCCCCATGGTCTCGGACTAGCGAGATACATGTTCCCGGTGGCTATTCGGCAAGAAAGAGTTGTGATTCCGCTGCATCGCTGGAGCGAGTAGGCGGAGGTTGCTCGGTGCCTCGAACGTGTGTGCGAGCACGGATGCGCTGCTGATTTGCGGCGCTAGGACTTTCTCTCGATCTTGAGATCGGCAAGAGATCGTCTACATCAACCACGAGTTGAACTTGTTAAGCTTTGTCGGTCTTCAAGGGTATGTTCTCTACTGATATACATCCGCCCGTTGTTTGTATCTAGTAGATAGATCTTGGTACATAGTTCCCATCGTAGGAAATTTTTTGTTTTCTATGCTGCGAACCCTACAGTGGTATCAGAGCCGGATCTATGCGTAGATGCTTTACACGGGTAGTACACATATGAGTATGTGGGCGATGATGATCATGTTGTTGCTCCTTTGTTGTAATTTTGGATATTGGTGGCATAGTGGGATGAAGCGGCCCGGACAAACTTTACATGTCCTCGCACATGAGACCTGTTCCACGCTTGACATGCAACTAGTTTGCATAAGTGGCTAGCGGCTGTCTGTCTCTCCTACTATAGTCAATATCTATTTTGCAAGCGAGTTGTCAACAATTTGATTATCCTCGTTGTGGTTCATGTTCGTAGGTAAGAACGGTTCTATCTCGAAAGCCCTAAGCCACGTAAAACTTGCAATGGATAAATTAGAGGCGTCTAGTTGAGATTGTTGTTGGGCTAGTGTTATGATTTGGTAGTGTTGTAAGTAGAAGTATGAGATGATACTCTTACAACACACATAGCGTGTAAACTCCATAGACCTTGGATTTACACATATAGGTATGATAGTGATCATACCACGATGCACATGATAGAGATCATATGCGGGAACCATAACATTTCACTAATAAACATGTGATGTTTGATAGCATCTTATATTGCTTGTTTAGCGCTTTATTAGCATAATAAGATGATCCCTCATTTAAATATCAAGATAAGAATGTGTTCTTCCTTTAGTATGCACCGATTATGTTTCGTCGCTCCAAGACATCACGTGATGATCGGGTGTTCTTGGATCCACGACCATATTTCGGGTGTAAAACAGTTACACACACAAATACTAAGGTTCTAACTTGGCGATCCTAGCATGTACAGACATAGCCTCGGAACACGGACCAAAAGGTTAAGCATGAGTCATATAGTTGATATGATGCCCATTTGATGCTCGTCTTTGAAGCTATACCGACTCACGTGATGATCGGACTTGGTATAGTGGATTTGGTTCATGTAATCACCAAAAAGGCACGAGGGATGTCGTTTTTGAGTGGGAGTTCATTCGTAATATGGATTAGTTGAACTCAATCTATCATACACTTAGTCTAAACTTTACAAATTCTGTTGTAGATGGCACCACCTGCTTTTAATTTCAATGTGTTCATGGAGAAAGAGAAACTAGCAACGAATGGTAGCAACTTTACCGAATGGGCCATGAATTTGAGGATTCTCCTCTCTGCTGCACAAAAGCAATATGTGCTAGAAGCGTCGTTAAGCCCCCCACCTTTTGATGATGCCCCTGACGAGGAGAAGAATGTCTATCAGACTCGTCAGGAGGACCACAACTTAGTTCATTGCGGCATATTGTATGGGCTAGAGCCGAAACTTCGAAAGCGTTTCGAAAATGGCAATGCATTTGATACAATGGGTGAGTTGAAAATGATTTTCGACACACATGCTGCTGTAGAGAGCTACAACGCTTCAGAAAAGTTCTTTAGCTGCATGATGGAAGAGCACAGCTCCGTTAGTGAGCATGTACTCAAGATGTCGGGTTACGCCGATAAGCTTGTGTCTTTGGGAATATCGATTCCCATTGACTTAGGCATCCATCGTGTTCTGCAGTCTCTGCCACCTAGCTATAAGAGCTTCGTGATGAACTATAATCGTGAAACAAAGGGATTAAGATACTAGCGTAAAAGGTTCCGACGATCACAAGAAAGTCATCGTTGAATGTGTGGGAGTCAATATGGGTCTCCATATTCCGCTTCTGATTATTGATCCGAGAGGGGTCTCGATCATGTCCGCATTATTCACGAACCGTAGGGTGACACACTTAAGAGACACCGACATCCAATTGGAGCAAATGTTTCATGCCTAAAGAATAAACAAGCACGGGAATTTATTTCACTAGATACCGAAACAGGTTTTCGGGTGAAATTGCATAAAGTGGTTATGCATGTGAAATGGAATACTAGCAAGGGGTTATTTGTGAATGTTTGTCATTAAAGTAATTGACAAAATTCTGAATAAAATAAAATAGTTTTATTTAATGAGAGTTTGCATTAAATTTGGTGGAAATTTAATGGGAATTTGAGTGGACTTTTGAGTGGAGGGAATTTAAAGGAATTTTGTGAGTGGAGTGTCCACCCACATGAAGAGGGGAGGGCAAGGGGGCAGCCCCCATGCGCCGGCCACCCCCTTGGGGTTCCCCCCTCCTCCTATAAAAGGAGCCCCCCTCCTCACTTGTCTCTCACACCTCCTCGTGAAGGATCTCTCTCCCCCTCTAGAATTTATCCCCCATGGTCTCGGACTATCGAGATACATGTTCCCGGTGGCTATTCGGCAAGAAAGAGTTGTGGTTCCGCTGCATCGCTGGAGCGAGGAGGCAGAGGTTGCTCGGTGCCTCGAACGTGTGTGCGAGCACGGATGCGCTGCTGATTTGCGGCGCTAGGACTTCCTCTCGATCTTGAGATCGGCAAGAGATCGTCTACATCAACCACGAGTTGAACTCGTTAAGCTTCGTCGGTCTTCAAGGGTATGTTCTCTATGGATATACATCCGCCCGTTGTTTGTATCTAGTAGATAGATCTTGGTACATAGTTCCCATCGTAGCAAAATTTTTGTTTTCTATGCTGCGAACCCTACAATAAAGTCCCCCCGATACCAAAATCCTAGACACCCGATCAATATTCCACGAAACCGTCTATAGCTGCCGCCACCATCGTCCCTAGGTCAGGGGGGTCTTAAGCTCTTCCCGGCACCCTGCCGGAGGGGAGATCATCCCAGAGGCCTTCTTCTTCATCATGCTAGCCTCTGGTATGAAGTGTGAGTAGTTCCACCTTGGACTACGGGTCCATGTAGTAGCTAGATGGTTGTATCTCCTCCTTATGATTTCATGTATAGATCTTGTGAGCTCCGTTCATGATCAAGATCTAATCTATTTGTAATCATGCATGTTGTGTTTGCGGGGATCCGATGGATATTGAGATTACTATGTCAAATTGATTAACGTTTTGTCTTATTGATTCTATCATGTCTGTGTTGTTTGTGATCTTGCATGCTCTCCGTTGTTAGTAGCTAAAAGGATACGGATGTCGCCTAGAGGGGGTGAATAGGCGATTAAAACTTTTCCTAGAGTGGCTCAACAAAGGCGGAATTAAACTAGTGTTTACTTTGTAAAGCACAACCTAGAAACAACTAAGGTTTACCTATGTGCACCAACAACTTATGCTAAGCAATACAAGCAACAAAGTGATAACAAGATATATATTACTTCAAGCACGAAGGCTATCACAATGTAAAGTGCATAAGTAAAGAGCTCGGGTATAGAGATAACCGAGGCACGCGGGGACACTGATATTTTACCGAGTTCCTCCCAACATGGAGTACGTCTCGTTTGGAGAGGGGGTGGTATCAAACCACCAATGCCACAAAAGGCCTCCCTTATTCTCCGGTGAATCTCACCCCAATGGGATCGATCCACGCTTCCACTATCGGTGCACTTGTCGGTGGCAACCGGAACCTATCACAAGGTTGGGGAACAACTCCACAACTTAATTGGAGGCTCCCAACAAATGCCACAAAAGGCCTCAACAAATGCCACCAAGGCCACAATGCCACCAAGGCCACAAAACCGTCTAGGGTTCCAAGAACCCAAGAGGGATAAGCTCCAATGAGAAATTCAAACCAAATCCTCTGAGGAGAACTCAAACCGATGCAACAAATGCAAATGGCAAGAACACCACAAAGATGCTCAAATCCCTCACTCCCAAGTTCCAACAAAGCTACTAAAGCTATTGGGGGAACAAGAGAGAAGGAATCAAAGAGAGACACAAAATCCCCCAAAATCTAGATCCCCAAAGATACCCTCACAAAGAGATGTTTTGGTTTGGTCAAAACGTAGATCTAGATCACCTCCAACAACCCCTCAAATATATGCAAGAATCAATGGAGGGATGTGTAGAAATCAAGCTTAAAGAATAGAGCAAATGGGGGCAAAGCTTGGACAAGAAAAGGAGGAAGAAGTGACCCTAAAATGAAAATGGACAAAAGACTTATATAGGACTAGCCAAAATATGGCCGTTGGGGCAATTTTTCTGGGCTGACCGGTAGTACCGGATTGGGCCGGTACTACCGGTCCCAACACCCAGACAACAGTGAGTGAGGCAGAGAGAAAGCAGCAGTTGCAGGTGGTTCAACGGGCGAGCGAGCGGTGGTGGGCCAGCTGCATGCGCGACAGCAGCGCAGAAGCAGCTGACGCGGCAGGGCCCGCAGCAAGCAGCGAAGCAGCAGCGGCCAGGCGACAGTGCGCACGCAGCAGTAGTGCAGCGGTAGCAGCGCAGCCAGCTCAGCAGCAGCACGCAGCGCAGCAGCGAGCGCGCGCATGCAGCGAGCCGCGCAAGCAGCTAGCGCAGCGAGCGCGTCAGCGGGCCCATGCGGCAGCGAGCGGGCGGGCGCCGGTCTGCAGCAGCGCTAGCGGGGCCCAGCGCGCGACAAGCGGCAGCAGCAGTTGGTCCACGCAGCGGCGCGTGATGCGAGCAGATCTGGATCTAGAAAAAAGATCTGGACAAATAAACGGGTCGGCCGGTACTACCGCAAAAAGGTACCTAGCGAGGCAGAAGGAAAACGGGCCGTTTTTAGGCCCGAGCGATAGTACCGGCCCGTCCGGGCGGTACTACCGCTCGACCTAGAAAACAGACAGATAGGCAAATATTCAAACGACAATAACTTTTGACTGGAAGCTCCGATTGACCCGATTCAAATTACGTTGGATAGAGGACGACAAGGGCTTCCCAATAAAAAGTGGAAATATTGATTATCACCAAGTGAGAAAGTATCAAGTAGAATAATTTGAAATACCTCACTTGGTGAGAAACCGAAAAGCCGCATAAATCAAAATCGCAACAAGATATATATGAGAGATCTGATTTTGAAGAACAGAAGCTTGTTATGGAGATTACCACAAGATCTATATCCTCACATGGATAAGACCAAATAACAACCAAATACGATGATGCAAGTATGCAAAGGTTTGAGCTCTCTTCGAACGATGTGACCGAATTACTCATACGAGAGCCCCTCTTGATAGTACGGTTATCTATCCTAAACCCGGTCTCACACACACAACGTGAGACCGGCAAAAGAGAAAACCTATCAAGATTATACCTTTGCCTTGAGCATTCCACTTGAGCTCGATGTAGACGATCTTGACCTTCTCAAGATGGAACGCCTTTCTTAATTCCTCATCATCGACCTCGCATATTGAGCTTGCCCAACATATCTTCTTTGCATTTCATCAACCTTGAAGCCAACACATGCTCCAAGCGATGCCAATGGACAAATCCTACAAGTATAACTTAATACACACATTAGTCCATAAAGATTGTCATTAATTACCAAAACCACACATGGGGGCCCAACATGTTCTTTCAGTAGCTATCTTAGCCAAGTAGTTGCTAGTGACTCCGAGAGGGGGTATTTATGCCTGATAATGGGTTCGTGCCTCTATTTTCCAAGGGAAGTGACAGAAATCTCTACGGTTGTAGGTGTGTTGTTGCCACTAGGGAGAAAACAATGGTCTCTTGTTCATGGAACAAGTGGATTGTTTACCGTATACACTTTGCTTAAAGCAGTTGTCTATTGCTTGCAACTTAATACTGGAGGGGGTTCGGATGATAACCTGAAGGTGGACTTCTAGTCATAGATGCAGTTGGATGGCAGTTTATGTATATTGTTGTATTGCCCAATCGAATATCATAAGATCTTTATGTCTAGTATTGCATTGTTATGCCTTGCTCAGTCCTGTCAATTGCCCTGCTGTAATTTGTTTACCCAGCATGCCATGTTTGTTTATCTAAGGAGAAGACCTCTAGTGAACTATGGACTCTGGTCCAATCTTTACCATTGATACATCTTCCACTATTACTGTTTACTTGCTGCAAACCATCATCACCTTCCACACCATACAGTTAATCCTTTGTTACAGCAACCGGTGAGATTGACAACTTCACTGTTCGTTGGGGCAAAGTCTTGAGTTTGTGTTGTGCAGGTTTCCACGTTGCTTACAACACCTTTGAGACGTTTCCTTCCTCCTACTGGTTCGATAACCTTGGTTTCTTACTGAGGAAAGACTTGCTGCTGTGCTGCTTCACACCTTGCTCTTGGGGTTTCCCGACGAAGTGCTCCACATCAACACAGCACCATCAAGGTATATCATTGTTTTCCGACTCAAGCATGGAAAAAAAGCTTTTAGATGGTTCTCCAAATAGCTTCTTGTAATATTTAGAGATGTAAACTTTTAAGTTCTCTTGTCCTATGATAGTACCTTCATCTTGTTCTAGTTGGAAGATCTTCTTCCTTCTATGTTTATCATTAGCAACGAGATGAAAATATTTTGTATTAGTTCCTCCTTCTTGGACATGTTTTACTTTAGCTCTTTGAGCCCACTTGGACTCTTTGTTGTGCCTAAGATTTGCTAAATCATCATTAGTCTTATTCATCATCTCTCTTTCAGGGGTGATAAAAGATTGATTTGTTTGTTAGTACCTACTGGACTATTGAAAATAGGGATCGGGCAAAGATATCATTTATTTGCTTAAGGCCTGATGACACAATATAGTTGATTCATTGAAGATGATGACTCTATCTTGAGGGGACATAGTCCTATAAGAGCAAGTACAATAGAGTCATGTCAGCTGGCTATACGAGCTAAAATATAATATTTGTGATGAGTTGAAGGAGTGAGAAGAGGATAGAGAACATTAGCCGGATGTAAGTTAAAAATCAGTTCTAGCATGTGCTTCTATGCATTTTGTACGAGTGGTGGACCATGTATCAATAAAAGAGTATATCTCTAAGGTTAACTATTGTACATGTTAGCTAAATGGATGGCTATAGATGATGTGGGAATATTTTGTAGGCAACTGCTGAGTACACTATAAAACTTGCTCTAACATCTACACTATAAAACTTGCTCTAACATCTACTGCGAATAATTATCTAGTATCGTGGACTCATCCTTGGTAAAGAAGAAATATGGATTCAATGAATGCATCATTATGAATGATACATTTATTGACAGAAAGAAGATTATTTACTACCTCCATTCCAAGAAAGAAGGCGTCTTCGTTTTGCGTATTTTTTTTACCAAGATTTACTCTAAATATGTAAAGAAGGTTGGTATAAAATTAGCATCATTGGAAAGTATGTTTCAATATGAATCCAACGATACTAATTTTACATAATATAATCAAATTTTAGTTGATCTATATTTTTGTCAAACTTTGCTTTAAAATGCGTGTGCGCCTTATTTTTTAAACAGAGGGAGTATTGGCTGTTCTGAAGGTTGTCGTTGGTCAACCTCCTGTCTCGCTCCTTCCTTAGCATGGACAAAGATCAAAGGTTCACTCCCTGCTAGGACCAGGGAACGATCATTCGACCCGTAGATTTTCCAAATGCGATCATCTGGTGAGATAAATACGTGAAATCAAAACAAAAACTGAACACAGTACACAAGATAGGAGAAGTGCTTGCACACAGACTAAAATGAAGACGAACATACACTATGAGATTAGAACACACAATACAAACTCATGTATAAAGAGTAAGATAGAGTTAGTGCAAAAGAATCATCGAAATTGATAGATAGAAATGGAGATGGTCATATTCCCATTGTGATTGATACAAGGTTAGTATAGTGTGGGACGGCTAAATCAGCGAGATGAAGCGCATATGTTGAGGCAAAGAGATTTCAATTAATTTCATACTAAACAAATACATGAAACAGGCACCCTAGTCTACAGGTACAAGTGTAAAACAATTAGCACTGATACAAACCTGCCATTTATTAGCTCCTGGTCAGAGAGATATTTGCTAAATTCTTCAGTAAGTGAACCATATGAATCAAGCTACATAGCACAATCTTTGTACCCAACGATCGATTCGATCAATCCATTATATAAGTACAGTACAGAATTAAGCCAACTGCTTGATCGTCTGAATTGCCTAGTACGGCGGCGGCCGTGCATGCTGAGCTTGAGCCCATGCAAGCCCCTCGTGCCCGAGCTGCAGCCCGGCGCCGGCGCCCCCCGGCATCATGTTTGGGGGCAGGCTGCCACCGAACATCGGCATCGCCGATGGATCCATCGGCATTCCCCCCATCAGTGGAGGCATCTGCCCTGGACCACCACGGGCGCCTGCTGCTTCCTCCTCCTCGGCCTCCTCGTCCAGCGGCAGCCTCTCGTAGGTGGCGTTCGCGAACGTCGACGCGATTACCATGACGGGCCCGGCCGCCGTGAGCGTCCCGACGACGCTGCCGCCTACTACCTGCCCTTGCCCACCCGCCAGGTACACGGTCAGCCCCGTCGATCCCGGAGGCGCGGGGCCGGGCAGAAACGTGCCGGTGAGGGAGAGTATCTCGAAGCGGCCGCGGAGTGCCACCACTGCGCCGGGCGCCGCCGGCTGGCGCAGGGCGACGTCTGTGACGGTCCCGGCCCCGCTGAGCACGCAAACGCCGCGCTGCCTCCGGCGCGCGAAGTGGGCGATGGACTCGGCCACGTCGGCGCCTCCGGCCACCTCCATCACGTGGCTGCGAAGCGCGTTCGGGCTGTCCCGCGTCACGAAGATGGGCGGCTTCGGCTTGTTCTTGGACCCCGCCGGCCGGCCGCGGGGGCGACGGTTGCCGGTCACCACCGCGCCACCCGTAGGCTCCCCGGTGCCGTTCTCGCCGCGGTCGTCGTCGGGCCCGCCGCTGCCGCCGCTGATCTCGGTACCGTCGTTGTTGGACGGCGCCGCCATGTCCTGGCTGCTGCCCGGGTGCTTGCTCAGGCCGGCCGGCGAGCCGAGGGATGGCTCGGCGGTGACCGGCAGGCCGAGCCGGCCCTCGTCCCACCACCTGTTCGCCAGCTTCTCCTTCTAGGGTTTCTTGCCACAGTAGCTCCTGCTGGAGACTAAATTCTCCCTTGGCAACAGCTGTTTAGCTTTGAAAAGACACAGCTGCTATAACTCTATACTTAGATCTGTGTGTGTGTGTGTCTGTCTTTGACCCTTTTCTTGTTTCTTTGCTCAACTCCTTTCCACATGAAACATGCAAGTTGCAAATGACAGAAATAAGCAAAACAAATCAAGTATAACAACTAAGCAAGCTAGCGTCATGTCAAGATCCAAGAATATTAATTTTTCTCCAAAGATCTGAGAATATGGACGAACTCGATGAACTTTTTATGTCAATCGATCGAGGGCATACGCCTAATTTGCCACCTGTGTTTGAATAGCTTGATGCATGGAAAGAATTGGTGAATCGAGCAGAGGCAAAGACTAAATCGTACCTTTTGTGTCCTTGGAGCTGAGCTTGCTTAGCGGCCGGCCGGCCGACGAGAGAAGAGCTAGCTGACCCTAGAGAGACGACCTCGACCCCTTGTAGTTTTGCTGCCTGATCCCTTCAATTTCCTCCTTTCTTTGATGCCTTGAGTGCTTTATACGGGGGAGAGGACTTAGCCAGCTACTGTGGGGATGGTGAGGGAAGATTAGAAAGTTGATTAACTATTATTTGCATTTATTTTATTCCAAGTTGGTACACACATGGAATATGTGTACAAGCATGAAATATAAAAAGAAAAGGAACAGGAGAAGAGTGCAAAAGGCTATGTTCACCCCTCCAGAGGCTACACCTAAGTTGTTTATTCATAGATATAGTAGTAACTTCATGGCTGAACCCACCACAAAAATTAAGTTAATCACCCGTTGCTCCATCTATTATTTTCTTAGGCAATCGCTGACTCGTTTCCCATGTATATACGTGTTCAATATATAGTAGGTTATGTGCATGTTAAATGGAGGCACAGATGATGAAGTTTAACCTACTACCTAGCCTTCCTGTGTGCTATGGAGTATTCATTTTACATAAGTATATCTAGGGTATTTGTTTCGGAAGTTATGTTTTGTATGCATATTTATAGGATATCTCACTCAGCTACCGAATCGGATATACCCATCCATATATGGTCACTTTCCTAAACGTTACACTTACCCAAAATAACCATTTACCTATTTTAATTGCGATCGTTTACGGCGGCTGGCCCAGGAATCAAAGTGGGGACACATCCTAGACTACCGGAAAATCCATTTTTGGCCAAGTTCGGAAGTGTTTGTGTGAGTGTATGTCGCTTGGAACTCGGCAAATAGAAGATTTGCTGAGTCCGAACACAAATACACTCGGCAAACCAGGTTTACTCAGTAAAATGGGAGAAATACACTCGGCAAATAAAATGGATTTGGTAAAGTAAAAAAATAAAGTTGAAAAAATATACACGTTGGCAAAATCTGCAAAATACTGCAGACACGTGTCTACAGTGACCACACTTAACGGCACCGGCAAAACTATAGAATTTTCCTGCCAAATTCCTCCCACGCGAGGGGATGGCTTCCGGTAAAACTTTACCAACTGTTTTTTTTTAACAAATACGTTTATCAAATAAACCATCCCATTCCCGCTCAATAAATTACTTTCCCCGCCTATTTTTGCCAAGCGTGTTTGTCAACTACACTTGGCAAACATGATTAACTCCATATTTCAGTTTTTCACCCTTTGTTTCTCGTTCTTTCCTTCCCGTCCTTTGTTTCTCGCCATATTCCAGCCGCCCTGAACCCTATATATAGCCCCTCTCAGTTGCATACTTTCCCACTCCGATGTGTTCTTTCTACTTGTCGAATAAAAATGATCCGGATGAGACATGGTATATCCAGAGGGGCATGTGATATCCAATACACATGACCTTAGGAGTCTCCTCCGGGTATATCTTGCTTCAACCATATGTTTTATGATAGCCAACTCGATGTTCGTCGGTGGAGTTTCGGGACGCCTTTGCTGTGTGTTTTCCCCAGCCAGAAAAAAAAATTCCGGTAGTGACATATGTTTGGGGTCACTTCTGTTGTAAATTTACTACATAATTTAAGTATTTTTCTTGAAATCTAAACAAAACACTCTCTCTGGTCCATAATAAGTGTCACCGATTTAGTAAAAGTTTGTACTAAATTAAATCACTGATTTAGTATAAAATTTATACTAAATCAACGATACTTATTATTAATCGGAGGGAGTATATGAATTTGAAAAGTAGAATTAGAGCCTTAGCTGTACTTGGGTCCGCCACTGATTCTTTATGCAACCTTAATAAAATCTAAAAGCCATCTAACTTGAGGCATGTACGGCATTTATTTGTGTAGCATGAGTTAACTATGTGGTGCACTACTACTAGTGCTCCTACATAGCAGGAGTATTTGATTCGCTAGCTCCGCGCCGGTCTTCTCTTTTTTTTTCGTATGGCCGTCCTCAGTTCTTGGTTCTTATCATGATATTATAGAATCGTTGAGGTCATACTATAATTAAGGAGAAAGAGATCAACGTTGTATCATAGGTAAAAAAAGATTGATATTACAATAATCTAATGCAAGCTCACTAAGGACGTGTTTAGATTCAGAATGAACTGGAATGGAATGTAAAGGTTACATTCCACCGGAATGTTGGTACATTACTATTCCTGTGTTTGGTAGAGGCGGTGAGGTGTAATGGAATTGTTCCATCAATATGTTTCAAATCACCTTTTTTGTACGGAGAGTTACAATTATCTCACATTGATATAGTATAATTTTCTGCTACGTAAAATTACAAATGACTTTTGTAGACAAAAATAGGTATCCAATATTCACCGGGCAACAAAATCAATGCCAATCTCAACAGAAAACAAAGGAATTCTTCTTCATCACAGGTCACACCCAAATTGACTGATGCTCGATGGCCACTGCGACCCAGATGAGTAGGAGCGTGAGGCCCTGCCGACTGCTAGTCCACTCGCCGCCGTCTGCCGCCTGCCGGGGCGAAAAAGGATGGAACCTATTCTATTCCACTTAGTTTCAAAACCAAACACACCCACTTAAGGCTCAATGCATTGTTAGTCGTGTCTCAAAATACACCACTACTTATAATAGCGCACTAAGAATAAATACATTATGGATTGTTTATGCTCTCCCGCCATGGAGTTTTGCCCTGGCTCGATGAGATAATTGAGGCTATTGGCGTGCATTTGACTTTTAGTTAGTTTCCTATCAACTTCAAGTATTGTTGGACAATTAGTTTAGGGAATCTCCAACCGCCCCCCCCAACCCCCACCCCCACCCCATATGGCGTCCGGCACTTACCTCGAATGGGTTGTATGGGGGGTTGCTGGCGCATGGTGCTTGTATAGGAGGGGGCGGTTCCCGTCTGTGCCCCCCGCAAACATCGCGCAAACGGACTTTCCGGCCTAAAAGCAAAAAATATTTGAAAATACCCCCCCCCCCCCCCCGCACACACGCACAAAAATACGTCATGAGTTCACCGCCTCGCCCAAAACGCCCCGAGTCCACCATCTCAGCGAACAAAATAGCGCATATTACATAGCCATGAAATTCAAAAGGTATGATCATCCTCAGGGAGGGGGGTAGAAGGCACATCCGATGTATTCGATGTTGTTTTCGGGGTTGACCTTGCCGGTGGGGCGCTCTCATTTCTTTTAATATGAGGTTGTGTTGCTCCTTGTACCACGCCTTCACCTCATCATCCATCATAGACATGTTGGCCGTTAAGAGAACCAATTCCTCCTTCCTATTGTTTGCCACAACCTTGATCTTTTGGGGCCCTACCTCGACGTCTTTTTTCTCCAACATGACCGCCCACCTTGCATCATACTTTTCTTCCCTCAAGGTGGCGTTCGACACCGCGTCGGTGATGCACTTATCGATAGATGATTGCAACCTCTTCGAGGCACATGCCACATCCATTGCAAACGAGTCCTTCATGTTCCCAACAGAACTGCCCTTTGAGGCCACTGATGTCGCCGCCTTTGAGTCAAAGGGGGTGTCCTTGGCCTTCACGAGAGCTACCCGAGTCTATTCCACTTGTCGCAAGTCTCGATACTTTTGAAGACATGGATGGACTTGAATTCGATATCGTCATTGCCCACTCGGTAAGTTAGATAGATTTGTATCATCTAAAAAATGGGCATGGCATAGGCACAAAGCATGCCAAACGGTGACAAAACAAAACAACACAAATGTAGCATACTAAACGGTAAAATATGTCTTACCTGATTGACGATGTTGGTGCCACTATCAGGACGGTTGGTGATCTCCTCTTGGATTCCATGCCACTTGTTGCAAGTATGTTGGATATTGCTCCAACAGCACAACTGACCCGACTTGTTGCGATTCATGTGCAACATGTTGAACTCGGGATCCGCAAGATTGCACTCATCGAATGCAACCTTCACCCTAGCCCAAAAGGTGTTAGAATTTTGATTCGCACTGGTGAGAGGATCCATTCTTACCACCTTACAATATTCGGTGAGGAACTCGTCCTACTTGGACGTCCACTTGGGGCATCGGCTTCCACCGCTGTTTTTGCATGGATTCCCATTCGTGTTCTTCTTCCTGACGATCGGGGGCGCCTACTCCACTTCATGCTCCTCATATTACCACTCCTCCTCTTGCTCATCCTTGGCATAGGCCCAAGCTTCCTCTTGTGTAAAGTTGATGTCTGAGGCTTGGGGGCCGGTTTGTATGAGGTCATGCATGAACGGATCTCCTTGCGTCATTTTGTCGAACATGTTGTGGGCGTCTTATCCGTCGCTAACGAACTAGTATGAATAGTCGGCTCCTTGGGCGCCTGCGGCCAGGCCGAATGTGAGAGGCCCGCATCACAATGTAGGAGATCCATCATAGGACAGGTTGAGGTCGGTGTTGAATCTGGCATATCAGGAGGATCGACGACACGTTCCTTGTCGCCGAGCAACGAGAAGAGGAAGTTAGGGTTGAAACCGCCGAGTGGATCACCATCGGGGTACTCAGTCGAGGATAACATCAATAATGGATCCTCATGCCCGGCCCTTGTGGAACACCGCTAGAGAGGATGACAAGAGGATTGTCGATGATGAGACGCTCCCCTGGCCCCCCAAAGTTCGGGGTAGTACTGGCCAGTGTGAGGCAATGTATGCCCCTCCAAGTCGTCATTGCCGACTTTGCTTTAGCCTTGGCCTCCCCCGCCCTGTGGTTAGAGGAGAGAACCACCCGACGTGCGACATCCTTTGTCCACTCGACGTTAGTCATGCCAAGCGGGCGCTTCCTCGACTTCTTTTGATGTGCTTCCGTCGAATGAGAGCCGACAAACTTTTTAGACGACATGGCGGGACTATGGGCGGTGGAATGGGGGATATGGGATAAAAGGAGGAAAATAGAATGGGTGGAGGGAAAGTTTTCTTTGTATCGCCTACAGAGCTAGTCCACACACATTTTAGCTCCATATGGTGCCCCCAATTGCCCCTTCCCCCGTGGGTTGGATGCGTCCTAGGGGTGTAGATGGAAAACTAGACCACGCCTGTCGAAACTAGACTATGAAGGGAAGGTTGAGTGAGATTTTCAGCACTGACACTCCGGCCATTTGGGGTAGGGTGGGTGGGCTTGTGTGTGGGGGGGGACTTGGGGGAGATGCTCTTAGTACATTGGAGATCAGGGTGTTGCGTTTTCTGTGCATATGTCGTGTAGTGGGTTGGTGAGTGAATGTATGTATATGCAGAAATTAAACTTTTAAGAGCAACTCCAATTGGCGTTGCTAAAATCCATTTACAACCCCTGTTTTGCAATTTTAGCCCGCGGCGCTGGTGACAGCTTCATCGGAGGCGCTGTTTTTCAGCGTGCGGAAGGCAACGATTCACCAGGCGCTGCAAATTACAACGCGTGCGACTAGCACAAACAACATATTCACACATATATAGAATCAAGAAGATAAAACACACCAAAATAAATATACAATAATTGTCTATTTATTATTACTATAAGACAAATCAAATAGTACATCAACAATACAACTTGTTCATCAACTGAAAGGGGCATGTATGCCCCCATGTGTGGTTTTGGTAATTAATGACACTCTCTATGGAATAATGAGTAAATTGAGTTTCACTTGTAGGTTTGTCCATTGGCATCGCTTGGGCCATGTGTTGGTCTCAAGGTTGGAAGATGAAGAAATGTCCAAGGGATCTGTGCCCATTGGAATCATGAAGAAAGAAGGAGCTTGAAGGTTAATCAAGACATGTGCAAAGAGTTGCATCAAGATGAATCAGCCTCAAGAAGGGATGAAGAAGGGCGAGCTCAAGATGCGCCATCTCTAGAAGGTCTCATGCTTGAAGCTTTCCATCCTCGTGCTCATGGAATGATGAAGGCAAGTTCAAAGAAGAGGTTTCCCCATGGAGTATGGGGGAGCAATTTGCAAGTCTTCATCTTCATCAAGCAAGAGCATCCAAGAAAGGTGTTCCCTCTATAGAAGAACAAGACGGTCTACATCAAGTTCATGTGGGATGCTCAAGGCAAAGGTATGTTCTTGATAGGGCTTTTCTTTTGTCGGTCTCATGTTGTTAGTTGGGAGACCAGGTTTAGGATAGATAGTCGTTCTATCAAGAGGGGATCTCAAGCGAGTGTCTCGTTTGCATCGTTCGGAGAGAGCTCAAACCTTTGCATTCATAGCATCATCTTTCTTGGTTGATTATTTGGTTCTTGTCCATGGGAGGATCTAGAGCTTGTGGTCATCATCATAACAAGCCCTAGTTCATCATGTAAGGATTTCACTTGCATATCTTATTGCGGTTTTGATCTTGCGAGTTTTCCGGATCCACACCTTGTTGGATTCAATTCATCGTTATCTTTCCAACAAAATTGGTTTCATCCCGTTTGGAGTTCGGATGCAAAAGTTATTGCGTTTCAGGTTTTCTGGTTTCTGGAATTTCCCTGACCGGAAGTTCCGGCTTGCCATCGGAAGTTCCGCTAGCATTTTTACGCCGAAAGTTCCGGTGGAAGTTCTGGGTCTTCTTCCGCTCACGTTCAGTAACCTTCTGTTTTGGATGTGCTATTTGACGGAATGTGACACCCCCGGGATCAGGGCTAAACAAATCTCAGACCTCTGTCTGACATAAGCTTAACCTTGAGCTCAAGAATATCCAATGAAGAATCGGTAACACAACAGTGACCCTACGACACAAAATTTATTACATCAAGCTCATAACTAAGCAGAGAACCAAATTATTACAAGCAGAGGTCACTGACCACAAACATGAAACAACGGAAGGCAAATTATGCTATTAAGTATAGAAAACTTAACAAATGGCCTAAGAGGCCTGAAGCATAACGATGACGTCCCAACCCATGGTTCCAGGCTGCCAGCCGGGAACCCCAAGCTACTCGTCGATGTCGATGTAGTACGGAACTCGTCTTCAGGTGATCACTTACTCTGCCAAAGTATCAACAAATCAAGGGTGAGTACATGGTGTACTCCGCAAGACTTATGGCTGGTGGAGTTGTTTTGCATAAAATCCACCTTTGTTTATAAAACAAGAGAGAGAGAGAGAGAAGAAGAAGAAGCTCGTCTAATCAGAGTATTTTGAAAGGGGATAAGATAGCGACATCTCCGAAGTATTGATCATCATCTTTTGATATCCACCGAATCATCATCATCTCCTGAACTAGGATCACCCCCTCGTACCCATGAGGAAGCATCCTTAACAAACATTAGTTGCCAAGTTTTACGATTAGGTTCATGTTCTCTATGATCTTAGAATCTGGTCACCAAGCATTCATAACCGTGAACACGGCTTTTCGAAAAGATATAAACCTGCAGGGGTGTACAACTTTACCCACACATACCAACCGACTCTTAATGCCAGATCATTAGCCCTCTTCCTTGGAAGGCCGGCAGATGGTGTGGTTGGACACGACCTTTACCTTGCTTTCGCCGAGACCATGAGTCACACAATAAGTATGGTTCCGCAGTAACGAGTCAAATCCCGAAGTCGGTACTTAAAGATGTGAGACGAGGTTGGTTTACCAGGGGTTCCATCTACCCCAAGCAACCTCGGCCACGCTTACCTACCTGTTATGAATGCACCTGCACCCCGCAAATCTTTCAAAAGGTTTTCTATGCATATGTCGAATGGAACGCCCGAACTATGTGACTCATGGAATCTACTAGGAAAGTTAATCAGGCGAGGGGTTCCCAAGCCCCGTGTGGTTGTACGCACGCCTCGGTTCCAAAGGCAAGAACTCGGTTCCTAGTGGTGGCGAGCATGGGACTAGAAAAACCACATCCCACCATGGCCTCCTATACAAGCCTTAGCATGTTTAACTCATATCACCTTGGATATCATCTCATCACGATCTCCTGTCATACTAGATTATCTGCATCTGATACATCATCTGGATGGACCAGACTCAACAGCTATGCATGGATAAGCAAGACATAGATAAGCTCTAGCAGCGCACACAATCCAAACCTAGTTATGCTAGGAGCAGTGGATCAGGTAATATAAGATCAAAGGGAGTAATGCAATAGATATGATACTTTATCTATCGATAAAAGACCACAGTAGAATCGTATGCATCATGGCAGGAATTGAAATGCTTTTGAAATCATAGGATTATATCATGGTGGGGCTATGCTTGCCTTTGCCTGTTGATAACCAGAAAGCAGGGCTTCAGACATCTGGTACTTGACTTGGTCATAGCTGATCAAGTATTGTTCGTTGATCTTCGATCTTTGACGGTGTTGACCTCGGGCTTTGATCTCGATCTCGATATTGTATTCTACCGCGAAGAACCGAACACCGGAAAGAGAGGGGAAACAATCAACACATGGCATCAATGCAATGATCAATCAAGTATGATGATATGACAAGTTAAATTGTATTGAATTGAAACCCTAAAACATGCTCGACAGTTTAATCGGGGTTCCGATGGGTGAAAACCCTAACTCGGGAAAACTCCGGATGTATATGATAGGGGTTACTATGTTCTTCTAATTAAACTTGTCATGTAAGTTGCTTAACAATGCATGATTATAGTGTAATTAGATAGAGCTCATTTTTCTGAACATTTTGATATATTATTTGTATTTTTGTGATTTAAAATGAATTAGTTATGATTTTTCCAAATTTTAATCCATTTTGAATCATTTTAGGAAATTATAAACATTTTTGGATTATTTAAATTATTTCCAGCTTGGTCCCACATGTCATAGTTTTATTCATTTCTAAAAACATTTATGAAAAATATTAAAAATCTGACACGTGTGGCCCATAGGGGTTATTTATTTTCTAGAAAAGATTTTAGAAAACATTTTAATAAAAAGAGAAGAGGATATATTGCCTCATGCTGATGTCAGCATGACATCAGCAAAGGGGATCCTCGGGTGGGCGATGCCCTGGCCGATTACGGGCACGCAAGGAAGCGAGACTGGGCTCGTTCGACGCGGCTCGTGGAGGGGGACTAGAATTTGGCGGCACCGCCTGCAGGAGGTCGTCGGAGCGACGGCGACGACGAAGAATTACGGCGGCGGCAGGTGGTTGTGGAGGGAAGAAACAGAGCGAGAGGGGGGCAAGGGAGAGGGTCCACAAGGAGCAGATACTCACCATGAGCATGAATATGGCGTCGGTGAAGGTGGGGGAGGCCGGAATCAACGGTGATGGCGGCTGCCGAAGTTCGGGCGGGAGATACCGATTGGGGTGCCTGGGAGCCTCTCGGCTTGCGATTTTTGGGTCAAACGATAGAGGAGGTCGAGGCGGTCACGGTATAGTGCTCTATGGACCTCGGGGCGACCGGGAATGGCGTGGCGCGGGTGAGGTATGAAGGTTAGGGTTCGGGGCTCTTTGCGGGGACGAGTTTGAGAGAGGGAGAGGAGAAAATGCACACGGTTAGGGTTCCTGAGCATCGGCGTCGAGTACATGTAGTCGTCTGGGGGCGGCGGCGGTCGGTAGCACGCATCTTGGTGTCGGCGAGCACTGCTGCGGTCGACAGCGAGCAGGTTCTCTCCATCGCGAGGAAGAAGAAGACGACATTGGAGTGAACCGGTATGGGCCGCGGTTGGGCTACAAACGGGCCGACGGTGGGCTGGACTGATCCACGGCTAGCGCGAGTGAGCGACAGGGAGAGAAGGAGAAGAGACGGGACGACCTGGTTGGCTGCTAACTCTATTTTTTTAGCAAACAAACCTTTTTCTTATTCTGTTTTTCATTTCTGTTTTGCGTTTTCATTTCAAATCTGTTTTAGAGTGTTTCAAAAATACCAAAAGGTTTTACAAAATATATCAAATATTGCAGGGCCCTTTTTAGTCCATTTGGGCTCCACTTTTTTTGGTAGTTTCAAAATATTCCAAATCATTTGAATGGATTTGCAAATAGAAAGAGAGGGAAAAGCTAGGGTTTTATGATTTGTTTTAATTCTTTAATGCACAATTTAAATGATGATGCTTATGAATGCGCAATCAAAACCCTAATATATAATTATCTAAAAGTGGGGTGTTACAGCTCTATCCCCCTTACGAGAATCTCGACCCGAGATTCCAAAGGTAGGAAGAGAGACAAAGAGAGAAAGAAACAGGGCCACTCTAAGATAAGAGGGAAACACACTAAACAACACACAGAGTATCCCATGGTCCACTCATGGATGGAGTGTTTAGAAAAAACTCTGAGATGACGAACATGAAACACACCAAGGTAACAGAGGAAACTAGAGGAGAAGGTTTTCAAATTGTGAGATAGATGGTATTCATAAGGATTGAGACCATAGAATTCATAAGGGTTTAAGCTTCTGAAGAGGAAGGTTCCAACAGAAAAACATGACCACAGACTTCGATAAAGAACCTCTACTAAACGGCTTAAGTAGAAAGCTTAGGTTGCAGAGATATGGATCAACAAAACCAAGCTATTGGACTACTTTTGACACAGAAGGGTCACTTTTTCATTCAATAGAAGACCAAGACGGAAAGGTGTTTTGGTGGAGAGGACTCACAAGAGTCGCAAGGAACATGTACCAAGAGAAGCTTCAGATTACCAAAATCATAGCCACTCTGCAAACATGATTGAGAAAACGAAGGAAACTCTTTATTCATCCAGGTTTATGTCAACACCGGATTTTTCAATCCTAGATGCCTGTTATGCCATATATCGCAATCCCAGGATTACCATTTTTGCGAGACATAACAGAATTGGATACCATAGTACTTCATCCATTACAACGATACATAAGTTCTTACACAAATAGGGATCTCATGATCCAGTTCTTAATACAACATCAAGCAGTGGAATACGTAGTAATAACGGTAGCGTAGGCGAAGCTCCATCTTCGGGGTCACAGGCAATGCTGACGATGGGAGATGATCCTAGTTGTCGTAACCTTCCTGGGGTCCATCTTCGAGGTACTCTTCTTCATAGTCTGGCCATAGGAATAGCCAGGGACAAAGCCATGAGTACTCTTTAAGTACTCGCAAACTAATACTAACAAATAAGGGGTTTTTGGATAATAGAACACTAGGCTCTAGGGTTGTTTTGCAAAAAGCCAGGTTTATCTTTACTAAGTTCCGAAGCTAGTCACAAATTTATAACTCCTAAGTGGGATCTTGTAATTCAGGTCACAACTCTGTGGTGGTCAAGTCAAAGTCGCAATTCATTTCACAAGTCATTTTGAAAGGTCTGACGGGGGAACAGTATGGCCACTCCAACTGTCCATAACCGCGGACGCGGCTATTCGAATAGTTTGACACTCTACAGAGATTGTACACTTTCACCACAACATTCGATATATCCGTCAGGAACAAATCCTGAATTCACCATACTCAGTATGCGGATAATCAATCCTAACCTTTCAATTACATTCCCTAGTATCAGCACCTCTCCTGTGAGTTTGGCCTCCCAACCATGACCACTGTCATCTTGGGTACTGCACAGGTGGACAATCTTCACAAGGTAGCCTCAGCTCAGACCTTGGCCGTGAGGGAACTAATACTAAGGTATATAAGTTTCCAGTCAAGCCCTACCCAATATTCGGGTATTGTGGTTGTACGATAAAATTGGAATGGTATCGCATCCAGACAACCATCAGTTTTATAAAAGGCTAAGGCTCATGCCTCAACATTTTCATCACCAAAATCATCAAGTGTTTGGAAACACATGTCCAAAACATTTCAATAGAATGATCCATTATTCCAAGGTTTTCATAACCATTTTTCCACCAAGTATTCCCATCTAAAGTTGATCAAGTTTTATGCTTAGCACTAGCATCTATAGGTGGGGGTAGTACTAATGAGGGGTGGTAACTAGTGGAGTTTCACTAAGTCTAACGTTATATCTTAGGCTGATATCAAGGTTTCTAGCTTAGGCTAAATTTTATGCTCTTTATGCAACCTTCAGCACAACTGTCTAGTATCTACCAAACTCTTAGGTAGACTCTAAGTAAGCTTTGATAAAGAAATAAAGTAAGAAGCTTGCCATAAAACTAGGATTGGTTTAGCAAGTGGGTATGATCACATATGCTTAAGGCATATAGTATTCATAGCACAAGTATGGGTTTGTGGCATCAGTAGGGTATCTTGCAAGTGTTAGCTTGCATGGGTCAACTTGACTAGTAAGGCTTGCATCAATGTCAATATAAGCTTGCATAGTTACTAGCTTGCATTGGTATAATATCAGCTTGCCTTGTGCAGAGTAGTGGTTGAAGTTCTCCTCGGCTTCCTCTTCGTAGTATCCTCCTTCCTCCTCGTATCCTTGATCGGTACTAGCGTCTATGAATAAATACGAGGTACAAAATCACCAAACAATACTTAACTACTTGCAATCATCACACACAAGGGTCCTATAGATGATCTAGTATCATCTCTAACATTACAAGGTTAAGGCTTAGTTTAAATCTTTTTATTTTAGAAAAGTAATTTCTACTCATTGAGAAACTACTTAAGATTTAATATTCTCCAAACTAAACATGGGATCATGTTGACACATGTCATCACCACATATTGTAGTCCATGGGAATGTGATTTAAAGTGGTGTCACAATTTAATAAGGTTTTACCCTTTTATTTTAATTAATTAAAGTGGCTAGAAATGCTTATGAAGCATTCTTTTATTACTTGAACATTATTTCTGCAAGTAAACCTATATATTTTTATATATTCTGAAAGGTATGGTTAAATGAGATTTTTGAGAGTTGGAATCAACTCAAAAGCTTTTATGGTTTAAATTTGAAAAATGTTTGAATGCAGAAAAGCTTTTGCCTTGTTATTTTTACTATGGGTGATCTACAGATCCAAATGACTTGAATCCAACGGGCTTGGATTAAGCATTCGTAGACCTTTCCAACAAAATTGGTTTCATCTAATTTGGTGCACTGAATCAATCTAGGTTGATTTTTGAAGTTGGGTAGAGAGGTGTGTTTGAATTTAAAAAGAAAAGGTTTAATTTGAATTGCTGGGCTGCGCGGGAAATTATAACGGGCCGGCCTGCTAAGCGCAGTGCTCCCGCAGGCTGCTTAAGTGGGTGTCCCCACTCGTTAGTGACACGGGGCTGGGCGAAGTGGTATGGGGCAATGTGGATCGTTCGATCTAGTTCTAATCCAACGGCTCGGGGTCATCGTCGACGCGAGACAACTCCGGCGAGAACGAAACCTAGCGCGGCCAGTGAGGGGTGCTGGGGGCTCACCGGGGTACGGGCGAGGGTCGGCGAGGCGGGCGAACGATGAATTCGACGACGGCGAACCTCCTGGTACCGGTGGCTTCCCTTGGGGCGGCTCCAATCGCTGGCTCCTTTCTTCTCCAGAGGCGGCGGGCTCCGGTGGAATTCCGGCGATGTGGTGCTCGCCTTGCTCTGAGAATGGTGTGGCACGGTCAGTGGGGAGAGGGGAGTGAGATGGTGTGAAGAAATCATGCGGGGGTGGCCTCTATTTATAGTCGAGCGAGGGGACCGTCGGGGCGCAAGGTGAGCTCGTCGGGGGCGATGTTACAGGCGGCTAATGGCATGGGCAAGGGTAGGGGACGGTGCTGTGTCTCCTGGCGATGCTCAACGACATGGTCGCGAGGCATGGGGCGGTGTGGTCTGGTCTGGAACGGGCGGTGCTCTGCACGGCAGAGGCGGCGTCTTCGACGGCGGGCGGTGGTTGTATGGCACGGGGCGGCAAATGGGGATGTCTGGCGGTGTCCTGGGTCGGTGGTGATCGTGTGTGCACGCGGCGAGGGCGGCGCGCGGTCTGTGGATGCTGGTCGAGGGTGGCGCTCTGGCGCACGCTCGGCATGGTCTGGGCGTGGCTTGTGCGCGTGGTCCAGGGCTTGGCAACGCTCGCGGCTGGGACAGGCAGTGGCGGTGGACGGTGGGCTGCCTCCCAGACGTGCTGGCTAGGCTTGCTGCTGCTCCTAGCTTGCTGTCCACAATGGGGTGACATGGGGTTGCTCGGCTGTTCACCATTAATGGCAATGGCAAGCTCACAGGGGTGCTAGTGTTGGGCTAATATTTCTAGATGATCTACTGAGGTGTGTGTGAGCTAACTAGGAAACAAGTTAGGCCAGAATCACTGCACACTATAGTGTTTGTTGTTTTGTTTGATTTGTGTCTGTAACCTGTTTGATAAAATGGCCGCATGAAATCAAGTTTTGAATTTTAAATTGAATTTTGGTGAGTTTGCTAGATTGGTTCTGGTGAGTCTGCAGATGCTTGGGTTTTGAAAGTTGAGCTTGTTTGAGTGGGTTTTGGAAAAGTGGGATCTTCCCATATGAAGAAGATTCAATTTTGAATTGTCATTTAAACTATGCATTTGAAAGTTTCTGGATGATCACAAAGTGGGCCTTGATACTCTGTTATGAGTACATTCAAGGGGTGCAAAGATCCAGGAAAGTTTCTGTTAGGTTTTGAAAGTTTGAGACAGCCAAAGTAGGCATGGGAGTTAAATTGGTCAAAATGACCATTCACTTAATATATTTGTTTTGATTTACTTGTCTTAAGGAAAAGTGTGGGAAATGTTTTAGATGATTTTTATTTCACCTAAGAAACATTTTACAAGCAATGGATCACACAAACAAAGTGGTTTTTAAAGAAATTCAAAAACTATGCATACACATATGCATGCCTTCATGGGTTTACTTAGAAAAGTTTTTGTTGACCCTAATCTTGGTGATTAGTGTTTGATAATCTAAGTTTGGTATTTTTGGGATGTTACAGTTTATCAAAATCTTTGCCAAAGATAATGATATCACTTTACACCACTAGATGAATAGGTAAGAAGATTCCTGATGACACGAGAAAAAGAAACTTCATTCTCAGACTTCAATTACTTGGCACAACAAAATAATTGCCAACATAAAAGGGTCTGGAGGATCGACCGAGAGACATTTAGCAACACTACTTTAAATGTTCTCCTTGATGTTCGATAAATCAAACATCAAGTAAAGGTCGGACTTCGGATACAAAGGAAACCATAAGAACAACTCCTATAATAAATCATAGAAGAATCCTCATGAAGAGTGGTTGATATTACTGAATCAAGAGATTATGACAAAGGGTCTTTCCGGCTAAGTGTGTCAACCATTACATCAATCTTGCCAAACTTACAAAGAAACCTATGTCAAAACCTTGAGGAACACCAACCATCATTGCTGCTTGAGATTCAGCTTTGATTAGGTAAAATGATATTTCAGACTCAGCATATCTGAATAGATAGTTTGCAACATTTACCGCGAAGGTAAAGTTACTAGATTCTCAAGATAGGGACTACAATGTCAAGCTCTAAAAGATGGAGCTAGATTTCTAGACCCATGTATTAGCATCTTGTCAAAAGACAACTGCACACACATGAATTACTAACAATAAAACACACATGCGTCCTTAAGGAACGGAGATAACTCTTCTTGAGTCCACAGCGACATCTTTCAACAATTGCACGTGAACCAGAGAAGGTTAATTCTAACATCCAGAACACATACTTCGAGATGGCACGAAGATGGTTCTCGAATTTTTCCAACATTAATGCCAAATGTTCCATATGAATCAAATCTATTATGGAGAATATGAGGATGTCATCGATGGCTCAACAACAAACTTATCAAGACACTCCAAGAAGATGGACTCATATGTCGCGTGAACAAGACAAAAATACTGGTCAGATCAAAGAACACGAAGATGTACTCAAGTGAAACACCACAAGTAGCAACATCATCAAGATAGTCCTTGGAACTGAGTTTGATTTGATGATAACCCAAATCAAATCAAAGGTGGGGGAAGATAACATATCCACAAAGGAAATACTATCTTTCTTCAAAACGAATAAAACTAGACAACCCTTTAAGAAGGAACAAAGTCGGATATAACTTTTGTCTTACAACTCTCCAAGTTGTTGTTTAAGCTCAACCAACTAGTTCAGGGGTATCCAATTACGGATCCTTGGAGATAGGAGTAGTTCAGAGAACTTACTTGCTCAAGAACTTGATAACTCGGTCATGTGGCAACATGGCGATACTTCTAGTAGACATCTAGAATATCACGAACCACCGATATGTCACTTAGTTTGAGAGGAAACTTGCTTATTAAGCAAGGAGACATAGTCTCAGAGTTTCGACACAAACGTAACTCTTTGACGGAAGAGATGTACCAGAATAGCGGACTTGGTAGCACAATCATCCTTTGCTTAGTGATAGAGTTAACCAATCATGCTAGGAATGACTCAGATGTCCTTAGGGTTCAAAACAATAATAATTGCTAAGAATCTCAGATGGTCACATTATTACACACACGCATCACTCACGAGCGCGAAAGCTCGTGGAAGGGTGGGTAATATGTGTGAAAGCATCACTTCATTAAGAAGGGCATGAAACTCAGCACGACCTCTTAATATAAAAGAGTGCGGCACTTTAAGGTAGAACTAATAGAAGCTAACCAATGCTTCTTAATCTGCGGACTTCAACACTTTGACCTAGTCTTAGATATGACGAGGTACTGGAGTTTGTTTCTCCTGACATCCTAAAATGGTTTGTCATGACGGACCACAAGAGTATCTTGCATTGGAAGACACCAATGCAAATTACTTCTTGGCTACCAACCGGTAAACAAAGGTCGGAGAAGAACAAGGGGAAAGGAACATACTTAGGATAGAATCCCAAGATGTGGATGCATAAGTCAACAATCTTCTGAAAACCAATGCATAGAAGGGTAAGGTGTGGCAGATTCACGAATATGGATGCGAGACTCTCGAGGAGTACTCTTGTCGTGATCTATTTGGTTCCATTAAATAACATCTGCCATGGCTAGTGGTAGGGGAAGTCCTTAATTGTCACAACTCAGTCGCGACAAAGACCACAAGCTTGAAGGCTAGAATGGTATTACCAGCCATCCTGAGGTAATGTGTGAACATTAATGACAGGGTCAAAGGATTGGATCTTGGGTTAAAGATCAGCTTCATGTACAAGATTCAAAACACCAGAATCCAGCACAATCGGGAATCTTAGGTTCAAGTCCAAGGGTTAAAACCCAAAGGAAGAAGTAACTACTACTTAAGTGATATAGTGTACACTACAAGGTAATAATCACGAGGTATCTTCCAAGAGAGGATAAGACTTCTGAAGTACCCAAACAAATAAAAGGTGGCACACAAGGCGAAAGGAAACCTCGAAGCCTAGAACAGAACACTTTGGAACCAACAATATAGTCTTGTGGGTCCAAAAGATAGAGAGATCATGATAGAAATGAATCTCTCAGATGAAGCAGAGCAAGGGTTATCAAGGAATTCACAACACACACAACTCTAGAGAATCCAACACTAGGTCAACTGGTTGAGAAATGACATGCCCAGAAGGCACCTAAGATTTTGAAAGAATAGAGGAGATATCAAAACTTTTCCAAAATCAACACCAGATAAGATAACCCAGAGTTAGATTGAACCTGGATAAGAAGTAAAACAAGCATACTAGAGTTTTCGCAAATACTTTTCATCTTTGAAAATAGTTTTCTCAAACACTAGACTCAACATCGACCAATAGCAAGGTTTTCCTACGGTCGGTACTGCTCTGATACCAAGAACTGTGACACCCCCGGGATCAGGGCTAAACAAATCCCAGACCTCCGTCTGACATAAGCTTAACCTTGAGCTCGATAATATCCAGTGAAGAATCGGTAACACAACAGTGACCCTACGACACAAAATTTATTACAGCAAGCTCATAACTGAGCAGAGAACCAAATTATTACAAGCAGAGGTCACTGACCACAAACATCAAACAACGGAAGGCAAATTATGCTATTAAGTATAGCAAACTTAACAAATGGCCTAAGAGGCCTGAAGCATAACGATGACGTCCCAGCCCATAGATTCCAGGCTGCCGGCCGGGAACTCCAAGCTACTCGTCGATGTCGATGTAGTACAGAACTCGTATTCAGGTGATCACTTACTCTGCCAAAGTATCAACAAAGCAAGGGTGAGTACAGGGTGTACTCTGCAATACTTATGGCTGGTGGAGTTGTTTTGCATAAAGCCACCTTTGTTTATAAAACAAGAGAGAGAGAAGAAGCTCGTCTAATTAGAGTATTTTAAAAAGGGATAAGAGAGCGACATCTCCGAAGTATTGATCATCATCTTTTGATATCCATAGAATCATCATCATCTACTGAACTAGGATCACCCCCTCGTACCCATGAGGAAGCATCCTTAACAAACATTAGTTGCCAAGTTTTACGATTAGGTTCATGTTCTCTATGATCTTAGAATCTGGTCACCAAGCATTCATAACCATGAACATGGCTTTTCGAAAAGATTTAAACCTGCAGAGGTGTACAACTTTACCCACATGTACCAACCGACTCTTAATGCCAGATCATTAGCCCTCTTCCTTGGAAGGCCGGCAGAGGGTGTGGTTGGACACAACCTTTACCTTGCTTTCACGGAGACCATGAGTCACACAATAAGTATGGTTCCGCCGTAACGGGTCAAATCTCGAAGTCGGTACTTAAAGATGTGAGGCGAGGTTGGTTTACCAGGGGCGCCATCTACCCCAAGCAACCTCGGCCACGCTTACCTACCTGTTATGAATGCACTTGCACCCGGCAAATATTTCAAAAGGTTTTCTATGCATATGTCGAATGGAACGCCCGAACTATGTGACTCATGGAATCTACTAGGCAAGTTAATCAGGCGAGGGGTTCCCAAGCCCCGTGTGGCTGTACGCTCGTCTCGATTCCAAAGGCAATAACTCGGTTCCTAGTGGTGGCGAGCATGGGACTAGAAAAACCACATCCCACCGTGGCCTCCCATACAAGCCTTAGCATGTTTAACTCATATCACCTCGGATATCATCTCATCACGATCTCCTGTCATACTAGATTATCTGCAATCTGATACATCATCCGGATAGACCAGACTCAACAGCTATGCATGGATAAGCAAGACAAAGATAAGCTCTAGCAGCGCACACAAGCCAAACCTAGTTATGCTAGGAGCAGTGGATCAGGTAATATAAGCTCAAAGGGAGTAATGCAATAGATAGGATACTTTATCTATCGATAAAAGACCACAGTAGAATCGTATGCATCATGGCAGGAATTGAAATGCTTTCGAAATCGTAGGATTATATCATGGTGGGGCTATGCTTGCCTTTGCCTGTTGATAACAAGAAAGCAGGGCTTCAGACATCTGGTACTTGACTTGGTCATAGCTGATCAAGTATTGTTCGTCGATCTTCGATCTTCGACGGTGTTAACCTCGGGCTTTGATCTCAATCTCGATATCATATTCTATCGCAAAGAACCGAACACCGGAAAGAGAGGGGAAACAATCAACACATGGCATCAATGCAATGATCAATCAAGTATGATGATATGACAAGTTAAATTGTATTGAATTGAAATCCTAAAACATGCTCGACAGTTTAATCGGGGTTCCGATGGGTGAAAACCCTAACTCGGGGAAACTCCGGATGTATATGAGAGGGGTTACTATGTTCTTCTAATTAAACTTGTCATGTAAGTTGCTTAACAATGCATGATTATAGTGTAATTAGATAGAGCTCATTTTTCTGAATATTTTGGTATATTATTTGTATTTTTCTGATTTAAAATGAATTAGTTACAATTTTTCCCAATTTTAATCCATTTTAAATCATTTTAGGAAATTATAAACATTTTTGGATTATTTAAATTATTTCCAGCTTGGGCCCACATGTCATAGTTTTATTCATTTCTAAAACATTTATGAAAAATATTAAATATCTGACAGGTGTGGCCCACTGGGTTATTTATTTTCTAGAAAAGATTTTAGAAAACATTTCAATAAAAAGAAAAGAGGATATATTGCCTCATGTTGATGTCAGCATGACATCAGCAATGGGGATCCTCGGGTGGGCGATGCCCTGGCCGATTGCGGGCACGCGAGGAAGCGAGACTGGGCTCGTTCGACGCGGCTCGTCGAGGGGGACTAGAATTTGGTGGCATCGCCTGCAGGAGGTCGTTGGAGCGACGGCGGCGACGAAGGACAATGGCGGCGGCAGGTGGTTGTGGGGATAAGAACCAGAGCGAGAGGGGGCAAGGGAGAGGGTCCACAAGGAGCAAATACTCACCATGAGCATGAATATGTCATCGGTGAAGGTGGGGGAGGCCGGAATCAACGGTGACGGAGGCGGCCGGAGTCCGGGCGCGAGATACCGATTGGGGCGCCTAGGAGCCTCCTAGCTTGCGATTTTTGGAGCAAACGATAGAGGAGGTCGAGGCGGTCATGGTATAGTGCTCTATGGACCTCGGGGCGACCGGGAATGGCGTGGCGCCGGTGAGGTATGAAGGTTAGGGTTCGGGGCTCTTTGCGGGTACGAGTTTTAGAGAGGGAGAGGAGAAACTGCACACGGCTAGGGTTCCTGAGCATCGGCGGCGAGTACATGTAGTCGTCCGGGGGCGGCGGCGGTCGGTAGCACGCATCTTGGCGCCGACGAGCACTGCTGCGGTCGACAGCTAGCAGGTTCTCTCCATCGCGAGGAAGAAGAAGACGACAGAGGAGTGAACCGGTATGGGCCGTGGTTGGGCTGCAAATGGGCCGACGGTGGGCTGGACTGAGTCGCGGCTAGCGCGAGTGAGTGGCAGGGAGAGAAGGAGAAGAGACGGGCCAGCCTGGCTGGCTGCTAACTCTATTTTTTAGCAAACAAACCTTTTTCTTATTCTGTTTTTCATTTCTGTTTTGCATTTTCATTTCAAATCTGTTTTAGAGTGTTTCAAAAATACCAAAAGGTTTTACAAAATATATCAAATATTGCAGGGCCCTTTTTAGTCCATTTGGGCTCCACTTTTTTGGTAGTTTCAAAATATTCCAAATCATTTGAATGGATTTGCAAATAGAAAGAGAGGGAAAAACTAGGGTTTTATGATTTGATTTAATTCTTTAATGCACAATTTAAATGATGATGCTTATGAATGCGCAATCAAAACCCTAATATATAATTATCTAAAAGTGGGGTGTTACACGGAACTTCAGTCGGAATTTCCACCGGAAGTTCTGCTCCCACCAGAAGTTCCGGCCAGGGACCGGAAGTTCCGCTCAGGCCTAGTTGCTGTCGAAAGTTCCGGTTGAATTTCCGGCTCTTGTTCCGCTCATGTTCAGTAACCTTCTGTTTTGAATATGTCTATTTGACGGAACTTCTGTCGGAACTTCCACCGGAAGTTTCGCTCCCACCGGAAGTTCCGATGGACCGGCGGAAGTTCCGACCAGGACTCACTTTTTCACTTTCTCGCTCCGCAGTTTTTGACTGTTGGCTGTGTGCCACTGGAACTTCCGGCCTCCCACCGGAAGTTCCGTCCAGGAGTCGCGAATGCCCATAACAGGCAGATCTGGGAGCCCTTTAAAAGGGGCTCCTCTTCCCCTTCGTGGGCAACAGCTCTTTTTCTTGGTTCTTGGCTTTCTCTCTCTCCTCCATTGTTGACCTTGAAGAAGCTTTCCCTCTCCCCTTTCCCTTCCTATGACTCTTGCATCTTTATGAGGGATTTGAGAGAGGAGATCTAGATCTACAATCCCCCCAAGCTAAATCCCTTCTTTGTGAAGGAATCATTGGGATCTAGATCTTGGAGAGTTTTGTATTCTCCTCTTGTGTTCTTCCTCCCTTATTCCCCAATAGCTTTTGTAGCTTTGTTGGAATTTGGGAGTGAAGGACTTGCCCTTGCATTTGGTGCATAGGTTTGAGTTCTCCTCAGAGATTCGACGAGTTCAAGCTTGTGGGCTTGTTTCTCTTGGGTTCCTTGGAACCCTAGATGGTTGTGTGGTTGGATTATTGACCTTTTGTGTTCTTGTTGACCTTTTGTGGTCTTGTAGCCTCTTGTGGCTTTGTTGGCCTTTTGTGGCATTGTAGCCTTTTGTGGCTTTGTTGTTGGGAGCCTCCAATTGAGTTGTGAAGTTAGCCCCAATCTTGTACGGGTTCGGTGACCGCCCTCAAGCGTCCCATAGTGGAGCGAGTGCCCGCCTTTTGTGGTGCGCACTCGGGAGAATAGGGTGAGCCTTTTGTGGCGTCGGTGAGCTGCGTGCTTCCGCATCCGGGGTGAGGCCTTGTGTGGCGTTGGGTGAGCATCGAGCCACCACACCTCTAGGTGAGCCATTTGTGGCGTTCGGAGAGCATTGTGCCATCGCACCCCTCCAACAGAGACGTAGCTTCTTAGGAAGTGAACTTCGGGAAACAAATTTTCGTCTCCGCGTCCATCGGTTATCTCTCAACCGAGCCCTTTACTTATGCACTTTACATTTGTGATAGCCATCGTGCTTAAAGTATTTATATCTTGCTATCACCTTGTTGCTTGTTTTGCTTAGCATAGGTTGTTGGTGCACTTAGGTGAACTTAGTGGCTAGGTTTTGTGCTCAATAAATTAAACGCTAGTTTTATTCCGCATTTACTTAATCCTAAACAGTAATAATTTTAAAAGCCTATTCACCCCCCCCTCTAGGCGACTTCCTTTGTACTTTCATCAACAACACAACAATTTTTGTCCAACAATACAACAAACATACAAATAAGTAGAAACTAATTGTTTTGTTTTACATTCTATTTCCACTTACTTCTCGATGAGATCATGTTGAATATCATCACGCATCTCACCGCACCGAATCCGAGTGATAAGAGGCAATGAAACGCGCTACCCTCTCTTCTCTCGTCCTCGCTTGCACGGAACCCGCATGAAGTAATAGTAGGATTAATCTACATCTTTGCCATAGTAATCCTCTATGATCATGTTATGCATGATGACACAAGCATTCATGATATATCAAAGGATCTCTTAGTCCCAAAGTATAGCCGGTCCTCTCACAATAGCGAATTGGGCTTGTAAAATCCTGAATGCTCTCTCAACATCTTTTCTAGATGCCTTTTGTGCATTATGAAAGCCAAGTTTTTTCTTACCTTTGGATTTATGAACCGGCTTCACAAATGTTTGCCACCTTAGGTAAATAACGTCGACGGGATAATAGCCATAGTTGTATTTGTGGCCATTTGCTACAAACTTCACCGGTAGACTTTCACCCAACGCAATCCTTGATATAAATGGTGACCGTTGAAGAACATTGAGGTCATTGCACGAAGAGGGCATTCCAAAGAATGCATGCCAAATTCATGTCTCGTGATCGTCCATGGCTTCAATGATTATAGTTGATTTTTTTTGTGATCTTTGAATTGTTCATGCCATGCCGCAGGATAATTATTCCAACTCAATACATACAATCAGTTGATCCAATCATACCTGGAAAACCCTAAGACCTTGTTCGCCTCCAAAAGCATGTGCCTTGAGCATTGGGGGCTCTCAAGTATGTAGCGCCGAACACTTGCACAATTGCTATTGCAAAACACTTGACTCACTTGATAGCTTGACTCTCACCCATGGACAATGTCATCAACTAGATCCGCCGGAATACCGTATGACAACATTCGCACGGCGGCGGTCACCTTCCGATAGGTGATATGCCTAAGTTTTCCGGCGGTATTCCTCCTTTGCTCAAAAAACCGATCATGCTTCTTTACCTCCTCCGCGATGTGCTTGAACAAGTCAATGCTCATCCCAAAAAGCGGACGAAAGTAGCTCTCGAGGTATGTCAGGTTTTTGTTAAAATAGCTTCACATGAGTCTGTTGTGGTCTTTAATATGTTCCCCTCACAACTTCTTTCTACCAAAAACCAAGCCACCGCGCTTCGGATTTATTTTTTGGCGCGTCAAGGCAATATCATGGATACGTTCTCTTCTTCCTCAATATCAAATACATCGTCGGATGAATCATAAGAACTCATCTACAAACATTTAATTGAATTAACTTCATGTACCAACAAACTAAAATCTACAAAAGAAGGTGCTTCAGCGGCGATACATACTAGTCGGGGCTTTTGACAAGCACCTCGCGGGCACCAAGTTACCTCACGGCTGCTCGAGGACATCGTCGTCGTCGAACTCAGCTCGGTGGCTTATCAAATCGACCAAGGCGTGCGACGAGGACAGGGGAGGCCGTGAAAAGAAGGGTGCGACGACGACGGCTAGCTCGATTTACCGCCTTAGCAGTACCGAAATGGCCTTGTGGAGGCGCGGCAGCGGCGGATCTACCGGCGAGAGAGCGTCGGCGGGTACGAATCGGCTGGCGGCGTTGCTAGAGTGGGCGAGTGGAAACGGGGAAGGTGACAGCGAGGATGCCAAAAAATTCAGTGCAGCGATTGTCTCTTCGTGCACGAGCTAGAGCAGTGCCGGCGAAGCGAATATTCTGCATAGGATAGTTCAAAGTGCCACACACGCACACTTTTTTTTCATGCGTATTTTTTGCAACTGGAGCACGAAATATTGCTTTTGATGCGCTAAAATAGTGTTTTTTACTGCGCGAACGCAGTATACAGCGCCTGTTGGAATTACTTAGGAAATTCATGCGCAACGAGTTCGTGTCCCAAACGGGGCGGTAGGTCTCATTTGACGTAATATCTCTTCTCCTTCAACGTCCCCGGTCCGGAAGTTCTACTCCTACGTATTATATTGCCTAAACAAAATTGAATTCCCTTCATCAGCAGAGAAGAAGCGTCGATGAGCGAATTATTTGTCCAATGTTGACTTGTCAATGGAGGGCCGTCTCCTCTTCACGTTAGCGCTAGAATTGGTGGAGCAGCAGTTAACTAATCAGCGATGAATTAAACAAAGGAGGCTGGAACCAACGGTCATTAGGACCCAATCATCCGTAGATGTCAAACGTACCCTGCATATATTATTTACGTATATAATGTCTAATCTGTCTGGATCACTTATATTAATATATGCCGTGCATCCGAGCTCCGGCAAATCACTGATAGTCCAATCATTTCCTTGATTCTTTGATATTTTTCACAACATAACATGTTTCTTAATTAGCTCAATCAATCAAAACTTCGACGGCTAAACACTGAATTCTTAATTTTATCAACTGGAAAAGACAAACCTGTCTGCAGAACAAGGCCTGCCCATTTGTACGTGCACTTATCAATTACGGGTAGTAGTAGTAGTACAAATTGAGCAACTTCGAGGACACAAACATTATCCTCATCAAATCGATCGGTGAAGAAGAAGAACACATGCTCACATGTGAGTCCTTTTCTTTGGAGAGCCCCCAAGTAGGTACTAGCAACACCTGTACTAATCCTCCTGTGCAGGCTGCACTGGGCAGAAGAAAACAAAGCACCTAGCTACGCAGCTAGAGCTACTAGTTTAATGTCTAGGGCCATACTACAAAGCTCCTAATGATGCGTGCAAGGGGGGATCAAAGATGTCTTAATTAGCTTTAATGACAGCTCCTAGCAGCAGATTATAAAAGGGGCACAGATTCCTGTGGCTGGCCTAATGGTGGTCCTGTCCTGGCTTTGTTTGATTAGGACCTTTGTTTAATCAGCTGATGCAGGTCTCAAGAGCTAAGCTCTCCAACTAATGCCGTCGCTCGCTTTTAAAATTAGGTGTAGATAAGCCTCTGTCAGTGACAGGTGTCGACCCTAGGCAGCTTTAGAGTAGAGCGTAGCGACATGTACAATACTCCTACTACAGTGCGATGGATGTCAGCTTTCTCTACCATGTACAGTATAGTACTAGTACAGATCAGCTAGGACTAGAGAAGTGTACCGAGAGGGGAAGGCACCTATCGATACGGATAGCTAGTCGCGCCATTCCTCATGTACCATGACTATTTATTTATCTATCTATCTGTGCATCTTTAATTTACTTTTCTTGTGTGACGGCCATCGCTTGCAAGTGCTATCGCATCGATCAGCATCACATCATGGAGCAGTGCTTCTTTTGCTGCAAAGCTTCTGGATTAGGGTGATTATATTGCTAAGTAATCACCCCCAGGAACTCATGAATGGTCACCTGGAGATGAGAAGTACTAGGAGGGATTAGTTAGTGCCCTCCTTGGAGCAACTACATCCATCGGATAACCTTAACATGACCGAAGTGTACTTAATCTGTGTACGTACACAGCAAAGAGGACACTACACGAAAGTCAGTAATAATCTAGTATTGGAGTACTACACAGGAGTTACTCCCTCCGTTTGGAAATATAAGATGTTTTAGGTTTGTGAAGGAGATGTATCTAGACACCTTTTAGTGTATAGGTTCAAATGAATCTAGACACTAAAATATGTCTAGATACATCTCATTCACAAACCTAAAACATCTTATATTTCTAAACGGAGGGAGTACTAATCATGGAGAGCACACTGTATAATTTAAGGTGGCCATGCCTCCTGTTGATCGCTTGCACCCTAAAAAAACATGTCTTCATTCTCAGGTCAGGTCGATTATTTTCTGGGGAGAGTCAGTCTGGGCCTAACATAGCACTGGAAACGGTGGGGAAAAAAGGTTGAAACTGTTGTTCTCTTTGGGGTCATCTGGTTAGGCACACACACACAGTTTCCCCTGGATGTAGAGTCGCCATCACAGTAAACATCAACGCAGCAAAACACCACGACAGTTTGACATTTTGCATCCCACTTGCACCGCAGCACCGAGCTAGGACAGGGCATATCTCTCCCTGCCGAATGAATCCGATACCGTGCATGGGATTTCCCAGCAAGCACAATGCACAGCTGATGCGAATCCTGACGGATGCTTCGTATCGCGGGGATGAAATCGAATTTGGTGCAATTGCGGCGGCGCACCGACGTCACGGGCATATATATCATCACATCTTCAATTTCAAGGCTTCAGCGCATCCTCAAGACAAACTGTTCAGGTCACCGAGGGCGCGAAATCGGACCACGTACACAGGCAAATGTATTGCTATACGTTCGCAAGCGATGCAAGCAACATGACGGAGCTACCAAAATGAACCATCAAGCGACACATCTATTTGGTCAGGTAGTATATCAGCAAGAAGGCGGCGATGAAGGACGCCACCATGGTAGCCATTCTGCGACTTGATTTCGTCTCGAAAACCTATCAAGGGAAGCTCTTGTTGAGGATAACACAAAAGTTAAAAGAGAGCAGCTGATTTGCAGATGTGGATATCCTTACCATCCTGAACTTGTCCACCGTGCCAGAAAGAAATCCTCTGGAAGCGTCCATATCGTTACCCTAAACAGCAAAGAGTGAATCAGGGGTCTCATAAAGCTATTGACAAGGAAAATAGCATGTACCGGAAAGCAAGTACCATTCGGTCCAGCATCCGGTTATGATTCTCCACTTCTTCATGAATATCGCCCGTCAACTGAAAAGACAATAGATTCAGGGAACCCACGGTTAAACACCTAGCACCCGAGATGAAGACACATTTTGATCCGGTGCATTCACCACAGAGTTAAATCAACATCCATATGAGGTGTCAACCAGATAGTGAAAAACACCAATAAATGTAGTTTCTAAGATCTGCATGTAGTATATATTAATCATACATCACAGCTAGATAAAAACACAATAAATTACCAATGTTTTATATATGTGTTAATCTGCATGGAAGTGGTATTATGTAGAGAGGCCAGTCCTAGTTGCCTGCCCTAGAAATATGCAGTATACTATTAGGCTGCTAGTAACTTGTTAGCGATAACCACAGTTTTACATCTTTATACCATCTTGATGAAAATTTCCCTCATTGCCGCGGGCACATAATAATGATTTAACATCAATTTCGAGCAAAACTGCATAGAGCACCTCCAGTTATTATGCTCCCAAAATAGAATTTGGCCCTTTGTAGTTTCCACTGGGTCTCCTATTCTTGGTTTTAAAGGTTCTATAAAAATCTGGGATGGTTTCTATGGCATCATAATAAATCCAGTGTGTCGAGCAGGCTTCACAAAGAAATGAGGTACATAATACATACCCTTTTGAGAATGCTGACCCTATCATGTAGGCTGTCCACAGCTTGGTCATTCTCATGCTCATGAATTTCACGAGATGAGTATACCGAGCCTCTCATCCCACCTTCTTCAATACCATCAAACAAAGCAGTTCTGTGGCTGCGGAAATCCCTACAAACAACAAAAATGAATAAATTCACCTTACTTTGATGCAAATCTTTCGTAACTCGCAATTGGTTGGGGCCGCCACCCCATGTTGAGCAAATATATATATATGGCAATTCTTTTTTTAAAATCTTCATGGATGTAATCCATGTCATAACATGAACACGTGCCAAAATTTCATTGTATCTGGCTTGTTCGTGTACAAAACCATTTGATAAACTTGATTCATTAAAAAGGAAGAAAACGAGTCATATAAGATAAATTAGGAAAAGATGGAAGAGCAACCATGATAGTCACTGAGGAAAAGGGTCATGCTGGATAGACATGTTAGTTAGACTGACGAGTCCCTGACATAAACTTATATCGTAATTAACAAACAAAAACAACATATATTTGTGTAAGGAAGGAGCCGTGCGAATTCTATGAAGAAGAATGAGAGTTTAACCATAAAAAAAACTACAGCTAGGTAACCATGCCAGGGCCATGAGAAGGCTGAAAAGGGAAGCTGACTACTCATCACACTGTAATTGTCATAGGGGGGCAACTACTAGTAGATCAAAACAATTGAATGTTTCAGCTTGTACAAGCCTGCCTGTGCCACTAGTTTTTTTTTTTCTCTGAGAGAAGCCACTAGTTGATTTTGGTGTTGACATGAAACCAAACCACCTTTGTTGAGAAAGAATGTGAACTAATGGGAGAGGGAAATAATTACAAATAGTGAGACCGACAACGTTCCATATTCAGGAATATATCCTTCAAACAAAGCAAAACAACAGGACCAAAGAAGCTGGAATGATTTAAGTTATTCAATAGATATCCTATACCAAAGTTGGCACGTCGAGAGAGAGAGAGAGACTAATAAGAAATGGTAAGACTCGGCGCCCTTATAATTTCTGGGACTAGGAGAGGCCTCTCCTTTCTCGTGCATCATGTACTTGTAACTAGCTATTTTCCTACTATAGTTCAACGAGGCACAAATCTTTAACGTGTTTGCCAAAAGGAACTGAGGAAATGTGGTAACAGAACATGGCAATTCAGTAACCAATGCCACAATAGTCAGACAAAGTCATCATAACATTCGGCGTACATAAAGGAGGAACGGCTATTCAGATAAGTTCTTCAGTTATTCGATCCCCAATTACATGTAATCATCTTTCAGCAAAGCATACCCACACCACATTGCATCGGATTGGCACACAAATGTTGATGACACAGAACCAACCACATTCCCAACCGCACAAACATAAATCAACCGTAGCAGCATCAAGCAGTAACAATCCGCTCGCCAGCAATCACCGTCGGAGGTGCAAAAAAATGTAGATCCCCGGGGTTAAAGATACTTACCTCCTGGAGTTCATCGGGAAGAAGCGCTCGCGAATCCAACCCGACCGACGACGAGAAGGATCTACTCAACGAATTAAACCTGGGGAATCCCGCGAAGAAAAATTAACCTGGGGAGTAAGCGAACCAAAAGCGATTTCCGAAAGCAGGAAGTGAGACACGGATCAGGGAATTCTCGCCGGAGTCGAACCTTGCGGGGAGAACTGTGCCGGTGCCGACGACGAGGAGAGAAGAAGATCTCAGTGGAGTCGAACCTTGCGCCACTTTCTCTCTTTTTTTTCGGGGGTGTAGCGCCTCTTTCTCTTTCTTCCCTTCACGGCCCTAGTATATTGTTGGCCCACTACCCGTTGTTTATCATCACAGCCCATCTCTTCCCTCCTATTTGGCCCAGCACACGAAAGCCATGGCTCCGCCTCCGGTGATCGACGGCGCCGGAGGAGAGGCCAGGTAAGCAGGTTGCAGTCACCCCACCGCTACCCTACGCCCGACGGAAACTTGCAGGTACGTTAACCAACCTCGTAAACATGTACACGGGTGGTTTATGACGTATCACTCGCCATGCACAACACCTGCTCGACGATATCCGCAAGGGGGCGGGATACGTCAAGCATCAAATCATCTGAAGCGTTTAGCATCTTTAAGCTTTATCTCACTTCCTAGTGATGCATTTGGTGTTGCGAATGGGAACTGCTATTCCATAGCGGTACTTGATGTGCACTGCTGCCCAACACTAGCTTAGTTTTGTGCTGTTTTCAGTTTTCAGCATTGCCCACTTTCAGTTTTCAGCATTCTACGACGAACTTGTGAAGTAGGGGCAAATGTACATGTACTGCTGATGCTCCTGAGAAATGTCGGTACTACTGCAGAAACCATACGTCACATTCACTGACAATGAAAGTGCAGCTTCAGTTATTGGCATTTTCAATAGCAAAATTACTACATCATCACTCTGCTTGTTTTAGTAATTCAATATCTGTATTATAGAATTGATTCAGACTAAGTTATTGTTACAAAAACTGTTTGAATCCTTCGGGTAACTACCAAAACCATTGTCTTGTCATGCCTGGTTGAGATAGGCAGAGGCTACTGACTGAAGATCCTCCATGTCATGGTATCCTTGCGCAGCACAACTATAGTCAGGCATGCATAAATCTGCCTCGTACCCTTGCGCAGATTGATTTGAGGTATAAGTGAAGTGCTCATTTGCAGAGTATAACTGATTCTCGTTCTTTATTGACGAATTCCTTGGCGTTGTTGGATGGAAAAGGAGTTGTTCGTCTTGCACATAGCGACTAAATATATTTCCACTGTTGTGTTTTTGAGGCCTTGAGATCGAAGAATCATCTCCATACCCATGTGTTGCCTGAGCTTTGAGAGACTCCAGTTGTGCTTGCAGATTGACCACCTGAGACAATATTTCAAGGAATACGAACTGTTAGTCTTGCCCCTTTCTGTGCAGTGTATGCTGTGAGCTAATTTTTGTACAGATAAGTATTAGAAGACTAAGAAGGATATGCATGATAAAAGAATCAAAGACAAGATAATAACAGTATTATAGTTCATCTTACAACTTTACACTCAATTCATTGTTTCATATATGGCATAATTTGCTCTTATTATGATCCTTCAAAGTTCAAACTACTTTACAATTAGTTAGCTGAATTAGCCTTGCATCGCAAGGCGTTTGCATGTGATTCTAATAGTTTTCACATGTAATAGACGATATGTATAACACTTTAATGAGGTGAAGCTAGGTTTAGTTCTCTTCTTTCTGCAAAGAATGCAAAAACAAGTCCGGAAAAAAAGAATGGCAAGCAAACTTTTCACTGTACTGTACTGTACTAACTACTAACATAGAACCAAGGATTGCTTACCTGCTGTTGCAGAGAAAAGATGTGCGCGACGCAGCCATATATTGGATCATGGAGCCTGGCCTGTGCCTCGTATGACATGGTAACTGCAGCCTCACATCGATCACTTACAGGGAGATGCGTGAGGAGCTTTGAGGCATTGCTTGCCCCAAAGACCTTATGGATGGCAGAAAAGTGTGCAGCTCCTTGCTCATGGGAGAAGTATGGGGCGAAGACGCAACCATTAACACACTTCCTGCGCAGGAACTTGCACGCACCACATGGTGAGCTAAGTCCTGTCATCCTGGTTTTCTTGTTGATGCTGGTATTGGTCTTATTCGTACTCCTTGCTGCTTATGATATGAATCATGAGTCCACCATTCTCTCCTATTTATATAGACAGCCCAACACTTAGTCTGTCAAATAATTAATTCATCTCGGTTTCCCTAGTGGACTACAAGTTCCATTATTTTAAGTCTGCTCTTTCTACTCATTACTTGCTCATTTATGAACTCTGTATGCTTGTTCCAATTCCTTCCAAAATGATCAAATGACTAACATCATAGCATTGAACGGAACATTTGTTTTATTGATCGTTAAATGCATAGATAATCTGTAAACTATAATCGTATTTAAGTGGTATGTTAAACATGTCTTTGTACAAGTTCAGTTAGAGACTAACACATATTTCAAAATGCATGAAATAAGAGAGAGATATTATGTTAAAAAGGTGTATGGCAAACAAAACTATTTGCTATACACATGTACTCATATCAAAGTGAATGTTGGATTGTTGGGCATCTTTCCCTTAATGTTTCAGAGATATGGCACATGGTTAGGTTTGATAATCAGTTGCATTAATCTTATGTGACTAAACAGGTTGATTCTGTGGATCTCTATTCTACCATACTACGTTGCATTGTGCCTAAAGCATATAGCAAAAGTTAGCTTTGTGCCCTTGCAGCTGGAATTATCTTTTCTGTGTTTTTTTATGGAACTATAGTAGTAACAGCAGTCCCTGTGTTCCACAATATAAGCCTTTTTTAGCAAGCTGTTTTAGCTTCCTAAAAGGGCTTATATCGTGGAACAGAGGGAGTACCTTATAGAGCGTTGTTCTCATCGAGGCTCCACTGATTTTGTAAATTGAGTCACTTCTACTATTCTGGTTCTTTAACATTGATGCATCCCTCCATCAGTGCATAGTACTTTAATATTGGCAAATAAACAACAATAAAATTAATCTTGTATAAGTAGGATGCCCACATTAAGTTTCCACTTTAAAGATACATTATAAGTATACGAATCGAAATTGAGTAGCCTGTATCCGCTACCTGACAAACAAATGGCGTGTATTTGCTTTTAGTGTCTCTCTCTTCTTCCCAACTAAGGTTTGCTGTATACCCAGCAAAACTCAATTAGTGGTGCTCTGGTCTTCATAATGTCAATCTTTTCTCTCAGCTGGTTCTTATTAGTATTTTTTTTATCACATTAAAGTTGGTTCCTAATATTAAGTTGCAGTGCTGGTTATTCAAGTTTAATTATACTTTTCGCTCATATTGCTAGGTTATCGATCGCTTTTGAATTAAGTTTCTTTTCTTACCAGAAAGAGAGCATAATACTTGGTCTTTTTGGATCAATGATCACCAGAGTGAATTAAAACTTTCTACATCAATTGACAGCTTATGTACAGCTCATAAGCCAGTGTACTTTATTGATAGTTTATTTGACACGTATTGTTGCTAAGTTGGTTGACAGGGTCCATAAAGGCAAACATTATTATTTTTGGTCTGATTAATATTCATCTTTCTCGATATTTATAATTTTTACTCATTATCCCCTACTGCCAGAAGACACAGAACCGCAAGATGCAAAAAATAAGACAATCTGCAACATGTACTAAATAAACCATTAGCTTACAATATACTCCCTCCATTCCAAAATATAAGATGTTTTAGGCTTTTTGTAGAATGCATGGATCTAGACGTTTTTTAGTGTGTAGGTTTGGAGCAAAATGAGTAAACCTGCACACTAAAAGGTGTGTAGATACATGTGGTTCAGAAAAAAGCTAAAACATCTTATATTTTGGAACGGAGGAAGTATTACTCAAAGATTGTCAACAAAAATTTGTAGTGTGAATGACAAAGGAGCACGTTACTATGTCAGTATCCATGGGTAGCAACCAGCATGTAGAGTCTTAGTTGCAGGTGCCTTCAAATACATTGTTGCATAAATTATTTCACAAAATAAAAATTTGATCCGTTGTGTTAATTTTAACCTGAGGTTAGAAATAGGTGGTGATGACTTACCCCTAAACTCAATACGTAATTTGTTTACTTGGAGATATTTACCCAAATTTCAGATAGTGCCCCGAAGGCTTTTATTCAAATGAAAAGCGCCAAAAGACTCAAAATTCAGAATAGATATGCATGCATATCTATTCAAATGAGAAGAGTCAAAAGACCCATGTGCAACTCTTTTCCCTTAAAGCCCAAACTATATGTTAGTGTTCATGCATGCATGCATCATCATGTCCTCTGGAGTTCAGAGAAGGGCAGGGAACCAAGTGAAGTGGTCAGTGAGTTGGGAACTCAAAGTGGAACCTCTGGAAATCATTTATTTTTTTGGAGCTTTATGATTACATGCTGATCTGTTAGTACCATATGTGATTAGTTTAATAACGCATGATTACTACCATCATATTTTCTCATAAGGTGGAGGCATTTTGGGTCCTCCATGACTAACAATGTCCCAGTGGTTGTGTCTGTTAGATGGGAGAAATGTATGTATGGGACATCATAACACGTGTTAGCAGTTAGACAACGCCGGATGAACATTTACTATATTGCGAAAAAATTAATTTAGAAATTTATTAAATTTTGCAAGGGTAACATATCTAGCCTACCCAAACTGGCTTGGGACAAAAGGCTTTTTTGTTGTTGTATGTAAGGGTAACAAGCTGGTTGATTATGACGCTTAATCCTCCCCTCAGGCCCTACTAATTACGCTGAGTGGTTTGAGTTGTATGTATGTGTATTTCTGCTGTAAATATAAGCTGATTTTTAACAGATCTGGTCCCTCTGTCACCTTTTCCATGGTGAAAAGAGAAATGTGCTATGCATTATCAGCATTTGTCGAGTTGAAATCACCAACTCACACTATCACATTACTTGTTATTACTACTTCTTAAACACTGCTGCCATTTCTTGTGCTATTGCACAGGGTCTTCAAGAGTCCTATCTTTGCAATATGATATTGTACATCTTTGCATTGAATTGTTATTGACAGGAGTGAAATCTGCAATATTTTTGCAAGGCACGGATAGTCAAGATAATGCAAGGCAACTAATACCATATTAATAGAATAATGAGTTAACAATATCATCTTAATTTATTATTCTTGTCTGAATTGAAGTGTGAACGTCAGGTGTTGCTCAATGCTCATTTCACGGAATTGTGTTGGTGGTCAAATTTGTCAGCATACCAAGACGCACTATAGGACAAAAGAATAAAATATATAAATAACAATCTAGAGTTCACTGTACGCATACATCAAATTAATTGGTAGGAGTACTTACTTGAAGACCGGTCAAGTGTCAAGATGATGTTCAGATCACAACCACAGTGCACGTGTGTGCATGATTGCTAGAGTCACTCATTCAGGTAGGACTTTCATTTGTTATGCACATCGTTGCCCTTCGTTTGATTAACCACTTCAAGACTAAGGGCTTGTTTGATTCAAAAGATCCACAAAGGAATTTTATAGGATTCTTACCCATAGGAATTTTTACTATAGAGGCCATTTGATTCAAAGGTTGAACCCTCCAAAATTTCTATGGATTGCTTTCATATACTACAATCTTATAGGATTTCTAGCAAGAGCTAGAGCTCTTGAAAATTTTCCTTTGTCTATGACAACTATGACATGAGCCCAACCTCTATATAAATTTTCTGCGTTTTTTCTGTGGTGCCATCAAATGACTCGTGCAACTAAATGCTACGTTTTTTATTTCTATAAGATTTCACATGTCATGACATGTTGTTCCTGCGGTGTTCCTATTCCTGTGCTTTTTTTTTTTGCCAGGGCTATTCCTGTGTTTTTAAAATCCTTTGAATCAAACAGGCCCTAAGATAGGACTAATCTTCAAATTAGCTAACCTAAATTCCTGTTTAGCTGCTAAGTATGTGCTTATATGAGTACTCCATGGTCTTTGTTAAGACTGATGGCTGATATATAGGTCGTCCTGATCATCTCCTTGTCCAAAAGAAATTCCCCAGTCTTTGTATGCAGGGCTCCACCTGTGAGGCAGAGGCACATCTTGCAGAAAACAAGTTTTCGTGCCTCGGTCATCCTTGCTGAAAACCAGGAGGCAGTTCTCCAGCTGCTCCATTCCTCTCACTGGGAGGGTTGAAGCTATACGTATATGTGCTAGGTCTTTCCAACCGTCGGATCTTGTTGTCCAGATCGATCTGTGGGATCTGAACACTCTTGGCACCGACCTGTTGTCACTGGTTCCTGCTCGCACACTCTTTATTCCTTGCTTGTTGCAGGGAACACCTCGGGCCCCCCTCGACTGCCATTGCCGGAGGGGTGCAAGGTCAGGTCGTTTTCGTCCCCCTAGCCGGTGCATTGCTGGTTTTTACACGGCTGTTTAATTGTCGCCATTACTGTAAACAGGTGAGCTAGTATTAAAATTTTCAGCGTAGGATAGAGACATGCCTGCTTGACTTACATGGAGGCAAACAAATCTTCTGCGTCCTTCCGAGCCCCATGAGCTTGAGAAGCTGATTTGATGCCAAATATTATTCCATGCTGGTGATGGCGACGGAGCAACCTATGTACAGTAGCTAGGATTCAAGTAGAGCCAAAGACCACGGCACATGCGGCGTGCAAGTAGCTCAAGTAAGCTTAGTGTACTTGCAATCGCATTACATCGCACGCATTAATCCATGCCGCAAGAGTAGGTAGGTCTCTTTGAATGGCCATATCGATCATGTAATCTTGTGGCCCTCACATTTTTGGCCCGGCCAACCAGGCCATGCAACCTTTGAGTCATGCTGTGCAGCCCGTTTAGTTGGCTACATGTGTTGGTTGTATGAGGTGGGATATTTTCCCCTCTCTGTTTGGTTGTTTGTGTCTATGACTTTTGACGTGTTCTAATGCAACATAACTTGTTTGGTTGCCCGTACATCACCCTTTATGGTCACCTTGTATAAATTTTGGTGTGGTTACCACAATGAGATACATACACACGATCCTAGTAGAAGATCGACTTGATGATCACCACAAGGAGAACGACGATGATGAGGTGTTTGAGGCTATCTTGTTAGACATGTTGTTGTTCTTCCTCGGCAACAATGTGCATTGGTTGTTGTACTTCCTCGGCAATAATGTGCTAAACTTTATGTGACTGGTTTAGCATCCACACAAAACCAGCGCCGCCACGTCCACCTACCGCCTCCTCCGGCCTTGTCACCCCACGAGATATCCGGCGAGAAACCCTACAGAGCTACCAATGAAGGCATCGGCGAGGACCTACACGTTTTCTCTGGTGGGCCGAACCCCCTTGCTCATCGGCGATATGTGGGAGAGGTCGATGTGGCTTGCTTCCCGCATGGTTCCTACTGGTTTTGGGAGCTTCAAAGACGTGGGATCTACACGTGCGGGCATAGGGGCTCCTCACATGTAGTGTATCCTGGGCAATGGTGAGTTCTGACAGGGTAGATATGGGCCTTCCGTGGGTGGCCAGGCGCGGGAGTTTGGGTACAGCTCGCAGGTGTTTTCGTTGGTGCCGCGGGAGATTGCGCCGGGATGGCGTGTGGGGGTTGGCTAGGAGGTGTGCCATGAAGTAGTTGCAGAGTTAGCGAGTGAAGATATGTGGTTGCTCAGTTAGCAAAAATTTGGCACGTCGGCTGCGAGATGAGGAGGCTAGGGCGTCAGCTAAGGGTCAAGGCAGGAGGCATAGTGACGTTCGCCGTGGCTTGAGGTGCCACAGTTGGGTTCCAACATGCAGTGGAAGGCAGCGGAGGATATCGGGGCGGCGGCCCAGAGCTGTCTACACCCTCATGAGGATTTGGGCTCTCAGGGAGAAATCTCTAGCTTCGGGTTCCCATGTCGGCGATGGTGGCAGATACTTCACTACCTTCTTGGAGGCATCATCTAGGAGAGCTCGCACTCAGTTGTGTGCATGTGTTTCTCTTTCGGTGGGATGGTGCATGTCGGGGAAGCGGCCTCGATTGGATGATGCTAGTGCGTCGAGGCGGTGGCCTCGAAAACCTTGTTGGGTAGCAGTTTCATGAGGCACAGCTGCTGGTAGCCATGGCTTGGGAAACAATTTGTGTCTCTTGTGCGACGAGATTGTTGGCTTGGTCGATATGTTTCACTGGAGACAGTTTGGCTATACGTCGGGCAGCGGGCCCGAAGGTTGGTGCGACGGTTTGCCTTGTGCACCTAGGGCGTGTGGCATTGTAGCTCGAGGACGGGCGGTGGTACATACAAGGATGGTGGTCTTGGAAGATGGGGTTGGTGGTCTGTTTTGCGTGGCCGATAACATCTAGATGTTGGGCGATAGCCCCGAAACATTGACAGTGTTGAACGTGTCAACCTTATGTTGCGTGGGTGCAAGGTTGCTCTTGATGCTGGTCAGTGGCGTCATGATGGCTAAGTTCCTTGAGGGTCTCATGCATCTACGTTGGAGTATCTTCTTCCTGTCCTCCATAACAGTCACAGTGTCTTCTCTCCGACAATGGTTGGAGGTCGTCTAGTCTTGACTGAGTGATGTTCTAAGCTTGGTCCCGGTTGTTTAGAGCCTTGCGTAGTGAGAATGCGTGCAACCTTGTGTTATTGTTAGATTTCGTTTAGTTTTCCTCTAATTATCTTCCTAAATCAATGGATAAGGCAAGAAAGCTTTTGCCTTCGTTTAAAAAAAGTGTATAATTTTTTTTATGGGTTGTGTGTATCGTTATGCAGAGTATGGGTTAAAACTCTATTACTCTACTACCTCCATTTCAAGGCTTAAGACCTATATTTTTTTTGAAAAGTCAAACTATGTCAAATTTGACCAAATTTTTATCAAAAATTGTTAATATGCAAAATACATAATCAATATCATTAGATAGATGATGAAATATACTTTTATATGATGTCTACAAAATATCATGTTTATTGATAGTTTTTTTCTAAAAGTTTGATCAAAGTTCAGTTGGTTTGACTTTTTTTTAAAAATAGGCCTTAATAAGCCTTGTGATGGAGGGCGGAGTTAATAATATCCATTTCTTGAAAACGTGTCACAGTACATGGCATCCTCTCATGTGTATCCAATACTAACTCAGTCACTTGCTACATTTTGTCACTCTTTCTGTGTGTGGGCGGGATGTCAAAACGGCGTTACTCTGAAGCCCGAAGTACACTCTTTTTTTGGGAAAGTACACTCTTTCTAAGGCGCAAAAATATATATATCATATTTCCATGTTCAAAAATCGTGGAAAACAGAGAATAGATGGAGGTATATACGTGTGAAGTTTGGAAATTAGTATGTCCATTTGTAATCTGTATAAATTTAAATTTATGGGTTGCATACTAAGCTCTAATTTTATATTAACATAAGTTTTAAGGTCAGTCGCTTCCGATCTACGTTGGTTATCTTCGGCGATGGTTGCTGCTCTGGTACGCTGGTCCTTTGGGGCCTTAGCACGACGACTTCCCGTCTGTCTACTATAATAAGCTCAAGCTTTGCCCGGTTCCGGTGATGGAGGGGCGAGGACGGCGCGCCTTCGACTCGTGCCAGTGTTTGTGATGCAGCCCGTCCTACGGACGCACCAACATCTACAACACCTAGTCCCCCAAGTGGACCAATGACTCGCGCCCGAGCCAAGCTCCTCCAAGCCAAGGTTAACTCGCTCCTTTCCTCATATGATTTTGGTCTACCTTTGGATGACTTGCTACTTCATGCAACGACGTTATGTATTCTCAACTATGAAGCAACATCACCACACCAAGCCCCCAAGGAAGAAGGACCAGGAGAAGAAGCTGCTGGAGCTCTGCACACCGGAATCTCCGGTGTAGACCGGAGTCTCCGGTCCCCTACACCGGAGTCTCCGGACCTTCCTCCGGTCCGGCCCCAAGAACCAAGCCCGGGACAGCCAGATTCCCCCTCCGGAGACGGGTCCGGAGATTTATCGGAGTCTCCGGCCTAGACCGGAGTCTCCGGACCCAACACCGGAGTCTCCGGCCTGCTCGATGCCAGGCATGTCAAGGCCTTTTGGGTCTGGCCCATGTAACCCCCAGTTTCGCCCAAACTTCCAGTTTTATTCCAAAACTACCCCTGTTTAAGTGGTTGGCCTATATAAATCCCCACGCCTCATATGTAAACCCTAGACTTGGATAATAATAGATTGAGGACACCCCTTTGAGGATCTTTCATCTATTGGTCTCATGCTCCTACCAAGGGGCACCCTATTATCCACAACCTCTTGGATCTTGCCTAGTGCATTCAAGTTGTACAAGGCCTTGGGTTCTCGGTTTCTCGCCCCTGTTGTTGGCCGTGGAGAGAGAGCTTCGCCCAACACCGATCCTAGGGATTATGTTGGACCGGTTGCCACCGGCGTGAGTTATCGGCGTGTATCGTGATTTGTGTGAGTGAGTTCATCGGGTTCTTAGTGTGCGTGTGTTCGTGGATTTCATCCCCTCTTCCCCTTCCACCGCTTTCCCCTCGATTCTCGCAGAGATTCGTGAAAGAACGGGCCACCCCAAGGGGTTACCCCATAACATATTGGTATCAAGAGCAAGGTTGATCACGAATTTCCCCTCAATTTTTCTTCTATCCACCATAAATTCGAAAATTTCCCAAAAAACAGCCCCAATTTGCCTTTGGATCGATCTATCGTTTTGGAGTGTTATTTGTGGTTTTGATCCGACCAAATCTTGTCTAAGGTGTTGGTCCAGCTTTTGCCTGCGTTTCCCAGCCCAATTTTGGCCAAATTTTCGCGGATTTGGGGACTCTAGGCGTGAATTTCCGCTCAAGAACACGAGCAGATCTTCCACACCGGAGTCTCCGGCCCTGTGCACCGGAGTCTCCGACCCAGACCGGAGTCTCCAGCCCTGGACGCCAGTTTTGCTCTTTTTCCTCTTTTCTGCATTGGCTAATCTGTCTGTTTGTTGTTTGTGTTCCGTGTGCGTGTCACCAACTAACAGATAGCTTCCGCAACATCGCCGCACTCTTCGACACCACGGACCCCAAACTCTTCCCCGCTCCATCGACACAAGATCATCATCAACAACTAAGGTATAACTTGTGTCAACCCTTGTAGCCATATCTTCCTTTGTGTGTACCTATCCTATGAGAGCAACTCATTTTGTGTTTGTCTAAGCATTGTGCACTTGCCATTGGAAAGTGAGAGTGTGAGGGAAAATACAAAAGCTAACATAGTAGCATAGAAAGGGAGAAAAAGAAAAAGAATAAAAAAAGAGCGGAAAAGAAAAAGAAAAATAGAAAGATACATAGTCTCCCAATACAAAGAGAGCATCAAGCTTGTAAGCAAAAGAGAGAGGAAGAAGCGTGCCAGGGCAAGTGCACAAATCCGTTGCTTACTCTCTTTTGGCAAACGAGTTGTGGTCTCTCCTTGAGTTGGCACGACAACCGAGCGAAGTCTTCGTTAGACCATTTCGTGCTCACTTCCATAGTCGTGCTAACCCCATTTTTCTCCACGTGTGTGTGTAGTCGTAGGTTCTCGTAACCTTTTGAGTTGACCATTTCCTTTTGACTTGAGTTTGTTGGATCTTCTCCACTTTTGACTATCCTTTGCGTTCGGTTGGTTGTTTGGTTTTCCCACAATCCTACCCATCCACCAAAAGCTTTTGAGAGTTGTAGCTTATTTGTGTGTGAGTTTCTTTGCCATTTCACTTTGCACGCTGTTCGCTCCTTTGTGTGGCAATTGGTTTGATATAATCTCCAAGGTGAGGTAAAAGGCTAACTCTACGCACCCTTATTCTCCATATACAACCCTTGTCGGCTTTGCATCATGGACAGGAATGGCGAGCCGTCCCAACCACCACCTCCGGAGGACGACACACAATACATGACAAGATGGGACCATTGGAAGATCCGAGGAGAATTCAACTACCGTTGTGAAGCCCTTGAGCGGCGCCAAGATGAACAATTTAGCGAAGCCCGAGTGGAGTTCAAGAACATCGACAACCGCTTCGAAGAAGTCCGAGGCCAAATGCATGCCATGCAACACAACCTCGGTCATCAAAACGAAGCTCTTGGTCGCGCCCTCGCCTCAACGGATGAGAAGCTTCAACGCCTCATTGATGGGTTAGCAAGGCCACGCTCGCGAGACTCAATATCATCACGGCACTCCTCAAGTGAATCAAGTGCACCTCGCCGTCACGCTTCAAGGCACCGGGATGGACCCGTCCTTCAATCCATGAGCTCTTCTCAAGCGGTACCATCTCCGCGACACGCCGCAACGTCAAGCTATGATGGTGACCTCTCCGCAAGACCTCCAAGACGTGAAGCGGACCGTCCACAACCAAGGGCACTTGTGATTCAACAAGAGCAACCTCACATGGACCACCAAGCCCATCGCCATCGACATGTTCTTTCAACAACAAGTGAAGCATCCGAAGTAGAAGAACAAGTTCGCCGTCAGCGTGAAGCACTTGAAGATCCACCAAGGCGTCATCATCGACATGAACGTCAACGTCGACAACATGATCATCATGACGAGCCTCCTCCACATCAAGAAGAAAGAGAGCAGCCCATTACGCATGCGGCTCGACGTCCTCCTCGCCACATGGCACAATACAATGCTCCTCAGCATCAACCACGAAAAGAACAAGAGCAAGCTCCCCAAGCTCGTCGTGAGGATCAACAACCTCCTCCTCGTCCTCAACCGCGCCAACAACACGAGCAAGCTCCCCAAGCTCGTCGTCAAAACCAAGTTCCACCACCAAACGCGGCACCTCAACAACCGCAAGAGCAACGCCACCATCACCAAGCAAGACATGAGAGCTCAAATGATGAGGATGGCCACCAAAATCATGGCAACCGTCGCCACCGGAACCGCAATGAAGAAGAAACTTTCGGCAAGCTCAAGTTCACCATGCCCAAGTTCACCGGTTCCAATGAACCCGAAGAATACCTCTCGTGGGAACTCAAGGTTGACAAGATCTTCCGCATGCACAACTATAGCAATGAGAAGATGATGGCCATGGCATCCCTCGAGTTTGATGAGTATGCAAACCTTTGGTGGGAACAAGTCCAACTCGCTCGTGAATCAAAAGAAGAGCCCCAAATCTCAACTTGGCAAGATATGAAGGCTCATATGAGATCCCGCTTTGTTCCTTCGCACTACACGCGTGACCTTTTCAACAAGCTTCAAACACTTAGTCAAGGGACAAAGACCGTGGAAGAGTACTTCAATCAAATGGAGCTCAACATGATACGTGCCAACATTGAAGAGCGGGATGAACAAACAATGGCACGTTTCCTCAATGGCTTGAACCATCCAATCAAGCGCATCACCGAGTTCCAAAAGTACAACAACATGGTTGAGCTTGTGCACATCGCATCAAAGGCCGAGCGTCAAGTGCAAGAGGACATCAAGTTCAACAAGCCAAAGACATACTTCACATACAAGAAAGCCCCAACCACTACTCCGACAACACCAAGTGGAATCTCCTCAAATACCACCAAGCTTCCTTTCAAGCCAACACTTCCTCAAGGAAAACCGCCCCCAAGTGGCAAATACACAAGAGATGAACAACCATTCAATGGTGAGTGCTACAAGTGTGGAGGCAAAGGACACAAGTCGGCCGCATGTGGGAACAAGAAAGTTTTGTTCATCCATGACAACGGCGATGAAGAATACTTGAGTGAAGATGAATTTGATGCAAGGGTCAAGGAAGCCATGGCAAGGCAACATTTGGAAGAGGACCAAGAACTACTTGTGTGTGAGCATGACGCAAGTCCATCGCTTGTGGTCACAAGGGTCTTAACTACTCAATCCAATGAGAATGAAGACCAACGATCAAATATCTTCCAAACTCGTGCCGGTATCAATGGGAAGTCCATCAAGGTTGTCATCGATGGAGGGAGTTGCCACAATCTTGCAAGCACGGAATTGTGTGAGAAACTCAATCTCACCCTCCAGCCACATAAGCACCCCTACCATATTCAATGGCTAAGTGACCAAGGGTCCGTCAAGATCAAGCACACTGTCTCGGTAACGTTATCAATTGGACCATACAAAGACACGGTGGAATGTGACGTGGTTCCCATGACGGTTTGCCATATGTTGCTAGGAAGGCCGTGGCAATTTGACAAGCGTGCTTTGCATGATGGTCACTCAAACACTTATACCTTCAAATGGCTTGAAAAAACTTGTGTTTTGCAACCAATGACTCCTAGCCAAATAATTCGGACAATGCAAAGGCTTTAGCGAGGGCGCAATACACAAAAACACCTTGTGAGAAGAGTGGTGAGCGAGAGAACCACACTATAGTGAGTGAGTGCCACAAGCCAAACTCGAGTAGAAAAACTAAGAGTGTTCTTCTTGTTGGAGATATGCCCAAGAGGCAATAATAAAGTGGTTATTATCATATCTTCATACTTATGATAAATGTTTACATACCATGCTATAATTGTATTAACAGGAAACATTAATACTTGTGTGATTTGTAAACATAAAAGAGTCCCTAGTAAAGCCTCTTGTTAAACTAGCTTGTTGGTTAATATATGATCATGGTTTCCTGATCATGAACATAGAGATGTTATTAACAACATGGTCATATCATTAGAAGAATGATGTGATGGACATACTCCTATAGTTAAGCGTAGCATAAAGATCAAGTCATTTAATATAGTTCATTTGCTATAAGCTTTCTGATACATAGTAACCTAATTCCTTCGACCATGAGATCATGTTAATCACCATCACCGGAAGGATGCTTTGATGACATCAAACACCACACCATAACTGGGTGGCTATAAAGGTGGCATTGAGTGTTCGGAAAGTATGGGTTGAGGCACATGGATCAAGAGTGGGATTTGTCCATCCATATGACGGATAGATATACTCTGGGCCCTCTCGGTGGAATGTCATCCAATTAGCTTGCAAGCATGTGACTGGCTCACAAGGGATCACATATCACGGGAACGAGAAAAGAGTACTTATCGGTAACAAGGTTGAACTAGGTATGCAGAGATACCGACGATCAAAACCTCGGATAAGTAAACTATCGTGAGACAAAGGGAAATTGGTATCGTATGTAAGTGGTTCATTCGATCGCAAAGTAATCGTAGAAATATGTGGGAGCCATATGAATTTCTAGATTCCTCTATTGGTTATTGTTCGGAGAAGTGTCTCGATCATGTCCGCATAATTCACGAACCGTAGGGAGACACACTTAAGGATTCGATGTTGTTGAGTAGTTATGGAATGATGAGTAAGAGACCGAATGTTGTTCGGAGTCTCGGATGGGATCCGGGATATCACGAGGAGATCCGTAATGGTCCAGATAATAAGAATCATATAAGGAAAGTCTTGTTTTGGAGTTCGGGAATGGTTCCGATGTTTTCATCAGGGAATGTTCTAGAAGGTTCCGGAAGGTCCGGCACTCCGGAGGGGAAGGATACATGAATGTGTCATGACAATATGGAATGGTTGCATCATGTACAAGGTCACTTGGCTTGACACTTGGAAGAAAGAAATCAAACTCTAGTTTGAAAGTAAAAAGGCCAGTTTGAAAAAGTCAAACTGGGACAATGATTTCCAAGTGGGAGAAGATAAGGAAACCTGGGAAGAGAAGGTTTCCCTTCTCTCCTCCAAACCACCGGCCAGCAAGGGAGTTGGGGGAGGACTCGGCTAGCCCTAGCCGCCCCTCCCACCTATAAAAGAAAGGGAGGGGGCGCCCCCTCTCCCTACACCTTGTCCCTTAGCCGGCGCCCCTCTAAACCCTAGGCCAGCCGCCGCCCCCCTTCTAGATATGGCTGCCCTAGATCTCCTCTAAACCGCTGTCTAGCTAAACCCTAGATGCTGGTTGATCTAAACCCCTTGGTGCCCTCTATTCCGTAGATCGCCAAGGCCCTCTCTTACTCCACCATACTCGCTCCGGCTTAAGGCGAAGCCCTGCGAGATCTCCCCTCTACTTCCGGTACCACGCCGTTGTGCTGCCGGAATCGCGAGGAGAGTGCTACAACCTCCGCTGCCTGCTGGAACAAGGGAGAGGAAGGTCTTCATCGAGTACCGAACGTGTGACCGACTGCGGGAGCGCTGCCGGAACACAGCGCCGGAAGGATCGTCTACGCGATCTTGAGATCGGCAAGTGTACGACTACATCACCCACGAGAATCTGCTCTCGTTAACCGCTTTGGAATCTTCAAGGGTGAGTTCCTCTATCGACCCGTTGCTACAATCTAGTAGATAGATCTTGGCTTGTTTGTGTGCATGCGGTAGAATTTTTTTGTTTTTCCATGCTTCGAACCCCTACAGTGGTATCAGAGCCGTGTCTATATGTAGATCTGTTGCACGAGTAGAACACAATGGTCATTGTGGGCGTTGATGCTTTTGTTGTCGGTTGCTTCTTGTGTACTTTGCATCTTGCGGGATGGTGGGATGAAGCGGCCCGGGCTAACCTTACATGACATCGTTCATGAGACTTGCTCCACGCTTGACATGCAACTTGTATTGCATAAGTGTCTTTGCGGGTGCCTGTTTCTCCCAACATAGTTAAGATTCAATTTACAACGGGTGATTAACAATACTAGTATCAATGTTGTGGTTCTTGTTCGTAATTTAGAACGACACTTTTTGAAAGCCCCAAACCACGTAAAATATGCAAAGAAAATTAGAGGCGTCTAACTTTGTTTTGCAGGGGTGTGCTGTGATGTGATATGGCCATGATTGTGATTATATATGATGTATGCAATGTTCCTTACTGTAAGTTGGCAACCAGAAGGAGCCATATGGTTGTCTTTAAATTCTGTTTAGACCCGCATGTCTATTCAAAGTAGTTGTAATAGTTGAAGCTGGTGGACGACAACCATGGAGCGGCATCATTGACCTTGATGCAATGCCGGTGATGATGGAGATCATGTTCGTGCTTGAAGATGGAGATCGGAAGCACAAAGAAGAAAGGCCATATCATATCACATATTATGAATTGCATGTGTTGTTAATCCTTTTATGCATCTTGTATTGCTTAGTTTACGACGGTAGCATTATAAGATGATCCCTCAAGCACACAATTTCAAGTTTTATAGTGTTCATCCTTAGTAAGCACCGTTGCTAAAGCTCGTTGTTTCGAAGCACCACGTGATGATCGGGTGTGTTAGACTCTGCGAGTGTATACAACGTGAGCAAGCCAGATTTGCTCATGCGGAAGCTAAGGTTTGATCTTGACGAGCCTAGCATGTACAGACATGGTCTCGGAACACGGATCACCGAAAGGTAAAGCATGAGTCATATAGTAGATATGATGAACATGTTGATTGTTCGCCATTGAAGCTACATCAACTCTCGTGATGATCGGTTTTGATGTGGTGGATTTGGTTCGTGTGATCACTAAAACAATGTGAGGGATATTGTTTTGAGTCGGAGTTCAACGGCAATATGATTAAAAGTTGAACACTATTTATCATAAATTAAATCAAAGTGAATTTGCATAGTTGTTGTAGTCATTGGCATCCGTTTACCACCTTGCGCTTAGTTTTAGTTGAGATGATAGAACTATAGAATTCTGGTTAGTTACTTTACGAACTGGTATCGTATTGTTTTGAAGTGTTAATCTAAAGTTTAAAAGTCCTATTGCAAACTTTCAGTAAGTTTCGGTTACTCCATGAAGTTTAATAATTGGTATTAAAACAAGAGTGACAATTCCAAGAGTTAGTGTATGAGTATCATGTTTGTCTCCATGATTCTTGATATTCAAAGGATTGTCTTAATATCAAGGTTATCTAGGACCTGAAAGAGTTGTTTCAGAAACCATGATGTGTGGAAGATATTGTGATATCTGAAACGAAGTTTGGTTACAACATGATAGAGTATAATATGGCAAAAGTCATGTTCTCATATTTGATAAGAATTTGCAAAAGGTTGGAGACACTAGTTGTCCTAATCCTCCAAAAGGTTTTGGAGAGCAACATTATACTCGCAATTCACCATTATAAGCTAAAATTAGCTTGATCATGGATAATTCCATGATAAGGGTGAATATTTGATGTAGGTAAAATGTTTACTACACCAAGAGATTACTAAAGAAAGGAATTTGAAAGAACACCAAACATTTGATAAATGGTGATCTACTTCAAAGTGCAAGTCCAAAGACATCGGTATTTAACTATACACGCTTTGGACTATGTGTCATGTGTATGGCTCCACTATTGATGTTGATAGATTCTTTCAAACAGAAAAAGAAATACTGAAAGAGAATCTCATAAATATATGGCAGAAAAGAAAAGACTAGAATTGTTCAGTTTAGGTATATAAAGGATATAAGAGTTATGGCTATATTCTTTGCTTATTAAACAAAGTGGTTCTTAAGTATTTGATATTGAATTTGTTGGTATGAATCGTCATACGAAACAACAGAATTCATGAACTACAATGGCCTAAGTAACTAGCAAAAGAATATGTGAAGATGTTCATCGAGAACAAATAAAGGGTTATTGTGTTGCTCGTTAAACATCAAAGCTTGCCTTCAAGATTTGTTTTATCAGGTATTATGAGAACAAAAGGGTTGTTCAAATAATTGCCGTAATCCATAAAAGATGGATGATTCACAAATCTTGTTGGAGAAATCACATCCATAAAACTAGTGCTAAAAATGTTGAAAGACAAATTGATTGAAAGATCACTTAGGAAGTGACATCGCTGTTTAAATTATATTGGAAATAGAACATGAAGAAACTCCATGTGTATGGAATTTTGGAGTCTTTTGGTTTTTGATCAAATGACGCTTGTTAAACTTTCCTAAAGATAATTAAAACTTCGTTCATAGGCCAAAAGGGAACGAATGACTAGCTTATTGGAACTTGTACATATTGTTGTATGAA